>OX382271.1:32380140-33870038 GCA_947507595.1 Pyralis farinalis | reverse complement strand
TTTTTTGTCTGTCTGTCTGTCTGTTAGTTTGTCCGGGCTAATCTTCGAAATGGCTGAGCCGATTTTGACGGGACTTTCACTGGTAGGTAGAGGACTGTTCAGAGCAGAATATAGGGTACTTTTTATCCCGTAAATATTTAGGGTTCCCGCGTAAAAAATGAAAAACTGTTAAAATTAGGGGAAAATATAATCCCCTTCGGGGGACTTTGCAATTTTATTTTTATTATTTTCATAGAATACGTATTTTTTGTCACAATGGTCGCGTACGGTGCGGTTCCAGAGAAGTTTTCTTCCGAGAACACTCAAGCTGTGGAATGAGCTCCCAGCCGAGGTTTTTCCAAGGGACTATAGCATGGAGTTCTTCAAGAAATGCGTGAAGAGGTTTTTAGAGGGTCGGCAACGCATGAGTGACGCCTCTGGTGTTGCAAATGTCCATAGGCTACGGTGACTGTTTAACATCAGGCAGGCCGTATGCTTGATTGCCACCTTAGTGGTATAAAAAAAAAACATAAAATAACTACTCTTTTTTTATGTAATATAAATAAAATACATGTACGTTACCTCCTATAAAGGTCAATAGATGGCGCTGTACGAAAATTGAATCGCTCTATAGTTGCATCTACCCTGAACTTTGTTTTTTTTTTAAACAGAAACAATTTCATGTCTACAGAGAAATAAAGGCTACTAAAAGCCCAAATCTCATGCGTGCGAAGCCGCGGGCTTCTACTAGTCATTAATAAAATTCTTACGGGAAACCAAGTTCAATATAGCCGCGCGATTAATGTTGCGGCGACCAGTAGCGATTCGTATTTTCCCCCTCAATTTGATTAACCAACCAAATTTAAATCTCTGTGTACTTAAAAATAAATAATTTAATATACCTAGTCTTGCCATAAATACTGAAACAAAGAAAAAAAATTTCTATTGCAAACAACATTTATTACTTTTACAGTGTGTTAGTTTAATACATAAATATAAAACAATTTAATATATAAAAAGCTTATTCGAAGTGGTTTCCATTGGCTGCCATACAGTCCTTTAAACGTTGAGGCCAGTTATCAATAGAAGCACGCACTCTTTCCATGGAAAAATTCTCCACTGCCAATCGAACGGATTGTTTTAGGGACTCCAAATTATCATAGCGTTTAGAGCAAGGCGTACTCTCTAAAACTGACCATAAATCATAATCCAGCGGATTAAGATCGGGACTAGACGACGGCCAGTCTTCAGCTCTGATGAAGTCCGAAACGTTCGTTTCCAACCAAGACTGCGTAGACCGAGCTTTATGACCCGGCGCTGAGACTTGCTGGAAGGACCATTCTTGGTTATTGAACATGGTGTGGTTAAGGGGCTTCACTACCTTCTCAAGAATGGTATCTTGATACACTTGTGCCGATGTTTTGATACCTTTTTCACAAAAGTATAGCTCAGTCACTCCTTCATAGCTAATACCCCACCAAACCATCACTGAAGTCGGATAGTGCCCACGTTGCACTCTGTCGACTAATTGGGAAGCTTCCTTAGAGCTTTGAGCATAAATACGCACATTTTGTTTGTTAAAATGTTGTTCAATTGTAAAAAAATTCTCATCCGTAAACAAAAATTTTCTGTGACCTCCCTTTGCATACCGCTTCAGTAGTTATTTCGATTTTACCACCCTATTCTTTTTTAAATTATCAGTTAAGAAATGACCAGTACGTCTCTTCTAAGCTGCAAGTCCTAAGTCATCTTTTAAAATACGCGACATGGTTCTAGGTGCTATATTTATCTCTCGAGATAAAATCTTTTGCATTCGGACAGGATTTCTTCGAAATCTTTCCCTCACTGCCTGAAGGTGTAAAAAATATACGTAACAAAAGATTCTTTAGTTTATTGCCGTAAGAACCTCTAGTAAAAGATATTTTTTAAGTTTATATGGATTTTTCATGTGTATATAAAGCAAACCACTAATATATAGAATTCGAAAGAATATTGAGTGTAACTCAACTGGACCCAATGGCTGAACCATGTCGCGGTTCCCACCATAATCCTGTCATTGTGTTAACATTTTACTTATTTAATACTATAGGGTTATTAATTGTATTCTCTTCCCATTTGTCAGTATCAAATGTATCACATAATCGACTCAGGGGATAGGTATGTCAAATTTGAGAAAAAATATAGTTGAAAATTCTTCTGTATTACGGAAGTGCCACTAATCCCAAATCCATATTTGTTTTATAGTACTATAATACCTACTATCTAAATATTCAGATGTCGAAAATAAATCAACTACGCTAAGCGATCCCGAAGCATATAAATTAAAGAGTAGGCCTGCTATAAATTCTGCGCACGTCTGAAACGACCTAGTGCCATCTTTTAGAGCAAAGCATTTATAACTTCGTCGCAAAAAGCAAGCTAGCAAAGCGACCTCTATTTTGTATTTTATTAGAAATAGTGCATACTAGATGGCGTTACTGTTGCGCCAAGATAATCACACGAAACTAAAGTTGCATGCATACACATCGCTATAACTTTTTACCGTTAAATTCTGCGGCGACGGTGGTCTTTCAACAATACAGTTAGGATAATTATTCTTTTTTAAATGGAAGACTGATAACGTTAATTTAAAGGATAAAATCTAAGTTTTGCAGGTAATAATAGTTCGAGGCCGTCGGAAGAAGGGTGTCTGCCCCAGTAAAGCGGTTCCCCTCACGTCGAGGGTGAAAACAAATGAGGGTAAAGTTAGGTCTGGATGAAAGCGTAGAGAGAATATTGAAACATGCAAAATTATTTAAGAATATATTTATATTCGTGGTTAATGTTTAAATTACCAAATAATGAATTGTCAAGTGTAGATAGTTATAATTGTTCTAGCTGATCAGGCAAACGTTGTTCTACCATATAAATTATTGCTTATAATTTTTTTATGAAATATTCTTTACGACCAATTCTCATACGTACCAAATATACATAAAAAAAATCATAAAAATCGGTCGAGCCATTTCTAAGGAGTGCGACCACAAACACCGTGACACGAGATTTTTATAAATAAGATTACGTAACATGAAAACTAAAAATAGCAAGGTAGTACATTTGTTATCGATCCATTTGAAACATTCAGGTAGATAACATGAATGGACTATAGTAGGCATTTTAACTGTCGAATTTGGGCACTTTGGGCTATGTTGTCGATAAGCTGTCCTATAAATTACCATGGGAACCACAGAATATACTTTATGAATTCAATGAAGTTTAGAATAAAATACATTGCAGCATCTAGTGCTTTTCTAAACAGAGAAAAGTCACAGAAGGGACACAGTTGCGACTTACTACTCTAAACGAATAACTGTAGAATTAAAAGGTGCTTGTACCTTTATGCTGGTGCGACACATCACCGCGATCGTACAACCACTGTCAATGTGTGTAGGCGCGGTTCGTACATGTTCGTAAAAGTTCGGTCGAGTTGGCTCGATATTACTCTCGAAACCAACAAATCAAAGGATTTCGCTGGTTGGCGAACTCGTACCGTTACACCACATATTGCGCGCGTTTCAATCAGTTTGCAACTCATGGTTACCAGGTGCGACAAAAAGTTATAGTGAATAGATTCAGGCGTTATTGTGCGAGTGTTAAATTTACAATTGCAATGCATTTTGATCTAACCTGCATTCTGCTTCCGTTTTTTTTTACCCGCATTTTTTTGTCGAAATTACTTAGTAAAATTATCTATACTTATTTTTTAATACAAATATGGTGATAAATAAATTACGTCTTACCTGGTGGTCATTTGCAATATAAAACGTTTATTTGGCAACACAAAAATTTTACATAAATTTGAAGAAACTTAAGGCAAAATTACAGTGTGTGTACCAAATAGGTCTCCACTCAGCATAATATATATATAATATGGGACTTTTGCGTTGCCGATATAAAACGGCCGTTTCTCATGTAACGTCGGCTAATGAATAAGCATATAGCTCGTGTCAGATATGACGCAGTCGTCGTAGCGTATGATCACCCGCAGCAACGCTGAGTAATGCTCTAAATTTTGCATGTCTATTTTTTACTCGACGATTGTGAAGCTACTACCTACCTACTGAAGGAGGGTTATCCTTGTATCAGGCGAAGTGTGTATGTTCGTCTGTTATATGTCAAACTGTTCGTTGTATTTTAACAAATATCACCGTTCATAGAGCCGTTCGTAGTTACACGTAACTGTTCCGTTCAAGTACAATAGCAATATACAAACGCCAAAAACTATTATGAGTACATATAGACTGCTAGCCTGCACTCGAACTCCACGTGCGTGGAGCTAAACTGTTTCGTGATTAAAGTATAACTACCAAAACATACCTATTTTATAGTGAAAACTTCATTCAAATCCCTTCAATCATTTTTGCACGAAATTGTAACAAATATCCATACATCCGCACAAACTCACACATTTATATTATTAATATAAATTGTTAATTATTCTCATTATTCGCGGCTCCGCCCGCTTGGAGTCAAATAACGTAGCCAATGTGTTAATCCAGATCATAATCTATCTACGCATCCGTCGCACCGCTGCTGCTGTACGAAATTCAAGTGCCGCCGCAGGTCGCTGAATAATTTTATTTCATGAAAATCCAAATGTTCTACAACTAATGGCAGTGTCATCATTAGTTGTGGAACATTTAAAATTTCCTCACGATATTAACAAATGTTCTAAAACTAATGAGGGTGCCATCATTAGTTGTGGAACATTTAAAATTTTCTCACGATATTAACAAATGTTCTACAACTAATGGGGGTGTCATCATTAGTTGTAGAACATTTAAAATTTCCTCACGATATTAACAAATGTTCTATAACTAATGATGGTATCCTCGTTAGTTGTGGAACATTTAAAATTTCCTCACGATATTAACAAACGTTCTACAACTAATGAGAGTGTCCTCGTTAGTTGTAGAACATTTAAAACTTCCTCACGGTATTAACAAATGTTCTATAACTAATGAGGGCGTCATCATTAGTTGTGCAACATTTAAAATTTCCTCACGATATTAACAAACGTTCTACAACTAATGAGGGTGTCCTCGTTAGTTGTAAAACATTAAAATTTCCTCACGATATTAACAAATGTTCTAAAACTAATGAGGGTGCCATCATTAGTTGTGGAACATTTAAAATTTTCTCACGATATTAACAAATGTTCTACAACTAATGGGGGTGTCATCATTAGTTGTAGAACATTTAAAATTTCCTCACGGTATTAACACATGTTCTATAACTAATGATGGTATCCTCGTTAGTTGTGGAACATTTAAAATTTCCTCACGATATTAACAAACGTTCTACAACTAATGAGAGTGTCCTCGTTAGTTGTAGAACATTTAAAACTTCCTCACGGTATTAACAAATGTTCTATAACTAATGAGGGTGTCATCATTAGTTGTGGAACATTTAAAATTTCCTCACGATATTAACAAACGTTCTACAACTAATGAGGGTGTCATCATTAATTGTGGAACATTTAAAATTTCCTCACGATATTAACAAATGTTCTACAACTAATGAGGGTGTCATCATTAGTTTTGGAACATTTAAATTTCCTCACGATATTAACAAATGTTCTACAACTAATGAGGGTGTCATCATTAGTAGTGGAACATTTAAAATTTCCTCACGATATTAACAAAAGTTCTACAACTAATGAGGGTGTCATCATTAGTTGTGGAACATTTAAAATTTCCTCACGATATCAACAAATGTTCTACAACTAATGAGGGTGTCCTCGTTAGTTGTAGAACATTTAAAACTTCCTCACGGTATTAACAAATGTTCTATAACTAATGAGGGTGTCATCATTAGTTGTGGAACATTTAAAATTTCCTCACGATATTAACAAATGTTCTACAACTAATGAGGGTGTCATCATTAATTGTGGAACATTTAAAATTTCCTCACGATATTAACAAATGTTCTACAACTAATGAGGGTGTCATCATTAGTTTTGGAACATTTAAAATTTCCTCACGATATTAACAAATGTTCTACAACTAATGAGGGTGTCATCATTAGTTTTGGAACATTTAAAATTTCCTCACGATATTAACAAATGTTCTACAACTAATGGGGATGTCATCATTAGTTGTAGAACATTTAAAATTTCCTCACGATATATCCAAACGTTCTACAACTAATGAGGGTGTCCTCGTTAGTTGTAAAACATTAAAATTTCCTCACGATATTAACAAATGTTCTACAACTAATGAGGGTGTCATCATTAGTTGTGGAACATTTAAAATTTCCTCACGATATTAACAAATGTTCTACAACTAATGAGGGTGTCATCATTAGTTTTGGAACATTTAAAATTTCCTCACGATATTAACAAATGTTCTACAACTAATGGGGATGTCATCATTAGTTGTAGAACATTTAAAATTTCCTCACGATATATCCAAACGTTCTACAACTAATGAGGGTGTCCTCGTTAGTTGTAAAACATTAAAATTTCCTCACGATATTAACAAATGTTCTACAACTAATGAGGGTGTCATCATTAGTTGTGGAACATTTAAAATTTCCTCACGATATTAACAAATGTTCTACAACTAATGAGGGTGTCATCATTAGTTTTGGAACATTTAAAATTTCCTCACGATATTAACAAATGTTCTACAACTAATGGGGATGTCATCATTAGTTGTAGAACATTTAAAATTTCCTCACGATATATCCAAACGTTCTACAACTAATGAGGGTGTCCTCGTTAGTTGTAAAACATTAAAATTTCCTCACGATATTAACAAATGTTCTACAACTAATGAGGGTGTCATCATTAGTAGTGGAACATTTAAAATTTCCTCACGATATTAACAGATAAATTTCGCTTTTCGTTTCTGTAGTGCGGCCACCGATATGTTTATGTTTTCGCGAAATCGCCGTCGCTTCAGTAGTGCGGCTTCGATCTAATCGTTTCTAATGTATAATAGGCAATATGCATTTTTTTGTAGTTTACTGTAGTTTTATTTTTTGGTGTTAAAAATCGTAATAAAACAGTTTTTATAACAAAAAAAACTCCATAACTTAAATCATTGTCATATTTTGAACATGTTTTACTATGATAGCTTCAATGTGAATGCCTGTGCAGAAATAAAACTAATATTTAGATGAAATCCATACATTTCTTCATAGTTGTGACGTCATCTACCGCGGTCTCTTAGTATGAAGCGTTTTCAAGTCACGTGATGAAATGCCACTTTCAAACAGCATTACATATCTCACAAACTAATTTTCGTAGAAAAGAAAATACGTTGATATATCTTCTGTCTCAATCTGCTCTTTTAAATTGAGTCCTAAAAATATTTTATGCATATAATTTTTAAATTCCCTATTGTATTAGTACGCGCCAAGAAAGCGGCGAGCGCGTATGAGAAGAATTTATGAATGTCAGAGCGAGCTAAGTGTGTAAGGACCGACTCACGTGGCAATCGGTCTCCTCTGCCTACCCCGCAAGGGACTTGGGAAAATATAGTATATTTTAAGAGCTTCTAAACAAGTGTCCTTGCAGAGTCATTCACTCCAATGGATACTATTTTTTTATAAAATTGCTTGCAATCTCTTCGAAATACCATAAGAAATTCAAGTAATCATTCAGTGATGTACCAAACTTCCAGACGATGAAGGCCGAGATGAACAGTTGGTTCGCGTTCGGATGTTGTCGAGCGTGTGGAACCATCATAATGTTGCTAAGATTAAAGTAAGTTCTGCCTTTATTAAAAAAACAATGTTAAATTATAATACCATTACCTACCTACATTAACAACAAAGTAATACCTGGTAACTACCTATGTACAAATTATATAAAGATAATTGAATTTATAGAAGTTTAGCAACTACATAATTCATATGGGTATACAAGTTAAACAATATACGACAAGTTACCATGTGCTCTTGCCGGCTTAAAAAATAAACATAAATAGCAGTTGCTCCACTCAACTAAACCTGTGTTCATGTGCGCTTTATAAAATAGGTATATTTCAGCAATTCCAGGACCTAATATTAGGCAACGAAAGGGCTTCATAGAATTAGATAGGTACTCAATTAGTAAATTAAACCATCGTTGTGAACGGGGCCTTATCAATTGCGCCACATACTAACCGCGCCATACTTATTTTTATAACGCTATCTTTAAAATTATATGAAGTAGGTGCGCTATCTGTATAGTTTCAATACCTACGCAAAAAACTTGTCTTAGGAACACTCAGGGACAAATAAATAGGCTTAAAAACAAAATAACGTTTTACTTAAAATCGGTTGTATTTACATTTCGTCCATTGTAGAAAATCAATAGTGTTCAACATCACAAATAAATAAAATCGTACTAGTGTATTCACATAAGTCGTACACAATATGCGACAGCTCATTCTTACCACAAAAATGAAAAGGCGGGACGATTAGGTTTTACTCATACGTTAGTTTATTGATTTTTAATTTCTTCTAATCAAAATACATTTGCTCCCTTTGGTATTCGATCGCCAATGGGACCATCCGCTAAATGCTCTCCTAAAACATCTCGTATCCTTCCTCGGGGGCCGGGTGCCGGTAGAGGTTACGCCTAGAACACGCCGGTGGAGCATTCGCCGGCATGCGACACCCCGTGAAAGACAAAACGGCTTCAACGACAAGTATCAAAAACACTCGCGTCACTCGCGGCGTCTAGGTGACGGGGCGCCGTGCGCGCCCGGCCAATACATCGCCGCTCGAGCCGGTCGGGCCCACCGGAGCGGCGATGTACTGCGCAGGTTGTGTAATTTTCCACACGAGGGAACGCGTTGGCGTGCCGTGGTACGGGGCCGACGCTCGAGCGGCGGCGGCTGCGGGACGCGGGGACCCACGCGCCGCAAATCGAACGAGGCCACGCCAGCCGCGGGAGGGGGAGGCCCCGCCCGCGCCCGCCGACCCCGACCCGGCCCGTCTCGCCCCGGTCGCCCGCTCGCAGCGTTCTCTCATAAAAAATGACGTACATCCTAAATACTAAATCACGTTAACCTAGGAATCTCTTACTTCGAACCGTGAAACACTGGAATACCAAACTGAGGACTATCCTAATTAACAATTATGGACATAAATTACAGGCCGGTTTTGTATGTTCGCTATCTCGGCGCGGCGTCCGTCGCGCTCTCTTTATCGGTCGGCGGAGAGCGGGCGGCCGGCGCGCGGTCTTCACGAGATAATGGCAAAATTGTGATCTTTTTCTAAGTCTTAAGAGGCAATACTGGCCCTGGTCTCCGCGCCGGCAGAGGTGCCGACCGGCCGCCGCAGCCTCGCGCCGCCTGCGCACCCCTGGCCCGACGTCAATTACTAGCACACATTTAATACATTAATTTCGTTACAATCAAAATACATTTCATTTAATTATATTGCAGGCCCCAGGTGCGAGCGAGGCGCGAGGTCGCGGCAGGAAGTACAGGACGAAGCGTGGTATGGTTATCTGAAATAAAATGTAGAACCCGAGTGCAACAATCACACAATGTTACATCACCGATTATAAAATCACAGGCTTCACTTACGCTAAATATGTACACACAAACTCGCATCGACAACAAGAAAATGAAGAATTGAGCTTTGTGACTAAATCGCTTATTCTCTATATTAGTACTGCCAAATAGGCTTACGTCTATATTTTATTACAGTTGATAGGAATCTATTGCATAGAAAAATATCACAATTTCGCCATTCGACGGGCTCATAGGTAAACCTAGAATACAGAGCGGGTTTCACTTAGAATAAAGTTTACTTCCGAAAACATTTGTACATTTCATGACAAAATTCAACAGTATTCTGCTAGTCTTAATTACACATATCGCTCGCGGCGGCGAGCCTATGAAAGTTAAAATACAGCTTTGACATCGAACTTAAACACTGTAAAAATTGAAAATCTGCCTGGGATTAGACTTAATTACATTTGTCATTTAAATAGAACTGCACCCGTTTTAGGTGGGAGCGTGGTCGGCCTCGCGTGTTCCCAACTGTTAAGATTGTGTCGGGGCTGGGGCTGTCTGCTGCCGCTCGCAGAGCGCGGGCAGTTGGGGCGAGGCGAGGCCGCCGGTCCGAGGCGTCACGAGCACAACACTTCACTGTGACATTGTCCTTACAGAGGCACGAGGCGTATTACGCGTCATCCTCTTCTTCTTCGCCTAATAACTCTTCTTCTACTTCTTCATCTGTAACAATAACAATGGCATCATCATCAGTTACGAAATCAAATAAGAAATGAGAAAATTATAAACAATATTATTATCAACACGCTATAATTGTATTCCATTGCAAGTGTAGGAAAATTGTGGATAGATAAATGACAGTTTACAAGCTGTGATTAGAGCGTGATCATAATGCAGTAGGCACTGTGACCTTAATGTTAATTATTGTTGGTAATGTTAGCTATCATAAATTTAAAACTACAAGCAGACTGAAATGGTTCTGTGATCTAAATACACTTTCAAATTACTGACCCTCACCTTCGAGATCGTCGTCCTCGCCTTCTCCTATGTCCTCGTCGTCCTCTTCGCCCTCCTCTCCCTCGACTTCCTCGTCGTCGTCTTCTTCTCCATCGACTTCCCCTTCTAGGTCCTCTTCGTCGCTGTGTGGTTCATCTTCCCCGCCACCGCCATTTTCTTCCTTTCGCGCCTTTTTCGCTGCTTCTGTTGATTTCTCCTGAAACGTAAACCCCATTTACTATCGAGACATTTCTTGTTTACACGCAAGCCACGTTATGTTCGGGATTACAAGATTATACGGGTTAATAACTGGCCAATGCGCAATTGAATTTTCGAAACGAATATTTTACAGTAAGTTCTAGTAAACGCGACAAACTTACGTGTAAGATAATGAGCGAGACGCAGGTGACAAAGATTCGTAACGATAAAGAAGCGTGGGTCATTAGTTGTGTGGGGGAAAAACGTCGAAGAGCGCGGGGCCGCCGTCCGCCCTACAGCCGATTTTCCCGTGGCAGAGGCGAGTGGAACGCGGTCACCGCGCATACATAACCGTTCACATCGACGATTCCTAGGCGTGGGGAGGCAAGGCATAGGTCGGCTCAACGACCAGACCCCGACTTCCAGACGCATTACTTCATTAGAATGCGTTATTCAAAACGGAAAGGCAAATTGAAAACAGTATTTATTTTAAAACGTTGCATTAATAATGTTCATGACCGCAAAAGCCATGCGTCCTCGTGCGCGGTATGCAGGTTACAATGATAGAAAGGGACGCACGATGTGAAATATTCACACACCAAATGAAATTCTATGAGTTTTCAGGATTCCCGCTTAATTTGTTATCGTCAACAAACTTTGTATTCGTACGACGTATTTATGTATACTATAGCGAGTACCTTGCCTACTTTTGTAACAAAGGAAGTGTATAACATACGAAACACCTACATGCAAATAATGCCGGGTCATTGACTAGTTTTCGGAGTAAACTACCGAAATAAAACAATTGTGCATATCGCAAAGGCGTTGCCATTCTTGGCATAAGTACTTCAGTATGAACGAATATATATGTAGTCGTGTCGATATTATGATAACGCAGTTAA
Organism: Pyralis farinalis; assembly: GCA_947507595.1. Taxonomy (NCBI): domain Eukaryota; kingdom Metazoa; phylum Arthropoda; class Insecta; order Lepidoptera; family Pyralidae; genus Pyralis; species Pyralis farinalis. Next base: position 33,858,469 of record OX382271.1, on the reverse strand, counting down.
ATAAGCCAAACATTAGCGCGGCGAGTGTGACAAGTCACTCGGTACAAACACTGACATTTGCCGGCCATGTTAACCCGCTCGTCTACTTTAGCGTCACGCTGCCATGAACATAATGACTGTGAAAGTCGGAAATATTCATCGATATCAAACAAAATCAAAAACGTATATATACAAACTGCGACAGAATAATATCAATACGCATCATTTTATCAATTACATTAGCCGAAGACAGCGTACGTTCTCGCGCCATGTTTTTTTTTTCTGCCAAGGTCATGCCTCTGAATCAAAATCGGGTAAACAAATGCTACAGCATTATAAGCCTATTCGTTAGCGCCTGATACGCGTAAGCCTAAGACCTCGAGACACCATGGAGCAACATGGCATTGAGTCATCGATTACCTCACGCACGCTAAAATGCATATCTCGTCAAAATGACATCCAAAAATACGCCGGTTCACGTTGGTGGCTGGAGCGTCAAGTCCATAATAACCACGTGGAACGATGAGTGCAGATAACGAGGATAGGCAAAACAACGTGATGCAGCCTTTATTACAGCGTTCAATAAAATGGCGAGCGATTAAATGAATACATTTGTAAGACATGTGGACTCACCTCTGCCGCCCTTTTCGCTCCTTTTAGATCACTTTTCGCTTCCGCTTTCTCGTCGCCGACCTTGTCAACGGCCACTTCACTGTTATTTTCATTGGTGCTCATGATTGTTCTGATTTTGGCGTTAATTACTAGAAATAGACAGTTGTTTAATTCTCCGAATCCGACGCGCGACTGACTGAGCGAGTGAGCGGCGAGATCAGTTTGAAAACGAAGATGGCGCGGGCTTCTGCACGCCGCCTTGTGATTGGCGGAGCGCGTCGGCCATTGACAAGCTGTGACTAGCATGTGGGTAAAAAATATATTTGTTAATGTATGAAATATTAACAAAGTTACGGTCTCTTAACGCTTTGAAAACGAAAACAATTAGTTTAATAACAATATATGCCGTATATAGGCAGTAAATTCATAGAAATTACAGAAAATTGTGTGAGGTGGTGTCAATTAATTCCAAATATCAATACAAGATGTCACTATTCACAGAAAAAGAAAAAGCGCGAACGTAAAAAGTTATCAATTCGATAAATGTTGCAAATGCATGTTTAAATGATGATAACATTTAAACACTTTTATTTCACTGTGTAGGTACTGGAAGAGCTGTTGTTGAAAATCTGAGTAAACGTATGTAATTTCTAAGTGTCATACATAAATGTATTTACATACATGTACCTAATAAGTCGGGTGTGGTATTTAAGTATATTGTACGTGAATTCAATAAACTATTTTCTTAGATTCAAGAGATATTAGCATGTTAAAGTATTAAGTTTAAAAATATCCAATGACTGTATAATGTTGTAAAATTAATTACTTACCTTTACGTCCATAGTATATTCAAATTGGCTAATTTATGGAGAGGCTAGGCTATGCGAATCTTTGTAGATACCTATGCGTTCAGCTTTAAGATTGATAATCGTCACAAATATTCGGTTTTGTCTTTGTTTTTACTTTGAAGATTTACCTTGATAGAATTTTCAAAGTTACCATGCTGTGAGATTATTGATTAATTCTTTACGTACGATATTAACTTATTTTTAGTGTCGTGCCTACCTAAAAGAATTTTAAACTACTCAAAGATATTTTCTAGACTCGTGAATACCTGCAATATTGTAAAAAATATCTTTATTAATAGCCACCATGGCGGCACACTAACGCACGGCCTCAGTGTATTCAAAATAAAACATAAATATATATTGAAAATTATCATTTATTTACACAATGGAGACTAACTTTACAATGCTTTACTCCACGCTCATTGGAGTTAATAACAAACAAGGGAAGTTTAGTAGATGGATAAATATTTTTGGACTTCAATAGTATGCTTAAATCATATATACGAGCCGAACGCTTGATATAAATTATTTTTCACATAGCACGGGGTAGTTTAAATCATCATCGTTTCCTATATAGAATACTGGCGGATTTATTGTTTCAAATAAAAAATGTTATTCTTTAATATTAACAACACTTATGTAAGATATTGTTCCGGATACAGATTATGGTGTTTCATTAAAAATTGTAAAAATAAGTCTCAAATTTATTATAACTTTATAGGTACTAAAACCAAAAACTATTGTAAGTATTCCTTAGAGTTGCCTTCAATACTTCATAAATATATGAAATGTGTGCAGTGTATATGTATACTGCTCAGCATTCGTTTAGAACACTATTCGAACCCTCCGCGCCCATATATATATACTTACCACAATAAATGTAGTTTTCCCTCAAAATGTACCAAATTTACAAAACAACAAATATCAGCTTTCTGTTATCATATCTAAAAATAATCTTATATATTACAATACGTACACAATAATCAAAGAATTCGGCGTCTTGATAATATCAGCCCTTTATAAAAACTATTCATGTACGTTCACCATACGTTCGCTCTAACGGCAATAATTAGTAATTAAAAAAATCGGAGGGCCCATAATGTGATAAGATAGGATAGACCTTCCGCCACCACATGTTAGCAAAATAAGAATGTACACTAATTGTGGTTATCATTAATTATTGCTTTGATTATAACACCTAACTAAAATCATAATTCCTGAACGAGATTGCGTTTCTATCAACGCAATAATTCGTTGTTTTTGTGACATATTATGTAACATGATAACTATTGTAGTCCAAGAGCTGAGTACCGCTAGATTTGTGTAATTTTAGCAAAGCTACAATGTTGTCTATAAGCAGTGATCGATATAGCTGAGAACGTATACGTAACGTACCATAAAAGCGGTATCCTTTCACATGAATTTGGTGAAGATAATGATTTTTGTACTTATATATATCATGGAGCGACTGGCTACTTCCACAACACAGAGAGAAAACCAGATCTTTCTTAGGTTCGGTTACACATCTTGCGAAATATAATTTCTTGGACGTAACCTACGTCCATCCTCAGGATGATTATTTCACCGCTGAGCTTACAAATATGTACATAAACATGAATTTAGTGGGACACATGCCTGGTTTGGAACTGGGGATCAGTTAGTGAATATGTCGTTTTTTATCCACTGAGCTATCACTGCTATATATAATAAATATCTACAATAATGTTAACTTGTTAAAAAATATATTATCTATTTCACAGAATATTTTTAATTAAAGTTCATTATTTTCGGACTTGGAGCGGCTGGCGTCAGACCTCTACATCCCAGAGGGAAAACGTCATCTTTCTTAGGTCACATATCTTTCGAAATATAATTTCTTGGACGTGCACGTTTCCTCAGGATGTTTTCTACACTGCTGAGTAAATGATAATTACAAATAAGTACATAACTCGGAAAACACGGTGTCAGTGGTATACGCCGGTAGGCCAATTCTACTAAAAAAACCGCAACTGCACTGCCGCGCGGCGTGTAAAAATGCATACATGTTGACGTTTCGTTATTCTGTTCTTTTTTTTTATACCACTAAGGTGGCAATCAAAGCATACGGCCTGCCTGATGGTAAACAGTCACCGTAGCCTATGGACATTTGCAACACCAGGGGTGTCACTCATGCGTTGCCGACTCTCTAAAAACCTCTTCACGCATTTCTTGAAGAACTCCATACTGTAGTCCCTTGGAAAAAACCGCGGCTGGGAGCTCATTCCGCAGCTTGAGTTCTCGGAAGAAAATTTCTCTGGAACCGCACAGTACGCGACCATTGCGGTTCCAGTGTGAGGGTGAACTCCCCGCCGTCGGCGAGCGGTGCGGCTATAAAAAGTAGCTGTCGGCATCATTTCGAACAACTCTTCAGAACACAACCCGTTGTACAATCGGTAGAACACACAAAGGGAGACAAAATCTCGCCTTAAACTTAAGGGTTCAATACCGTGTGTAGGCTTAGGATTGTCGTAATTGTTCGACACCTACACTGCACGTGGACGTTTCCTGCAATGTAATCGTATACTAATAAATTGTTTTGACGTTTGTATAGTAGGGACAGAATTTTCAAAGCAGTTTATTTATATTATAAAACATTTGTTTTGTGTTGGTAGATGTTTGTGGAAGTATATAAAGCTTCTTTTCCATTAGAAATACCTCCACGTCGGCATCAAAGGGCAATTGGGCTTGAAATTATAAGAGTGAACATTACGTAAAAATCCAATTTATTAGATTATAGTAACATGACAGGTGGAAAGTAGTTCATTTGTAGGATACGCACAGTTGCAGCGTAGTTGCAGTGCAGGAATTTTTAATATAATACGTATTGGCACTGCACTTGGCAAGCGTAAACGTGCAGCCGCAGGTTTTTAGTAGTATTGGCCTATAAAATTGGAACCTGGGGATTTGTTGGTCAATAGGCCGTTATTTATCCACTGACCTATCACTATTATATGTAAGTATATAAAAATCATATACAATAATGTTCTATTGTTAAAGTCTTACATATTATACAGAATATTAATATATACATATATTTTTAATGATTAAAATTCATCATTGCCAAGCACTTTTCGCGGCTGTAACTTTATCCAGACGCTTTATTTGCCAAAAGGATTGTTAACTTAATATAGCAAGACTAAACCTTGTAAACATATTGATTAGTTGTTATTTCAAGACTTTAAATTTCAAAACAATAATAGTTCAAAAGATTAAAGACTTTGAATGGTATCTAAGCAACTTATATAAATTTTGGACCCTTCTATGACGTATAACAAAAAAAAACTTGGGATACTTGAGACTAAAGTTAGGATTCCAAAGAAAGCGTCTGGCAATGCTTAATGATAATTATTAAAAGTACATATAAAAAGCAACTACGATTCGTAGATTAGTGATATACCTAGTGTATATAGTACCTGTGTGAAATAATACATATATACATACGTAATAATTGTAAGTTTGAAAGAAAGTAGTTCACCTTTATCATAAACACCTTTAGTTCCAAAGCCACCTGTATACTCTGCCAACGAGCAAACGAAGCTCTGGTAAAAGAAAGTTAGGGTACATCCGTATTTGATGAGCAGCTCTACCTAACAGTACAGCCAATTAACAACTTTCTGGTAAGTGTTTCTGTGACTTAATGATGTTACCAGTAAATTTCTACGGAGTTCCTGCTCAGAAGCGGAAGTGGCCAAGCGCGCGCGACACTTCTTGTATTGCTTGTGGTGACTCCGCGCACCAGGCAGTCTGTCCTTGCTTGCCTCTCGACGTAATAAAAAAAAAATAGCTTTGGCACTTGATTTATGCGAGTGGCGTCCCCTGCTGTCAAGATAGCACGTCTTCATGCGTTATTAAATACATATCTACGCTGACATTAGTAGCCTTGCTAAAATTACGTAGGTCTGGCGGCTCTTAGCTCTCACTCTGTTGGAATGCCGCAACTTTGTTCAGAAAATATTATTTTTCCATAGGTGTCGCTAGTTTTATTAGATTATTTTATCGCGTGAAAATCAAAAACTGAACTCTTCAATTGTGACTCATATTTTACATTTTAATACCACTTGTGGCTATTAACTTTCTAAAAATTATACCTATACAAAAGGATTGCTGTCTGAGGCAATAATAATAATAATACATAAAACAGTCCCATGACTGTTGGGCATCCAAAAAAGCGTTAACGCAAAGGGAGATGAAAGCACGATAGCCTACAATTTGGAATATTTCAAAATCGAACGAGTAGTACAAAGTATATTATTAGTTGTACAAAAAACAGAAAATGTTCATTACATAATCAATATTTTTCTTAATAAGAAAAAAATATGCATTTTTTTGCAGTTGGCAATACATAATTATTTACTTTACTTCTTACCTTAGGTTTATTTTGTGAATATCGATTCAGTGCAACCAACTCGGAAATCGCAAAAAAAACTTTACTTTGCGATCTTTTTCTTTTCTTTCTTATAATACTGCGTCTTTTAATATACAAAGATGCGGACTACTTTTTATATGATGTTCCAAGCAAAACGGAAATAGCAAATAAAAACTATTAACTGCGAAAAAATAGGCTTATTATATAATTTTAATTACGATAATAATAATAAAACAGTATAAAAGCTAAATTAGTACTGTACAAGTGCAGGAATTAACATTAACGAGATGTCTTCAAAATTACACCAAGCGCCTACAATCAACAGTATCAACATAATTTATATGAACGTCTGTTTGTCTGTGTTATGGGTATTATCGGAAAACAGTAGGATTGATTATAATTTTTAATAGCTAGATAATTATCTAAATAAAGTAGCAAGGTTCCATTTCTATTTGTGCAGTAAATAGACAGGAACCATTCGAACTCTAGAATCACATAAAAAGTAGGAAACATATAACTTACGAATGAACTTTCGGGAATTTATCAGTATTAAAAATAAAATATGATAATTTCACATTTCAAATATTTATATTTAATAAGAACAACTAAATTATATAAATAACTCATGCTTTACATTGTTTACTTGCGACAAATAGTAAACACTTGGTATAAACGATGCTTTTTTATCGCCGTCGCGAAAGCAAACAAATGTACAGTTAAGAGCAGATCAAGCTTAACACTAAGTGCTACTGTAGCTCTTATTCCGTACGGCATAAGACGGTACAATGGTCACAATGTAAAGCTCGACGTGCCCTTAGCTGTACTTGGGTATAATGACAACTGTTACTAAATAGCCAACTCTTTAACCGCAAGAAAAATATTTAGCTTATTCATTCGTTTTAGTATTGAAGTTTTATATGGATACATATTATTTTTTTTATAATATCAAATTTTGGGCCCTTGGCAAAAGCTGCATCCGTGGCGGTGATAAATATAAAAATATTTAAAGAATAATCCCAAATTGTCGTAAATTAAGGTAGCAACTTAGATAATTTGGGAGGATATAAGTAGCAGCAAAAAAAAACCAAAAAAGAATATATACATAGCAAATAACGCAATGAGAGACAAACATATAACAATTACGCACTATTTCAATCAGAAGTAGCAAATCGTAAATATAGTATACGACAAACAAATGAGCGACATTTCCACATCCACACAGGTTCAGAAGCGACGGTTAAAGCGAAATTGGATGACTCTGCTCATCACTACGCTTTTTCTGTGGCAAAAAATTCCCATACAAAACTGGTCATTTAATAGGACATTCTGTACGGAAAAAAGCCAACCACACATACGCTCATTGAGTGTTATGAAGTTCACCGATTTCAATGACAATGAATTTAATATTGTAGTTTATTTTATAGTACTAAGCTATTGTTAAATATTGTGGCATAGCTGTCAAGGTGAACTGTTGACACTAATTTGTACACAGTTGGCAACAAAATCTACTCTATTCTAATCAGAAGTTTTTTTAACATACCTATACATAAAATTTGATATGCAGACCACCCGTTCCGTTTTGACTGTCACTTTACACCTAATATATGTACAGATGGCGACGACAGATCAAGCTATACATTTATGCAACTTAATGTCGTAGCAGTAAAACTCAAATTTGCATGGTTTTGCATAGCTTGAGCTGTCATCGTGTGTACATGGTCTAACAAAATTACCTCTATAAACTTTGCAAGGATAATGTACAAGTTGTACCCGTTGCGAAAAACTACCAATATTTCTAAAATGTTCCATGAAAGGTCAACGTCCCGCGGCCAACGCTCAGCCGCGCTATGGCCACTGACTGATGCCACGTTCATTTGTTAAATTTATACATTTTTCATAACGGATACAACCTACATTTCCACAGCAACGTGTGTAGAGTTAATTTTGTTGGATATTATATAAATTTGCTCTTTAGTTATTTCGTGCATTTAATTTCTTCATTCCGCTACATTACACATAGTTGAAACATTTAACATTACATATATTTTCATACAAATTCGTGTATTCGCAGCGTCGGTGCGTTGAACACCTGTGGTACAAATATGGGATCATTTTATATTCGGTGTACATATATTTACTATGACGAAAAATCATCAACCAATTATCATCCGGCGTTATATCTAACAAAATTAACTCGATAAACTCTGCTATGGTGATGTATAAGTTGTACTGACTATGAAAAACATACTTATATTTCTTAATAGGTACAACATATTAACCCCTGTTAAGATGGCGGATAAATTTTGTTAGATCATGTAATAAAACGTGTAAATTGTCGACAAATTTTTGAAACGCATATTATATTTAGCCCGTTTGCCTTATGTAATAAACAAATATATATATATATATATTATTTCTTTAAATATTTACGGATAAATTTGGAAAATAGCGAGAAAATACGATAGACAGTGGCATCAGAGTAAAGATATAGGCAATAAAAACCTCTGAATTCGCGCACTGCCACACGAATCTAAGCGAGGTACTTACGCAGTCAAATCACTCACGGCTGGTACTTCGGGACTATTAACCTTTTACGCTATATAGCGCGTCGTTCACGGTTCAAAAGTAACGTGCCCGTCGGCTATTATATTTAAAAAGGGCTAAGTCGTCAGTTAATCTCCTGTACATATCTCTGTACTGCAGTACATTATAAAGTGATATCTTTTTAAACATTACTTTAGCCAAATGAGCGATTATTGAAATGCACCTACAAAATTCAAACTTAATTTAATCGGATAATAATATAATTTACATAAAATTCTCTTATAATGTGCGAAGCTGTCGGATTAGAGCTGAAAATCAAATCTTTTCTACAAAAAAAAAAATTACCCACTACTATAAAATGAAAATATACATTAGGTTTAACAAAATATTATCTTATTTCACCAGATATATAATTCAAATCGACTTATCACAGGCACATAAAAGTATTTTACAACGGCTATAATTTTCTTTATAAATAAATAAATTACACACAGTAACATAAACCTTCATTTTTATTATAATACACCAAAATTCAGTAGTAAACCAAAATGTGTCCCGTAAAAAAATCATCGTGATTAAATAAGTACCATTTTTTTTTTAAATATGATTGTTTGGTGGTTCAGGGCCGGGCGTTGTACAGCCAAGAGCAGATCACGTTTAACACTCGAAGTGCGATTGTAACTTTTATCATGAGCGTACCGTTCTTACGGCACAAAGGTCAAAGTGTAAAGCTTGAGCTGCACTTGATTGTACAAGTGTAGGACGCGTGACCAAGGCTTGGCAACGAGTCAAAATTCGAAACAGCTATGAATACTTTATTGTACTTTTATACCACTATAGAGGCAAACAAGAGAACAACCTGCCTGATAGTGAAGAATCGTACACGCTGTAGTCCATTGGGAAAACCTCAGCAGCTTTGATTCCACAATCTTAAACTCTCTAGGATTTCATGAACTGAATATTTGGGTTTAGGCTGATGCAGCAGTATTCTGAAATGTTTTCATTCATTTACGGCATATGGTTTTTAAAATACCGGTAATTTTAACGTTAACGTTATTTTAAGTTACGTGTGAGTTTCGTTCTGAATAAAAACGTTACGTGAAACATATATCATCCAAACCAGAGAAAATCGTCACGCGGGGTACTGTTATAAGAATATTGTAATTGCCCCTGGCCGACTTTCATTGACATTTCGGGGGTCCACCTAGCGAATAGCGAGCCACCGCCTGCCGAAAGTAACAATCAGATGTGATTGTTATGGCAGGCGTCCGTCCCTCTTCTATAATAGTCCAGTACCAATAATCCCTCCAAATCTCATTACAATAGCCCAATAATTTCCAGCACATTCGCAATAGACCCAAAACATGCTCATGAATACATTTTTCCATCGATATTCCCAGCAGTTACAGCGGGTGGACACAACATCACATCAATCCTCTCGAAAGTGGTAGCCTATTTGGGAAGCGTTGGGTCCATATCCCCGTGCACGCCTATCAAATGATGGGGTTTAATTACAATAAAAAAAAATATGTAAAAGTTTAATGTTTTTCCTATTTCAGTCTTTACAATTTGCAAGTTTATTGAATTAGAATATAGTCTTGGTAGGCCTAATAGTTGTTACATACCCCCAGGATGGAAAAAAAGCGTCCTGCCTGATGGTAAATGTGAGCATTGGCAGCATTGGTCAACGGATATACGAGAGTGCAAGTGAGAGCCTGAGCTAGAAAGTTAGACGAGCTTTCATAAAACAAATTTGCGTATAAAACTGATCGGCGGACATTTTTATACGTTTGCTACTACGTCCTTTGCCAAAATTGTCAGTTGTATAGGGCGAGCTATATTCCGCTAGGATTGAATTTAAGCAATGACTGTAGTTTTGTCAACCCGAATGGTATGAGCCTTGGCCGGTGGAGTGCGAGTGAGTGTTTATGCTAGGCGGCGTGAAGCATGCAAGAGCGGAACAACCGTTTTAAAACCAAAAATTACTCCTCCAATATTAAGAGCCGTCTCAACTGTTACCTATAGATAAAAGTGGTGACGACACTCCTAACTCCCTTAGCATTTCCAAAACTATTATACTCCTCGGATTGAATTGTAAAGCGAACCCACTTGTAGAAGTAAACCGAGTGATTAAGAGTATTACGAACTTCAATTAATTCAAAGGTTTCATTACGTAATTACAGCTCAAAAATCATGTTTGGGACGTCATAACTATTATATTACAGAAATATAAACAAGCAAAATGTTATACGAGAACTTGACATTACTATATTGACCTTGAAAACGGGTTTCTCGCTCTTACACGGTTTTACAGATGAGACACACGAGAGAGACAATCAACTTTAATGCATTCCGACTTCAGTTTGGTACTTTTTTTATGCAACGTCGGGAGGCATACAAGCATACGGCCCACCTGATGTAAAGCAGTTACCGTAGTCTATAAATGCTCGCAATACATAAAGTTTTCTATCAGTCGCGCGATGCCACTTCTGCTTCTGACACAGCAGCTCCTAAGGAGCTTACCGGTGACCCAACTCACACGCAGGAACACGATAACCCTCTAGGGAGTTGTTATTTTGCTGTGGTTTTCTTTGAGGTGGAGGTACTTCCCCAAACGGGCTGCTTTGTTGCGCCCTACCTCTCTTAATATTTCATCTTCTCTTTTAGTCGTAAGCGATGGTCGGGGTTTAGCAGTCCTACTGGCATGAGCCTTGGTCGGCGAGTAAACGAGTGATCGTGTGAACTAGAAGGCGGTGCAAACGTTTCCGTCGAACTCGAGGTTGCCGGCCGGCGCGTCCGGCAGCAGCCGCTCGCCGCGCCACGCCGTGTACAGAGTTGGCAGGAAGTCGTGGAACAAGGGGCTGCGCAACGATGTAGCACTATTGTCTCGTACCACCTGCAAATGTTAACGGATTGCCTTATTAGCTCAGGGTAGTGGCTCCGCTTAGCCTGATGGTAAGCGAAAAGAGGAGCCCAAATCGCAGCGGCAACTGACATATGTAATATTATTGACACATTGCAATACTATCGTTAGTAAGTACCCACGATAGTCGTTATAGTATTGATACTATCGATACTATTACCCTCCATGAAGGGATTACTATCGATAGTTTTAGCCAATCGATAGTTACTTAATATATAATTGTATTGTAATTGTATAAACACCACAAATATTGTAAATCTACATTATAACTGTTATGATATTGAGCGCGTAGATAAAAACAATTAATAGTGTCGATACTATCGATAGTAATCCATTCGTGGATGACAATACTATCGATAGTGTGGCATCACTTAGTTATATTAGCTCGCCTTCCTCCCCACACGACCTCGCCTCGCTCGCTTGGAACTGAAACGCTCGTAATTTTTGTGTTTCAGTGCTTTTAGTAATTCATCCGCTTCAACGAATTATCGAAGATTTTTTTTTTATACAACGTGGGAAGTATGCTTGTATGTGCATACGGCCCACCTGATGTGAAGCGGTAACCGTAGCCTATAAACGCTTGTAATATATAATGTATCGCTCGCGCGATGCCACCTCAAGCGATGATACCTCTCTTAAACATATCCAGACCAAGACAAACAGGTATCTTCATGCACGCAAATGTTATCCTGTGTGGGAATCGAACTCACGAGCGTTGATATCAAAGCGACGTAACAGCGCGTTTCGCCACTGCGCCACCGAGCTCGTCAAGATATATACGCCTCCTGCTTGCGCGCAGAAGTGTAAACACTAGTTCCGGAGACTATCAAAATCAATTCCGATCTACCGTAATCGAAGTTCACTCTCAAACCGCGACTGTATCACAAGATTGGTTTAATCTTGGTACAATGAAACGGTACTGATAAGATTAAATCGGATACTGCCAATTTTACGTAATATTACTCTGACCTGACGTGAAGATATACATACATACACATTTTCGTTGAGAAATTAATATAGAAAATGAGAAGCGTTCGAAAATCTATCGAAAAATGTCTAATACTTTTTTCTGAAATAAATATCTGTGGCAGACATTGATTCTATTATTAACCCATAGGTTGTATATGCATTACACTAGAAGTAGTAATAACGTAAGTTTCCATTAATGAAAAAGTTTACTTACTGCTTAATACAAAATAAAATAGAAAACATAGTCTTTCACATTTTGTGTAGTAGAACTATTGAAATGCAGTTGAATATTTGACGCTAACATTTCGAAATATCCAAGATGTGATTAATACTCCTTAGTACTTTTTAGCATTGAGTGGAAGGTTCACAGGAAATGAAGATTTATCTAATAATTCTTGAAAGTTTCCTAATAGCACATTTTCAGATTTTTTTGATATTTTCCACCGCATTAAGTACGAGTATCTACCAACCTATAACTTCACGCCAACTCCCTTGCGGGGTAGGCAGGGCAAAACCAAGCGCCCCGTGACTAGCTCCTTACAAATCTCGCTCGCTTCTTTAACATTAATTGCTCTTCGCATGCACGCTCGCCGGTTTCCGTTCCTAGTGTTTCAGTACGAAGTCATTATTTTTTGCAATGGAATACCAATACCAAAAAACATCTACGTTGCTACGTTTCTACATAGCTACGTTTAAAGATAGCTAGCTGTCTTACCTACCATGACCAAAATAATCGTGTTTTATCACAAGGTGATATTAGGAGCTTCAGTAACCAGCGAGCGTGTATAATGAATGTTATTGAAGCGAGTGAGGTTTGTAAGGACCGAGTCACGTGGCGCTCGGTTCACTCTGCCTATCCCGCAAGGGATTTGGCGTAAAGTTATAATAGCCTGAAAGCCTCGTTATCCACGCAATGATTGGCACTTCAAAATATCTTTATTATTATATTATCTTGAAATAATTATAAATATGTAAATAGCAAATGGAATCTAATAAAATTATAATTAAGTCCAATGAATGTGGATAAGTTTCTCAAACTTTTTATCAATACATTACTGTCACTCTTATAGCTTAGTTAAAATAAAAAATATCGAACCGGATGTAATGGTTTCGCTGGTCCAGAGTAAAACTCTGCAGTATGTGAACATACACTGGACCAGCCAAACCATTACATCCGGTTCGATAAACCACAAATCCTCGCCAAGGAGAATCGCTACATGCCGAGAATGTTGCGCGAGGCTATTGAAATAAGAAAACACCCCAATTTCAATAGAGAAGATGGTTGGCAAGTACCACCTGCTGGGATCCAGTCCTAAAAATAATCAAGTCACAAACCCAAAGATCTACTAAAAAATGTTCGGACACTGTTAGCGATTTTTGTGTGAATCGGAACATATACATATAATTAATCCATCCATGTCAGTAGATGTAATAATTGAATAACGAATGTAAGACAAATATCACCTTAGTCTTCCTGCGACCACGGACGCTGCAAAGAGTTCGAAACGTCAGGCTCAACAAAATAAATAAAACACGCGATACTTCCGTTAAAAATTGTTTTTCACATGATACCTATGAGGATTTTCGTTTAAATTTAATTTTCGATTTTCAATTGTTTTTTTTTTTATTCAGCTTAGACGGGAAAGATGGATACTTCGAAAATCAGAGTAATTTTTGAATACGATTTTCGACGCGGAGCTAACGCGGCATAAACGGCTCGCAATATTAATCCTGGGTTTGGGGAGGAGACTAATGAACGCATCGTGCGTTTTTGGTTTAAATGCTTTCGTAATGGAAACTTCGACTTGAAGAACGAACCACGTGAAAGACCGCCCACACAGGTGAATAACGCAATAACGCTGACGCTTACAAATCGCAGACGTGATATATTACATATATACATATTTGTAATTATGCACACTAGTTAGTAGTAGTTTCTGCGGCGTAGGCCTCCCCTAAACATTTCCACACTTCCCTTTCCCGTGCCTTTTGCATTCAATTAGATCCACATCTATGACTAAAAATGTCTATCCATCTTTTACTTGGTCTTCCTTTTTTCTTTTTTATATCTTGGTAGCCACTCTATCAACCGTTTTGTCCATCTATTATTGTTCAACCTACTTACATGTCCTGCACATTGCCATTTAAGAGATCTAATTCTTTTCCGTACGTCTACTATTTTTGTTTTCCTTCTTATGTGGTTGTTGCTAACTCTATCTGATAGTTTCAATCCAAGCATACTTCTTTCCATTTTGCGTTGGCAGACAGCTAGTCTATCCTCGTCCTCTATTCTTATTGTCCACGTCATCCACATGTTAAACAGAGTAGTATTGCTATTTCATATATTTTTTTCTTGATATGCACCTTTAAATTTCTATTTTTCATTATTTCCCTCAATCCCCCGTATTTTTATTTTTTCCATGCTAAAAAGCTATTCTTCTTTGTACCTCCTTCTCTGTATTGTTTTTGAATGAAATGAGCTGTCCAAGTTATAAGTATTTTGTCACGTATTCAATTATTAATTTCCTATTTATTATGAGGATTTCCGTTGGTGAAGATCTTAGTTTTCGATATATTTATATATAATCCAACTTTTTTACTTTCTCTAGCTAATTTGTTAATCATGATCTCGAGGTCTGTCACGCTTTCTGTAAATACCACAATATCGTCTGTGAAGTGATTCAGTAGTTCTCCATCGACTTTTATTCCCTTCTCTTCCCGGTTCAGACAACTGAAAACTGATTCAAGTGCCGCTGAGAAGCGACAGCTGTCTTTGGATACAGCGGGTCTCACTCCTTTTTGTATGGGGAACCTAGTTCCTTCTCGTTCTAGTCGTACTTTAGCGTGGCATTTCGAGTATATATTGATTAGCAAGTTTATGTATATTGTGTTGACGCCTTGTTGTGCTAACGATGTCCATATACATTCAAAGAGTAAAGAATCGAGACCTTTTGTGCAAGTATAATTCGCAATCTAATTCTCAGTCTATTTGGCAAGAGACCTACATTGGCAAGTTTCTTTCGGCATTTCTTCTTCGCCAATGATCATTTCCGAAATTCTAGTTGTTATCCTGTTCAGCATTATTTTTGAGAAGACTATTATAAATTTATCGTTAAGCTGATCGGTATATAGTTACCTAGATCGCTTCTCTCTCCTCTTTTAAATAGTAAGATTAATATAGATTTCGACCACTGCTCTGGTGTTTCCGGTTTTCAGGATGTTAATGAACAGTAACTGTAAAGGTTTCAATAGTGCTTTACATAATGATTTCAGAATTTCATTGGTTATATTGTCACTACCTGGAGACTTGTCGTTTCTTTGAGATTTAATTGCATATTCGATTTCTAGTTCTAGTAGATTGTTTGATTTTGTAGACAAGGTTGATTGGGGCAAAAGTTGCATTCGTCTGCGTAGAGCGTCCTGTAGAATTGCATCATTTATAATGTCAAGACGTCTTGACTTGTACAGTCAACAAACAAGGAATTGTGCATTCCTTATTTGTTTTTAACTTTTGCTGACCACTCTGATTTTTCTCTGAGCTCTTGTATATGCCTTTCGTAGAGCTGCTGCATTGCTTATAAATGTCTCGACGGTTTTTTGTCTGTCTGCTTTTTTCTGCTTTGAAATATTTCTATTATTTCATAAAAAAGGTTCAAAGACGGATCCAAACATGTTTCGACCTATCTCATTATTAACAACGATGTCGAAAGTTCTGGAGAAAGTATTAAAGACGAGACTAGTTAGGCATCTGAAGCTAAATAAAGTTCTGAATAAAAGGCAGTTTGGTTATCAGACAGGCGTTGGAACCAGAGATGCAATAGAGACCCTTATAAATGACGTGGTTAATGTGTTAAGGGAAAAGAAGAAAGTGGCTGGAATTTTTCTCGACTTAAGTTCTGCGTTTGATGTCGTAAGCCATGAACTATTACTTAATAAACTGAGCCACTATGACATAAGAGGTAAAGCATTACAACTCTTCAAGTCCTATTTAAGTAATAGAAAAATGATTGTTCAGATCAAATGCTTAGATGAAAATATGTGTGAAAGAGAATATAAATCGAAAATCTTTGAGGTTAAAACTGGAGTGCCACAGGGAAGCATATTGGGACCGGTTCTCTTCACAATTTTCATTAATGACATGGTAGATTTTATGTGTAATCATCTTTTGGATTCAATAAAAATCTTACAATGAAGGTTGATAAATCCTTCCAGTAGTTCAAAGATTGGTTTGACGCGAATGGTCTTAAGATAAATACCACTAAAACAAACGTGATGTTATTCCGAAGAAGCTCTAAGGACAAAGATGACCTAGTTATCACTTCTAGTGATAATAACTTATGTGTGGTTGAGACCGTTAAATTTCTCGGAGTACATATTGATAGTCTCTTAAACTGGAAAAATTAACTTAAAGAGGTAGAAAGCAAAGTAAGTTCGGCATGTTACGTACGTAGAAGCCTAAGGGATGAAGTAGATTTAATTCATCTTAAGATGGTTTATCATGCTCTCATAGAGTCCAAACTTCGATACAGCATAATGTTCTGGGGTAGAAGTTATGATTACAATATTAAGAAGGCCTTCATCTTACAAAAAAGGTCAATCCGCACTATAGCCCGTATACGACAGCAGGAGTCGTGCCGAGAGCATTTTAGGGCTCTTGGGATTATGACTGTACCGGGCCTATATATTCTGGTTGTGTTATGCCACTTAGCCAAACATATACATGAATTTGAAACTTATGAACAACGTATACACAGAGAAAAAACAAGAAGATCTTGTCTCAAGTATAGTGCCTAATTTGACAACGTAAAACACACCACGCGCTATCAGTCAATAAAATTATTTAACAAACTGCCTATGGAATTGAAATCTATTATTTATCAATTTGAATTTAGTAATAAATTGAAACAATTTTTATTGAAAAAGTGCTACCTACTCCGTTGACGAATATCTGAATGACACCTGCTGACATTGTTTAAATAGTATTGAACATTTCGTATTGTATTTAATTGTGTGTATATTTGTAATTATTTATAATGTAATTGTGACATTTTTAAATTGTATAATTGTAGATGCATGTACGAGGGTCATTTGAAAAGTTCTTAGCCTAACATACTTAATGAAACCACACGATTTTGAGTTTATTTTTATTTTTCAACATACCCTCCTCCAAGCTCAAAACACTTTTTCCATCGACCCGGTAAGGCTTCGATACCCGTTTTAAAAAAAATCTTCGTCTAACTCCTCAAAATAAGCCACGGCGGCTATGACCTCTTCATTTGTAAAAAAATGTATACCACCTAAAAATTTTTCAGCTTTAGGAACAGATAAAAGTCGGATGATGCTAAATCCGGTGAATATGGGGGATGAGGTAACAATTCGAAGCCACATTGATGGATTTCTGCCATGGATTGCACAGAGGTGTGAACGCGCGCATTGTCCTGATGAAACAAGACTTTTCTTCTCAATAAACCTGGACGTTTTTCTTTGATTTCTTCTCTCAAACGACGCAACAGGTTGCAATAGTAATCGGAGTTTATTGTTTCACCCTTTTTTAAATAATCCACGAGAATTATACCCTTTGCATCCCAAAAAACGGATGCCATGACTTTGCCCGCCGATAAAACCACCTTTGCCTTCTTTGGGGTCGGCGATCCTGCTCTTTTCCATTGTTTCGACTGTTCTTTTGTCTCGGGTGTATTGTGGTGAACCCAGGTTTCATCCATGGTTATAAATCTTTCAACAAATTCTATTGGGTCAGCTTCATATAACTCTATACAGTCGCGAGAAGTTGTGAGTCGGTTGCGTTTTTGTTCCACTGAAAGCAGTCGCGGTACCCACCGCGCAGACACCTTAGAGAATCCAAGTTCAGTAGTAATTATATGATGTGTTCGCTCAGATGAGATGCCTACAGTCTTAGCTATCTCCTCGACAGTCAATCTTCGATCAGATAAAATTAAATCACAGATTTTTTCTTTGTTTTGATCAGTGGAAGCAGTAGAAGGCCGGCCACTACGGGGCTCATCTTGAATGGTCTCACGACCACGTTTAAACTCTGCCACCCAGTTTTTAACAGTCTCATACGAAGGAGCGGACTCACCCAAAGTAGCAGACACGTCTTCATGTATAGCTTTTGGAGTTAAACCTTTCAAATTCAGGTATTTTATCACTGCATGATGTTCAAGTTTATCCATTTTCAAAAATAGCTCTGACTTGACTTACGATATCACGTGTAAACGAACAATGAGTTACTGTGAATAAACTAAACTGTGCATACTTGTTGCTAAATAATGTAACTATAAAATGAGGGTAGTTATAAAAATAACCAATGACTTTAACTATGTTAGGCTAAGAACTTTTCAAATGACCCTCGTATTTTCAACACAATATTTTATTGTTATGAAATAAATGAATTGAATTATTTATCTGCTAACTTATTTTTTATTATATATATTTTTTTGGAATCTTATTACTTGTTTATAAATGTAAATACGCCAATAATTGAGTGGGTGCCAGTGTTTGGACGGATTACGGTGCGTATATTTATTTTCGTTCGTTTTTCAAAATTATATATATTATATGAAATATTATTTTATTAATTAACATTTGAATACCGTGAATTGAGAAGTAGTTTAGTAGTGTAGTAGTGAAGAGATCGGTGGCGCAGCGATTTATAACGCGACTTTGTCACCGACGCTCGTGGGTTCGATTTCCACACAAGACAAACATTTGTGTGCATGAACATGTCTGTTTATTTTTATTGGTCTGGGTGCTTTTAAGAGAGGTAGGGCGCGTCAAAGCAGCCCGTCTGGGGAAGTACCTACACCTCATAGAAAACCGCAGCTAAATAATAACACTCCGGAGGGTTATGTTCCTGCGAGTGAGTGAGGTTACCAGTAAGCTTCTAAGAAGGAGCAGAGGTGGCATCGCCCGGGTGATACTTAATGTATTGCAAGCATTCATAGACTACGGGTAACATCGACATCAGGTGGGTCGTATGCTCGTATGCCATCCCGACATTGAATAAAAAAATAATTTATTCACATATATTGTATGTTAGAGCAATAAAATATATGAGAACAGTTGTTATCAAATACGCTCTATCTAAAGAACACGCTCTCAGTATATTCGTTAATGTTGAATTGAGTGCAGTAAACAACAATATTTACTAATTAAGCCAAAGGTTAAGCAAATATAACCCGACATATTTCACAGTTATTATTAGATAATATCGTCAAAAGAAAATGTTAACCATCCATTAGAGAGGGATTCGATTGAGCATTCAATTGAAAATGTGTCTAAAAAAACATAAAACATTGTCAAGGTTGATGAATTTAATAAATCTATATATAGCTTCACGCCAAATCCCTTGCGGGATGGGCAGAGGGAACTGAGAGCCACATGATTCGATCCTTACATACCTCACTCAATTTAATAAATAATTTAGATTAATGAAGAACATAATGTGATTTTATTGTTAAATATGGTAGTATGAATGGTGCTTTGATTGATTCTGACTAACCCATAGACAAAGCAAAAACTTTCTGGTTCCGGCTTTAATGATTCGCCTGTATTTACTTGCATGGTAATAAATTATTTTTAGACTAACCAAATTTATTTGCCGGAATGAAGTAACAACTCAACATTTGGATATTGGCGGCCTATTTTATTTCACTTTGAAAAAGAAAATACAGTCCTTGCTAAGATTTGCATTATTGATACAAATCAGGAACGATTATGTTGATTGTAGGCGCTTGGTGGGATTTTGTAGACATCTCGTTAATGTTAATTCTTGCACTTGTACAGATTCCACTTCACAATTTTATTTATTAATTATTTTTACCGACCGGTTTCGCCTTTACGGCATTTTATATATGGCACGATTAATTGCACCCATTCTATTTTATTTATTTATTTTTATTTATTTTTATTTTTACAATATTATAATTAAGTATTATAATATTTTAATAATATTATAATTAAGTACAAATTTGTATTGAAAAGCATTTGCCTTGAAATACTAAATTCCATGCCTTAATAAATAACGTTATCCATTTTCCTAATCCATGAGGATTGGCGGGGTCCGCAACCTAAGCTTAAGAATTTAAGATTCTGATTTTCACATGGAGCGACTGCCGTCGCCTCCCCAACTACCAGAGAAAACCAGCCCTTTCTTATGTTAGGTCACGTCTTTCGAAATATAATTTCTCGGACATGCGGGTTTCCTCATGATATTTTCCTTCACCGCCGAGCTAGTGACAATTATAAATATGTCTTCTATAGAAGTTATCATCGTACGGGCTGCCCGAGTTTGTGTAAATGGGTTGCCAGCTTCTTGTCCAACAGATGTGTAAAAGCCGTGGTTGACGATAGCTGCTCCGATAGTATGGATATCAATGCTGGCGTCCCACAGGGTTCTGTAATGTCTCCGACGCTGTTTCTGCTGCATATGACATATTGCCAATTGATGGCATTCATTGTCATGCGGACAACAGCACCGGTGACGCTTATTATACAGGCCGTGGCTTTTCTTCAAAAGGGAACATCCATCGTTCCCTTGTGGAGGAAGGCCGCGATAAACTTGTGTCTAACATTTAGGGTACTATGACAAAAATATCTGATCGGGGGTGACTGAACTTGGTCCAACTCAAGCCTATAAAGATACAAGCGTTCAACGCCAAGAAACCCCCATTTGCTGTGGTTCCTCAATACACTACTTACCATCGCCGACAGCATTGGGATTCTCAGTGTCAGTGGGAGGAGAAGGGAAGGCGAGCTTTTGCCTCCCTTTGTGTGTTCTATCGATTATATAACGGGTTGTGTTCTGAAGAATTGTTTGATATGATGATGCCGACAGGATTACAACCGACTAGCACTGCTCGCCGACGGCGGGGAGTTCACCCTCACACAATGGATCCGCAATGGTTGCGTACTGTGCGGTTCCATAGAAAATTTCTTCCCTAAGGGACTAACAGCATGGGTACAAGAAAGGCGTGAAGAGGTTCATACAGGATCGGCAACGCACGAGTGACACCCCTGGTGTTGCATATGTCCATAGGCTACGGTAGCTGCTTACCATCAGGCCTTACTGGTATGAAATAAAAGCAAATCCGCAGTACATGTCCAAACTAGGCTTCGAACCAGTGACCGAAGGATATCAGGTCGGTTCTTTATCCACAGCTGTATCGCTGCTCTTTATGCTGTATTCCACACCAACGCTGACTTTTCACATTTATATGATAAAAAATCTAGATCGTTATTCATTAATAACGATTTAGATTTTTTTATCATAATAATGTGTGCCAGTTAGAGCTCAAATGCAATTACTCAAAAAATATTTTTATCTTTAATAACTAAGGACCTAAGTATATATAATTTGTAAATAGTAATCTTTACATATATAATTCTTCTATACATGTGTATGAATACTGAATTCCTCCTAAATGGCTGGACCGATTTTGGTTTGAGTACATGGACGGTTTAGATTCAAAATTGGACCCGGTAGGTGGCGCCGCAACCGGATTCTAGGAATCCCTTTTTCAATTTCGAACAGGACCCCATCTGACGGGTCGGCTAGAGAGCCGATGAGATAAGACTGAAGAAAGCTGGACCGGCTCATCAACAGCACTATCCGATTCATCTTCTGTCTTCGGAGATATGACCATATTTCGTCAAACAGTCAAAGCTTGGATGGCTTCCCATTAGTCAGCGTCGACATTTAAGATTACTTTGCACACTTTTTACAATTCTTTTTAATCCCCATTCTCCAGAATACTTAAAATGTAAGTTTCAATACCTTTGTGATTCTCATAGAGGTGAACTTCGATCAAATGACTGCCATTTTTCCGTTCGGGCTTCATGTCTAATTCCTTTACTCTACAAGCTTCACGACTCAGGAATGCGTTGCCTGAACCCATTAGAAACTCCCCAAACAAATTTACTTTCAAAAAGAAGTTACGTGCCTATCTTTTAGAGAGCCTGTACAAGCAGTAATCATCCGACGTGTGTTGTGTAATTAGTATATAATATTATTAATAGAGAAAATAAGTATGTATTACTAGGGTCTTGTATGTATTATCGTAGTTATTTATTTATGTATTCTTATATTTGTTAGGTGACCATATAAAGAACAAATTCTTTATAGGGTCGATTATTATTTTATTTTAACTTTAATAAAAACCGCAATGGCATTTTTTCTCCACTCCCGATGGTTGACTGGTAGAAAATGCAATTAGCATTAAGTCCGCCTTTTGAACCAACTGTCTATAACTTCACGCCAAATCCCTTACGGGGTAGGCAGAGAGAACCGAGCGCCACGCGACTCGATCCTTACATACCTCACTCACTTCTTTCACATTCATTGCTCTTTTCATGCACGCTCGCCGGTTTCTAGGGCTCCTGACATCACCTTCTGATAGAACACGACCAATCTGATCATGATAGGTAAGTCTTGGCCTTCCTCGGCTCCTACATCCTTCCACTTTTGCATTGTATATCTGCTTCGTCATTCTTTCATCCTGCATTCTTTCTATATGTCCGAACCAACGGAGCATGCCTCTTCTTATTTTAACACCGACGCTCTCTTTCAGACCAACTCTGCTTCTAACCTCATCATTGCGGATACGGTCTGCAAGCGTTACACCACAGATTTTGCGC
This sequence comes from Pyralis farinalis, assembly GCA_947507595.1. Lineage (NCBI taxonomy): Eukaryota > Metazoa > Arthropoda > Insecta > Lepidoptera > Pyralidae > Pyralis > Pyralis farinalis. The sequence goes on along the minus strand of OX382271.1, from coordinate 33,835,536 downwards.
AACGCTCGCATTTCAACCGCGTTTATCCTACTTTCATGCTCTCTCTGCCATACCCAGCTCTCGCTTCCATAAGTAAGCGTTGGGACCAGCACTGCATTATGTATAGCCAGCTGCGCCTTCTGGCTCAGGTTTTTACTGCCAAGAAGTTTTCCCAACGCTCCATTCACACTATTCCCAGCACTCACTCGCCTTTCCACATCTGCGGTGTACCTTCCATCCCTGCTGAAAGCGCATCCAAGATATACAAACTCATTGACTTGTTCCAACACTTCATCATCTACCGTAATTCTTACATTGGTTCTGGTTTCTTCTCTTTCAAATACCATAATCTTTGTTTTCTTCGCATTCAATAGTAAGCCTTCCTTCATACATTCGTCTTTCATCATTGTGACTAGTGTTTGCAGCTCAGATGGTGTTTCTGCTAACAGGACGGCATCATCTGCATACAGCAGACAGTTCACCACTAGGTCACCCATGCGTAATCCTACATTCGTCGATCTTATTCTCTGTAGACAACTATCGAGATACAGAATAAACAGCCTAGCAGACAACATGCAACCCTGTTTGACACCAATTTTGACATCAAATCAGAGTGACATGTTGCCATCTATTCACACACATGCTGAGCAATCCTTGTAGGTGGACTGCACAGCACGCAGCAGTGAGCCGTCAATCCCATATCTCGGCAATATGCACCACAGTTCCTTTCGCACAACCCTATCAAATGCCTTCTCAAGATCCACAAAACCGCAGAAAACCTTCTGGTCTGTGGCCAGATGCTTCTCTACGATATTGCGGAGCGAGAAAACTTGATCCGTACATCCCCTTCCATTTCGGAATCCTCCTTGTGCCTCCCACAGCATTTCGTCAGATTTCACCCTCATTCTCCTTTCAATTATCTTTCCATATACTTTTGCTGCTAAGCTAATCAAACTGATGGCCCTATAGTTGGCGCAGTCCATGCGTGATCCCTTGCCTTTATACAAGGGTACGATGACTGCGCGTCCCCAGTCCATTGGGACCCTTCCAGTTCTCCAGCATAGGTTGCATAAGTACCAGAAGGCGTTCCGGACGTAAGTGCCACCTAGTTTGTTCATCTCAGCTGCAATCATATCAATTCCCGCAGACTTTCCATTTTTCAAACTTCGTATCGACCATTCTATCTCATCCATAGTTATACCTTCATCGGACGCCGTCAACGTGGAGTGAGCATCAGACATCAACATCACTCTCATTATTGAACCAACTGTATTGTGGTCAATAAAGTATTAAATAAATAAGATATTACATACATACATGTAACTCAATTCACGGCTACGGTTCGAGGGATAAAGTACAACGTCCAACTCTAATTGACTGGTTCACGGAACAACATCGTGGCACTTATCTGACTACTGGTCAAAATATTCTCTTATTGTTCAGAAGGCTTCAACAACCGCTGAGATATTTAGGCGCTAAAAAACAATGTTTTGTGAGCGCGGGTGCCTTCATGCGCAGTCAAGTTGGTTTTTTTTATACTACGTCGGGAGGCATACAAGCATACGGCCCACCTGTTGTAAAGCGGATACCGTAGCCTATTAACGCTTGCGATATATTAATTATCACTTCGCGCGATGCCTCCTCTGCTACACAGCAACTCCTTGGCAGCTTACTGGTGACTACACTCACACGCAGGAACACAACAACCCTCTAGGGAGTTGTTATTTGGCCGCGGTTTTCTGTGAGGTGGAGCAGTCCCAGACGGGCTGCTTTGATGCGCCCTACCTCTCTTAAAACATCCAGACCAAGACAAACATATATGCACACAAATGTTTGCCTCGTGTGGGAATCGAACCCATGAGCGTTGGTGTCAAAGTCGCGTCATTCACGACTGAGCCACCGAGCTCGTCAAAAGAGCTGGTTTATTGGTTTGTGGTTAGCACGTAATATAAAGAGATGTAAACGATACCTTTTCGAGGCCGTCATAATCTGGATCTTCTTCCCGCTTCGGTATCCAGATTTTGATGTCTTTGTCGAGTCCGCTGGTGGCCAGCACCGGACATCTGGGGTGGGCTTCTATACAATTTACCTGTAAAAACAATACGATTGGACAACTTTGTGTGGACAACTTTCTTTGGATGTTCCCTACTATAACTATAATTCCTATGGCAAACAAACACAATTTTTTTACCGCTAAGCTTTGGAACTCTTTACCACTTGTCTAGTGGTAGAGTTGCAATGTTGCCTTCCTTGGGATCCTTCAAATCGGCGCTAACAAGATTCTTTGATAATACTTACATTGCCTTAGAAACTATTTAACATAGCTCCTTGGGAGCTTACTGGTGATCTCACTCACACGCAGGAACACAACAATCCTCTAGGGAGTTGTTATTTGGCTGCGGTTTTCTGTGAGGAGGAAGTACTTCCCCAGACGGGCTGCTTTGATGCGCCCTACCTCTAAACTTCAGCCCGATCCCGGCAGGTTTTTTGTTCACTATCACTGTTTAATTGCCATACTTTTTATGGTGATTTCAAATGTCACTTACCACACCGTTGACGTCGCCCTGCATCCATTGAACGATAGCCTCGGATTTCTTCTCCCACACATAGATGTACGAGCAATCTGAACCGGATATGATATATTCACTGTTGGGGCCGAAGAAGGAGACTCCTTTAAAGGTGGCGCTGTTCCTGTGCCCGCTATACCGATATGTGAAACCGTCTTTGAGATCGCTTGTGTCGTCCCTGGAAAAATATATAACCACATTATAATAATAATTAGGTGATATCAGGAGCCCCAGGAGCCGGCGAGCGTGCATGAAAAGAGTTATGTTAGAGAAGCGAGTGAAGTATGTAAGGATCGCGTCTTATGGCGCTCGGCTCTCCCTGCCTACCCCTCAAGGGACCTGGCGTGAAGATATTAATGAGCTACACACATCAAAAGTGTCTAGGGATCAACATATATTTTTGCAATAACTTTTCTCCTGATCAAATCAAATCAAATCAAATTCTTTATTTGCCAGAATACAAGTTCATTAAGTTCTTAAGCTAATAAAATAACAATCCTGTACATGTACTCTACCTGTTTTAGGTACAGGTGTGCAAATATTATATAAAGTAAAAGCAATAAACGTTCTAAATGTCACAAATAAAAAAAAAATACAAGCTAAAAGTAAAAATAATGATGTCCGCACGATATGTATATTAAATTATCAATTATTTATATTTTAAATGTCCTTGTCATTTAGAAATTCATTAATACAATAAAAACATTTTTTTAGTAACCAATTTGTCAATTCTACCTTAAAATTTCCATTATTTGAAATTTTCAAATAGATCGGGAGTTTATTATACACAACTATGCACATATTGTACACATTTTTCTTATATATGTCTAATTTACAGGGTGGTTGATATAATAGATATTTAAATTTACCTCTTTTCTGCCGTGGATGCATATCCGTATACTTCTTAAATAAGTCACGATGTTCATTGACAAACAGGCAGATATTTCTAATGTACAGACAAGGTAGTGACAACACTTTTAATTTTTGAAAAAGAGGCTTGCAACTGTCCGTTTGCCATGCGTTACATATTGCTCGGATACATTTTTTTTGTACCTTAAAAGCCCTTTCAAGGTCAACTGAGTTACCCCATAAAATAAGACCGTAGTTTAGCACTGACGATACGTACCCATGATATGCTGTCAGAGCGGCCGCCTTTGAAATTGTTTGTCGAAGTTTTTTTAACGCAAACACGAAACGATCCAACTTTTGGCACACCACATCAACCTGGTTTTTCCAGTTAAGGTGTTTATCTAACATTATTCCCAAAAATTTTACAGAATCAACCTCAATGACTGGTGTATGATTAAATACGATACGAAATTCTAAGGGCTTTGAATTATATGGTAAAAATTGCATTACTGATGTTTTGGTGATGTTTACCTGTAAATCATTCAAATTCATCCATTCGATAACATCTGACAATACTTTGTTGGCCTCTGTTTGAACTAAACGGATTTCATCGCTTTCTAGTAATATGGTTGTATCATCAGCGAATAATAAGCATTTGTGATGAGTGGAATTGGGAAGATCATTAACATATAGAATAAAAAGCAGCGGACCAAGAATACTGCCTTGTGGAACACCAACATTTGTAGTCTCAAAGGTTGATCTGAAAGGTTTTCTTAATAGTGTGTTCCCTGATTTGATAATTTTTGTTACTTCTGTACATTGTTTTCTATCAATCAGAAAACTTTTCAACCAATTATGAGCTCTACCTCTAATCCCATAACGCTCAAGTTTTTGTAACAATTTAGTGTGGTTTACAAAGTCAAAAGCCTTACTCATGTCTAGAAACAGCGACAGTGTAGGAGTTTTTCTATTTAATTGTTCTGTTACCCATTTTATAAAATTAAAACAAGCTAGCGTCGTTGAGCTACCCTTTCGAAAACCGTACTGTTCAGGGCGTAGTATATTGTGTAAAGTCAAAAAATTATTAATTCGGATCAACATAGCTTTTTCCAACACTTTCGATAAAATTGGGACCAGTGCAATAGGCCTGTAGTTATTTGGATCAACTTTGTTCCCCTTCTTAAATAGCGGTTTGATTACAGTTACTTTTAGTTTTTCTGGGAATAACCCGTCTACAAAAGATAAATTTATAATATGTGCTATTGGACAGCTTATATACTTAGAGATCAATTTTAATATCTTTGTGACTATATGGTCATACCCGCTAACCTTACTGTTATTTAGAGACATTATTATTTTATAAACCTCTTCCTCATCCACTGGTCTCAAGAATATAGTATGAGGATTTGAATCTATATTGCATTCTCTGATATTTTGGTAAGTTGTGTGTTGTGATTTATTTGTAGTCAAATTTATGAAGTGTCTATTAAAATTATTACATAGATGAATAGGATCAGAACATAATTTATTATTAAAGTTAATCATGTCAATATTATTATAATTAAATTCATTGGAAGTAACTGAAGATATTAAATTCCAAGTTGCTTTGGATGTATTCTTGCTATTTTGCAAATATTTGTTATTGTTAATAAGTTGAGCACGTAAAATGCATTTTTTAAGAACACGGTTATATATTTTAAATTTATTTTTGTCTTTATGTTTGTCTTTCTTTTTAGTGACATAATTTAAGAACAATTTCCGTTTTCTTTTACTAGATATTTTTAACCCTTTCGTTATCCAAATTTTCGTTTTCTTTTTATTGTTCATTTTAACTTTGACTGTGGGAAAGCATAGATCATAAAACAAACATAGCGTAGTATAAAAATTTTCAAACGCATCTGTAACATTATTCGCCATCAGTACTTCTGAAAATAAAAGAGATGATATACACTCGCAGAACTTTTGAATATTATGAGCACAATAATCTCTTTTGTATTCGAACCAAGTTGTATGTAATTTTGAGTTTTTAACTTTTAGTGCTATAGATTGAGCAGTTTCATGATCGGAAAGACCAAGTTGATACGTGGTACATTCTATTGGTTTAGTATTGCTTGCTATTTGGTCGATGCAGGAATTTTGTCTTGTTGGTGTTGAAATGTGTGTATTTAAGTTATGATGATGTAAAATACTTATAAGATCTTTGACATATGAATTTTTTTTTAAAATATCGATGTTCCAGTCTCCACAAATGATGATTTTTTTGTTATTGTACTTTTGAAATAAATTATGTAATAATTTGTCTAATTTATACAAAAATATTCCAATGTGTGACTTTGTTTGCTCTGGAACTCTGTAGATATTTATTACTATTAGTTCTAGGCTTACTGCCTCAATCCCACAACATTCGAAAAAATATTTAGTAGCCAGTTCTGACACTATCGGTATAGGTTTTATTTCAATATCATTTTTAACCAAAATACACGATCCGCCTCTACATTTGTCCCGGCAAAAAGTGGCTGCTAATTTATGGTTAGTTAATTTTATATTAGTGTCTGTACCTTGTTTGACAAAAGTTTCGCTAAAACATAATATATCAAACTTTTTGTTTTGTTCGTCAAATAATTCTTGAAGGGCTATATCGACAGACTCAAGTTTGGTAATCAAACCAGCTATATTTTGATGCAGTATTCTAACGGTAATTTCTTTCTTATATTGACCATCGAAAATGTTTTTACAAGTAGTATTAGTTACGTGTTTCCTTTTATTTACGAAAAAAAGTCATGTTTGCCGTATTTTCCACATTTGATAAATTTCTGTTTATTCTATCAATATACTCCTTCTTATATCTTATAAAGTCAATTTCTATATTTATCTTGAAAGTGATTAACTTTGTAATATAATTTGTATTATGTTTACCAAAATTAAAATCATATTCAATGTCTATATATTCACAATTTTGATAGTTATCTGTCAGCAATTTCAGTTCCGAGTTCAAGGTCTTTGTATTTAAATAACTATTATAACGTACATTCAAGATCAAAATTTTTACATCCTGGAATATACATAGGGTATTACATAAATTTGTGAACAGAGTATATGGATTTCTGTCATGACTACCTATCGCTAAAACAATAATGTCGTCTTTACCGATTATCTTTCTCAAAGTGTATACAGAACTTAAAATTTGTGTGGACGTAGCATTCGTCTTCACTGTGGCAGTTACGTTGTAATCATCGTTCCATTTTCCGAGCCTTGATTTTATTAATCGAGTCGAAAGCCCGCGAATTTGTTCGTCTCCAAATATGTACAAATTGGGTTTTTTAGGTTGCTCAATAGATATTATTTTTGAGCATGTTAATTTTGAAGTGGACTGTTCTGGAACGTCGTTAGAGTTATTACTTGATGCTGTAGCTGGTGATGACACTGGAGTGGGAGAAATGACGCCTGGTTGTGAATCATCCAGTAATAAACTGGCGTCAAGGTCTAATTTCTTTTTCATAAGAGGTTTCTTTTGAGTGGATGGTACTTTTTTGGGCGTCGACTTACTTAAACTTTTTAACATATTGACCTTAGTATCAAATTGAGTTATTTTTTCTTTTAAGCTATAATTCTCTGACAACAGGTTTTCGATTTCCTTGTCAGCGATTTCTAATTTATCCTGTAAAATACTGATCGTTTTTCTCATCTCATCAATATCTATTTCATATCTAGCCGCTCTTAGATCAGGAATACTTCTGTTGAGACGTTCCGATAGTGAGAGAGATAAACACTCCATATCCTCATCGATTGATAAAAGATCGAAGGAATTTTCTGTCGTTATGTTAGCGCCGGGCCTTCTACGCGTAACATTATTAATCTGAGAACTGTTTAGTAAATTAGATCCACTAGGTTGTGAATGCATTTTTATAATTTGATATTAATTCTGTATTAATTCTCACTAATAACAAACTAAAAAAATCCAAGTCCAAAAAAAAAAAAAAAAAAAAAAAAAGTGACTTGCATGTCTTGGGTATCGAACCGTCAACATTTGAAGCGTAGTGCAGCTACTCTAGCCAATACACCAGGAAATTTCTTAACCTTTTCTACGAAATTAACAGTCTATATGAAACTGATATTCATTGAATGGTCCAAAGTTCAACTTGTTGTGAACAGTTGAGATAATTGTGGGTAAACGAAATAATATTCGTTATCAATTTTATGTTTATAAATACCACTAATTAATTAATTAACACTAATTGATTGATATTAATTAAAATTTTCTTTAAGGATTCATCAAATAAAGTGTTTTCGTTTGTCTACAGTAACGATAAACCAAGTCACCTTTGCATTAATAAAGAAATTTGCCATTTTCATAATAAAGGGATTTTTGACATTTGAACCACTAATATTAAAGTTCGAAAAAAAGACTGAAATAACAGTTTTCTTTAAAATTTTATTGGGTAACTTAAACAATTAATAATCCGTGTTTCTACCGCGAACACTAACAACACAAGAACATCGGTTTGGCATACTCAAAATGAGTTCATCCAAATCACGCTGTGGAATGGCCGCCCATGTTCGTTGCAACAACAAAAAAAGGTCTTCTTGCGACTGGATACCCTCCATATTCGGCAGAGTTCTTCTCTGTAGCATATCCCATGCATGCTCAATCGGGTTCAAGTCTGGCGACTGAGCAGGCCAGGGCATGACATTGATGTTAGCTGCGGCGAGAGCCTGTCTTACAACTCTTGCGGTGTGCGGTCGTGCATTATCATGCATTAACTGAAATAAGGGACCGATTTGCACTTGTAGAGGAACGATGACGTCTGATACAATCGTCTCAGCATAAATTTGAGCGTTGAGGTTGCCTCTGATCCAAATCAACTCAGTTCTTCCGCCGATCCAAATACCCGCCCATACCATGATGGTTCCACCACTATAAGGATGGCAGGATTCCTGGCAGGATTTTAATCGCTGTTGGCGTCCAGGGGTTCTCCAGTGTCGTATACGTCTTGTATCCGGTCTCATACCAAAACGAGACTCATCAGAAAAACACACGAAACGCCATTGTTCTTCTGCCCAATTTCTGTGTTCAAGAGCCCATTGATATCGAATCCTACGATTGTGCATTGCTATAGGTGGTACCCTTAGCGGTCTTCGGGAATGAAGGTTCACTTCATGCAAGCGGTTTCTGACTGTTTGGTCGCTAATTAAGTTCCCTGAAGAGTGATGAAGCGTCACGGCTAACATCATGGCGGTTATTGTTGGAGCTCTTCGAGTTGTGATTTGAATGTATCGGTCTTGTCTCCGTGTCCATGCATGGGATATGCTACAGAGAAGAGCTCTGCCGAATATGGAGGGTATCCAGTCGCAAGAAGACCTTTTTTTGTTGTTGCAACGAACATGGGCGGCCATTCCCCAGCGTGATTTGGATGAACTCATTTTGAGTATGCCAAACCGATGTTCTTGTGTTGTTAGTGTTCGCGGTAGAAACACGGATTATTAATTGTTTAAGTTACCCAATAAAATTTTAAAGAAAACTGTTATTTCAGTCTTTTTTTCGAACTTTAATGTTAGTGGTTCAAATGTCAAAAATCCCTTTATTATGAAAATGGCAAATTTCTTTATTAATGCAAAGGTGACTTGGTTTATCGTTACTGTAGACAAACGAAAACACTTTATTTGATGAATCCTTAAAGAAAATTTTAATTAATATCAATCAGGAGAAAAGTTATTGCAAAAATATATGTTGATCCCTAGACACTTTTGATGTGTGTATTATTATGATGTATACATACATACATTATAATAATAGCTCATTAATAACTGGTTTTCAGACAATACACTAAGGGTCAATTCCCACTGAAAGAGCAGCGGGGCGCAGTGACCGTCGGCTGCCGCGCGATACCTCCTTTGACTAGTCGCTACAAGGCTTCTGCGGACTCGCAGCTGCTTCTTGCGCCGCGCTACCTCTTTTATAGTTTATCTATGTACAAGTAACCAAAATTTAAAATTTTTTGGCCAGACAGGCGGCTTCTATACGCCCTACCTCTCTTAAAAACACCCAAGACCAAGACGAACAGACATGCTCATACACACAAATATTTGTCCTGTGTGGGAATCGAACCCACGAGTGTCGATGACAAAATCGCGAAGAGCAAACAAGGCAAAGAACCGAGCGCCACAAGACGCGATCCTCAAGCACCTCGGTTTTGACAAGCCCGTTGGATCAGTCGTGAATGACGCGACTTTGACACCAACGTTCGTGGGTTCGATTCCCACACAAGGCAAACATTTGTGTGCATGAACATGTCTGTTTGTCTTAGCCTGGATGTTTTAAGAGGTATGGTGCATCAAAGCAGCACGTCTGAGGAAGTACCTCCACCTCACAGACAATCGCAGTCAAATAACAACTCCCCAAAGGGTTGTTGTGTTCCTGCGTGTAAGTGAGGTCACCAGGAAGCTCCTAAGGAGTTGATGTGTAAGCAGCAGAAGAGGCATCGAGCGAGTGATACTTAATATAGTACAAGCGGCTACGGTAACCGCTTTACATCAGGTGAGCCGTATGCTTGTATGCATCCCGACGTTGTATAAAAAAAAACAACTCACAAAGGCAAAGTAGATCGCACAACTCCTATTGGCACATCGCGGCACTTATCGGCTTATTGGTTAAAATATTCTCCCATTGGCCAATAGGCTCTAACCGCCAAGATATTTAGGCGCTAAAACACAACGTTTTTGTGAGTGCGGGCTGTTTATGCGCAGCCAAGTGGTTCATTGGTTTTATTTACTTACTTATCGTATACATCCTTTCTGGCATCAAACATATAGATGTCCTCGTCGTTGTAGGAACCGAGGATCTCGGAGCCGTCGTGGTTGTACACCGCGCACGTCAGGTGCATCATGGAGAACCGAGCTTCCTTCTTCATACTACCCTGGAAGTTATACACAGATTTGCTGTTTACGTCAGTGGTTTGGAAACTTTTCGTGTATAACTTCCAATTCAACAAACTTTAGATGTACCACCACACCACATCAACCCTCACTCATCCCACTGCAGGTATACGAGTCTTCCTTCAACCGAAGGGGTTTAGAGCATACTCCACCACGCTGCTCAAATGCGGATTGGTGGAGGCCAGTGTTTTCAAGCCGCCCGAGGGCCACGGACTTAGCTTAACGACTGTCATCTATCGACAACAGCCGGGACCGATGGCTTAACTTGACCTCCGAAACACGGAGAAACTAGAGATATATAGACCCACCCATAGACTGGCTGCGGTCGACGTTGCTTAACCTGCGTGTTTGGTTACAATGACACGCGCAACGACGCCATCGAGCTTTCCTTAGATATACACCATAACAAAAATAAATGATAATTATTATTTAATCCTTATTAAAATCAATATAATATTTGACGAGCTCAATGGCGCAGTGCTACTGTCATACTCGTGGGTCGTAACCAGTAAGCTCCTAAGGAGTTGCTATGTAAGCAGCAGAGGAGGCATCGCGCGAGTGATACTTAATATATCGCAAGCGTTAATAGGCTACGGTACCCGCTTTACATCAGGTGGGCCGTGTGCTTGTATGACCCCCGACGTAGTATAAAAAAAAATTCGTTCGGTTTTACACTGCCTACCCCGCAAGGAACTTGGCGTGAAGATATAGATGAGTTTTTTTTTTTTTGTTTTTTTTTTTAAATAATAATAATAATTTTTATTCACTTAAGTTACTTACCGAATTGACAAAAAACGAGGGGCAGTACATAGCTACGGGCTTGGTCGACTTCCGCCTGTCGTACATCCTCACGAACTTGTCGCGGCCGGCCACTATCAGCTCGCGGGGCTCCAGCGGGTGCCCGCACACGCTGTACAGGGGTATCGAGCTGCCACGTTTCTGATCTTTCACTTGAAACAATCTGGAATGAGGATCAAGTTGTTACAAGACTGCCCAAAAATAATTTAGCTTTAGGCATGTTTCTCTTCTCAGCGATAACCCGTTTCCTAATCTATTAGGATTGGCGGGGTCCGTTACCTAAGCCTAAGGATTTGGCGAAGATAGTGATTTTTACATGGAACGACTGCCGTCAGACCTACACAATGCAGTGGGAAAACCAGTAGGTCACACGTGCTTTGAAATATTTTTTTTGGACATGTGGGTTTCCAGACGATGTATTCCTTCACCGCCGAGCAAGTGATAATTACATGCCAGGATTCGAACCGAGGACCAGATGGTCAATAGGTCAGTTCTTTATCCACTAGACATCACTGCATGTCTAAATTAGTATCTTCGTCTAATCTTTAGGCTTAGGTAGCGGGCCCCGTCAATCCTAATGGATTAGGAAACGGGATGAAGCTAGGAAGGAAAAGAAGTATATGTAATAAAGACGAAAGCGTCGGTGATTGAAAGGTATGAAACAGTTACAGAGCGTAAGATAATGATTGGGAATGAACTGGGGCAGGTGAATGAATTTGTTCTAGTGTGTAGGTTCTATGTTTACTAGAGATGGGAAAGGTGAGGAATATATTGACAGATGAAAGCAGGAAACCGTATCAATGGTGCGTTATACTCGGTTTTGACGAACGAAAATATTTAATAGATCCAGGCGTTATTTGGCGAAAGTCAAATTTACATGCAATTGGTGCCGGAAGCACACGAAGCAGGTTAGATCAAATTGCATGAACGAAAATATATCGAACAAAGCTCGCATTGCTATTCGCATTCAGGGTGTATTAGTGAATCATGGGTATGGCAGAAAAATCGGCCAAGTGCGAGTCGGACTCGCACACCAAGGGTTCCATACCATTATCGATAAAAACGGCAAAAAAATCACGTTTGTTGTATGGGAGCCCCCTTAAATATTTGTTTTATTTTAATTTAATTATTTATTCTTAAAGCGCATATATAAATACATATTCTGTGAATATTTCATGCGTCTACCTGTTGCCGTTATCAATATCGAGAAAAAATCGGCCAAGTGCGAGTCGGATTCGCACATGAAGGGTTCCGTACCATTATCGATAAAAACGGCAAAAAAAATCACATTTGTTGTATGGGAGCCCCCTTAAATATTTATTTTATTCTAGTTTTTAGTATTTGTTGTTATAGCGGCAACAGAAATACATTATCTGTGAAAATTTCAACTGTCTAACTATCACGGTTCATGAGATACAGCCTGGTGACAGACGGACGGACGGACAGCGGAGCCTCAGTAATAGAGTTCCGTTTTACCCTTTGGGTACGGAACCCTAAAAAGCATGAAAGTAAGGTCAAGACGCTGTTCAAATGGGAGCGCTGAGGAGTGTGAGGAGTGAGAATGATTGATAGAAGAAAAAATAGCACGATACGAGAACTATGTTGAATGAAAGATGATGTAGTCGCACAAATTAAAAAGTTTAGACATTTAGAAAGAATGGATGACAAAAGAGTTACGAAAGAAATATATCGAGCAAGAGTGAGTGGAGATATTGGCAGGGGCCGCCCTAGACGCACACATATTAATCAAATAGCTGATGTGCTGAAAAGGGGCCAATTCAATAACATTCGCAACCGAAGAGCATGCGTGAAGAGGTAGATGAATAAGGAAGAGGCGAGAGAGGTATCTTTGGATCGGTGCACCTGGCGTTCCATAGTCTCTACGTGCCCCAATGGGACAGACTTGATGATATGTATGTATGTAGATAACATAGTTAACCAGCTAATGCACAGCTGACCATTGCCCACTGGTCATTGTGACATATTTATTTACATGAAAGACAGCTTTCACAGGGCTAACATACAAGTTGAACACATTATGTTCAACTTGTATGTTAGCCCTGTGAAATTTATCGAGATAATTTCGTTAATATATCAACATAATAACGCCATCTAGTGGTGAGTTAGCACACTGACCTGGATGGGTGTTCATCCCGGACGTCACACTGCATCACGAGCCCGTCTTCTCCCGCCGAGATGATCACGTGGGGCTCCTGAGCGCATACGTGCAACTTGTGCGCGGCGCGGGCGTGCGACGCCAGCCGGCGCTTCGACACCGACGATCCACCGCTTGGAGGGCATTGTAAAAGTCGAATCTGAGGATGGAATTCCATTTTGATCAGTCCCCTTTCTTTTCGTCTAGTAGAAAACAAATTTACGGCCAACAGTTGCCGAAGCTGTGAACACTTGCAACATAAGGATTGTGCATATCACAGATTATTTATTCCTAGCTAGATATGGCTAATTATGCACAAAGGTTCGTGCAATCGATTCTCGAAAAAGGCAAACAGTTTTGTTCATGACCATTATATTTGTCTTGGTCGGGCTGTTTTCTGTGTACTATAAAATGTATGTATTGTATATTTGCAAAAAATATATTTACTATCTATGTATCTTTATGAGCTTAATATTAGTTTATGATGGTTATATCAGATAACATTTAGTCGTCTATTTTCTCCTAACCTTTTTATGTTTTTCATGTTTATATCTCGACAATATTCTCTTCCTTTCCAATACTCAAAGGTACTCGAACCATTCAACTATTTCTATCTCTCTTCCAAATATAAACTGCATTTTCCTTTAGAGATAAACTCCGGTTTGTGGAAATTGGCCTCAAACTATGTGTTTTCACTATTTATCTATTTTTATAGAGAAATATATTTGCAAGCGCGCGATAGCAAGCGAGCAATATGTGAGGTCGACCTCCAGTTTCTCGGTATTTTGTACGCTCTACTTCTCCAAAACCAAAATAGTTTGAAACCCCCTTTTTTCGTGATCGTGTAGCCTAGATGTCGTAGTTGTGCCAGTTGAAATTTGTTTTTCAAAAAAAGAAGTTTTGTTCCAGAAAAATCGGTCCAAGAAGATTTGTCCCTACTGTGAGCAGTGCTTTTGCAGTGGTAGTACTAAATTTTCCTTTTTCCTCTTTTTTATTTTTTTTTCATCTTTTCCTTTTTGTTTTTTTAGTTTTTTAATAAAGTAGTCTTTTATTAAATTATATTAAATTTTGGGTTTTTAATTCTAATTTCATCAAGATGCCTCGAGGCCGTCGCAGTAATCGCAGCACTCGATATCAAAATTTTTCAGTTTATTTTTTAAAAAGTAACTTATTTTTTTAAATATTAAATTTTGAATATTCAACATTTTTTTGGTAATTTTTACTAAGTTATCTTTTTTAACTTATTTTTTTTAATTTTATTTAATTATAAAATGAAATGCCCAAGCATTTTTTAGATTGACGCACTAAGTTTCCAAGCGCGCTTGCTACACAGCTTGCTGTTACCTATTTAAAAGATAAAAAGCGCGCTTGCGTTTGCGCCGCAGGCCCTAACTTCCCTAGTACAGACAAGCCACGTTTTAAAGAAGCAAGTGAGGTTTGTATGCACTTCCGATCACCCAAAAGACTTGGCGTGTAGATATAGATAGAAAGATATTACAAACAATACGATCTAGCTGCTACAATAGAAACTCCTCGTTAGCTTCTTTGACCCTATTTACTCTCAAGAACACAACAACTATCTAGGAATTGTTGCATGGCTGCAGTCTCATGTAATGCCCCAGTAGAACTGCTTACTAATTCCGGAGTCCGATACCGACACAGACAATGTTTACAATACAGGAAATAACGCTCACGCGATATATATACCTAGTCCGGCCATAAGTTTGTTACAAATGAATATGCATTTATTTTTTAATGAAGTAATGTAATCTTAATAAAACTTATATGTACATATTTATGGAAGTCTCAGCAAAAAATTAAAAGAATTATTATATTAGACATGGCGACCTTTGGCTTTAATACATGCTTTTAATCTGTCTGGACACGAATCTATGGGTTTACACACTGTTTCCATAGGAAATTTAGCCACTGCTCACTCCAGAGATTTCTTAAGAGACACAATGTCGTCGTGTCGTTTCGAGCTGGCCATGCCCACTAAAACTGACAATAATTTGTAGTCTAAGATGTTCAGATCTGGGCTAGACGAGGGCCAGTCTCCAGCTCTTATAAAGTCAGGAACGTTGGTTCCGAGCGAGCATAGTTCGTGCCTTGGGACCAGGTGCAGAATCCTGCTGGAAAGTCCACGTCTTTCGAAATATAATTTCTTGGACGTGTGGGTTTCCTCACGATTCTTTGATGCAATCTCTCTAAAAACACCCAAAGACAAACAAACATGTTCATGCATATAAATATTGGTCTTGTGTGGGAATCGAACCCCTCAGGGGTTAAAAAAGTAATTGCTTACCGCTCAACTCGTTTGTTTGTCTTGGTCTGTGTATTTTAAGATAGATTGCATCAAACCATCATCGTGAGAAACACGGCCTGTGTAATAAATGTCGCCGGTGTTATCGTCCGCATAACAACGAATGCTGTCAATTGAGAACATGTCATTGATATGATATGCAACAGAAACATCGTCGGGGACAATACAGAACCCTGTGGGACGCTAGCATCCATGATATCGGAGCAACTACCGCCTACCACGGCTTTTATGCATCTTCTGGATTAGAAGCTGGCAACCCAATTGCACATACCCTCGGGCAGCCCGTACGATTGTAACTTCGGCAGAAGACCCCGTTGCCAGACCCGAGCGAACGTCTTCGCCATATCTGGCTGACTGCCAATGCCTCACCTTGACTCTCAATCGCCGAAGCCCAGCGGTGTGTAAGATACACGACAGCCATACATACTGACCACATTGTCGCTGGAGGAGCACCTTCACCTCACAGATAAGTCAAATAACCGCAGCCAAATAACAATTCCCTGGAGGATTGTTGTATTCCTGCATTTGAGTAAGGTCACCAATAATCTCCCAATTATTTCCTACTTTAGCAGCAGAGGTGGCATCGCGCGAGTGATGTTTAATGTATTGCAAGCGTTCGTATGCTACTATAATCGCTTTAAATCAGGTGGACCGTACGCTTTTATGTCCCCCAATATTGTATTAAAAAAACAAGTGGTAACTGGATCAACGGAAGTCACGTCAACCGTGATGACGTCAAGACCTACTTACGAATCATCAATCATAGTATTTCAATTTTCCACCTAAATTCGTCGAGACTATTGGATTGTACTAAACAAACTTCATTCAACCAACAAGGGCATTGACTTTGGCCATTATTTTTTTATACAGTGTCTGGAGCCATCATATACAATCCACCCGATGTGAACTACTTCACAACGGGTGGATTGTATACTTGTAGCATAGGCTATAAATGCTTTGCAATACTTATTATATTATAGGGCTTATTGTTGTTATTGTTAAATATTATTTTAGGCGAGACAGACTCGCGTTCGTAATGGGAAATGAAATACTTATTATAAATATTTTTATGATTTTTAAAATAGACTAAATATAAACAGTGTATTCTCGTGTGTCTCACTAATACAAATCAACAAATATAGACATAGTCAACTTTTATCTTCTAATGACACAACTGCTCATAAATTGTGGTAGGGTTACCACTACCCTTGTGGATTACCCACAATATTGGATACAGCGACGTATCATAGATAGACACGTTATACACCAACATTATTGTATTTTAAAATGGCGCAAGTACAACTATATCTACGTATAGTTATTTATCATCACACTTTGCTCTAAAATGAGACAAATGATAGGGAATACCATTCGTTAGAAAGAGACGAATATACATGTTTAGTTACGTATTGATTGCTGCTGAGCGCTCATTGGCGCGAGCACTGATTTACCGATACGGAGGAGACTGGGGAAAAAAGCTCTGGATTTAATTATTTCAAGTGTTCAAAATAATAAAACCAAGTATGTACAAAACATCTATTTTCGTAATATAAATTGTGAACAATGAAATTATAAAATAATATCGAGTCAGTCTGAGAGTGAATAAAAAAAAATACGTATTATATTCCCTGAAATAAACTTAACTTACTCCTTTTTTGTCTTTTTTAATCAGTTTTCAAATCTAGATTATTTTTATGCGCGAAATAATAATAATAACTTTATAATAACTTTATTGAGCAAAAAATTTTTGATACAAGCTTATAATGTATTGCATCTGTGCCTGAACTAGGTAAGATACCTGTATCTCGGGCAACAGTGCTCCTCGTCCAAAGTGTTCTAAATACATAATACTCATAAAGTATTATTATACATTTATGTGACTAAGGATCCTTTGATAACCTAATAGTAAAATCAACAATACGGTAGGTGTACCTCTCGGTGTGTGAAAATGTGCTTATGATTGTGTGTGTGTGAGAGGATGTGTTAATTGTTTGCATGTTTCTCCTGTAAAACATACGTTAGTCAGTAGAGAACACAGCATCGATTACAATATCGGTTTCATGATTTCCTCTGTTTGATCGTAATTCTGTTTAAGAAGCCAGTCAAATATAATTTTCTTACAGTGGTGTTTGTTGATATGATAATTCTGTAATTTTTTATTGATTTTGTTATATAGGAATGGACCAAGAAAACAAAAAAAGTTATTAGTGAAAAAGAGTTTAAGTTTCATAGTTTTACATACTTTTTTGTTACGCTTTTTATTGTTGCTAGGGTCATATTTTAGAAGAGAATGTTGTTTTAAAACCGTGTTAAGAATAAAAAGTTGTCGTACAGTTAGTACGCTACAATCTTTGTATAGCTGTTCCGTGGAATACAGTCTAGGGCGGAAAGTGCAAACTTTAAGAAATGCCCTTTGTGCTCTTTCAAGAGGAAGAAGATATGTCTTACAAGTGCCACCCCAGGACGTAATACCGTAAGTTATAACAGATTCACATAATGAAGTATAAATTCTCTTTAACAGTATCGGATTAGCAACATGTCTGAGATTCCTAAATAGATATATGAGCTTCCGTACTCTAGCAACAGTGAGTTCAACATGGTCTTTGAAAGTCAATTTATAATCAATAAGGATTCCCAGATATCTGACAGTAGTGGTATTGGACAATAAGGGACAAGAGCATAAACTTGTAGCAATTCGGGGGCATATGTGCGCGACTATTTTATTATTGTCAGAAGGTTGTGTTGAGTTTTGCCGAGAGAACGTCATATATTTGGTTTTTTCTAAATTTAATGTCAAAGAATTTCTTTGTAACCAATTGGAAATGAGATTAAAACCATTTTGAGCCAAGTCAAATGCCTCCCGCCATGTATTTGCTGAAAAAAGCAGCGCTGTGTCATCAGCATAAGAAATGATCTTTCCAGAGAAGGGATTGAGTTTAAGAAGATCGTTGATATACACGAGAAATAGAACAGGCCCCAATATACTGCCTTGTGGTACACTATAACTTATAGTCATAGCAGAACTGACATGATTATTAATTTGGACACATTGCCTTCGCCCGTTAAGGTAACTTTGAAAAAGTTTTAACTGCGTACCTCTGATCCCTACGCTTTCAAGTTTGTCCAATAGTAAGGGAATTGAGACCGTATCGAAGGCCTTTGTCAAATCTAAAAAGACTCCTATTACTTTTTTACTTTTGTCCAAGTTTTTGACAATATAATCCGACAACTCATGCACTGCCTCCCCAGTAGATCTGCCAGATCTAAAACCGTATTGATTGTTAGACAGAATGCTGTTCTTTTCCAAGTGGTTTATGAGTCTAGTATTTATCAATCGTTCCAGGACTTTCGAGAGAGATGGCAAGACCGAAATTGGCCTATAATTGCTGACAAGGTTTTTTTCGCCAGACTTGTATATCGGGTGAACAATTGATTTTTTCAGGCTCGCAGGGAATACTCCATCCGCGAGACACATTCGAAAAATGTAAGTTAGGGGAGGTACAAATATGTGCCTAAATTCCTTAAGGATATTAATCGGAATGTTGTCCCAACCCCTCGAACATGTTGATTTCATACACATAAGTACACGCTCCACCTCCTCTTCGTCTGTGTTTAGCAGCACAAATGAATTTACCGGGGACTTTCTCCGATTCTGGGTACGCGGCGCGTAATCGTCTGTACCTGTCAACGTTATATTATTGGCCAATTGGTGTCCTACATTAACAAAATACTCATTTATATTGTCTAGCGAAGTTTGAGAAGTTGAACCTAATAATTGTTGAGCTGTAGAGTTAATTTTAGTGGTATGCGTAATTTTCTTTATTGTATCCCAGAGCTTTTTGTTATTTTTTGATGATTTCTCTAATTCATTTTTTTCGTACTCTCTTTTTACTTTTTTTATTAGATTGTTACAGAAATTTCTATATCTTTTATAGGATTGTTCCAAAATTACATTTTCAGGTGAACGCAGTAGTATTTTATGCATTCGATCTCTATTCCGTATACACCTTAATAAGCCTGGTGTAATCCAAGGACGGATAATCTTTTGACGACGGGGTAGTGTTACAGTTGTGGAATTTTGTTTTATAGCTTTTTGTATTGAATCTATTAAATAATCAGTCGCAAAATTAGCGTCGGTGCTTTCATAAATAGGCCTTAGGTTAATTTCATTCAATGCAATTTTTAGTCCGTCGTTATTAATCTTTATTTTGCTAGTAGCGATATATTGTCTCTGTTCTTTATGTCTTAGGCTTAAAATTACAGCTTGATGATCAGTTAGGGTTGAGCCGATAACTAGAGTTACAGCGGGTTTTTTGGTTTTTAGCATGATATGATCGAGACACGTTTTATTTAGTCTAGTGGGATATGAGTGAGCGGGTAGCATACCATGTCTAGCACATAAGTCTAGATATTCCGGAGCTCTCATATCAGTAGTATTTATTCCAATGTCAATATTGAGATCACCGATTACAGACACATCGCTAAAACTTGATAAACTGTCTAGAATTTTATTTAAAGAGGTAAGAAAAGTACTTATGTTTCTATATGACGGGGATCGATAAATCGATACTATTGCAGTGGTCGTACCGAGTTTTATAATTAAGCAATTTCCCTCCTCTAGTGTAGGTTCCTCTATAATAACTTCTATATGAGACTTAGTGTAAATCACGATTCCATCATTTTGTAATGCATGTTTTTTAGTAGTGTGATTTTTGTACCCTTCCATGATAGGCACCATGGGGTTGCAAAGTAACCAACTTTCAGTGAGTATAATGATATCGTTATTGATTCCAAGTCCTTCAATCAAAGTTAGAAGTCCATCAAAGTTTTTATTAACACTCCGTATATTTTGGTGTAATATTATGAGACTATTAAATTTATTTTGAATGAGATTTTTGGCATCTTCTACGTCACAAGAAATCGACTCAGATACGGATAATTTGTCCAGTTCGTTATGAATGTAGTCATCCACTATTATTATATTGGGGTAATAGATATGATTCTATAGATATATTCAATAGATAATCTCTTACATTCATCAAACACCAAGAAGAGTATTTTGGAGTTAGTTTAGATCTAGAGTGACAGAGGTGGCTATGTCCACTACTAAAAGGGATATTGTGTGGATAGTTATGTGTATATATTGTCTGAGTAGTTACAACATAAACGTTGAGACTAGTTGCATCGTGTGAAAAATCAAGAGGCAAATGTTTTTTCTTTAACGTTAACCGATTGCAAAATTTCCTCAAGCATATAACAGAAACGTCGTAAAGAGGGGAATTTAAGATTGTTCCGAAGTCCTTGTTTTCATTAGATATTTTCGCGCTTAAAACAGATAGTCACTTCGTATCATTCACATTTTTCCTTATTAGAGCCAAGTCAGATTCGTCGATTATTCGGATGGGACTGTCGCCTTCCTTTTTCTTTAAAAATATTTTACCATATGACGTCCAACAGAAGGCGTATTCGTGACTTTTGGCGAACTCACGGGCAAGATAATACAGTCTTTTACCTTTAGCAGTTAGGAGCTCGGAGATGAAGACGGGTTTCGGTGGGCCTTCTAATTTTAGCACAGAAGTATTAAGTTTAGCTATCTTATTAGTTTTATTGTAGGCTCTCACTGATTTGATGACGTTCTCCTTAATAGGTACTGTGGTGAACTCCACTATCAGGGGCTTGATGGATTCCGGTTTTGCGAAACCACGGTAAATATCCTTTATATCCGATGTCTGTATATGCACTCCCAGAGTCCTGCCCAGATTTCCCACCATTTCCGTCAGCTTATCTTTCGTCTCGTTTTTAGGTGTAGGAATATTTCTTATCTCAATTTTTGCCTTGTGTGTACTTTTTTCTAGGTTTTCTACTTTATCTTCCAAATTTTTTATATATGAAGATTGTTCTTTTCTTGTCTGTTTTAAATCTTCCAACTCCCTCTGTATGTCGTCGTATTTGTCGGATAACATTTGCATTGAGATTGTAATAGTATCGTTTTGTTTTTTTATTTCATCTATGGAGTATTGGAGGTTGGATAATTTCTGATTTTGCTGTGTTTTGAATTCGGAAAAAAGTGTTTTCATTTCTTCCATTAGTTCGTCGGCATCGAAATTTCGTTTTCTTTTTTGGCGCACAATATCTGTTTTTTTCTCAAAACCTCGGTGATCTGTATCATTTGTTCCAACGTCTGCTATATTCGAGTCTGACACGGCTTTCTTTGGGGGTGTATGCTTTAAAGACATCATTAAATATGTTAATCTGTAACCGGAGCAAATAAATAACACCGTGTGCTGTGTCCGTGAAGCTCCTTTAAGCAAATGCCAGTTGAATGTGAAGATGCGCCGCCGCCACAGCACTGAACCCACATTCACTCAAATCCTATAATTACTACGTACAACGTAGCTTCGTAGACTTACTTCGTAGTCGTAGGCGCACGTCAATCGCGGGCGACGACGACGTCACGGCGGAGCCAGCGGAGGGATAAGCAGGATAGCAATTATCACAGTCTTCTCTTTTACTCGCGCGCGGCATGAGGTGGAGGGTGCCACAGCTAACAGGTGGTTTTGCAAATTTGTCACTTTAAAATTCGAGCTTGAGCAATGTAATTAAACACTTAACTTCTCTTCAATAAGTTTACTTTGCAGTGGAATAATTTTGCAAAATTAATATTATAACCAAGTACACGACTGCTTTCAAACTAACCTCGGACGGAAGGAGGAAAACCTCGGAGGAAATATATCCGTACATTAGTGAACTTCTCTATAATAGCGCCTGTTAGGTGAAGGCTGTGATTATAAGTCGGATATTGCTCTAGGGAACGACAATTTAAAGAGGAAAATACATCATTGCGATATAGGAAAGACTTTAAATGACGACTCGAAATATGACGAGCTCGGTGGCTCAGTCGTGAATGACGCAACTTTGACATCAATGCTCGTGGGTTCGATTCCCACACAGGCAAACATTTGTGTGCATGAACATGTCTGTTTGTCTTGATCTGAATGTTTTAAGAGAGGTAGGGCGCATCAAAGCAGCCCGTCTGGGGAAGTACCTCCACCTCACCGAAAACCGCAGCCAAATAACAACTACCTAGAGGGTTGTTGTGTTCCTACGTGTGAGTTTGGTCACCAGTAAGCTCCCAAGGAGTTGCTGTGTAAGCAGCGGAGGAGGCATCGCGCGAGTGATAATTAATATATCGCAAGCGTTAATAGACTACGGTACCCGCTTTACATCAGGTAGGTCGTATACTTGTATGCCTCCCGACGGAGTATTAAAAAAAATACAATTTTTTTTTCATCAAACAATCTAGGTAATCTAAAATGGAAAGAAATAAATAATAAGTAATATTCTATTTGCTTCATTCTTCTCTAGAATGTGTAGTTACTAGTATCAAATAATTGAAAATAAGGTACGTAGGCGTATTACTTAATATAAAACAAAGTCAGGAATAAATTTAATTCACAACTCTGTGTTCATAACGTGATAGTCAAATTTTCCTCAACTTCCCCTAGCAACGGCTGCCACTAGACCCGCTCTAATATTGCTAAAAACTAAATACATTTACTATGTTTTTAATAAAGAAAACTGTACTTTCAAATGAAATGACACGTTTTCCTTGTCTTTAACAGTTGCCGCGTAATTTGTGGACCATCTAAAAACATAGGAAGGCATTTTTGCCAGAAAAAACTTATTTACGCTGTGTGGCGAAGTACGTATAGACGTGACGCGAGAGCGTGCCCAACTGAATACGAGGTGGGCAATTACCTTACTTTCGTATTGCCATTCTAGAGCGTGTACGACGTATCTATGACTATTAAAACATCTTAGATTGGATATCGATTGTCACTATAAATTATTTTTTCTTTCAGAAATTACACAAGGCAGTGTTACCACTTTATAATTTTATATTGAAATATGGAAGAATTAATCACAGTTGGGACTAGTCAGTAGATTAAGAGTATTCGAAAAATAATAAATAGAAATTAAAATTTAATTACTTTAATTAATATAAACAAAAGGAAATAAGGTAATTAATTGAAAATGATGTCACGAAGTATATATAATACTTATATCATTCCACGTTTAATTTAATTAAATAATTAAATATAGTACCTACCATGATCAAATTGGTCGTGTTCTATCAGTAGGTGATGTCAGGAGCCCTAGAAACCGGCGAGCGTGCATGAAAAGAGCAATGAATGTTAAAGAAGCGAGTGAGGTATGTAAGGATCGAGTTGCGTGGCGCTCGGTTCTCTCTGCTTACCCCGTAAGAGATTTGGCGTGAAGTTAGATAGATAGAAATATAGTAAATGGTAATAATAATTACAATGTGGAATCATATAAATGTTTTTTATTATATTTAAGGCCCTGGATGCGTCTCGATGCAGCAGCCTATTAATTTCTAAAGCCCCCAGGGCCAGTAATATCAGTGAATTAACGAAAGAAAAATCGGCCAAGTGCGAGTCGGACTCGCACACGAAGGGTTCCGTACCATTATCGATAAAAACGGCAAAAAAATCACGTTTGTTGTATGGGAGCCCCCTTAAATATTTATTTTATTCAATTTTTTAGTATTTGTTGTTATAGCGGCAACAGAAATACATCATCTGTGAAAATTTCAATTGTCTAACTATCACGGTTCGTGAGATACAGCCTGGTGACAGACGGACGGACGGACGGACGGACGGACGGACGGACGGACGGACGGACAGCGGAGCCCCAGTAATAGGGTTCCGTTTTACCCTTTGGGTACGGAACCCTAAAAATGATGCGTTGGATGACGGAAACTTCAGAGATTTGATAATACACGGACGGGAGCTGTCTTATGTAAAAATCGGGATTGAAAGGTATTCGAGACGGGATTGGAGTGTCTCAGGGTTATTAAGGATTTTATATAGAGAGCATAATATGTGCACATTTCTTCGAAAGCTAATAGTTTGTTGGTCACAAAAGACTGAAAATCAGTGTCGCCTTCGACCACATACTGAGTAGAGACCAATTTGTTACATCGTAGTAGTAGAGACGTATTTATGATCAGTTTGTATATGTGTTCTTGTCATAACCATGTTGTTTTCTGTCTGTTTTTTTTATACAACGCCGGGTGGTGAACAAGCATATGGCCCGCCTGATGTAAAGCGGTTACCGTAGCCTATAGACGCTTGCAGTGCAAAAAGCACAGCACACGCGCCACCAGCCCCGCTCCTCAACTGCCTGGTTGTCTCACTCACTCGCAGGAACACAACAACCGCTGCAGGTATCGTTCACTAATTTCTATTAGTGGTTGATGTCTCAGGTAATGTTATTTGGCTGCGGTCTTCTGTGAGGTGGAAGTGCTTCCCCAGCCGGGCACTGAGCCCTACCTATCTTCCGCCAGAGCCTCGTTTGTTAGTCAGCAGGGTGACCACGTGCAGGTGAGGTTGGCTTTAGGTCTACGGTAATGGTGAGCCACTTTCACCCCACACTTGTCTGATGTTATAGCAAAGAGCTGTGTATATATTGTTGTGCAATGTTGTGTTGTGTACAAATAAATGATTTTCTTTCTTTCTTTCTTACATGTTCACGCACTCAAATATTTGTCCTGTGTGAAAATCGAATCCACGAGCCTTGGCGTTAAATTACTATTGCTAACTACTAATTTATTTCTATAACGCAGCATTAAATGTTGTTTGATGCAGGAGTTTCTTAGTGCAGTCGTTTATACGCTTTTTTATAATAATAAATAAATAAACATTGTCGGACAAATTACACAGCGCCATCTAGCCCCAAAGTAAGCGAAGCTTGTGTTATGGGTACTAGACAACTGATAAACATACGTAAATACATTTTTTTTTTGTAAATACATACTTATTATACATAGAAAATACCCAGACTAAGACAAACATACATGTTCATGCACACAAATGTTTGTACTGTGTGGGAATCGAACCCGCGAGCGTTGGTGTCAAAGTACCGTAACAACGCATTTCACTACTGCGCCACCGAGGTCGTCATAGTTTTTTTTTGCGGTAATCCCTTGGCAAAACTTGGTATGGGAGTTTATTCCACAATGAGTTCTCTGTACCCGCACATTACCACCATTGCAGGTTCAGAAACCAGCTGTTTCAAACCTAAGACCACGACCAGCTTGAAACAAATGGAGAGTAGTAGTAAGGTTACATATAGAGGTAATCCTAAAGAGTTGATGTGTTAACAGCAGAGATGGCATCGCACGAGCGTCGTTTAATGTATTGGAAGCGTTCATAGGCTACCGTAACCACTTTACATCCGATAAGCCGTATGCTTTGTATACCAACATTGCTTAAAAAATAAACCCAACCATACGCTGGCTTCAGTATATGATGTTTAACTCGAAAATTTAATTAGACTACCATGCACAAAGACCCCAATAAACTCCATGAACATCGAGTCCAAATTTAAAATATTCACCAACATTAGAAATTCCTATCCTATCCACTGTCCATTTCAATAACGTCCTCTTCTTCTTCTTTCTCGAGTTACCCCATTTCTTAATCCATTAGGACTAGCAGGGTCTGCTAAGTAACACCTCACGGAGAAAACAAGTTTTTTAGGTTAGGTCACATGTCTTCCAAAATATGTACCAATACCGTGCGGATTTTCTCACGATGTTTTTTTCTTCGCCGTCAACAAGTAATAATTACAAATATGAACAAAATACTAAAATTTTTGGTATGTGCCCATATCAGAATTCGAACCAGTAGGGCAATAGGCTGGTACTTCATCCACTGTCTTCGCTTCTTAACAGTTCCTCTCATTCCATAGTCTGCGTGGATACAATTCAGCTGGAAACATAAAAGCTAAGAATAGACCCATACCTGACCATCCCTGGCACATGTGACGATATTGAGCTGGCTCTCAGCATTGAGGTAGAGGAACTTGCTTTGGAATACATTTGATTTGTGGCCGGTTTTTATTGTCTGAAGAGCTTTGTTCCGCGACCAATCCCATACTATTACGTAGGTATCATCTGATCCTGAAGCTAGGAGATGCCCTGTTTAATAAAAAAAAATGGTGAAACGCTTGTAGACCGAGTTCACAATGAAAACGTAACGAAGAGTTTGTCTCAAAGGGAGGATCAGTCAGTATTACCCAGAGTATTCAGAGCGGCTTCGAAAAGCAATCTTCAAAAGGACACAGTCAGTGTGTAAAGCGCCGAGTAATAAACGACGCAGAAAAAGGGTAGACAGATATGTCTGCGCTTAACAGACATATCTGTCTTCAATCAATTCTAACGGATTGATAACACACGCCACGACACGCCGTCTCCACTCATCCCGTGACCATGGCGTTTGCCGAAATATCGGGGAAATATAAAAGCAAATCGCGGCAAGTCCCGTTCCTATACCAGGGACAGTATCAGCGTTAAGTGGCATGATCCATGCGTTCGGACATGTAGAAAGAATGCAAGAGGAAAGGATGACTTCCATATATTGCTTGCTAACTTTTACAAACCATTGACTTTCGGCAGGGTATCGATTGCAAATTGTTAGAGAGCTACTTGCAATTTGTGGGAAATGTTGCTGTGTGATCGAATGTTATTATTTAATCTTACTTTAGGCAGCGTCTCCATAGCAAAATGAAAGAGTGTTATCCTAGTAATTTGCAAAAAATCTAATCGAGATCCCTTACTTCCAGGTTCTTGATAGAAACTTGATTGAAAAGAAATTTGTGACAGATCTTGTTGTGCTAACGTGATCCATCACTTAAACATGCTTTAGAGCCTCGATTGCTAATTGCCAGAGTGCTCTCTGGCAATTTCGGAGATATTTTTTGTGTGATCAAGGTTCCTTACTAACTCACGTATCTCAATTGCAAATTGAAAGTGTGCATTTGTGAATAATCTTGCTGTGTGATCTATGTCTCTTACGTACATATTTTGGGAAAGCAGATCATAAATTTGGCACTGTGCCTTGAACACATACACCCAATTGTCTCATGATGATTATGTAGTAACTAGCTACTCGAGCCAGCTTCGCACGGGTGATCTAATCGTTACCAAACTTCACAGGATCACCTGCTGGGCTAACCTGAAGATTCACTGAAAATTTCATCAAAATCTGCCCAGCCGTTTTTGAGTCCATAGAGAGCATACAGACAAACATTCATTTTTATATATATAGATAACAGGCACTATAATATGTCACTGGAATGGCCAGGTTCAGATCACACGCGTTTGGCGTGGCTTAGCTTTAGATACAAAAATGTTAGACCAATATAATTGCTTGGAATTCCCTAAATAAATATAAAATATACCTTCAGGATGGAAATTTATAGAATTGACGCATCCTCTGTGCTCGTTGAGTTGGTGCAGTTTGTCGAGCCTGTAGGCGACGTGCAGTGATCCATAGAACCTCTTCTCAAAAATGACATCGTTTTTCGTCGTTTTACCGCAGGGAAATGTCAGTCCCATTTCTCGATTTATTATTTCTGTAGCAAAAATACATTTACTGTACCGTATTTTACACTGTACACTGTAAAATACACATGAAATATTATAATATGCCTGTGCTATCACCGCTGATAATAAATGGCAGAGTATGAATAATATATATATTTATTTAATTACCTCTACATATCACATAGTTATGAGTAGGGCGTGTTTTCAAGAGAACACTAGGTGGTGTGCCCTTGTTTTCATCGTCTTCGTTGTCGTTAAACCTGGACAGCATCGGTTCATCCTCGCTGTCGGTATCCCCGCTCTGCATACGCACCATATCATCACTTTCGTAACTGTCATGGCCGTCTGATGAACACGTACTCCTGCAATATTGCTTGATTAATATTGATTGACCTACCATCCGCATAATAGTCTTTCCATCAAGTGTTGTTTTCTCTACCTATATTATTATTATGTCCACTAATTAACTAACGAGGGTCTAACGAAAGAGAGGTAGGGCCTATTAAAGCAGTCCAACTAGGGAAGTACCTCCACCTCAGAGAACAGTAGCAAGATAAGTACTGTTGATGGTATGCTGCGTTCCTGGTACTAAAACGAGGTTACCGATAAGCTGTTGAGGAGTTAATATGTTATTATATATGCAGTGAGGCTGGCAACGCACAAGCTCTCCTTGTACTGCATGTGTTCAGGCTATGATAACGACTTTACATCAGGTGGGTCGTATGCTAGTTTACCTCTCGTCGTTACGAGCTCTGGAGCAAAAACATGGAGGTCATAATACCAGAAAACTACACGGCACCTATGCCTTCATCACTTACCTATCGCGCTGATCCCGAACGGAAGAAAAAACAATAGAAGAAAGAAAAAAATCGTCCAAGTGCGAGTCGGACTCGCGCACGAAGGGTTCCGTACCATTTTTATTATCTATAAAAATGGCAAAAAATAAACGTTTGTGGTATGGGAGCCCCCCTTAAATATTTGTTTTATTTTAATTTCATTATTTATTCTTAAAGTGAATATATAACTAAATATTCTGTGAATATTTCAAGCGTCTACCTGTTGCCGTTATCAATATCGAGCAAAAATGAGCAAAAAAATCACGTTTGTTTTATGGGTGCCCCCTTAAATATTTATTTTATTCTATTTTTTATTTTTGTTGTTATAACGGCAACAGAAATACATCACCTGTGAAAATTTCAACTGTCTAACTATCACGGTTCATGAGAGCGGAGCCTCATTAATAGGGTTCCGTTACGCCGTTTGGGTACGGAACCCTAAATAATGAGAAACTCATTATTTCATCTTCGTGTAAGGACTACAATGCCCTACTAACAGACATATTATATTAACAAAGGTAGGGCGCATCAAAGCAGCCCGTCTGGGGAAGTACCTACATCTCACAGAAAACCGCAGCCAAATAACAACTCCCTAGAGGGTTGTTGTGTTCCTGCGTGTGAGTGAAGTCACCAGTAAGCTCCCAAGGAGTTGCTGTGTAAGCAGCAGAGGAGGCATCGAGGAAGTGATATGTTATGGAATGGAAAACTTTTAAAAAGACATATTAAGCAGATTCATAACTTTGGGGAGGAAAATGAAAAACAAGAACTTAATATGACTCCACCAAAGGATAAAAAACAAATAGAGGTTGATAAGAATGATGAAGATGAGGTGGTATTACCATCACCATCTAAATGGGCTGATATAATTGGCGTGTCAGGACCACAATATATACAGATACACCAGAGTCCTTGTGAAAAGAATTGTATCTCGAGAGGGAGCAAAAGAGATATGTCAGAATCACCTCAACAATCAACAAACAAGAGGATTGCAGGGATAACGGAAAAGGATAAACTAGACAATTCCCAACAGTCATGCGTTGCAATAGATACTGATTGTGAAAATACTTCATCTATTAATACAAAATATAAACGGCTTCGTCCAGTTTGGTAACTAAACTTACGTAACCAGTTACAAGGGAAGATTTTTTTTCGCTGTTTGATAACTAGTTGTGAGAAAAGAATTATTTTTCCACAGCTCGCGTACTGTAGAGTCGCAGTTCTACCTAACACTCCTCCTGGCTTCGCTGGTCTACCTGTTATTAAATGGCATGAGAAATATTTTCAGACTTCCGATAATACGAGTAGTACCTATTTAAAGGTTACGTAAAAAACACTTTATTATTTCGATGTTATTTTCTTTTTATAAAAACTACTATCTCGGGTTACAAAAATGGAAATAATTTGATCTACGAAAGTGGAAAAATAATTCTTCTCTCACAACTAGTTACCAAACAGCGAAAGAAAAATCTTGTCTTGTAAAAGTGACGAAACGATATAAACTAGTAGTGTGTAAAATTAGGTTAGTGATTTGTGTAACAATACATGGACTATTTAACTTACAGCAGGAAGAAAGTATTAGGTGACATGTCATGGGAAAGGCATGTCATATACTGTACTAGTTGAGGGTACTTGGAATATTAGTCTGGCTTCACGTAAGGTGAGTGAACACACACATCATTCTCTCAAATTTATTCCTTTCTAACTAGTATACAATATAAGCAATAGAAAAATAAAAGCCATCAAGTGCAAGTTCAACTCATGCTTTGAGGGTTTCGTAAAAAAATATTTTTGCAAGTTATTTTCGCAAATAACATATTTTTTGTGATATAACTACATATTTATGGTTTTAGGATTTTTTCCTTAACTTGTGCCACATGACCTAGCTTCTTACCAAATTTTATGATTCTAGGTCAACAGGAAGTACCATAGGTAAAGGTAATTTACGTATAAACAGCCGTATCTTTTGATTGTATTGACTTAGAAGTTTGATTTTTCCACTGCTCGAAGGAACTGCAGACCTGAGTATGTGATATTAATTTCAGCTTGATAGCTCCACCCATCCATGAAAAAAAGGGTCTTGACAGACAGACAGACAACAAGTAATCCTGTAAGGGTTCCTATTTGCCTTTTCAGGTACAGAACCCTAAAAACACAAATTATAATTGGTACATACCCACTCTGAGATGTATCTGGAAATGGTCCCACAATTCCATCCAAATCTGAACTGCTCCCCAATTCTGAATTACTGTTATCATGTTGCCTGACACTCAGTATAGTCTCTTCTACTGACAAATCATCAGAATCTCTGGACGAGTCGTTACTGTCGGAGTCTCTATCCGGCGTCTTCCTTTTTCTATAATTCCGACCGCGCTTCGGACGTCTAATGTTCAAGAGGATTGCACGAACGTTGCTACTCGACGGCGCTGCGTTTACCACCTCGTTGGAAGGGCCCTCGCTCGGCCCATTCACTCGGTCGTCACTACTTGTACTCTCAGACTTGTCAGCAGAGACCCCACTGTCCACATTCTCATCCTTTTCACTCTTACTCGACGAATCTTGAAAAAAATATATAAATTTGAAAATGTGATAGAAATGGTTGGAAACTAATAATTTACAACATGGTTTCACCAAAAGAACAGAAAAACAATTATCTACTATTTACCTGCATCCCTGAGGCTGTCCTGCGAACTACCATCGTTTAATTTCAACTTTTTACTACCCAGTTTTGGACTAAGTGGTGAATCCTTAACTTCGTCATCGCCCGAAGGGTTATCTTCCATTGTTGCTTAAGTTATTATGCTACACTACAACAAAATGATTACAATGGCCAAAAATAAATCTTGATTTTGTGTTTCAGATAAGGCTAGTTAATAGATGTTAAACAAATTTAATTTTTGAACTAAAACAGATGCTACAAATGCAATGGAGGATTTTTCTCAAAGTTAGGGTTGCACAAACGATAAATACATCGATGTTTACAAAATATCGACATGTCATTACCAAAACGTACGTCATGAATATCGATGTACAGTACAGATAAACGATACATTGCCGATACATCGTCTAATGTGCATATTACAGTGTAAATATATTCGCGTGATACACGAATACTGATATAGATATTAACGCAATGAAAATTGTTTCAATATTATCCGCTTTTCCTCGCAACACTATACCGTATGATATCGTAATGCTGTCTAAAGCCTCTACTAAGAATGGTTACTGCGCCAGACTAAAGGCGCAGTAACTATACACCTAACTGTATATGTGGTGGAGCGGGTCTTTCTGGTAAGTTTTTGAAGTGATAAGTTCTTATAGGAGGGTAAACCGTTTCGTTACGTAACGCGTTATGGCGCCAGTCTGTTTGGCTTCCCTTTCTCTCACGCATAAGGCAGCGGTAGGGAGGCTCCTCCTCTCTCACTCTAACCCACAGCGCTAGCCGTATTTCGGACAGACATCGGGCATGAATAAAATATATTTTATATTCAATAAAAGATTTTATTAATAAATAACCTTTTCTTACATTATCATATTAATATACTTACATAAAATTTAAGCAACCTAAACTTTTTCAAATTAAACAATCAATATTAAATAGTTCAACTTAGATTAGTTTACTTTAAGTTATCACTTCTGTCAGGCGACCCGAGACACACACTTTTTTGTTATATTTGTGTAATAATACTTATGACTATTTTGTTTATATCTTAATTCTAAGAAAACCAATACCATTTACAAATTCTAGTTAAAGTCTAATAAGAGACTCATTAGGAAGACTAAATTGA
Source organism: Pyralis farinalis (assembly GCA_947507595.1). Classification (NCBI taxonomy): domain Eukaryota; kingdom Metazoa; phylum Arthropoda; class Insecta; order Lepidoptera; family Pyralidae; genus Pyralis; species Pyralis farinalis. The sequence goes on along the minus strand of OX382271.1, from coordinate 33,802,902 downwards.
ATTGAGGGGGATTGATTAAGTTCACTAAAAGATTTGCCGTGTGCATTACTGAATACAGCATGTGCATACAATAATGTTCCGTTATAGAGTTACACCAATCATTATATCACGTTACTTTTTTAGCTCACATTCCTGTATCGAGCTATACTTTGAGGTAAAAGTGATTCACTATCATCTTTTATCAGCTAATTATCACACGAGGCCTGGTGAAACAGAGATAGGCACGCCAAAGAATCGGACTACCTTTACCTTAAAGAAGACCACAGCAAAGTAACAACTGCCTGGAGGAGTATTGTGTCCCTCAATAAGTGAGGTTAATAAAAAATGTACATCAGTGGGAGTATTCACATTGCCTCGGGAATTCATATTCGAATCGGAGTGGAAAAGATGTTAATCAAAATATATGGAATCTGGGTGAAAACTTTTTGAATCTGTGTCAATAATATTTTTTCAAGGCAATGTGAATGCCCTCACAGATGGACCGTATGCTTGTTGGCTATTTTTTATATCACTAAGATGATAAACAATCATACGAATTGCCTGATGGTAAGCAGTTGCCGTAGCCTACGGACATTTGCAATATCAAGGGTGTTACTCTTGCATTGTTGCCGAACGGTGCGTTTGCAAAAAGAAGCTATTGAACGAATTCGTAAAGTTTCCAACTTGTAATAAAAATACGTGCGGCCCGCACTGATACTCTGGCAACATTTGTGGCCCTGCTATAGCAAAAGGTTGTCGCCCCTGGTCTAATCCATTGACAACAAATATCAAAATAACAGATTTTGGGTATCTTAAATAACAAGCACTATATCATAATTGTGTGTTTCTTTCATTATTAGAGAGGCTCAACCTTAGCACTATTTTGGTACACTAAAAGTTTTGCCAAAACTGACAGGCCGCTTTCTTTACCTATGGTACCTACAACTACGTCTATGCCTACAACGTGAAATATATGTACTTACTATATACCTTCACGCCACTTCTCTTGCTGGGTAGGCAGGCTCACTCGCATCTTTTACCGTTACACAACTCTACTCTTGCATGCTCGCCGGTTTCTAGGACATACTTACTACTTTTTCCAAATTTCAAATTGTTGGCATGCGTCCAGAAGTGAGCATCTAGCGTAACGTACATACACGATTCACCAAATGAGCTTTAAAATGTGAGGAACATGATACATCTATCTACTCATATTATCTACCAATGTTATGTATTCATATTAGCCGATCAAGTATTTTGTAATTGATCGACTTTTGAAAACCTATAAAGGTATGACGTAGAGAAACTGCTATTTTTATGTAGTTCGGGGTTTTTTCTTATAGATCTGTGGCTCATACGTTCATACAACAATCGAATACCAGTGCAAATAAGTTAACGAGTCAGTCGATAACTTATTTGACATTTGTATTTGTAAAAATTGGATAAATTATCGTCGTGATTTAATTATTTAATCAATGTAAGCGAATATATTGCGAACTACGTCACAACTAAAATATGAATATTATTTAATAGTATTTCGTCAAAAATATGAAGAATTAGATATCCACGAATCTGCGTGATTTAATTATTTAATCAATGTAAGCGAATATTTTGCGAACTACGTCACAACTAAAATATGAATATTATTTAATAGTATTTCGTCAAAAATATGAAGAATTAGATATCCACGAATCTGCGTTGCGAAAATAATTATTAATAAATATTTCACAATAGGTATCGATAATTCTCCAACATCGAATAATATTGCTCACTCAGATCACTGTCTTTATAACATCTGACATGATAATAACATAACCTATTTACATTTTATTTAGAGGCCCTTTGAAATAAAAGTATAAAAGTCAAGTTAATGTCACCCATCTCGGACAGACTGTGATACAATAATTGCATACAGTTGTTAAGTTTTTATTTAAAGAATAACTAAGTGGTATTCTGTTTAGATTAACGTACTTAAAATGAGTACAGAAGATGCTCTGTTATCTTTCATGGATTTACTGGATTTGGATGAAGAACTTGTAGATAAACGGCTGAAGTCTATTATGATGAGGGACACCTACACAAATAAACACCTGACAAGTGCCATACAACTTCTGCAATACAAACATTTGATAAATATTCAAGAAAATACAGAATGTACTAATGATGAAGAATTGATTTTTGTTGCACAACTTGTGAAACAAATGACGTCAAACAACATTCACAGTGTATGTAAAATTACTAATATAGTCTTAAACTTGAATACCAAAACTCTAGTTAGCCATTCCGAACATTTTCTTCAGCAAATGTTTGGTGGCATTCCTAGTTTTGATTCAACACTCTCATCAGCCGAATTAAGTAAATGTGAAGAGTCAATTATGCATCTAAAACTGTGTGATAGCATACTCGATGCCGTAATAATAAATCAGCAGAAAGTATCTTTGCCATTTTTAAATTTGCCGCTAATGAATTTAATGTACAGCCGAAATGAAAAATTGAGAATGTATTTCACAACACATACAGCACCAAAACTATTTGAAGGAGTTGATGAATCAACTGTATTTGATTTGATTTGGGATAATGTAAAGCTATCTTTGAACATGTCTGACGAATTTAAACAAAAGGGACTCAAGACGTTGTGTGGTCTCTCTGAATACTACTTGCCCCTTCCGGACCCTAAAGGGAATGTTTTATTTGAGTCTGAAGTAGTATTTCAACAGGAATTTTGGGAAATTATGCTTTTTGGACTCATGTGCACAGATCCTACCGATAGAAAATTGGCTATCTATCTGTTCAAAAGAGCTATAGACTGTATATTAGTGCATAAGTTACAAAAGAACTTAACACTTTTACATAAAAATGCATTATTATTTTCGTGGGACCCTAAAAATGCTGAATATTCTAAGAGTAGATGGAATCTGTTTTTCATACTTATGGACAGCTTAGAAGAGAAACAAGCCAATATAGTTTTGCCGTCTTTATCTTTGTGTAGCACACTGGATGATATTGGTGATTGTTGGTTGAACTGTGCCTTAAATATAGGTCTTAAGCATGATAGTTCTCAAGTCCGTCTCAAATGTATAGAGCAAAGATTACTAAAGAAATTGAATAGCCAATCAGAAGCATCTATTTTACTTGAAGCTCTTAACGATATAAACATTTACGATGATCCCAGTGTATGGAACAGACTTAAAGAAAGTCTATTAGAGTTTATGTCAGATATTAATATATTTACTTTTATTTTTAAAGCAATACCTTCAGTCAAGTGGTCTCCAGTGCCACTGTTCCATCTCAGTGACGTCTTAAATGAAATTGAAGGAAACCTTGAAACACTCTCATCTGAAATACCTCCAAATGAAATGACTTCTTTTGTAATTGCAATATTGAAGATTCCTTGTAACATCCTCCTCATAAGAAAAGCTTTTATTGTCAATTTCACACAGTTTATTGGTAACTGGTGTGGGTACTTAGATTGGCAAAATCTTGCCAGTGTATCTTCCATGCTCCAATTTGAGTTATCCGATAATTGGACAGATGTTAAATATAAATGCAACTTTATTATCTTTGAGAATATTTGTCAAGACATGGATATAAGCGTGACTCATCTTTACAAGTTGATGGTTACCACTCACACATATATTGATTTCGGTTTGACCCACCTTGATTTTCAAATGCAAGACGTACCAAAATTTGTAAAATTAACAAGAGCTGTAATAGCTAAAATACAGGACAATGTTGGCAGGCAGTACTCCAACAAAAGAGAATGTCTGAATGATGTAATCTTCATCAACAAACTTTACAATAAAACATTGAATGATGTTTTGATGACTACTATAAAAATAGTTTTGTCTAAAGAAATGAAAATTATATTACATTATATTTTAGCTGTCAGCTCAAGTGAAATGGAATTGGACATTGACGAGATTGATTCACTCACAAGTTGTTTAAATTCAATAACTCTAACAGATGCAAAAGATACCTTAATGCATCTATATAAAACATCAATATTAATGCTGACAGAAAAATTAATTAAAATAGATAAGGCCGTTCTAAGCATATACATAATAAAAAATATAACAGCAAATCCTTGGATATCAAAATATTATAAGCAGGAATTGGTTGATTTAAAGCAAATGTTAGATTTAATAAACAATTTTGACAATAAACAAAGCATTGGGAGATTAAAAAACACATTTCATGAGAAATCTTGTGAGATAGTCCATCTTCTCATAGAAAATGGAAATAGTTTTGAAATATTGTTAATTGATTTATTAAATTACATTGAAAATGTAACCGAATGTGGAGGATATGGTTGTTTGAAATGGATACTAAAAATTATGAATGCCATCCTACCTTCAATTGTGAAGAGTGACATAAAGTATGATATGATATGTTTTATGAATAGAATGTGGAAAGAAATTGACGAATTAAAATCAAACAATCAATATTCAATATGCATTGAAGAGTTTATTAATTTCATCACCCAGGATGTGCTCACTGAGATGTCAATATATAACAATCATGTCATATCATACTGCCATAAAATTATAGAAAATGGGGCAGTGAAAAATACACCATTGTTTTACTTAATTCGAAGGATGAGTTCTATGACAATTAAAGGGCCATTTATATTTATTCTCTGTGAAATTCTTCTGTATTCTCCAGTACCAAGAAAAGATCAAAGGTGAGAGAGATATAATTTTGTATGCTTCAAGCAGCCATGCACTTGATTGCCACCTTATAATAATAATAACAGGCCTTTTTATTCTGAACTCAGTTAAGTATGTATACTAGACATGTTCTTTGTATAATATGTCCGGAAGCTCAGTTTACCTCTTGGCCTCTTCTAACATTTTCCATTGGGACCTGTCACGTGCTACTTCTTCAGTGATGTCCAGCCGTGAGTTTTAGGTCATCTTCCCATCTTGTTTGTTGACACTTTTGCAACATTTCTCTTGTGGATCGCGGATCATGATGCCTGTCCATCTCCACTTTTGTTGGTCTATTCAGGTAATTATAACGACGACTGTGGTTTTTCCCCTTATTATGCTACATCTCACTCTGTCTTGTTTCCTTATTCCTGTCAAGCTTCTCTCCATGGCTCTCTGGCAGCGTTCCAATTTTCTCTGTGGTGTTTGGTGAATGACCAGGTTTCACATCCATATGTGATGACTGGAACTATACATGTGTTGAAGACTTTCCTTTTTATTTGCATGCTTAGCTTCTTAGATTTCAACACTTCTTTCAAAAACCAGTATTTCTTCCATCCGTTTGCTATTCTTTGCTCAATTTCCTTAGTGGTTTGATCTTTGTGAGATATTATCTAGCCTAAATAGGTGTAATCTGACACATAATTATTTGAGTTGTTGGTTGTTGATTTTTATAGTTACTGGTTTAGAGTTTGGAAGCAATTTTGTTTTTTCTTTATTTATGCTTAGGCCAACTTTCATACTTTCGTCGTTTAGAGATTCTATCATTTAATAAGGTGCGTTGGGTTTTCCTCAAACAGGATTTCATCAACAGGTTCAGTTTTACACCTTGCACGTTGAGACCATATTCTTTCTAATCTAGTTTGTGGAAGATACCTTCCAGAGCATCAGAGAACAATTTTGGTGATAGAGGGCCTCCCTGTCTTACTCTCCTCTCAATCTTGAAGTTTGTTCCCAAGGTTTCTAGTTGGATACTCGCTTCGCCATTCAAGTAGATGTTCTTCATAATATTGATGTAGTTTAACGGTATCTCTTGCTGTTCTAAGCTATCCCATATAGCTGTGTGCCTTATGGCGTTGAAAGCTTTGGAGTAATCGATGAATGCCATGTTGAGTTTCTTATCATATTCCCTGATTGCTACCTTAGTTGTGTATAAAAAAATCTGCCTAGACACTATACAAACCTGTGTCCATTTTTAAAGAAATATATACACTATATTTTTCTCAACTTTCGATCCAATATCTACCTCATCTTCACTTTCTGCACCCTGTTGAGTATTAAATGAGACTCTGGCTATAAAGAGTTGGGGTCCATTAACATTAATCAAAATCACCCCAACTGGAGAATTGCTTTGTCCTGTAAGTAAGATAACAGGAAGGTCCTTTTGCGTCAGCAGCACAAGTGACACCCTTGGTGTTGCAAGTGTGCCATAAGCTACGATAATTGCTTACCATGAGGCGGGCCATATGCATGTATTGCACCTTGTATAAAAAATATATGGCATTAGCAGTAGGGGTGACAACACACAGAGAATCCTCCTTGTGTCACCATAGTACATAGGTTATAGTAAAGTTTCACATTTGGCATGCCATATGTTAGCCATCTGATATAGTATAAAAAAACATAACTTAAGATACATAACAAGATGCTGTCTTTTTGTTTTATTCAACATTGGCAGGCATACAACCATACGGTCCATGTGATGTAAAGTGGTTACCATAGCCTATAAACACTCATATAACAGGACTGTCAACACAGCAAATCTCACAGAATACGAATAACACCTTACTTACTGGCAACCCAACTACCTTGCAGAAATCCTATATCGCACCAGGGAGTTGTCATTTGGCTGCAGTCTTCTGTCAAAGTCAAAATCTTTTTATTCCGTAAAAATGGCTACATTTGTTTGGAATCGTCACAATTTTTTTCCCTACCGTGCAGTTCATGACTAGGTGAGCACTGATAAAAATACTGCCAAAAAACTCAGGCATCCCTCTTTTGGTATCAGAACAAATTTACATAATTTATTAATTACATTATAATTGGATTGACTCACTCCAGGCATTTTTATCATTAATATAGTCAGATACTTTATAATATGCCCTGCTACACACTTTGGCTTTAATAGTAGTTTTAAATTTGTTTATTGACAATCCTCTTATATTGCAGGGAAGTTTGTTATAGAACCGTATACATTGCCCCATAAAAGAATTACTTATTTTGTGGAGACGGCTTGCATGTAACACAAGATTATGCTTATATCTAGTATTTATGCTATGAGTATCACTGTTTTTACAAAATGAGTCTATAGATAGATTGATAGATATGAACTTTATTTGCACACTATGAAACATACACACATCATACAATAATCACTAGTTACCTTATTAAAACCAACACACTATGGTAATAACGCAGAACAACATTTTACGTTTCATTTAAAATTGTACATATATATGGACAATGGGGATGTTGACATTCTATGAAGTGGAAGTACTAAAAACACCATATGTTCAGGCACGCCAATAATTGTCCTGGTTTGGAATCAAACCAACTCACCACCGGGCCTCTCATTCACTCCCATAAAAGCTTTTTTGTTTTTTATACTACGTCGGGAGACGTGCAAGCATACGGCCCACCTGATGTAAAGCGGGTACCGTAGCCTATTAACGCTAGCGATATATATTAAGTTTCACTCGCGCGATGCCTCCTCTGCTTTGCTTACACAGCAACTCCTTGGGAGCTTACTGGTGACCTCACTCACACGCAGGAACACAACAACCCTCTAGGGTGTTGTTATTTGGCTGCGGTTTTCTGTGAGGTGGAGGTACTTCCCCAGAGGGGCTGCTTTGATGCGCCCTACCTTTCTCGATTTTATATAAATTAGTAAAGATACAGTTCCATCTATTTCAGTGATGAGTGTAAACTCGGTAAAGAGTCGTGCGGCAACTGGAGGACCGTAGTCCCAGTTGCCGAATTCAATTATTTTATTAGTTTTTATGAGGATTGCTTGATTTAAATTTTTGTACAGTTAGCTGGAATTGGAAAAGTATTTAAAACAAAATCACTTTATGACTGAATACAATCTTTTCTTGGTTTATCAACAGAAAAATATTAGTAGATCTATAAATACAATGATATTGATAAATCGCACAATGGGTTTTCTAAATCTAGGTACATACGCAGAGTTTATAAACTCTGCCTGCTATTGTTGTTGTGCCTCGAAATATTTACGATGGATTTTATAATAAAAATATTTTCTTTTTCAGGATCACCGAGAACTTGATGAATGAAATTTTGGAATATTCAAAATGCGGATTAACCAATTCCGAGTGAGTTGTGCCAATGATAATTGCGAAAATGGAGGAAGTCCACATTGTCTATACACAATCCAGATTTGCCAGTTCAAATATGAATGTTATAAGTTTTGAAAACTCCAGGTTTTTACTTGTCACTCATAGAAATTACTTAGATATATAGCTATGACTAGCTCAATGGCGTAATGTTGATACGTGCTGTTACGCTACTTTGACACTTACGATCGTGGGTTCGATTCCTACACCGGACAAACGTTTGTGTGCATAAACATATCTGTTTGTCTTGGGCTAGGTGTTTTTAAGAGAGGCAAGGCGCATCAAAGCATCTACGTTGGGAGGCATACGACCCACCTGATGTTAAGCGAGTACTGTAGCATATTAACGCTTGCGATATATTTTTAATTATCACTCGCGCGATGCCTCCTCTGCTGCTTCCACAGCAACTCCTTGGGAGCTTACTCACTCATTCACACGCAGGAACACAACAACCCTCTAGGGAGTTGTTATTTGGCTGCGGTATTCTGTGAGTACAGGTCTTGTACAGAGTTAGGATGAAGTACGAGTATAATGTTCTACTTTTCATAACAATATTCGTCCTATAACTTCACACCAAATCCTTTGCGGGGTAGGCAGAGAGGACCGAGCGTTACATGAGTCGTACCTTACACACTCTTCCTCAACATTCATAGCTCTTCTCATGCACGCTCGCCGATTTTTAGGGCTCCTGACATCACCTTCTGATGAAACACGATCAATTTGAAACAATATTCATGGCATGTTATAATATCTTTTTAAAAACTGGCCCTTGCAAACACTTATTTGCAAGGATACATTATAGAATTTCAAAACTTGTAAGAATATCTGCTGTGATTGTATTCAACTTGGCTATAATTATGTCTATCTGGCAGGCATGCAAATACGCAATAACCTATTTTCTATAATCTAAATCCATCATTCTTAGGTGCTTAATAACAATAATCAAATAATAATGAATACACATTCAAAATAATAATCTTAACATAATATAAATGTCAGTTTAGCCTATATGTATATCACAATGTTTTGTTGTCCATGGATTCTTTTACACTTTAAAAGCAATGTTATAAGAACCATTTTGTTATATTTTCACAGTACTACATATAATGAATCTTACTTGAAACCCATGACATTAAAAAAGATTGATTAAATTCAAATTTCATAAAAGGTTATAGTGGGGGTAGTTAGGAAAGCCGTATTCGAAACGAATTCGAAAAGTTTTATTTTTTATACTACGTCGGGTGGCATACAAGCATACGGCCCACCTGATGTAAAGCGGGTACATTAGCCTATTAACGCTTGCGGTATATTAAGTATCACTCGCGCGATGCCTCCACAGCAACTCCTTGGGAGCTTACTGGTGACCTCACATGCAGGGACACAACAACCCTCTAGGGAGTTGTTATTTCGCTGCGGTTTTTTGTTAGGTGGAGGTACTTCCTCAGACGGGCTGCTTTCATGCGCCCTACCTCTCTTAAAGCATCCAGACCAAGACAAGCATACATGTTCATGCACACAAATGTTTGCCTGTGTGGTAATCGAACCCACGAGCGTTGGTGTGTAAGTCGCGTCATACATGACAGCCACCGAGCTCGTCAAAACTTATATATCCACTCATATTTTCGCAGATTCCATATATTTCGACAGATAGCTTCGATTCCGATTGGAATATGGCTTTCCGAGGCAATGTGGGTCACATTGCCTCGGAAAGCAGAAATCATAATTCAATTTGTTATTCTATTTTTAGCAACGAATCCCATTTCAACTATGAGATACAATATCTGGCTATAACAACACTATCCAACCTGGATCCAGAATTATATAAGTTATTAACAACGTTCTCTATGAAGAAAGTGGATGATATGTATGGTCACAAAGTCAGATACCACGGCAACTCTCAGCCACATCGGACCATGCTCACCGTACTGCAGCATTTGCTGTTCATCAAGCTGTTGAAGCCGACTTTGGAAGGTAGTGAGAGTGTGGAAAGTTGGTGCATGGGTTTGTTGGGAAAACTACCTCATCAACCAAGCGTGAGGCTATGTTTGGAGTGGTATATAGCACTGTGTTATTGTACAAAGGTAAGATTTATATAATAACATATATGTGCCTTACGAACCTGACACGCGTTTAACATTCATAGCTCTTTTCATGTTGCTCGCCGGTTCCTAGGGCTCTCGAAATCACCTATGAATATAGCCTATGAACGCTTGTAATACAGTAAGTATCACTATCGCGATTCCTCCTCTGCTGCCGTTTTACAACTCCTTAGGTACTTACTGGTGTCCTCACTCACACGCGGTAGCACAACAACCCTCTAGACTTCTAGAGAGTTGTTATTTTGGCTGCGGTTTTACTGCGAGGTGAAGGTCACACACACCTCTTAAGAACACTCTTAAAACCTCTTTTCTGATGAAACAATGTCACTTTAAAATTTGGTCATGGTATTTTATATGGAATAAAATAAATACTTATAAATAGTTAATACTTGTAGGAGTGATAGCTCATTGTATTAAGAACCACACTATACTACGGTCCCTGGTTATGTCCGTGAAGACGGAAATGGTTTATCGATTTCTAAAGTAAATTTATTTCTTCCTTGCAATTTGATCTAACGTGCTTTGTGTGCTTTCGCCACCAATTAGTTCATGAGGCCTAGCGCCGGCCGGCACCCACCCACTACCGTTAGTAGATGCAACATGCCGACGCTGCCATAGCTGCTCCGGTAGTCTCTGCCTCGGCTGCTGCGGTAGTCGGCCATCTGGAACAGAAACCACATGCCCCCACCACCATCGCTGCCACGACTGGCCTGGTCGTCGCTGCGACACGTGTTTCGCCTCTCCACTCCTTCGGGCATCCTCGGGCGCTGTAGACGTTAATCGTTAGAATAACATGCTACAAGAGGCAGAGTCTACCGGAGCAGCCATGGCAGTCGGCATTTTGCATCTACTAACGGTAGTTGGTGGGTGCCGGCCGGCGCTAGGCCGCATGAACTAATTGGTGGCGGAAGCACACAAAGCAGGTTAGATCAAATTGCATGTAAATTTGACTTTTGCAAAATAACGCCTGAATCTATTTTCTTTTTTCCTTTCAGAATGTGCCCTTAAACGAAGATGTTATAAATGCCCTCAACTCCAAGAAGGTGCCAGCGGTGTCACAATTAGCTATCCTGTACTGGGTGATAAAATATAGACTTTCAGTTGGACCGTGTCCAAACTCCGATTACGACTTTACCATGGATCATCTGCTATCGCACACGATGGGTCAAATATTCAATATAAGATTACACGCTCAGTATTTTGCTACACAGTTATATGCGAAAAACAATTGCCCATCCAAATATTCATACATAATCGATGTCATACAGAAGACTTTTGAAGAAAACGCTAAAGATAAGAATTTCATTAAATTATCGAATGATTATTTCGCTAACGAGTTTGATGTAATGACAGATTTAACGCCCGCCTTTATATATTATTTCATACCGAAATATACAGCTGTCAGTAGCAAAGAGATGATTGACTTACAGTTCATGGAGAGTACCATTAAAGTTATAAATAAAAATATAAATAAAAACAATAATTCACAATGCAAGCCGCGGAAATCTGATGCGTTTGTATTTAATTTTGAATATCCAGTTTGTAACGATAACAAAATGGCCGATAGCGATGAGCCGCTGGGTACCATTCAGAAGAAGTACATACCGTGGAAGAATATGAGCGAAGTGGACGTGTGCCAAGTAAACAAAAAGGTATGTATGTCTTCACGCCAGGTCCCTTGCAGGGCAGACAGACAGAACCGAGCGCCATAAGACGCTGGCTGTCCTTACACACTTCAGTTGCTTCTTTTATATTCATAGCCCTTTTCATGTACGCTCACCGATTCCTGTTCACCTACCATGACCAATGAGTCCTAGGAATAAAAAGGTAGGTGTTATTTTACACTTATTTGCCAAAAAAGGCCTATTAGTGGCCTTTTGGATTACACAAAATTATTTTTCTTACAAGCCACTGATACATTTTACCAACCCTAATTCATCCCATTTCATGAATACGGCTCTGTCTTCAACCAAAGGAGTTTAGAGCATACTCACACGCTGCTCAACTGCGGATTGACCAAGGCCATTCTTTTCAAGCCGCCCAAAAGGCCACTGACTTAGCTTAACGTCTATCGACCGAGGGTATAACGTGCCCTGCAACACGGAGAAACTCGAGATATATAAACACATCCATAGACAGGTGCGTTCGACCGTTGCTTAACCTGCGTGTTAGGTTAGAATGACTTGCGCAACGACGTTATTGAGCTCTCAATCAGTGATAAGTTAGATAATTTAAAATTTTCTAAGATTTGTCGACACTATCATGATGAAATTCGGTTATTTAAATTTGTACTGATGTAACCAACGCCAAGGTTTTAAACTCATTCACTAAATGATAATGTGGATTATGATTGATTAAATAATTTTAAAATGTGACGAGGACATGTAATAGTCCACGAGCCAGGGACGAATTTCGTCAATTATTTCCTTCCGGCCGGAAACTCGTAAAATGCTTCAAACAGTTGTATCATGAAGCCTTGTGAACGTCAGCTGCGGTTCCGTGGGTGGGTCGAGCAGTTGTACCCTCCCACGTAGAAAAATATATATTTTTAATAATTTCTCATTATCTTGAGGAAAAAAATAGTCATATGACTATAAAGTGGTGGATTATATGTCAGCTAATCGCACGAACATGAAATATATATACGAGGGTCATTTGAAAAGTTCTTAGCCTAACATACTTAATGAAACCACACGATTTTGAGTTTATTTTTATTTTTCAACATACTCTCCTCCGAGCACAAAACACTTTTTCCATCGACCCGGTAAGGCTTCGATACCCGTTTTAAAAAAATCTTCGTCTAACTCCTCAAAATAAGCGTCCACGGCGGCTATGACCTCTTCATTTGTAAAAAATTGTTTACCACCTAAAAATTTTTTCAGCTTTGGGAACAGATAAAAGTCGGACGGTGCTAAATCCGGTGAATATGGGGGATGAGGTAACAATTCGAAGCCACATTGATGGATTTCTGCCATGGATTGCACAGAGGTGTGAACGCGCGCATTGTCCTGATGAAACAAGACTTTTCTTCTCAATAAACCTGGACGTTTTTCTTTGATTTCTTCTCTCAAACGAAGCAACAAGTTGCAATAGTAATCGGAGTTTATTGTTTCACCCTTTTTTAAATAATCCACGAGAATTATACCCTTTGCATCCCAAAAAACGGATGCCATGACTTTGCCCGCCGATAAAACCACCTTTGCCTTCTTTGGGGTGGGCGATCCTGCTCTTTTCCATTGTTTCGACTGTTCTTTTGTCTCGGGTGTATTGTGGTGAACCCAGGTTTCATCCATGGTTATAAATCTTTCAACAAATTCTATTGGGTCAGCTTCATATAACTCTAAACAGTCGCGAGAAGTTGTGAGTCGGTTGCGTTTTTGTTCCACTGAAAGCAGTCGCGGTACCCACCGCGCAGACACCTTAGAGAATCCAATTTCAGTAGTAATTATATGATGTGTTCGCTCAGATGAGATGCCTACAGTCTTAGCTATCTCCACGACAGTCAATCTTCGATCAGATAAAATTAAATCAAAGATTTTTTCTTTGTTTTGATCAGTGGAAGCAGTCGAAGGCCGGCCACTACGGGGCTCATCTTGAATGGTCTCACGACCACGATTAAACTCTGCCACCCAGTTTTTATCAGTCGCATACGAAGGAGCGGACTCACCCAAAGTAGCAGACATGTCTTCATGTATAGCTTTTGGAGTTAAACCTTTCAAATTCAGGTATTTTATCACTGCACGATGTTCAATTTTATCCATTTTCAAAAATAGCTCTGACTTGACTTACGGTATCACATGTAAACGAACAATGAGTTACTGTGAATAAACTAAACTGTGCATACTTGTTGCTAAATAATGTAACTACAAAATGAGGGTAGTTATAAAAAAACCAATGACTTTAACCATGTTAGGCTAAGAACTTTTCAAATGACCCTCGTATATATGTTCAGTGATTTATTCTCAATTGAAAATTTATCAGATGATATATGATGATGGTTTATATGCTATTTTGAAAAAATAAAACCGTCAGCTGGCTGTATCTCGGTGGAAAGATTGTCAGCTGATTAGTGCAGTCAATATGGTATAAAAAGAGGTCGATTATTGAATAAGATCCGATCAGGCTGAAACAGGATGCATTCGATGGGGAAAAATATGTAGACAAAAGGACCCCAAATTATTTTTGTCCACAACTTATCCCCATATTATTATTATATATGAAAAAATTAAAGATATATTATTCGTGGTTGTTTATTGCATAAAACGGCCTTACTTTCGTGACGCGTACATGTCGCCACATCGAGTAAACTCGTGTCTCGATCGTGTGAGATCGCATGCAGCCAATCATCGACAAGAAAATTTTGTTTACATTTCTATGACTCCTTTGTACCATAAACAATTATCGTAAAGTGCGGCTTATGTTTTGACGGTAAGGCATATTTTTCGCTAACTGCATTTTCGAGAAATGATGTTTTGTTTTCAAATACGAGAGCGTGATTGTTTTGGTGTCGATTATGCACTATGAATTTGTTCTAAATTATCATTCTATGCTTTTTAAGTTCGCTGAATAATACTGCCGAATAGTCCTGAAAATGTCAACTCGGGGGTTTTCAGGGTCGCTGATCACGATCCCGACGTTAGATTTCCCAAATTCCTCTTCCCCCTTCTCTAATTAACCCCCCATGTGTTCATCTCTGCCTCTTTTGAAAAAAAAAATGCTGGTAGGCAGAGAGACCCGAGCGCCATAAGATGCGGTCCTTACACACCCCGCCCGCTTTTTTGACATTCATAACCTAATATATATATTCTAGCATTATACATACCTTCATATCATCACGTCTGTCTCCAATGGGAGAGGCAGGCAGATACTATGGAACTCCTGGTGTACCGATCCAAACATACCTCTCTGGCTTCTTCCACACTCATCAACATTCTTTTGTCATGCTCTTCGATTATGGGTACTTTTGTCTACTATGTCGTATGTGTGTGACTTAGGCGGCTGCATATATCACTCACTCTTGCTCGACACACTTCTTTTGCCATTCATCATAATTCATTCTTTATAACAAAGCATTGTTATATATATCTATCTATAACTTCACACAAAATCTCTTGCAGAGTAGGCAGAGGAAACCGAGTGCCACATGACTCAGTCCTTACATACCTCACACGCTTCTTTAACATTCATAGCTGGTCTCATACACGCTCGCCCGTTTCTAAGGCTTCTTACATCACCTGATAAAACGCAACCAATTTCATGTATGGTCATGGTAGGTAAGTCTTGGCTTTCCTCGGCTCCTACATGCTTCTACTTTCCCGTTTTATATATGTTTCCTAATTCCTTCTTCCTGCATTCTTTCCACATGTCCGAACCAGAGGGAGACTTTGTACAAAAGTAGTCTGCCTGGGGACCTCTGTCTCACCTATTTCTACCGCCAAGCAGCTATATTTATATAGCTGTGTTCCGGTTTGAAGGGTGAGATATGGCAGTGAAACTACTGTGACGAAACAGCCTTAGGTCTCAAGGTTGGCAGCGTGCGAGTAATATCCCCGTGGTGTTGCGAGCGTCAATAGGCTGCGGTGACAACTTACCATCTAATGCGGGCCGCATGCTTGTTTGCCACTCTAGTTGTATAAAAAAAAACCAACCTTATTTTAACACCGACACTCTCTTTCAGACCAACTCTGTTACTAATATCATCATTGCGTCTACAAGCGTTACGCGACAAATTTTGCGCAACCTTGTTATATAGTTCGCAAAAAATGATTTACAACATGTATTGAATCCTTCAAATCTCTAGTCAAAACGCACTACCTTTCCCTAAACGCAACCTAATCGTCACCTTTCTCTAACCTCTATTTCTTTATTTCTCTTTTTCTATCATGACTGCTTATGCATACAGCTACAGTATCTATATTATGTAAATGCAATGTATATATATATTATTATATATTTATGTTATAAGATTTACTCAGCGCCACCTACCTGTTTTTATCAAATTTTTATTGTTCTTTCTCAGCTAAAGGTTGTCTGGAAGAGATCGCTTAGCGATAAGACCGCCTGTTGCATTGTAATTTTATGTTGGTGCAATAAAGTATATTTATTTATTATTAAATTTTTCAGGAGAAAAATAAAAGTGAGTTAATAGTGGTGGCATCTCTAATCGACAAACTGCCTAATTTGGGGGGCATGGCGAGGACTAGCGAAGTGTTCGGAGTGAACACCTACGTCGTGGACAGCCTGCGGCACTTGCAGGATAGACAGTTCCAGGGGCTGAGGTGAGGGTCCAGTCATTTGTCAAACTGTCCAGGTTGCTTTACCGTTTAATTACTACTAATCCTGTTGGTGTAACAAGTAAATAATACATATTACGTAAGAGTAAATGCGATAACTGAGGGTTACGTAGAGTCACCTTCAGTGCGTGAGCCCGACACACACTTGACTTATTCATTTTGAGAAATCTCGAATTGATGCAGCTTGGGTATTAATTAAATCCTTTGTTCAATAGCGTATCAGCTGAGAACTGGGTAAACATAGAGGAAGTCCGCCCAGGCCCTCCTCTCAAGGAGTATTTGCAGAGGAAGAAAGATGAAGGATACGTTATTGTCGCGGCAGAACAAACCTCCACAAGCTGCCAACTTCAGACCTTCAAATTTCCCAAGAAAACCCTGCTACTCCTAGGGTAAGACTATTATATAAAAGTTCTATCTATGTATAACTTCATGCCAAATCCTTTGCGGGGTAGGCAGAGAGAACCGAGCGTCATAAGACGCGTTCCTTACATACTTCACTCGCTTCTCTAACATTCATAAGTCTTTTGATGCGCGCTCGTCGGTTCTTGGGGCTCCTGACATCACCTTCTGATAAAACACGACTAATTTGGTCATAGTAGGTTAGTCTCGGTCTTCCTCGGCTTCTACATCCTTTGGTATCTTCTGTAACTGAAATAAATATGGTTTGATTTATTTAACGAAGGATTTTTTGTTCGATTCATTCCCATTGTCGATCTTGGATACAACTGGTGCGCTCTGCTAATAATTACGCTAGTTTCATTTCAAAATACTTGAATGCTCTGATACAAGCCCAAGAAAATTCTATCAAAAGATATTGTATAGTCAACCGAGAGTTATTTTGTTTCAGTCATGAAAAGGAGGGTGTTCCCTGCCATCTGCTGCCCTTCATGGACCACTGTGTGGAGATTCCTCAGCAGGGAGTGGTCAGATCGCTGAACGTGCACGTCACTGCCGCCATATTCATTTGGGCATATTCCCAACAACATATATTATCGTAAAAGAATTATGGAATATTATTTTAATATGTTTTGTGTTCAAAATACAAAGCATTGAAAGAATTTTTTTTTTAGAATATATATTTATTTTCCATCACACAGGTTAAGTACATAATAAACAAACATAACATTGTCAAGAAATGAACCTCAAGTGTGAGGAACTGGTGCCTAAAAAAGGTATGCAATACCTGTACTATAGGTCACCAGGTCCTCCCCTCGAGGAAGGGTCAGCTGGATATAGTTACTTTTAGTATTGAGATCACTCTGTTTCAGTGAAGGATTTTAAAACAGAAAAAAAAAACAGTTTCAAAATATTGAGTAAAGGTTTTAATAACAGCTTACACCAATGCTTCCAGAAGCAAGAAAGCCTATTGCTAGGAATGTTTTTGTAAATAATGTGATAAATAAATAATAGTTAGGAACGAGATTGTTTTGATCATAACTTCACTTGCACCCTTGAGCTCCTTACCCGAAGAATAATACAGGAACACAAATCAAACAAATCAGTGTTAAGATTACTAGATGCATGCTCCGTTTCAGTATAATAATTTATTTATTCACAATCATATTTTTCTATCTATCTATAACTTCACGCCAAATCCCTTGTGTTCTAATAGGCAGAGGGGTCCAAGCGCCACGTGACCAGATCCTTACACACCACTCGCTTCTTTAACACTCATTGCTCTTTTTATACACGTTCGCCGGTTCCTAAGGCTCCTGACACGCCTTCTGATAGTAGTTCAATTTGGTCATGGTAGGTAAGTCTTGGCCTTCCTCGGCTCCTACATACACTTTTGCGTAGTATATCTGCTTCGTCATTCATTCATCATGCATTCTTTCTATATGTCTGAACCAACGGAGCATGCCTGTGATATATTTTTTCTGGTGACAAATATGAATTATGATTAACTTGAATCACTTTTTGAAATGTTGTCCGATCTTCAATTTATGAATATGGTTTTGTTTTTTATATTAGAGGGAGGGCAAACGAGCATATGGGTCACCTGATGATAAGTAGTCCACCGTCCATAGACATCAGCAACACCAAAGGGCCACTGATCTATTGCCGGCCTTTTTAGGGAAGCATAGCCTCTTTTCTTGAAGGCACCCTTATCGTATTTGTTCAGGAACACCGCTGAGGGTAATTTATTCCACTGTTTCATCGTACGTGGTAGAAAATGCCTCAAAAAGCGTACTATAGTGGATTGCCTCTCATCAAGATGGTGAGGGTGAAATTTAAGTTTATGGGGAGTGGTACGATAATGGAACTCAGCGGCTGGTTGAACAGCTCCTCCAGCGAACACTCCCCATGGTACAAATTAGTACAGTACACGAAGAGAAGCAACGTCGCTTCGTGTACATAGTGAGTCCAACCGAGCAGAGATCACTGGGTTGCCGACGATTCGAACTGCTCTACGTTGTATGCGATCAAACGGAGTAAGCAAATGTGGTGCGCCGGCCCAAAGATGACTGGTTCCTTCTGCCTATGCAGCAAAGGAATTGAAATAAAGATATAGATAGATATCAGAGAAGTCTTCTGCACATGTTAAAAAGTCCAGAACGTTGGTTTCGAGTCAGGCTTGGGTAGTTCGTGCCTGTATCCAGGTGCAAAGTCCTGATGGAAAGTCCGTAGTACATTTTTAAAAAGTGTATTGCTGAGAGGTTTCACAAAACGATCCAAGACAGTCTCTTTATACACTTTGGCTGAAGTCTTCACTCTCTTCACTCCTTTTTCACAAAATGAAGCTTTGTGACTCCTTGATAAGACACCGCCCACCAAACCATTACAGACGCAGGATGACGACCACGTTGTACCTTTCCGACCACTTGGGCGGTTTCTTTAGAACTGTGTGCGTATACTTTGTCATTTTGTTTGTTGTAGTGTTCTTCAATCGTGAAAAGTTTTCATCAGTAAAGAAATATTTTTTCACTACTTTCACCTGTGAATCGGGACAGAAGGCGTTTTGATCGATCTACTCTCTTCAATTGTAAGGGGCGAGCTTCAGGTCTTGTTCTATTATACGCGACGAGAGCCCTAGCGGGAATCTTTATTTCTCGCGATAAGATTTTTTGTCTCCTAATGTGGTTTCGGCGAACTCTGACTTTAACGGCCTTTGTAGTTCTAACAGCACGCGGTCGCCACGATCTTTTATGGTCGATATCTCTATCTGTCGGTAGTACGATATTCGAACATACGGCTGATACCAAGCTTTTGAAGTAGGTATCTTGAATATGACCGATGGCTCCATATCCATTTTATGCAAGGCAATCATTGCAATCCTATTTTCTTTAACACCCCATTCCATATCGTAGTTTGATAACTAACACGAAAAAATATGTAAAACGGCGGGAAATCGAAAGAAGTTTGTAACATAATAAACGCGTTCAAAATTCAAAATAATTAAAGAGTGGAAATAAAGAAAAGTTTCTATGTTACAATATTTATGGCCGAACTAGTTTCTATATATATTTTGAAGCAGTGATAGCTCAGCGGATAAAGAACTGCGTTATCCGACAGTACCGGCTTTGAATCCTGGTGTGGACATTAAATTCGTATTTTCGGATTTATATGTATATTTGTAATTATCGCTTGGAGGACATCGTGAGGAAACGCAGACATCCAAGAAATTATATTTCGAAAACCGCGTGTCCTAACCCAAGAAAGGTCTGATTTTGAGGTAGGTCGTGGGTGGTCTTCGTCAAATCCTTAGGTTTAGGTAGCGGACCCCGCTAACACTAATGGATTACGAAACGAGATGACGCTAGGAAGACTATATTCTACATATTTTTGCCCTAAATAAAGTTAGTTTGCGATTTAATTCCTTTATTCCACTGAAAACGGAGAGAAGGGTAATGGACGAAATAGCGTACCTTGAGGCCTATCCTTTGTTGGTCGAAGTTGTTGACGAATATGTGTACTTAGGGCAGGTTTTTCAATTAGGTAAAACCAACTGCGACAGAGAGGTCAACAGACGGATCCAGTGGCGGCGTTAGACGAAACGTGGACGTCGGCGACATCAGTTCTGCGAGGCCCCCGTCATTTTCGAGACACAGAGAAAATGTTAAATTAAATGAACTGCATTATACACAACTAATAATTGCACCCACATTTTATTTTACAAGTATTATTGCTAATCAAATAATGATAAAAATTATTATTAGTCGCCCACGTCGCCTACGCCTAGCCGCCACTGGACGGATCCAACTCGTCTGGGCAGCGTTCATTGATGTATTTTCTCGTCCAAAATACCTCAACCACTGAAGACTATTCTTCGGACAGTGTGTATTGCAAGTGAAGACATACGGAACTGAGACTGGCTGTTCACTGCGGGCCGGAAGGGGAAGCTCATGGTCGCTCAGCGTGCTATGGAAAGAGTTATGGTACGATCTCGGTGGTTCAGTGGTGGAACGCGCTGTTACGCTACTTTGACACCAACGCTCGTGGGTTCGATTCCCACACAGTACAAACATTTGTGTGCATGAACATGTCTGTTTGTATTGGTCTGGGTATTTTCTATGTATAATAAGTATAAATTTACGTATGTTTATCAGTTGTCTAGTACCCATAACACAAGCTTCGCTTACTTTGGGGCTCGGTGGCGCTGTGTAATTTGTCCGACAATATTTATTTATTTATATGGTAAGGGTTTCATTACGACATAAAATCGGAAATGAGGATATCCACAGTATAACTAAGGTAATCTACATAGTACACAGGATAAGTAAGCTGAAGTGGTAGTGGTGGCAACCGATAAGGAAGAAGTTTCTCAAATGGCGTCTCCGCATGCAGTGTGGAGCGGTGACCTCAAAATATCTGTAGGAATTCTATATGTCAATAACTTCACACCAAATCCTTTGCGGGGTAGGCAGAGAGAACCAAGTGCCACATGACTGTCTTTACACGCCTCACTACCATGTAAGGAGTTGATCTCAGGATTTATTTTAAAAACTACGTCGGGGGCATACAAGCATATGGCCCACCTGATGTAAAGCGGGTACCGCAGCCCATTAACGCTTGCAATATACTAAGTATCACTCGCGCGATGCCTCCTCTGCTGCTTACACAGCAACTCCTTGGGAGCTTACTGGTGACTACACTCACACGCAGGAACACAACAACCCTCTAGGGAGTTGTTATTTGGCTGCGGTTTTCTGTGAGGTGGAGGTACTTCCCCAGACGGGCTGCTTTGATGCGCCCTACCTCTCTTAAAACATCCAGACCAAGATAAACAGACATGTTCATGCACACAAATGTTTACCTTGTGTGGGAACCGTACCCACGAGCGTTGGTGTCAAAGTCGCGTCATTCATGACTGACCCACCGAGCTCATCTGAGGCGAGTGGCTCTAGAGTGGAGGAGGTCTATGTCCAGCAGTGGACGAATACGGACTGAAATGATGATGATCCATGAGATATTTCCCTCTGATACTTATTACTGAAGATACACGTATTCCCATTGGAAAACGGATAAGATTGTCCCATGGGATCTGTCATCTAGATCGGGTATCTATTCACCTTTTTCCTCTAGATCAGATGTCCATCTTTTTTTTGTTTTCCCATGGAAGCCTTTTATTTATCGGAAAAAGTATCAGACATGTACAGATCTTTAAAAATAATAACTATTCATGCCAACATATATATATATAAAATTATTATAACGATATTTAGGAAAAGGTTAAGCTGGCGTCCAAGAAACTTGATGTGTTCAACGGAGTGAAACAGCACTTCGAAACAAGTTGTGTTGTACACAGCATAGCATGGTATTGAGCCCTTACGTTTAAGAAGAGACTTTGCCTCCCTTTATGTGTTCTACCGATAGTACAATGGGTTATGTTAAGAGATGGTCTATTATAATAATAATATATCTTATATATATATATATATCTTTATTTTTTCTCTCACATAGAAAATATCGGGGGGCACGGCAGTGACCCCGCCAAGTCGAGTGCGAAGCAAACACTGCCGTACCATCCTTTACTGGAACCATTTCGCCGCATTTTCAGGCCCCTATTTTAGAACCTCTGGATAACGCCAGAATGCAGAAATTTTCGTCATCCAGTAAGCTATAATCACATACTTAAAATCCAAAATTTCAAGTCTGTATGTCATTTAGTTCCGAAGTTAAGCGAAAGCAAAGTTTCGCATTTATGACACTCACTCATGATCATCAAAATAGAACTAGTACTTCCCATAAACTCAGAGAGCTGAAATTTGGTACAGAGTTAGGGTTTAATGGCCACATAAAGGGAAAACTTTAAAAACTAGGATAATCGAAGATCTGGAGTACCTGGTGACCCTGAATAGAAAACACAAGAGCCCAACCAAACTATTAGAGATCGACATACCGCCTTTACAAAAAATATTCAACTTGGTGGGCCGCTTCATTTGATGTCAAAAATCGAAGGTCTGAAGTATCTGATGAAGAACCCTCAGCTGGTCTCAGCTGTATTAGAGATATAGTAATGCCCCCTTCTACTATGAGAAAAAAACTGTGTCAAATAAGAAAATCTTATAATAAAATAAATCAATATGCCCACGTTTCTACAAAAAGAAGTGAAATCCCACCAAAAACATTCTGTAAAAAACTAGCCAAGTCTCGATGGAGCTGCTTGTTTATCTCTAAAAAGTAATGAAATCTAGACAAAGTCGTGCCAAGTCTAAAGTTCCTTACTGCGATTTCTTTATTATTATAGTTAATGTTGTGTGACTTGGCCGTTGAACATTCTTTATACGTTAGTGGGTACAAGTCAATTTTGTTTACGCGTAATGTTATATCTGTTGTAATTACCTATGTTTGTTAAGCGAGATAATACTGGTATTGGTATTGGTATTGGTAGTTTTGTGTTTTCACCTAAATATCTCAGCGATTTGAGTCTACCGACGGGACGATAAGTGACGCGAGGTTGATCCGCGAACTAGCCAATAAGAGCTGCACGATCTACTTTACTCCCCCGACCCGTAGCGGTGCGTTGTTACTACGCAAAATCATTTAATCAGTTCTCCAAAGGTTATTTTCTTCATGGTGATGACCATGAGCGAGCTATATAGTGATGTAAAAATTGACACTCAAATTTATGTGTAAACATCATATGAATCTTATATTACTAAATTTGTTGCGAACTAACACAAGTTACACAACTAACACAAGGCCTGATGAGAAGCAGTTATCGTAAGCTATGAACACTTACAATACAGGGAGCATTGCTTGCACGATATCACCTAGCTGACATAGCAACTCAACATGAACCTTATCCACTCAAAAGGCTGCATTCTATGGAGCAAGGATCACATCATTCCCTCGGTTAGGGTGCCCATACAACAAGAGTATTCTCTTTAGTTATTGGTTGCACCATGTGCAGGCATGGTCTTTGGCTCAAAAGAAGATAGGAACCCAGTTACATAGAGGTTGAAAAACTTAAAATAAGAGATCTAAAAACTTAAATCATATTCAACTATTTACTTTAGATACATGAGGATTACAAAATATTTTCACTATCTTAGGCATTAAAGTCACCCTGACAGGCTTTGCTTCAAACTCTTCTTTATCGATCTCAATCATAACCTCTTTCTCTGTTTCCTTTGGAAGTAATTCTATTGTCCTCACAGGAATGATATCAGAACTATTGCTATTATTTTTCAATCTGTTCCAACCTTCAGATACAAACTCCATATACGAGTACACATTCTTGCCAAGTTTAACGCCCAAAGATGGCACCTCATTTGCATTTTGCGTTTGTATTTGAAATTCACAAGTCTTATAACACAACTCTTGCACTGACAAACATTCCGGATTTGTTTCTTGTGCTGCTTGTGTACTAGGAAACAGAATCGACCATGTTCGTTTGTGTCCTTGTTTCCTTTGGATACAATTACTGCAGCCGGAACAAGGTGGAGTGAACTTCATGACTCCACTACAGTCCCATGTTATTGAATTTTTGTATCCATTGAAGAGAAAGGTGGCATATTCCCGTAACGATCCACAGAACCAATATTTGTCTTTCCTCGCTAGCACGTCCCTAAATGCTCCATATTCAATTGAAGACATGGCATATATTGGTCTATTCGGTGTTTCACCTTCTTGGGATAATGGTTCTATTTTCATTGCATCTTTCAAAGTTGTGTTCCCTTTGATTATGGCCATACATGAGTCAATGAGTTGCTTCACTTTTTTAACACCCTTTCCAGAAGGGAACAGGGTGTTCCCAAAAGTGTTTGTACGGCCAAGTGGTATGATGCCCAGTGGAAATTGGTTTGCATTATCATTTCGTCTGAGAAGACCTGTGGACAAGTTAATGAATACAGATGTAAACAAATATTACAATGAGAAAAGGAGCCCACTGGTTGAAATGCTAACGAGGTTGTAGTTTTAATTCTTAACAAATGTTAAATTCTTAGAAAACAAAAAATTGTGTGCATGTATGATTTGTCTTGGACTGCGTGTTTTCTATATATTCATAAGAATGTATTTACAAAATATAGTAAATACATTATGTTTATCAATTAACTATAGTACAAGTATAGACAAAATGTTACATAGTTCAATCTAGATGGCAGTTAATCTATCTTTCTATAACTTCACACAACACCTTTGCAGGTTAGAAAACGTACTAAACTAAGCTTACACACCACATAACTTGCTTCTGTAATATTCACAGCTCTTCTCATGCATGCACACTGGTTTCTAGGGCCCCTGACGCTACCTTCTAATAAAACAATCAATTTGGTCACAGTAGGTAAGTCTTGGCCTTCCTCGCCTCCTACATCCTTCTACTTTTGCTTTGTAATTTGTTACAAAACTCTTTTTTCCTACATGTCCAACCAACAGAGCATGTCTCTTCTTATTTTAACACTGTCACTCTTTCAGATCAACTCTGTTTCTAACAACATCATTCTATTTGCCTAATTTTAAGTTATTCTGACCACCACAGACAATTTAGAATAAAGAGTCCAAACCTTCCAAAACAAATGACACTCTGTAGATTCTCTCATGCAAAATAATATGTTACAAGAGCTCATAAGGTAGGATGTTAGCACAATATTGTGCATGGAAGTATTAGTAGTAATACCTGTAACAGTTTCAGATAATGTTCCATCTCCACCTGCCACAATGATGGCTTCAGTACCATGCAGAGACTCCACAATATCCTTAGCATTCCCTTCTGAAGCTGTCTGCACAACATTCACTTGTAACCCGGCTAAATGCAGGAGGGGCTCACAGTACTTTTCAAATTCCTGCTTTGCTTTTCTCTTGTTTGCAACAGGGTTAAGTATCACTGTTACTGTGGTTGGATTTCTATCCATGGGAATTATAACGTCACCATATGTTGCTGCCTCTTTACATGCTGCTTGCATTAAAACATTTATTCTGTAAAAAATAAAACATAAGTTCAATTATTCCTATGTAAACACTAAGTTAAGAGTGCATTACCTTCAGAGCTGTATGGTACAGTTTAAATGAGCACTGGGGAATCACACTTATAACTCTGGACTTTTTTCTTTGTCAGGAGTCATAGAAGCATATGTACATAAAGTGTTTACCCTATCAATGGTTGCAATACAAACTTTTCAGGGGTTTATTTGTGAGCTCACTCACTTGCAAAAACATAAGAACAAATAACAATCTTCCAGGGAGTTATTTGCCAGTGGTTTTCTATGAGGTGAAGGTATGTGACTTCCCCAGTTGGACTGATTCCGACGGATTAACGAAACTGTATTGATTTTATTTCTCTAGCAGCAGCTATTGCGAGTGTGAGTTGTGTGCGTCTGGGAGCGCATTCAAGAGCCGCTTGCTTAACTAATAATACTGTTTTTGTTAAGAGCATTGATTTAGAGTTCCGCTACGCGTCCGAGCACAGCAGAGCTTCAGGAACTTTGATACAATTTACCTTTATTTTCATCTTTAATACGCATCTCTAAATAATCAGCACTCTCGCACAACTTTAGTGTAAAGAGTCGGTTTCACCGCTTTATTATTTTCTTTCGGCACAGCTCTCATGAAGAGTCAGTTGACTGCGTCTGTACTTACTCGTATTTCTCCTTAATTTTTACTCCACCATAATATAAAGCAATCACACCAAAAACTGACTTCTTCCAGTTATTTCGAACTGTTTTACCCAATTTCACTATACGTTCCATTGTAAAAAGTTTTATTTAGACACAACCCCAAAAACTACACACGAAAATCAAAAAATATTATATCTACAAAAAAAATATGTCAGATGGTTATTGCTGTCAGGCGAAATGACACAACAGACACAATGTGCGCGAGCTAGGCTTGTAAAAGTATCGATATTTTTTGTAATAATAATCGATAATATATCGTTGTAATATTTAATATCAAACTATCGATATTTATGTCAGAATATGAAATTCGAAATTTTTTAAGATGTCTGTACATATGACATATGAATGCAATGGCGGAGAATTTATTTAAGTATTACCATGTCTTCCTCTGGAAAAATAATATTTTTTATTAGACATGCATCGATATTTTTTTAAATGAAGATTATGATCTATCTTTGTTCATCCTTTGTGGTATCTAGCCTCAGAGAAAGTATATATAGAGGTGACAAGCAAATAATAATACCAAGATAGAACGTGATAGATGTATAATAATAAATATAATAAGTTCCTCATAAGAAGGAAAGAGACAGATAAAATATTTTTTTGTCCCTGTCATAGTTTCACTATTTTGTGTTTGCCACAAAAACAAATTCGTAGCAAACAATCGTTTCGTTCCTTGTAGTACCACAAATTGTTTGCATAAATTACTAAATATAAGCGAAATATTAGTGCATATTTGTGTTCTTTTGCTTGTTTGGGATTGTCTTTTTACTTTAACAATGGCACGTTGCTGTGTAAAAGGCTGCAAACGTCTCAGTTAGCAAAAATACGAAAACATAACCTTTCATACGTAAGTATAAAGTTTTAATAAATTGTTATCAAATATTTTGCGAAAATTTTTACACATGTAGGTTTTAAATAAATTGTTTGTATAATGACGTAAAAACAATGAAAATATCGGTTTAATTTACAAAAAGTATTTTTAGTAAAAACCGCCTAAATCTTGAAGGTTGTCTGTGGGTAATGCGTCAGCCATTTTCTGTTGTATTTTCAATTTATCGGTATAATGAGGGTTTTAGGGTTACCAGTATGTAGTATGAGAAAACACCCCGAAATTATGGGTAAATTATATAGGTACAGACACCTTTTTTTTAACTTCTTACTTTTTGTATACTTCTTTGTTTATAATTTTTCGTTAAAATGTATTTATTTATTTTTAAATTAAAAATGTTAACATGTTTAATCTTAGATGTATGTTTATTTTTTAGATTTCCTAAAGTCGTCAGTGTGCGTAATGCATGGATTTTTGCTACTGGACGACAGAATTGGGAGCCGAGTACAGTCGCATATGTTCCAAACATTTTAAAAACCACTGCTTTCGGAAGAAGTTTATTTGGATAAGTCGTCAGTTTCAACATCCACCATACACGTAAGTTAACATTTATTAACCTGGTTCGTCAACATTTGATTTGTTGACGAACCAGGTGTTCCTCTGGCAATGCAAGCTTGCGCAATCTCAACTGATTTATATTGTTTTTATTTATTTATTTACACGATACAGTTACATAGTACAAATTATTATGTTCGCCAAACTATTATAACAGTTTGTTGGCGAGTATATATGATGATAGGTATTAAAAAAAATAAGGAACTAAATTAGATTATTTACATGTCTGCCTGTTCGTCTGCTAGTCTGTCTTAGAAAGTTTCACGTACAGACTTGAAATTTTACATAGTTACATTTTAGTTGTAGATGCGTATAATTGAAGTACAAAAACATATGAAAATATTCCAACGACTCCGACAATTCGTAATTGAGTAGTTTCGGGACATATCTTCTAACCCGTACTCCAGTAATGAAGTGAGTATGGGTTGATATGATGTTGATGGCTTGATTATATTTATACAAGTAATTGGGAAAGATACGGAGGGTAGTCGTGTAGATTATTCTATACCAATTATTTATACCACGTTAATCAAGTTAATCACGCACACACACATGCTTTTGTGTCAACACATAAATGTTAATCAAGCATTTTATATTGTCTGAATTTGTAAACTTTTAAATATGTAAAGCTCAATTAAATTATAGTATTGACAGTAGTTGGTACTAGGCTGTCGATATTACATGCTAATAATGCGTTACAAAATTAAAATTGTCTTATTTTCCAGACCGATTATCCAGGGCTTCCAATAGCGACGGACACTACATTAACACCATGAAAATTAAAGCTTACTTTTGAATTGAGACTGAAAACATTACTGGCTGAGTCACGCAAGAAGAAATTAGCTATATTAACGTCAAAAACTAAACGATTTGAAATAAAAATGCTGAACTATCTGTCATTATACAGAATTTTAATGTAATCGATGTATAGATGATAGATATCATTATACAAGTTAGAGGAAAATAGTGAACTAGGGAATTAAGGGACCGTAGCAGTTTACCACCTTTTGAGTACAATATGTGAAAGGATAATCCTGGATCAATTGTAGCTTTAGTTTAAGTCTAATGAAAACCATGATGCGCTATACAAAATGTTTAAAAACAAAGATTGTTTACCTTTGTTTAATATTTACACTTAAATCATCCCTGGCACTAATTCTTTTTTACATGACAATTATTGAAAATTTTTATGCAATATGTTTAATTTTAAGAAGGAATAATTCGCATTTATTGTGTAAAGAAGATTTAACTAAAAACCGAGTATGTAAATGTGGCCATGAATATTCGACGGCTGTTTCATTCGCACGATATTTATATAAATACACGATGTAGAAAAATTGATCTAATAACATTGATTGAAGAATAAAAATCTATGAAAAAATAAACATTAATATGTTTGTAAGGCACGAATATTTTTATTTAGAAATTGTCTATAAAATGTTTTTTATCTTTTATCTTATATCTAAGCCTATATTTAGTATCATCTCATCGCTTGTATTTTAAAATATATGTTTAAAATAGAAAAATATATTGTTTAATTTATATAACTCTGCTAGGTTTGACCAATCTCCTGTCCTTATTCCAATGATTTCACAGATCTTACTGAAACTAACTCAGGCTTACTATTAATTAATAGATCTATACAGTAACTCGATTTGCGAAAAAAATAAACTATTCTAATAATATTAAAGTGCAAATATGTTTGTTGATCTATTCAGATACTGTAGTTTTCATACGTATGTAAATATTAACTTTTATTACTTTGTGTGTAGAAATGGCTGTATCGACTTATTCGATTTTTTTACATTGCTAATATCATATTATGAGTATATTATTATAGCACACAATACACATTCTATGCAAGTTTCTGGTAAACAGTTATCTGGGTACATTTTAAATTTCAAATTGCCGAAACGCATTATGTAGTGGGGTAAATTTTCCACAGTCTGGTAACCTTGTTATTGAATGTACTTTTGTTGCCGTCCCTTACGGGTGTACGCGTTTGTCAACTCTAGGTATATAATTTCTCTGAGTATCTAGCCGACAACATCCGTGAGTTTTTTTTTGGTTCTTTTTATACCCGAAGAGAAAAGCAAAGGGATCTAGCCCAATCTAGTCAAGTCATCAGTTCAGTAGGCGTATCTCAATGCCTCGATACATTCATCGACCCATTTTCGATTTCGAGAAAAGCTTTCTGTCTAAATGTATGGAGTCTATACTACGTCCATTTTATTCAACTACTTATCAGAGATCATTCTTCTCTTTCGGATTTGAGAGATACGCAACACTTGATAGTAGACCTGTCTCTTTCTGACTTAAATGTCTGTTAAAATGATCACCTGTCAAAAGTTTAAAAGATGAACAGAGTATGAGTTAAAATATTTGGAATCCGTTTGGAATGACTGTCTGAGCCAATGTAAATATCCCCACAGAACACTTTCAAAATCTTATTTCTAAACGTTCCAGCTTCAGAAACTGTACTGAAAAATATATTTGGGAAAAGTACTTACTCATACCCAATCCTACAGTTCAAATGCCACTCGTAAAACGATAATGAAAACAAAGCCTTCTTCATGGACTTAACTTAATCACGTCTACACTCATACTCGCGTTAACATCTTGTCAGAAGTAAGAACGGTGGACAATATCCGAATAAATGCAAAAGTTGTACATACTTCATACATCGTATGTGTTATCCCTGTATGTTGAATGCATTCCTACTTCGACATTCACAACATTATAAGATTTTTTAAATACCGATGATTATGAAACTTTCATAAAAAGTATATTTAAAGTAGTATTCAAATTATTATATTATCATTTGTACATGACTACGCGCATAACGGCTACATTTGTAACTTATTAAGATATTTATTTTTTATTCAACGTCGGGAGGCTTACAAGCACACAGTCCACTTGATGTAAAGTGGTTACCGTAGCCTTTGAACGCTGGTAATACAATTAAGTATCACTCTACTGCTAATACAGCAACTCCTAAGAGTTTACTGGTGACCTCACTCCAACTCCACTGCAATTGCAAATGTTAAAATCTACTCCAAAATATTGAAAAATATTTGCAAAATAGCAAATTCGTTGTTTGTAGGAAAATTCCGGTTATGAAATTAACAAATAAGACTAATGCTGTATATATGTACGTATTAGTAAAACTATGAATGTCACAGAAGCGAGTGAAGTATGCAAGGACCGCGTCTTATGGCGCTCGGTTCTCTCTGCCTACCCCGCAAGGGACTTGGCGTGAAGATATATATACATACATACATACATAGTAAAACTAACAACGATGCGATTATCATATTACGTAACATTTACAAAAACCATGAAATGAAATATCAGCCAGACATTTGCTAAATACTCGT
The DNA here is from genome assembly GCA_947507595.1 of Pyralis farinalis. NCBI lineage: Eukaryota > Metazoa > Arthropoda > Insecta > Lepidoptera > Pyralidae > Pyralis > Pyralis farinalis. Next base: position 33,771,590 of record OX382271.1, on the reverse strand, counting down.
AAACAACAGCTAAAGAATCTGTCAAGGAATATGTTCAATCTCTAAAACTTCTTGCACTTGATTGCCATTTTACAAACGTAACCGCAGAAGAGCATCAGAATGAATCAATGTGCGGTGCATTTATCGCTGGCTAAAACTGGTATAAAAGAATATGGACGAGGTTGTTAGAGAAATTAAATTTGAGTTTGGAGGTGTCAATCTACCTATTTCCCTCGAAGATGTTGAGAAAAACACACAAGTATTTGGTAGCACCAGCACGCCTCTAAAACTCAAGACACTTCCTAAATGCGATCACACTGCATCTACTACAACTTTCATTTTTCGTCCAAATCTTAGACGTCGATGCTTTTTTGTAGCGGAAAGGTTCAAAAAAGAATTAAATGTCCTGCTTTAAAAGAAACCTACCATCTCTGCTCTAAAAAGGGGCACTTTGCGAATGTATGATCTGCACAGAATCAAAGAGTTAATGCTGTAACAAAAGACAATGTTGATGAATCTCTGTCTGCTATATCTGCTGCGTCATCATCGCATGGAAACCAACATCTGATATCAGATAATATAGAATATTCGTCTAAATCTACTTTTTTCTTTTTGACCAACCATTCCCTGACCGTCTGTACATATTTTATCTTTTTTATTACATCTTCATGCCAGTTCCCTTGCTAAGTAGACAGAGAGAACCAAGCGCCGTAAGACATGGTTCTCACATACCTCACTTGCTTCTTTACAATTTAAATTTTCATTCTTATTCGCCTGTTTCTAGGGCTTCTGACATTACCTTCCGATAAAATACAACCAATTTGGTCGTGTTAGGCCTTCCTCCTCCTTCCGTGAATCTGTTTCGGCATTCTTTCTACATGCTCGAACGAACAGAGTATGCCTTTTCTTCTTTCATCATAATTCCGAGATTTTCTATTCAAGCAACTCTCTTACGTCAATGTTGCGATTGGCAAGCGTTATGCTACAAATTATGCGTAATGTTTCATCTCGACCGCGTTTACTTTCGTGACCTCTCTGCTATACTCATTTTTCCCTTTCTTAATTTAGCGTAAGAACCGAGGAATGTGGTGGTCGGTTCTCTGTGCCTACCCATTATGTTACTGGCATGAACATGTAGATCGTTAAGAAAAAATATTAATACTGAAATTTTGTGTGGTCATAGAACCTTTGCGTAGTATTTATTTAGTTTATGAATAAAAAAGGCAAACATTTTTTTTGACAGCTGGTTTTTTGTAAATTTGTAATTATTTGTAAGATATCTAAGTTTCATGATTTGTAAATTCAATATTTTGCTGTAATTCGACATGAGTTCCGATAAAAATGGGACTCAAAAACTACCAGATGGCTGGGTGCTATGTTCCTCGAAGAGTAATCCAGGTAGAAAGTATTATTTTAACAAGAAAACTGGAAAATCGTCATGGACAGAACCACAGGTATATTTCGTAATTTGTTTACGAGTTTCATAAAAAAACCTTTTGTTTTCTGTTTTTTAAGTTGTGATAACATGGTAATAGTTAAAGTTATAAATTTATCACGAAATCTGCAGCTACCTATTGTAAAATGATCAATAATTTGTACAACGTTTTCAAGGCTGAAGATAAAGTTGGCTTTAGCAAGCAGAAAAGTAAAAAAGAAAAGCCTAAAAGGAGCGAAAAGTTGAAAAAAGAGGAGGCACAGAAAAAATCACTTAAGAGGAAAAGCGATAGTCATGATGGAACTTCGACTAAAAGAAGGAATATACAAGGTATCTTGTGGGTAGTTGTTATTGTTGTTGTATTTTCTTCAAGGAACTCATAATTAACATCATGTAATTTTCATATTTCCTATATATTACCTAGATAGAGTTGTGGCACTCTATAAATAATAAGCTCTGTGGTGCAGTGGTTATTAACACTACTGTGACACCAACGCTTGTGGGTTCGATTCCCACACAGGACAAACATTTGGGAGCATTAATAAGACTGTTTGTCTTGGCAAAAGTACCCAGATTTGAGAGAGGTAGGGCATATCAAATCAGCCTGACTAGGTAAGTAAATCTCCACCTTACATAAATAACAGCCAAGTTACAACTCCCTGGAGGGTTGTTGTGTTGCTGCGAGTGAGGTCGCTAGTACATTTGTAAGGAGTTGCTGTGTTTGCAGCAAAGGTGGCATTGTGCAATTGATTCTTAATGTATTACAAGCTACGGTAATTGCTTTACATCAGGCAGTCCATATGCTTGTATGCCTTCTGATGTTTTTTAAATTCATGTAACTTTTGTGTATGTATTTTTCTCATTATAGAAAAGAGTCCTAATAAATATTGAAATTATGACCCTTCAGAGATCAGGTTACCTCTGATAGGAAGAATAGCTGTGCCATACTGTACTCTCATTACCCGCGAGCCGCTTTTCCGTCAAGAAATGTATGGGAAAACGTATATAACGGGGTCTGACCGGTTAAAATGTGTATTTATGGGAGAATGGTACTATACAGCTGATATTGTGATTTCATTATTGTAGATAATACAGCCTGCCTGATGAACATCATTTTTTTTTATACAACATCGGGAGGCATACAAGCCTTAGCGGGTACCGTAGCCTATTAACGCTTGCAATATATTAAGTATCACTTGCGCGATGCCTCCTCTGCTGCTTACACAGCAACTCCTTGGTAGCTTACTGGTGACCTCACTCACACGCAGGAACACAACAACCCTCCAGAGACAACATTTGGCTGTGGTTTTCTGTGAGCTGGAGGTACTTCCCTAGACGGGTTGCTTTGATGCACCCTACCTCTCTTAAAACATCCAGACCAAGACAAACAGCCATGTTCATGCACACAAATGTTTGCCTTGTGTGGGAATCGAACCCACAAGCGTTGGTGTTAAGTCGCGTCATTCACAACTGAGCCACCGAGCTCGTAAATCATAGTCTATGAATGCTTGGAATACAAAGAGCATTGCTCATGCATTGATGTGCTTCTTTTAATGGAGCTCCTCGGGAGGTTTCTGTAATCTTGGTAACTTGTTTACAGTCTTCTGTAAGGGAGATATTTTCTTACCGTTACTGTTTTATATTTTTTACAGATACACATACTCCCAAAAAACCAAGCCCATCAAAAATGCCAGAGTTTATTAACCAAAAATCCTCACCTGTGCTTAAAAAGAACCTAGCTAATGCAAGACTTTCACAATTACGCGCAAATTTGTCTGCTGAAGTGGAAAAAGAAGAAGCTGCCAGTGAAAAATCACCAAATAAGGCAGCAAAGCACAAAATGAGCCCAAAACAGTCATCACAATCTGACCCTCCACCTAAAATGCAGAAAACGGAATCAAAAAGCCCAGTTTTAAATGAATCTAAATGTTCAACAACATCTCAATCACCGAGCAGTGACAGCATTCAGTCTACTCCATCACCATCACAATTTTTTGCAGCTAACAAAATTATATCTTCCATGAAAGCTCAGTTGCCAGAAAAATACTCTGACAAAACAAAACAGAAAGACACATTTGCTGATATAGAAAAAGGTATATGTAATCAAACACTTGAATATACTTTTATGAAGCATCCAGCTACCCCACCGCAGTTCTCTGAAGCCAGCAAGCTAGTATCGGCAATTAAATCGAAGCTATCTTACAAGGTAACTTGTAAAGATGGTAATGTTGAGCCATTTCGTTCAGCACAGGACAGAATGAATGCACTGAGGACGAGATTAAGTAATGAAATGGAAGCCACAAATGTAGAAAATAGTTTAAGTAAAAATAACATTTGCCCAAATAACAATATGGATGTTGATTTTAAAGAGGTTTGTAGTTTTATGTTTTTGATAGTTGCAAATTTTTGAATATTTAGACAGATTTTTTTTTATTTTTTTATTACTTGTTAACTATGTTTCATTTTTATAGTCTCTGATATCCAATATCCATTGATAAAAATCCATTGATAAAAATACATCACAAGATAAATCTTGTCAAATTCGTTAAAATCAGTTCTATAGTTTCATTATTGAAATGTAACAGTACAATATTCATATCAACTTTGTCTTTATATACAGTATACAACCGCTATAATTTCACGAAAGTCAAAAATACAGGCAGTTTGATCTAACCTACTTTGTCATTGGAGACTGGAGAGATAACCAGAGCAGCAGGGGCAGTAATGGTTCCAGATGCATGGTTCTTGTTCCAGATAGTGGTCAATTGCAGATGACCAGAGCAGCTATGGCAGTGACTACGCCATTACGCGCCATAGCTGCTCTGGTCGTCTTACACAAGTAAGGGCTCTAGTTGACATGAACTAATTGGTGGCACATAAAGTAGGTTAGATCAAATTGCCATATTTTGCGCTGTCCACTATTCATCCTTTAATTATAAGTGTGTTTCTTGGTCATGTATACATTGTTTTACCTTAATTACTCTGAATACTTGGTAAACCCAGGGATCGGCCGAATTGGCCTAAGAGATAATCCATCTATGTAGCAAGATTTACACAGTTTAGGATAAGGGAGTATATAGCCAATTATTTTCACAGTTTTCAATGTTCACAAATACATTTGAGACATTGAAATCCTATAACCTAATGACCATACTGCATAGTTAACCAGATTTTCTGTCACATTAGTTTTATGGGGTTGATACTCTTTAAGACAAATCTAACGAGACTTTGCTTCTGTCAAGCAGTTAAGACTATTGTAGGTCACATTGAAATGGACATACAAACGTACACTCTAAAATAAATAGGTATCACCATTTCTGGTCAGTCGCTTTATAATGATAACAGCAAGCTGATAAGCATTCAGGAAGTAAACCACCTTAACCATAACATCTTTCAAACCTGTCTATAGAGTTTCATTTATAATTGTTGTTTAATTTCAGGTGAAACCAATAGTACCTGTAGTGGTACCTGTAGTACATACAAATGTAGTTAGTAACAAGGAAGACATAGTTTTGGTGGTGGACACCAATGTATTTATACACGAACTTGACTTTATAAAGAATGTACTCAATTCACACATAAAAGGTGAGTTTTTATATATAGAAATGTGTAATTAGTCCTGAGTAGTAATACCCTAGTCTAGTGGATAATGAACCAGTGTATTAACCCGACGAGCCCCGGGTGTACTGTTATTCCATATATATGTCGTAAACGAGTGTCATAATTATGACAGTCAAATCTCGCCGGGTAAACCAACAGGTTCTAATTTTGGTGTGGGCATGTATCACTAAATTCATTTTTTTTTCTGATTTATTTATATATTTGTAATTATCACTTGCACCATGGTGAAGAAAAACATTGTAAAACCTGCAGTTCTGAGATATTGAAAGAAAGACATGTGACTTAACCTAAGAAAGGTTTGGCTTACCCTCTAGGCTGTGGAGGTCTGACAAATTCCTTGACGTTTGTTACCTCATGATGATGAGCCCAGTGGTATAGGAACCGGCCTATTGTCCAACTGATCCCCAATCCAATTCGGGTTTTCGGATTTATTTACATATTTGTAATTATCACTTGTTCTGTGGTGATGGAATGTATCACGAGGAAACCTGCACGTCCAAGAAATTATATTTCGAAAGACGTGTGACCAAAGCTAAGAAAAGTCTGGGTTTGCTTCTGGGTTGTGGAGGTCTAGCGACAGTCGCTGCATGTCAAAATCACTTCTTAGCGTTATACCGTTTCCTAATTCATTAGAATTGGTGGGGTCCGCTACCTAAGCCTAAGGATTTGGTGAAGATACTGATTTCGACATGGAGGGACTGCAGTTTGACCGCCACAACTTAGAGGGAAAACCGGACCTTTCTTAGGCTTGGTCATACGTATTTCATAATATAATTTCTTGGACGCGGGGGTTTCCTCACTATCTTTTCCTTCACCGCCGACCAAGTGGTAATTACAAAAATGTACATAAATCCGAAAATACGAATTTAGTGGTACAGTGGTGGTAGTGGCCAGGATATGAACCGGGGATCTCACTGCTGGTTTACACAGGATTAGACCCCACCAATCTTTATGTATTAGGAAACGGGATAACATTAGAAAGAAGAAGATGAATTATTATCTAGCCATTACTTTTTTCGTACATTTTTATTGATGTGGGTAGTATTCTTGCTTATATTCCGACGTTGTATAAAAATGACCCTTGTGCTGCTAAAATGAAAGAGATATAGCCACCATCCTATTACTCTTTCTACTTTGCTTCACTTGTACTGGGTATGGTGCATTATGACCTCAGAGGAAGTATATACCTAGAGTTGACAAACGCGTACACCCGTAAGGGACGGCAACAAAAGTACATTAAATAACAAGGTTACCAGACTGTGGAAAATTTACCCCACTACATAATGCGTTTCGGCAATTTGAAATTTACAATGTACCCAGATAACTGTTTACCAGAAACTTGCATAGAATGTGTTTTGTGTGCTATAATAATATACTCATAATATGATATTAGCAATGTAAAAAAATCGATTAAGTCGATACAGCCATTTCTACACACAAAGTAATAAAAGTTAATATTTACATACGTATGAAAACTTCAGTATCTGAATAGATCAACAAACATATTTGCACTTTAATATTATTAGAATAGTATTTTTTTACGCAAATCGAGTTACTGTATAGATCTATTAATTAATAGTAAGCCTGAGTTAGTTTCAGTAAGATCTGTGAAATCATTGGAATAAGGATAGAAGATTGGTCAAATCTAGCAGAGTTATATAAATTAAACAATATATTTTTATATTTTAGACATATATTTTAAAATACAAGCGATGACATGATACTAAATATAGGCATAGATATGAGATAAAAGATAAAAACACTTTATAGACAATTTGTAAATAAAAATATTCGTGCCTTACAAACATATTAATGTTTATTTTTTCATACTCGTAGATTTCTATTCTTGAAATCAATGTTATTAGATCGATTTTTCTACATCGTGTATTTATATAAATATCGTGAGAATGAAACAGCCGTCGAATATTCATGGTCACATTTACATACACGGTTTTTAATAAATGGGGATTATTCCTTCTTAAAATTAAACATATTGCATAAAAATTTTCAATAATTGTCATGTAAAAAAGAGTTTCCCTAGTTCACTTTTTTCCTCTAACTTGTATAATGATATCTATCATCTATACATCGATTACATTAAAATTCTGTATAATGACAGATAGTTCAGCATTTTTATTTCAAGTCGTTTAGTTTTTGACCTTAATATAGCTAATTTCTTCTTGCGTGACTCAGCCAGTAATGTTTTCAGTGTCAATTCAAAAGTAAGCTTTAATTTTCATGGTGTTAATGTAGTGTCCGTCGCTATTGGAAGCCCTGGATAATCGGTCTGGAAAATAGGACAATTTGAATTTTGTAACGTATTATTAGCATGACATGTAATATCGACAGCCTAGTACTAATTATATTAAAAGATAATTATATTAAAAGATAATTAATTCATTATATTAAAACTACTGTCAATACTATAATTTAATTGAGCTTTACATATTTAAAAGTTTACAAATTCAGACAATATAAAATGCTTGATTAACATTTATGTGTTGACACAAAAGCATGTGTGTGTGCGTGATTAACTTGATTAACGTGGTATAAATAATTGGTATAGAATAATCTACATGACTACCCTCCGTATCTTTCACAATTACCTGTATAAATATAATCTACCCATCAACATGATATCAACCCATACTCACTTCATTACTGGAGTACGGGTTCTTATTTCAAACAAAAGACCTTAGAAGATATGTCCCGAAACTACTCAATTACGGATTGTCGGAGTCGTTGGAATATTTTCATATGTTTTTGTACTTCAATTATACGCTTCTACGACTAAAATGTAACTATGTAAAATTTCAAGTCCGTACGTGAAACTTTCTAAGACAGACTAGCAGACGAACAGGCAGGCATGCAAAAGAACACAAATATGCACTAATATTTCGCTTATATTTAGTAATTTATGCAAACAATTTGTTGTACCACGAGGAACGAAATGATTGTTTCCCACGAATTTGTTTTTGTGGCAAACACAAAATATTGAAACTATGACAGGGACGAAAAATAGATTATCTGTCTCTTTCCTTCTTATGAGGAACTGTATACATCTATCACGTTCTATCTTGGTATTATTATTTGCTTGTCACCTCTAGGTATCCTTCCTCTGAGATTATGACAGACGAAAACGACAGACAGTTTGGCTTTTTTTCTGTAGGCTATAGTGCCACTTACATAATCTTGTTCTACACAAGGTTCACGCAAAGAATAAGAAATATTATTTGAAGAAATGAAATTACGCCCCTGAATAAAGACGAATGTATCAAACGCATTTCTATGTATTTCGACTATGCTGTAATTTAACCAAGTAATGTTTATTAGCGCTTTTTGTCTGTCTTCCGCTCCTAACTGAATGTCTTAGGATTGTAATATTTTGTATTTCCTGTAGGCGATTAAGTCAGATCATTGGTATGTAGATATGTGGCACTAACTACACACAATTGACTATACACAAAAAAATATTACTTATTGTCAGTATGTTTGTATGGCACTGTCAAATCATAAAACAAGTTAGATAGATAAATTGGAACATAATTATGATAATTCATTAAAGATTCCTTCTTTCCCCTCGTCATGTGTTTATGGCACTGATCAAACATTAAAGTTTCCTTCTTTCCTCTCATCATGTGTTTATGGCACTGATCAATCATTAAAGTTTCCTTCTTTCCTCTCATCATGTGTTTATGGCACTGACCAATCATTAAAGTTTCCTTCTTTCCTCTTATCATGTGTTTATGGCACTGATCAATCATTAAAGTTTCCTTATTTCCTCACATCATGTGTTTATGGCACTGATCCAGGTAGGCAGGTTTGCTGTCTGTCGGGCTGATGACATGATGTGCCAATGCCTCTCTTTCCAGTTTTAAGTTCTCTACCTACTCTACTACCTAGGTAGTGTTAATATTATTCTTTTATATCTTTTTAGGGTATGAAGAGCAGCCTACGTTACTGGTCCCCTGGCGAGTTATAAACGAGCTGGACAGGCTGAAAGATAACAATAATGGCAATGGTGCGCTCTGCAAGCGTGCTAGAAGCGCCATGGACTACTTATACAAGTCATTGCCTGAAAATAGCAGAATCAAAGGTAATAAAAAAAATCGGCCAAGTGCGAGTCGGACTCGCGCATGAAGGGTTCCGTACCATTATCTATAAAAACAGCAAAAAAAATCACGTTTGTTGTATGGGAGCCCCTCTTAAATATTTCTTTTGTTTTAATTTGACTATGTATTGTTGAAGTGAATATATAACTAAATATTCTGTGAATATTTCAAGCGTCTACCTGTTGCCGTTATCAATATCGAGCAAAAATGAGCAAAAAAACCACGTTTGTTGTATGGGAGCCCCCTTAAATATTTATTTTATTCTATTTTTTAGTATTTGTTGTTATAGCGGCAACAGAAATACATCATCTGTGAAAATTTCAACTGTCTAACTATCACGGTTCAAGAGATACAGCCTGGTGACAGACGGACGGACGGACAGCGGAGCCTCAGTAATAGGGTTCCGTTTTTACCCTGTGGGTACGGAACCCTAAAAACTATCAATGTGCCCTGGCGGGCGCCAGTAGGTACTTGATTTAGGTGCATGACACGGACACACCATGGCTGCGCTAGATGCTCTGTGTGTAATGTCGTTCCATGTAAACATACAAAATATAGATAGATATCATTATTATTATATCTAGCTATATCTTCACGTCAAATCCTTTGCAGGGTAGGCAGAGAGAACCGAGCGCCACAGGACTCGGTCCTTACACACATCACTCGCTTCTTTAACATTCATTCTTCATTATTAAGAGTTGTAGGGCTCATGAAGCAGCCCGTCTGGGAAGTACCTCCACCTCATCACCGAAAACCGCAGCCAAATAACAACTCTCTGGAGGGTTGTTGTGCTCCTGCGTGTGAGTGAAGTCACCAGTAAGCTCCTAAAGAAATGCTGTGTTAGCAGAAGACGTAGCATCGCTCGAGTGATACTTAATGTATTATAATCATATTAATGTCTTACAATGTGGGCCGTATGCGTGTATGCCTTCCGAAGTTGTATAAAAAAAAATATTCGCCCACTACAAAACTAATACTATTATCCCTAAGAACTATATACTACGTCACCGTATTATCTTGTATATTAAAACAAGTAATTCTTGTATATACATATTTTCTGGTATCTGTTCTAATGATTTGCATCAAACAATATACAATACAAATATTTAGTTAATTGTTTGCTTATTAAGTTTATCTATACAGGATCTCTTTTTAGAAGAAACTTAAAAAAAAAAACTTTAACCTTCGTATATACCCGCGTCAAATAGTGTAACACATATACCCGCGCACGGCTACTTTTAATTAAATATATATTAAATGTAGCAACTGCCGTCAGATCTCCACCGCCCAGGGAAAAACATTAGAAATATGTGAAACCTCGGTTGAATCTTGCATTTTGATGGATGTATGTTATTTTATATTGTTTCCCCTGACAGGTCAGTCGCTGCGTGACTCCAACAGCCACATCTACCCGTGCGAGGTGCCCGATGACGAAATTCTCAACTGTTGTTTACAGCAAAGCGACAGGGGAAAATCTGTGGTGAGGATCAGAAAATATGTATATACTAGCTGCTGCCCGCGGCTCCGCCCGCGTGGAGTCAAATAACGTAGCCTATGTGTTATTCCAGATCATAATCTATCTACGTGCCAAATTTCATTCAAATCCGTTCAGCCGTTTAAGCGTGAAAGAGGAACAAACATCCATACATACAAACTTTCGCATTTATAATATTAGTAGGATTTTTCTCTTCTTTCTAGCGTTATCCCGTTTCCAAATCCATTAGAATTGGCGGGGACCACTACCTATGCTTAAGGATTTAGTGAAAATATTGGTGTTCACATGGAGCGACCGTCAGACCTCCACAACCGAGAGATAAACCACATCTTTTCTTTGGTTGGTCACACGTCGGGGGCCTGCAGGCCTACCTTTCTCTTCTCCCACATTCTTCCACTTGTCATTCTTTCTACATGTCTGTTTGTTCAGAGCAAGCCTTTTCATATCTTATTGTATTCTTATTCACAGATATTGTTGACAAATGACAAGAACCTTAGCAACAAGGCGACGATCAACAGCGTGAAGTGCATATCTATATCAGAGCTCCGCCCGCTGCTGACAGCCCCGCCGCGGCGGTCGCAGCCGCTGCTGGGAGCTGACATGCGGCGCTGCAGGGACTCCCTCTACCACCTACTTGCCAACATCCTGGAGGTGAGTACAGCAGAAATTTACTCGCGTCTACTACTGCAGCCTCCCCTGCCTACCTCCCTGCCATTGACGAACCCGGTGGTGGGGTGGTTAGCTGTGCTACTTTAACACCAATGCCTAGGTTTGATTCCCACACAGGGCAAACTTTTCTGTCCATGAACATATCTGTTTATCTTGGTCTGGGTATTTTTATGAGAGGCAGGGTACATCAAAGCAGACAGATTGGGCGAGTACCTACACTTCATAGAAATCCACAGCCAAATAACGTTGTGTTCCTGCGAGTTGGAAGTTACCAGTTAGCTCATAAGGAATTGCTGAGTTAGCAGCCGTGGTAGCAATAGTTCTCATATTGTAAGAATTTTACGGTATGGAGACTATGGTAAACACTTTACATCGTGTGGGCCGCATGATTGTATTCCTCCCGACGTTGTATAGAAAAATACCAACTGCCTGTTTGTCAAAATATCTACTAGAGTACAGTCAAGTGCACAAGAACCTAACGAAACCTATAAAATTTATTAAAAAAAAGTCTCATGATAAATCAATGTCCAGCGGCCAATGCCAATAACGGCGTGATGGCCATTGTCCTATTTCGTAATAGGTTACAACTTATACATTACCCACAAAGTTTGCGGGGTTAATTTCATTCTATCTATCTTATTCTATCTATAATTTTTCGCCGGATCCCTTACGGGGTAGGCAGAGAGAACCGAGCACCACATGACTCCGTCTTTACATACCTTACTCGCTTCTTTAACATTCATAGTTCTTCTCATGCACGCTTCTAGGCTTATATCACTTTCTGATAAATCAGGATCATTTTGGTCATGGTGGGTAAGTCTTGGCCGTCCTCGGCTTCTACATTCTTCTATTTTCGCGTTTATATTTTAATTCTTTCTTCATGCATTCTTTCTACATGTCCGAACCAACCATATGCGGTCGATATGCTGGCATTGCGCAAAATTCGTGGCGTAATGCTTGCTGAACGTGTTCGCAATGATGATGCAAAAAACTGAGTGTCAGCGTTAAGATAAAAAAATCGGCCAAGTGCGAGTCGGACTCGCGCACCAAGGGTTCCGTACCATTATCTATAAAAACGTCAAAATTATGGGACCCCCCCTTTAAAATTTTTTTTTATTCTATTTTTTAGTATTTGTTGTTATAGCGGCAACAGAAATACATCATCTGTGAAAATTTCAACTGTCTAACTATCACGGTTCAAGAGATACAGCCTGGTGACAGACGGACGGACGGACGGACAGCGGAGCCTCAGTAATAGGGTTCCGTTTTACCCTTTGGGTACGGAACCCTAAAAAGGCATGCACCGTTGGTTTGAGCATGAAGAAAGATTGCAGGATGAAAGAATGACGAAACAGATATACAATACGAAAACATATACAAAGTGGCAGGACGTAGGTGCCGATGGGGGTCAAGACTCGCCTACCAGGACCTATTTGATCGTGTTTTATCTAAGGGTGAGGTCACGAGCCCTAAAAACCGGCGAGTACGCACGAAAATACCCCTGAATGTTAAAGAAGCAAGTGAGGTGTGTAAGGACCGAATTATGTGGCGCTCGGTTCTCTCTGCCTACCCCGCAAGAGATTTGGCGTAAAGTTATATATAATTGCCATGAATACTGTTACATAGAAACTTTTTTTTTAACTGGTTAATTATTTTGAATTTCGAACACGTTTATTATGTTAAAAACTTCTTGCGTATTCCCGCCGTTTAATTTTATTTTTCGTGTTTAGTATCAAATTACAATATGGAATTGGGTGTTAAAGAAAATATAATTGTAGTGATCGCCTTGCACAAAGTGGTTATGGAGCCGTCGGTCGTATTCAAGACACTTCCAAAGTTTGGTATCAGCCGTATGCTCGTACATCGTACTATCGACAGATATACCAACACTTCCTCTGTTGAAGAGCGCGTGCTGTTAGAACTCGCCGAAACCCCATTAGGAAACTGTTATAGTAGGGTATTTCTATATTTATTTTAATATCGGTATGTGCGCTACTTGGTCATCATACAGATCCAACGGCTGCTGCGCCAGTCGAACTACCTTGAACGCACTTGTTGTGTCATTTCTACTCACAGAAACAAAAAATCTTATCGCGAGAAATGAAGATTCCCGCTAGGACTCTGTCGCGTATAATAAAACAAGACCTGAAGCTCGGGGCTTATCGTCGATATACAGGACGTGCCCTAAATCAATCCCTACAGTTAAAGAGAGTGGATCGTTCAAAACTCCTTTTGTTCCGATACGCAGGCGAAAGGCAAAGAAATATCCTGTTTACTGATGAAAAAAATTTCACGATTGAAGAGTACTACAACAAGGAAAATGACAAAGAGTACGCACGCAGTTCTAAAGAAGCCGCCGCACTGGTTGGAAAAGTACAACGTAGTTATCATCCAGCGTCTGTAATGGTTTGGTGGTGGGTGTCTTATCAAGGTGTCACAAAGCTTTATTTTTGTGAATAAGGAGTAAAGACTTCTGCCAAAGTGTATCAAGAGACTGTCTTGGATCGTGTTGTGAAACCTCTCAGCAATACACATTTTAAAAATGTACCGTGGACTTTCCAGCAGGAATTTGATCACAAGGCACGAGCTACCCAAGCCTGGCTTGAAACCCACGTTCCGGACTTTATAAGAGCTGAAGACTGGCTCTCACCTAGCCCATATCGAAACTCCTTAGACTGCAAATTATGGTCAGTTTTAGAGGACGTGGCCTGCTCGAAACGACACACAGACATTGTGTCTCTTGAGAAATATCTGGAAAAGCAGTGGCTAAATTTCCCATGGAAACAGTGCGTAAATCCATAGATTCGTGGCCAGATAAAGGCCTGTATCAAAGCTAAAGGTGACCATTTCGAATAGACATATTTTGCTGAGACTTCCATCAATATGTATATATAAGTTTTATTAAGATTGTATTACTTCATAAAAAAATAAATGCATATTTATTTGTAACAGAACTTATGGCAGGACTAGGTAGATAGGTACTCGTAGATAGGTTTTCTGTGAAGTGGAGGTACTTCCCCAGACGGGCTGATTTGATGCGCTCTACCTATGTTAACTGTTTCGGTGCGGCGACGTCGAGGTGTCTGTTCGGTGCCGGTGCGAGTTGTGTACATGACGTGACGTTCACTTGTTTCAGAACGAGATGCGAGCGAAGTACAACAACCTTTGGCAACACGTCCTGTTCAAACCGCCTCCTTGGTCACTGGAAAACGTGCTCGAATGTTTGACCAAACATTGGATCGCTGTGTTCAACGAAGTGTTCCCTAGGGTCGTCGAACACCTGATCATTGAACTGAGGCATGCGTTGGTGGCGATAGAGAATAAAGGTGAGTTGTTATTTGTGATGTGCGGCGTGGCCGCCGGTGAGAAATCGTACATCGAAAACATGAACACGAACTAAGTCTAGATTATTAGTCGCTTTCATCTGGTCTAGAAGTTATCACAATAGCTAATAGATTCAGATGTTATTTTGCGAAAGTCAAATTTACAGGCAATTTGATCTAAACTACTTTGTGTGCGTCCGCTACCGATTAGTTCATGCGAACTAGTGCCGGCCGCAGGGGCGTAGCTACCGCCGTATTTGCCGTATCAATTATACGGGGCCCCCGGGCCACGGGGGCCCCCAAAGTGTGTAAGGAAAAAGAATAAAAACTTTCTAATTTATTTTATTTTACAAATGACAAAATTCTATAAAGCAATTCCTTTTTTTCCCGCCTTAAGCGTGCGTTCAAAAGTTGGCAACACTACATCGTTATGGCGGGCTGCGGGACTTCCCCGTTTTACTTACTTCATCTTCAACTCAGCGGGGAATCCCCGGGAATCCTTCATCGATATCGCGATGTACGTGTACGTTGTTGTACTTTGCATTGGATGTTAAACCACGGAGTGCAGTGCACTGTTTATTTACGCGCTTTATATAAATGTGCATTACATTGTAATTCAGTACAAACAATATTGTTCTTCTGGTTTAGCAGTATTAGTAGCGATTTGTAAAAGAAATGAGTGAAAGGAAAAGAGATTATCCCAGCGGCGCTGAGAAAAGAAAAATTAAACAGAAAAGGGACGAGGTTATAGAAAAAGTGCCCAAAATTTCTTCATTTTTTCAGAGACAAGATACTGTGAGTGATTTAGATTGGAAAGGTAAGTACTACACTACTACCCAACCCATTTATTAGGGGCCCGTAGTGATAAACAAGGAAATCTTTTAATTTCGGTCTGTCCATCTGTCCGTCACAAAAAGTTGTCTCCCCCCTCGATTTTCACAATTATACTGTTTTTAGGGTTCCGTGCCTTGATTAAAAAAAAAACAAAATTCTAACTTACCTATAGGATCGATATGTTTTGTTGTTTGTCTATCAGTACGTATCGTATCGTTAATTGCGTGTTGAGAACTTCAGATGTGCAGACTCGCTTTCGGGTTCTCGTTTTGTATGGCCACTACACTACGCGCTGCGTTTAAATAGCACGCAGGTGTATAGTAATGCACGGACGGGCTGCAGGTGATTTTGTATCTACTAATAGGTACGAGCACAATCCGCGTAGAGTCTGTGTGCGTCTGAACTGAACACTCTCTAACTGTGACCCTTAGTAACGTTATTTATTTATATATAACTCTTTTTAGTTTAGTATCAAAGCATTCGTATTTATTTTTTAACAATTACTCGTTTATTTTTAGATTCTTCTGAAGCATGTTCTTCGTCACATATCCATCCGGAAATAGAAGAAAGCCAAGCACATACTTAATCGGATGTCCATCCAGAAATCGAGGAACCCCAAGTCAACGATTCTGATATATCTGCAGATAATGCAGATTGTAATATAATTTCATCAGATAGAGGAAATTTTGGTGACAATTTAACTGAATGTGAACGAAAAATAATTTTTAAATTGGGTCCATTTAAACCACAAGGACCATTTCCAAAAGTTTCAGAAAATAACCGACCTTTTTCGGCTTATTATTATTCATATTTCAATCAGGCAGGCATAAAAATTATAAGACCATGGTTATGTTATTCTAACGTTTTAAACAAACCGTACTGTCACTTCTGTTGGTTATTAGCAGATCGTCAAAACAAATCGTACTCCTCTGCTTGGGTTAACGGTGTTTCGGTTAGAAGCAATTTCACACAAACTATTCTTGACCATGAAAAGTCACAGCAGCATATTAGTGCCTCACTCTCTTATAATAATTGGTTGCAAGGAAATACCATCGATACTCTATTGAAAAGTGAAATCGATAGTAAAATTACATTCTGGAGAGATGTACTGCATCGTATAATTAATGTTATAATTACTTTAGTATCTTGTAATCTACCTTTGAGGGGGCATGATTCTGATTCTGGCAATTTTATGGCAATTTCACGTCTGCTATCTACCTATGATGCAACTTTAAAAGAACTTCTTCTAAAACCGAAAGGTGAAATAAATTATTTAAGCCCTACGATTCAAAACGAAATTATTAGTTTGCTTGGTACTAACGTTAGGAACAGTATTATCTCAGAAATTAAAAAAGCTCCATTTCTGACAATAATTCTGGATACAACACAAGACTTATCAAAAATTGACCAACTATCTGTAGTTTTTCGATATATCTCGGTTACAGAAAATGATGATAATGTGCCTAAAGAAATAAAAATCTGTGAGTCCTTTTTAGGATTCATAGCAGTAACCGATTGCAGTGCTGCAGGTCTGAAAACTGTCATTTTAAATTTGACTAAAGAATATGGAATTGATTTGACTAAATGTAGAGGACAGGGATACGATGGAGCAAATGTTATGTCGGGTGTGTATGGAGGATTACAAACCCTAATAAAAGAGCATGCTCCAAATGCCGATTATGTTCATTGTGCTGCGCACGCTTTAAACTTGGTTTTGAACGATGCTGCGAGACATGTTCGTGAAGTATCGACTTTTTTCGATAATTTAGAAAAAATATATACTTTTTTTGGCAATAGTATAAAACGCTGGGCTATGCTAAGTGACGATTCATCTGAAAAATATTTGATTACCCTTAAAAAGGTATGTCCTACCAGATGGTCTTCTAGGAACGACGCTTTATTAGCAGTAAAGAAATTTTTTTTACTAATCATGAAAACTTTGTACCAACTAAATTTAATTTCAAATAAAAAAGATGAACGTGAAGAATGTAAAAGTATAATTAACATTTTAGAGAGTTTTGATTTCTTAGTGCTCGTTACATTTTTTTCTTCACTATTTGAAATTATTAATCCTGTTTCTAAAGCTCTACAGCATGAAAATAATGACTTACAGAAATCTAGTATTTTATTAAGTAATCTTTTAAATAGACTGTGCCAATTAAGAAATCAGAATTCATTTAATAGTTTGCTAAATTAATCCAAAGATTTAGCAAAAGAGTGGGGGGTAACAACTGTTTTTTAAAAACAGTAGGCAAAAGATAACGAAGCGTTTTTTTGATGAGTTATCACAAGATGAGAGAATTTCCGACCCGGAATCCTATTTCAAAGTCAATGTATACTATTGCTGTTTAGATATATTAATTTCTCAAACTAAAGAAAGATTTCAGAGCCTTTGCAACCTGAGTAGTATATTCGAAATATTACAACCGGAGAAACTCCTATCTTCTTCAAGCGAAGAGATATTAAACGCTTCCGGAAAACTGTCTGCTAAATACAGTAAAGACATCTCACTTAATCTTTGTGACCAATTAAAGGCTCTAAAAACATGCTTAAATTCTGAAATTAAAAAAATTTATTCCATTAAAGAACTCATTGAATTATTGCTAGTAAAATTCAATAGTCTTGCATCCAGTTTTCCCGAGGTAATCACAGCATGCTTTTTATTCTTGACCCTTCCAGTTACAACCGCAACGGCAGAAAGAAGTTTTTCAAAATTAAAACTAATAAAAAATTACTTAAGAACTTCGATGGGACAAGAACGGCTGTCAGACATCTCACTATTGTCCATAGAGGCAGAAACTTTAGAAAAACTAAAATCATCATCAGCCATAAATGATTTAATAAATCAGTTTGCCGAAAAAAAGGCAAGGAGAGTGAATATTTAAAATTCGATTTTTATTTGTAAAATGGGTAAATTATGTGATAAATAAATATTTCTTCTCACAATATTTTTTTTCTTTTGTGAAAAATCTTTACCTCCATATAAGGGCCTCCAAAAAAATTTTTATACGGGGCCCCGACAAGGCACGCTACGCCACTGGCCGGCCGGCACCCACCCACTACCGTTAATAGATGTATGCCGCCAAGCACACAAGACACAACAGAAGCACACAAAGTAGTTCAGATAAAATTGTTTGTAAATTTGACTTTCGCAAAATAACACCTGAATCTATTAGCTATTATGATCGCTTTTAAAATAGATGAAAGTGATGTGTTAGGTTTTCGCGATTGTTACACATTGAATTAAACGGAGAAAATTAAAAGGAGAATCGCTACATGCCGAGAATGTTGCGCGAGGCTATTGAAATAAGAAAACACCCCAATTTCAATAGAGAAGATGGTTGGCAAGTACCACCTGCTTGGGATCCAGTCCTAAAAATAATCAAGTCACAAACCCAAAGATCTACTAAAAAATGTTCGGACACTGTTAGCGATTTTTGTGTGAATCGGAACATATATAATTAATCCATCCATGTCGGTAGATGTAATAATTGAATAACTAATGTAAGACAAATATCACCTTAGTCTTCCTGCGACCACTGACGCTGCAAAGCGTTCGAAACGTCAGGTTCAACAAAATAAATAAAACACGCGATACTTCCGTTAAAAATTGTTTAATTCAAAGATGAAAGTGACTAATAATCTAGACTTAGTTCGTGCTCATGTTTTCGATGTACGATTTTTAGATTTACGAAAGAAGCGAGTGAGGTTGGTTGGTTGGTTGGTGGAATGTTATGTTTCAGTGACGGCGTGCATCTTATCGAAATGTACAAATACGACGAGAACAAACCATTGCCGATAAACTACTATGTAATTTGGCATACATAACCAGTGTAAAATATACCTTGTAATATGAAATAAACCATTAAAAAAAAAAAAAGGTGTGTAAGGATCGAGTCATGTGGCGCTCGGTTCCCCCTGTCTACACCGCAAGAGATTTGGTGTGAAGTAATAGATAGATAGATTTACGATTTACTTATTTCTTGTTCTATAATTCAACAGATCCAAAATCCATCTCGCAGTCGGAGATCTCGAACTTCCAAGAGCTGTGTCTGGACATTGCCAAGAAATGTCAGATCATACCAGAGTATATGGAATTGGCAAAATTGACGGTGGAGCGGTTAGAGAGGAGGGAGTCGACGGACGAGGTGTCTGTCGTCGATGCGTTCGAGGCGTTGTGGAGTATCTTCTCTGGATATAGGTGAGTGACATTCTTTATTATAATTTTTTTTTTTTTCTTTATTTTAGAAGGTGATGTCAGGAGCCCTAGAAACCGGCGAGCGTGCATGAGAAGAGCAGTGAATGTTATTGAAGCGAGTGAGATATGTAAGGATCGCGTTCACCTAGCGCTCGGTTCTCTCTGCCTACCCCGCAAGGGATTTGACATGAAGTTATAGATAGATAGATAGACATTCTTTATTTTTATACAACTTCGGCAGGCATGTAAGCGTACGGTCCACCTAATGTAAAGTGGTTGTTAAGTAATATTTCTTGTATTGTAAGCGTACATATAACGTTTTCAATGTAGGAAGTGTCACTCGTGCATTGCCACCCCTGCTGCTAACATACAGTTGTTATTTGGCTGCCGTTTTCTGTGAGGTGGAAGGTAATTCCCCAGTTAGCGATAGTGCGCATTAAAGCAGCCCATATGTAGTACCTCTACGTCACAGAAAACCGCAGCCAAATAACACCTCTTGTGATAGTCTTCGGCTGGATATTCCACTCCATTCCTCTAAAACCTACTCTAACTCTTTCACGGTCAAGGCGGCAATGCTTTGGAATTAGCTCACCACCCATGTAAAACAGGCTACGCCATTGGATTCTTTCAAGGCTCGTCTTCTCAAATTTGTCATGGCAGTGGATTGAGCTAGTACTCTTTTGTAGCTAATGTTCATGTAATATGTGTAGTATTAATAAGTATAGCATTTGTATTTACTGTTAAGTATGTATATTGTTTATATATGTATGTGTATATATGTAATTAGGTATTTATGTATGTGGAATTTATATATATGTATGTATATATATATATATATATATATATATATACTATTATTAATTATGTAATGTAGTACTGGTTACTTGTGAGTTTTATATTGTTTGTTTATCATATTAATTATTCATATTTCTCATTGGTTTTGCCCTCGCCACTCTGCAGTAAAATATCCAATCACTCAAAGGCTGGCTGGTAGAGATCTCTTATAGAGATAAGCCCGCCTTTGTACATTTATAATTCTATTTTTATGTTTATTGTATTGTTATTTACTATGAGTGTACAATAAAGAAATTACAAACAAACAAACAACACCTCACTAGAAGTTTGTTGTGTTCCTGTGAGTGAGTGAGGTTACGAGTAAGCTCCTAAGGAGTAGCTGTGTTAGCAGCAGAGGTGGCATCGTGGCCCTAGGAATCGGCGAGCATGCATGAAAAGAGCTATTAATGTTAAAGAAGCGAACGAGGTGTGTAAGTACCGCGTTTTGTGGCGCTCGGTTCTCTCTGTCTACCCCGTAAGACAAGCCACTTGACTGCCTATGAAGGCCCCCGCGCTCACAAAAAATGTTGTTTTTTTTTATATACTACATCGGGAGGCATACAAGCATACGGCCCACCTGATGTAAAGCCGGTACCGTAGCCTATTAACGCTTGCGATATATTAAGTATCACTCGCGCGATGCCTCCTCTGTTGCTTACACAGCAACTCCTTGGGAGCTTACTGGTGACCTCACTCACACGCAGGAACACAACAACCCTCTAGGTAGTTGTTATTTGGCTGTGGTTTTCTGTGAGGTGGAGGCACTTCCCCATACGACCTGCTTTGATGCACCCTTCGCCTCTTAAAACATCCAGACCAAGACAAACAGACATGTTCATGCACTCAAATGTTTGCCCTGTGTGGGAATCGAACCCACGGGCGTTGGTGTCAAAGTCGCGTCATTCACGACTGAGCCACCGAGCTCGTGTTGTGTTTTAGCGCCTAAATATCTCGGCGATTGGAGCCTACTGACCAATGGTAGGATGTTTTAACCAATAAGAGTATAAGTGACGCGAGGTTGATCGGCGAACTAACCAATAAGAGCTGCTTGTTCTACTTTAGCCCCCGACCCGTAGAGGTTAATTGACTTACTATGAATAACCTCTTTTTATAGGTTAGTTCCTAAGTTACTTCCTCCATGTACATAAGGGACCTGGTGTGAAGATATACATACACGCTACGTCAATACCACAATCTTGGAACGTTGTATTTCCAGCGCAAAACTGGCATCAGGTTTAGGCATCCAGCACAACATCGAGGACAACATACCTGGAAACGACCCGCTGCCCGTGCTGGTGGGCAGGTGCTCAGCTTTCATACAGCATCTCCAAATAATAGGCACAGCTGTGCAAGGGTAAGTCTTATTTTTCATACGACGTCCTGAGACATGTCAGCATACGGCCTACCTGATGTTGACCCATTGCGTGCCGAGCGGTTTGATCGATACATGCGCGTTATGTTAACGCATTCATTCATTCATATGGCAACAGGTATATAACGGCGTTTGACGGGTTACGTAGTTATCGCACATCAATGTTTGCAATAAAGGAAGAGCACCGCTCACAGGTTGACACCTGTAACCCCACTCACTCGCAGGAACACGACAACCCACCAGAGAGTTATTTGGCTGCGGTTTTCTGTGAGGTAAAGGTAAAAATACTCAGATCAATATAAACAGACATGTTCGTATGTCACATAATTGTTTCTCCTGTCTGTTGCCGTGCTTACTATAAACTATGTTTATAACTATGTTTCGATGATTTTCGAGAAAAAATAGTTTAAAGTTTTTATTTTGTTTGTATGTCTGGAAGTACACGAGATACCAACATGAAAGTTGTAACAAAACATAGGGAATGATATAACGAAAAACATTTGTAAATAGTTTAGTAATAATATAGGTAGGTAGCGGCCCCAGCCAATCCTAATGGTTTAGGAAACGGAATTACGCGAAGAAGAAGAAGAATTGAATATGTATATAGATTAGTAAAACTGCCATCGATGATTTAGTTTATGCATTTCTGAAACTGAACAACTGTGTGTATTAAGGAATCATGAAAATGTCACTTTGAGTAACTTTGCATCTCGTTTTTCTGGTTATGGATATCGTTATAATTCAGTTTCGCTAAAAATCTTACTTGATGCGTGTATCGCAAGCGCGGCAGTGTCGGAATCGAATCCACAAGACTTGGTGCTAAAGTAGGATTGCTATCCACTCCCCATCAGGCTCGTCAAATCATAAATCTATCAAATATTATCAAATTCAAATTTGCTATTTGCTACACACAGTTAAAACAGCCCGCCGTATATAAAAGGCACAATGTTAGGCGTGCAAATTATTTATCATATTAATTTATTAATATTTATCAAATTAATAAGATTAAACAGTTGTTTGCGTTTATAAATTTATATAAATAAAAAAATATTTTTTAAATTTAGTTGTCATGAAATCAGAGACATTGTATAGAAAATGATACAAAAATCACATTGTCAATTTGGATTTAAAACATTTCTCAGTTAGCAATTTGATATGCTCAGGCCCCCTGCCTGAGCATATTAAATTGTTAGCAGGCTATAACGATGCACGACGAGCTCGGTGGCTCAGTCTTGAATGACGCGACTTTGACACCAACGCTCGTGGGTTCGATTCCCACACAAGGCAAACATTTGTGTGCATGAACATGTCTGTTTGTCTTGGTCTGGATATTTTAAGAGAGGTATGGCGCATCAAAGCAGCCCGTCTGGCGAAGTACCTCCACCTCACAGAAAACCGCAGCCAAATAACAACTCCCTAGAGGGTTGTTGTGTTCCTGTGTGTGAGTGAGGTCACCAGTAAACTCCTCAGGAGTTGCTGTGTAAGCAGCAGAGGAGGCATCGCGTGAGTGATACTTAATATATCGCAAGCGTTAATAGGCTACGGTACACGCTTTACATCAGGTGGGCCGTATGCTTGTATGCCTCCCGACGTAGCATAAAAAAAAAATGCACATATTAAGAACTTTATTTTCTTAAATATATGTTTTTATACATACCCGGATATTATACTAAAAAAAATTATATAAAAAAAAAATCAATCGGCGATCCGTACCCGAACACCAGTCGCGCCAATATCTGGATACATGTTTAAATACAAGTGATTGTTCAATAATGTATCATAACATGTATGACGTGTGTGTAACAGCATATTTTGTGTGTACCCCAGGTAAAGTACGCGCCAGAAGCATCCGACGGTCTCGGTGGCGGGTTAGTAATGCTACTTTGACACCAACGCTCGTGGGTTCGAATCCCACACAGGACAAACATTTGTGTGCATGAACAATGAACACGTCTGTCTTGATCTGGGTGTTTTTAAGAGAGATAGGGCGCATTAAAGTAATCTGTGTCGAAGTACTTCCACTTCACAGAAAACGACAGCTATATAACAACTCCCTAAAGGGTCGTTGTATTCCCGCGTATGAGTAAGGTCACCAGCAAGATCCTAAGGAGTTGCTGTGTTATCAACAAAGGTGGCATGGAGCGAGCGATAATTAATATGTTGTAAACGTTGATAGGCTATTAAGTTGATGCGGGTGGTATGAGAAGCAGCGGGCCTTGTCGCAAACGTGTATTAGTGCGCAGGGTCAGCTTATTTAATAGGTCCGGACAATCGACAAATCCATTGTCTGTAAATATGTAACAAGCGTTATATATTTCACGTCGGATATAAAGAGGTAGAAAATGGAGTCGCTTACCATCGTAATCTGGTAAACTCTTTTGCACATTTTCAATACTAGTTTTACTGAGGATTCCAAACATGGAATGCGTATTCCAGATGGCTACGTACGTAAGCACAATATAATATTATAATTGACTTAAGTTTTCCAAAGTCCCTCGCTAATCATGATGAAGCCGAATGATTTGGAAGCCTTTTTTATCACCTGGTCAATATGTTTATTAAACAAAAGTTTGCTGTCATGTAAATCCTTAATATGAATCATTTTCGTCAGCCTCTGGTCATCAAGATAATAATCAAAATGAGCTGCATTTAATTTGCGGCTAAACGATAAGCAGAAACACTTATCAACATTAAGATCCAGTTTGTTAACCTTGCAATAAGTCTCGAATCTTGACAAGTGCTCCTGCAAATCTTGCGCTTCAGTAATATTGCGAATCACTTTAAGTATTTTGATATCATCAGCAAATAAAAGAATTTTGCTGTTGCGGAAACATTATCGTCTATGTTATAAAGATAAGAAACAAAAGGGGTCCTAAAATCGAGCCCTGCGGGACCCCAGACGGTACTGATGACCAAATCGACGTGAGTCCCGGCAGGTCAACAATTTGAGTTCAATTTTCGACGTAAGAAGTGAACTACCGATATAGATCACCATGCACGCCAGCCATCATGAGCTTCATATGCATAAGCACCGAGTGGTCAACCCGATCAAAGCACTTTTTATAGTCAGTATAAATCACATCGACTTGACCGCTATCCTCCATATCTTGCGATATAAAATCATTAGCTACTGTGAGATTAGAAACTGGGGACTGCTTTATTACCCCACGCTGCTTCTAGTTAAAAGTGCATTTTAGTGCTGTGTATAAATAAATTAGTATATACACTATTCTGTCAAATAATTTAGCAAATATACATAATTTAGAGATAGGTCTGAAATTTTCAACGTTACACTGGTCTCCTTGCTTTAGTATAGGTGTAATAAATGCTGACTTCCAAATTTTGGGGACCACGGCTTCTTTTAAGGACCGTCTAAAGAGTATGCAGAGGGGTACTACTAATTCCTCAGCACAATTAACAATGAAAATGGGGGGAATCATGTCTGGGCCTCCTGATTTTGTAAGATCTAAGGTTTTGAGGACATATAGAAAAAATGCAAAAGAAATGACGAAATAGACATGGCGAAAGTAGAAGGATGTACGAGCCGAGGAAGACCTACACTCACCTATCACGACCAAATAGATAGACAGAATAATTGAAAGATTTTTTTTTGAGAACTGCAATTGATTTCGTATACCTTTCCTGTATACGAAATCACTTTTAAGAAAGGTAGAGCGCATCAAAGCAGCCTGTCTGGGGAAGTACCTCCACCTCACAGAAAACCGCAGCTAAATAAAAACTCTCTGGAAGGTTGTGTTGCTGCGTGTGAGTGGGCTCCTATGGAGTAGCTGTGTTGGCGGCAGAGGTGGCATCACGCTTCGTGATTCATAGGCTACGGTAACAGGTGGACCGTATGCTTGTATCCCTCCCAACGTTGTATATAAAAAAAACTTATTTATGTGCAGTGTCATATAGAGTCCTCAGTTAATATATTTGTCTCCACAGAGTGATAAACGCAAGTGAAGGCAGCAAGGAACAGGCGGTGTTCAACCTGGAGGCAGCTCTGAGGGAGTGTCTTGCACTGGTCGGAGTTAACAGCACAATCACCATGCACAGCCTCAGAATATTCTGCAACAACTGCGGGTAAGATGACTGCTGGTATGTCTCGAGAGTCGAGAGTGTTTTGACGAGCTCGGTGGCACAGTGGTTAGTAACGCTGCTTTGACACCAACGCTCGTGGGTTCCATTCCCACAAACGACAAACTTTTGTGTGCATGTACATAGCAAATGCAGAGAAACAGATTCTCGTGGTCTGGATGTTTCTATTACAAGATAAGCTCACCTCATGTAAAGTGGATACCGTAGCCTACGAGCGCTTGAAAGACCTTGATGTATCGCTCGCGCGGTTCCATTTCTGCTAACCCAGCAACTCCTTAGGAGCTTACTGGTAAACTGATTCACACGCAGGAACATAATAACCCTTTAGGAAGTTATTTGACTGCGGTTTTCCACTTGATGTGAAGCAGTTACCGTAGCCTATGCACGCTTGTAATACATTAAGTATCACTCGCACGATGCCACCTCTGCTGCTATCACAGCAACTCCTTAGCAGCTTACTGGTGCCCTCACTCACACGCAGGAATACAACAACTCTCTATGGAGTTCTTATTTGGCTGCGGTTTTCTGGCAGGTGGAGGTACATTCCCAGACCGGCTGCTTTGATGCGCCCTACCTATCTCAAAAACACCCACACCAAGATAAACAGACATGTTCATGCACACAAAGGTTTGTCTAGTGTGGGAATCGAATCCACGAGCGTTGGTGTCAAAATCGCGTCGTTCACCACTTTGTCTCTCTCTCGGATATGGAACAGTCCATTCTCTGCATGTCTATGTTCTTGACTGAGTGATTGTGGTCGCATTGTAGTAATAGTGGTTAAAGTAGGTTCAAAAAATTGCCGTTTTATAGTAATAAATACTTTGAATTGACATTTAACCTTCCTGGTGTGAGATTTTCGAGTGAAACTTTTTTCACATGATACCTATGAGGTTTTGCTTTTTAAAAATGCGCAAAATTTGATTTTCGAATTTAAATTGTTTTTTTTTATTCAGCTAAGCTGAATAAAAAAAAACAATTTTAAAAGAATAATTTAAAAGAATAATAAAAAACAACAATTTAAAAAGAAAGATGGATACTTCGAAAATCCGAGTAATTTATAAATAGGAGTTCCGATGCGGAATTAACGCGGCAGAAACGGCTCGCAATATCGCTTATTACTAATTACTAAATAAGAACAACGCCAATTGATGGAACAAAAACAATGTAAAGATGAATTTATATTATCTCTCTTAAATATTTTTCGATAATACATGTTATTAGTTTGTGAGAGATGAATTTATATTATCTCTCTTAAATATTTTTCCATAGTACATGTTATTTGTTTGTGAGCTGTGATAGCCCAGTGGAAGAGGAACCAGCTTATTGAGCAACAAACCCCAGTTCGAACCCCTGGCATGTGCCACTAAATTTGTACATGGATTTATGTACATATTTGTAAATATCACTTGCTCGACGGTGAAGGGAAACATCGTGAGGAAACGTCAACGTCACGTCCAAGAAATTACATTTCGAAAGACCTAAGAAAGGTCTGATTTTCCCCTTGGGTTGCGGAGGTCAGACGGCAGCTGCTCCATGTCAAAATCAGTATCTTCGCCAAATCTTTAGGCTTAGGTAGCGGACCCCGCCAGTTCTAATGGATTGGGAACCGGTACACCGCTAAGAAGAAGTATATGTTATTTGTACTATCGTACCGTCCCTTGAGTTTAAAAAGTATTATGTCTTTCCAGAAACATGCTACAAGAAGCCAGCTCAAAGTTCGCGCAACTGGTGGACGTACTGGACGCGTGTAAAAACAAAATTGACAATTAAATGAGCTAACTGTTCCGCACAATCGCCGACACAAGTGCTAGTGCCAAAAATATTTTTGGACGAGAATTGTTGAATGTTTTGAAAGTGACGTGTGAAATATATATTTGAATGGTATGTTAAATAATAACTTGTACGAATTTAGATTTTTCCTTAAAGTTTATATAAAAAATAGTCAATAAGTTATGACATTAGATCTGTTCTTTAATATTCGGTGTTGTTAAACAAAGCGTTTAAATTTAGTGAGTCGTTTTTAATTTGATGCTATTATGTCCAATTATTGGCAACCCCAAAAGACTTTATAATAAATAGTACTTGCGACTTGTAAATTAACGCCAACTAGTTTGATTCTTTAGTTTCAAAGAACCAAGTAAAGACCGCCAAGTACTCCTACGACTAGTCAATCCCCGGAATAATTAATTTTCTTCGGCTTTCGCTTCCACTATACCCATCTCAAGCATACATTAATACCGCTACGATAATAACGCCGTATGGATATATGTTTAGATTTGTTATAAAATTAATTAATTAAGTGGCACGACTATAATACCATCGCGAAACTCGTTCGTTAACCTTATGCCTAAGTAAGTAAAGTAATATTTAAAATTTTAATATCTTTTTTCTCGAAATCGTAAATAAATTTAATGGAAATACTTTTGTAAAACCTTAGTTTGTTTGCATATTTGTCGATCCTTATAAAAGTTGTACATATTGATGTGTAAAATCAGTCACGAGTTCGAGTTATCACGCTCTCAGTGTAACACGTGACTGAGAACACTGAGAGCGTGATTGCTTACCAGCCTACGCGATGCTATATGTTGACATGCAAATAATTTTCAAATCTTATTTATTTTCTCAACATCAACATGCATTTAAAAATATCTTTTAGCGTCTTGCGTTAGTAGCTGTCGTGATAGTAATTTCAAGATATAAATTATCTGGTTTATATTAATTATAATAATTCTATGTGTTTTCGAGTATCAGTAAACGTGTAACGTAGAGTGATTATCTTTCTCAGCGATCATCCACCGACAATATACCCAATAATTCGACTTCGCAAAAAATCTGTTGCGAAACATAAAAGGATTTTAAACTTTCATTTGATCACAAGTTATTTACTAACCCAATACGATAGCTGCTCCGATTTATAATGTTGGCTAGTTCTAGGCTGTTGACGTTATAAACCGATATTCGATAACATACTCGTAGATTGTCGAACAAAATATAAGTCTGTCGATGGTCGAACAGTTGTGTAATCACAACCACATCACTTCATGTATTTTTGTTGTTATATACATCTTACGCTGATCTAAATTGATTCTCACGCAATAAATATGAATTAAATGAAAAAAAAATAAGAGAATGCATTGGAGGTTACAACTCACTATTAGGTATTATAGTACACTATTTATAAGTATGATATCTGTAAATACATTTGTGCAGACCAAATGAAAATTCTTAACCATTTTTTCATTAACAATGAATTATGCTTCTTGTTCTAGTTTGCGTAGAGTTTAAATTAATGTGCAACGTGATCTTAGATTTTTATATTCTAAAAATCACAATAATTCCTTGTTGGTGGTAAAATATTCGGGAATTTTTCTGTTTCGTATTTTAGCACAGATTTTGGATAAACGTATTTGACGATAGGGAAGGAGTGCAATGAAATTGAAAACGATAAACACTTGTGACGGCGACTGTCCCGCATCTAGTCCAATGTCTGTACAGAAATATATCAATTTAGCAAATATTAAAGAATGTATCTTTCAATATCGAAGTTCCTTTCATATATATAATTTTTTATACATCCTAAAAAAAATCTTTCAGTACTGAACGTGAATAATCAATGTCCTTGTACCCGTAAAACGCTTTTAAATTATTCATTCACTGATGGCATGACACTGATTTTCACCGTTCCGGGTTACGGGCATATTTTGACGTGAATACGCCTTAAAATTGTTTTGTGCAGTGGGAGACAATTCAGAAAAGTGATTATAAAAAGGCGGATACAATTAACTGTTGTTGTACATATCTAGAGTTTACATCCAAAATTTAATTACACTACTTGATAGCTAAAAAATCAAAGAATTCGTTACTCTGACACATCGCGCTCATCGGGAAAGCGCCGCCATTTTAAGATCATTTTGCTGCATTAACATAGTTTCCTTTTTATATAACTTTCGTTTACCCGCTACGAAGACTGAAACTCATGGCCGTGAGTGAACACAGACACACGCCATTTTTTTTTCACGTCCTGTGAGAATGTATGTGTATAGCTAAGAGTAGATAATTATAACCCTTGTTATGTAGCGCATAAGAACGATACAAAGGTCAAAGTGTCAAGCCTGATGTGCACTTAACTGTACAAGGTGAATATTTCTTATACACGTTATATTCTAGTTTGTTCGTGGTCGTGATATTTGGAAATAAATATTATGACTTGTTATCAAAATAATTGTGCCCTTTGGTTTGTTCAATCAATTTGTTCAGTTATATTTGTTGCAGAATATGTAACAGTATAAAGTATGTAACAGATTTTTCTTTAATTGTTTGTAAGTGAGCCTGATTACAAGATATACTTTTAAGCGATAAATGAAGTAATTAAAAAATAGCACTCGCCTAAGCGCCGTCTAGTGTAATTTGAAAACGTAATATTTTTTTTAGCTTTAAGTACCCATTAACATTCTTTATCGTCTACAGCAGACTACAAATCGCATTTAAGCGTCAAATTTGTTGTGCCCTTGGCTGTACGTGAGTATATGAAATCTAGTTAAAATTGTTTTTGTATAATATTTGTTAATTGTTTTAATTAATCGAAAATATTTTAAAGGTATGTACAACTCAAAAGTAGAAGGATATGGGAATCGAGGATTTCAAGACCCACCTACCATGACCTAATTGTGTTTTACCAGAAAGTGATGTCTTTTTTTTATATTAGTTCAGCATAGTGGCTCGTCTTTGCCTGATGGTAAGCGAAAGAGGAGCCCAAATCGCAACTGCAACTGACTAAAGACTACACAGTGTCCTGTCAGTTGACGCCGCCATGCTGACCCGCAAGATGTTTATTCACGCTTCGTTTGAAGGATCCCATATTGTAGGAAGCCTGTCTGGAGCCCTAGCAACAGGTGAGCGTGCATGAGGAGAGCTATGAATTATAAAGAAATGAGTGAAGTGTGTTAGGACCGTGTCATGTGGCGCTCGATCGTCTCTGCCTACCCCGCAAGGGATTTGTCATGAAGTTATAGATAGATAAGACTCTCTGTCTACCCCGCAAAGGACGTGACGTGAGGATATATAATTATGTTACTGTTAAGTCAATTTCTTTGATTGAATATAATAGTCTTCAACATACGTCAAGTTTTTTATTAACAAGAGCATAAGAATTTAGCCTCGTGATTTATTATTCACTTCTTGCATAACGCCAGCAGGCATACAAGCATACAGTCCACCTGGTGTAAAGTTGCCTAACCTATGAACGCTTGCAGTACAAGACTACGCTTTGTGTCTCCTGCTGTTAACACAGCAACTACTTAGGAGCTTACTGTTAACCTCACTTACTCGCCGGAACACAACAACTGTCCACGTAGTTGATATTTGGCTGCGGTTTTATGTGAGGTGGAGGTACTTCCCCAGTCGAGCGCGTTGATGCGCCCCACATCTATTTAAAAAGTATATAATTTCGCAAATCACGCAGAGAAATCTCGAGTATAGCTCTTTCCATAGCACGCTGAGGGACATTGTGATTCTCCACACGGCCCGCCACTCACATTTCATACACCAATCACAAAATTTGTAATCACTAACACGTTCTTCCTAGCGTTATTCCGTTTCCTATTGGGAATGGCGGGGTCCGCAGCGAACTTAAAAAGCATAGAATGATAATTTAGGACAAATTCATAGTGCATAATCGACACCAAAACAATCACGCTCTCGTATTTGAAAACAAAACATCATTTCTCGAAAATGCAGTTAGCGAAAAATATGCCTTACCTCCAAAACATAAGCCGCACTTTACGATAATTATTTATGGTACAAAGGAGTCATAGAAATGTAAACAAAATTTTCTTGTCGATGATTGGCTGCATGCGATCTCCCACGATCGAGACACGAGTTCACTCGATGTGGCGACATGTACGCGCCACGAAAGTAAGGCCGTTTATTGCAATAAACAACCACGAATAATATATCGATGTGACGACACAAGAAGGCATTATTACGAAAAATCTTGAGAATACATAAATTAAGACAGACTGACACGTCGTTGTTTCAAGCCGACTGACTAACACCGACTGTCAAGACGCGCGGCCTCATTTCTAAGCTCCGCCTAGCCCGGCCTCTTTTTCGTTGGGTCATTTTTGAAACGTTATTGCTGCTTCTATGCTTTTTAAGTTCGCTGGGGGTCCGCAACCTACGCCTGGAGATCCAGCATGATTTTAACATGGAGCGACTGCTGTCAGTCCACCACAAAACCAGACATTTCTTAGGTTAGCCTCACGATTCACGATGGTTTCATTCCCCACCGAGCGAGTGACAATTACAACATGTATGTAATCGGAAGTTAGTGGTACATGCCCCCAAGAGGATTCGAACCGGCTACTTAGCTATTACTGCTCTTAACTTGTAGCCACTAACACCAGCGCACACAATTTGTAACCTTATAATTGACATAGGTACTTGACATGTTTATTTATTTACCATACCATACCATAATTGTAGTTTTTTGTAGTGGGAACAACTTGTCACATGTCATTACTGAATATATAATATTGTCATGTCAGTCACATGTCATTACTGAATATATAATATTGTCATGTCAGTCACATGTCATTACTGAATATATAATATTGTCATGTATCTTAATTTAAATATGCATAGATTTATATAATAGAATTTGTTGTTTTCTTATTAGTTGCTATTAAAATTTAATTAGTGGACAATACAATCAAATATTACTTAACCGGGCAAATGTGATGAATTCATGTACAGACATCATGCTGTACATGAATTCTGTACCAAAATTTAAAGACAACACTTGGCGACATTGTCGCCGTTCCCGCCTGCGAGAGAAAAGGACGGGTATACTTATCGCTTTATGATGTAGTGAAGGCTGTCGGCGTGTTTACCATTTTTATCTCGTCTCGTTGAACGCCCTTTAGATATATATTTTTGTGTCTGCAAATATGTCTTCTCTCTTTGCGGATTTGACAGACGATAACTGTGCTGACAAGTTAGTAAGTACTCTAATTATTCAAATGAAAGGAACTTCTTTGTATTTAAAGACTGACTAATTATATTTTGACGGCGTTTTATTGCGTCTTTAAAATGTTTGTAATTCTTGCTGTTTTCGGTTAAATGTCTAATTAAATGTACAGCCGATAGCTGCATATAATATTATTCTAATTGTAATTCAATAAAATATATTATTTGCAGTTATTGAAGTAATGCTTCGAAGCAGTTACCGATGCAATTCTTCGAAGTAGTTATCGAAGCATTACTTCGAAGCTGGTATTGAAGCACTGTTTCGAAGCAGTTATCGAAGCATTGCTTCGAAGCTGTTGTAGAAGCCATTGGAATTTACTAACAATGTAAACAATATTTTTATGTCAGCAATACAGAACAACTTTAGGGATTATTTGTTATGTCCAATAAAAACTTTTGGAGTAACAAACGGCAACCGATTTCATTAAAATCGTCTTTGGAAGATCGAAATAACAATGCAGATTTTAGCGAAGTCGTTGATATAATTAGCAATTTTATAATTACCTAACTGCCCTGGTAGACTTTGTCCTGCTCTAAAATGAAACTTAATACCCGACTGCAGCGCCACCTACCAGCTCGCAATTACCAATATAAACCATTCAGGGACTCGCTTAAATCGGGGACCCACAAGAAACATAAAAATCGGTCCAGCCCTTTAGGAGCAGTTTAATGGCCACATACACACGTAAAGAAGAAATATGTATATAAAGATGATAAAATTTTCATAAAACATATTACAATTGTCATAAATTGTGGACATGCCACTTTTATTGTTCTTCCTAGCGTTATCTCGTCTCCTAAACCATAAGGATTGGCGGGGTCCGTTGCCTAAGCCTAACGATTTGGCGAAGATATTGATTTGGACATGGAGCTAATGCCGTCAGACCTCTACAACCCAGAGGTAAAAACCAGAGCTTTCATACGTTAGGTTTCATGTATGCTTTCACGCGTCTTTCGAAATATAATTTTTTGGACGTGCCGATTTCCTCACGATGTTTTCCATCGCCGCCGAGCAAGTGATAATTACAAATATGTACATAAATCCGAAAAGACGTGTGTATACATGTCAGGATTCGAACCTGGTACCTGTTGTTCAATAGGCCGGTTCCTTATCCACTGGGCTATCGCTGCTCTACCGCGGACATGTCGCTACGTTTGTTATAATTATGTATAGGCAGCGTCACATTTATCTTCTTTTTTGTACAATATCGGGACGCAAACAGCCCCACCTGATGTAAAGAGGTTATCGTAGACCACGAACGCTTGCAATACAGAAAGTATCGCTCCCGTGTACCATTTTTGTTGCTAGCATAGTAATTCCATGGGAGCGTACTGGTAACCTTACTCACTCGCAGGAACACAACAACAAAACATCAATATAAATATCGATATTTAGGAATTGATTCGTGCAAATAGCTAGCTGCCGTATTTGTACACTTTCAACGACGAAAGATGGCAGGAATACAACCACCCTCCAGGGTTATTTTTTTTTTATACAACTTAGAAACGCATTCAAGCATGTAAAGCGGTTACCGTAGCTTATGAACGCTTGTAGTAAATAAGTATCACTCGCGCGATACCTCCTCTGCTGCTAACACAGCAACTCCTTAGGAGCTTACTGGTGAGCTCACTCACACGTAGGAGCACAACAACACTAGGGAATTGTTATTTGGGTGCGGGTTTCTGTGAGGTAGTAGTACTTCTCCAGACGGGCTGCTTTGGTGCGCTCTACCTCTTAAAACATCCAGACCAAGACCCGGATCGAGACAAACAGACATGTTCATGCACACAAATGTTTGTCTTGTGTGGGAATCGAACCCACGAGCGTTGGTGTCGCGTCATTCACGACTGCGCCAGCGAATTCCTCAGAAGGCTTACACTCCAATTTTTAGAGTCATTGCAAGTACTAAGGTGGGAATTAAGCTTGCGGCCTGCCTGGTTACCGTAGCCTATGGACACTTGCAACACCAAGAGTGCCTCTCGTTCGTTGCCGACTTTGTGACCTCTTCACGCCTTTTTTTAAGAACTTGCTTGTAATCTCTGGAGAAAACCCCGGCAAGGAAGTTCATTCGAAAACTTATTTTTTATAGAAAACAAAAAAAAACTTCTAAAACCATGTGTAATATAAAAAAAGCCCTGTAAATTAACAGCTAGATATATTTTTGTATGTTCTGGTATATTACTTATATATTAAATTATATATTATTACTTATATATTACTTGTACATTGTTTGAAAATTCCAATGTAAATTTGGTGTATAGAGGAATATATTTGTCTGTTCGTATGTCGCATGACAAGTTTACGGGTGATGTAATCTATGTGTATATTTTGATTCTTGTTGCTAATTATTTCTAGTTTTATTACAAATGGAGAAACTCGAAGGCCTTGTTGCGAGTACCTAATCGAACACACAGGTGAAGCAACCTCAGCCTGCCTATTTATGGGTTTCATCTAATGAATTGTATTTCATTTAGTTAATTATATTAAACAAACGATTCTATTTTACGTTTACGTGACCGTATTCGCAATTATGAGGTTAGAAGCAGAGTTGGTCTGAATGAGAGCGTCGGTGTTAAAATAAGAAGAGGCATGCTCCGTTGGTTCGGACATGTAGAAAGAATGCAGGATGAAAGAATGACGAAGCAGATGTACAATGCAAAAGTGGAAGGATGTAGGAGCCGAGGAAGGCCAAGGCTTACCTACAATGATCGAATTGGTCGTGTTCTATCAGAAGGTGATGTCGGGAGCCCTAGAAACCGGCGAGCGTGCATGATAAGAGCAATGAATGTTAAAGGATCGAGTCACGTGGCGCTCGGTTCTCTCTGTCTACCCCGCAAGAGATTTGGCGTGAAGTTATAGATAGATAGATTATATTTTATTTCGATGCTATTCGTCAGAACTAAGTGACGAAATCTTAACCTTAAACAAATTTACTGGTGCATGCCTCGGATAATAGGTCTGTTCTTTATCTACTTGAGCCGAATTGCGGCTGATGCCCACGCTGCTCTGGGGCTCTGTGCCGCGGGGAATTCTTCGCTCCTTACAAATTATTTACTCTGCTCTATTTATTTTGCTGAACACCTTTTTTTTTTTTACACTACGTCGCAAGGCATACAAGCATACATCCCACCTAATGTTAAAGCGGTTACCATAGTCTATGAACGCTTGCAAAACGTTAATTATCTCTCGCGAGATGACACAACCTCGAACGTTTGTTTCAAAGTACCTACCGTTAATAACCACTCCGCCAACGAGCTCGTCAACACTGGTTTAGAACAACTAAACGGACAAACATGGTTGTTTTTCAGTGTATACAGATTACATCAGCGTACATTGTCACCGCCGCGGCATTATTGCGTCATTGTGTTAGCATTAACATAGATCTTATGATTTAAAATATGTTTTTAATAGGTTAAAGAAGTACACACTGTGAAAAATTGTATACACCATTGTATCTTATGTCGTAGCAGTAAAGGTTACCTTTGTATGATTTTGTTATAGCTCGAACTGTCAACATGTGAACCATCGTCAGGTGAATATTGAGTCGTTGACTTTTTTGTATTCGTTTATATTGTTACGGTACAAGTTTACTCGTAGTATTCTACGAGTATTACGAAATATAGTAATATGAAGAAAAACTTGATCTATCTCACTACGGGGATGTACAGTAAAATCTATATTTTTCACACATTAGTATAAATAGTGGCCAACTGAAAAGAGGTTTTGCCATCTTTGTTTCTTTTATGCTGGCCCTACAGTTTGAGTACTATATCCGTCCGTCTGCATGCCAATTCTATTACAAACCTGCAACTGCACGTTTACGCTTGTCATTTGAGTCGGAATAGTGCAGTGCCAATGAATTCTACTACGCTGCAACTGTACGTATCCTGCTAATTAAATACTTAACACCTGTCGTGTTACCATATTTCAATGTAATAAATTGGATTTTCACTTAATGTTGACTCCTATAGTTTCAATCTCCATTGCCCTTGGTCGCCGGCGTGAAATATAAATCACTTCTTCAGAATATTCGTTTCAAAATTGTTTAAGGCTAACGTTAGCAAAACTGCAAATAAACTCCTTTAGAACTTCTGTCACTACTATACTAACGTCAAAACAATTTATCAGAATACGATTACATTGCAGGAAACGTCCAGGTGCAGTGCAGGTTTTTATCAGAATAGAGAGTCAATTAGTGCAGCGCTGGTGCAGCGTCGCTGCTGTCAGAACGCTTAACTGAATAAGGAAACGTCAAAATGTACGCGTATTGACACACGCCGCGCGGCAGTGCAGTTGCCGTTTTTTTTAGTAGAATTGACGTACTGTAGGCTGATTCTACTAAAAAACTGCAACTGCACTGCAGCGCGGCGTGGCATCATATCAGCCGAAAGACGTCCACTGCTGAACATAGGCCTCCTCCTTAGACTTCCACAGCAATCGGTCTTGTGCTGCTTGCTCCAAGGCTCCCGGCGATCTGTACAAGATCGTCTGTCCGTCGTGTAGGGGGCCGTCCTACGCTGCGTTTTCCGGTTCGTGGTCGCCATTGGAGAACCTTTCTGCCCCAACGGCCTTCGTTTCTCCGGGCTATGTGGCCTGCCCACTGCCACTTCAGCTTGCTGATCCTTAGAGCCACGTCGGTAACTCCAATTCTGCTATGGATGTGCTCATTTCTGAGCCTATTCCGCAGAGAAACTCCGAGCATGGCTCTCTCCATCGCACGCTGTGCAACCATGAGCTTTCGTACGAGGCCCATAGTAAGGGACTACGTTTCTGTGCAGTAAGTCATCACTGGCACACACACTTCTGTCTTGAGACATTGAGGTATTTTGGACGAGAAAATCTTTCGCAATTTCCCAAACGCTGCCCATCCGAGTTAGATTCGACGAGAAATCTCTTTCTCAAAGTTGGATCTACCTAGCTGGACTGTTTGTTCTAGGTAGACATACTCCACAAAGTAACGCATCCTACTATAATATTATAAATGGGAAAGTTTGTATGTATGGATGTTTGTTGCTCTTTCACGCTTAAACGGCTGAACGGATTTGAATGAAAGGTACGTAGATAGATTATGATCTGGATTAACACATAGGCTACGTTATTTGACTCCACGCGGGCGGAGCCGCGGACAGCAGCTAGTTTATCCATATTTTTTTATGACTTTTCGACGAAAGTTGTGGTGTTATGCGAATATTGGAGAGTTTCCTTGTCTGTTTTAAACGTACACCTCACCCGCACCATCGCCACATGAGGCTTTGATGAAACGCACAGCCATTTTTAATTGGGACGCGCTTGATTGTTTCCTTTTTCATGTCAAGAAATCATTTCTCTTTTTTCAATTAATTCAAATAATAAACATAATCGTCCGCAGCCAAATAATACGAAGGGTCGACGTGTTTCTTAGGCGCATCATATAATTTCCTTTTAGTATAATGTCTACGAACCGGCCGCATCCCATATTTTTTTTTTGTATAAAATTCACAAACACCTATAGTTTAAAATAGTATTTATTTACGTTGGTAATAAGAAGGTATAATTTGAAATGAAGTTAATTAATTTTAGTGTACGATTTTTTACTGTAACCACACACTAACTAATAACCAATATTAGGGATCAAGTGATTTTCATAGAAAAGTCATTATAGTAAATATACACAACTTTCTCACTCGTTCATTAAGTTATTCTACTAAGGACAAAATTTATAGCGTCGCTGCGGTAAATGCGTTTATAAATGTATAGTGTTGCGTAAAAGACTGACCGCGCAGGACGGTATGGCGAGCGAATTTTAACCATTTTTTTTATTTTTTATACCACAAAGGTAACAAGCATAAAACAAGCATACGGCCTGCCTGATGGTAAGCAGTTACCGCAGCCTATGGACATTTGCAACACCAGGGGTGTCACTCTTGCGTTGCCGACCCTGTAAGAACCTCTTCACGTCTTTCTTGATGAACCCCATACTGAAGTCCCTTGGGAAAACCTCGGCAGGGACATTATACAACTTAATAGTTCTCGTTCTCTGGAACAGAATTCTCTCCGCACAGTACGTGACCATTGCGGTTCCAATGCATGAGGATGAACTGTCAGCCGTCGGCGAGCTGTGCGATTGTAAAACGAGGCTGTTGGCATAATGTCGAACAACTCCTCAGAACACAACGCGTTATACAATCGGTAGACCATAAATATGTGGTGTTAAGGTTATATTCCGTTGGCTCAATTAGTACTTAAAAGAACATACATGCTCGTACGTATATTCACGCCTGTCTCCCATTGACGTAAACAGAGACTATGGAACGCCAGGTGCACCGATCCAAACATAATAAATATAAATAAACATTGTCGGACAAATTACACAGCGCCATCCAGCCCCAAAGTAAGCGAAGCTTGTGTTATGGGTACTAGCCAACTGATAAACATACGTAAATACAATTTGTTTTGTAAATACATACTTATTATACATAGAAAATACCCAGACCAAGACAAACAGACATGTTCATGCACACAAATGTTTGTACTGTGTGGGAATCGAACCCACGAGCGTTGGTGTCAAAGTAGCGTAACAACGCGTTTCACCACTGCGCCACCGAGCTCGTCAATAATAACAAACATACCTCTCTCACTTCTTCCATACTCATCAACCTCTTCATGCATGCTCTTCGGTTTTGGATGATTTTGATTTGGCCCTTTTTCAACACATCACCGACTTGATCTATACGTATGCGTCTAGGGCAGTTACCGATATCTCCATTCACTCTTGTCTGACACACTTCTTTCGTAATTCTTTTGTCATTCATTATTTCTAAATGACCAAACCATCTCAGCATACCCTTTTCTATTATTATCACTACTTAAAAAATCTTTAAAGTTTCAAACTTTTAATTTCAATTCATGAATACACTCCTGTGATACTTCTATGTAATCTTGTTGAAGTTTAGACAACATATAAGTGAAAGCAATTACGTTGAAGTCAACGCTCATAAAGATATAGGATGCATCAAAGCAGCTCGTTTGGGGAAGAGCCTCCACCTCACAGAAAACTCTTTAGAGTGTTGTGTTCCTGCGTGTGAGTGAGGGCATCAGTAAGCTCCTAAGGAGTTGCTGTGCTAGCAGTAGAGGTGGCTTCGCGCGACTGATACTTAATGTATTACAATCACTCAGGCTACGATAACCGCTTTATATCTGGGGGATCGTATGCTTGCATGTCTCCCGACGTATATAAAAAAAGACTAAATGTTCTTAGTTTTTTCATTTATAAAATAATCTTTATCCTATCGCTTTAAAATGATCAATTCTTGTTTACACATATATAAATATATTGCGTACATCTCGGAAACTGCTCTAACGATTTGGATCAATTTTGTATTTAGATAAGTTTTGCCTTTTAAATCTATACAGGTGGCTTTCCTAAAAGAATAAGCGATGTTATCAGTTGTCCCAGGTATTTATTATTATAAATAGAGGAATCATTGAGTTCATAAGCTTGCATAATAGAATTTGTAGTTTTCTTTTAACCTTTGCAAGCAGTAATATAGTCTGTGTCTGTAGATAAATGAGAATTTCAGAGCATTAGCATTTTTTATTCACACATTTCTGCGTTGTGTACAACTGCACAATTAAACGAAATTCGCTAAATACCAGCCCTTATTTGTTAACACTTCACCGTCGATATAATGCTTTACATAACATTACTGGTTTCACCAGTTTGTCCACTTGCCAGAAGGTCTAACACGGCCTACCGCCTTAGAACAATAAGACAAGTAACCTACCGGGAGCGGAGTAAGACCGTGTTGATGTGACACTAGATACATTAAAATCCAAAACCCGCAGGGTCGGAAAAAGCGGGAAAGCAGCGATCCGGTACGGAATTTTTTGTAACATTATTTAGTGTTTGTATTCAACCTGTCATGTCACACAAAAAGCTTTTTGCATACAAACACGAATGTTTTAACCACCCCTGTAGGTTTTGACTTTTAGTCCATCGAAAAGTTACATTTGGGTTAGCAAATATAGCGTAAAAAACCATTCCTAGCCCTTTTTAAAGTCGGCGTCCGCGGGACAAGGGTTGCGACCCCACAAACATGGATTTAACTTTACACTAACCTCTTGACATTCAAAAATAAAATTGCATGCTCTGATTTTTGCACGCTAAGCCCAAAAAAATATAAGTTTTCAATGGACTATTTTATACTATATATTGTTTTTGCATTATTTAGTGTAAGTTCAATCAACTTTAGCGTTACGTTTTTATCGTCAATTATTGAATGAACACTGACAATTCGTTTCCTCACCTTTCCGTCAGTGGGTCCGGCAAATGTAGTGACACATCTGCCGAAATTACGCGAGTTCATTCGCGTATTTCGTCGTAGACATAATAATAAAGACCAACATTGTTAGAATTGTCACGTGCTACACAATATAATTTGTTTTGACACATGGTCGATAATGATTCGATTGCGAACTATGAGCCTCTGTAGAATGTTGTATCCCTTACTTGCTAGAATCTCTTAGAATGTATCGTATGTATATGCGACATTTTCGAATGTTTCTTTGTAGTTATGCTATTGCTTCTACTGTTTCGGTCGCAGGATTCCGGCAGGTGTGTCGCGCTACTAAGAGAGTACGGGTATAATGTACTTAGTTACTGTGTAAATACTTGTATGTATACATGTTAGAGATGTATCTATACCCTTGTAATTAATGTTTCCGTTATATAAATGTCAACGGCATATTAAATTAACTGCCAAGCTGAACCAGTTTTATTTGATATCCTTATGGCTATAGCACAATACGCGGAGGTTCCCCGCCTCTCATCTTCGAAAATTCTCCGTTAGGTTTCGTATACATCCACATCAACCCTGCAGGGATACCGGTCTCCCTTCACCCGAAGGGATTTTAGAGCATACTCCACCACGCTGTTCAAATGCGGATTGGCGAAGTCAGACTGTCATCTATCGACAACAGCTGGTACAGACGGGTTAACGTGCCCTCTGAAGCACGGAGAAATTCGAGATAGATAAACCCATCCATAGACAGGCTGCGGTCGACATTGCTTAACCTGCATGTTCGACTAGAATGACAAGCGCAACGACGCCATCGAGCTCTCTGCTCGTATGCATTACTCGAGTAATTTTTAAGGCATTTTTTTCTGAACTTTTATACATTGCTATCCCGTTTCCTAAACCATTTGGATTGGCGGGGTCCGCTACCTAAGCCTACGGATTTGGCGAAGACATTGATTTTGACAAAGAGCAACTGCCGTCACACCTCCACAACCCAGAGGGAAAATCAGATCTTTCTTAGGTTAGGTGACACGTCTTTCGAAATATAATTACTTCGACGTGTGGGTTTCCTCGCGATGTTTTCCTTCACCGCCGAACAAGTGGTGGTGGTACACGCCCCCGCTAGGATTCGAACCGGCAACCAGTTGGTCAAGGTGCAAGTGGTTTACTGTATTTCGTTGTAGTAGAACAAGCACGGAAGACGCTCCTCGCTCAGGACGTCCAATTGAAGAAGTAACCACTCCAGAAATTCCACGATATGGTATTTTTTTTTTCTTTTAATATTCTTTATTTAACATAAACGAAACTGAGTACAAAAATGATCTTATTCTAATTGTACAATCTTATTAAAATTGGTTACTGAGGCTGTGCGCCTATTTGAACAAACAACATGATGGTACACACTGATGAGAGCATTAAAAACAATAAATGTTTATCTTACACATTGTGAGGTACATACATTATGTGAATCTTCGCTGGAACTCACATTTTAATTACAATATTCGCAACACAATCACTTTATTTTTAAAATAAAATCTATAGATTTACTTATTTCAATAAATAAAGATTAGGTACCTAGGTAGGAACGAATAAATGAGTGCGGTATGGTATTGGGAGATCGTTAACAGATAGCTAATACTGTAAACATCTCATATGAACGGGTTTCCAACATATTTCACGATTATTTGCATATGAAAAAGCTTTCGGCACAATGGGTGGCGAGTTCTTTCTATGTTAGCTTGAATGCATATCTCGCAATCACCAAGTTCGTCATTAATATCGAAATGAAGACCTATTAAATTTTAATTTTTCATAGCATATTTCATACCATTTTCATTCATATGACCTAGTTTTCTGTACCAAGTCTGAAGCTCACTTTGTTTTATGAGATTGCATTTTTGCTTATGAAGAGACTTTGGCCCCACATAGTAGACCATCTTTGTGTCTCATTGCATTTATAATAACGCCCGCATTCGGATGTTACGACTGCCTTTTTATTTGTAAATAGTACGGAGCATCCCATGTTTGTAATCTTAGCGACAGACATCAAATTTACATAGTTAACAGATTCAGGCGTTATTTTGCGAAAATTAAATGTACATGCAATTTGATCTAACCTGCTTTGTGTGCTTCCACCACCAATTAGTTCATGCGGCCTAGCGCCGGCCGGCACCCACCCACTACCGTTACATTGTTTTTATACGCCGATACGTGTTCGTAGCCTAGAAAGGTCGCACTTCGCCGAACATCTCATAGACAAAGGACATACTTAATTTATCCCCCACTAATACAATATCAAATTTTACACACCATAGACAAAGGTTTAAAACTAAATATTAGGGAACAATTAGAAATTATTAAATATAAACTTTCTAAATTTACTCTCAT
The DNA here is from genome assembly GCA_947507595.1 of Pyralis farinalis. Classification (NCBI taxonomy): domain Eukaryota; kingdom Metazoa; phylum Arthropoda; class Insecta; order Lepidoptera; family Pyralidae; genus Pyralis; species Pyralis farinalis. Next base: position 33,727,929 of record OX382271.1, on the reverse strand, counting down.
GAACAAACAAACTGACCTTAGCAACTCCCCTCATTAAATATCTCACACCATACAACCCCACCCTCAATTCAATATAAGGGATGGCACTACGATGGATTTGTTACTTGTAGCATGTTACTATGTGACTGTCGGAGCAGTCATGGCATCCCTTAAACTTCTGCTGAAGCCTTCTTTGAAGCTAATCGTAGTGTTTGTGAGGTTGTTTTTAATTTTTGAAATAGTTCCCTCTTATTTGACATAGGAGAGGTGCAACCAGCGGCGTAGCGTGGGTGTCGGCCGCCCGGGGCGGAAGACAATTTTGCCGCCCTCTTATTTAGGTATTTCAATTTAATGTATACTATACATTACATACATTAATCCTAGAGAACTTTTCAGCAAGAACAGTCATCATTATTTGCATTATTCGGGTTAGATTTTAAATTAAAAAGTCACAGTTCACACTGTTGAATGTAGGTACACGTAGCGGAAAAATTATTTTTTTCACAAAGCTCATTAATTTCACAACCACTACACGTACTTATTTGCACAGAAATTACAGTTTTAAAGCGTAACATAAATTACGATACGAGACAATGTGAAATGGACAACAGACGATCCATCAATAAAACTTTCTTTGAATTGTCCAAGCAACAAGTACCTCCTTCCTTAAAGGGACTTACCTGTACCTTTAGTTTTTAAAATAAAATACCTACGGGGAATCCCCGCAAGTCAGTATAGACACTGTTGTCAGCAGTTGCTACAAAATATTTAAAGAAAGGGGATTCCGCGAATTCGTCACAGAATAAGTAATGAAAAATTCCGTGCTCTTTTCAATTGGTCCGAATTTGTAGTTGCGATAAAAATATGAAATGGTTCAAATATTTTTATTATTTATTGAGAAATTTTGCCGCCCCGTAAAAAGTGCCGCCCGGAGCGGGCCGCCCCTGCCTCCCCCACTACGCTACGCCACTGGGTGCAACCACTATCAACATTCCATTGATTTTTAGTATCTCCTCTTTTTGTAAACACACAAATAGCTAAATTATTTTTGTTTTCACCATTGCTCTTTTCTTCTTTCTCTTTCTTTACACTATATTTAGGGTTTTTTTATTTTTCCAACATTTTTTAGTAGTATGAGAACCTTTCTTTTTGTAGATTTTACAGAAAACATGAAAGGTTTCTTCATTACTTGTGCTAGGCTGTGAGTTTTCGTATCGTTTCGTGATATTTTCTAGCTTCTTGTTTCTCCAAAATTTTTATTTATTAAACTTCCGGTTTCGGTAGTGTATCGCGACTTTCTATAGCTACTCTAAAATTCTCATATTCCGAAGGTAGGCTATGTAACATCATTATAGACAAAAGATCGTCATGGATTTGTATACCGATTTGTTCAAGTTAATCGACTATATCCATGAATTTGTTAAGGTGTTCACGAACTTCACAGCCATTATGGAGTTTTGTCAAAAGCAATTGTTTAAGTAAGCTAGCTCTCCTTACTGGACCTTTACTAGCGAAAGTTCGTTTTAGCACCATCATATTTCATAAGCTGATTTACAAATTTTAATTAATTTGATTCCAGTGGTCGACACTAAAAGAACCAACTCTGATTGAGCTTGTAAATCATTTTCTATATCTTCAGACTTTTTGTGTCGATCTCACTTTGGGCGTATTTTCAAAGTCATTTTTTTTAAGATAGCTTTTGCTTGAATTACCCACGTGTCATAATTATTCCTATTTAAGGCCTCAATTTTAATATTTGTGCCTATTTTTGACGCTCTACTACCATAATAACAATAAAGACTTGTAAGGGAAATTAAATAATGTTTACGATGCAAAGTAAATATATTGTCAGTAAAAATGAAAACAAGTGTTGCCTAGGACCCCATTACCATAGTATATTAACATTAAGGATTATGTAACCTCTTCACAGACTGCAGCGCCACCAATTGTGAATCTAAACCATTCTTGCCACTTTAACAGAAAAAAAATCATCAAAATCGGTCTAGCTGTTTAGGAGGTATAGGTACGAAAATGTCGAATTTTTGCTACCCATCACTATATATCTTGAAAAACACTGTAATTTTTAGATAAAGATAAAATTATTTATTTGCATCAGGCCCTCGCAAACACACACGACACGTCCTACATGCTTATTATATCTTCTGTTTTTTTTTAATTTATTATACAATGAAACCGCCCTAGAAACAGGCGAGTGTACATGAGAAGAGCAATGAATGTTAAAGAAGCGAGTGAGATATGTAAGGATCGAGTCGCGTGGCGCTCGATTCTCTCTGCCTACCCCGCAAGGGATTTGGCGTGAAGTTATAGTATACTCGTAGTAGTATTATACAATCAAATACAATTTACAACAACCGTGAGGATATTTATTTCTTTGAATAGTTTTCTAAGTGATTCCCTGGAGCCGTTGTTTTATAACAACGGCTCCAGTTAAAAGATAGTTATTCGCTCTATTTATATAGAGCGAATGACTATCTTTTACATACGACATAATGCTGCGAAAGTAGCTGAAATAGACTAAGCGCGCACTAGCCATATCTGTCAATAGTCTAATTCTCTTAACTGTACCTATAATGCGGCAGAGCTGAGTTTACTAGCCAGGTTATTTTCAAAATATAGTGAACTATTAGTCTAAACTAGGGCTGTTAAATTGCCTTTAATTTAGTAACTTCATTTAAAAATCAGTCTATCCGTTCGTGATGTTAAACCGCGTTTTAACCCGCGTTAGCTCTGTGAAAATATCTTCATATTTTTTTACATATAGGTACCATACTGTAGTGCAACGAACTATGCGAATGGTATATATTACTTAATTCTTACAGTGTCCCTTATTATTTGGATTTGTTCAATTGTTTGGATTTGCAGAATCGGCGCCTGCAATGAACCTTAGTTTATACACTTTTATAGTTTGTAAAACTCATGTACCGTCACTTACAATTTTAGGATCTATTCCATAGTCTAGCTTTATTATATCTGATGCTTTCTCAGCGATCATGATGACAGGTGCGTTTATGTTACCGCTGGTGATCGCAGGCATTACACTGGCATCCACAACCCTTAAACCTCCGACACCTCTGACTTTCAATCTCTCGTCAAGTACACCTTCGCCTTTGCGACCCATTCTACATGTCCCTGATTGGTGAAATTGGGTTCCAGCGACATTCAAAATATAGCATTTCCAATACTCATGACTTGCAAATTCGAAATCTTGGCACTGGTCTACTCCAACATCTACTACATTAGAATTTAAACTTCTAAAGTAACTAGTATTCAAAACGGTCAAGTAATCTTCTACATAGTTCGAAAAAACTTCTAAATCGCTTTCATTAGAATAATATTTTGCAAAAATTTGTGGATTTTCTTCAGGATTCTTGTTCTTCAATTTAATTTCGCCTTTTGATTTTGGATGGAGAAAAGTAAGGAGTGCAAACACAGTCTCGCGTTGTTTACTGATTTTCGCCAAGTTTATGCATATGCTATCCTCGAAATTAAGGAGTGTGTCGCAATAAAACGCTGCTATGAGACTTCCGATTGGGAGAGGACAAACTGTTGCTTGGTAATCTGGATATTTCTGATGCTTATTTACAGCAACAAATCCCATCATTGCTGCTAAAGGGAATTTGTCCAAATTCTTAAATACATCTGTATTATGTAGTATTGAAGACTTGTCTTTGCCTTCTGCAATTAATACGGGAACTATTATGTGGTCTTGAAGATTTTGACCAACATGTTGAGATTCTGAAATTAACTTAATGTCCATATCTTTCAAATGCTCCTTTGGCCCCACTCCTGACAGCATAAGTAACTGGGGACTATTTATAGCGCCAGCTGAGAGGATTACTTCCTTATTAGTCAAAGCAGTAATAACGTTTTTGTGTGGTAAAATTAGCTCAACGCCAACAGCTTTCTTATTTTCAAATATAACTTTCGTCACGAGTGTGTTCTTAAGTACAAACAAGTTCGGTCGGTCTTTTATTGGCCTCAAGAAAGAGACAGCTGCGCTCTGACGAATACCGTCATCGATGGTATATTGAGGAGGTGAATACCCAAGTTGTTGGTGACCGTTTGTATCGATCAGAATTTGGTGTCCATTTTCTCTGAATACGTCGAAGTATTTCGTTGTTCTTTCTTTCCAAGGATATACATTAACGCCTAAATAGCCATTCTGACTGTGTAGAGGAGCAGACTTCTTTATTATCTCATCATCTTTTAGTCGTTCACTTTTCTTAAAATAGTACGATACATTAGACCAATCCCATCCAGGGTTTCCTTCATCTACCCAGCTGTCATAATCAGCCTTATTCCCTCTAACATAAAACATGAAATTTAATGCACTAGATCCACCTAGCATTTTACCTTTAGTGACTTGTATGTTCTTGGTTTTACGAGCCTGACTAGAGAATCTATCGTTGACGCTGTAGTAGCCCCAATCCGGTAGTGCGTTACTAATTAAACTGGACCAACCGGGACTCTGTAGGGCAAAACATTACTAGATGTAATTTATTTATACCGCATTATTTTTAAGAGAGGTAGGGCTCATCAAAATAAAATTGTGTGTCTTCAGATTCGTTAATATTATGGACGGCTACCCATGTACATGAGTCAGTGGAGAAAAAGAATGGGTTCAGTCTACTGCTGGAAAGATTCTGTTATTGTAGTAACGTAACTAGAGGGGACGGCTCTCGCAGTGTGTCACATGCTTGTGGGTGAGGCCATACTGAAAAAATTCTTAACATGAGATAACGCTAAAAATTAAGAATACGACATACCAACTGCACGGCGATTTCAGGGAGAGACTTCATGGTTTATCATTAATCACTAAATTCATTTCCTCTCTGATGATGATTATTATGATAAAGACAAAAAACGTTTATTTGCCATAAGGCCCTCACGGGCACTTAGACACGTCTTGCATTCTTTAAATCAAATCATTCTTTAAATCAAAGTCTTATTATTTTTTCATAGCATTTCGAAAATGACCATTGGCGAAGAAGAAATGCCAAAAGAAACTTGCCGATGAAGAAGAGGGATTGTAGACGTCTAATATATATGAGTTCTAGGAACCGGCGAGCGTGCATGAAAAGAGCTCTGAATGACGTGGCGTGAAGATATAGGTACATATACACATACATACATCTAATATATGTCGTAGTTCCTATTACACACATGTCTTCTATTAGACACGTGACCCGCCTTAAGTTTAAACAACAAAACTAGTCAGTTATATTGTACTTAACAATAAACTAGTAATGTGGTTTCTGTAGAGAAGAGATCCTGTTTTATGAACTTCGTTAATACTAACTTCAGAAATGGATGGCGGGTCATCTCCAGCTTCAATGAGCAGAACGGTCCAGTTGGTGACTTCTGTAAGCCGGTTGGCAAGCACGCAACCCGCCGAACCTGCGCCCACCACGATGAAGTCAAAGCTCTGGTTATCTACAATAGAAAAGAGTAAGATTCCAATAAGGCTTTTGTCAAATAACAACGTCGGGAGACATACACCATACGGCCCACCTCATGTAAAGCGGTTGCCGTACCCTATAAACGCGTGCAATACATTAAGTATCACTCGCGCGATACCACCTCTGCTGCTAACGCAGCAACTTCTAAGGAGCTTATTGGGGGCCTCACTCATAGGAACACAACAATCCTTTAGGGAGTTGTTATTTTGGCCGCGGTTTTCTGTGAGGTGAAGGTACTTCCCCAGACAGGCTGTTTTGATGCGCCCTATCTCTCTTAAAAACACCCGGACCAAGACAAACAGACATGTTCATGCACACAAATGTTTGTCTTGTTTGGGAATCGAATGTAGGTGTCAAAGTAGCGTAACAGCGCGTTTCTGCGCTATCGAGCGCGGCATAGAATTCCTTGTTTATTTCTAGAATAGGGATGATTGTCTCTTTTAGAATGTAAGCGAAATCGTTAAAGATCTAATAACTTAATTTCTAACACAGTAGTGGGCAATGATGGTCCAGTGGATATAGAACCACCGTATTGATCAACTGGATATCGGTACTAATCGTGACATCTACCACTAAATTGGATGTGTGTACCACTAGCTCGGCGGTTAAGGCAAATATCGCGAGGAAACCCGCGTGTCCTAGTTATTATATTTCGAAAGACGTGTGGCCAAATTTAAAAAGGGTCTCATTTTCCCTCTGTTTGTGGAGGGCTGACGGCACAATCTGACGGAAATGGCGCTGTGCCAGCATAGGTAGCGGACACCGCCAATCCTTACGGAACTACGATAAGAAGAATAACTAGAATCGTAGATTTTGCTTTCTTTTTCGGGCTGTAGCGTTTCATGCCGACCCGGTATCACAGTACATTAGGTACTGTGATACCGGACTAGATCGACAGGGGAAAACTCAATAGCCAGTGTAAAAGAAATGAGGCTACATACACAATCCAAACAATTCCTGTTGGTACACCTCTTTATAAATATAGTTGATAATCATTTTTACGAGTAGCGGTGGAGTGACTCAGTTGCGCAGTGGCTGATAACGCTGCTTTTACACCAGGGTTCGTGGGTTCGATTCCCACACAATATATTTGTGCGCACGAACATGTCAGTTTGTCTTGGTCTACATATTTTTAAGAGAGGTAGGGCGCATTAAAGTAGCCTCTTTTGGGAAATACTTCCACCTCACAGGAAACCGCAACCAAATAACAACTCTCTGGAGGGTTGTTGTATGCTTGCGAGGGAGTGGGGTTACCAGTAAGTTCCTATGTAGTTGCTGTGTTAGCAGTAGAGGTGGCAACGTGCGAGCAATACTCTTAATGTACTACAAGCATTCATAAGCCACGGTAATCACTTTACATCAGGTCCCGACGTAATATAAAAAAAAACATTTATATAGCCTTGGCGATTGATATTCGATTTTATTAGCGATCACACACAAAGCTAAGATCAATTTATATCTATAAAAATCTTGTGTCACGGTGTTTATGGTCGCAATCCGCCGAGACGGCTCGACTGAATATTATGATTTTTTTTGTGTATATTTGCCATTAATTTGCCATTAGGCCCTTACGGGCACTTAGACACGTCTTACATTCTTTGAATTATATCCGTGCGGTGACGGAGAAAGAATACTAAAAATCACCGCCTCCTCTCTTCCCCTGGGTGTCGTAAGAGGCGACTAAGGGATTTCTTGAGATTCCAGTATCTCGCTGGCCTGTTAGCTGGCAGAATACCAGATGTCGCTGGCCAGGAGCCCTCTCTACTAGACCTACTGCTGACCTCCCACCCTGCTGGCTACCGGATTGTGGTTAGGGCGCCCTTGGGCACATCTGACCACTGCCTAGTATCCAGCACAGTGCCAAGCATGGCACCACCACACTGCGGTTAAGCGTCGTGTCTGGCACTACTCGTCAGCAGATTGGGACGGCATGCGCGACTACTTTGCTTCCGTCCCATGGGGGCAGCGCTGTTTCAGTGAGAAACATCTTACGGCGAGTGCTGCGGCTATTGTTGACGAGATCGAAGTTGGAATGGAATACTACATTCCTCACTCCGATGTCGTCATCAAAAGCCGGAGACGCCCTTGGTTTAATCGCGAGTGCGCTGAAGCTGTTAGTAACAGGCAGGCAGCGTATCGCGCTTGAACCAGGGGTCGCGCCCTCAACGATCCGAATATTAACTTGCTGAAATCAGCCTATAATACTGCCACCAAGGTCTGTAAAAGGGCATACATAAGAGCGGACGCCCAGCGCGTTACACAAGTCGGCACGGAACTAGTGGCGCACCCTACTGGATCGCGTAATTACTGGCGACTAGCTAAAGCCGTGCAGGTCAACTTCTGCCAGCCCTCGCTGCCTCCGCTGAGATGTCCTGATGGCTCACTGGCACATCAGCCGCAGGAGAAAGCCGATCTTATGGCCAGTCTCTTTGCGGCTAACTCCCGGATCGATGACTGTAGCACGCAACCACCATCGATACCCTCCTGTGGTTCCGTTATGCCAGAAATTCACATCAGACAGCGTGATGTCCGTTTTGAGTTACAGTCACTCGATGTCCGTAAAGCCAGTGGTCCTGATGGTATCCCAGCGATTGTTCTGAAAAAATGTGCAGCGGAGTTGTCCCCGGTGTTGACGCGCCTCTTTCGTCTCTCGTACTCGACCGGTTGTGTTCCGGAGGCTTGGAGAGAGGCTAATGTGCAGCCGGTACCCAAAAACGGAGACCGTTCGGACCCATCAAATTACCGCCCCATTGCCGTAACTTCAGTGTTGTGCAAAGTCATGGAACGGATCCTTAACAATCAATTGATCCGTTACCTAGAAGATCACTCCTTACTTCACACTTAACGATCGTCAATATGGCTTTAGACCGAAACGATCGACGGGTGATCTTCTAGCGTATGTGACGCACCTCTGGGGGGAGGCAATTGATAAACATGGTGAATCTATGACAGTCAGCCTAGATATCGCCAAGGCATTTGATCGGGTTTGGCATAAAGCACTTCTCTCCAAACTTCCGGCATACGGTCTGCCCCTCCAGCTTTGTAAGTGGATTGCTGGCTTCCTGCATGAGCGTAGAATCCGCGTCCTTGCAGATAGACGCGCTTCGCAGTTCATATCAGTGCATGCCGGTGTCCCACAGGGCTCCGTCCTATCGCCCACCCTCTTTCTTCTGCATATCAATGACATGCTGCCACTTGGTAATATTCATTGCTATGCAGATGACAGTACGGTCCATGGGCGATATTTCGGGCGGCCTAGTGCTAGTCCAGCTGAAAACGGTGAGAGGCGTGAGAGTCTTGTCGTTGAGCTTAATCGGGTTTTGGGCCTCGTTAGTAAATGGGGTTCCAATAACCTGGTTGAGTTTAATGCCAAGAAAACTCAGGTGTGTGCGTTCACAACAAAAATGTCCCCATTTCACCCCACTCCCAGTCTTCAGGGCGCTACCCTCAATATGCGCGATAGCCTGAATATGCTAGGCATGGATATTCGTTGCGACCTAAACCAACGAAATTACATCGAGAGCCCCATTTTAACAGCTTCAAAGAAACTCGGAATCCTGAACAGGGTGCGCCGGTTCTTCACGCCGGACCAACTTTGTCTTCTTTATAAGACTCAAGTTCGGGCCTGCGTGGAGTATTGCTCGCATCTCTGGGACGGCTCCGCACAGTATCTTCTCGAGGCTCTCGATAGGTTGCAGCGACGGGCTATCCGCATAATCGACGACGAAGAGGTCACAAAATACCTAGAACCTCTGCAACTTCGTAGGGACATAGGCTCCCTAAGTACATTTTACCGCCTGTACCATGGTGAGTGCTCTGAAGAACTATTTTCCCTTATCCCACCCTCTCCCTTCCGTCATAGAACCACACGTGCAGGCTTGCGATGTCATCATTCCACTGTTGAGGACATTTGTTCTCGTACTAAAAAGTTCGGCAACTCCTCTCTGTCGAACTATTAAAAAGTGGAACGCCTTGCCTGCACATGTGTTTCCTCCTTCCTACAACATGGGATCCTTCAAACGAAGCGTGAAGAAGCACCTTGCGGGCCAGCATGGTAGCGTCAACTGACAGGACACTGTAGTCCTTTGTCAGTTGCCGCTGCAATTTGGGCTCCCCTTTTCGCTTACCAACAGGCGAAGAGGAGCCACTATGCTGAGCCAATATAAAAAAAAAAAAAAAAAAAATTAGATCATATTGTATCTTAATAATTTTCAATTTTTTTTTAGTTTTAATCTCTCTTTTTTAATCTACTAGCATTTCGAAAATGACCATTGGCGAAGAAGAAATGCCAAAAGAAACTTGCCAATATGGGTCTTTTTTTTTCATTGTTAAAATATATTACAATAAATATATATGAATGTACAATTATAGTGAAATCAAGTGGTACAATTAAAAATATATTAATTACATGTGCTGAATCATTTCCAAACATCTCTGTCAGTTAGATATTCATCGATTCTGTAATATCCTTCTTGCACAGAGTATTTTTGATGTAGGTACCTTTTGAACATATTGTCAGGCAAGGACAGAACTGTTTCAGGTAATTTATTATAGAATCGAATACAATTTACAATAAAAGATTTACTAGTCTTAGCAAGCCGATGTATCCGCCGATGTATGTCCGTATGCCTGGAATCTATTCTTGCTTCTAAGATTTTCACTAAATTTTGAAAATAACTATATTTTTACGAGCATACATTATCAGGTGACACCGCGAAAGCAGGGGTGTGACTCGTTGGAAAATAAATATTCCCATCCAGTAACACTGTTACATGTTGGTAGCTACTTTTTTCCGTTTACTCCTTGCAAAAACATATATTATATAGGTGAAGCTGATTTAACCGAACAGAAACAACGATGCCTGGACATGATTCAGCACAGGCATCTTTATTTTGAACACTTGCCATGACCGTTATTGTTCCGATATACTGACTCATAAATGTCAACATACTCGTATCAGTGTGTAAAACATACCAACTACATCTTTAAGTCAATTCCAATGGGGGTAGGCAGAGATAACCGAGCTTCTTTAACATTCATAGCTCTTTTCTATAGAATGTATTACAATATTTATAATGTAAAACATATAAATATTGTAAAATATAATTGTCGAAAACAGACCAAAATTAGCATGCTTCCTTCGTCATTTTTATTCCGTCAATTGCAATGGTTAGGGAAATGCGTTGTCGTAGAAATTTTTTTATACAACGTCGAGAGGTTACCGCAGCCTATGAACACATTAAGTATCGCTCGCTTTGTGTCACTTCTGACAATCTTCAAACTGACATCTCATGCACACAAATATCTTGTGTGGGAATCGAACCCACGAGCCCTGGTGTCAAATCAGCTTTATTAACCACAGCGCAATTTCCCAGACGGGCTGCGTTGATGTCCCCCACCTCTCTAAAAACACTCAGTCCAAGATAAACGGACATGTTCACGCACACAAATGTTTGTGCTGTGTGGGAATTGAACCGAATCGCGTTGGTGTCAAAGCGTTACTCACAACTGCGCCACAGAACTCTTCAAAATGGGAAAAACTCTTCAAAAAGTCCCATTTTGTCAAGGGTCCAGCATTGAATAAAGACTTTTTTATATATCTAGATTTGCTTTAATTTAAAAGACGTGAAGAGTTCGGCACGCACAAATGACGCTTTTAGTGCGAAAAGTATACGTATGCTACGGTAAGTGCCCACCATCAGGCAGGCCGCTGCTTGTTTGTCACCTTAGTGGTATGGAAAGAATACGTTACGCTTATGCTCAGTCGCTTAGCTCGATTTAATATTTTTATTGATACTTGTATGTTAGTGTACCTACATACTTATAATTATTTATCATCGTAAACATATCACAAATCAAAGTAACAGAGGCAGAGTTAATGTCAACTTTATAATGTGCCTACAGCATTCCCTTTTTTTAAATAGAACATCGGGAAGCATACAATAGGTACGGTCAACCCGAGCTGGCTACTTTTCGATCCCAGTCGGGCAATGTGCCCTACCGAGTTTAATTATATTGTAGCCCCACCCCTTTATGTATATCTAACGGCTGTTTTCTATCGAAAACAGCTAAGACTAATGACTGAGCGTGTCTCCAGAACGGAGGAACTCGTGACGATTAAATTCATCCATGGGCAGGTTGATGTTGACGTTTCTTAACTTGCGCGTTCTGTTAGAGTGATACGTGCATCGATGCCGTGCTCAAAGACAACTTTTAAAAAGAGCAGTCATTCTGGATTATAATACCTACACCACCTAATATTGTACCTACCTACGAGAAGAATGTGGAATGAAAGATGATGTAGTGAAAAAATTGGAAAGGGTATGTAGAGATGGTTCGGACATTTGGAAAGAATGGATGACAAAAGAGTTATGAAAGAAGTATATCGAGCAAGAGTAGGTGTAAGCGAAGAGCATGCGAGAAGAAGTGATGAGTGTGGAAGAGGCGAGAGTGGTATGTTTGGATCGGTGCACTCGGCGTTCCATAGTCTCTGCTTACCCCAATGGGAGACGAGCGTGATGATATGTATGTATTTATCTTCGATGTAATTTATGTAATACCTACTCAAAGGTAGTGAGCAAACTGAACTACTTGGACCTTGGTTCATTGTTTTCAACGAAACAAGAAATATAAATACACAGAGCCATGGAATAAATTATTATGTAACACGTCCTATTAAGTATTAACATTAGGGGTTAAAGTATGATATTGCCGATTTGTACTGAAAAATTAAAACTCGTTTTTTTTCTAAGATGTAACATATTTATTAAAGCAAAATATTTACCTTTATGTATACATTGCTGCCATCTAATCGGAAGTTTATTTATGCCTTTGCGATATAACTCTGGGGATCAAGATTCTCCTGGAAAGAAAATATTTTACCACGTAGAAAATTGTAGAAATCACGAAAAAAATGGTAGTCAGTTGGAGCAAGGCCTGGTGATGGCGTATGGTTTTTAACTACAGCGCCTGTAGAGTTACAACGGTTTCTAATGCAGTGTGGGGGTTTGCATTATCATGGATCAATAATGGTTAAGATCGTCACATGTCACAATTCGAGCTAATATTCCTTCATTTCTGTACCGAGTCAACAAGGCAACACAAGTTTCAACACGCGTTTCTTTCTGCAGATCAGTCAAATCATGAGACACCCATTTATCATAAAAAATATGATAAATGGGTGTCTCTTTATTGATTATTGATTTGATGCAAATGGGTCAATAATGTAGGTAAAATAACGTTAAACCACCATGCCGCGAACTCTTGGGTAGTTTGACTCGGATCGGCTTCCACCATCTCCTTCAATACAGCGTTATTCACCTGTGTCGGCGGTCTTCCAAGTGGTTCGTTCTTCAAGTCGAAGTTTCCATTACGAAAGCATTTAAACCAAAAACGCACGGTGCGTTCATTAGCAGTCTCCTCTCCAAACGCAGCATTGATATTGCGAGCCTGCCGCGTTAGTTCCGCGTACGAACTCCTATACAAAAATTACTCGGATTTTCGAAGTATCCATCTTTGTCATCGAAGCTGAATAAAAAAAAACAATTGAAATTCGAAAATCAAATGTTGCTAATTTTTTAAAAGAAAATTCTCATATGTGTCATGTGAAGAAAGTTACACTCGAAAATCTCACACTATGAAGGTTTGTGTTTGTGTTTGTTACACTCGAAAATCTCACACCATGAATGTCAATTCAAAGTATCATTACTATAAAACAGCAATTTCATACTTTAACCTTTATTATAAAAAGCAGAAGAGATTGTTTGAATGCGCCAATCTCTGGAACTGCCAATCGGATATGAAAAAATATTTTTCATTTTATAGCTAATTGTTAATGAAGGTTGTAGGGTATTGAACGTCACGATATGACCGTTACAAGCTGAGAAAAAAGAAAGAAAGTTAGAAAAAGCTTCCATCGGGATACTCACGAAGGAAGTAGCGGGGTGTAGCTAGTCTAGTATTTATTTAAATAGGCAAAACTCAAGAAAATGTGACCACTGGGGAACATTTTCTTCTTCCTAACGTCATTCCGTTTCCTAATCCATTAGGATTGGCGGGGGTCCGCTACCTAAGTCTAAAGATTTGGCGAAGATACCGATTTTGACATGGAGTGACTGCCGTCAGACTTCCACAACCCAGAGGGAAAACCAGACCTCTCTTAAGCATGGTCACACCTCTATCGAAATATTTCTTAGACGCGCGGGTTTCCTCGCGATGTTTTCCTTCACCGCCGAGCGAGTGATAACTACAAATGTGTACATAAATCCGAAAACACAAATTTAGTGGTACATGGAACGATTCGAACCGGCGACCTGTTGGTCGGTAGCACCAATGCGGAACACTATAGTCACTATAAATAATACGTTTTTACTACGGGATAATGGAGGTGCGTAACGCTGAAAATAATATGATAAAGAATAGGTACCCACTGAATATCTCCGCTTGCGGTGGATAAAGATGGCCGAACGGTACAGTGGAAACAATTACAGCTACATATTGCAACACTTTCAGTATAGGAATCAACACTTTAACTTCTAAATACGATATTAATCCTAAAATATCCAATAACATGACTGTACGAGACGGTTACACTGAACAAAATGATGAGACGAATCCTGCGCGCTCGCCGACCCACCGATAGGTTTGGATTTAGACCTTCAGAAAAGGTCGGTGGCTTAGTCGCGAATGACGCGACTTTGACACCAACGCTCGTGGGTTCGATTCCCACACAAGGCAAACATGAACATGGCTGTTTGTCTTGGTCTAGATGTTTTAAGAGAGGTAGGGCGCATCTACAACCCGTCTGGGGAAGTACCTCCACCTCACAGAAAACCGCAGCCAAATAACAATTCCCTAGAGGGTTGTTGTGTTCCCGCGTGTGAGTGAGGTCACCAGTAAGCTCCCAAGGAGTTGCTGTGTAAGCAGCAGAGGAGGCATCGCGCGAGTGATAATATATCGCAAGCGTTAATAGGCTACGGTACCCGCTTTACATCAGGTGGGCCGTATGCTTGTATGCCTCCCGACGTAGTATAAAAAAACAAGTGTATTAAGTATTAGATATAGTGTAGCAGAGAGAAACTGATCGTAGACATATGTGTTGGCGTTAGGATTTTTTTAAATATATATGCTATGGAAATTATATGAACCACACTATTTGTCTAAAATTATACTACATTTCCTCGATTTTGTTTGTAATTAAAATAAAAAACATTTATATTTAAAATTTTACATGCATTCTTTTGATTATTGCATGATTTTTACACTACTGTGGTAACAACAAAGCTAGTTTGTGAAGTTTTATTTAATCGAATTGTGGTAAATGAAGGTGTATATGAGCCAATTGCCAGTATCTTTACGATCACGGGTGTGGTCAGTGGCTTACCACTCGCTCAATTTTGGTCTGCATAGTTGAGAATCACCGTGTTTGTTTAAATTCCTTAAAGGTTTCTACCAACAAAACAAGTCGATCAACCTGTAGAAAAAGTATGCTATTTTGTGTAGTATTCCGGCTTTTCAATTCTACGTACTACGTATCATAAAAATGTGGTATAAATAGCATAATTATACTACGAAATCCAACCCTGCCCACCGCCACCGCCTGCTCTGTTCTTCACGTGATTTTTATTTACATGTCGCGTAGTTAGGGTACCACAGTGACATACTCTAAACTATTTCTCTTGCATTATTTTTATATTTATTTTATATCGGATATGTGTAACTGTAGTACGGATGATAGTACACGCACATGAGTAAAGAAACAGAACAGAGACAAAACTTATAAGGCGCGTCCATAATTTATACCTATTCTGGTAGGGTTGGCACTGAAGAATAAAATGAAATAAACGAAAAGCCGAAAAAAAGAAAACAAAAATAACAAGCGTTGAACTCATCTAAAATTACAAACTCTTAATTTATTAACAGAAGTGTCATCCCTTAGTGGCCTTTTAAAAGATCCGCAGGAAGAAATGGGGTGGTAGGTATTGTATAGACTCACATTCTTGTCCTAATAAGACAAATTATCGGCCCATATTTAACTTAAAAGGCGTAGTAGGTACATATACAAACAAACATTGCAAGTTAAATGTTGTACCTTTACTTAATTAAAAAGAATAAATTAATTGACTTTTCATTCGCTACTAATTTTAAGTCACTTGTATTTAGATAAAGTTTCAACTTACCTAGTGGCGTCCTTTAGACAGATAAAATATGATGTTTCTGTTTTTTCTACTATTGTTCTTACATACAGTACAATTATTCATTACTTTTTCTTTTACACTTTTTCTTCTATTAAAACAATCAAAATTAATAAATTAACTATCTTACACAATCAAATTAAATAAAAATAATTAGAAAACAAAATACAACGTCCGTTTAACACCCCGTTTGTCCTCAAAGCACCGGATTAGACAGCTTTGCCGCTCGTACGTACGTGACGAGCGCTTTGAGGTCACGCACACACGCGCCTCATGCTTGTAGTGGTGTACCTATCGCGGCGCCGTTGTATGAATCTTTGACTCTGTTCCCTTTCTTTACTCATGTGGTACACGTCAAGCTTAACACTTTGACTACCTTACCGTTATTATTCCGTACAAGTAGGTACCTACATTATGATAGTAATAGATTGGTTTATTATCCATCTTGTAAATGTGTCGTGCGGAAATCCGCACGTCCAAGAAGTTATATTCCAAAGGAGTGCAGACTAACTTGAGAAACGTCTGATTTTCTCTCAGGTTGTGTAGATCTATCATTGGCTCCATGTTACGTCAAATGCTGCGGCTTAGGAAGCGGATCCGCCAATCCTAATGAAGGAGAAGAAGGATTAAGTTATATGTTAATATTTATTTTATATTGGGTACCTGAGTATAACTTTGGTATGTATCATTGCGCACGTCACACTTACCACTTTGACCTTCGTACCGTTATTATTCCGTACAAGTATACAGGGTGAGTTTTCAAGGGGGTGCCAAATTTTCAGGAGTGACATAGAATAGCTTTATCGATTGGCTTAAAAAAACAAATTTTTTTTTTTTCATTTTTAATTATTTCCATCTCCTGTTAAAAATAGGTACGCGTGGACAATTAACTTCATTCATAAAAAAATACGCACGCTCGTCACGATATTTTATCTTGGCAACAGTATCGCAAAGTTTAATAGTCATTATGGCGCGCGAAAATAAGCCTTAACCGTTACAGCGTAAAGTACGCCCGCACAATTTCGCGACGGTCCGATTCAGAATGGTCGCTGGCTCCCCGACGCTTGATCGAGACACGCCAATACACGCCGCCCTGCCACTATTTCCTCGCGCGTACACTAAAATATGTTAAAACTTGCGTACACTCGTTGATAAGTTGATAACGCACTGCAATCCGTAACCACACAACACGTTTCTGTACTTCTCCGCAGCGGTATCATTTTCTAATACATATATTAATATTCATATCGCCCACAAGAATTATGCTCTGCAATACTTCTTTTTATAAAACCTAGTTTACTCGTGTTAGGCGGCCTATAAGTGGCTATGATATTAAAAGTTCCACTTAAAATTTCCAATTTAGTATGTATTATATCTGTCAAGCGTCCATTTATAATATTATCCTCCGCAACCAACTTAACTTTGCTATATATCAATATTCCGCCCCCTCGTCGATTTTTTCGGGTGTAAGCTTGTATGTCATATCCGTCTAAATGATATAACGTCAGTTCTTCATTTGATATGTTTATTTCGCTCAATATTATTACATCCAAACAAAATCGCATTTCTTACTGTTGGATGGCAGAAGGACGGATGGTAGAAGGAGTAACTGCATCCTGGAGACCCAGGGATAAGAGATGTGGGTAGACGACCAGCGAGCTAGTCCGATGACATAAAAATACCCGCAGGATGTACATGGTATTGAAATATTAGGAACATCGTCGAGTTGGAGATGCATGTGCCCAACGGTGGGCTTCTGAAGATGAAGGGAGACTAGAATTGTGTTTGATAAGAAAAGCTAAGGAGATAAGAGGTATCTTACTTCCGCTAATGCTCTAAGTATCTCAAGTACTGCCTTACGGAGCCTCACAGAGATCCACAACCTACAAACAAATCTTTAGGTGATTACTCGTTTGTTGTGTTCGTGACCGTGAATCTAAGAAGCGGGGACGGAAACGCGCAAGCAACACTGATAATATTCGCATCCATAGGCTACACGAGCTCGGTGGCGCAGTATTAAATAACGAGACTTGGCATCAACGCTCGTGGGTTTGATTCCCACACAAGACGAACATTTGTGTGCATAAACATGTCTATTTGTCTTGGTCTGGATGTTTTAAGAGAGGTAGCGGTGGATTAGGAAACAGGATAACGCTCAGAAGAAGAAAATTCGCGACAATCTGTTCTGATAACGCGAACTATGTAACTATTTTTAAGAGAGGTAGGGCGAATCAAAGCAGCTCGTCTGGGGCAGTACCTCCACCTCACAGAAAACCGCAGCCAAATACAACACCCTAGAGGGTTGATGTGTTCCTGCGTGTGAGCGAGGTCACCAGTAAGCTCCCAAGGAGTTGCTGTGTAAGCAGCAGAGGAGGCGTCGCGAGAGTGATACTTAATATATCGCAAGCGTTAATAGGCTACGGTACTCGCTTTACATCAGGTGGGCCGTATGCTTGTAGCCCTCCCGACGTAGTATAAAAAAATCAAACCTTTCTCATCCCACTGCAGGGATACGGGTCTCCCTTCAACCGAAGAGGTTTAGAGCATACTCCACCACGCTGCTCAAATGCGGATTGGCGAAGGCCCGTGTTTTCAAGCCGCCCGAGGGTCACTGACTTAGCTTAACGACTGTCATCTATGTACAACAACCGGGACCGACGGCTTAATTTGCCCTGCGAAGCTCCTAGAAACTCGAGATAGTTAAACCCATCCATAGACAGGCTGCGGTAAACGTTGCTTAACCTACGTGTTTGGTTAGAATGACACGCGCAACGACACGCCATCGAGCTCTCATCCTTTCGATATAGGAAGTATAAATAAACTATATTTGGCATGGTGTTTTTAGGGTTCCGTACCCAAAGGGTAAAACGGAATCCTATTACTGTGACTCCGCTGTCCGTCCGTCCGTCTGTCACCAGGCTGTATCTCATGAACCGTGATAGTTAGACAGTTGAAATTTTCACAGATGATGTATTTCTGTTGCCGCTATAACAACAAATACTAAAAAATAGAATAAAGTAAATATTTAAGGGGGCTCCAAAGTCAAAGTCAAAGTCAAAATCTTTTTATTCCGTAAAAATGGCTACATTTGTTTGGAATCGTCACAATTTTTTTCCCTACCGTGCAGTTCATGACTAGGTGAGTACTGATAAAAATACTGCCAAAAAACTCAGGCATCCCTCTTTTGGTATCCAAACAAATTTACATAATTTATTAATTACATTATAATTGGATCGACTCAATCCCAGGCATTTTTATCATTAATATAGTCAGATACTTTATAATATGCCCTGCTACACAATTTGGCTTTAATAGTAGTTTTAAACTTGTTTATTGACAATTCTCTTATATTGCTGGGAAGTTTGTTATAGAACCGTATACATTGCCCCATAAAAGAATTACTTATTTTGTGGAGACGGCTTGCATGTAACACAAGATTATGCTTATATCTAGTATTTATGTTATGAGTATCACTCTTTTTACAAAATGAGTCTATGTTTTTATGGACATACAAAAGATTTTCATAGATATATTGCGATGCGACTGTTAGAATATTTATTTCTTTGAATTTTTCTCTAAGGCTCTCACGGGGACCAAGTTTGTAGATAGCTCTTATGGCTCTCTTTTGCAACAAAAAGATGGTGTTAATGTCCGCGGAGTTACCCCAAAGAAGAATTCCGTATGACATAATACTATGAAAGTAGCTGAAATAAACTATTCTAGCCGTATCAACATCAGTGAGCCGTCTAATAGTTTTCACTGCATAGGCTGCAGAACTTAGTTTTCCTGATATTTTTTCAATTTGTGGGCCCCATTGTAGTTTGGAGTCAATTGTTATACCCAAGAACACAGTTGTCTCCACAGGGGCTAAATTAGTTCCATTAACATGTACATTGGTAGTGACCTGTCTTACATTAGGTGTTGAGAACTTAATTACTTTAGTCTTTTTATCATTTAAAAGCAGATTATTAACATTAAACCAATGCATAACTTTAGAGAGAGCATCGTTAACTTCGTCATAATTACCTAACTGTCTATTAATTTTGAATGTCAAAGAGGTATCATCCGCAAACAATACAATCTCATGTTTATCCTTTACATAATAAGGTAAGTCATTTATATATACTAAAAACAAGAATGGACCTAGAATTGACCCCTGTGGGACTCCCATGACTACAGGGGACCCCGAAGATCTTTTACCATTAACATCGACCTTCTGTATCCTATTGCCCAGATAAGAAGACAGAAGTTCGAGAGCCTTGTTCCTGATACCGTAGTGGTGTAATTTTCTGACAAGAGTGTCATGGTGCACACAGTCAAACGCTTTAGACAGATCACAGAAAATTCCCAAGGCATCTTGCGAACCTTCCCATGCCGCGAATATACTTTTAAGCAAATGAATCCCTGCGTCTATAGTTGAACAACCTCTCGTAAATCCGAACTGTCTCCTATGAAGCAAATTATGTGTATTAAAATGTCTGAGCAACTGGCTAAGCATTAGTTTTTCAAAAATTTTACTGAGAATGGGCAGTATGGAAACAGGTCGAAAATTCGAAGGGTCCGAACTATCACCAGATTTAAATAATGGAATGATTTTACTATGTTTCATCAAGTCAGGAAATACACCGGATGCCACACAACAATTGAAAATTGTAGCTAAATGTGGAGCGATTGAAATAATAATAGATGATATGGTTTTGACAGATAGACCCCACAGATCTTTAGTGTTTTTCATATTTATTGATTTAAAAGCGTTCAAAACATCTTTTGGGCTTACAGCTGAAAATTCAAATATTGTGTCGCATTCTACCACGCTCTGTTTGAGAACGAGTTCAGCAGCTATAGAAGAAGACCTAAGATTTCTCGTAGTAATAAGAGGAATGTTAGAAAAATATTTTTCAAACTCAGTCGCAATTTCTACATCATTTTTGATATCTATATCATTTATCTTTAACTGAAAGTCTCGACTACGTACTTTCGCTCTACCCGTCTCATTATTTATCATATTCCAAACAGATTTAATAATATTTGTTGAACCATTAATTTTATTTCTTAAATATATAGACTTAGCATTGGAACAGGCTCGTTTAAATATTTTAGCATAATTTTTTACAAGTTCTTGAAAAGTCGGATTGTGATTACAGGTCCTTTCTTCATAAAGTTCATACAATTTATTCCGACTTTTGTAAATACCAGGAGTTGCCCAATCACTGAATGTCATACGGTCACTTACAGACAGTTGTTTTGGAGTAAGATTGCATTAAATTCACTAGTGATTAAGCTAAATAACGAGCTGTACAAGTGGTCCGGAGTACCGTGATAGGGCAACAATACAATTTTTTCTGCTATATTAGACTTAAATCTTTCTATGCGGCTTTTACTAAATGGTATATAATTTATTTGCTTTCTTTGTATTTTTGAAGAATTTGGAAATGAAACCAATTGACCTGAATGGTCTGACTGAACTTTATTAATTATAGATTGATATGAAGGTTTTACATTGCTAAATATATTGTCAATACATGTAGCACTTGTAGCAGTTACTCTTGTTGGCTCTGTAAAAATATGATGCAAATTGTTTGATTTAAATAAATTTAAAAAGTTGTAGGTAACAGTATTTTTCTCCAAGATATTTATATTAAAGTCTCCACAAATTATAACAGTTTTATGGCTATTAGATAATTTATTTAAGGCATCCTCCATGATATTTGAAAATGTTTCAAAGGGCGTGCTAGGAGGTTTATACAGGTTCATAACAATGAATCGTTCCAATTCAATGCATGAAATCTCTACAACTCGCTCAACAGAGAGGCTCACAATGTCACACCTTTCTTTAAATTTAAGCAACTTATTTAATAATATTAAGGAGCCACCATGTATACAGTTATCTCTGATGAATGAGCTTGCAACCTGGTGGTTATTGAAGCTGAAAATGAATTGATGGGGTTTTAGCCAGTGCTCAGTTAGACATAAAATATCAATATTGCTACAATTCATAAACAACTCCAATTCTAACTCCTTTCCTATCATCCCCTGAATGTTTTGGTGCACCAGGTTGATACAATTATTATTCTTTCTATATTCTTGACAATTTACAATTGATGGGGATATTGTATTATTATTACTTTTAGGTTCATTTTGAATATTGTTATTATTACTATTTACATTGCCAGAGTATAACTCTATTGTCTTGTAACCTAATTTAAAGAATTTGGAATACCTTCCAAGGTACCATTACATAATGTCAAATTATCTAACTGCTCAAAAGAAGCAGGGTTGTTAGCCAAACTTTTGGCTGGTTTCTTAAAACAATATGATAGCGAATCTGCTATTTGTCTTTTATAAAAATTGCTAAGATAAAATTTATCTTCTGTCAAATTATAATGTTTATTATTAAATATATTTATGTCAAGTATATGAAATTTGTCATCATATAATGTCAATGTATGCATTTTATCATTTAATCTATACCTAGATGCATTTTCCGCCTCGGGCAACAAAGTACTGTATGGAAAAGTAAATAAAAACACTTTTCCCACATTTAACTGCTGTAACATATTAAAATATTTAATCATTATATGTTTGTTTAAATTTCCTCTCCTCCCAATAAAAACAATTAAAGTTGTGTTGGGGTGGTAATCCCTCTTAACTATTTTATCAACTATTTGAGTGAAACTGGCTCCAGGCAAACAATAATTGGTAACCAGTTTTCCTGATTTTTGTAATAATAATTGGCCCATATTTTTACCTATTTCATCACTATACATTATTATTTTGGAGTTATTATCTTCACTATTATTATTTAATGATGATGACATCTGTTTAAAAGCACTACTATTAATGGCCTCATTCACATTATGGCTATGTACTTGAGATAGTTTCGAGGATCGAGTTACCTGTGAACATTTCATCGGAGTTCGGGTTAATTCATTCCTATTGTACATGTTACTAAGAGACGATAATTTTTGTTCATTTTCTCTCAAGTCAGCTAGTAATCTATCCATGCCTACACTGTATTCTTCAATATCTCTTTGAGCATCCTCATATTTTTTAGTCATTAAATCTAAAGAACTATTAAGTGTTTGGATCTCAGATTGTAGGTCTTGAATGATGTTTTTATATTCCCTATTATTAGTATTAAATTTTATTGTACATACACTACATACACTAGCATGTTTATCCTGTGTGTTCGATACTACAGACCCATCACAGGTTGAGTCAATTGTCAGTGACGGTGGATCATTCGTATTTGAGATGGCAGAAGCAGTAACTAAGTTTGGAGCACTATCTACCAATTCATCGAATAACGACTGGGAATGAACAACTGTTGACTCCTGATGGGAACATTCCAGCTGATCAATTGTACTTAGTGCCTGTTTCAATTTGGTTTCTAGCTGAATATTACGTTCTAGAGTGGTCTCAAACTCAACCCTACATTTATCAAAACTACCTACCAAAGACTGCAATGTATTATTGTCTTCCAAAGCATTGTCTAACTCTAAATTAATTTTCACTATCTTTTCCTTAAGTATAGTCCCATACAACAAACGTGATTTTTGTGAATTTTGCTCGATATTGATAACGGCAACAGGTAGACGCTTAAAATATTCACAGAATATTTAGTAATATATTCACTTTAAGAATGAATAATTAAATTAAAATAAATCTAATATTTAAGGGGGGCTCCCATACAACAAACGTCATTTTTTTTTGCCGTTTTTATAGATAATTGTTCGGAACCCTTCGTGCGCGAGTCCGACTCGCACTTGGCCGATTTTATTAATTAGTTGAATATGCAGAATGAATGGCAATCCTGTACGTGAGTTTGTTTTAACTTACGTAGGTGCCTCCATAATTAGTGAACTGGGGGTAGTCAAAGTTACTGCAATTGTTTGTTCTTATCTTAACACGGAAATTCCTTTCCAAGCCAGTACTTCTT
Organism: Pyralis farinalis; assembly: GCA_947507595.1. Classification (NCBI taxonomy): domain Eukaryota; kingdom Metazoa; phylum Arthropoda; class Insecta; order Lepidoptera; family Pyralidae; genus Pyralis; species Pyralis farinalis. The sequence goes on along the minus strand of OX382271.1, from coordinate 33,704,338 downwards.
ACATAAATATAAGAAAAAAATTTGGTCTGAAAGAGAGTGGAATTTATAATTTAATTCATTGGTTTCACACAAGTTTGGTGGTATATAAATAGCGGTCTTTACAGCCAAAATAAACCGCACATTCTCGTGATACATCCTGCCGCATCAGCAAATAAGTGATGAGGGGTTTAGCATATAAGATTGTGGTCCACAAACCGACGACTAAATGTGTACAAAACGCATTCAGAGTTAAGTCATTCAGAGTTAAGAAGCAACATGATCTGGAGTCAGTTCAGTCTTGGTGTGTTCGTAACAATATGGTCCTTAACGCGAATAAGTGCTATCATATTAAATTCACAAAGAAAAAGAATTTCATCCGATCATCTTACAAAATATCTGGCACTCGGCTCCAAGAGGTCAGCGAAATTCGCGATCTCGGGGTTCAATTGGACAGTAAGCTTTCTTTTGTGCCTCATATAGACCAAATAGTCACTCGATCTTCAAAGATGCTTGGATTTATTAAAAAAACATGCAGGGATCGAAAGGGAAACACGTCTTCAAAACCCATGATAATATTATTCAATACATATGCCCGCAGTTCCCTTGAGTATGCATCAACTGCAAACCCATATCAGCGCACTCATGTAGACTGCATTGAGCGCATACAATGCGGATTTACCTGGTATCTCTCTTTTAAATTTAAAGCATGTGATCGCGCAGCTGAGTACTCTGAAAGACTCGAGCATTTTAAAATGTCCTCCTTGCAGCATCGTAGAAATCTGTTGGATCTTTTAACATTACACAGAGTTGTCAATGGTACTCTGATGATTCCTGATCTGTTGGAAGGCTTCGATTTCACTGTTTCCCGGCGTCCTGGCGAAAGAATGACTAAAAGAAAAAAAAAGATTTGCTCCAAAAACATCAATTGCAAATTTATATAAATATTCTTCACCTTTAATCGAATGGCCACCCTGTACAATGATTTTTACGCAAGCAATCCTAACATTGATATATTTTTTAACTCACTGATGCAATTTATGCGTTTCATTAACAAGTTGAGTGTATATATGGTTAGTGTAGATGTTCGGTTGTTGTATTTCAAACAAATATTTTTCTGTAAAAGATAGATATACCTATAATTGATGTATTCTAAGGCTTATTATTATTGTCACTTCTATGAGTGTAATATGAACGCGTCGTTGGTGTACCTTTATAAATAAATAAATAAATAAGAAGATTTCATTTACCATTACGTCCTGGATGCTGTAATTGAAATTTATCGTTAATAGATTCAGGCGGTATTTTGCGAAAGTCAAATTTACATGCAATTTGATCTAACCTGCTTAGTGTGCTTCCGCCACCAATGGTGGCGGAAGCACACTAAGCCTACCTGATGTAAAGCGGGTACCGTAGCCTATTAACGCTTGTGATATATTAATTATCACTCGCGCGATGCCTCCTCTGCTGCTTACACAGCAACTCCTTAGGAGCATACTGCTTACCTCACTCACATACAGGAACACAACAACCCTCTAGGGAGTTGTTATTTGCTGCGGTTTTCTGTGAGGTGGAGGTACTTCCCCAGGCGGGCTTTGGTGCGCCCTACCTCTCTTAAAACATCCAGACCAAGACAAACAGACATGTTCATGCACACAAATGTTTGCCTTGTGTGGGAATGGAACCCACGAGCGTTGGTGTCAAAGTCGCGTCATTCACGACTGAGCCACCGAGCTAGTCAAGAAGTCGTAAGTCGTGTAACATTTAATGTTAGTTTAAATATTTTACTTCGTTGCTGTTATACAGTGTGTGTGATAATTCGTTTTTGGTGTTCTGTGATATAAATGTATAAATTCCGCGTCGATTTCCGTTTAAATTAAGGTTTCAATTGTAATATTTCATCGCAGTGATTAATAAATCAAGAAAATAGTATGTAGTACCTACGCGAGGGCCGTAGCGGCGCTGCTTCGGTGCTTACGCAGGTCTATACTCAGGGTTCGGTGTTAGGGCCGTTTCTTTGGAATATCGGTTAAAAAAATTCCACAATTTTTTATTTTTTTATTAAACCATCAGGATCACCGGGATTGCTCGGCGTATTATAATATAAACGAACTTAGTAACCAAAAAGATAGAACAAATTTAAATAAAGCTAATACCACTTTTAGGTACGTATCAATATAAAATATTATCCAGATTTCGGGGTAAATTTATTAACTGACAACATCAGGAGATAACTATTTGCTTATATGCTTTTAATATTTTAATGCTTACGGCGTAAACCTGTTGTTTTTACAAAGACTGCGGGTGGCGCGAGGATCCGGGCGTATTACCTACTACTTGTTTACTTGTTACTAGTTTTGATTTATTAATTACTGCGATGAAATATTACAAATTAAACCTTAATCGATACGGAATTTATAGATTTATATCACAGAACACCAAAAACGAATTATCACACACACTGTACAATGACAACGAAGTAAATATTTAAACTAACAATAAATGCACACAGACAAGTAAGAACACCCGACATTCGAGGAAGCAAGAGGGGAATCAAAATTCGGCCTAGTAGAAATACATATCATTTTCACTCATATGGCCTAGTTTTCTATACCAAGTCTGAAACTCACTTTGTTTTATAAGATTGCATTTTTACTTATGAAGTGATTTTGTGCTCACATAGTAAAGACCATCGCTGTGTCTCACTGCATTTATAATAACGCCCGCATTCAGATGTGTTACGTCTGCCTTTTTATTTGTAAATAGTACGGTGCATAGCATACAATGTTTGTAATCTTAGTGCTACACATCAAATTTACACATAAATCTGGTACGTAAAGTGTATTTTCAAGATTTATATCTTTTGACTTCTCAGCTATTTGAAGCGGAATCATAACAATCCCTTAAATTCCTGCTGAAGCCTTCTTTAAAGCTAATCGTAGTGTTTGTGAGGTTGTATTTAGTTTTTGAAATAGCTCTCTCTTATTTGACATAGGAGAGGTGCAACTACTATCAATAATCCATTGATTTTTAGTATCTCCTCTTTTTGTAAACACACAAATAGCTAAATTATTTTTGTTTTCATCATTGCTCTTTTCTTCTTTCTCTTTCTTTACACTATATTTAGATTTTTTTTTAGTTTTATTTTTTAGTACAATTTTTAGTAGTATGAGAACCTTTCTTATTGCAGATTTTACAGAAAACATGAAAGGTTTCTTCATTACTTGTGCTAGGCTGTGAGTTTTCGTATTGATGTTTTCTAGCTTCTTCTTTCGCCAATTTTTTTATTTTTTGTCACTATTATCCTTGGCAAGATATTATTTTTTTCGTAAATGTCGATTAATTATAGTTTATATGTGTTCGCAGGTGTTCATTGGTGACAGAAATAATAATAAAACATTGATTTCTTAAATTCAGTTTTATTGCGCGAATCATATATAGTCATCATATCATATATCACTGTCAGACTTATAACAATCAACCTTCGAAAATCTATGTATCACATTAGCGACATCGCCAGGTTTTTAATAACATTAAAATATTTTTATCTAACAAAATCTAAACAAAATATCAAATTCTAATGTGAGATAACTAAAACCAAAATTATAAAAATACATACATATCATCACGCCTGTCTCCCATTGGGATAGGCAGAGACTATAGAACGCCAGGTGCACCGATCCAAACGCTCGCTTCTTCCACACTCATCAACCTCTTCATCATGCTCTTCGGTTTTGGGTACTTTTGACTTGCCCTTTTGCCAATTTGATCTTCGAGTATATGTGTGCGCTAGGGCGGACCAAACCATCTCAGTATACCCTTTTGAATTTTTACTTCAACTTTTACTCCACAAAGTTCTCATATCGTGCTATTTTTTATTCTATCAACCATTTTCACTCCACTTATAACTCCTCAGCGCTCTCATTTTTACGGCGTTCACCCTGCTTTCATGCTTCTTCTGCCATACCCATGTTTCACTACCGTACATCAACGTTGGTGTTAACAGACCCTGAATGATAGCAAGGCGAGCTTTGCTCGATATGTTATCGCTCATTACTACCACGGAGTACAAATGCACAATTGACACGGTTTCCTATTTTCACTCTTCTTTCAATATTGCCCTCAAATTTTCCATCTCTCGCAAATATACCCAGATACACAAAGTCATTCACTTGTTCCACTTTTTCATCTTCGATCATTATCTGACAATCTGTAATACTTTCATTCCTCTCAAACACCATCGCTTTTGTCTTCATTTCGATTATTTTCATACCTTTTCTCTTAAAGGTCTCATTTATTACAGTAACTATGTATTGTAGTTCTTCCGCCGAAGATGCAAGGAGAACTTGATCATCGGCATACAACAGTGTTCTGTAACTGATTCATTCATTTTTATTGCACAGTCATCATACTCTTTCAAGTCTGTCATACAACTGTCCATGAATAAGTTGAAGAGCCAAGGGGATGCTACACAGCCCTGCCTAACACCACATTCGATGCTGAATCAGTCTGTACAGACCGCATGTACCCTGACACAGGCACTCGAATCCTTATACAAGGACTCGAGTGCCCGTATCAAAATACTATCCAATTCATACATGGAGAGCATAGTCCAAAGTTCGTACCTAGCCACTCTGTCATAAGCCATTTCCAAGTCAATGAACGCGCAGAAAACTTTTTGTGTTTTGCTAAGGCTTTCTCCGTTATACACCTTAAGGAAAACACTTGATTCACACATCCCATCTCCGTTCGAAACCCCGCTTGCACATCCCAAATTTTCGATTCCGTTACAGACATCACTCTTTCAATCAGAACCTGTGCATACAATTTGCCTACTACACTCAGGAGGCTTATACCACGATAATTCTTGCATTCCTGCTGTGAACCTTTACCTTTGTACAGCGGCACAATCAGGGCCATAACCCAGTCACCTGGTTCACTGCTAATCACTTTGGCATTTATAATATTAGTTTGGATTACTATATCAGCCTTATATTGGTAGATTCTTTGTGATTTTAGCTTTCCTTATTTCTTTGTATGATAATCTAGAAAACAATTACGTTCCGACAATAGGCACAACCTAATTTTGCATTACTGGCAAAAAATTTGGTCTGCTATTTTGTACAATATATGCACCTTCCTCTGATAGATGCTAATGTTAAATAATGAATAACATTAACATAACACATAGTTGCAGGAGGTCTTTCAGCTACCGGTTTCTGTATTATTTTGGTCGAGCTTACGTATTTTTTTTCTGTTACTGCTGGTATTAGTCTTTTCATATTGAAATGAGAAATTTGAAAAATGAAATCAAGAACTGATTTCATTTCTCGATTTTCTTTCACGGCAGTAGAGGCCAAGCATTGTTTACACAAATGTCCAGCGTTTATGAGAAGATCGGCGAATACTAGCCATGACCCCGGAATGGCGAACGATAGAGAGCAACCAGCATCAGCTAATGAAACTCCGTCCATGTTGGTATTATATTCTTTGATTAAATGCAGTGGCGTAGCGTGCCTTGTCGGGGCCCCGTATAAAATTTTTTTTGGAGGCCCTTATATGGAGGTAAAGATTTTTCACAAAAGAAAAAAAATATTGTGAGAAGAAATATTTATTTATCACATAATTTGCCCATTTTACAAATAAAAATCGAATTTTAAATATTCACTCTCCTTGCCTTTTTTTCGGCAAACTGATTTATTAAATCATTTATGGCTGATGATGATTTTAGTTTTTCTAAAGTTTCTGCCTCTATGGACAATAGTGAGATGTCTGACAGCCGTTCTTGTCCCATCGAAGTTCTTAAGTAATTTTTTATTAGTTTTAATTTTGAAAAACTTCTTTCTGCCGTTGCGGTTGTAACTGGAAGGGTCAAGAATAAAAAGCATGCTGTGATTACCTCGGGAAAACTGGATGCATGACTATTGAATTTTACTAGCAATAATTCAATGAGTTCTTTAATGGAATAAATTTTTTAAATTTCAGAATTTAAGCATGTTTTTAGAGCCTTTAATTGGTCACAAAGATTAAGTGAGATGTCTTTACTGTATTTAGCAGACAGTTTTCCGGAAGCGTTTAATATCTCTTCGCTTGAAGAAGATAGGAGTTTCTCCGGTTGTAATATTTCGAATATACTACTCAGGTTGCAAAGGCTCTGAAATCTTTCTTTAGTTTGAGAAATTAATATATCTAAACAGCAATAGTATACATTGACTTTGAAATAGGATTCCGGGTCGGAAATTCTCTCATCTTGTGATAACTCATCAAAAAAACGCTTCGTTATCTTTCGCCTACTGTTTTTAAAAACAGTTGTTACCCCCCAGTCTTTTGCTAAATCTTTGGATTCATTTAGCAAACTATTAAATGAATTCTGATTTCTTAATTGGCACAGTCTATTTAAAAGATTACTTAATAAAATACTAGATTTCTGTAAGTCATTATTTTCATGCCGTAGAGCTTTAGAAACAGGATTAATAATTTCAAATAGTGAAGAAAAAAATGTAACGAGCACTAAGAAATCAAAACTCTCTAAAATGTTAATTATACTTTTACATTCTTCACGTTCATCTTTTTTATTTGAAATTAAATTTAGTTGGTACAAAGTTTTCATGATTAGTAAAAAATTTTTCTTTACTGCTAATAAAGCGTCGTTCCTAGAAGACCATCTGGTAGGACATACCTTTTTAAGGGTAATCAAATATATTTCAGATGAATCGTCACTTAGCATAGCCCAGCGTTTTATACTATTGCCAAAAAAGTATATATTTTTTCTAAATTATCGAAAAAAGTCGATACTTCACGAACATGTCACGTCGCTTTAAACTTGGTTTTGAACGATGCTGCGAGAGCAGCATCGTTCAAAACCAAGTTTAAAGCGTGCGCAGCACAATGAACATAATCGGCATTTGGAGCATGCTCTTTTATTAGGGTTTGTAATCCTCCATACACACCCGACATAACATTTGCTCCATCGTATCCCTGTCCTCTACATTTAGTCAAATCAATTCCATATTCTTCAGTCAAATTTAAAATGACAGTTTTCAGACCTGCAGCACTGCAATCGGTTACTGCTATGAATCCTAAAAAGGACTCACAGATTTTTATTTCTTTAGGCACATTATCATCATTTTCTGTAACCGAGATATATCGAAAAACTACAGATAGTTGGTCAATTTTTGATAAGTCTTGTGTTGTATCCAGAATTATTGTCAGAAATGGAGCTTTTTTAATTTCTGAGATAATACTGTTCCTAACGTTAGTACCAAGCAAACTAATAATTTCGTTTTGAATCGTAGGGCTTAAATAATTTATTTCACCTTTCGGTTTTAGAAGAAGTTCTTTTAAAGTTGCATCATAGTTAGATAGCAGACGTGAAATTGCCATAAAATTGCCAGAATCAGAATCATGCCCCCTCAAAGGTAGATTACAAGATACTAAAGTAATTATAACATTAATTATACGATGCAGTACATCTCTCCAGAATGTAATTTTACTATCGATTTCACTTTTCAATAGAGTATCGATGGTATTTCCTTGCAACCAATTATTATAAGAGAGTGAGGCACTAATATGCTGCTGTGACTTTTCATGGTCAAGAATAGTTTGTGTGAAATTGCTTCTAACCGAAACACCGTTAACCCAAGCAGAGGAGTACGATTTGTTTTGACGATCTGCTAATAACCAACAGAAGTGACAGTACGGTTTGTTTAAAACGTTAGAATAACATAACCATGGTCTTATAATTTTTATGCCTGCCTGATTGAAATATGAATAATAATAAGCCGAAAAAGGTCGGTTATTTTCTGAAACTTTTGGAAATGGTCCTTGTGGTTTAAATGGACCCAATTTAAAAATTATTTTTCGTTCGCATTCAGTTAAATTGTCACCAAAATTTCCTCTATCTGATGAAATTATATTACAATCTGCATTATCTGCAGATATATCAGAATCGTTGACTTGGGGTTCCTCGATTTCTGGATGGACATCCGATAAAGTATGTGCTTGGCTTTCTTCTATTTCCGGATGGATATGTGACGAAGAACATGCTTCAGAAGAATCTAAAAATAAACGAGTAATTGTTAAAAAATAAATACGAATGCTTTGATACTAAACTAAAAAGAGTTATATATAAATAAATAACGTTACTAAGGGTCACAGTTAGAGAGTGTTCAGTTCAGACGCACACAGACTCTACGCGGATTGTGCTCGTACCTATTAGTAGATACAAAATCACCTGCAGCCCGTCCGTGCATTACTATACACCTGCGTGCTATTTAAACGCAGCGCGTAGTGTAGTGGCCATACAAAACGAGAACCCGAAAGCGAGTCTGCACATCTGAAGTTCTCAACACGCAATTAACGATACGATACGGACTGATAGACAAACAACAAAACAAATCGATCCTATAGATAAGTTAGAATTTTGTTTTTTTTTTAATCAAGGCACGGAACCCTAAAAACAGTATAATTGTGAAAATCCAGGGGGGAGACAACTTTTTGTGACGGACAGATGGACAGACCGAAATTAAAAGATTTCCTTGTTTATCACTACGGGCCCCTAATAAATGGTTTGGGTAGTAGTGTAGTACTTACCTTTCCAATCTAAATCACTCACAGTATCTTGTCTCTGAAAAAATGAAGAAATTTTGGGCACTTTTTTTATAACCTCGTCCCTTTTCTGTTTAATTTTTCTTTTCTCAGCGCCGCTGGGATAATCTCTTTTCCTTTCACTCATTTCTTTTACAAATCGCTACTAATACTGCTAAACCAGAACCAGAAGAACAATATTGTTTGTACTGAATTACAATGTAATGCACATTTATATAAAGCGCGTAAATAAACAGTGCACTGCACTCCGTGGTTTAACATCCAATGCAAAGTACAACAACGTACACGTACATCGCGATATCGATGAAGGATTCCCGGGGATTCCCCGCTGAGTTGAAGATGAAGTAAGTAAAACGGGGAAGTCCCGCAGCCCGCCATAACGATGTAGTGTTGCCAACTTTTGAACGCACGCTTAAGGCGGGGAAAAAAGGAATTGCTTTATAGAATTTTGTCATTTGTAAAATAAAATAAATTAGAAAGTTTTTATTCTTTTTCCTTACACACTTTGGGGCCCCCCGTGGCCCGGGGGCCCCGTATAATTGCAAATACGGCGGTAGCTACGCCCCTGATTAAATGTCACTGGTACTTTCCTGCTCTGTTTTTTCTTGTACCGGTTCACAGTCTGGACAGTATTTGCGTCAACAAATGTACTTGCAGCAGTAACACATTTGTTGTCATACCATTTGACAACAACGATCTTGTTATTATTGCACACAACTTGAACGTGAGACCTCTTTAGGTTTTTATCCGTCGGTAGTTTCTTTTGCGCTCCTCGCAGCCTGTTAGCTAGGATTGTTCCCAGTGTAAAAATTCCGTATTCGTTACGTAAATACTGAAGTAGTTCTACAGAAGTAAAAAAAATGCCAAAGCATAATACTTTGTATGAGGGCTGAAGAATAGATTTCGCTAGAGCTAAAACTACTTTTGATTCTAGGCACATGCTATTCTCCTCATTTGTAAATGAGTGAGATCTAAATGTTGCGTCCCCCGCATAGATTAGGAAAGCGTACACAATTCCAGAAACCCTAGCACGAACAAATAGTTTTAACCCCCACTTTTTGGTTTATTCTTTATGTACTGTTTGCGACTGCCTGCTCTAGTTCCATTATGTCGTCGATACTAAATCGTAGTTCTTCTTCTGTTTGCAGACAACTTTCACGAATTCTTTGAAGAAAAGGTCTCACTTTGTAATATCTGTCACTACTATCTTTCAAATTATCATTAAAATGTAAATACCGGCTCAATAACTGGAACTTCTTCAGGGACATTATCTCGATTACTTTGTCGTATCGCATTTTTTTGCACCAATAATCTATATAACAGTGCATTTTCGTGATCCCCATAAATAAAATCATTGCTAAAAAATCTCTTACATCATTTTCTGTAATATCTATTGACGTGTCTTTCGTTGCGTACTATTACTTGTATAGTACGCAAAGAAAGACACGTCAATGGATACTATACAAGTACGTTTGTTCCATGTATATAGATTTGGTGTTAAAATTGGTGGAGAACAAGGCTGTATTGCCACCACCAAATATGTTGAAGCAGCCACTTGGTTCAATTCGTTATCGTCATCAGATAAAAGATGAAGATTTTCTATTGATGAAGGCAGTGCTAGAGGTGGTGAGCTGCTATCTGTTATGTCTGTATTCATCTTCAGATGAACTCCTTTCATTCACATCTGACTTTGCCCCCGGTCTGGGAACAAGCGCTACGCTATTTGACGAGCTCTGCATTTCTGCTGCTGACTAAGCTAATAAAAAAAATAGTATCTGTACTAATCAAGCAAAGTCACACATTTGTTACATATCTAAAAAAATGTAGAATGATGGCTATCTGGAGATGTAGCATATTTGTCACACTCGAAAAAATCTGCTTACAAAATGTGTGTTGAGGATAGCTTTTATATAACCTTTTTATACTTTTGTAAACTCTATGTTTTTACACTCTGGTATTATGCTCTTTCTCTTGTTTTCTGCTGTCATATTATTGTCATCGTTCGTCTTTTGGTAAGCATTATTTTATTGTAACTCCTATATCCTAAATAAATAGAAAATACTCTGATATCTGGTCTTTACCTATTTATTACATACAGTCCACCTTTCTTTAAAACCCATTCTTTACATTTTTGGGCAAGGTTGGTATTACTGCCGATGTTAAGGAAATGTTCCCTCCAGCGAACTTAAAAAGCATAGAAGCAGCAATAACGTTTCAAAAATGACCCAACGAAAAAGAGGCCGTGCTAGGCGGGGCTTAGAAATGTGGCCGCGCGCCTTGACAGTCGGTGTTAGTCAGTCGGCTTGAAACAACGACGTGTCAGTCTGTCTTAATTTGTGTATTTATCAAGATTTTTCGTAATAATGCCTTCTTGTGTCGTCAAATGGTGTGTAAATAACACTACCAGTAATCATAAATGCTCAGGAATCACATTTCATAGGTAAGTGTAGTTCAGTTTGTATTTTATTAAATTCGATCTTTTTTATAAAATGGCCTTACTTTCGTGGCGCGTACATGTCGCCACATCGAGTGAACTCGTGTCTCGATCGTGCGAGATCGCATGCAGCCAATCATCGACAAGAAAATTTTGTTTTTAAATTTCTATGACTCCTTTGTACCATAAACAATTATCGTAAAGTGCGGCTTATGATTTGGTGGTAAGGCATATTTTTCGCTAACTGCATTTTCGAGAAATGATGTTTTGGTTTCAAATACGAGCGCGTGATTGTTTTGGTGTCGATTATGCACTATGAATTTGTTCTAAATTATCATTCTATGCTTTTTAAGTTCGCTGGTTCCCTCATATGAAAATCAGACCTGAGGATAGGGATGCCCAACGTTTCCTATGGCGCGATTCCCCCGATTTACCTCTTTCAATATATAGAATGGCTTCTATGATATTTGGGGCTGCCTCGAGCCCATTTACGGCCATCTACATAAAAAATAAAAATGCCGAAGAGCATAAAGCTTTGTATCCAGACGCTGCACATGCTATTGTCCATGATACATACATGGATGACTTCATTGGCAGCCTGGATGACACTTTACAAGCCGCTCGTCTGGCCAGAGATATAGTAGAGGTGCAAAAGCGAGCGCATTTTGAAATTCGCGGATGGGTCTCGAATGTGCCTGAAGCGCTCTCTCTTGTACCACCAGAACTTCGACTAGATAGTGCAAGTAAAGTAGATATTGCTTCCTTTCCGCAAAGCGTGCGTACACTAGGCCTTTTTTGGTTTCCGTTATCAGATGAATTAGGTTTTAATGCGGACGCCTTAAAGTTAACGCTCGCTTTGCCTCCAAAAATCACTAAACGTCATGCTCTTTCTAGTTTAATGAAAGTGTTCGACCCATTAGGTATTCTCGCACCTATCACAATTAGAGCACGTATTTTATTTCAAGTAATTTGGCGTAGAGGGATCGGTTGGGACCAAGAGCTTCCTGAAGATTTGAATTTGAAATGGAAAACTTGGTTATTAGACATGCCTTCTTCTGTGGAACTTCGGATTCCACGTTGTCACTTGAAGGAAGCTCGTATTCCCAACGACGACTCAGATAATGTGTTAGATCGGGAGTTGCACATATTTTGTGATGCCAGCGAGCACGCGTACGTAGCTGTCGCCTATTGGCGACTGATCTTTGCCAATAATACCGTGCAGCTCTCCTTTATCTGTAGCAAGTCTCGTGTAGCCCCCCTGTTACCCGTAACTATATCACGCCTTGAACTTCAAGCAGCGCTAATTGCAGCTCGTCTCGCATCAACTATTTGTGAAGCTCATAGATGGAAGCCCGTGAAGCGATTCTTTTGGACCGATTCTAAAAATGTACTCGGATGGTTACGCAGCGATGCGCGATCTTTTTTACCTTTTGTCGCTCACCGGTTAGCGGATATTCATGAGTTGTCATCCTTACATGAGTGGCGTTGGATTCCCACGATATTAAAAGTCGCTGATGACGCTACACGGGCTCATTCAGGAACAATGTCGCCACAAAGCCGCTGGGTTGGAGGCCCAGAATTCCTTAAATCTAATATCGCTGATTGGCCACTTGAGCCACACAATACTACATGTAATACAGACGAGCTGAAACCTAGCGCTAAAATTCATTCATACATCATAAATGTAGGCATCATTCCCATTAAACCTATTTCTGCGGACCCGTCCCGCTTTAGCCAATGGATACGCTTATTACGGACTACCGCGCGCGCGCATCAGTATATCAAGCGTTTGAGAAGTAAGGCTAAAATGAGCATGTCTGCCTCGCAAACGCCTGCCCTTAGAATTAACTGCGATTCCGTGGCCCAGCTTCCACCTCTTTCGGCTGAAGACTTACGTTTAGCCCAGATTCATACATTGCTTCGGGCTCAAGAAGACTCCTTTCCCGAAGAAATTGCTTCGCTTCGCCTAGGAGAGCCTATGCCCCGTCACAGCAAACTTAAGAAATTTGATGTAATTATTGGAACTGATGGCTTGATGATATTATCAGGGCGCATTGGAGCAGTGATTGACCACACGGAAGTATCAAATTATCCTACTGTTCTTGATGGCCGCCATCAAGCCGTGAGACTTTTAATTGACTCTTATCATCGACGCTTCGCACATGCAAATCATGAAACCGTCGTCAATGAACTCCGGCAACAATACTGGATCCTGAGACTGAGAAGTGCCGTTAGATCTGTTACACATGCATGCCAATTTTGTCGGATACGATTTGTCGGCTATCCCTCTGAACCCTCCACAAGGCAATCTTCCTGCAACTAGACTCGCTCACCATCGTCGTACTTTCTCATTCGTGGGCTTGGACTACTTCGGGCCAGTGCAGATTACTGTCGGAAGGAGGCATGAAAAACGATACGTAGCCTTATACACCTGTCTTACTACGCGAGCAGTCCATTTGGAGGTGGTCCATGACTTATCGACCGATGCGGCATTGATGGCTATCCGTAGATTTACAGCCCGTCGCGGAAACCCACAAGAAATATGGTCGGATAATGGAACTGCTTTCGTCGGTGCTGCCAAATTCATGAGGGAGCTCTATGGTCCACCAGTGCAGGAGTTTGCAACAAACCAGAACATCGAGTGGAAATTCATCCCACCATCTGCGCCGTTTATGGAAGGCGCTTGGGAACGGCTCGTGCGTTCTATTAAAATGGCCCTTAAAATTACATTGAGAGAAAGAGCCCCAACAGAACCTGTGTTATTAACACTTTTGGCTGAAGCCGAATCTATTGTGAACTCCAGGCCCTTGACTCACGTTTCTGCTAATCCTGAAGATTCAGAAGCAATAACGCCATTTCATTTTTTGATAGGAACGGCATCTACGGCTAATAATTTCGGTCAATCAGAGCCACGTGACTTACACGGACGGGTTTCATGGCGCAAGGCATTAAGACTCACTGACTTATTTTGGAATCGGTGGGTTAAGGAGTATCTACCGACTTTGATCGCAAGGCGAGGTGATGGGAACAACGATGGAACTCCACTCGCAGTGGGTGACCTTGTATTTATAGCGGATGGCAATTTACCACGCGGAACTTGGCCACGCGGCCGCGTATCGAGGGTGTTTCCCGGCAACGATGGCATTGTTAGAGTAGCCGAGGTCACCACAACTGGAGGGATCCTTCGTCGTCCCTGTAAGAAGCTGGTGCATCTTCCTACTTAATGGCCACGGTACCCATCATTTTTCCTTCTCATCATCACCGTTGGAAGAGAGGGAGAGATGTTGAGGATAGCTTTTATATAACCTTTTTATACTTTTGTAAACTCTATGTTTTTACACTCTGGTATTATGCTCTTTCTCTTGTTTTCTGCTGTCATATTATTGTCATCGTTCGTCTTTTGGTAAGCATTATTTTATTGTAACTCCTATATCCTAAATAAATAGAAAATACTCTGATATCTGGTCTTTACCTATTTATTACATACAGTCCACCTTTCTTTAAAACCCATTCTTTACAATGTGTTTATAAAACATTTTGGTGCACGAAAAAATCTATTCTAAAAAGCAAATATCGTAACCCAGCGAACTTATTTAAGTTCGCTGTCGTAACCTGATCGAAACAAATCATTTTTGAACAAGATAAGGCTAAAATATACTTGAGCAATATTATTTTTACCTTGCGGTGCGCGTAGACCAGGCGTAGACCTGGCGTAGACGCCTTCAGCCGGTCAGCCATCTTGTGTTCTACTACTGTTTAGGCGTTGCCAGTAACGTGTTACGCTACTCTAAAATTCTCATATTCCGAAGGTATATAACATCATTATAGACAAAAGATCGTCATGAATTTGTACATCCAATTTTTCCAGTTTATTGACTATATCCATGAATTTGTTAATGTGTTCACGAACATCATCCCCATTATGGAGTTTTGTCAACAGCAATTTCTTAAGTAGGGTAGCTTTCCTTGCTGGACGTTTACAAGCGAAAGTTCGTTTTACCACCATCCATATTTCATGAGCTGATTTACAAATTTTAATTAATTTGATTTTAGTGGTTGACACTAAAAGAACCAACTCTGATTGAGTTTGTAAATCATTTTCTCTATCTTCAGACTTACCGCTTTTTGTGTCAATCTCACTTTGGACGTATTTCCAAAGTGTAATTTTTATTAAGATACCTTTTGCTTGAATTGCCCACGTATCATAATTATTCTTATTTAAGGCCTCAATTTTAATATTTGTGCTCATTTTTGACGCTCTGCTACCATAATAAAAATAAAGATTATGGTAGCAGAGCGTCAAAAATATATTTTAAAATATATTTAAAGATACAGGTACGAAAATTTCGAATTTTTCTTTTTTTTTTTTGAAAAACACTATTTTTTAGATAAATATAAAAGTATTTATTTGCATTAAGCAAATACACACACACACATGACACGTCCTACATTCTCATTATCGTATCTTCTGATTTTTTTAATTATCAAAGAACCTAATACAATTTGCAATAACCGTGAGGATATTTATTTCTTGGAAAGTTCTCTAAGTGATTCCTTGGAGCCGTTGTTATAAATAGAGCGAATGGCTATCTTTTACATATGACATAATGCTGTGAAAGTAGGTGAAATAGACTAAGCGCGCACTAGCCATATCTGTCAGTAGTCTAAATCTCTTAACTGCATAATGCGGCAGTGTTGAGCTTACTAGCTAGTTCAAGATATAGTGAACTATTAGTATAAACTAGGACTGTTAAATTGCCTTTAATTTAATAACCTCCTTTAAAAATCAGTCTATCCGTTCGAGATGTTAAACCGCGTTTTAACCCGTATTAGCTCTGTGAAAATATCTTCATGTCTTTTTTACATATACCATGCTGTAATGCAACGAACCATTCGAATAGTAAATAGTACAAACTAGAAGATATGCTTTCTATAAAAATATTATTTATTTAAATTACTTAATTCTTACAATTTGGCTTATTATTTGGATTTGTTCTACTATATGGACTTGCAGAACCGGTGTCTGCAACGAACCTCAGTTTATACACTTTTATAGTTTGTAAAACTCATGTACCGTCACTAACAGCTCCAGGGTCTATTCCATAATCTAGCTTTATTATATCTGATGCTTTCTCAGCGATCATGATGACAGGTGCGTTTATGTTACCGCTGGTGATCGCAGGCATTACACTGGCATCCACAACCCTTAAACCTCCGACATCTCTGACTTTCAATCTCTCGTCAAGTACACCTTCGCCTTTACGACCCATTCTACATGTCCCTGATTGGTGAAATTGTGTTCCAGCGACATTCAAAATATAGCATTTCCAATACTCATGACTTGCAAATTCGAAATCTTGGCACTGTTCAACTCCAAGATCTACTACATTAGAATCTAAACTTCTAAAGTAACTAGTATTTAAAATGGTCAAGTAATCTTCTACACAGTTCGAAAAAACTTCTAAATCGCTTTCATCAGAATAATATTTTGCAAAAATTTGTGGATTTTCTTCAGGATTCTTGTTCTTCAATTTAATTTCGCCTTTTGATTTTGGATGGAGAAAAGTAAGGAGTGCAAACACAGTCTGGCGTTGTTTACTGATTCTCGCCAAATTTATGCATATGCTATCCTCTAAATTAAGGAGTGTGTCGCAATAAAACGTTGATATGAGATTTCCGATTGGGAGAGGACAAACTGTTACTTGGTAATCTGGATATTTCTGATGCTTATTTACAGCAACAAATCCCATCATTGCTGCTAAAGGGAATTTGTCCAAATTCTTAAATACATCTGTATTATGTAGCATTGAAGATTTGTCTTTGCCTTCTGCAATCAATACGGGAACTATTATGTGGTCTTGAAGATTTTGACCAACATGTTGAGATTCTAAAATTAACTTAATGTCCATATCTTTCAAATGCTCCTTTGGCCCCACTCCTGACAGCATAAGTAACTTGGGACTATTTATAGCGCCAGCTGAGAGGATTACTTCCTTATTAGTCAAAGCAGTGATAACGTTTTTGTGTGGTAAAATTAGCTCAACACCAATAGCCTTCTTATTTTCAAATATAACTTTCGTCACGAGTGTGTTCTTAAGTACAAACAAGTTCGGTCGGTCTTTTATTGGCCTTAAGAAAGAGACAGCTGCGCTCTGACGAATACCGTCATCGATGGTATATTGAGGAGGTGAGTACCCAAGTTGTTGGTGACCGTTTGTATCGACCAGAATTTGGTGTCCATTTTCTTTGAATAGATCGAAGTATTTCATTGTTCTTTCTTTCCAAGGATATACATTAACGCCTAAATAGCCATTCTGACTGCGTAGAGGAGCAGACTTCTTCATTATCTCATCATCTTCTAGTCGTTCACTTTTCTTAAAGTAGTAGGATACATTAGACCAATCCCATCCAGGGTTTCCTTCATCTACCCAGCTGTCATAATCAGCCTTATTCCCTCTAACATAAAACATGTAATTTAATGCACTAGATCCACCTAGCATTTTACCTTTAGTGACTTGTATGTTCTTGGTTTTACGAGCCTGACTAGAGAATCTATCGTTGACGCTGTAGTAGCCCCAATCTGGTAGTGCGTTACCAATTAAACTGGACCAACCGGGACTCTGTAAGGTAAAATATTTTTACATGTAATTTATTTAGACCGCATTATTTTTAAGAGAGGTATCATCTGGGGAAGTACCTCAACCTCACAGAAAAGCGCAGCCAAATAACAACTCCCTGGAGGGTTGCTGTGTTCCTGCGTGTGAGTAAGGTCATGAGTA
The DNA here is from genome assembly GCA_947507595.1 of Pyralis farinalis. Lineage (NCBI taxonomy): Eukaryota > Metazoa > Arthropoda > Insecta > Lepidoptera > Pyralidae > Pyralis > Pyralis farinalis. Next base: position 33,686,542 of record OX382271.1, on the reverse strand, counting down.
AGCTCCAAAGAAGTTGCTGTGTAAGCAGCAGAGGATGCATCGAGAGAGTAATACTAAATCTACTACAAACGTTAATAGGCTACGGTAACTGTTTTACATCAGGTGGGCCGTATGCTCCCTGCCTGCCTGCCATGCCTTCCGACGTTGTATAATAAAAATAAAATCTTGTCTTCAGATTCGTTATTATTATGGACGGCTACCCGTGTACCTTACATGAGTCAGCGGAGAAAAAGAGTGGGTTCAGTCTACTGCTGGAAAGGTTTTGTTATTGTAGTAACGTAACTAGAGGGGACCGCTCTCGCAGTAAATAAATAAATAAATATTGTCGGACAAATTACACAGCGCCACCTAGCGCCACTTACCCAAAGTAAGCGAAGCTTGTGTTATGGGTACTAGACAACTGATAAACATACGTACCTAAATACATTTTTTTTGTAAATACATAGAAAATATCCAGACCAAGACAGACATGTTCATGCACACAAATGTTTGCCTTGTGTGGGAATCGAACCCACGAGCGTCGGTGTCAAAGTCGCGTCATTCACGACTGAGCCACCGAGCTCGTCAAACGCAGTGTGTCACATGCTTGTGGGTGATACGACGTACCAACTGGACGGCGATTCCAGAGAGAGACTTCATGGTTTATCATTAGTCACTATGGATACATATGGATGCCTGAGTTTTTTGGCAGTATTTTTATCAGTGCTCACCTAGTCATAAACTGCACGGTAGGGAAAAAAATTGTGACGATTCCAAACAAATGTAGCCATTTTTACGGAATAAAAAGATTTTGATTTTGACTAAATTCATTTCCTCTCTGATGATTATTGATCTCTGATGATGATGATTATTATGATAAAGATAAAAATAATTTAATTGTCATTAGGCCCTCACTTAGATACGTCTTATATTCTTTAAATCAAATCAGGGTCGGACTGGGCCAGAAGGGCCCGGGTGGCTAACCACAAGCCCGGGGCCCGAGACTAGATGATGGTAGATGAGATACTATCGAAAAATACTGAGACACAAATTTCAAATAAACGATTTAATTATTTACAGTTATTAGGTTCCTTGAGAAAACAACGAAATAAAATAATTTATCGTAATTAAATTTTTAATTTAAAGTTAATTATTTTATTTCATTGTTTTCTTAAAGATCTTAATGACTGTAAATAATTAAATCATTTATTTGAAGTTTACAATGAATGTTCAAACTGTTTTCCCCTGTAATAATACAAACTCTGCATCTCCTAATAAAATTTAATTACGATAAATTATTTTATTTCATTGTTTTCTTAAAGAACCAGATAACTGTCTTAAATGAAGCTGAACACTGAGCTATTGCATTAATTTAAACGAACAAACATTCAACAAAAATCAGATCCAAAAAATGTTACCACTTGTAGCGACAGGGTCAAAAATTCTAATCAAGGGTAGTGAAAATGGTGAAACTCGAAAAATAATTATTGCTTGGCAACCCTACAGTTTTTTTTTAAATATTCAAATTAGTTTTAGGTACTTGGGTAGGCTATCTAATCCTTAAGTTTGGACTATTATTTACGGGACAGCCTGTATAAAAAGACGTAACTTTGGTTTAAAACAGGTAATTTTGACAGATTTTAGAATATGAAAAAGGAATTAAAAAGTGAAACTACAGGTAAAACTAGCAAATATGTAAAGAGTTAAATTAGAAAAGAAAACAACTGTATTAAATTAAATCTATTAACCTGGTTGCGTTTCGCTCCGATTTTGAGCATATTCAAGCTCTTGAGATGTAGACGTGAAGGAAAGCCTGGATTGCTTTGGATTCGAAGCCGCTGTTTGTAATTCGATCTTTCTTTTATTTTTCCGTTTCTCGGAACCAGATTTGTGTTTATATGCCGCTGAATGTGATTGAAACCATTAAGTATATCAATTTGAGTAAGTAATACATATATAATAGTAGACATGTACAAAGGCTTCAAAGTAACTTTTTTCAGAAGGCAATTAATAAGTGTGTCTAAGTGCCCGCGAGGGCCCAATGGCAAATAAAGATTTTTTATCTTTTTTATAATAATATGCAACTTACCTTTTCCATTGTAATGGACAATTCAGTTTTTTGATGTTTTAAGTGTATCATAATATTATATAAGGAGAGTTAAAACAAACTACACGCATGATCACGCATCACACATCAAAACATAAAAAACTATCAATATATTCCAAAAAAAATATGTAATATTATGAACTTTCACTAACTAGAGTATCGGCATAGTGTATCGACGATAACGGCAATACAAACCAACAAAACAATTTAAACAATGGAATACGATGTCAGGAGGCAGGAAGCGCACGTCGGGGATTCCCCAAGCACAAGATTTTTTACTTGCGTAATGCGTTCCGTTCATAGACGTAATAAAAAAAGCAGACACCGTCTCCCGAACTAAACACTGAAGCACCGCCATAGTAAGTCAGTTGCTATACGTACGAGCCGACACGCACACATTCACACCATAGTAAGTCTACCGCCCGCCATTACGCACCGACACCTCGCCACGTGATAACCTTGTCGAAAAAAAAAAAATACCGTCGTGCGTGGTGAAGAGCTGTCGAAACCATAGTGGTACAATAAAAAAAAGCCAAGGGATTACTTTTCATAGGTAAGCAAGTAATTTTTCTGATTAAATAATCGTTTTCACTTAAATTAATTTTTCAAAACAATAAATCGATCGGTGTTACCATAACTCACATTTCCAAATTAGCGTAAATGTGGGAGATCATTTTTCTTTTGTTCTCTTGTAATTCTTACTTAATTCAGATACTTAATTTTGTTTAAATAGACATATAAACTTACATCCTATAATTCTTTTACTGAACAACTATTATTCATATCTTTAATATTTTTTAGATTTCCATCGTCAAATGAATGCATCATTTGAAAGAATGATTGGGTACAAATCATAAGAGAGTCCAGAAAAGGAAGCGGCTGGATTCCATCTAAATTCAGTGTAATATGCAATATACATTTCGAGGAGTGGCTGCCGTCTTCTGTGAGGTGGAGGTACTTCCCCAGTCAGGCTAACGTCGTGCCCTACCTCTCTTTCGCCAGAGCCTCGTCTGGTCATTAAAATTGGTGTATTTGTTTGGGCATTATTTATTTCAAATAAGTATGCATCTGTTTGTTCTATATAATAAAAGGAATATGTAATGTTATATTTCATGTGTTTAATTTATTTTCATCAATACCTATTTTAAACAATACAAGTTACAAATCAACGATCCATAAAATTCCGAGTTCCAAAGACAGTAACGAATCATATATTTTTTTTATTTATTTTTAGTTAGTTTCTCGCAAGCTGTGGAATGAGCTTCCAGCCGAGGTTTTTCCAAGGGACTACAGCATGGAGTTCTTCAAGAAATGCGTGAAGAGGTTTTTAGAGGGTCGGCAACGTATGAGTGACACACCTGGTGTTTCAAATGTCCATAGGCTACGGTAAATATTTACCATCAGTCAGGCCGTATGCTTGATTGCCACCTTAGTGGTATAAAAAAAAATAGTTAAAGAAATGGGAAATTTTCATCCATCTGGTAACCCACTTGACACACACATATTTACATGCCGCCATTGTGGTGCTTCAATTGTTTCTCAGCGAGATTCCGTCTGACTATTTTATTACGTCTATGGTTCCGTTTCATCAGAAATATTAGAGGAGAGTGAATAAATACGTCACGTTCGTTAATTGTTATTTATAAATGTTGCAGTCCCGAATCTATCGAGTTTTTAAAAACATCTAATAATTAAATTTCGTTTTTTTAATATCTATGAAACAAGTAATTTATTATTATAGCATTACGCTATAATGATACACGACTAAATAAGTTGATTCGATGAAAAGTTATTTCCGTTCAACAAAAAATTCCAATACTAATTTCAGAACCTGAGCAAGCCGCCCGGCTTGCTCAGGTTCAACCATTTTTCGAACTTTTCTATTTCATATCTCTCTAATTGTATGAACGAACTATCTGATCTAGTTTTACATTTAGGTCGCAAGAGCTGGACCTAGCCTGCGCGGGCCTCCTATCCTACGGTTGCCGCAAGCCCCGCAAGCCAGGCCCGTGGGGGGCCCACGCAGGCTGGGGCCCGGCTGGCAAATGCCACCTCGACTATATGGCCAGTCCGACGCTGAATCAAATCATATTATGTCTTATTAATTTTTCATAGCAGAGCATAGCATTTCGAAAATAACCATTGGCGAAGAAGAAATGCCAAAAGAAACTTGCCAAGGAAGAAGAGAGACTGTATACTTCTAATATATGAGTCCTAGGAACCGGCGAGCGTGCATGAAAAGAGCTATGAATGACGTGGCGTGAAGATATAGGTACATATACACATACATACATCTAATATATGTCGTAGTACCTATTACACACATGTCTTCTATTAGACACTTGACCCGCCTTAAGTTTTAAAAACAAAACTACTCAGTTATATTGTAGGTACTTAATAATAAACTTGTAATGTGGTTTCTATAGAGAAGAGATCCTGTTTTATGAACTTCGTTAATACTAACTTCAGAAATGGATGGCGGGTCATCTCCAGCTTCAATGAGCAGAACGGTCCAGTTGGCGACTTCTGTAAGCCGGTTGGCAAGCACGCAACCCGCCGAACCTGCGCCGACCACGATGAAGTCAAAGCTCTGGTTATCTACAACAGAAAAGATTAAGATTCCAATAAGGCTTTTGTCAAATAACAACGTCTGGAGACATACACCATACGGCCCACCTCATGTAAAGCGGTTGCCGTAGCCCATAAACGCGTGCAATACATTAAGTATCACTCGCGCGATACCACCTCTGCTGCTAACGCAGCAACTCCTAAGGAGCTTATTGGGGGCCTCACTCACACACAGGAACACAACAATCCTTTAGGGAGTTGTTATTTTGGCCGCGGTTTTCTGTGAGGTGAAGGTACTTCCCCAGACAGGCTGCTTTGATGCTCCCTATATCTCTTAAAAACACCCAGACCAAGAAAGCAGACATGTTCATGCAAATTTTTGTCCTGTGTGGGAATCGAACACACGAGCGTTGGTGTCAAAATAGCGTAACAGCTTTCACCACCGCGCCATCGAGCTCGTCATAGGTATAGAATAATTCCTAGTGGACTTTAGATGTCTTTGAATAGGGATCAGTTTCTTTTAGAACGTAAGCGAAATGCATCTTTAAAAATCGAATAATTTAATTTTTAACACAGCATAAATGGTCCAGTGGATATAGAGCCACCGTATTGACCAACTGGTTCTCGGTACGAATCCTGACATCTACCACAAAATTGGATGTGTGTACCATTTGTAATTATCACTAGCTCGGCGGTTAAGGCAAATATAGTGAGGAAACCCACGTGTCCAAAAATATTATATTTCGAAAGACGTGTGGCCAAATTTAAAAAAGGTCTGATTTTCCCTCTGGTTGTAGAGGTTTGACGGCACAATCTGAAGGAAATGGCGCTGTGTCAGCATATGTAGCGGACGCCGCCAATCCTTACGGGAGAGGTAGCGGGATAAAGATAAGAAGAATAACTAGAATCGTAGATTTTGCTTCCTGTTTCGGCAGTAGCGGTTCAGGCCTCTCTGATCCGGTGACACAGTATGTACCTAATGCCGACAGGGAAAAACTGAATAGCCAGTGTATAAGAACTGAGACTACATACACAATCCAAACAATTCCTGTTGGTACCATTGAGTTATTATGTACTAGAGGAGCTATCGTAAGTAAAAGTATTGCTCCATTTTGGTAATAATTAAAACTAATGTCCGCTAGATGTCTATCCCAAAGATTCGAAGATACAGCAGTAAATCGCTTGATTTCTATTTTTCTCGCGACCAAAAGGTCTAAAGCGCCGTAATTTTCATGGCGCTTACACGCAAGGAGTTGTTGCCGATCGGCAACAAAACATGGCGCAAACATTTGGTTCGCGGTGTCAGTTCTAGTACACTAGTACATAATAATTCAATGGTTGGTGCATCTCTTTATAATTATAGTTGAGTTGAGCTTCGCCCGCGTAGATATTGGAATTAAGAGAGGTAGGATCCAGCGAGAAGTCGTGCTGTGCTCCACCTCCTCCGATCCTATATCTGTTGCGGAGGGCATAGCATGACTTCTTGCTCTAAATATCCGTCTGGGGAAGCACCTCCACCTTACAGAAGACCGCAGCCAAATAACAACTCCGGAAGGATTGTTGTGTTCCTGTGCGTGAGTAAGGTCGCCAGTTAACTGAGAGGTCGTTGTGTGGACAGCGGGAGGACCGGTGGATGTCGAATCGCCACTAGCAGTGTGGGCGCGGCAGGCTGGCGCGGCGGTCAGGGAGACCCGGTGAAACGGTTGACCGCTGGCCGCCCGCAGGTTAGTAGGGTTCCCGAACCCGGGGATCACTTAATCTCCGCCCCGGGAGGCTGAACCGCCAGCCTGTGAAAAAGTCCCTGTTGCAGTGGTCGTGCCGGAGAAGGAGACCGGGGTGGACCCGGCTGCTGCAGCAGGGGGGGACCGGGGGCCCTTCCGCCCGCCGCGCCAGCAAACCGCATTACCCGCACGGTACTGTGATAAAGACACCACGCTTTTGTCCTTCACTCTACACATGAAAAAGCAAAAAAACGGAAAAATGGTTCCACAGCGGCCACCCCTTCCACAATGTATATGGACTTTTGCAAAATCAGGGGTTTGCACTCGAACATCAACGCGGTCCATCATCACCTGGAAACCGCGCGGCCGACCATTCTTTTCCTCACGGAGACACAAATATCCTCACCGGCCGACACTTCTTACTTACTTGCATTACCCCGGGTACAAACTGGAGCACTTGTTTGTGCGTCATGCCGGGGTATGCTTGTTCGTCCGGGAGGATATTTGTTGTCGCCGATTGCATAACCTTGAAGACCTGTCGATATTATGGGTGCGAGTGGCTCAGGGCGGCCACACCCGGATCTACGCGTGTCTTTACAGGTCTCATAGCGGTGATACAGGCACATCTCGGTTATTTGAGCGCCAGCAAAGGGCGACTGACAGCGTTATCGAACAGTATCCCTGCGCGGAGTTAGTGATTTTGGGAGACTTCAATGCCCACCATGCCAAGTGGCTTGGCTCTCGGTGCACTGACTACGCGGGGGGATCTGCTCATGAATTTGCTCTGGCCTATGGTTTCTCTCAGCTGGTTCATTCTCCCACGAGAATACCAGATGTAGAGGGCCATGCAAGCTCTCTACTGGACCTTCTGCTGACGACACGTCCAGATGAGTATAACATATCAGTGGATGCGCCGCTTGGCTCGTCGGATCACTGCCTCATCCGGACCCAAGTGCCTTGTGCCAGACGCGACCCACCTCGGCCCGCCGGATGTCGTCGCGTATGGCACTATAAGTCAGCAGACTGGGATGGATTGCGTGAATTCTACGCATCGTACCCGTGGAGGCAGCTGTGCTTCGAATCAGACGACATTGATACCTGCGCAACCGCAGTGGCTGCGGCGATATTGGATGGCATGGAATGCTTCATTCCCAATCGCCTTCTAGCTACTGCGGGAGCTCAAAAGCGGCCGTGGTTTAATCGGCATTGTAAGGAAGCCATTCTTGTTAAGCAGGCTGCTTACAATGCTTGGACCACGGCGCATGCTAATGGGGATCCTAGAGTCTCTGTTTTGAAGCGCAAACTGAATGCTGCCTCGAGGTCCAGTAAAAGGGTGGTTGCTAGAGCAAAATTCGATTTCGTTGGCAGAGTTGGCGAGCGACTTGCGAGCTTTCCCCTGGGAGCCGTGCTTTCTGGTCGCTCACTAAAGCTGCCGAGGGAAATTTCTGTCAACCGTCCATGCTACCACTGCAAAAACCGGATGGCAGTTTGGCCCATAGCGCTAAGGAGAAAGCTGATTACTCGGTAATCTCTTTGCGTCTAACTCGAATATGAATGACGGGGGAGCAGTGCTACCTACCATCCTGTAGTGCGGTAGCTCAATGCCGGAAATCTCCATTACCCAGCGAGATGTCCGGCGGGCCTTACTCTCTCTAGACATTCATAAATCGAGTGGGCCGGATGGTATACTGGCAGTGGTGCTGAAGCTGTGTGCTCCTGAGTTGTGTTCTGTACTAATGTGCCTTCTTTGCTTTCCTACTCCACTGGGCAAGTCCCGTCTTCATGGAAGATCGCCAATGTGCACCCGGTGCCCAAAAAGGGCGATAGATCAGACCCATCGAATTACAGGCCTATCTCCATAACCTCCCTTCTCTCCAAGGTGATGGAGCGTGTGATAAACACACGACTACTAGGATACCTAGAGGATCACGACTTGATTAGCGACCGTCAAAACGGTTTTCGCCATTGTCGCTCAACTGGTGATCTTCTAGTGTATCTTACACACCGCTGGGCTTTGGCGATAGAGAGTCAAGGTGAGGCATTGGCTGTCAGCCTAGATATGGCGAAGGCGTTCGATCGGGTCTGGCACCGGAGTCTTCTATCGAAGTTACCATCATACGGGCTGCCCGAGGGTTTGTGCAAATGGGTCGCCAGCTTTTTATCCAACAGATGCATAAAAGCCGTGGTTGACGGTGGATGCTCCGATAGTATGGATATCAATGCTGGCGTCCCTCAGGGTTCTGTACTGTCTCCGACGCTGTTTCTGCTGCATATCAATTATATGTTATCAATTGATGGCATGTTATGCGGACGACAGCACCGGGGACACTTATTATACAGGCCGTGCAAACATCCCTCATTCCCTTGTGGAGGAAAGCCGCGACAAAGTTGTGTCTGAAATGGATGGTACTCTGGCTAAAGTATCCGACTTAAGCGGCTTAACATGGTCGAATTCAACCCCAAGAAGACACAAGTTTGCGCGTTTACCGCTAAGAAAACTCCATTTGCTGTGGTTCCTAAATTCCAGAACACACCTCTTACCGTCACCAAAAGTATTAGGATGCTTGGCGTCGAGATCTCCAGTGATGTGCAATATCGAAATCACCTGGAGGTGAAGGTCAAGCTGGCGTCGAAAAAACTTGGTGTGCTCAACAGGGCTAAGCAGTACTTCAGTGCGGGGCAAAGACTTATATTATATAAGTCTCAAGTCAGACCGCACTTGGAGTTCTGCAGTCACCTTTGGGCGGGAGCACCTGGATACCAGCTTGGACCGTGTGATTCGATTCAGAGACGAGCTGTGAGAATTGTCGACAATCCTAAGCTTACACCCGGTATTGAACCCTTAAGTTTAAGGAGAGACTTTGCCTCCCTTGGTGTGTTCTACCGATTGTACAACGGGTTGTGTTCTGAAGAGTTGTTCGAAATGATGCCGACAGCTACTTTTTATAACCGCGCCGCTCGCCGACGGCGGGGAGTTCACCCTCACACGCTTGAACCGCAATGGTCGCGTACTGTGCGGTTCCAGAGAAGTTTTCTTCCGAAAACGCTCAAGCTGTGGAATGAGCTCCCAGCCGAGGTTTTTCCAAGGGACTACAGCATGAAGTTCTTTAAGAAATGCGTGAAGAGGTTTTTAGAGGGTCGACAACGCATGAGTGACGCCCCTGGTGTTGCAAATGTCCATAGGCTACGGTGGCTGTTTAACATCAGGCAGGCCGTATGCTTGATTGCCACCTTAGTGGTATAAAAAAAAATTCGACAGATTTACTTATTTTTATTTTACTTCTTATTTTTAAGTACAGTCAGCATTAAATAGTAAAGTACCAAATATCCTTATTTGTGTAGTAATGGAGTTATGTCACGATCAGTTTGGTTTTCATTATCTATTTGATACTGACTGTATACACACAAAGCACTACTCTATGCACAAAATTGACTATTTTAAAAAGATAAAAGTTTTAAGTCACTAACTTAAAAAAAATATCTGTGAATTTCAAAAAATCCTTTCTAATTTCATATGCATTACAAAAGGAACCTCTTGACGAGTCAGTGAATTAGTCAGGAACTCTATTTTTATTAATATAGTTAAGCATTTTTACGAGTAGCGGTGTAGTGACTCGGTTGCGCAGTGGTTAATAACGCTGCTTTGACACCAGGGCTCGTGGGTTCGTTTCCCACACAAGATATTTGTGTACACGAACATGTCAATTTGTCTTGTTTTGAAGAGAGGTAGGGCGCATCAAAGCAGCCTCTTTGGGGAAGTACCTCCACTTCACAGAAAACCGCAACCAAATGACAACTCTATGGAGGGTTGTTGTGTTCTTGCGAACGAGCGGGGTTATCAGTAAGTCCTATAGAGCTGCCGTGTCACACCCTAGAGGTGGCAACGTGCGAGCAATACTTCCTAATGTACTACAAGCATTCCTAGGCTACGGTAATCGCTTTACATCAGGTGGCCCGTATGCTTCCCGACGTAATACGAGTATTAAAAAAAACATTTATATAGCCTTGGCGATTGATATTCGATTCTATTAGCGATCACACACAAAGCTAAGATCAATCTATATCTATAGAAACCTAGTGTCACGGTGTCTGTGGTCGCACTCCGCCGAAACGGCTCGACCGAATATTATGAAATTTTTGTGTATACTTGGTAGATATAGTTATATATAGAGAATAGGTCGTAAAGTATATTATATAAAAAAATAATTAGAAAGAAATTATTAAGAAATAATTTATATGTCAGAGCAACGTTTGCCGAGTCGGTAGTATTTAATATAACGTGTAAACTAAACGCAAAACTGTCATACAAAATACTTCGATTGCTGAATATATATATCCTTAACAGACGGTTATCGGTTACGGGCTAAGTAGTTGCGTCACAACATATGCAAAATAGGTATGCCTATTATGTAGTTAGGAATATTAATAATGAATGTGTCGAGGTTATGAGGAATAAGGTTAAAGATATCACCAAACCTTAAATATAGCCATATTATGAGTATATTTTATAAATTTGAATATTTTAAATAGAGTTTTATAATATTGACGATACTGTTTTTTTGAAGTTATACTTCTAATGCGACTTCCAAATAAGGTTGCGTTAAACATTTAACGTTACCATGGAGGGGGAATAGAAAGAGACAGAGCGAGAGTGAAGCTGCTAAATGTTTCACGATAATACCGGTAGATGGCGCTATAGTTAAAAATGGGCAATAGGTTAAAACTGCTATATGTTTCACGGTATTACCGGTAGATGGCGCTATAGTTAAAAATGTAAATAAAATAACATTTGTATTTTACATTTGACTTGTATGTAATACATTCTATAAACATCGCCGCTACTACTTGATAGACGTTTTTTAATTTTACTCCAATAACACTTCTTATAAATTAAAATATTGTTATTTAATATAATTAATACTAAATATTATTAAGTTATTTATGTTAATATTTATTTAATGATGCCAGAGAAGTATAATTTCTCACGCGCGTACATAAGTACACGCACCCATTTTTTATTTTTACATTCTCCTTTTCAAAAGTAAAAATTTTTCAGTTACAACCCCTAGCGAGCCAGGCAAGTTTAGGTAACATATAAGCGGGATGGCGAGAGCGGTCCTTCTGTAATGGTTTTTCTGTGATGATTATAGGAAACCATGTTCAAGAGGCACATCAAGAATACACGGATTGTTCCCAACGATACACCCTCAACAGTCACACTGCGACTCGTCGAGTAAAATATTTCACAATAATCCCAACGCGTCACACTGTAACTCGATGGATATATTTTTTACACGAATTCCCAACAGAGGACACCACAAAAGCAAGTGACGCTTTTGGTGTGACAAGTATTCGTATGCTACGGTAAGTGCCTACCATCAGGCAGGACGCTGCTTGTTTGTCACCTTAGTAGTATGGAAAGAAGAAGTTACGCTCAGTCGCTTAGCTCGCTTTAATATTTTTATTGATACTTATATGTTAGTATACATATATTTATTTATCATTGTAAACATATCACAAACCAAGTAAGAGAGGCCAAGTTAATGACAATTTTACAATGTACCTACAGCATTACCTTTTTTTTATATAGAACATCGGGAAGCATACAATACGGCTCAACCCGAGCTAGCCACCTTTCTATCCTATTTTTGTCTGTCTGTTCGTTCCGGCTAATCTCTGAAACGGCTGGACCGATTTTGACGGGACTTTCACTGGCAGATAGCTGATGTAATAAGGAGTAACTTAGGCTACTTTTATTTTAGATTTTTTTATTAATATAAATAAATAATAAAAATATAACTATTCCGCGCGGACGAAGTACATAATACATATCTATTATTATTTAGCTGTTCGCTATTTTACTCTGCTTATTTAGATACTTATAATCAAATCAAATAAATAAAATTATAATTGAACAATAACTTTTTTGTTAAATTCCGCGGGGACGAAGTCGCGGGCACAGCTATTATTAATATAAAAAGTGCCAATCCGATATGAAAAATATTTTTGCATTTGATAGCAAATTCTTGATGAAGGTATAGGCTATTCAACATCACAAAGTTCAGTTACAAGCTAAGAAAAAAGAAAAAAGTACCGGATACTCACGAACGAAGTAGCGGGGTGTAACTAGTATTTATGTGAATAGGCAAAACCAAAACAGTTCGAAACCTTTTTCTGCTGTTCTCAAGAAGATGTGACCACTGGGGAACACTTCCGTCTTTATAGCGTCATCCCGTTTCATAACCCATTAGGATTGGCGGGGTCCGCTACCTAAGCCTAAAGATTTGGCGGAGATGCTGATTGTGACATGAAGTGACTGCCGTCAGACTTCCACAACCCAGAGGGAAAACCAGACTTCACTTAGGCAAGGTCACACGTCTATCGAAATATTTCTTAGACGCGCGGGTTTCCTCGCGATGTTTCCTTCACCACCGAGCGAGTGATAATTACAAATATGTACATAAATCAGAAAACACGAATTTAGTGGTACATGGAACGATTGGAATCGAGGACCCGTTGGTCAGTAGCACCAATGGGGAACACTATAGTCATTATAAATAGTACGATTTTACTACGGGATAATGGAGATGCCTAACGCTGTAAATAATATGTGTGATAAAGAATAGGTACCCACTGAATATCTGCGCTTGCGGTGGATAAAGATGGCACCCGAATAGTACGGTGGAAACAATCACAGCTACATATTGGATCACTTTCAGTATAGGAATCAACACTTTAACTTCTAAATACGATATTAATCCGAAAACACCTAATAACATGACTGTACGAGACGGTTACACTGAACAGAATGAAGAGGAAAGGAAAATACTACGCTCTCGCCGACTCGCCGCCAGGGTTGGATTCAGAACTTTATTGGCTATGGAAATTAAATGAATTATACTATTTGTCTAAAATAATACTACGTTTCGTTAAACATCGATTTTGTTTTTAATTAAAATAAAAAACTTTTAAATATGTAATGTTACATGCATTCCTTTGACTATTGCATGGGTTTTTACACTACTGTAGTAACAACAAAGCTAGTTTATGAAGTCGAATTGTGGTAAATGAAGGTGTAGATAAGCCAATTGCCAGTATCTTGTCTATCAAGGGTGTGTGTGTCAGTGACTTACCACTCGCTCAATTTTGATCTGGATAGTAGAGAATCACCGAGTTTGTTTGAATTCCTTAAAGGTAAAAAAAACAAGTCAGTCAACCTGTAGAAAAAGTATGTTAATTTGTGTAGTATTCCGGCTTTTCAATTCTACATACTACGTAGTATGTAAAATCATAAAAATATGGTACAAATAGTATAATTATACTACGAAATCCAACCCTGCCACCGCCTGATTTTTATTTACATGTCGCGTAGTTAGGGTACCGTAATGACATACTCTAAACTATTTCTCTTGCATTATTTTTATATTTATTAAACGGTTTTATTTAGCTTGCCCTGTTTGTTTATATGTTTGGGTCAAATCTAGTAATTGAAATTTGACCCCCTTCCTGTTGACTGATTGATCTGAAATTTGGTACACACCTTTAGTTCTGATGACAATACAATTAAATCAATTCTGTTTCATTGTAAATTCAAGACGGCCGCCGCTACAAAATGGCGGTTTACAAATTTTGTCACGACTACCTCAATATGGGTATCAAATGAAAGGGCTTGACTAGTAGAACACAGTTCACTAGGAAAAAAAATTAAAATCCAAGATGGCCGTCAACAAACTGGCCGGTTACATATTTTTTCAATTTTAAATATGGGTATCAAGTTAATACAAGACAAGTTTAAAAGTAAAAAAAATTTTCGATTAAACGGTTTTATTGAAAATAATGTACTCAAAGCTAAAAAATAAAAATTATGTAAAAAAAAATTTCATTTAAACGGTTTTATTGAAAATAATGTACCTACTAAAAGCTAAAAAATAAAAATTATGTAAAAAAAAATAATTTAAACGGTTTTATTGAAAATAATGTACTAAAAGCTAAAAAATAAAAATTATGTAAAAAAAAAATATTTAAACGGTTTTATTGAAAATAATGTACTAAAAGCTAAAATATAATTCGGTAGGTCCCAGGTTCCAATCATCACACCCCTCTCCCTCATCAATCTAAGGCATTGATCAGACAAAAAATAAAATCGCTGAGCATAGCGTAAACTGAGTTAACTGGATGCAAACACGGGCAATGCAATATTTATTTTATATCGGATAAGTATAACTTTAATACCTATGATAGTACACGTCAAGCTTAACCTTTTGACTTTAGTACCGTTATTATTCCGTGTGCATGTTGTACCGTTCTTGTTCTGTATAAGATACAGTTGCATTTTGAGTGTTAAGCTTGATCTGCTCTACGTGGTATGGTAGTATGGTTATATCTTGATGCCAGGTGCTTTGTGGAGTAGGCAGAGAGCACCGAGCGCCATAAGACGTGGTCCTTACGTACATTGTTCGCGTCACCATTCATTGCTCTTTTCATGCACGCTCGCCGATTGCTGTCGCTTCTGACATCATCTTCTGATAAAACACGACTAATTTGGTCGTGGTAGGCGAGTCTTTGCCTTCTTCGGCTCCTACATACCTCCACTTTCAATTTGTATACCTGTTTCGTCATTCTTTCTGCATGCCGGAACCAACAGAGCGTGTCTTTTCTTATCTTAACACGGACATTCAAGGCAAACTTTCCTTACTTACATATAAGAAAAGGATTTGATCTGAAAAAAAAAGTGGAATTTATAAATTAATTCATTGATTTCACACAAGTTTGGTGGCATATAAATAGCTGTCTTTAAAGCCAAAATAAACCGCACAACTCGTGATACATCCTGCCGATCAGCAAGTTAGCGATGGAGGGGTTAAAGAAGTGTATAGTTAATAGATTCAGGCGTTATTTTGCGAAAGTCAAATTTACATGCAATTTGATCTAACCTGCTTTGTGTGCTTCCGCCACCAATTAGTTCATGCGGCCTAGCGCCGGCTGGCACCCACCCACTACTGTTAGTAAATGCAACATGCCGACGCTGCCATGGCTACTCCGGTAGTCTCTGCCTTGGCTGCTGCGGTCGTCCGCCATCTGGAACAGAATCCGCATGCCCCCACCACCACCGTCGCTGCCACGACTGGCCTGGTCGTCGCTGCGACACGTGTTTCGCTTCTCCACGAGGCATCATCAGGCGTTGTAGACGTTAATCGTAAGAATAACATGCTACAAGTGACAAATCCATCGCAGTGCCGTCTCTTATATTGAATTGAGGGTGGGGGTGGATGGTGTAAGCGAAAAGATATTTAATAGTGGCGAATTGTTTACGTCAGTCTGTTTGTTCATGAAAGTAATTTTAGATTTTTTATGTTTATTAATTTCTACGTGTTCCCTTATATTTAGTTTTAAACCTTTGTCTATGGTGTGTAAATAAAAATAGTTCACATATTTAGAGAAAATAACATACATGTTGCTCTCAAATCCCGTAATTTACTCAAATCACTTTGTAACACTAAAGATAAAATCCCGCCCAATAACAAATCTGGCGTCTATAAGCTGTTCTGCGATGAATGTGAACACGTTTATATCGGTCAAACTGGTCGTAATTTTCATTTCACGAGCACGTATCGGCGTATAAAAACAATCGCTCAGAAAGGACACACTTCGCCGAGCATCTCATAGACAAAGGACATAATTTATCCCCCACTAATACATACCAAATTTTACAATTCTAAAATCTAAAATCTGTAACCAAAGCTATTCGAGACTATCTGATAATCCGAAAGAATTTCATATTCGTAACCGTATGTGAAACCGTATCTGTTATTCCTATATCCTGATCCGAAATTTCATATCAATATCCTATAAATTGATATAATTTCATATCAATATCAACAACATCCCTGCGATACATTAAGTATCGCTCGCGCTATGCCACTTTTGCTATCTTAGTAGGTCACTGGTTGTTTCAGGGAGTTGTTACTTGAGTGAAGTTGTCTGTGAGGTACGGCCTACTTCTTTTAGAATTAAGTTCTTCCATTGAAGACTTCTTTCTCCGTCTACGGTTTTGGTGGAATATCATAAACTTGTTCATTTCAATTTGTGGCAGTGTTATTTTCTTTTGTTTATAAAAACTATCTTGATTATTGACGAAAAAAATTATTAGAATTTTCATTATTTTGTAAGTTTGGTTTTTTTTAAATGGAATATTATCTTTATCAATATTAGTTTTCGACTGTTTTTGCATTTGGGAATAATAGGGAATGGTTCCTTTATTATGCTTATTGATCACGGTTGGTTCACATTGAGGAATCTGACTGTGTGATGAAATGACATGCTCTACAAGCTTACTGTTATAATCTGCCAATTCTGTGGAAATCTGTGACATTCCGATACATAAATTATTTAGAATCACTTTAAAGCCTTGGTTAGTTAGCGTGCCGAAGTAGGCACTTTGAAAACATAAGAACATTTAAGAGGTCTATTTGAATCGAAAACATAGCAATATCGGTAATTCTGAATGTCGCTATGAACTAGGTTATTGAATGTTTTTATACGTGTATTATATATAGTTACACGATATTTATAGGTAGGTTAACATAGAATTACATTAGTATTTGTATCGTTTACAGCTTTCATCTGTAGGAACCAAGAAAAGAATAGCTGCCTCGTTTGATCAACCCAACTATACTTTAGATCTTTACATAATCACTCTTTCATTCCGATGGCATGAAAGGGTGATTATGTCTGTCCATAGTCTGGCCATAAATACTGTATAGCCTGGCCATAAATACTGTTACAATTAAAAATAAACAAAATATTACATTTGAATTTGGAATCTGTCATTTTTATATGATTGTTCATTGGGTTTTCTCATTTTGGCGCCAATACATTGTACAATATTTTGCGATATTAAAATGGAGTGGGGTGATAAAGAGAACCGAATCGCTGTGATTGCATTACACAAAGTAGGTATGGAGCCAAATGCAATATTTAAAACTCTCCATACGCTTGGTATTAGTAAAATGTTTGTGTACCGGGCTATTAATAGGTACAATGAGACCTCCTCTGTTTGTGACAGAAAAAGATCTGGCCGTCCACGTAGTGTTCGTACGAAAAAGGTGGTCAATGCAGTAAGGGAAAGAATTCGAAGAAATCCTGTCCGAAAGCAAAAGATTTTATCTCGGGAGATGAAGATAGCACCTAGAACCATGTCGCGTATTTTAAAAGATGACTTAGGACTTGCAGCCTATAAGAGACGTACTGGTCATTTCTTAACTGATAATTTAAAAAAGAATAGGGTGGTAAAATCGAAATAACTACTGAAGCGGTACGCAAAGGGAGGTCACAGAAAAAAATTGATTGAGCAACATTTTAACAAACAAAATGACCGTATTTATGCTCAAAGCTCTAAGGAAGCTTCCCAATTAGTCGACAGAGTGCAACGTGGGCACTATCCGACTTCAGTAATGGTTTGGTGGGGTATTAGCTATGAAGGAGTGACTGAGCCATACTTTTGTGAAAAAAGTATCAAAACATCGGCACAAGTGTATCAAGATACCATTCTTGAGAAGGTAGTGAAGCCCCTTAACAACACCATGTTCAATAACCAAGAATGGTCCTTCCAGCAAGACTCGGCGCCGGGTCATAAAGCTCGGTCTACGCAGTCTTGGTTGGAAACGAACGTTTCGGACTTCATCAGAGCTGAAGACTGGCCGTCGTCTAGCCCCTTGAGACCCAATGGCGTTACGGCCATAAATCACGAAAGTCCGGGTGGTCTCAAGGCCACTTGAAATATGAGCCGGCGGCCCGTCATAAAGCATTGTTTAAATAACGACAGACGGGTGTTTACACTTAGAAGCATTGGCGGCACTTATTTCGATTGTTGAATAGTGTATGTTTGATAATAAAACTTCAAATTACTAATTTGAATGTTTGTATAATTTGTTATAGGCATTTCAAACAGAGCCGATGAAATACTCCTACTTATTTCAGATAAATGAATATAAGTTCAGATCGTGTTATAATTTTTGATTAGCGTCTTTGTATATTTATACGACAATGTACATAGTTTACATAAATCGAAAAATAATAGTACATATTATATATAGAAAATAAACATTCGCATTTGAAAATTGAGTTTGAAAATCGGATTACGAACGACGCGCCGTACTAATTTTTCAAACTTTTCCTATAAAATAGTACATAGGAGCTATATATTTGATTTTTACCTCATTTTATAGATAATCTATTCAGCTACAATACGATATTTATTTATTTTTCGACAATAATAAAATTTTAGACAATTAGACGAAATATTCACGAAGGAAATATGCAATTTGAAAGTACCTACCCGTTACGTAATATTTTTTTTTTCTCATATATAAACTCACTAAACCACATTATTGTTGGCATTTCCTATCATAAAACAATATAAACTAACATAAAAAAAATACACAAACATACCTGTTTATACACCGAAAAACATAAAAACACGAAAAACACTCCACAAAAAATATTTCCGTCAAGGCCCGGCGACGCCGCCGTTAGTACTGACGCTTTGAATTTACATATTTTTGTTTTGGCCACTAGAGTATCGTGGATTTTTGTTGGCATTACTGGAATGACACGCTACATTATAAAATCAAGTAACAAGCCATTCTAGTCACACACTCGTCACAAATAAAGTTTAAAACTACCTAAAAACCATTGATTTATGACGTTTTGACAGGTGGTCATATATGACCAGTGGGGCTTTACGGTACTAATTTTACTGGTCATATATGACCAGTGGGTCTCTAGGGGCTAGTCCCGATCTTAATCCGCTGGATTATGATTTATGGTCAGTTTTAGAGAGTACGGCTTGCTCTAAACGCCATGATAATTTGGAGTCCCTAAAACAATCCGTACGATTGGCAGTGAAGAATTTTCTCATGGAAAGAGTGCGTGCTTCTATTGATAACTGGCCTCAACTTTTAAAGGACTGTATGGCAGCCAATGGAGACCACTTCGAATAAGATTTTTATACTTTAAACTGTTTTATATTTATGTATTAAACTAACACACTGTAAAAGTAATAAATGTTATTTGCAATAGAAAATTTTTTTTTCTTCGTTTCAGTATTTATGGCTAGACTAGGTATATGGAACATAAGCCCCTGTTGTCGAATATTTTTTTTCTACAATAGTGTTTTTTTTTATCTCGACATGTCAATATCGGTCTCTGTAAATAATATTAAATATAAATAGTGTGTTTTGGAATACTTGAATGTTCACATGGAAAAGTGTGGATTGTCGGAAGTTATTACTAACTACTATTTGCTATAAACAACAATGATTTCTGCAAACTAGACTCCATACATAAGTGCGTTGAGTCTGACATCCTGACAAGATTAGTTGGAAAGATCACGCCCTAATATTGGATTATTATTATTGTTTGTTGGAAAGTTGGGAACTTTGTGATCGTGAAATATAGTGAATATTTTTGACAAGCTCGGTGGCTCAGTCGTGAAAAACGCGACTCTGACACCAACGCTCGTGGGTTCGATTCCTACACAAGACAAACATTTGTGTGCATGAACATGTCTGTTTGTCGTGGTATGGATGTTTTAAGAGAGGTAGGGCACATCAAAGCAACCCGTCTGGGGAAGTACCTCCACCTCACAGAAAACCGCAGCCAAATAACTACCTAGAGGGTTGTTGTGTTTCTGTGTGTGAGTGAGGTCATCAGTAAGCTCCTAAGGAGTTGCTGTGTAAGCAGCAGAGGAGGCATCGCGCGAATGATCTCTATATATTACACGCGTTAATAGGCTACGGTAACTGCTTTACATCAGGTGGACCGTATGCTTGCATGACTCCCGACGTTGTATAAAAAACATTACTGTTGGATTTATTAAATTTTAGCATAGGCTTTCATCTGAATTCGAAACACCGCCATCTAGCGTACTATATCTGTACTATTCACGGAAGTTATAAGAATAAAGCATTGTTACTCGAGCTACAAAAAAAAAAGATGCTTACTGAGTTAAACATTATGAACAAATGTGGCGCTTGCGGCAAGTTTTTATCAACTGCACTAGCAGCAGTAGCACCCTGTCGCACATGCAAGAGTAAATTTCATAAACAATGCGTTACTCTGACTTCTGCTGCCATAGTGTGGCTTGCGTAGTGAAACTCCCACGCCAAGTTAATACTAACACGCCATTAATGTGCTTGGTGGATCAATCGCCTCAATTTGCAACCGAGTCGACACCTACGGCCGATTTAACAAATGTAAACGAAAAAAAAGCTGAGAGTCAACATACGTCGGAACACGTAGATAATAGTATTGCGCAAGATTTGCTACAATAACATATATACGACTGTTCCGTGACGAAATGAAGATAGTCAGACAGGAATTTACAAGTTTCCGGGAGGAGCTTAGGGAGATCAAGGATGATGGTTCACTAGACAGGCAGTAAAACAGCGCATACTAGCTGCTGCGCGTATGCTCCGCTCAGTCACAACGGCTGGTGTGTTTTTTTTATACAACGTCCGGAGGCATATAAGCATACCGCCCACCTGATCTAAAGCGGTTCATCATTATCATCATCATCTCAGCCTGTAATTGTCCACTGCTGAAATGAACATACGCCTCCCCTCTAGAGTGCCACTCGTCTCGATCCTGTGCCTCCTGCATCCATCGACTCCCTGCAAACCTCTTGAGGTCGTCGTCACTCCATCTAGTGGGTTGTCATCCCACATTGCGTGCACCAGTACGGGGACGCCATTCGAGAACCTTTCTTCCAGCGGTTGTCGGTTCTACGAACGACCTGAAGTGGCAGTGGGCCGGCCACATAGGCCCACTGTCACTTCATTGAACGAACGCCGATTGGTCGTCAAGATGAAGTCTATCTCGTTTTTCGTCGAACCATCCGGGTTACTCCGGGTCCACTTGCGCTGCGGCTGCTTCTTGAGAAAGGAGTTCATCATAAAGAGTTCCTCCTTCTCTACGAACCAGCAGTTCGCCTCTTTGATTTCGCTGCCCGATCCCAAATTGCCCCACTCTCACATTGAAGTCCTCCATCAGTACTGTATAGTGAGTTTTAGAGGTATGTAGGGCCTTGGAGATGTCTTCATATATAGCCTAGGGTGTGTCGAAGTTGGTGCGTATACCTGTATGACCTTCAGCGAATACCGTATGGTAATTCTGAGTATAAGGGTACGCAACCGGCGCCGACACAGCTTCGATCTTTAGTACTTTGCTGACGAGGAGCTTCAAAAATTCAATTTATGTTGTAACAATGTAGTTTTTGGAGCGTAAATGCAGATGGAGACTGTTCATTTGCCAGCTATCTGGAATGTTCCGTTTATTTTTGTGATGTCTGTGTAATCTATGTATTGTGAGTAAAATTTTATCATGCGAAGTTGTGAACACAGAGTACTTTGTGAATGGATTCTCTTGAGTTCAGTTTGTTGTTGTTCTAGTTGATATTTTTCTAAAGTATGGTCTAAATTCTTGAGAATCGTTTATTTGGTTATTGAAATTAATTTTTACCTTTTGTGTACACCGTGACAAATCGAGTCGAGATGTCATCAAGCTCTGTTGAAGAATTAGCCGATCAGTGTAAAGTAAGTTAATGTTTTGGTCACCCTTTGTTAGTAAATTCTTATTTGTCATTGCTTGTAAGCTAGGTAATTTATCATTACATTAAATGTACGAGACATACACAATTTACTTGTAATTACATGTCTAGTGAGGATATTTTTATTCGTTTGATTATTGCGTGTTATATTTTTTACTGTAATGTTTACGTGTGTGTTACTTTGTTATTTGTTGGTAGATTAGATTCTTTGATTATATTATTATATTATGTTAGTTTTTTAAGTCGTGACAAATTCAAGTTCAACCTCAAAATGATTTATTTTCTTAATATAGGTAGGTACAATAGTATGTTTATACATGGATATGTTCACAACTATATTTTACCCATTAGTGTGCAAAAATTGTAACGTGAGTATATAATTTACGTACTACTCTCTAGATGATGTTCCTCCTTAGTGACAGTACATAATCAAGATATAATAGGAAACATGTCAAAGAATTTCTATCTGTTTATCATTTAAATAAATCATTGTTATGCTTAAATGTAATAGTGGCCATTGTATGTTTCTGTGAGGTTTGTCATTAGACAGAGAGTTCTCTTAGGTTTCTATGTTATAAATATTTAACAGTTATGTATATATTTGTATAGTACAATACAAGAGAGAACTGGAGATTTTGGAGTACATTTTAAAATAGTTAGTAATTGCTAGTTTCGATGGCACCCTTACCAGTGCTGCACACTTGTTACTATAGGGCTGTAGGTGACAGGGATGCACACTAAACATTGCATTATATCTTCATATACAGAGGGGACAGAGGAGGCCTGTCCACTCTCGAATGTGGTACTGGATTTAAAGCACTTGTCAAAAATTTGCAGTACGTTGTAAATAGTAGTGGTAAATATCAGTACTTTCCGTAAGCAGCATCAATAATAGTAAATTCTTATTATTATATGCCCTGGTTTCAAAAATGTGAATGCAATTTGATCTAAACTACTTTGTGTTCTTCCGTCACCAACTGTAAATATAAAAGAGTAAAGTAAATAAAACAAAAAAAAAATTAAGTAGCAAATGTCAGACACAGTTCAGGTAGTTGTTAATTTTCATTTTATTACATTTACTCTCTGCATATTGAACGAACAACTCAATAATCCAGCGTTCTGCAGTGCAATGTTAGGATGGTACCTAAGAAACAATATAATGTGCATGCAAATAATAAAAATTATAAAGCTTTTATTTGAAATTGTAGGGCCTATTGGATTATACTCATATTAATTTAAATAACTTTTACACATTGCATTATTTTTGTTTATTGCACAACTGCTTAAACATATCCGAGATTAGAGAATTAGGATACATGCAAACATTACTTCATCAGAAACTTTTATATTATAGGTTTCATAACAAATAACAACTAATACAAATCATTCTGTAGAATACCTAGTCAATGTACACAATACTGGGGGCGTTCAGGCACTGTCTGAGTATCTATTACATACATTACCTAGGGATTGTATAAAATACCTGTTGAACCATGACAATCTAAGCAAGAGGGTGATTGGTGACAATTTCAATGCTATGTATTTGAATGTACAAAATCTAAATGGCTAGCAAAATAGCCAAGTTTAATATGTCTAAAATGTAAATGAATAACAGATCAAACAACTTCAAAATGTCATCATTTGAATGCCCTATTATAATGGCGATTTTAGAGTTGAGAGGTAGAAAATTTGTTATGTTTGTTGGGTTCCGTTAGATGCTTACCTGGAAATAGCCCTCCAAAGCAGGCTGCTGGTGACTCGGTCTTGGTTACTCTTGCTCCCCTACTCTATATTGTCCTTTCAAAAGTACGTTATTATTTAGTGTAGGTATTTTTCTTTCTTTTTATTTGATTAATATTGATTTCACAATTGATTAATATTGTCAGATGGTAGCACTGGGACAGTTTTGGTGAGGTAAACTAGGAGAGGCAGGTGTCCTTGGCACTCAAAGTAGAAGAGTTTAATATAATCATAAAACTCACACCCTAATGTTTTTCCTGCCATGCTCTCATCGATTATACACATTATGTTGTTACTGTTATGCAATCAGTATTGTATACAATGCATAGGCAAAATATGAAATGAACAATATTTCAAACATTACTTGAACATTTTAGGCATTCTATAGAAGGCCTAGGTACTGTATACAATACTGAATGTTGGCAACATATCATTTAAAATACAAAACTACTTGTTTGTGCAAATGATTACAGTAGGAAGTTAACCTACAACAGAACAGTGTAATTACAATGGCTATTAATGATATTCTACATATTAGTTATTGCAGTGGCGTGCACTCCATATAGGCAAAAAGGCATTGCCTACCCTATCAATTTGATAAATACCATCCGATGTTTCTTAATTCTTAAACATAATTTTTAACTAATATTTCGTATCAAAAACAAAAAGTAAAAACTGCTCCATCTATCGGTATCGGTGCAAGTTATTAAAATAGATTCATTCATTAGTAGGTACCTGCTAAATCGATGTGCTACACTAGCGGCGCTATGAGACCTTAACGGCAGAGACACGAACTATTTCTGTCTAAATTTACGTATGTGTGCCACGGTACCACCGCGGCAAACATACGGATAGCGTAGTGTGCATTCCTGTAATTACATTGCCCACAATAACACAAATAACGCACACAATCGCATAGGATAGACATTGTCTTTTCACCCGATCCATGACGTAAATTACCGAAGTGTCGCGTACATTGCTCAGTAACTGCGCCACCATTGTTTGTTTAGAAATGGTTTGGATAGTTTGCAGAGAAAATAAGATTTTAAAGTTGATAAAAATGGATAAGTTGATAAAAATGGACAAGTTGATAAAAATGGATAATATTCACTGCGTAAGTTGTTCAGATGGTGTGTGTGTAAGGAAAATAAAAAATGATGCGTTTTCAAAACTATCTTTCGGTGAAAAAAAAACACAAGTGATTGAGAAAGGCCGCTGTACACCGGATTTGAAATGCATCATGCTGTATTTTTTTTCAAAATTCTGCCTACCCTGTCAAAAATCTCTGTGCACGCCACTGAGTTATTGTGGTAGTGTAATTATTATTAGTTTTTATTCACTTCATTAATAAGTGATTCTTATGTATTTAACTGTTTTTGGAGAAATATATTTATATGTAGTATGTTTTCATTATGGCATCCATTGTATTTAATTTATCATATTAGGCTTTATTCTCCTGGGTTTTTAAAATTTATATTTGAAGATCTTTTCACATTATTTAATTTGTTTTATATGCGGCTTTCTTTTTGTATTTAAACTTAATTTAAAAAAGTAAATATTACTTTGCTAAGAGCTTTACTAAGCTTTACAAAGAATGTGAAAGTAAGGCCTTCAATGATAAAACATATCCAGGAAAGAAATACCTACAGTAAGATTGATACAAACTAATATAAAATCTGTTTTATAATAAAAAAAAATTTAACCTATTTAACCGTTTTGGAGAAGTCAGTGTAGCGTCTCATAGCAATCGGTAACATTAAAACTTAGCTAAAAATATGCTCGGAAATGAGACTTAGACAAAGCAAATAACCAATTCAAAGTTGACCTAGCCATTTCACAGAAAAATGGTAATAGACATGCACACAAACACCTCTTACCTCAAACGTACCGTCTCTGTGGCCTTGTCAGATAAAAACCATCAGCATAATAATCTTGAAACTCTACATGACAATTACAGAAACTGGAGAATTAATTATGTTAAAGCTGAAGTACCACAGTACCTAAAAGAAATGTAAAAAATGCTTCTGTATTTATAACAAATTTATTTTGGTTTTGCAGGATCTCTTCACACAAGATGGCGTACTCCTTAAAGCCTGCATCGGCCGGCCTGTCAGTGACCTCAATTCC
The DNA here is from genome assembly GCA_947507595.1 of Pyralis farinalis. Taxonomy (NCBI): domain Eukaryota; kingdom Metazoa; phylum Arthropoda; class Insecta; order Lepidoptera; family Pyralidae; genus Pyralis; species Pyralis farinalis. Next base: position 33,660,693 of record OX382271.1, on the reverse strand, counting down.
ATTGGGATGCTCTGCATCACACAGAACCTTGATTCTTCAAAGAGCATTGAGTGGCGTCCAAATGACTTGATCACCATCGAGTCTGACTCACAGGACCAGGAATGGGCTGTTGTTAACACTATTGGTGAGTGAAAAGAGTAAGAAAGCATAAAAATAGATGCAATTAGTGTTTTAAGCAACTCATGATGCATTTTGGCCTGCATTGAAATAATGTAGATATGTCTTTAAAATGGGCTGCTAAAATCATTACTGTCTGGTCCCTGGCATGTTGGATCACTGTAGGAGTTTAAGGTCTTGAGTGTCTCATGCACCACATAGGTGTATGCGAAACTATCCTTATTATTAAATGTTTGGGATATGCAATAGCTTTTACCAATGACGGCTTAACCAATATAATATGTGTTGGAAAAATGTAATGATTTTAAAAATGCGTGAAGCTGAAGAAAAAAATTTGCTAATCCATTCAAGACACTCGATAGGTTAAATAGGTATTTCATTTTGTTGTATCCTTACAGTATTCTTCTCCTTGGCCTTCTCGAGCCATTGGTAAACTATATTCTTTGAGTATATACCATGTCAAATATTTTATTAAATAAAAATTTGTTTCATAGGTCGCCGACAGCGAACTCTCAGTGGTAACATGACGTCAGACTATGCGACTGCTCGCGCTCGGATCATCAAAATTCCTCTCCAAGACCTGAAGACCTTCCGGGTGGCCAGGAATAATCAGCAGTTGCAATTCTCAACAAAAGCAGGAGTCTGGCAGACAACATTTTATTTCCAACACGGAAATGCCGAGATTTTTGTGGCATATCTAAAAAATCACGTCAAAACCGCTAAAACGAGGCATGACAGAAACACATATGTTGTCGTTGAGCCTAATATAGAGTCGCAGGTCCTGAATAGGTCTTTTGCAGAACTAGATATATTTACGGAGAATACTACAGATGTAGTGTGGAATTTGGTATCAAATTTCAAGCAGAGACCTTACGAGACAACGATGGAAGCATTTTCAAAACTTACAGATATTGGTAAGTTAATGTTGTAGAGAAATAATAGACCCGTTTTGACAGCTAGACATGACAATAGAACGTAACTTATGATGAAATCAATAAAATAGTAAAAATGCAATTATTACTTTTTTTTGGTTTGTCGCGTTGAATAATACTCGTAAGTAAAGACATATTTCAAGTATTTGTTTTTACGTAATTTTCGAAGTAACATTTAATTTAGAATTACTACATTACTGAAAAACAGTTACGTTCTGTGTCCTTTTTTTTAAGCCATAGTGCTGTAACTAATTTAATCGCTGTTTCTCACCGACTATTTTGGATTTCATATGAAACACAAAATAGTACCTACATTACATATATTCATTAAAGTTTTAAGTGAGCGCCTAAGCAGTGAAGGAAAATTTTAATTGGCAACACTATTTTGAAAGCATCGTCGGCGGCGGCGCGGGCTGCGTCTGCTCGTGTCTGTCGCCATCTTCGGAGTTGACTGTGCGCTCATTTGTATTCAGTGGATTTTTCTTGTGACTTGGTTTTGTTTCTGGACTGTTTCTGTTATACAATCACGTTGACTTTAGCTTTTTTTACTCGACTTTGATTGAGCATGGTGATTTGGACTTGTTTTGTGGTGTACAAACTCTTTCAACATGTTGAAGAGAGGGCATACCATAAATGTATCGCAGATGCACTTGGTATAGGCAAAAAAATGTTACGCACCATCGTAAAAGAAAAGTATAGACCCTCCGGTAGCGAACAAAACTTATTACATACCTCTCAAAAGAGGAAGAAAAGCAGCAAGCCTGTGACAGGTATTGACACGTTCAACGCAGACGCTATTCGCAACCATGTGTACGCCTATTATAGAAGAAACGAGTTTCCTACTGTAAGTAAATGATTAATATATCTTCAAGAAGCTGGAAGCTGCTTGTTTACTGGCAGTAGGCCAATTCTACTAAAAAACTGCAACTGCACTGCAGCGCGGCGTGTGTCAAAATACGTACATTTTGACGTTTGGTTAAGCGATCTGACAGTAGCGACGTTCAACGAAACGTCAAAATGTACGTGTTTTGACACACACCGCGCTGCAGTGCAGTTGCAGTTTTTTACTAGAATCGGCCTACCGTATTTTGTAGCTAATAACAATAATGAACCAAATTGGTTTCAAATACAAGAAAACCGACAAAAGGAAAATTATAATGGAAAGATACGATTTAGTACTACTGTTGCAAAGAATTTAATTTTTGAGAGAAATTAATAAAATTTCTGATTGAGATAAAGTTATATTTATCGACGAGACATGGTTGAACTCCAATCATCCAGCACCACAGTGCTATACGACAGTATCCTATTCTAAAGTACCGATAGGGAAAGGTGGACGCTTACTAAATTGCCATGCCATGCCATGCTGGATCAGCCGGGGGAGGTTTTGTGAACAACGCTTTACTTGCATTCGAATCGAAGAGTACGAAGGAATACATGAAGAAATGGATGCTCATAAATTTAAAGAATGGTTTACAACATAGTTACTTCCAAACCTCCCCGAACAATGTACAATCATTATGGACAATGCACCGTACCATTCAGTGCAAATCGATAAAGCGCCTACTCAGGCAAATAAAAAAACTGATTTGTTGGCATGGTTGCAAAGTTAGTTGTTGAAATTGATAAAAGAAAATAAACATGTAAATCTTGGGTACCAAATTGTGAACTTGCGCTTGAACATGGCCACAATATTATTAGAAAACCACCATACGATTGTCAATACAATGATATTGAGTTAATTTGGACTCAAGTTAAAGGTTAGTATTCCAATAACACTAATATTTTAATTGTTTATTCACGTGAATGTATAATTATTTCATACCCACTGGTCTTATTGGCATAGCTTTATAATGGTATTAATTAATAGTATAACTTTGCAACGAGGTGTATGTAAAGGAGATGTACCTACATTTTTTATTATTATAAGTGAAAGAATATTGCATAACAAATAAAAAAAAATAAAGGTTACGCTGCACGCAAAAATACCCAGCCACCGTTCTCTACAAAAACAATGATGACATTATTGAAGGAAGCTTGTACCAACATTACAAAGGAAGACTGGGCTAAGGTCGTGCAAAGAAGAAGGCAAATAATAAAGGAAGATTTTGACAGAGACGTCAATATTGATAATTTCATTGACAATGAAACCATTATTTACACAGGCGACGACAACGATAGCAGAAGAGAAAATTCTTGCGAAGGTGAATAAACATTATAGTTATGAATCGATTTGTTTTATTTTTACTGCTATAAGGCTTTATCGAGTTGCATTGTATCACTTTCTAGACATAAAAGTAATAAATGACGTATTTAAAAAAGTAAAACCCGACTGCGGTGTAGAAAATACAAAGCTTAACTTATTAAATACATTAAAGGTGCAACTAAAAAGTTTATTTAGTGATTTGTCACTCCGACCTGTCGTACTCTCCTTTTAAAGCCCGCTTACCGAGTGTCTTTAAATATATTTTTTTCAGCCGCATAACATCCGTACTTTTGAATTTTTAAGAATTTAATGTAGGTACCCAGTGACACCCCCGTCGTCAAGACGAATCTATTGACATATCATTTATCAAAATCGGTCAAGCCGTTAAGCAGTTACGAGCGGGCAAACTTATAGAGGTACATACATACGTGTCAAACACGTAACCCTCCTCGGACTTCGCCGCAGTCGGGTAAAAACAAATAAAAATACAAAACGATTACAGGCTCATATAATTTGAAATCGATTTATCGTGATAATCAAATATTCATGCTACCTATTTCTTTGCTTCGCATCGCTAATTAGGTTATTATGACAATTGTCAAAACGGGCCTATTATTTCTCTACGACTGTAGATTACTACAGAATAATGAAGTCGGGTATTTTGAATATATTTTGCTGAATTTTCAACCTTTGATTATGCATCTAACCAGTTAGTCCGATTAGCTTGCACAATTTTTTTTTCTTCCTAGCATTATCCCGTTTTCTAATCCATTAGAATTGCAGGGTCCGCAACCTAAGTCTAAAGATTTGGCTAAGATTCTGATTTTGACATGAAGCGACTGCCGTCAGTCCGCCCCATTACTCAGAGCGGAAATCAGACCTTTTTCAGGTTAGGTCACACGTCTATCGAAATATAATTTCTTGAACGTGCGGGTTTCCTCACGATGTTCACCGCCGAGCAAGTGATAATTACAAAAATCCGAAAACTCTCATTTAGTGGTATATGCCAGGATTCGAACCGGGTACCTGTTGTTCAATAGGCCGGTTCCTTATCCACTGGGCTATCACTGCTCTAATTAGCTTGCACAACATGGTTGCGTATTATGCCATCGATGTTACGCTTGTGGATGTTGGAGTTAATAAGGCCCATGACTCACCTACCACAATCATATCAGTCATGAGCATGATAAGAGTTTTCGACCATCATAGATACTCTATGCATTAACAGATCATCGGTTTAATCTCTAAGGTTGAATGTTTTATTATCTATTTCATTTTTGTCTATCGCGTAATAACGAATTTTTGAAATAACTGCATAGTCACTAAATGACCAATTCTCGATATGTACAATTCCTTAAATGACTGATTCTACTAATGACCGATTCTATAATGAATAGTTCTCAAAATGACAGATTTTTGTATCCTCAATTTATGAACAAATGGTAATGTAATGAATGCCCCTAGTCATTTTGAATTGGCATGTTGCAGGTGTGTATTCAAATTGACACGGAAAGTTCTCATTCGAATCGGAAAAGTTTTCACACGTAATCGGAACGAGATTCGAGTGACACGAAAACTGCTTAATTATTCTCCTACACGGATTCGAATACACGTAATTCACGGTTTCCTTACGAAAAAAAGACTTTCTATTGAAAAAGTCGTTTTTTCGAATGGTTTCATTCGATTGGGAACGATTGTTTTTTGATGAGAATCGAAAAACAAAAACAGAAAAATTTATAGTGTCAAGTCATGAATAGTTTTCTTTTGTGCATTTAACACTCGCCGCCATACGGTCCGTCTGCCGGCAGGTCGTACTTTTTGGAGTAATACACGCCATCTTAAGGACTTCTTCCCGCGCTTTTGACGAGTGACATTGTTCTTATACTTGAAATTTTTACAATTCGGTGTAAAATTAGTTTTATGTGACAATTTCGATAGTATTTTGTGACATAAGTGCTAGTGTAATTATTTAATAATGAAAAAACTCAAATATAACACGTTTATGCACTTTTTTGAAGACGTGAATAAGTTCATCAAGAAAACCTTGTAAAATTCCTATCGTTTTACGGGTGATATTTAAACTCAATAAACCTGGACGTTTTACTTTGATTTCTTCTCTCAAACGACGCAACAGGTTGCAATAGTAATCGGAGTTTATTGTTTCACCCTTTTTTAAATAATCCACGAGAATTATACCCTTTGCATCCCAAAAAACGGATGCCATGACTTTGCCCGCCGATAAAACCACCTTTGCCTTCTTTGGGGTGGGCGATCCTGCTCTTTTCCATTGTTTCGACTGTTCTTTTGTCTCGGGTGTATTGTGGTGAACCCAGGTTTCATCCATGGTTATAAATCTTTCAACAAATTCTATTGGGTCAGCTTCATATAACTCTAAACAGTCGCGAGAAGTTGTGAGTCGGTTGCGTTTTTGTTCCACTGAAAGCAGTCGCGGTACCCACCGCGCAGACACCTTAGAGAATCCAAGTTCAGTAGTAATTATATGATGTGTTCGCTCAGATGAGATGCCTACAGTCTTAGCTATCTCCTCGACAGTCAATCTTCGATCAGATAAAATTAAATCACAGATTTTTTTCTTTGTTTTGATCAGTGGAAGCAGTCGAAGGCCGGCCACTACGGGGCTCATCTTGAATGGTCTCACGACCACGTTTAAACTCTGCCACCCAGTTTTTAACAGTCGCATACGAAGGAGCGGACTCACCCAAAGTAGCAGACATGTCTTCATGTATAGCTTTTGGAGTTAAACCTTTCAAATTCAGGTATTTTATCACTGCACGATGTTAAATTTTATCCATTTTCAAAAATAGCTCTGACTTGACTTACGGTATCACGTGTAAACGAACAATGAGTTACTGTGAATAAACTAAACTGTGCATACTTGTTGCTAAATAATGTAACTACAACAGTTACAGTTACAAAAAAACCAATGACTTTAACCATGTTAGGCTAAGAACTTTTCAAATGACCCTCGTTACATATTATCACGGCTGTGTCCCATCGGGGTAGCCAGAGACTATGGAACGCCATGGCCACCGATCTAAACGTACCTTTCTCGCATCTTCCACACTCATCAACCCTCTTGCTCTTCGTTTTTAGGTGCTTTTGATTTGGCCCTTTGTCAGAACATAACCAATTTGATTTATACTAGCGACCCGTCCCGGCTTCGCAGTAGTAGAGCATATTATGCCTACATGTTATTTCTGTCGTTGGGTAGAATCAGCTTGTTGCGTCGAATATGTGGATAGATTTAAATGTAACATATGTCTACACTACTTGAAGTATTGTAATGTATTTTATTATGTAGATTATTATTATTATTAATTTTATTATTAAGACCGATTTTGAGGAAATTTTGTGTGTGTGTGAGTGAGTGGATGGTTTAGATTCACAATCAGACCCGGTAGGTGGCGCTGCAATCGAGTTCTAGGAAAACATAGCAGGCAAGCCAATGGCAACGTACACGCAAGAAAACGTTTGTAAGGTCCATCCTTTAAATTATAATTAATGATAAAGATAACTAACTTATTTACGTTGATTAGGAATAATACTGTATATTCTTATAATATCCGATGAAAGCTCTCAGGCGGCTTGAGTTTTTCCGACATTTTCAACAATAATCGTCATATTTCAACGGATTTACACAAAATTTTAACAAATTATACATTTAAACCTTCCTCAAGAATCATTTTGTCTATTGGTGAAAACCGTATGTTCGCATCAGTAGTTCTTGAGTTTATCGCGAACACACAGACAGACAGACTCGGTGTGGGACTTTGTTTTATTACATGTAGATTCACTATTGAATGAAGACAAGAAATAAAATTATTTTACTTTTATGTTTCCAATTACAAGGTATGATTTCTTTTCGGACTGGGCCGACACTTAAGGTTCAATAATGCCAACAGTGTACTACGGCAACGAGGCTACCAATGGGAAAAGGGACATGTCAGAGGAGGTGGCGGACTTGCTCACGAAGAGCATGAGCGCGCTAGAGGAGGCAACCACAGTCACCAGGAGCGACGAGTACGAGGTCATCAATGTCAAGCCCACCCTTCCGCCGCGCCCTTGTATTCCCAGGTACATGATAACTCTAATAAACTGTTGTTGGAGTCTGCCGATAGCAGACCTGCGACCTCAGTCGTGAAAGACGCGACTTTGACACCAACGCTCGTGGGTTCGATTCCCACACAAGACAAACATTTGTGTGCATGACCATGTATGTTTGTCTTGGTCTGGATGTTTAGAGAGGTAGGACGGATCTAAGCAACCCGCCTGGGAAAGTACTTCCACCTCACAGAAAACCGCAGCCAAATAACAACTCCTTAGAGGGTTGTTGTGTTCCTGCGTGTGAGTGAGGTCACCAGTAAGCTCCTAAAGAGTTGCTGTGTGAGCAGCAGAGGAGGCATCGCGCGTGTGATATATGTTACAAGCGTTAATAGGCTACGGTAACTGCTTTACATCAGGTGGACCGTATGCCTCCCGACATTGCATAAAAAAAAGGAGTGACCTCACTTAGAACATCAACGTATTGTTGGTGTCGGAAGATAGCACTTCACTCGCTAATTATATTTATGATATATTTATTAGTAAAGCAGGCAAGTCCTCTTAGAATCTTTTCCAAGAGGCTGTTGTGTGAGTAGAGAGGGAGTGTATTATACTTTGCATTCCAAACATGTAGATTGCGATAACGCTCTAGAGGAGGAAGGTCGTGTGGTTGTTTGTCATCTCACATAACGAAAATCGCACACGGAGTGATCTGTACTACAGTAGAATGTTTAAGGGTAAATATTTTTTTATACGTCTATAACTTCACGCCAAATCCCTTGTAGGCAGAGAGAACCGAGCGCCACGTGACTCGATCTTTACACACCTCACTAGCTCCTGTAACGTTCATTGCTCTTCTCATGCACGCTCGCCGGTTTCTAAAGCTCCTGACATCACCTGTTAAGACACGATCATTTTGTTTTTTTATTATTGTTTCTTGGTTATGTCTGTCCCTCAAGGGGGTTTGGCGTGAAGTTATACATATATGCATATTCATCTTTAGTCTTCTTCCTAGCGGTGTTCCGTTTCCTGATCCATTAGGATTGACGGGATTTGACTAAGGTAAAAACTTATTCTTAAATAGAGAAACTGCCGTCAGACTGCCTCCATCCAGAGGAAAAAACAGAACCTTCTCACGTCACACGTCTTTCCAAATATAATTTCTAAGACGCGCGGGTTTCCTCACGATGTTTTCCTTCACCGCCGAGCGAGTGATAATTATAAACGTGTGCATAAATCCTAAAACAGAAATTGGGTACATCACATTAGGATTAGAACTGGGGAAAAGTCGTTCAATAGCAATTGATTACAAATTAATTACAAATGTGTGCATAAATCCTAAAACAGAAATTGGGTACTTCACATTAGGATTAGAACTGGGGAAAAGTCGTTCAATAGCAATTGATTACAAATTAATTACAAATGTGTGCATAAATCCTAAAACAGAAATTGGGTACTTCACATTAGGATTAGAACTGGGGAAAAGTCGTTCAATAGCAATTGATTACAAATTAATTACAAATGTGTGCATAAATCCTAAAACAGAAATTGGGTACATCACATTAGGATTAGAACTGGGGAAAAGTCGTTCAATAGCAATTGATTACAAATTAATTACAAATGTGTGCATAAATCCTAAAACAGAAATTGGGTACATCACATTAGGATTAGAACTGGGGAAAAGTCGTTCAATAGCAATTGATTACAAATTAATTACAAATGTGTGCATAAATCCTAAAACAGAAATTGGGTACATCACATTAGGATTAGAACTGGGGAAAAGTCGTTCAATAGCAATTGATTACAAATTAATTACAAATGTGTGCATAAATCCTAAAACAGAAATTGGGTACATCACATTAGGATTAGAACTGGGGAAAAGTCGGTCAATAGCAATTGATTACAAATTAATTACAAATGTGTGCATAAATCCTAAAACAGAAATTGGGTACATCACATTAGGATTAGAACTGGGGAAAAGTCGGTCAATAGCAATTGATTACAAATGAATTACAAATGTGTGCATAAATCCTAAAACAGAAATTGGGTACATCACATTAGGATTAGAACTGGGGAAAAGTCGTTCAATAGCAATTGATTACAAATTAATTACAAATGTGTGCATAAATCCTAAAACAGTAATTGGGTACATCACATTAGGATTAGAACTGGGGAAAAGTCGTTCAATAGCAATTGATTACAAATTAATTACAAATGTGTGCATAAATCCTAAAACAGAAATTGGGTACATCACATTAGGATTAGAACTGGGGAAAAGTCGGTCAATAGCAATTGATTACAAATTAATTACAAATGTGTGCATAAATCCTAAAACAGAAATTGGGTACATCACATTAGGATTAGAACTGGGGAAAAGTCGTTCAATAGCAATTGATTACAAATTAATTACAAATGTGTGCATAAATCCTAAAACAGAAATTGGGTACATCACATTACGATTAGAACTGGGGAAAAGTCGGTCAATAGCAATTGATTACAAATTAATTACAAATGTGTGCATAAATCCTAAAACAGAAATTGGGTACATCACATTACGATTAGAACTGGGGAAAAGTCGTTCAATAGCAATTGATTACAAATTAATTACAAGTATGTGCATAAATCCGAAAACAAGAATTCAGTGGTACATGCCAGGATTCGAACCATGTACTGGTTCTTAATCCACGTGGCTATCGCTGCTCAAATCACTAATTTTATATTTATTAGTAGTATTTCATTAATTTTCTATTTTTATTCCAGAGGTAGTCCACTGTCTACAGAGAAATGGGAGGGGCTGCAGGATACCCAGGGCAGAGTGACGGAAGTCGACGGAGTAAAACAACTGATATTTAGAGGGGTACGGTACAATATTTATTTAGTGTCATTATTATGAGGATACCACCCATGAAATAAATAACCTATGCAGAGCAGACGAGACAGATTTAACGTAGTAACTCAATTCACCGCTACGGGTCGGGGGGGCCAGTAGAACGGGTTATTGGTTAGTTCGCGTATCAACGTCGCGGCACTTGCTGGCTTATTGGCTAAAATATTCTTCCATCAGTAATCTCGAATAGCTGTAATATCTAGGCGCCTTCATGCGCAGTCAAGTGGTTTAATGGTTTGTGATAGTACAAGTACAAAGAACCGACAACCGTTGGGGAAGAAAGGTTCTCGAATGGCGTTCCCGTACTGGTACACGCAGTGTGGGACGACCCCCTACTAGATGGAGCAACGACCTCAATAGGTTTGCAGGGAGTGGATGGATGCAGGAGGCACAGGATCGAGACGATTGGCGCTCTAAAGGGGAGGCCTATGTTCAGCAGTGGACGAGTGCAGGCTGACATGATGATGATAGTACAAAGCATTACTTATCCCTCTGCAGGGACGGTCTGTCTTCAACAGAAGGGGTTTAGAGCGTATTGCTCCACACTGCTCTACTGCAGATTGGCAGGAGCCAGTGTTTTAAACACGGTCACTGACTTAGCGTAACGACAGTCATCTATCGACAACAGCCGGGACCGACGGCTCGTGACGTGGGCATGTTCAGCATCGAAACACGATCTGTTTACGTACATGGACAAAGTTAATGAGTAATCCTAATCGTCTGATTCCTTATCACATATAGCATCATCCATCATCATCATCGCCTGTTTTTTAGGGTTCCGTACCCAAAGGGTAAAACGGAACCCTATTACTGAGGCTCTACTGTCCGTCCGTCCGTCTGTCACCAGGCTGTATCTCATGAACCGTGATAGTTAGACAGTTGAAATTTTCACAGATGATGTATATCTGTTGCCGCTATAACAACAAATACTAAAAATAGAATAAAATAAATATTTAAGGGGGCTCCCATACAACAAACGTGATTTTTTTGCTCATTTTTGCTCGATATTGATAACGGCAACAGGTAGACGCTTGAAATATTCACAGAATATTTATTTATATATTCACTATAAGAATAAATAATTAAATTAAAATAAAACAAATATTTAAGGGGGGCTCCCATACAACAAACGTGGATTTTTTTTTTCCGTTTTTATAGATAATGGTACGGAACCTATTCGTGCGCGAGTCCGACTCGCACTTGGCCGATTTTTTATACTACAGTAGGGAAGCGGTTACCATTCGCGGTTACCGGTCATGGCGAATGTTTTAAGAGAGGTAGGGCGTATCAAAGCAGCACGTCTGGGGAAGTACCTTCACCTCACGGAAATCCGCAGCCAAACAACAACTCCCTAGAGGGTTGTTGTATTCCTGCATGGGAGTGAGATCATCAGTAAGCTAAGGAGTTGCTGTGTAAGCAACAGGGGAGGCATCGCCCGAGTGATACTTAATATATTATAAGCCTTAATAGGCTACTGAAACCGCTTGACATCAGGTGGACCGAAAGCTTGCATGCCTTCCAACGTAAAAAAAAACTTGCAAGCCCCATTGCCCTTGGTTGCCGGCATGGAGGTTTTTGAAGGAAGCTTGATCTTTATATATATTTCCACAAACATCGCCCAAAATAAAGAAAAAGTTAGAATGTAAATATTCTGAAGAGGTGATTTACACCTCTTCAGAATATTAATTTCACTTCGGAAAAGTTGCATAAGACCAACATTACAACTGCAAATTAACTGCTTTAAAATTTCTGTCAACGGTCCACAAATGGTTAAACAATATGTCAGAATTCAGTTTTTTAACAGAATAGTGAATCTATTGCTGTAGGTGCTACTTCAACGTCGCTGCTGTCAGAATAGAGAAACGTCCAAATGTACTCATTTCGACAAACGCCGTGCAGCAGGGCAGTTGCAGTTTTTTAGTAGAATTGACGCAGTGATCTCACGGCCAGTCCCAGCCGGGCGCGACGTGTCAAACTAGCGCACGCATTAACAGTATCTAGAATTTAGTGTTACTCCATACTCGTGCCATGACTTTTACGATCTATCTACAGTTTGGCTTGCATGTGTAAAAATGTGATATTATTTTTATATATATCTGATGTAAAGTGGTTACCGTAGCCAATATAAGAAGTAGTCATATTTATGTACGCTATGACCACAGCAAACAAATGTTTTATTTTCTTTCGCTAGTTTTTGCAATATAAGAACTAAGACAGAAAAAACAACACAGAATATTATTATAGAGCGGGCACCGATTCACGCTTGGCCATTTTCATTTACAGGCAATTTGATCTAAACTACTTTGTGTGCTTCCGCTCCCAATTTGTTCGTGCGAACTACTGCCGGCCGGCACCCACCCACTACCGTTAGTAGATGCATGCCGCCGCTGCCATGGTTGCGGTCGTGTCTGCGAGTGTTCACCATCTGAAATGTGAACCGCATGCATCCGCCACCGTTGCTGCCCTGGCTGCTCTGGCTACGAATTCATTCGTATGTTATGACATCATTCGTAGCATGTATTTCTAACGCCTAACATCTACAACGCCTGAGAATGCTTCGCGGAGAGTCGAAACACGTCGCAGAGACGACCGGAGCAGCCATGGCAGCGGCAGCATGCATCTACTAACGGTAGTGGGTGGGTGCCGGCCGGCAGTAGTTCGCATGAACTAATCGGGAGCGGAAGCACACAAAGTAGTTTAGATCAAATTGCCTGTAAATTTGACTTTCGCAAAGTAAGGCCGGAATCTATTAACTATTTTCATTTTCATTTACGTAATTTTGTTGTTTTAGGGTATAGCACATTCAATAAGGAATCAAGTATGGAAATATCTGTTAGACTACCATCCCTGGCATATGACACACTCGGAACTAAGAGCGTATCATAAGAAAAAAGCAGACGAGTACTTCTGTATGAAACTTCAGTGGAGGTCCATGACTGAACAGCAAGAGTCCAGATTCTCCGAATACAGAGATAGGAAGAGCTTAGTAGAAAAAGATGTGAATAGAACGGACAGGACACATCCGTTCTTTGCCGGAGATCTGAATCCGAATTTGCTGACCTTACAAGATATTCTCCTCACATATGTCATGTATAATTTTGATTTGGGCTATGTGCAAGGAATGAGTGACATACTGGCCCCTTTGTTACTGCTTTTTTCGGGTAACGAAGTGGAGACTTTTTGGTGCTTCGTTGGGTTTATGGAGAAAATTGTAAGTATCTTATTTTTTAGGTTTCCGTACCACTATCGGTAAAAAACGGACGGACCGACGGAGACGAACAACTCCTCAGAACACAATCGTTCTGAAGAGTTGTTCGACATGATGCCAACAGCTTCGTTTTACAATCGCACAGCCCGCCGACGGCTGGGAGTTTATCCTCATACCACCACATGGTCGCATACTGTGCGGTTCCAGAGAAGTTTTCTACCAAGAACTTATTTTTTTCACGGGACAGGCCCACCACTCATTCCCACCACTGTCTCTCCTGTGTAGCCAGAATTAACAACGGCGACCACAGCCGCCTTGGAACTCACAACGAATTTAATCAGAAGAAATTTGTAGGAAGTTTTGGAATTGACTACCCCTTTCGCCAAGTGAAGCTCAACTGCCATACACCACGGTATATCAAATATCTAACGCTATTGGGACCTAATTTCTGAGTTGTTAGCTAACACATCGATTCCAATAATATAGATTGCAGATTGGCGCCTAAACGCCTAGTAATTCTCCCTTGTTGCAAACAAATCAGAATAGTTATACTACTCCGGATGTGACATGCAAGGAATTATAACATATCGTCCCGCTCCCGACGCTAGAGATCGCACTCCCAGAGAACATGATGTGCTGTTTGCTCGAATTCATGATTTGTCGTAGAACACTCACATAAAGGTTAATAACACAAGTGTGATCGAAAAGGGTTTAGCCCTAAAGTTTCCATGCCCAGTTAAAAATTGCGAAGCGGGATGATTGACTTCTAACTACTCTTTATTTATTCTGTCTCGTACTGATTGAAACCATCTTTCTGGCCATTCTGACAGCAAAGTTTCAAGTATCTCGTTTATTGGTTTGAACAATCTAAGTATTTTGTCATGATCGCGGTGTTTTAGAAAGTCAGGGTGCATTTAACCGCGTCGTTGTATTTCTAAGTCAACTGGTAACACGTCTGCCTGAACTGGTAGTGACTCGGTGCTCACAGTTCTATACGATTTACATAAAAATATTAAAGTGAGACACTGACTTTGCAGCAACTTACGACGCGCAACACCTACGGTAGCCCTATCAGCCCATGCAGGTGGACTGCACGTAATACATCCTAAATATGTGGCTGTGTAAATAATTTTTAACGTTTCAAAAGTTAAGCCCGACGTTGAGGTGGAAATTCGAGTTAACGCATAAAAGTTCTTTTTGGCTTTCAGCCATCCTGCTTCATGTGTTCATTGTAATTAAAACCTTTGTCTATCAGTAATCCCAAGTAACCAACCGAGTTTTTATTTGCAACTGATACTCTATTGAAGTGTAATCGCGGCGGAACCTACAAATCCCTTCCCCCTATTCCCTTGAGTAAGAGCTGGTATGTTTTGTGGATGCGAAATCGAGACGGTTGCTACTACCAAGAACTATTAAGTTGTGGAATGAGCTTCCCTGCCGGGTTTTTCCCAAGGCTCTACAGCATGGGGTTCTTCAATAAAGGCGTGAAGAGGTTCTTACAGGGACGGCAATTCCAGATACACCCCTGGTGTTACAAATGTCCATAGGTTACGGTAACTGCTTACCATCAGGCAGGCCGTACGCTTGTTTCTCACCTCTGTGATATAAAAAAAGTCTGTCAGTTAATATATTTGTCTTAGGATGTATCATATTGAAGTTAATATCAAATTATGCCCGCGGGCAGTGATGGCTTAGTGCATAAAGAACCAGATTATTAACCTACTGGTTATATAAAGGATAAATAAAAAATATTATCTTGCAGTAATAAATAAACGTTTAAATGACCCAAAATTATGTCAAGAATGCTAGAAACCGGCGGGTGTGCATGAAAAAGAGTTATGAATGTTAAAGAAGCAGTGATGTGTGTAAGGACCGCGTCTTATGGCGCTCGGTACTCTGCCTACCCCGCAAGGGGTTTGGCGTGATGTTATAGATGATTATTTATTTCAAATAGCCGCTTAAATGGCGCATTGATCATGAAACGCGTGACGCATTTGTAATTAAATAGACTACCAGCCCTAAAAGCTCAATTCAATTGCAATAATGCAATTGATTGACCACAAACAAACAAAGGAAGTTGCCAACAAGTTTAGCTCTAGTATAAAATAGTTTTTACAGCTTATAGTACGCGGCAAACAATTTGAGCAAAGATGGCGCCGTTCTGCATAGGTTCCATATACAATTTGTATGGGACAGCTAAAAATCGCTACTGCGCAAGTTTATTTGCTGGCCACTATATAAAGATGTATAAAAGATGTCACGTGTTTTTACGCGGCATTTTTAAAATAACTAATCTATAGACAGTTTTAAAAGTTCGTTTATTTTAAATTATATTTCTTCGTGGTGATAAATATCAATTATGATTAAATTGAATCACCTTTTTAAATGTGTTCCGATTCCCCTATTGACATGAGATTTTGCACAGAGATAACTGAAGAGCTTGTTGGTGCAGCAGGCTAGTTTTTGGGCGAAAATATTATATATCTAACATATTTTCGTTATTTTACCCCACGATCACGCGAAAGGATCCATGGATCAAAGTTAGCCAGCTATAGTTATATAATAAACCTTATCTACACACAATTATTCACAGGCATCAAATTTCGACATGGACCAAGCTGGCATGAAGCATCAATTGCTCCAACTACAGCAACTGCTAATGTTCGCCAGCCCGGAGTTAGCCCAGCACCTTGCCCAGAAAGATTCGGGAAACATGTACTTCTGTTTTCGCTGGCTGCTCGTCTGGTTCAAGAGGGAGTTCTCCTTTCCAGATATAATGAGGTGAGATAGTTGTTATTGCGGTAGCATCTTATATGGTCATATACTCATTGGTAGCCCTGGGCCCATTTCCCCTGTTTCCTTCATAAAGGGAGTCCTGTAATATGTGCATCTGATTCCATTGCTTGTGATTAAAAGCAAGTTCTTCCCCATGATATCGAAAGGAGTTGTGGCTGTGGTTCGGCCTATGAAAGTCGTGCCTGCTGAACTATTATATACCCAAGTCCGTAAACCAAGTAAAAATTCTCACTCAACTCAGACAGACAAGAAAAGAAGGGGAAGATAGAAGCACGAAATTTGATTTCAGCAGTAAGGTAGAAAGTTGGGTATAAAGCTAGGTGGAAGGGAGGTAGTGAATCTCTTTACATGGTTGAACTCACGGGCTTTTTAGTAATCAACAATGAAGTTTTAAAAAGTAGAGGAACATATTTACGGTATTTTTTTACGCCCGACGTAAATGAGCTACTGAAGGGCAAGCTACTAGAAATAGGCACCTTACTCAATCTTCTGAGGGGGCACCCTCCGGGAGGGAGGGAGGTGGTGAACTCTCGTGACTATCTTTAAGGGCTGCGGTACGGGTTATGTCAGCTTTTTACTGACAAACACCACTTAGAGGTTGATTTTAGTTGGGAAGAGTTCATTGCAATCGCCTCAGGGGAAGCAAGATGACTCAAACGCACTATGAAACATACTTAAGTGTTTTTAACTACCTCTACACTGGCAATTTATTTTTAAATTGGAAGTTGCTGGCTTCCATTCCTCTGTCTGCCTCCCTAAGGTTCGTTATTACTCTTTTCCCTCCTGCTGCCTCTATTAGTATGTCTATTTTGTTTTCCTTCTGTATATTCTTCAATCTTTCGTCTATATTTTGTACCAGACTGGATTTTTATTTATTTTTAAACATTTACAGGCTGTGGGAGGTCCTGTGGACTGGGTTGCCATGTGCGAACTTCCACCTTCTAATATGTGTTGCAATACTAGACGCTGAAAAGGATATTCTTATGAGTAGGGATTATGGATTCACTGAAGTTTTGAAAGTAAGTATCTTTTATGTTTACCTTTACTTTCTAAATGAGCGTAAATTTGGAGACAGATTCACCCTCATTATTGTTGTATTAGGCTTCGAAAACGACAGCCACCAATTAAGAAATTTTACATACATCTTCTTTCTATCCCGTTTCCTAACCCATTAGGATTGGAGGGGTTCACTGCATAAACCTAAGGATTTGGCGAACATACTGATTTTTACATAGAGCGCCTGCTGTTCCTGTCAGACCGCCACAGCCCAGAGGGGAAATCAGATCTTTCTTAGGTCTTTTGAAATATAATTTATTTGACGTCCAGGTTTGCTCACGATGCCACGACGAAGCTGAGCAAGTGATTATTACATGCCCTAGGATTAAAACCAGGGAAGTTTAGTGTTTGCACTATCTTGAGAGGGTCCTTTAAGGTGTTAATGTGTGATCACAAATAAAAATTCAAAGTCCAGTGTAAGCCAACCGGCACGTGTATCTTAGCTTTACAGTACATAAGTTGATTTTATATCCTAGTTCGAACAGCGGGTATCTGACGTTACGGCGCACGGTAAGCGACTGCTTTGCCCTCGCACTGACTGTATAATTCCATTGGATTATGCTGCACTTTCGGTTGCCGAGGGCCGCTACAGAAGGACTAGTTTATGAGCCGTTTCTTTATCGGTTATGACTGCTCGAAAATATATTTTTAATCGTTAATAGATAACTTAAGAAAAGGGGCTTTTTTATGTTTTATGGCGGGTGTCAAAGTGGCGTTACCAACCATTGCGCCATCGAATTATGCCTCCCGGCGTTATTAAATATCGAGTATCTATCTATCTATAACTTCACGCCAAATCCCTTGCGGGTAGGCAGAGAGATCCGGGCGCCACATGACTCGATCCTTACACACCTCAACCGGCGAGCGTGCATGACAAGAGCAATGAATGTCAAAGAAGCGTGACATTCATTGCTCCTGACATCACCTTCTGATAAAATACGATCAATTTGGTCATGGTACGAAGTCTTGGCCTTCCTCGGCTAAAATACAACTAATTTAGTCGTGGTAGGTGTGACTATTGGTCTTCCATCGCCTCTACATCCTTTTACTTTCGCGTTGTATATGTGTTTCGTAATTATTTCTAAATATTGAGTAGTGTAATACTTGATACGTATATATTTGATTCGGAGCAGTGATAGCGCAGTGCATAAAGAACCGACCTAGTGACCAAACAGGCCCCGATTCGAATCCTGGCATGTACCACTAAATTCGTGTTTTCAGATTTACGTATATATTTGTAGTTATCACTTACTCGTCGGTGAAGGAAAACATCGTGAGGTGCACGTCCGAGAAAGTAAATTTCGAAAGACGGGCGACCTAACCTAATAAAGATCTGGTTTTCCCCTGAGTTGTGGAGGTCTGACGTCAGTCACTCCATGTCAAAATCAGTATTTTCGCTAAATCTTAATGGATTGTGAAACAGGATAATGCTAGGAAAAATACTCTCTTTCAGACCAACTCTGTTTCTTACATCGTCATTGCGATTCACAAGCGACATTTACATTTTTTTTTCTTTTTCAGCATGTAAACGACCTGTCGATGTGTCTAGACGTCGACAGAATACTAAGCACAGCCGAGGGTATATACCACCAAATAGTCTCTGCACCACACCTCACAGACCAGATCCGGACGATTCTAGGGCTGCCTATAGTCGCCGCGCCTCCACCGCCCGAAGAAATGCCCTCACAATCCAATGGTACGACCAACGAAAGTAGCGCCGCCTACCGGACGGACATGGACGAAGTTATGTATCAGATAGGATTAGACATGAATTTCTAAGCACGGTGATTATATATGATTAATATACTCGCTGTTTGTTGTTAGCTTTTGTGCACTTTACCCGTTTGATTTTGATTGATTGATTGATACTTTACTAGTGCCCCTATGTCGATACTAGCAATGTTACCTAATTTCGTGCATGTTTTTGAGTTACTTGGCTTTTTGAAAGTTAAATATTAGTTGCAAGATAGTACAATGGCAAAAACAATATTGGCGCCCTCTATAGTGGTTGAGTTTACCAACAGGTGTCTTACATAAATAAATAACAATGGCAGATTTAGACCCAGATTTTTTGATTAAGGGCTACGTAATCAAGTCTCACTTAAAACTAACATAAAATTGAGATTTTTTAAGACAGGCATGAAGTTCTGATGTGGGAAAAACAAATAATTAAAGTTAACTTTGATAAAATGAAAAAGTTTAATACATATATACCAATTTAAGACATATTACCACAACAAATAGCGCCTACCTCTCGTGCACGCGGTGCACCCTGTGGATTAGCAAACGAGGCACTGGCGGAAGATAACTGACAGCTTCATTTAAGAGAAGTATTCTGTTCGGAGAAATACCTACATTTTACAATATCCCGCTGCAAAATAAGGAACAATTTTATTGTTGGCTTCTGCGAGTGAGTAAGGTTACCAAGAAGTTGGTGAGTAGGTGCTGCTTTGGCAGCGATTGATATTCCTTGTATTGCAAGCGTTCGTGGACTGTGGTTACAGGTGTATATATAATATTGGATATATGTTTCTCATAAGGTAGGCCATATAATTATGTGACATCCGACGTAATATAAAGAGTATAAATTTAATTAAGATGTAAGAAAACAGGCTACATAATATGTCGACCACTGTCAGAGCGCGCCACTAAGGATAGACAAGGATATATTTATGTAAATTTTAGTAGGTTTTTTTTTATTGAAATTCAGATGTCACCACACTAGCACCCTAGCTATTTTAAATGTTTTTATTGCCACTTATATTGATTTCATTTATTTATTATGTTGTGACAGTTAATATTCATGCACTGTGATTTATACGTTTTTTATTGGTAGATTAGTTTTTATTGTTTGGTAGTATGGCGACTTTAGCGCCCTCTGTAGTTACTTTAGAAGTAACGATAGTTGTATATGGTACATATTATCGATTTGTGTCATAAGTATTTGTTATTGTAATTTATCGTACTTTATTGTTGTATATCAGTTATCTAAAGCTGGCACGTATCGCATTGCACGCGTGTTGCGTCTGAACACACGCAAGCATACGTATCAATGAGAAGTCTCTCTGTGTCCCTCGCACATGGCGAAGTTAGTGGGCGTGACAAGGAAATACCAATATTCCAGTACGTGCTAGGTTTCGATAGCTGACCTGTAATTTTATTGTGATCTTGCACTTGTATTTTTATGACACTCTTACGTACCTTATATATCTTATATAACGGTTGATCAGACGGCATTGAAGAAAGGATTTTAGAGATGCTAGCTATCTATCAACAAGTCAGACAGCTATACCGCCTTGTAAATATGCCATGTTTTTAAAGAAGCAAAATATTTAATAGGTTTGGCATAACACCACTCGTACGTTATTTAAATTTACATCTTGATTCATTAGCACGACAATTCTACACTCAGGAAAAAATATCATAGTTGAATTAAAGGATTTGAAAGTTGAATTATTCATGAATATTTTTATAGATAATTCTGTGATTCTTTTGTTTATTTTTTTTACTACTCCCACCATTTCAGGTCATTGTACAGGTAGTTACTGACCATGGCACGTTCAAACATGCTCTTTTACAGTTTTTTTACACAATTAGAAACGTAAAATCTTTCATTTTAAAGTAGTGTACATTTAAGAATGTTAATAATTAAACTGCATTTTTTTTATTGAATCTAAACTCGTGCTGTCTGTGAAGAAATCTTTGGATTAGTGACAAAAATCTTATTTATTCTGTTCCTAATCGATTGGAAACAAGTAGAAATTAAATAACTGTTGATTGTTGCAGTTAACCCTGTATATTTGACCAGACAAATACAACTAATTTTGTTAAGAATTTGTATTTTAGTTCTAACATTGGTAAAATTATAATTTTCTATACAATTTTGACAGTTGTCTGTGGCCCTATCATTTATCAGTAGCGTTAGTTTGTATCATACTATTTAAAATATTGCTATGGTTTTTCCAATATATTATTCGTATGTATTGGATGTTTTTTTTTTAATTCTGAAGAAATTCTTTATGTCGTGGACAAGGTAAGCATATATTCGTTCTTGGTAGAAATATTAACAGTATATTAACAACTTTTTTATATTACTTGTGCAGACTACTAATAAGAAATATACAAAAATAATTAACATTTATTTAGTAGGCGCTTCGCTAGCTACACAGCACGTAACTAACTTATCTCAATCATGTATAAAAAAAAATTTTGGTGCATAATTGTAACGTTTGGAAAGTATACAAAATATTGATATAGCTTGTCATATTGCTACATACAATATATGTTATGATACTCAGTTATATGCCACACGAGTGTTAGAACTTTGTGTTTTTAGTTATTTGTGGTATATACCATTTTTATGTACACGAATATATATATACTACGTCAGGAGGCATACAAGCATACGGCCCACCTGATGTAAAGCGGGTACCGTAGCCTATTAACGCTTACATCACTCGCGCGATGATGCTGCTTACACAGCAACTCCTTGGGAGCATACTAGTGACCTCACTCACACGCAGGAACACAATAACCCTATAAGGAGTTGTTATTTGGCTGCGGTTTTCTGTGAGGTGGAGGTACTTCCCCAGACGGGTTGCTTTGATGCGCCTTACCTCTTAAAACATCCAGACCAAGACAAACAGACTTGTCCATGCACACAAATGTTTGCCTTGTGTGGGAATCGAATCCACGAGCGTTGGTGTCAATGTCGCGTTATTCACGACTGAGCCACCGAGATCGTCGTAATGTACTTAAAAGAATTCATTAAAAGTGCTTTATTTAACAAGTAAATTGACGGAAAATCTCTCAATTATTCGTTTTAAATTTCTAGTTTTACCTCTTGTGGCGGGCCTACTTTGTACGTTGCATCCATTCACTATTGCCGTGGGCTGCGGTTTTAATATATATAAGCATATTTAAGGTATTTTTTCAGCCACATCAAGCAGGGAGCCATCCACTCGTACCATTTGTGTGGATAAATATAGGGTAAGCTTCACATGAGATCAGCTGTCTTTGAATATGATCGTACCACCGTAGACGCTTCGACGATATCGACTATAAGAACAACTATCGAATCTTCGAATTTCGAATCGATAAAAAATTGTCTACGAATACTAGAATAACTTCTAAATTTTATCGTGTTTTTAAGTGTATATGTTTTTAGATCCCGATTTAGATTAGATACAATCTTCCAAATACTTTCTAGAGAATTATGATATATATTCTTGTGTATTATGTAATTAACATATGCGTATAGTGTATAATGTAATGTATAATGCTCATATTTATGTAACAACTAACAAATACGTATTTTTCCAATTTCAGGATACACTCGAATATAACGGAATTCGGATAACTATAGTGACGCAAACGGTGTGGGCGTTGTTAGCGTAGCGCCGCTACCAGTACCAAATTACACAGAGACTGGACGAAGTGATATTTTTGTATTTTTATAGTACGCACTGAGATTGGGTCCTATTTGAAGCATAGCATATTTTTTTCGAAGTAAGGACGTTGGCAAATTATCTGATTCTATGTTACACTTTACTCCATTAAATATCGTGGTTATGATTACAATAGTGAGCGACAGAGGCCATAAAACTGCAATGAAGTACATTACAATATGTTATTCAAAAGACATGCATTGTTAATATTTAAGGTACAAAACAAGTGAATGATTTAGTGGCGGCGTTAGACGAAACGTGGACGTCGACTATTTCCATTCAGAAAGATAAGAAAATTAACGGAACTGAATTATACGCTAATATTAATTTTATTTTACAAGTATTATTGTTAATCAAATAATGAGAAATAAAATACATATAATTTACGAGGTCTCCACAGCCGCGAGGCCGACGCCTAGCCACTGTCTGATTTTCATAAATCATACAATCTTGTTTGTCGCCGGAGCTGTCCACAAATCATATCGGATAATCTGAAAACGTTTTTACAATACTCTGTTCTTGTGTCATTATTATTGTTAGATTCATATTAACCATTTTGTTCTGTGCAGTGTTGCCATGTTTTATAAACTATGCTATCGTATTGGTTGCTATTCAAATTAGGATGATTACTCCGACTTCAAGTACTGGCATGAAACATTTTCTGTTTCATGATTGAAAGCATTACGCTCATATTAGGTTTTTACCTGTGAAATTAGTGTGTTTATTTAGCGGGAACACCTGTCTGCGGATAATACTATTCTTCGTGGATTGAAGCTTGATATTGGATGTATGTATTAGTAGTTGTTTTGCCGAGCCTAGCTAGAAATTATATAATGTGTTTAGTAACACATTATATAATTTCTAGCTGTTATTCGCGGTGCTCGCGTAGAAGGAGGAGGGTATACAATAATATTCAATTTAAATAACTTCTGTACAAACTTTCATTCAGTCTTCAAAAACGGTGAAACTCGTACTTATATTGTTAGAATCAAAAACTTAAAAATAAATTGTCATGCGTCATTTTATGTTTTTAACAAGAGACAATCTGAAAAATATATTTTCTACAAAAGTGTCGTTTTAAAAAAAGAGACTTAAAAACAGGGAACATTTTGAAAAAGTAGCGTTTTGCGCCTGATCACTTACGGTACCCGATCTACGTCGGTCACACGTCGTTGATATTGCGTGCCGTCTATCCAACAACAACAAATGACAACTGATTTTTTAAAAGAAATGTCAAGCAAAGATGAATATTACAAAAATATTTTCAATTTAGAATTGTCAGTAGAATAAAATTTATAGTTTATTTTTCTACTAGCCAGCATTAAGAAGCGACAGTTTTATAGGTAAGAACCTAATTACTTGCTTGTGCCTTGATCATAACCTAAAGTTAGGTAAGACTGCGGGGGACCTTAGTTTCCTCATGTTATTGTAAAGTTTCTGTGATAATTAAAATATGGGCGTTATCACAATTAAGGGATATGACATACTGTTTTTGTAGATACATAAACAGCCTAATAAAAAGTAAATCCCACTATTATTCGCACCCACCGTGTATCCTGCTTAAAAAGATAACTCCCGACGCGTGAGAAGTTAAGCTCCTTCCAGACAATACTATTTAATTAAACAATCTCAATCGTAAGGGATTGATGGATCCAATTTCCTGTTAATTTGTTCAGGGCTGAAATATTAAGCTTATCAATTTTTCTGCTAAGTTATATTGTGAGTACTTGAAATGGCTTATCAAATATTATTGTTAAACATTCGAAATGGCACTTCAATTGTATTTTGATTGTGAAATGCAATTGTTCGATCAAAAGTTTTTGCTAGATTGTGAAATGGAATTGGCTGAACATATTTTGTTACACCTGTTTGTGAGGACTAGATTGGGCTGTGCAGTTTGCATGTTTGATTATATCGCACAGATTCAAATTGATGTAGATTCGGCAGACTTTCATTGCCATAATTCGTGTTTATGCTCTCGGTGCTGTTGTGTGTGCAGGTTGTATTTCTATTATATTTTCAAATAGGAGTCAGTCGACACATTTTTATCGCTAATTTTATAAAGCTAACTTGTCAATTTTTACATAATTATGTCCATTTCTAGACATGTTCCATGTTTCACTTTTGTCAATTGAACTGTTAATTTCGCTCAAAACAGTAATATTTTTGAGCACCTTTTTTGCATTGTCAGTAGTTCTTATTTTCTTTAACGATGTGTTAATTTAAGTAATAGCACATAAAACCATTTTCTATCAATAGGACATCGGACAATATTTACAAGAAATGATTCAAATTAATCATAATGAATATTTATCACAAAAAAAAAAGAATTTTAATTAAATAAACCTTTAAATTACCCAAAACCATGTTTAACGCGGCATAAACATAATGTTTATGCCGCGTAAATACTATCCGTACAAAATACAAGCTGTAAAAACTATTTTTTAATTCATGATTTAAGCTAGTTGGAAGTTTGTGGCACTATTTTAATAGTAACTTATTTTGTTCGTTATTAGTCAATCAATTGCAATAATAGCTTTTACGGCTGTTTACTACGAATGACGTCAAATGTTCCATTTTTATATAAATACCACCCTTAAATTAGGGTCAGTTTATGAAAAAAAGTATATCAAAGTCTGGATACATACTGCTAATCGAACGATTTGTATGGAAAGTCGATTTTTTATTGGTTCCGTAATAAAAATATTGTTATTTGAAGATGCATTCACTTCGTATTTGCATAAAATAATGCTGTTGATAAAATCACCACCCTGTATATAGAGTACAAGGATATTATTACCTATATTTGTTAAATGTTAGCTGAAGTATATTTTATATGTTAATTTTTGTGCCACAAAATGTTTTTTTCTTGGTACAACACATTTTGTTGTTTGTATGGAGAATATGATAATAACGTGCCTATACTTTGTGTATAGTTTCAATTAAAAATAAATAGACATAGATATTTGTTATCACTTATTGATCCTGATTTGCATATTTCCGACTTGTGCTAATTTCTATTTCGATTTATCTATAACTTCGAGCCAAATCCCTTGCGAGGTAGGCAGAGAGAACCGAACGCCACGTGACTGGATCCTTACACACCTCACTCGCTTCTGTAATATTCATTGCTCTTCTCACGCATGCTCGCCGCTTTCTAAGGCTCCTGACATTACCTGTGTTATTTCTTTGCATGCTAATAACAGTAATTTACAATTGTATTATTGTGTACCAAATTGAGGATTCTTCAAAGAGAATTTCTCTGGAACCGCACAGTACGCAACCATTGTGGTAACAGTAAGAAGCTGTTGGCGTCATATCCTACAATACTTTGCAACACACCCCATTGTACAATCGGTAGAACACCAATGGAGGCAAGAGTCCGTAAACTTAAGGCCATCCATACCGCGTGTGAGGACAAGATCGTCGACAATTCTCAAAACTCGTTTCGAAACGATCCACAGGTTCTAGTTCTAGCTAATAAGAGGTGTGTTCTAAAATTGAGGAACCATAGCAAATGGAGTGTTCTTACCAGTGAATGTGCAAACTTTTTTGATGGGATTGAATTAGAGCAGATTCAAACTGCCTCAGGCATACATTAGTCAAAGTACTATCAATTTCAGACACATATGATTGATATGCAATAGAAACAGCTTTGGGGACAGTACAGAGGCCTGTGGAATGTCAGCTTTCACATCCATGTTATCAGAGTAACTTTCTGTCTACCACAACTTTTATGAAGAAGCTGGAAACTCTTGCACAAACCCTTGGGCAGTCTGTATGATGACAACTTCGATAGAAGATCGGTACAGGCATCATCTGCCCCGACCAAACGCTTTCGCCATATGAAAGAAAAATGCCAATGTCAGGATCTTCAAAACATATAGTGACGAGGTGGCTTTGTGCCATTTGTTCTGTAGAGAATATGGTAGAGTGTAGAGGCGAATTATTTTTGAACTATAATTTATCATCTCTCCTTTTTTAGTTTAACTGTAGTTTATTCAATTTTTTTCTATTCAACGTCGAGAGGCATACAAGCATATGGCGCACATGCTATAAAGCGGTTACCATAGCCTATGAATGCAACACATTAAGTATCACTCGCGCGATGTCACCTATGCTGCTAATAGCTACTCTTTGGGTTACTTATGACCTCACTTACTTGCAGGAACACTACTCTCCAGCTACACTTGTTATTTAACTACGGTTTTCTATGAGATGAGGTAATTCCCCAGATGGGCTTCTCTAATGCACCCTACCTGTCTTAAAAATAGTCAGACTAAGACAAACAGGCATGCATACAAAGGTTTGTACATTGTGGGAATCGAACCCACGAGTGTTGACGGCAGTGTTACTAACCACTGCGCCACCGAGCTCGTCACTCAGCATTCAACTAATTTGATGTTTGAAATCTCTTTACCATAAATAATTACTACATACATTTTGCCCTCTTTTCCAGAGCCTGATTTGCTTGGAAGTAAGGTGCACAATGTGCTGTTGAGGTGGTTGTATATATGGAATGGTGGGCTCTTTTTTTTCTATATAGTTGATAGTCACACTATTGACACCCATACTGAGCATGGTAAAATGCTGTGCTGGAACTGCTATGTCCTCGAGGCATAAATATATTTACAAGGATTTATGTAACTTGTGTGGTACTTTTTTCCTCTCGTTTGGCATGACGATATAGATATCCATACAAGATAAGTATATATTCATGCCAAATAGTACACAGTTACTTAATAGAAGCATTAGGGCCATCTGAGTTTTTTTTGGTTAGAAGTTCAATTTCATGCCTGTTCCTGTGACAATGGAATGGTATCGGTGACTTTGACTGATAGTTCAATTTATAATTTCAACATTAGATAGCTTGTTAAACATTTATGTTATATTACCACAGTGCAATAGTAAATGGCTGATTAAGTCCAGAGTTTGGCCTATTTTTGCATACAAAATACATTGAAAATATTGTCTGTCAGTACAGTAGGCCAATTCTGCTAAATAACTGCAAATGCATGTTTACGCCTGTCACTTGAGTCGTGCAGGAATAGTGCAGTGCCAATACGTGTATTCTATTAAAGTTTCCTGCACTGCAACTGTGCGTATCCTGCAAATGAACTACTTAACACCTGTCGTGTTCCCATATTTCAATCTAATAAATTGGATTTTTACTTAATATTGAATTCTGTAGTTTCAAGCGCCATTACGCTTGATTGGCGGCGTGGAGGTATTTCTCAAAAGAAGCTTTACTTAATCATATATTTCCACAAACATCTCACAAAACAAATGTTCTGTAAAATAAATCACCGCTTTTGGATATTAATTTCACTTCGCAAAAGTTGCTCAAGAGTAACGTTAACAAAACTGCAAGTAAACTCCTTCAAAACTTCTGTCACCGCTATACAAATGTCAAAACAATTTATCAGAATGCTATTATATTGCAGGAAACGTGCAGGAGCAGTGCAGGTTTATTTAACGGAATAGTGAGTCATTTACTGCAGCATTCCTGCAACGTCGCTGCTGTCAGATCGCTTAACAGAATACTGAAACGTCAAAATATACGCATTTTGACACACGCCGCGCTGCATGCAGTCCAGTTGCAGTTTTTAGTAGAATCGGCCTACAGTACATAAATAAACAAACATTTTAGCTTAAAAGAGTATAATAGTCTACTGCATATTAAATACTTCTCCTATCTTAATAAATAGCTTCTTATAATGTAATGAGATCTGCTATATTTTGTATTTAAAATTTTACAAATTCAAAACATTTGCAGGTATCTGTGAATGTGATTTCAAATGGACATTGAGACCGTAGCGAGTCTGGTACGACTTGTCACAGAGGTGGCAATGAAAGTTTTTCACTCCAGTGTGCGTCAACGAATGCCTCTGTAACTCTGATTTGGAGAAGAACCTCTTCCCACAACTATCGCAACTGTATTTTTTTTCTTTAAGATGGTTTTTCCGTACATGAGAACTCCGTGAGCTTGACGATATAAATGTTGCATTGCACACTTCACACTTATGATTTCTAGTTCTCTTGTGGTTCCAGAGAATGTGCGAATGCAGACCTCCCGGTACTTTGAACTTCTTCGGACAGAATTTACAACTATATGGACGATCATTACTATGTGTCAACATGTGAATTCTTATGTAACCGGGAGGATATGACTTTCCACATTGATCACATTGGCGTAATACTTTTTCAGACTTATTCTTCTCTTTATCTGTACTCGGCTGACAGGAATGACAATTTAGCTCACTAACATTGTAAAAGCCCTCCCAGCAGTTCTCACACAAATATGGTTTTAGGTGAAGTTTTCTGTGTAATACTAATGACCGAAAGTCATCAAATTTTTCATTGCAATAGTCACAGTCTCTCCCTACAAGAGATTTGACCGGGTGCTTGTTAGTGCAATGCTCCGTTAAACTATGTACTGTATTAAACTTTCCTTTGCATTCAACACAGAATAAAGATTTTACTTTATTGTCAACATTTGAATCTATTTGCGTTTTGATGACAACTTTCCTTTTCTCATATCGTTTTATTTGAAAATCTGGTTTATGATCATCAGATTCAAACCCATAATCATATTGATCACTGGTATCAAATAATGTAGTGCTTTCAGTTAATGTTTTAGTACTAGACTCAATGAGGACTTTAAATGAATATGTTATTGTGAGCTGATGAATGCAATTTATGCATAGGTTTTCAGGAAATAGTTTTTCGCCTGTTATCTGAAATAATGAAAAAAAAAATAACCCATAAAATAAATTTGTCTAAGCAAATGCAATATTCGAATTAATAAATATATCTCTACATCAGCAGGGTTATAAAGCTAATTATTTTAACAAGATTACTACTGCTTTGAGTACTTGCCTATCAAATCAAAAGGCTATTTATTTTCTACAGGGCGGATGTATTGACAAGCCACTAGTTCGCGGAGAGGATTTAGGTAATTATGAAGGTGAAAAATAAATGATAGTAATTATAATGATATTTGCCTTGAAATTGTAGAATGTTTGTAAAATATCCGACAGTCGTACATTGTCGCCTGCTATAGAAATGACTGTGTGAACATGGCGCATTTCTTTGCTGGTTCCCAGACAGGTTCGACAGCGGTCTTTGTAACTCATATTTTTTTCTTAAGCGATACCTGTACTATTTTTCTCTAAACTGAAAATAAGACGGTAATATTTACAAATACAATCAAACAGTATACTTTTTTTTTTGGTTCTTTTTATCCCCGAGGGAAAAGGCAAAGGGATTTAGCCCATGCAGCCAATACTTCAGTTTAGAACCATTTGAAAATCTTAATTCTATGTTCCAGCTTCAGGAACTGTGCTGAAAAAATACTTGGGAAGGGTACCTAGACCCAATCAACCCAGTTTAAATACCACCCTATTCTATTCTATTTTTAAAATAATGTGGCTCCATCGTTGTTAATTTAACGATGATTTTGCCAATGTCGAGGTTGAGAAAGCCACGTTCCGGTAAAATTACTGTTGATCGGTGCAAAATAGCGAGTGCCCGCTGAGTGATCTAAAACAATACAACACAACCATATAGTTAGTACCCTACCCAGACAGATACAAATTAGTAGGCAGATTAAATGGGCAGCTAAAAGGGTGTCATAACATGGACTACCCAACAGAAGGATGTAAATGTTACAGGGCTCGCAAATACAATTGTTTTTTTTTTTATAAATTTAACCAAAACTGAAATAAAACGAGAATACACCAGGGTGAGTAGATAGGAGACATTAACAGGACGAGGGATATTAGGGGGGAGCATGTCATACAAAGAGACCTGGAGTTACGGGCAATTAAAGACGTTCAAGGGTTCCCTCTTCCAATCCGCACTCACACAAAGAACTATTAAGGATTTTAATTTTGGCTAGGAACACTGGAGAACAAACATGACTCAGTCGTAGCCTAATAATAGCCGATGTAGGATGTTTGTCAAATTGATGATATTTGAAGAACCACGGTTTAATAGGGATGTCCGATTGAATTTTTGAGTAAAATTTGGCATATGTGGCTCCACGCCTCAGCCATAACCCATCCCAGTCTCTTTTCAACCGCATATTAGCCAGCATTCTCAAATCTCTTGAAAAGCAGATGTAATACTTGTCGGTACCTAGATGAATCGCTTCTTTAGCACACCTATCTGCAGTTTCATTACCAGCAATGCCATAGTGTCCTGGAATCCAGGCCAATGCGACATCTAAACCTAATGAGTGACAGCGAAATAAAGTTTGTCTTATTGCTAGAATAAGTGCAAAATTATCTTTGGCATGAAAAGGTGGCTTGATTAGGTCTTCGAATCTGATAGGATTAGGGCTTTGGTGATATGGTGAGATTCTATATATGAGACAGCTTCAAGAATAGCTGTGGCTTCGCCTGTAAAGACTGAAGACAGACGAGGACATTTCAAGCTTAAAATTATGTGGAATTTAGGAATCCATACTGCAGCTCCAACATCGCTGGTCTCTGAGGCTTTGGATGTATCAGTGTACAATCTGATCCAATCGGTCCAGTCCTTTTCGAGTAAACTGGAGAGCACTTTGTTGGAGTCCGTGGTCTGTTTATTCACACCTAGGTCTAGGATAATTGACGATTTTTTGGGATGATGGTGATTTTGCAGGAGATGGCATTTGAACCATAGGTTCGTGACATCTAAAATATATTACATTTTCAATGTCACGAATCACTTGGGTCTTCCCAAAAAATCGTCAAAATGAAATGCTGCCAAAATCTGAAGTTAAACTCCATATGAGATGGGCAGCTGAATTTAGGTTCTTGGTGGTCAAAATCGCTAGTATACCAAACCTCATCCTCTGCAACATCACTTTGCCTTGGTTACTCAGGCCGACATTTTTAAAAATTCATAAAAATCAAACCTAACCTCTAAATGAGATGGCGGTCAGGAATTATATTGGGGACAATATAATTTGCATATATATCAAGCGCCATCCTCTGCAAGATCACTTTTGTTATAGTAAAAAAATCGACAAATTCAAACTTTCATTAAACTTAAAGTTAAATAGACTATAACTGGCCAATAGCCTTAATCGGTTCTAATTATAGTAATCTAACTTATATCAAAACGCCATTCTCTGCAAAATCATTGTCCAATTTTGCTGTGAGCTCCCGAACTAGTAGGGATAGTGAGGTAGAACACGAAGCTCTAATTGACTAATTCAGAAATCAACATCGTATCATTTCAGTAGTGTTTGTGCCTGCAATGTTTTTGTATGATGATTATGAATATGATAAAACTTGTAACAAATCAACAAAATTACATACTCGTATATCTTGTTACATGTAACATTAGTGATAGTAAAAAAGTCAAGTTTGACAAGCTATTCCCTGCACTCACTCGTCTCCCCACATCAGCGGTGTACCTTCCATCGCTGCTAAAAGCACTTCCAAGATATACAAACTCATCCACTTGCTCCAACACTACATCATCAACCATAATCCTAGTGTTCGTCCTGGTTGTCTCTCTTTCAAATACCATTATCTTGGTTTCCTTCGCATTCAATTGTAAGCCTTTCTTCAAACAATTGTTTTTCATTGTTGTGACTAGTGTTTGCGTCATCGGCATAAAGCAGGCAGTTAACCACTGAACCACCCATTCCCACATTCATATTTCTCATTCTCTGAAGACAACTGTCCAGATACAGGTGAATAACCGAGCCGACAGCACGCATCCCTGTCTGACACCAATATTGGTATCAAACCAGGGCGATAAGCTGCCGTCTACTCGTACACATGCTGTGCAATCCTCATAGGTGGATTGCACAGCACGGAGCAGGTCACCGTCAATCCCATATCTAGGCAAGATGTTCCAGAGATTCTTTCGCACGACCCTATCAAATGCTTTTCAAGGTCCACAAAACCGCAGAAAACCTTCTGGTCCATAGACATATGCTTCTCCACGATGTTGCGGAGTGAAAAATCTTGATCCGTACATCCTCTGCCGCTTCGAAATCCCCCCTGTGCTTCCCCAAGCATTCCATCGGATTTCACCCTCATTCACCTTTCAATGATTTTTCCATACACTTTAGCTGCTAAGCTGATCAAACTGATGGCCCTATAGTTGGCGCAGTCCATACGTGAGCTATTGCCTTTATACAAGGGCACGATGACGATGACTGCGCGTTTCCAATCGGTCGGAACCCTTCCGGTTCTCCAGCATAATTTGCTCAAAAACCAGAAGTCGTCCCTATCGTAGGTGCCACCCAGTTTGATCATCTCAGCTGTAACCATATCGATTCCCGCTGACTTTTCATTTTTCGAACTTCGTATCGACCATTCAATCTCATCCATGTTAATGTCTTCATGGTACGATGGCACTGCCGATTCAGTCACAGACTCATTCACAGTGCCAGCGCCCTGGACATAATCATACATTTCTCTAAAATATTGCTCCACCGTTCTAACACTTCCTGAGTGTTAACAAGAATGCCACCAGCTTTACATTTTATCTTGTCCATTCCGGATGCCGACGAACCACTCCGAGACTTTCTTTACCTCTCTCTAAAAGAGTTTGGTATTATCCTCGAAGTTCTTCGTCAGCCTCCCTTCCTCATTCATAAGTAGTCTTTCACGCCTCTCTTTCACCAAAGCTTTGGTTTCATTCGTGCATCGACGGTATATTTCTTTCTTCTTCTCTTTCATACTATCACTCAAAGGTGCAAAGATGATACGTAATCCAGCCACGCTCTTCTCTTTTTATCCACGGAGGATTGAACCTCTGCGTCCCACTAGGCATCTCCTTTCAGTGTTCTACGTCTCTTTGCGCATCCACATGCTTCTGTTGCACTGTCCACCATACTTTCTTTCAGAACTTTCCAACATTCGTCTCCATCTGAGTCAGAAAGACTCGCGTTCGCAAGTCTTTCACTGACTAGACGTACATACGTACTCCTCACACTTTCATCGTCTAATTTTTCACTTCTTATTCTTTCATGATCCCCGAAAGGAATATGCACGCCAGTGCCTCCACTTCTTGAAAAGGCCCACAAATCAGCTTATCACCAGATAGTGGTCCGTTTCAAGGGTGGGACCTCTGAAGGCTCTTGTATCCATTAACGACTTTCGGAGACGTCCATCTATCAAAATCAGATCAATCACACTTTTCTGTTCATTCCGTCTCCATGTGTACGTGTGAATATCCGTGTGATGGAAGAACGTGTTCGACACAAGGAGGTTTCGTTTCATACATACGTCTAAAAGTAATTTACCAGTGTCGTTCACTCTCTTATATCCGTATGGGCCAAGCACAGCTTCAAAACTGCTTCGCTTGGTCCCAACGCATCCATTCAGATCTCCACACATAATTATCTGTTCATTCGTATCAGCCAAATCCAGAAAACCCCTTGCAGTCTCCCAAAACTTCTCGAGTTCCTGGGGATTAGTAGAGCTCACAGGAGCATATGCTGCAACCAAAAAACCTCGCGTAATCCCCAATTTTATTTTAATCCAGAGAATTCTTGACCCTACTAAATCGTAATCTTTTACACCAGCGGCCAAGTAAGATGAAAGCACAACGCCTATGCCAGCGCTGGAATGATCGTCCTGGTTCACCCCGGACCACAGGGCCATCATGCCACCGGGTAGATCTTCGACGTCGCTTCCCTTTCGCTTGGTCTCTGACACACAAAACATCTAGGCATTCTCTCGTTCATTATATCTATCATCTCATTCATCTTATCTTGTAATCCACCTCTCACATTCCATGTGCCTATACGACACTCGGCTCTCCTCGACCCGCCGGGTTGGGCGTTGCGTGGTGGGTGGCGCCCCCCACCGCTGCATGCACTTAAACCCGCACTGACGAGGGCGGATCGGTGCGCGTCGTCTACGAGGGACGCCCTAATCCGCGCGTCTGTGCGATTTGTATTTAGGTCCATTGCAATCCAGTGTTGGACAGGCAGGGTCGCGACGTGCACGCTTCTGGTATCGACCCCAAGTCCCTATATTGCCTATTTTAATAATGTGTCATGTTGAGACAAAAAACTACTCGTACCAGAGTTGTGTTATCGCTGCGGCGATTATATCATATAAATCAGGTTATCAGATGAACAGAACAGACCAGGCCGAGAGGTCAGGGGTGGCTAGAAGGGACAGTTGGAGGCCACTTGCGGGGTTTGTTTAACCTCTATATTCAGTTACTACGTGTTATCGTAGTTTGGGTCCAGACCCTATCAAACAGATACGCATATTTTGGTTTTCAGTTAAAACGTTATCCAACCCAGGAGGTTGCGAGACGACAACTACCTATGTCAAGATGGTTATTATACCACACTAGTAACACGTGCTAGAAAAAGGTATTTATAATTTCACGTAAACGATCGAACCCTAAGATACTGAGAAATCATTAAATCGCATCAATAAATTGTCTGTATTTTTTTTCATACTGAAACTAGGCTTATTTGTGAAATGTAATATTATTATTCGAATATTCTGAGGTCTTGCTCTGTCTGCTTTCAGCTTTGCTTGTTTTTGCCACACCATTTTACCTAATAACAAGGAATGCTTTATATTTATTTCAACAGTTAAGTATTCGAGGAGAACATTCTCAGCTCAAAATCATGCTTTCACTGAAACGTACGACGTACATAGTAACAACCTTTAGGAAATGTGATGGTATCATTTGATTGCCAACTCAATCGCCGCGCGCGCTCGTTGGTAAATCTTCCCCGGCTACCACTTACAATACAACACTTCCGTCCCTTGTCACGAAAACACTGTCACAGATTGCAGAAAGCAGATTGAAGGAAAGCGAGTGGAAAGATGTCACATTAAAAATCTACGATATTTTGAGGAGACTGTGAAGACATTCTATATTATTGAGGTCATATGTAGTTGCCATTGTGCAGTAATTAAATTACATGAAAACAACAATTTTGATAGGCGCAGTGAATTTAACCTACTTTTTGCTTATGCTGCGACTTTCCAGAAGTGTTGATTAGGCCAATGAAAACAATCGTTCGGAGAACACTGAAGTCGCCACAGCGGACAAATGTCACGGCAATTCGGCCAAATAATTCTTGCCGTCCAATACAATACAACATAGGATTTTCTGCCCTTTCTTTAGGAGGTTCTCTCAAATATTGTTTTAAAATATCGCTCATACGTTCTTTAGGCTGAAACATTGAAATAATATTATCAAATATTATCAGGGACAAAAAATCTTATATTTTGATACATTGATGAGACAGTTTGGAAGGAATATGATACTTAGATGCGTATAGTATGTGCTTGACTGTATATTAAACTAGCTGCTGCCCGCGGCTCCGCCCGCGTAGAGTCAAATAACGTAGCCTATATGTTAATCCAGATCATAATCTATCTACGTGCCAAATTTCATTCAAATCCGTTCAGCCGTTTAAGCGTGAAAGAGCAACAAACATCCATACATACAAACTTTCGCATTTATAATATTAGTAGGATTAAATAATGACACATCGTATAGGGTTGCATTGTTTTTCCAGTATATCGTAGCGTATCTTACCGGAACTTCTTCTCGCGCCTTAAACTAGTGACATAGTTTGTTGTTAATTTTTATTATTAATTTTTTTACGTTTCATTGTAAAATTGGTTTTATGTAACAATGTTGATAGTTGATAGATAGATAGTTGATATACAGTAATGAAATAGTTAACGCTAACACGTTTATGGGCTTTTTGAAGGACGTGAAAAAGTTCATGAATATAACCCAGCGAACTTAAAAAGCATAGAATGATAATTTAGAACAAATTCATAGTGCATAATCGACACCAAAACAATCAGGCTCTCGTATTTGAAAACAAAACATCATTTCTCGAAAATACAGTTAGCGAAAAATATGCCTTACCTCCAAAACATAAGCCGCACTTTACGATAATTGTTTATGGTACAAAGGAATCACAGAAATGTAAACAAAATTTTCTTGTCGATGATTGGCTGCATGCGATCTCGCACGATCGAGACACGAGTTTACTCGATGTGGCGACATGTACGCGCCACGAAAGTAAGGCCGTTTATTGCAATAAACAACCACGAATAATATATCTTTACGAATAATTATCTTTACAAACAGAACTACACTTACCTATGAAATGTGATTCCTGAGCATTTATGATTACTGGTAGTGTTATTTACACACCATTTGACGACACAAGAAGGCATTATTACGAAAAATCTTGAGAATACATAAATTAAAACAGACTGACACGTCGTTGTTTCAAGCCGACTGACTAACACCGACTGTCAAGGCGCGCGGCCTCATTTCTAAGCCCCGCCTAACCCGGCCTCTTTTATGTTGGGTCATTTTTGAAACGTTATTGCTGCTTCTATGCTTTTTAAGTTCGCTGATATAACCCCATAAAATTCACAATCGTTTTACGCGTGATATTTAAATTTCAAGATTGGGTTTAGGAATCCTTCGCGACTATTTTTCAGCGGTTTCTGAAGCTGGGACATCTAGAATTATGAAGATTTTGAAATTGTTCTGAACAGTAGGCCGATTCTACTAAAAAACTGCAACTACACTGCACTACGTTAATACTTATAGTAATCTATGCACTGCACTCCACTGCTGCCCGGCGTGTGTCAAAATGCGTACATTTTGACGTTTCGTTAATTTTTTTTTTGGTTCTTTTTATCCCCGAGGGGAAAGGCAAAGGGATCTAGCCCATACAACCAAGTCATCAGTGTAGAACCAATTGAAAATCTTAATTCTATGTTCCAGTTTCAGGAACTGTGCTCAAAAAATACTTGGGAAGGGTACTTCGACCCAATCAACCCAGTTTAAATACCACCCGTAAAACTATAGGAATTTTACAAGGTTTTCTTGATGAACTTATTCACGTCTTCCAAAAAGTGCATAAACGTGTTATCTCTGAGTTTTTTCATTATTGTATAATTGCACTAGCAGTTATGTTACAAAACACTATCGAAATTGTCACATAAAACTAATTTTATACTGAATTGTAAAAAATTCAAATATAAGAACAATGTCACTCGTCAAAAGCGCGGGAAGAAGTCCGACGTTTCGTTAAGCGATCTGACAGCGGTGACGTTTAACGAAACGTTAAAATGTACGCATTTTGACACACGCCGCGCAGCAATGGAGTTGCAGTTTTTTTAGTAGAATCGACCTACTGTTCAGAACAATTTCAAAATCTTCATAATTCTAGATGTCTCAGCTTCAGAAACTGCTGAAAAAGACTGCTGCTGCTGCTGCTGCTGAAGATTTGTGCAAAAGAATTTAGTCTATACAGCATAGGCTAAATTATTTTGCCTGTCCCTATGTGGATGATAAGAACACAAAAAACATCTTGGCAGAAAAGGGAGAAGACTGGACTTCTTCACGCGGTTTTCACGAGTAACATTGTTGTTATTGTTACAATTCAGTATAAAATTAGTTTTATGTGACAATTTCGATAGTATTTTGTAACATAAGTGCTAGTGAAATTATACAGGAATGAAAAAATTCAAATATAACACGTTTGTGCACTTTTTGGAAGACGAGATTAAGTTCATGAAGAAAACCTTGTAAAATTCACTATCTTTTTACGAGTCATGTGTCATATTTAAACTGCAGGATTGGATCTATGTACCCTTTCTAAGTATTTTTTTAGCACAGTTCCTGAAGCTGGAACATATAGAATTGAGGTTTTGAAGTGGTTCTGTATAGCTAGATCCCTTTGCCTTTCCCCTCAGGGTTAAAAAGAATAAAAAAAAGGAAGAAAACTGTTCGCGGACTTCTTCCCACGCTTTTGACGAGTGACATTGTTGTTATACTTAAAATTTTTACAATTCAGTATAAATTTGTTTCATGCGACAATTTCGATAGTATTTTGTAACATAAGTGCTAGTGAAATTATACAGTAATGAAAAAACTGAAATATAACACGTTTGTTTATGCACTTTTTGGAAGACGTGAATAAGTTCATCAAGAAAACCTTGTAAAAATCACTATCGTTTTACGGGTGGTATTTAAACTGGGTTGATTGGGTCTAGGTACCCTTCCTAAGTATTTTTTCAGCACAGTTCCTGTAGCTGGAACATAGAATTAAGATTTTCAAAGGGTTCTAAACTGATGACTTGGCTGTATGGGCTAGATCCCTTTGCCTTTCCCCTCGGGGATAAAAAGAACAAAAAAAAACAATAAATACCTCGACATTGCCAAAATCATCGTTAAATTAACTCAGAGAAAGTATATACCTTCCTGTGAGTAAATTAACAATGATGGAGCCACATTATTTTAAAAAGTAGAATAGAACTAAATAAATCAATGTCTACCCATTTTCTTGACGTCCAAATGGTAAAAAATACTAAATTACCTCCCAAAAAGCGTAATAAAAAACGCAAGAAAAGGAACAACCAAGCCAAATTGACTATCAACAAGAGAAACAAAAAGAAACAGTGTAAAATACCAACTACAATGTCCGAGTGGGCTGAAAACTTCACGTTTGCAGCGACATGGCAATTGAAGCATCAGGTAGCCTACTGGAAAGCACGGGCAACATCTTTAGAATACGAAAATAAGGTCTTACATGATATTATACGTAAGTATCAGTGCGGTGAAGAGCATAGCAGTGAGAATGATGAATCTGACAATAACGTTGAGGAAGCTGATGTGGATGAAGAAGTAAATGAAGACGCAGAGGCGAATGAGGAATGTGAAGACTTTGAAGTCAGTGAGGAATTTATACAATTTCTAATGTCGAATGCCAAGTACAAGGAAGATGCTCGCCAAGAAAGAGAAAAATTAAAAGCTATGCGCGAAGCAAATGGTTGCACCGCCGCACTTCAAATGGACGAAGTCCCTCAGGAGTCTGCGGACGACAGGCAGAAGTCATGGCAGGAGCTGTATGGCGTTCACTGGCAGAGGATATCTACTTTAGAAATGACATTACAATCGCAGTTCTTAAGTGAATGTGATAAAACTCAACCGGTGTATTGGCCGCACTTACCTTTGAATATGAAGTTTAATTGATCACATTGTATTACTTTAAATACTTTTATACGCAGTATGTTTCATACAATTGTGTGACAATTGTTGTGTTCTATATTAACTTAAGACTTAAACTTATACTTAAGGGCTCAATTGAATGTAAACTTGTTGAGAGACTTTGCTTACTTTTCTATCAAAATAAATAAATAATAATCTCATAAAAAAATTTAGAGTGTATAGGATAAAATTCTTGTCTCCCATGTTGTTGTTTGTGTATGGATCTAATGCAGACTGTCACTGGCATTGTCAACAAACATGTTATTTTACAAATTATTGTATATAAATGTATAAATAAAAAAAAATATTCAAGAAATTTCTATTAAAATTATTACATTAATTAAAATGATGTCGACGAACTTGGTACCACAGTGGTGAAACGCACTGTTACGCTACTTTGACACCAACGCTCGTGGGTTCCATTGCCACACAGCACAAACATTTGTGTGCATGAACATGTCCATTTGTCTTGGTCTGGGTGTTTTTAAGAGAAGCAGAGTGCTTCAAACCATCCTGTCTGGGGAAGTATCTCCACCTGACAGAAATCTGCAGCCAAATAGCGACTACCTGAAGGGTTGTTGTGTCCTGTGTGTGAGCGTGGTCATTAGTAAGGTTCGATTTCACTGCCAAGGTGTGCCAATAGATATTTCACATCAAAAGGCTATTCATAGAAGTTCCTTAACCCGTTGCGTGCCGAACAGTTTGATCAAACCGTGCGCATTATGGCAACAAGTATATATCGGCATTTAACGGGTTAATATGATGCATAATGTTCTAGAATCACACTGCTTGCCTTTAATGGGTCTTTCATCTTATTGTGACCCATTTCAGTCACAATATGCATACCCCATACAGTGCAGACTTGAGTGATTATCTCCTGTAAACTTATTAATGTATAAAATGGAAGAGATTGTCTGAACATGCTAATTTCTGGAACTACCATTTTGATTTAAAAAATTGTTGGTTGTTGATGTTGTTAGTGCATCTGGCGTTCCATGCCTACTGCAATGGGAGACATGCTGATGAGTGATGATATGTATTTTAGTTGTATCTATAGATGACAAACGTTATGTTGGTAGCAGGTAAGTCCTAGTAGAGCTGTGTAGTGCTCTCTGTTAGGTTCACATTTTTATATCATAAAATTAAAATAAGAGAGAAGAAGAAGATAAAAGAATAAAGTACTGGTGTAACTCTTATAAAGGTGAAGCTGATATATTTTATTACAATATTCTTGGGGAGGAAGGTGGCATGAACTGAATGGAAACACATGTAGCAAGCTGAAACCACAAGGTAGTTAGCAATTATTACTTCACTAGTTCAACATGATAAACTAACACGATAACACTAGCGAGGATCGAGGCAAGGGTTTGCTTTCCACTCAGGACAAACATTTGTATACATAATAATATCTGTTTGTCTTGGTCTGGGTGGAAAGGTAAGGTATACTTAATTTGCAGGCGTTTATATGCTGCGGTAAACGCATCATATCAGATGGGCCGTATGCTTGTATTTTTCCCATCGTTCTAAAGTGAAAAAAAGTAGGCTACGGTAACCACTTGTATACACACTGACGTGTTTAAAATGATCTATATCTTCACAAGGGACTAGGCGTCCCTAGCAGAGAGAAGAGTGAGGTTAAGTAAGCTCCTTATAGCAAGCGTTCATTGGCTACGATAACCATTTTAGATCAGTATGTTTGTATATTCTTGACGTATAAAAAAATAAATATTGAAAAATGTGATTGACTTACCTTTTATTTGTAATTTTTAACGCGAGGCTCCCTCGCTGACAATGGCGCCACCCCCTCTCTAATGAGTTCACACATAAACAAGACAAGCCTCTAGGGAAATGTCATTTGGCAGCGGTCTTTTGATGGAGGCCAATTCGCCAAAAGCTCATTCGGTAATTGGGGGGATGTCATGTGTAAGTGAGATTGGTTTTGCCTTTGATATGTGGTTCTTCAAAAGAGGAGTGAAGAGGATTCTACACGGTCGGCAATGTACGGGGGACGACATTGATGTTGCAAATGTATTGTATGTATGTAAACAGCAGAGGAATGCCTCCTCTGCTGTTTACACAGCAACTCCTTGAGACCTCACTCACACGCAGGAACACAACAATCATCTAGGGAGTTGTTATTTGGCTACGGTTTTCTGTGAGGTGGAGGTACTTCCCCAGACGGGCTGCTTTGATGCACCCTGCCTCTCTTAAAACATCCAGACCAAGACAAACAGACATGTTCATGCACACAAATGTTTGCCTTGTGTGGAAATCGAACCCGTTGATGTTGATGTCAAAGTCGCGGCATTCACGACTGAGCCACCGATCTCGTCAAGCTTAGTGATAAATAATTAGTTTTTTATACAACGTCGTGAGGCATACGACCCACCTGATGTATTATGGTTACCGTAGTCTATGAACTCTTGCAATACATCAAGTATCACTCGCGCGGTGCTACCTCTGCTGGTAAAACCAACACCTTAGGAGCTTGCTGGCTGGCCTCATTGACACGCAGGAACACAACAACATCTCTAGGGAGTTGTTATTTGGCTGCGGTTTTCTGTGAGGTGGAGGTACATCTCCAGACGGGCTGCTTTGATGCGCCCTACCTCTCTTAATAGTACAGTATAGTTTCTTTTTTTTATACAACGTCAGGAGGCAAATAAACATACGACTCACCAGATGTAAAGCGGTTACCGTAACCTATTAACGCTTGTAATACATTAAGTATCACTCGCGCGATGCCACCTCTGCAGGTAACACAGCGAGTCCTTTCTTGCTGGTGACCTTATTGACACGCAGGAACACAACCCTGCTGAGAGTTTTTGTTTGGTTTTCTGTGCGGTGGAGGTATTCCCAGAAGCGTATCAAAATACGCCCTACCTCTTTTAATAGAATAAATAACAAGGTATAAAATGAAAACTAGATAAAGGGAGCTAGCTATTATACCGCCGGGCTCTCAAGCAAGTTAAATGCTAGGCGCTGCAACGTACTAATTGCCCATGCTGACAAAACGGTCAGCAATTTATATGGGACACTTCATCACTATCAATCAATGCATAGAAACCGGGTCTTGGCTACCGGTGTGTCCGACGCTTCATAGTTTCAATAAATAAAATCTCAATAACCATTTTTCACTCTATCTAATTTCTAATCTCAGTAGGTCACCTGATCGATAACTGCATACAAAGTGTTTCGTTTACTTGGTCAATGGATAAACTGAGAAACCACTTTGTGACCAAGTTACTTGGTAAGTTTAT
This sequence comes from Pyralis farinalis, assembly GCA_947507595.1. Lineage (NCBI taxonomy): Eukaryota > Metazoa > Arthropoda > Insecta > Lepidoptera > Pyralidae > Pyralis > Pyralis farinalis. Next base: position 33,617,712 of record OX382271.1, on the reverse strand, counting down.
GAGGTGAGGTGTAAGTGATACTTAATTTTCATATTATTGAATTCAAGGAGCAAGGGTGGTCCAAGTGTATCACAAGCAGTGATAGTCTAGTGCAGGGTTTCGCAAAGTGGGGTACGCGAATCCCTAGGGGTTCGCCATTCGTGGGTAAGGGCTTCGCGACAAGATTTACGTAATGGTGACTGGACACCCGAGGAAGGGAGGAACGTATGTTGGCGCGCGCTCGAACCTCGCGGATGGGTTTTCACATTTGGTCATGATTAAAACGATATTCAGAAATCGACTTGATTCTTATTTTACATTGTAGGTAATTATTTTTATTATTAGACTTGATGTTGAGACAGAATTAAGGTTAAAATTGTCCAAAGTTTTTTTCAAACAGTAGTCGCACCATGTCAATACAAGTATCTTCGTAAAATCATCAACCTTAATGAATTAGAAAACATGCTAGGAAGAAGAAGAAGGGTCTCATCTTCAGTGGCAAAGCAAACGCTACTTGCACGTGATGCACCTTGCTAATTAACAAACGTGTCACTGGAGACAGAGAGGTAGTATACTTCAAAGTAGTATCCTCTTCCCCCCGGACCGCTGACAAGCGTGGACGTGCTCACTAAGTGCTATTCGAATTTCTGCTTAAAATCAAATTTTGAATTCAAAAATTATTTTTGTTGGAATTTGTGTGTCGTTCGAGTCGGGGATAGATCTTGTGTATGCTGGGCGGGGAGACTGGTTTTTTCCGCTGAGCCACCGTGCTACTGACATGCTACGCCGAAACTAAACACGACTTTCAACGGCTTACTTTTGTGCTACGCTACGACGTATCCGCTACGAGTGTCTACGAGTCGCATTAGAATACAACGCAGTACTACGTTCTATACAGTGACGACGACCACTCCGCTGTGAGCGCTTTTTGAACTTTTGCACCGCCCTGCAATCAGTTCTACGCAGCCTATAGTAAAACCATATCGGCCCAGGGATCATGGATATTTGTTCGGAGACTACGTCACCTACGCCATTAGAAGTAATGACCCCAGCCGTTTGTAAGTCTGATATTATGGTACATACGGACGCTACTTTGAACAAATCTGCCTCTGAGACAGATTTGTCGCGTATTACCCCTCCAAACTTTGCTTCCATGCGAAACAAGAGACGTAGGGCACAGATGGAGGACTCGATCCCCAATCAAATGAATGACCTGAAGGAAGAAATGAGAAAGTTAATGACATTATTCTCAACGGCTCAGACTAATGAACTAAAACAGGTGAATGCTGCTCTAAAAGAGATTCAACAGTCAAATACTAACATCGAAAAATCAATTACTTTTCTTACCGCACAAAATGAAGAATTGAGGCAGAGAATCGTCGAACTGGAAACTCAAAGAAAACAGGATAGGAATTATATTACTATCATGGAGAGCAAAATAGAAGAAATGCAAATGGTGACCCGAAAATCTAGTTTTGAAATTAAAAATGTTCCGAAAAAAGCTAGAGAAAACAAAGAAGACCTTATTAATATGGTTGCAAGTCTATCATCGTCTGTGAATTGTAATATATTAAGATCAGATATCAATGATATATATAGAGTGCGAACGAAAACTTCTGCCAACATAAACTCAACAATTGTCGTGGAAATTAGTTCAACTATTATGAAAAATGATATTTTAAAAGCAGCAAAAGCTTTTAATATCAAGCATAAAAATAAGTTGACTGCTAAACATCTTGGCTTCAAAACGCAGGAGGACACACCTATATTCCTTTCCGAGCATCTAACCCCCAAGGGTGCGCGACTGCATTACCTGGCACGAGACCTGGCCAAGTCCAAAAATTATAAATACTGCTGGACTGCGTACGGAAAGGTTTACGTTAGGGAACATGAAGAGGCTCCTATTACTGTGATTAGAAGTGAAAGTCAAGTGCATCAACTTCTGTCTGGCAAGCTACAAGGACCCCAGGTATTCTGACTATCTGAGGCCATCGTTACTATCCAATTCAACCCATCGGCAGGTATGAGGAACTCGATATTGCAGGATTTTTCCTGTTATTTATTTAAAGCAATGTTATTATTGTGTTTATCATATATTCTGTATACTAATCAATGTCTAGCTACGTATAAAATTGTAAAACATAACACTGTGTTAGGGTTCAGTTCAGTATATGTCAGATCATATACTTTTTCACATACTTTATTTCGTGTTATATGCTCACACAAATTATTAATCCCTATTCCTCAACAACAGTCAATACTCAAATCACTTTATTTACATACACATGACTATTATACCACAAATCAAGAACTAAAATGCTCACATACATATGAATTAGGTAAACTGACTTTGGTTAACGCTAAAACTGCATATCACACTTTCATTTTACATACTATTATATGGAATGGCTGAAACAATTTACAATTTGAACGTAATAGATAGTGTCGAAATTGCTCATGCAGTTGAATGTGACTGTGCTACGCTATCATCTGAAAAGATAATAAAAGAAAGCGACCTTACAATAATCTCCCAAAACATACGTAGTATATTTTGTAACTTCGACGACTTCCTGCTTACATTATCCTCCCTTCCAACCCACGCTGATATTCTGATTCTAACCGAATGCAGGCTTAGCTTGAACAAACGTATACCACAACTTAATAATTACAACGTCTTTTCTACTACATTCCACCTGAATCAAAACGATGGAGTAGTAGTATATATCAAAAAGTCATTACAACCTAAAGTCAAAGAAATAAAACTCACTCAAGCTTCATGTCTCCAACTGGACGTAAACAGTAATATTATACTTTGTATTTACCGCTCTCCATCTAATACCAACGCTGACGGATTTATAAACTCACTTTGCTCACATCTTGAAACACTAGCATCACAAAAAAATGTTATAGTTGCGGGAGATATCAACATTAATATTGCGCCCAAATCCAGCGAACCAAGACATGAATATAATAATAGAACAAACTATTTAAACTCACTCTCTGTATATGGTATTCTCGCTGGTCATACTCTACCTACTAGGGAGAAAAGTTGCCTGGATCATTTCATGCTTAAGATCAACAAAAGTAAATACTCAGCATTCATAGCGATTTTGCAAACAACTATCACAGATCACTTCACTACTCTTCTTTCTCTCTCCAAATCTAAACCGCAACCTCCTATAATTAAAACTAAGACAAAAATAGATTATTCAAATGCTCTTAAAGATTTTCAACAAAAAAACCTAACTGAATTACTGCTTTCTAATGACCCTACTACCATAATATGCCGTTTGACAGCAGAACTTAGTGAATCTATAAAAGCTAATACCTCAAACATTAAAGTTCCTAAATGTCAACGCACCATGAAACCCTGGATTACTCCTGGCATCCTGAGATGTATTAAAAATAGGAACTCACTGCAAAAGCAATTACGGGAAGATTGTCACAACGAAACATTAAAAATAACATATAATCGATACAGGAATTATTGTAACAATCTAATTAAAAAACTTAAACGGAAATACGAAAGCGATCTAATAGCTAAATCCCTGAATAATAACAAACTTCTGTGGAAAAATATAAAAACTATAACTTACAGTAATAAATCTCACAACGATAACATTGAATTAATTAATCTTAAAAGTAATCCTTATGAATCCCTTAATTTTATTAATAATTACTTTGCCAACATAGGAAAAGATCTTGCTAGTGGTATGCAGTCTAATGCTACTCTAGGTCGTAACTATACTAATAACTCACCAGCCCATGGCAATTCTTTTGTTCTATTGAATACAGATACAGACGAAGTAGAAAGAATTCTAAATAATTTGAGGTCTGAAAGTGCTCCTGGTTGGGATAGCATTCCCGTTTCTTTTCTAAAACTTGCAAAAAAAGAGTTGGTGCCCATAATTACTCACCTGGCAAACTTATGCTTTCAGCAGGGAATATTTCCAGCACTTCTAAAAAAATCTATCATTACGCCCGTGTTCAAGAGTGGGAACAGAGACGATGTCAGTAACTACAGACCAATTTCGGTACTTCCAGCTATCTCCAAAATAATTGAAAAACTACTGAACTCTAGATTAATTAATTACTTAATTACTTAAGCAAATATAAATTATTGTCCCATTCACAATTTGGATTTAGACAGGGCATGTCCACTGAAGATGCAGTAACTGCTCTTACTAAGTTGGTAACTGAAAAGGTCGACAAGGGACAGAAATGTATATCGGTATTTTTAGATGTCAAAAAAGCCTTTGACACCGTCTCTGTCCCAATTCTTGTACACAAACTGGAAAGAATTGGAATCAGAGATACAGCACTCTCTCTCTTTGTTGATTACCTCTCTGAGAGAATGCAGAGAGTAAAGATAGATCAACATACTAGTGACGATGTGGCTGTATCGTACGGTGTGCCACAGGGAAGTGTACTGGGCCCTACACTCTTTCTTATATACATCAACGACCTCTGTAGTCTTATAAACGATAAAGCCCAAATTTTCTCCTACGCTGATGATACAGCTGTCGTCTTCGCTGGTAAAAACTGGGCAACTGTAAAAGAAAATACAGAACATGGTTTGAGAACAGTAGCTAACTGGTTAAAAGATAACCTACTTACATTAAATGCCACAAAAACCAACTACATTTGCTACAGTATCCAGAGCCGTACTCAGCCCAAAGCAGATTTTAAAGTAAGAATTCACTCTTGTGACCTGAACACCACTCCCTGTGATTGTGATTGTCCTACTATACAAAAGACTGACAAAACAAAATACTTGGGAGTTGTAGTCGACCAGCGATTGTCTTGGCACTCACATCTTGATCAAGTCACAGCCAGAGTAAGGAAGCTGATTTGGATCTTTAAGACCTTAAGATATGTAGTGCCTGGATCTGGCGTACGGTTGAGTGATCAGGGCTCCTCACGAAATGTTCTTAAAGACGTATACATGGCATTAGCACAATCAATTATAACTTACTGCATTCCTATCTGGGGTGGTGCAAATAAAACAAAAATGCTGGAAGTTGAACGTGCACAACGGGCGTTACTTAAGGTAATGCACTTTAAACAAAGAAGATTTCCTACAGATGCATTGTATGCTATTTCTAAGGTCCTGTCAGTAAGAAAGCTGTATATACTTCTAATAATACAAAAAAAGCATAAATCCGTAACACATGACCCTTGCAATAAACAAAAGAGAAGAAATCATATTCTTCCCCACTCTCAAGCTAAGACCGCATTTGCTGAAAAACAATATAATAGTCGTTCGACCTACTTATACAATAAATTAAACAAAAAATTAGACATTTATAGTAAAACACTATATGAGTGTAAGAAACTTATTATAAATCTACTAACACCACTAAATTATGAGGAAACAGAGACTTTATTACAACACACGAAATAACACATATACACAGACACAAGGCCTCCGATACATTAATACAAATCCATATGCGCTAGAGAGCTCGTCTTTATAACTATACACACAACACGCACATTTTGTTATTGTAACCTTATTACATATTAATTTAATTTAAAGAAGCTATGGAAGAGCGAAGTCACCTGGCACAGGCATTTTTTTGCTTACAAGGTGACCTCGGTCATTATATTATAAATGTAAAAACATTTTAAAGAAATAAAATATTATTATTATTAAATATTATTATTATTATAGCTTAGGAAAATACGTCCATTTAAGAGAAGACAGCGGCCAAATACCAAATCTCTGGTGGACACTCAAGGAATTGTCTTAGCGGCAGATAATAAATGCAAGCATTGTAAGCGTTTACAGACTGCACTAACACTCACTTGACATCAAGTGGTCGTAATTCGTATGCATGATTGTCTCCCGACGTAATATATAAAATATATCCATTACAATGGAAGAGACGCATATTTAGGGGCGTCGCAGTGTCCAGCAGGTTAAACACCAGACACTGCATCTTAAATATCTGCTACAAACTAGGATAACTTCGCAAGATGCTTTCGAATTTAGTAGAAAGAGTAGAACTCATTCCCAAAATCACTGTAGCTCCGGAAAATCTTCACCTTTCAACTTGCCGGAAACCATGCAGTTGGTGGGAATAAGGTTAAGTGCACGAAGTAGGCATACACTTGGGTTTTGGTTAGCACAAATTTAGATATCAAGATTTCTATCGAATTTCTGACTTACAACGAAGCGAAGTCCATAGGCGGTAACTGATTACCATCAGACCAGTCTACCAGTGCGTCGTACCCGCTTTCACCGACATTGTCCACGGATCCTTATTGTTGGATAGATATAGCCACGGGGTTGGGTTGGGGTAGGTTGGTAGAGGTCGGGTTTTTTACTAAAAGATAGAATAGATAAACCGGGACGGAAATAATCGTCGCAGAATCTAAGTTGTAGACATAGTTCTTCGAAGTCATCCGGTCAAACCCGCCGAGTCATTAATGACAGCTCCATCTCTCATGGGAAATTCTAGTGTGGATACTTAAAAAAAGTTGGTTTCAATTTCTATAAAATTTATTTGTAGACAATAAAGTTAATGAATAAGTTTTAGTTTTGATGACAATTGTTGACAGTTCATGAATTCACATATGAATGTCGAGTGCCAAGAAAAGCAAATAAAAAAATAACGTTGGAATTTTACGGAACACACACCGAACTTTCTGATCTGAATTTATAGACGAAGAAAAAAGACAACAAAAATGTAAGCTTTTCGAGATCCTAGATATTAAATTCGCAGCTATAATTTCCCCATAAAAGTGAAAACTGAAGTATGCTTAAAATATTTAACATTTTTTCCGACTTTTCCAATTCCAAATTATGAACATAGGAGGAGAGGGAAGGATTCAAATTTGATCATAATTGATTTTCATATTATCTATTATGATCAAAGTTAGCTAGCCAAGTTAAATAAAATAAAACAATGTTAAGAACATGTTCATTAACATTTTTCATAATAATGCCTCACATAATTATGTTTGAGAAATTAAATAAATTAACAAAAATATATTGTCATTTTTATGTCAAGTCCCTTAGGTTCACTAGTAGACATGTCGCACAAAGATCTTTTGACTTTTGTATTTTAGGGAAACATAAAAAGTATTGGTTTGGGTGTATTAAAGATCTAAATAGCTAATCAGCTCTAGAGCCGAACTAATCAAACTGTAATGTACGTACTATACGTATAATGTTCGTTTATATAATTTTTTATACCACTAATGTAGCAAACAATAATACGGCCTGCCTGATGGTAAGCAGTTACCGTAGCCTATGGACATTTGCAAGACCAGGGGTGTCACTCTTGCGTTGCCGACCCTAAAAGTTTGGCTAGAGCTACTACTCACAACCATCACAACACAACCATCCATCATTTTTTACATATTTTTTTTTATGCAACGTCAAACATGCAAAGATACGGCTCGCCTGATGTAAAGCGGTTATCGTAGCTTATGAACGCTTGCAATACATTAAGCATCACTCGCGCGATGCTACCTGTACTGCTAACACAGCAACTCCTCAGGAGCTTACTGGTGACCTCACTCCCACGCCGGAACACAACAACCAACCAACGCAGCCAAATAAACAACAGTATAAACATAGACTATGCATAATACACTAGTAAACAAACAGTCATATTGTAATGTTAAAAATATCTAATGTTAAAACCTTATTTGTTATATAGAATCTTTTCTTTGCATACTCTGTTTAGTCTATGACAATTTTTCAAAAATATTGATTTATAATTCAAATTTTTAAAATATTACATTTTAGTGTCGGAAAACAGAAAACAAGGCAGTCAGGAGCAAGATCTGACGATAGAAAGATACTGAGCATCACGTCTGAGACCACCAGCCCCTGCTGTGTGGCTACGTGGTGAAACATCGAAAATCTCTGTCTCTTATTCAAAACTGTGAATCTCCGAAACATTATAATAACATATATTTTCCATATACTCCAGCTGTTGCTGTGGACGTCTGGTGACTCTTACCGCTGCGGTGTTGGACCGCGAGGCCGTCCTCACCGATACTTTCTTCAGCAACGTGGTCTACGACGTCCGTGAGTTCCTCGCGGACCTGCAAGCTCTCTGGGGTGCTGACGTGCCCAACTGCAGTCGTTGGCCACTATAGCCGACGGCCGCTTTCTCCATTCCACCAGTTTTACATTCAGTGATTCAGTGACTCCGGTGAGACAGTGCGGAACGAGTTCTTAAAGACCATTTTAGCCGAACTTATAGTTACCCTTTTTTTTATATTTATTATATTATAAAATAGCCCTAATAAATTTATATAACTTTTTAGTATCCCTTTTTCTTCATCAAGTAACATAACAATATTCTAAAGAAACCAAAGTACATCAGGCGTATACTAGTTCACCACTGAAGTGAAAAAACAGGAATTAAAAATTGCGTCAAGAATTAATCCGTGTGTAGTCCAACAAAACGACGAATATGGTACTTTTCCATGTTACAATAGTCATTCCTGTGTTTACTGGTAGCCACCTACTTTTTTCTTAGTACAGTAATTACAGCGTGTGTGCCTGCATGAGTAGATTATACCGTTTCTTTCGTTCAGAGCTAATAATAAATAATTGACGCCAACAACTGCCATCGTTATAGCATGTAACGAAATAATAAGGATATTTTTCACACAATGGTTTTTATATTCGCGGGAATTGAACTTGTGTAAGGTGGTTGCGTACTATTAGGTTTATATATCTGATTTATGATTGAAAAAAATATTATATTATTTTAGAGAAGAAAATAATAGGTATAATTTAAGGTAATAGCCTAAGGTAATATTTACGTCCTTTATTAATTGTAGTTATTTCAGATTTTTCACTTTACAAACATCGGAGATAAGGGTGGGGGAACAGACATCTTCGACAGAAAGACGGACAAACGAGCAACCGAAAATAAATAAAAAAGTAACACGCTATTTCGCTAATAAGTTAATGTTCAAATCGGCGTGCGTCGCTGGTGGAGTACCGACAATTTGCCCATCATTTATGATGAGCTCGGTGCTCAGTTATGAATGACGCGACTTTGACACCAACCAACGCTCGTGGGTTCGATTCCCATACAAGACAAACATTTGTGTGCATGAACATGTCTATTTGTCTTGGTCTGGATGTTTGAAGAGAAGTAGGGTGCATCAAAGCAGCCCGTCTGGGTAGTACCTCTACCTCACAGAAAACCGCAGCCAAATAAGAACTCCCTAGAGGGTTGTTTTGTTCCTGCGTGTGAGTGACGTCACCAGTAAGCTCCCAAGGAGTTGCTGTGTAAGCAGCAGAGGAGGCATCACGCGAGTGATAATTAATATATCGCTAGCGTTAATAGGCTATGGTACCCGCTTTACATCAGGTGGGCCGTATGCTTGTAAGCCTCCCGACGTAGTATAAAAAAAAAATCTCGCCGGGTTGTTTGGCGCGCAACATTTGGCTTTCACTATGTTAAGAGATCCTCCCCGCCGTAAGCGAAGTGCTACAATTAACGATCCCATCCTGTAAAGTAATCAAATTATTAATATACTACTCTGTGTAAAAAGTATCGGGAATATGTCAATAAAAAGACCCGCGTAAAAGAGGTCGTTCTAATTTTTTTACTGCATGTTGGTAGCACTGTACTGATTTAGCGCGCAAAATTTGAGCGGGATCTGTCATTTAATTTGTTTTAAACTACACTTTTTGTTGGTCATAGTTTTGAGTCCTCGGCGATTTTTACAATGGAAAATATTGTTGAACAAAGAGTGTGCCTTAAATTTTGTGTTTCAAATGATATTTCATGTGGTGAATCACTAAAAATGTTGCGAAATACCTACGGCGAATCGTGTATATCGAAAACAAGGGCTTATGAATGGTATAAGGCTTTTAAAGAAGGCCGAGAAGTAGTAGTAGACTTGCCTCGTTCTGGTAGACCTTCAACCGCTACGACCAGAGAAAACATCGACAGAATCAAGAAGCTAGTGCTCGAAAATCGACGTATGAGTCTGAGAGAGTTGGCTAGTGAGGTGAACATATCTTTTAAGTCCGTCCACAACATTCTCATTGACATTTTAGGCATGAAACGCGTCGCCGCTCGACTAGTTCCAAAAGAGCTCAATTTTGTTCAAAAAGCGCAGCGAAAGCATGTCGCTGAAGACATGGTTTCCCGAGCTTCTACGGATCCGACCTTTATGAAACGTATAATAACTGGCGACGAGACATGGGTTTATGAGTACGACATGCAAACAAGCCAACAGTCTTCAGAATGGCGTCTCGAAAACGAGCCGAAACCCAAAAAACCGCGGCAAAGTCGCTCCAAAATCAAGGTGATGCTGACAGTTTTTTTTGACTACCGTGGTGTGGTTCACTCCGAATTCCTTCCAGAGGGAGAAACAGTGAATAAAGAATATTATTTAGGCGTCATGAAGCGTTTGCGTGAGAGTATCCGCCGAAAACGTCCAGATTTGTGGCAACACAACTCATGGATGCTGCACCATGATAATGCACCATCACACACAGCCATTATAGTGAAAGAGTTTTTAGCGAAAAATTCAACAAAAGTTCTCGACCAAGCACCGTATTCACCTGATATGGCTCCGTCTGACTTTTTTTTATTTCCCAAGTTAAAATTACCACTTCGAGGAAAACGTTTTGAGTCGATAGAAGCCATAAAAGAAAATTCGCTGAATGAGCTAAAGGCCATACCGCAAATAGCCTATGAAAAATGTATGGAAGACTGGGTGAAGCGGTGGAGATGTTGTATTGCAAGCGATGGGGCCTACTTTGAAGGCGATAAAATAAATTTAGATGAATAATTTGTATTTTTTGTTTTATTGACAAATTCCCGATACTTAGTACACAGAATGTATATCATAGTTTTGAAAAAACGCCTATTATGCCTGAAAAGCTCGGTGGTGCAGCGGTTAGTAAGTAACGCTGCTATGATACCAATGCTCGTGGGTTCGATTCCCACTAAGGACAAATATTTGTGTGCATGAACATGTTTGTTTGTCTTAGCCTAAGTGTTTTTAAGAGAGATAGGGCGGATTATAGCAGTCTGGGTAAGTATCTCCACCTCACAGAAACTTGCAGTCATATACCAACTCCCTGAAGGTTGTCGTGTCATGTGCGAGTGAGTGACGTTACCAGTAAGCTCCTAGAAGTAGCTGTGTTGGCAGGAGGTGAGTCAATGCGTGAATGATACTTCACGTATTTCAAGCGTTTATTTGGTACCGTCATGCTATTTTGATAGTCCTTACCTCTCTTATATTTTTTTCTATTCTGTATTGTTGGTGAACAGATAACCTCTATAATAATTTAACAATACCACTTAGTGAATTTTTAAATGCGGGTATAGAACGAATGTATATACAACCTCTGTTACTAGATATGCTTGATAAGACTATAATCATCATGGTAACAGCAAAAAATTTCATTTTCATAACGATACATCAGTTAAGGGTCGCTGAAATTCAATTCATTAACAGTACCAGGTCAATATTACCGTTTCTTATACGGGTCATCTAAACGATATCCAAACTGCCACTTTTCATAATGCTACAATTGCAAGTGGTTGCACCGCAGGATTATGAGCCTTCCTTCAATCGAAAATGTCTAGATAGAGCACCTTTCGCCAAACTGCTCAAACATGGATTGCGCAGGACAGTAATTTCAATCCGCCCTAAGGGACTTACAGACAACAGACAGAACCGACAGCTTAATGTGCCTTCTGAGCATGGAGAAGCTCGTGGTAAATACATCTATAGATAAACCAGTTATGGACGACGATACTTAACCGTTACTTAACTTACCTGCGAGTTCGATTAGTGTGATATGCGTAACAAAGTCATCAACCTAGTTATATTATTTACAATAATTACTACACTACTTACACAGAAGTTGACTAAATAAACATACAGAGAGAAAGAAACGCCTCTATCTTCGGTAGAGGAGAGTTATCCCTTTTTCTTATTTACTTTATAATTATCTCATATTTCAGTTCAGACAGTCTGCCCATAAAATGGTCATGGACATACAGACAGACAGACGGATGACACACAGACTATGAGGTCCAATGTTTAGTACAGGGCTCTAAAACTGATATAAAGGAAACTGCTGCGAGCGATGAAATTTCCAATCAAAAGATTTCAACGCGCCTAGTAGTACGCGGGTAGAGTCATAGGTCAATATTTACTTTGTGATTAAAAACGTAGAAGGTATTTTACACCACTATTGCGAAGATAATGTATTGGATAATCAGCCAACACGATTACCGATATCTGATGGATATGATTAATTTACTATAATATAAATATGGTACTTGGAACCATTTGCGAAACTTTGGCTCATCTGCCCATACGCACGGTGCCTAATAAGGGTGATAGATCAGATCCATTGCGTAACAGGTTTATTGCTATAACCTTCCTTCTGTCCAAGGATAATCGACTTCTAGCAAACCTCGAGAATCACGACTTTATCAGCGTCCGTCGATCCGGCCGATATTTCTTTCGCGATAATAAAGATAAGCTGTATATTCATATTTATTCTTTATTGCAAGTCACAGTTTTATAAGGTGTTAAGTACGAGTATATGGAATGTACATGTGACGTCCTGTGAGGGCACTGCAAACATAGGGGGGCAACTAGCTGCCCTTACTTAACGTATTATAATCTATTGGAACAAAATTAACAACATTACTTAATATCTACTATAAATTCTTAACTCTAATAATAAATTCTTAAATCTAATAAATTCTAATTATTTATATTCTTATATAATGACTATCAATACATATGTTTTTCCTTCAAAGAGAATATCACCCACTAGTAGATCATTAGGCATTAGAGATAGGCGATTTATTTTACAATAGCATTCATGTATATAATACCCCATTTAATGAAAATATTTTTTTGACCGTTAACCCCTTCACTTCCTGTGAGATTTTTATACTACTAAGCTGGCAAACAATGGTACGGCCTGCCTAATGGTAAGTCGTAGCCTATGAACAGTTGCTACACCAGGGATGTCACTCGTGCATTGCCGACCCTACTTTTCAGTTACTTATACCAAGTAGAGTGGTATATAAATGTATTATAGTGCCTTATGAAAGTGTAACACAAGCATCATCACGTGTTGTCATCTCTCCTATTAACGCTAATTTCCATCTTCTTGGCGGACCTTGCAGACTTGCAGCAGCATATCAACCCTTCGGGAAATTAGTGGGTAGCTCTTTGGTATTCTACAGTTATGTTCTTATTAAAAGAAGCTGCAAGATCAATTTCTTAATCGGTGGCGGCGAACGTTGACTTTGGCTCTAATGATGTCTGCGAGCCACTTGAATATCGTCTATGATAATTTCTATTAAAAGAAAAATCATAGTAGATCGTAGCGCTGACATATAAAATTTAACACCTAATCTAAAAACTTTGATCCACGCACAAAAGGCGCGCTTTATCACTCACCACGTTATCCTACTATCAAGACGAAACACCACAACGTCGCATCCCAGCCCCGAGAGCTTCGGAATTGGCGTTCGAACGGTATGCAATGCAACCACAACCTGTTCTGAGGGACGCTCCCCTCCGCCCCAACCCGTCCCGTCCCTCAAGCCGCTAGTGCCTCCCAAGCTTTCATGCTGGATGGTAGTACGCGCGCGGCTGCCAAAAAATATCTCCCATATGCACAAACTACTTTTTTTCAGTGAAAAGTGTCAATAATACTTGATACCGTGATATCGGATTGCAGTGTTGTGTTAATCGGTATTTCACGTCGTATAGTTCTTTGATTATTGAGTTTCTAAACATCGTGCCTTTTTTCATACATAAAACGAGAATTGATTATGTTTGTGAACGAAATAGTGTTGTGTTGAAAGTATTTTGGAGGTTTGTCACTTCTTTCATTATTTAAAGTGCAATAAAGATAGGTAAATTCGGAAATAGTAACTAGTTAGAAGCGGCTAATCGAGTCCTTAACTTAATGTTTGCATCGAACTTCCAACGTGCTAGTCTCTGTATTAAAACGTGATATGCGATGAATCGTACGGACCTAGCGTGTAGGCATCTATCTAAATACGAGCAATAGTTTAGTTGTTAGATGAACGTTATATTTTAGGTTATATAGCTCAAAAAGATATAAAACATTCAAATACTCGAAGTGATAAACTCCAGTGATAAACATATGCCGAAAAAGCAATGCACATTAGTTAGATCTGCATATGTCGTTCTTACTTATCCGTTCCTAGGTAAATTATGTTGAAAATATAATTACTACCTTATAATATATAACTTGATATCACAGGTAATATATAATACATGTAGTATTATGGTAGGCGTAGTAGTTGTAGTAGTAGGCGCGTTAGTACCATATAAACATTACAATAATTTAATTACCGCAAAATGGGTCCCAAATCACCAATTCATTGACAATAATTTTAGAACAAAAGTTTGTACAAATATTTGTCGGGTAAATTGGTATACGTTTTACCTGTTCAGTTTTCATTTTCACTGTTTGAGGTCGAGACCTTTCTAAAGTCATTAATTATAAAAGGATAACGAAAGCATTCAAGCTGACGAAGCCATGACCGGAAGCTAGTCACTAATAAAAGAATAAATAATATACACCAAACTTGCTTCGTTTTATATAGCAAATGTCGTTTTTTATGACCTATCTCTTTTCTCCGCTGGGTAACAGTTTTCTCTATCTTCTTCCAAGATCCAGTATGTACAGCTTTTTGCGCGCTTGTGACAGCAGTCAGTTGTCACGGGTAGGCTAAAGAGTATTTTTTATTACTGCCTTAAGATTGTGATTCAAGTAAATGTCCGCTGGACTAGAACATAATGTTAAATGTCTGTGATTGACATGAGTTTTTATTATTAGCACGTCTACTCTAGATTTCCTTGATAACTTGCAAAAATACAAATCCTCCAGGAATTTGTTACTTGGTTCCGGTATTCAGTGAGGTGGGTGTACTTTCCTAGTCAAGCGGCCCTTAATTAACTAACGCTATATCGTAGCTCTCTCTAAAAAGCGATTAAGTTTGTCATTTCATACACTTGGTATTACATTTTAGATGTACTTTGAGCACAATATTGTTCGTATCTGTTATATAGAGTTGTGCATACTTCTAGTAATATTTTATCACTAAAATATCAGATAAATGTACGTTAGTAAGATCAAAAGCCGATAAATGTAGGTTTCCTAATAGATTTCATGCTTAATTTCTGGTATTAGATTCTTGACCAATAGTAGTTGCTTGATACATACCTTTTAAATAAGGCTTAAATAAAGGCGCGTATCAAATATTTCCTTTATATTATAGCAGACATTTCTGTTATTTGATATTCACAGAATAGATTTTCATAATATTTAATTGAGGTGTTATATTTTACAATAATATTTCTAAGTATATACAGGGATGATGGTAGATCGAATATGGCTCTACAAGATATTTGTCCCTTTATACAATCATTTTCTCGGAAACAATCATTTGCTAAGTAGTAGAAGATAAAAACAATATGAGAGTCAATGTAAATCAATGAAGGTTTATGCAAAACAAATGTCAAAATGCATCAGGCCTAACTAACGATAATAATGTCTGATCTACGAGTATAATATTGCTTTAAACAAAAGGAAACATACAAGAAAACTATTTCCATTTTTTTTATTGCCCGCTGTCATTCAGACACATTTATGCTCTAAAAAGCGTTCAACAGGATGCATAATAATTTGATTTGAATTAAATAAATAGAAAATGACTGAACACATCAGCAAAACATTCTTTGATAAAATATTAAGGCGTATGATGCGAGCTTTCTGAATTTTAGATCAAATTTAACGTGTTCGAAGGCCATAAGCTATTGACTCTAGTACTCGTAAAAGACATCAACGACTACAGTATTTAATATTACTACAGAATAGTAGTTCTGAATATTTTCAGTGTATTAAATTGCCTGAAAGTACATAAAAATAATATTTGTGATTCGGATTATTACTAAAATTAATAAACTATAAACAACGAGTGAGTATAAAGTTACGCATTTAAACGGAATAACTTTTATAATTCGTAAAACTTGACAAAATCTTAATAAAATGTAATTTAAAATTAAGACAGATGACAAAGTAAAGCAACTTTATTTTAATAAAAATATGAAACGCGTACAATAAGTAAAATTTAATTTAATTATCAATAAAATTACAAGAAGAATGAGAGCCGTCAGTGACGTTAAACATATTAGTAATATCATTTGTTAAATCTTGACGTGATACACTTAATTTATTATGGAGGAAAATCGTTTAATTAGTTACGATCCCAAAATCAGTGACTCCTATATTTTAAAGATTTTATTACATGAAGTCAATGCGATTTTTGAATTTATTACGGCATTATTTTAATTTATTTATTACAGTCACTATGGCCTTCACAACTAAACAATCCAAAATGTGTTATTATTTTAGGAATACAGTTTTTTACACCACTAAGGTGACAAACAAGGGTGTGGCCTGTATGATGGTCATTAGTTACCGCAGTATATGTGTGCTTGTAACACCAGAAGCGGCGCTAGTGCGTTTTCGATACTGTGAAAACCTCTTTACGGCTATTTTGAAGAACCTCATGCCACAGTTCTTAGTTAAACCTTTGATACTGTATAACGCAACAAAGCGTTCTGATTACTAAACTTTCTTGTAGGAATAGAGCAATCTCATACAACTTTTTTTTTTTGGCCGCAGTCTTGTTGTTCTTTAAGATACTAGAAGGTGCTTGGGAACAGATGTGTGTCATATTATATGTACACTATGACATATATATGCGCTTGTTAATTCCGACAGATCTTTTGTAGTATTCGATAAATTGTATTCGAATCTACGATAATAATATAATACCTGAAATTATTCGTTCCCATCTGAATCATAAAATTAAAGATATATTAATGAATGTATCATTAATATATCTTTAATTTTATCACTTAACATTATTATTATTGTACCGCTGTACTAACTGGAATACATTTATTACAATATCGATTGATGATTTCAAAATTGAATTGGCGAGTTTCTCTATGCATTATTTCTTCGTAAGTAGTCAGAAATGCTGGTAGATGAAAAAAAATGGAAGATCGATTTGGGATCTCTCTTTCGCTGGAGACTAGTTTAGAGGAGGCTGCGTAGGTGTTGCCTAATCGAACACGCAGATTGGTCTTGATTTAATTAATAAAATGTGCTACTTACCTAAACTCAAGTTGTTATTTCGTCGTGTCTTCTGTGCTGTGAAAAAGAAACCTTAAAATCTAGAACCCGAAGAAGTTACATTTACATCTAATCTCATGTTATTTCAAACAAACTGTTTGCAATTTATCGTACACGAAAACAACATAAGCGAACAATAAGCACTTTAAGGCCGCAGTACTATCGATATGGGCGCTTTGCATTCAATGTGATATTATCCGGCCTTTTGTATACGAATCGACACACCCGGCTCTTGATGGCATACGTCGGCGTGTCAGCGGGCCCAATCGACTTCAATAACAATGTGATTTGGCAAATTATATTATCTTATTTACTAAAATAAAAATGTATAAAATACTTGAATGACTTTCAAAGTTTTTCCCTTTTGTTGATTTTGGAATTTAGTCTTATCGTAAAAAATATTAATGCTTGGTAGTAATTATTATACATATATACATATCTTTGCGTATGTCTCCCATTGGGGTAGGCTGAGACTATGGAACGCCAGGTTATTATTACTAAGATATATATTTTCTTATCATAATAAAGCGGTTCTTTTCGACACTGCACGCATTGTGAGGAGGTTTCTCACTCTGGAGCCCTGACTGTAGCTTGCGCCTCCGCTTCGTTACCAGTGGGTGCCCGTTTTTTATATTTTTAAATGTATTTTACAATTATATTACTTAGTATATTTAAAAATGAAAAAAATAGATAAATAAATGAGATGATAATAATAATATATATTTATTCAAGTAACTAGGACTCTTTTGTTAGTACAAAAACTAAGTATTAGTAAAATTCAATAATATAATACCTTACATTATACTTCTCACAAGAAATTCTTTTTCCTCCTAGGAACAACTCTATATAGAACAGTACTATGTATGCGTATATTATATGTATATATATGTTTGAATGTATTTACGTTTTATTATATTTCTCATTTGGTATACTAATGTATGTTAATGTTTTGAACTCATTCCTATTTCGTTAATTTGATATTTCCTATCGGATATTCTATAATCGATTGCTAAAGACCCCTAACAAAAAGACTATTAGATAGATGGATAGTAAAGGAACAAGTACTCGCTCCTTATGGGCAGCGGTGACTAATGAAACAGTTATTGTATTCCAGCTAGCGCGAGGAAAGCGTCGGTGGCTGGTAACAGTTAAGTGACATGTGTATAGGTTGCTGTAACTACGTATTAACTCGCGGGCAGGCTTGTTTACTATCCGAGTGATATAAAAAGTACTGGCGAAATTGTACAAAACAAAAACTGGTTTAAATCTATTATTCATTCGGAAATATCATATAGACTTCCTCATCAAGGCTAGGGGTGGATATGTTTGGTATGGAGGCGTGGAGGGCCCGTTAAGCCGTCGGTCCTTTATGTTGTCGATAGTTGACAATCCGCAGTTGAGTAGTGTGGCGGAGTATACTCTAAATCCATTTTGTTGAAAGGAGTCCTGTATCGATGAATTAGGATGAGTAAGGGTTGGTGTAGTTAGTGGTTACTCTCTCTATATTTAATTGCATTTGCATTTCCATACGTATAATTTAGGAAATATTCAAGCTAGTGACAACAAACCGACCACGTTTACATGATTTTTGATCGGTCTGAGTCTCTAGTCTTACAATGAGTAAAAATATAATATAAATAAATTGTTAAATTTCTCACAAAATGCAGAAATTGCTTCGAAAACAGAGTTGAGAGGAGATTAATTTCGCAGCGAGAGAATTTTCGGAGAATCTCTCGCAAACACATGTCCCGTGTGAATAAAAACGTGAGCATATCTTAAATTTCACAATTCTGGCGTAGAAGGACCGCCTCACCAAATATATTTCACACTAACTCAACCTTTTATAGGGTTTCATTATATTTATGTGATAGGAAATATAGAACCGACATTAAAGTACGTTTAATAGTCGTATCTTCATAAAACTTGGTAATTTTGTGTAGGCACTCTAATAGGATACCATAAAGTTGTAGAATAATTCATATTTTTTTATATTAATGATTAAATCTGTAATAATCTAATTATAATAATTAATACATTTTGTTGTAAATAAATTGTTATTGGCTTAGACTTTACCACAGAGCATAAATAATAATATAAATTCTATATACTTTGAAGGTGACAAACAAGCGAAAAGTGTCCCTGATTGTTAACAGTTACCGTACCATATGAACATTTGTATTACCAGTGGTATCACTTATGATTAAAATTGGGTATTAATAAAGGAAATATAAAAGCATGAGTAGCGTAAACGCTTAGTAGGTACAATCATATACAAATTTCGTATTGTGACGCTACTTACTGCGTACACCTATTGCAGATTATTCGATATTTGTGTATTAATCTAAATCGAACATTTGTAAGAATTTTAGTTATTGGTTGATTCATTGTGGTTCGGTGCAAGTATTGCAATAATTCATTCGGCCGGGCATAGTTTCTGCCGGGCTGAAATTGGGAATTTTTGATCTTCGCCGCTCAGTGCATGCGCGGAATTTTTGGCACTAATTTAGTTAGGAAACAAGTTCCTCTGGTAAATATACTTTTATTGTCTAAACTGCAAGATTTCATGCTTGACAGATTATTAGATAAATACTTGTTCTGCTACTGCAACAAATATCTACCTTAAATATCCAACCTTGCCAAAGTTTCTTATTCTTTCCACTCACGGGTATTAATCCCGGTCATTTGATAGGCGTGCGCGGATATAAGGATCCAATGCATAGAGGCCTCTACGAAAAGACTGTATAATGTTGTACACCCGCCGTGACCTTCCAGGGGATATTAATGGGACAATATACCCATGAACAGGTCACGGGAGGTATTGGGACTATTGGAAATATGTCGGAAAAAAGTGGGCTATTAAAATGAGATTTGGAGGTATTATTAGAACCGGGCTATTACAGAAGAGGGACGGACGGC
The DNA here is from genome assembly GCA_947507595.1 of Pyralis farinalis. Lineage (NCBI taxonomy): Eukaryota > Metazoa > Arthropoda > Insecta > Lepidoptera > Pyralidae > Pyralis > Pyralis farinalis. Next base: position 33,597,608 of record OX382271.1, on the reverse strand, counting down.
TGCCATGACTATCATATCTGATGTTACCCAAAGTTTCTTATTATTAATGCATTGACCGGTAGAGAATCTGGAGATCTGTAATACAGATTCCAAATTTATGTACTCGTGTAATCTGTAAAACCTTTAGGAAATGACCTAAGAAATAATGAAAGCTTTAAATAATTAAACAATAAAAATTCATCGGCTAATTTATTTTTATACAACGTTGGGGCGCATGCTATATGCTCACCCGATGTAAAGCGGTTACCGTGACCCATGAGCGCTTGCACTACAATGAAGTATAACCCGCGTGATGTCACCTCTGCTACCAACACAGCAACTCCTTAGGAGCTTACTGGTGACCTCACTCACACGCAGGAACACAACAACCTTTCAGGGCTACATTAGGCCCTTATGAGCAGCAAATGAATACCTTTTTTAAGATAAGTAATAGAACGATTCTAGAAAGTATAGGTCCACAAATATTACTTAAATTTGACTTAAAATAATACTCTTCGATAATGCTTAATCAAATGTAATTACGACATTTCGAGAGATATGGACCTATAAATGAGAAAATACCATGGTTTCGCTCCTGGTAAGTTCACTGCTAATGTATTTTTAATGCTTGGATGGGATCACAACATGCGACGGGATTTTTTGCCATCTTTCTTAAAAAATACTTTCATATATGAATCAGAAATATTCTAAAATAGTGTAATTAGCTATTGGCACCTCTCTGATATTTAACGTTAAGTAACAAAGTGAAAACATTGAGAAGGTAAATAGTGTTCCCTCTGATTCTACTCGGAAACTGGTTTCCTTGTGCTAACATTAATCTTTTGCTAACATGAACAAATAACAAAATAAAGAATTTAAATTTCTTGGACCTACTACGTCAACCTTAGGATGATGTATAAGATATCTTCAAGAAACTACTGCTATGATGCGGGTATAGAACATTTTTGCTGCTGTATTGCAGGTCGATTTAGGATAGTGGTTTGTAGATCCACGGAGCTCAGTGATTTAGTTTGACGAATGTCCTGTGTCGGCAACATTCAGGACCGGCCAGGTCAAAAGGTAAAAAATTATGCCATTGGGTCCTTGCGACTTATACACGTCTTACATTTTTTTAATATAATCTTATTGTACTTTATACAACTATCTTACGTTATTATTTATCTTTTTTTATCTGCTAGCATTTTGCCAATGAATCTTGACTATAATAGATCTCATTTAATATCGTCAATTAGATACTACAATATATTATATTATTACATTAGTCTGCGCGCTCAACAAACCCATCTATTTTCATCGATTGCATGTAAGATTAGCCAGATACGTCGTTTCTTCAAAAATAAACTTTTTATCTCGTTTATCTACTATGCTTTAATTACTTATTTACTGCGTGATTTTTTTAAATAATCAGAACTGACGAGAATATAATCTGATATAAGCAATCTCTTGTTCCGATTTACTTCGGACTTTTCCTAAAAAACGGCACATTCAGATGTTTAAACCAGTTTTACTGCTGGTAATGTGGTGTTTACAGAACGCTAATCTAGATTTTAAGTCGATATAAAGTGTCAGTTTTATTGGACATGCGCAGCGCTGCGAGCTGGGACGCCGAATACACTAATGTCAGATATAATAGCATCTTTTCATGTGTATACTGCATGTACGCACGGCGTACAATACATCCTCTTCGTAAATTGGTGTGTCTGTATTGAATAGATATATGTCAATGACCACTTACCTACTAGTCTGCGCGCATATCTAATAAGAAAAAAAAATTGGGACGGCTGTATCGGCCTTGGTCAGTGAGTGTCCTGAACATCTCCTAGTAGCTTTACTAAACGGCAACTTGAAGCTGACTACTAATCTCTGAAATAGGAAAGTTTTTGTTCGTGCCTCCAAGAATGGCAAACGGTAGCGCGCACTACGTGAAGTAGTTACCGAAGCCTATGCAGGCTTAGTATGCTTACACTACTGGTAATCTTACACACTCGCAGAAGTTTCTGTCAAGTTACTTTTTAGGGTTCGGTACCTTTTTTTTTTTTTTTTTTTTTTTGTGACGCGGGGAAAAATGCGTTACGCACACCACCGGTGCCTGGGTGGCCTCCGGTGGTAGTGTGGGACTCCCCGTCGGCTGTCCGACGGTATACCCACTAAACGACCCCGCGAAATGCCATCGGCCGCGTTGGTGTGGTGCCCCGGATCTGTTAGCAACAGGGCACTAGGGTTCGGTACCTACCCAACGGAGATGCCACCGGAATCTTGGTACTAAAGCTCCGCTGTTTGTTCATCCGTATGTCTCAGGGCTGTATCTTTTGAACTGTAATACGTAGGAGACTTGTGTATTACTATCACTATGGCCGGTGTAATAAGAAACAATGATAAAAATAATTAAGGAGTCCCTATACAGAAAAGGTGTTTCATTACACAATGACACAGAACTGGCGGAACCCTTAGCGCGCGAGACAGTGCGAGTTCGATTCGAATTTAGCCAGTTTACATATACCTACCAAATTTTTCGTAGCAGCTCACATGACTGAAAAAGTTCGCATGACTTTTTTATTTATTCATAAATAAACCTTATAGAATGCTTTTTACATATTTCAATATAAAGTGTAAGCTGTCTTCATGTTTGATCTCCCAAAATTGCCTGCCGGATCATCGGCTTGTGTTTTTTCTTATCTTAGCGGATGGAGTTCCTTTTTTTTTCTCAAGTTTCTTACCTGACAGGGTCTAACAAAGGCCGCACTTGTCTTCAAAGGTTGTGTGCCTTGCCGACGACTAGGGTGAGAATTGCTATTTTTCATAGACTACGGAACGTAAATTTCAATATTATTCAATATTGAACTATGAATATTACACAAGTACTGTAAAATAAAATTGCAACACTATAGTAGTTATAGATTATATGTATATAATAAAAAATAATTAATTTAATTTGTTCTCATAAATAATTAAAAACCCCTGGACCTGGCTCGAAGATGTACTAATTATCTTAGAGGGCATTCTATGCTTAAAATTGAGGTTATTAATTACGCGTATATTTTGTGTGTATATTATAGTATATGTTTTTCAATTGGAAGCTGATATTTAAAATTATTTCCTACTTAGCAGAAGCTTCTAGCATCACAATTTTGTATAGGACATACAAAATTCTCGGACTTAAATTTCATTGAAGTAAATTATGAGGGTTCCGAAAACTTTATAGCCATGTTTTCATTTAAGAGCTCCTAGTGTTCAGTTGGCACATTATAACTACGTTGAAGTAACGGTATTACTGAAGTCAGCTGCAAGACTTTTAACACTTTATAATGATTTATGATGATGTCACTTTATGATGAATTAAACTATGCATAAATATAATATTTAAAAAAATGTGTATTGCTAATCTGAAAATGCTCCAGCATTAAGTGCCACAAGATAAAGTCTACATAACTAAATTCTCACGTAACTTAACTCGGGCAAAACCTTTCAACAATTTTGCAACGAACAATGAAAAGTACATTAAATTCCGTTTTGTTCAATGACGAAAACCGTATTTCTGTATATTTTAGCGTCCGTTTAGTTATTAACTCTCGGCAGCGTAAATTAGCGCCTATCTATGCCAGAAACACCGTTAATCCTAATCAGAAGTCCATTCGCCAACCGGTCGCAGTCGGGCTGCCGAACAATTTCGAGACTGGATCATTTTTAAATTCCGTCATGATGATGTGTTTGATTAGCTTTTTATTTTGGAGAATGATCTATCGTGCCATGGAGGAAAAATGGAAGTAAATGTAGTGTGACTTTCAGTAGCTTGGCTTGATGCTTTTAAAATGATTGATGTCTAAAACAGGTTATGTAAACGGATGCCCCATCCGAATTTTAACAAGAAGTGCTCATAGGCTAAGCCACATCGGATGGCAAACAGTATACCTGCTGTGGTGCGATTGCTTACTTTTCGGGAAATTAAGATCTTTGATCTTTTGCAGGGTGTATTGTGTACCTTGTACATACATACATTTAAAAAGAATATGTATATACGTACATATTCTTTTTTAAAACACAGCCAAGCCTATGTGCCTCATGGACGATATATCATTTGATATTTACTTATATCAAATTTGATGTGGGCATTTAGAAGTTAAGGTGGATTAAAAAGACATGAACCCTGAAAACATTCCACTTATTTTTTGCCATGTGTAATTAATAAATGTGCTTCAATTAAGTATTTTTTTATTTTTCAAATATGTGTTGTAAAAGTTTAAAACAGGCACAACCACTTCTACATTGATAACAGAAAACAATTAACTATTGATGATGTCATATATAATTTCTAAATTTCTCATTTTCAGGTGTGAGTGACAATGTGCGTGCGGTGAGAGCGACTGTCGCGCGATGTTGCGCGTCGTCACCTACCTGCTGGTCGCCAGCGTGGCGTGCGAGCACGTTCGCGAGTTCACCGTCCGTGAGAATCTCGCTGCTGGCTCCTTCGTCGGTCACCTAGGTGACGAGTTGCCTGATGCCGCTCCACCTTATACCATAGTACCAGTTCCTGGTAGCGCCGTAAATGATGATCTTAAAATAGATCCCCACACAGGAGAAATAAGAACTAAACTCCCACTAGATAGAGAAAACAGGGACCATTATGCTCTCGTCGCGATACCAGCTAGTGGTGATAATATCCGAGTAGTTGTCAGAGTTTCAGATGAGAATGACAATGCACCCACATTTCCAACGCCAGTAATGAACGTTGAATTCTCTGAAAATACCCCTAGAGACGTAAAAAGAAAACTCAATCCTGCTAAAGACCAGGACTTGGGCATATTCAATACTCAGAGATATAACATCGTGTCAGGCAATACGGATAATGCTTTTAGATTATCTTCTCATAGAGAAAGAGACGGAGTTTTATATTTAGATCTCCAAATTAATGGATTCCTTGATAGGGAAACGACTGATCATTATGAGTTAGTTATAGTAGCGTTAGATGGTGGTACTCCTCCATTGAGAGGTACCATGACTGTAAATATAACAATTTTAGATGTAAATGATAACCCACCGGTCTTTGCGGAAAGTGCATACTCTGCCACTATTCCAGAAAATGCTACTGTAGGAACGCCGGTTTTGAAAGTATCCGCGACCGATGCTGACGCTGGTGAAAATGGGCTGATAGAATACTCAATAAACAGAAGACAGAGCGATAAAGAGAACATGTTTAAAATAGATCCGGAAACGGGTGAGATCATTGTAAATAAAGCTCTAGATTTCGAGACGAAGGAACTCCACGAATTAGTTGTAGTTGCTAGAGACAAAGGTGCTCAACCTTTAGAAACAACTGCTTTCGTCTCTATACGAGTAACTGACGTTAATGATAATCAACCAACGATAGACGTAATATTTCTCAGTGACGATGCCACCCCGAAAATATCTGAATCAGCTCAGCTAGATGAGTTCGTAGCGAGAATATCTGTTCATGATCCAGATTCTAAAACCGAGTATGCGAATGTGAATGTTACTTTGAGCGGTGGCGATGGCCATTTTGATTTGCGAACGCATGATAATATTATATATTTAGTGGTGGTTGCGTTGCCTTTGGATCGCGAATCTCGATCATCGTATACATTGAATGTAGAGGCTACTGATAAAGGGTCTCCTCCATTACATGCGTCGCGGATAATTAGCCTACGCGTTACAGACATCAATGACAATGCGCCTGTTTTTGTTAAGTCCGAATACAAAGCGAGTGTGCCCGAAGCAGCTTCAGCTGGTACCCCCGTAGTTCAAGTATCAGCAACCGATGCTGACGAAGCAGAGAATTCTGAGATTCGATACAGCTTACTACCAACTCCTCAATCCGACTGGTTCTCAATAGATGAGCGTTCTGGCTTGGTGACTACTCGGTCACGCGTTGATTGTGAGACGAACCCGATGCCGCATTTGACGGTAGTTGCTAGGGACCGCGGTAATCCTCCATTATCGTCAACGGCTACGTTAGTGGTGACAGTGCTTGATGTGAACGACAATGAGCCGATCTTCGACCAGTCTTTCTACAACGTGACCGTTCCTGAAAGCGAAGCTGTAGGCAGCTGTATTTTAAAGGTAAGTGGTATCAGTATTACATTTGCAAACTTAATTTAGAACAATAGTACGCGTCAAAGTGTTTTAGAAAGTCTTTATTGGGTATAAGATTGCTCGATCGACTTTTGCTATCTGTTCTTATTGTCTATTCGATTGTTACTCGTACATATTTTGAAAATAAAAAACAACAATATCTTGAATTTAATCGCGAAAGTCTAAGTTGCACTATGTTTTATCTTTATATAACTCTAAGTAAGTTGTACATTAATAATATACTTTATTGTTTTATGGCTTGTTGAAAGCTTTTGCGATTTCATGTTTTATCTTCCCACGTTGTAACGTCTCTAGTTTAGCCTACCTGAGTTTATCTATAAAAACTATGTCATATATGCTATTAATAATGTCGGAAAGTAATTGAACGTTTCGATTTCCTGTCGAATTATCGATTCGCACAATAAATCAGTTATTACGCGGTAGTTCGGTATTGGTGAAAGTGGCGTGAGTGCTGGCAATTTGCTATATTTGATCAATTACATTTTCGCTACGAATGAGGGAAGCATCAGCTATAACCAGTTATAGACGGAGTAATATGATTCTATCATATTACAGTGCCTTGCGAACTAGTCTTCGCCTGCGGCTTTTGGTGTTGATATTATATATATTATTATATTTCTAGGAACAGCATAATTTAGAGTACTTGCAAAGATGCGTTCGAAAGTTTTTGTAACACGATGGTCTATAAATTTTGTTGAATATATAGAAATCAATGTATATTTGATTATACTTCGGGATTAAAAAGCGTATGGCCAGCTCGTTGGGAGCGGTTATCGTAGCATTGTAATGCATGAGCGACAGTCTTTACAAGCGTCTATAAGCTACTGTAACCACTTCACATCAGCAGAAGCTTGTTGGTGATCAAATGTGTATAATGGTATAAAAACTCCTAAATTATTTGCTTTAAGAAAGATTTACTTTTTAATCAGGTGATATACTGGTGGGTATCGGGCATGGACTGTTCGGAAAATTTCTTGGTTTGAATAACTAATAAATATGCTATTTCACATTTATTTATTTATCTATCTTCACGCCAGGTCCTTTACGCGGTAGGCTGAAAGACTTAAGCGCCACAAGGTGCGGTCGTTATACACCTCAATCGCTTCATTTGTAGCCCTTTTCATACACGCCCGCCGGTTCCTTCGGTTTCTGACACAACTTTCTGACAAAACTCGATCAATTAGATGCTATTTCACATCATTCGTGATTTTTAGTAATTTTTGCATAAACATTGGTCAACTATACATTGGTAAGTCATCGTCATCGCATATATTAATTTTCTTTTGTCTGTGTACATATCGATTCAAAATATTTTTGATCAAATTACATTTCCTACATAGATATTATTACGTTTTTATTTTATAAGTTTGTAAGCGTACCCGATGCCGCTCGTACCAAAGACAATATCTCACAATATGGCGTTAAGCCAAGTCACGCACTGTATCTTTGGAGGAAAGGGGGATTAACTGTATAAATTTTCGATTAGCTATAAAATGCCGTAAACAAGTTTTACCCATGACTATGGCCGCGTCGAACGTTGTGTACCTTATTTCAGGCCTTTTCTTATGAGTTGTTGAAAGATTATGGAAATGGTGAGCTTTTGTAGATGGTAAACCTAAACCACAGTATAATTTACGTTGGCCATACAGACAGACATACGCACACCAGGTACAGTTAGACCACCCTCAGATTAGAACGGTAATTCATAACTTACAGAGCTGAGATGATATGATGTAGTGTGTTTTTGTTTTTAGTCAATAAGCGCAGTCCGCTTGATATGCCTCACTCGTGCATCGCCGATCCTGTAAAAACGTATTTACACCTTTTTTAAGAACTGATGACTAAGTTACTGGAGGAATTCTCGGCAGAGACTTCAATTAAAAGTTCTCGGAAGAAAACTTCTTTGGAACCGCGCAGTACTCGTCGAATGCAGCTCTAGCGTGACAGGTGATTTCCCGCTTTCGACGAGTGGTGGAGTTGAAGAAGGAAGCTGTTGGCATTATATCGGACCATGAAGAAAGTAACCTATTGAGAACCGAGAATAATTTTACGTAGTAACTCAATTCACTGCTATGAGTCGGGGGGTAAAGTAGAACTCCAGCTCTGATTGGCTAGTTCACGGATCTACATTGCAAAATTTTTCGGCTCATTGGTTAATTTTTTTTTATACTACGTCGGGAGGCATACAAGCATACGGCCCACCCGACGTAAAGCGGGTACCGTAGCCTATTAACGCTTGCGATATATTAATTATCACTCGCGTCTCCTCTGCTGCTTACACAGCAACTCCTTGGGAGCTTACTGGTGACCTCACTCACACGCAGGAACACAACAACCATCTAGGGAGTTGTTATTTGACTGCGGTTTTCTGTGAGGTGGAGGTACTTCACCAGACGGGCTGCTTTGATGCCCTACCTCTCTTAAAACCTCCAGACCAAGACAAACAGACATGTTCATGCACACAAATGTTTGCCTTGTGTGGGAATCGAACCCACGAGCGTTGGTGTCAAAATCGCGTCATTTACGACTGAGCCACCGAGCTCGCCAAGATATATTCTCCCATTAATGATCTGTAGGCTCGAATTGCTGAGCTATTTATGCAATAAAACGCAACGTCTTTGTGCCTTCATGCGCAGTCAATAGGTTTATTTGGTTGTGTATAGAACTCTTCCTTTATATTGAATTATTGCGAACACACAAATCGACGCAAAGTGTCTTTTTAACTCAAGCCCTCAATATCCTATGCGAGCTTAGGATCGTCGACAATTCTCACAACTCGTCTCTGTACCTAATCACGAGATGCTACCTGGCATCCGTTTCATCCAATTCTGATGGATATTTTCAAAAAATGCTGGATGAACACATGGTGAGTTAATTAGAGAAGGGGGAAGAGGAATTTGGGAAATCTGACGACGTTGAGTTGAAAATAATTTGGGGTCCTTTTGTCTACATATTTTTCCCCAACGAATGCATCCTGTTTCAGCCTGATCGGTTGTTATTCAAAAAAATTAAATATATTTATACCATATTGACTGCACTAAACGTCTATGTAATGTATATATGCATTCTATTATACAATAGCGTTTTCGCTTTAAGGTATATTAAATTTATTTAATGTATTTTTGTATGTAAAACCTTTAATGATGTATAATTGAGTTCATAGTAAAATATTTCCACCATTTATTTAACATCCATATTTACCAAATATTCAGTAGACATTTTTTACTCGTTTGTTTTGTGCTGACCTGTTCGTACTCCACATTATTCCACTAAGGATACAAAGTTGTGGGGTAATTACACATCACTCGTGATCAATCGGCATTGTTTTAATCAGTCCATGTATTTATTAACCATGAACGAAATCCTAAAATTTGTTTAGGGCTTGAATTTACTTATCTTCAAAAATAATACAGATATGGGCCTAATAAAACAATGGCTGTCTTTATTTTATGTCATTAGATACCGACCAATAAACTCAAACTAGTATATTGAAAAGGCTCCAGCTATACCAGTATTACGTCTTAACATTTTTTATCTTGTGTTAACAGTTTTTATTATTAGATTAACCTCACATTGCCGTTAACAATTTGTTAACTGTTATAATTACAATTATAATTATTATTGTTGTTAATTATTACTGTTATAATTACAATTTGTTTTCTGTTAACAATTTGCTTATCTGCACTATGCTCCACTCACTCTCTGAAACCCAACAATCACCTAAGGATTTGTCTTTTGGTCATCTGTTAGGTGACTTTTCTTTTGTAGTCAAACGGATTATTCAATATCGCTGCGCCTACGTCTTACAGCTCACTTGTTAATTTAGCAGCGTGTCCCACGTGCACGTGAGCTCAGATTTGACAATTTTCCAAAAATAGAGTCTCCCCAAGTAAATAATAGTAATACAACCTTTATAACATGATAGTTATTATTATTAATAATGGTGTTCAGTCGCCTCCAGCGCATCTCACCCGTCGCGCCGACTGCACTGTTTAATTTTCAATTTAGATGGCAATTTGCGATGCGGTCGGCCCCCGCCCAAACTCACATCACTGGCCGGATAGATTTATGCACCGGGTATAGTGCACCCGAGGAATATATTAAAAGAAATTAACTGGGTAACGTACGACAGCAGATCGGATGATAACTTTAATGGAAATTGGGCCCTTCTTAACAAATTCGTCAGCCGTGGAGTGATAACGCGAATTGATCTGCGTGGTCAGCTAATTTGATGGCCTGATCGCTTGTTTATGAAATTATATTCTTACGAATAATGAACTATTTTATTTTATGTACTTCAGCTTATGTCAAAAACTTATGTTATACAAGTCTCAAGTACGCACTCGTCCGATTTCCCAAATTCCTCTTCCCCCTTCTCTAATTAACCCCCACGTGTTCATCCAGCATTTTTTGAAAAAAACCATCTGAATTGGATGAAACGGTGGACTCGGGACTTTTTGGGGCCGCTGATTACGATCCCGACTTCAGAATTCAAAAAATACTCCCCCCCCCCTCCTCTAATTAACCCCCTATGCTGTTCATCCCGGATTTTTGAAAAAATCCATCAGAATTGAGGGTTTTTGGGGTCGCTGATTACGATGATCGTGGAGTATTTTTGGGTCTTTTGTCTACATATTTTCCCCCATCGAATGCATCCTGTTTCAGCCAGATCGGTTGTTATTAAAAAAAAATTAAGTAAAAAATACCGTATTGACTCCCCTAGTTGCGTCTATCACATTAAAATTATTCGAAGATGCTGGGTCTAAGAAATCCAGATTTTGCATGGGAGTTCTATTGGAATCCGCTATGAGATTTTCGAAAAAAATTCTCACGGGATCTCAAGATACAAGAAATTGCAGTCCACCTGTAAATGATTAACTAAAATATTATTTTGGAAAATTTCATGTCTAACAGATATTAATTGTTTTGCTTAGAAAATGTAATTAACTATAAGAAACTGTGCATAAGTCATACCAATTATATCAGTGGTAACTAATTTATCTACTCGGGTCCTCGAGTGTCAATGTAAAGAATGACTAATGAGTTATATAAACGATTAATTGCAATTTATTGCTAGTACTACTAATTATGTGTTCTATTACTCTAATACTTCCTCACTTTGAAATTGATATTAGAACAAATTATCTGTGGATTGAAGATTCCCAAAGTAGATTATCTGTCGGTGACAGCTAGGTATGACATTACTATAGCAAAAAAATGTAATATCCACTCAAATTCTCATATGCTTCATCACCTTAGGGAGAAGAGAGGTTATACCGATTGACCTGTAATTCGATTGTTCTATCTATTGCCCTTTTTGAATACCAAACCGTTTATTCGCGTATATTATATCTATTTCTATACCTTTCAGCACTTCTTATGAGTAAATGAAGGTCCATATCTCAGAATTCATATAGTTCAAGTTTCATATTAGTATATATTACGTGATACAACTTACAAATGGATGGAAATGGGTATAGAATTCCATTTGCTGGTGAATTGTTAGTGATAAAACATAGACAGAACGGGCAAAGCAAATACCAATTGTTACAAATTTGACACTTGTCCACTACACGAGAATATAAGTTGAACGTTCTTATGCATAAAGCATTAAAGTTCACAATACAGAACAAATTAACTATAAAGAGATTTAACCATGATTGGTCCAATTATTTGAAACGCGTAGGTTTCAGAATGTCTGCGCATTTATTGTATTTTAAACTTTACACTGAAGTACGCAAAGGTGCTTTTAATTTCGTTATGTTTGAATATTGTATTGACAGTTGCTTTTAGGTCAGTATAGATATAAGCGTAGATTTTATATTTATGTAGACGAAAAGGGCATTTTCGTTTGGATTAGTTTAGATGTTGAATGTTCCTATTCCATTAAAAATAAGGATTTAAGGATTTAAGATACTAATCCTTACGTCCACTATTATCCACGCCTATAATTAAATATATTCATGTAGTATCACTCACATGATGGCAAGGTTTCATTCACGTCTAGAAATAAAAGTAAATTAAAATGTGTCTGGGTATATTATATTGTGATAAGTATACAAATATTTACAAAATAAGTGTTTATTGTACCTACATATTGTTATCAATTGACTAGTACCCACAGCACTGCCTTTGCTTAGTTTATGATCGAGATCGATTACATTGAGTTATATAATTCAGCCTGAAATATTGATTTATCTATTAAAATAACAAAATGTAAAGTCTATGGTTAAACATCTCTTTTTTTTATATACTAAGTCGGAAGGTGTACGTAAGCACACGGCCCACCTGATGTAAAGCGAGTACCGTAGCCTATTAACACTTGCGATATATTAAGTATCACTCGCGCGATGCCTCCTTTGCTGCTTACACAGCAACTCCTTGGGAGCTTACTGGTGACCTCACTCACACGCAGGAACACAACAACCCTCTAGGGAGTTGTTATTTGGCTGCAGTTTTCTGTGAGGTGGAGGTACTTCCCCAGACGGGCTGCTTTGATGCGCCCTACCTCTCTTAAACATCCAGACCAAGACAAACAGACATGTTCCTGCACACAAATGTTTGCCTTGTGTGGGAATCGAACCCACGAGTGTTGGTGTCAAAGTCGCGTCATTCACGACTGAGCGACCGAGCTCGTCAAAATGGTCTCTCGTCTCTATAACAGTGATGCCGCAGCATTGCCATGAGGAGCCTTTTAATACACGTGCTTAAGTCAAAGTCAAAGTCAAAATCTTTTTATTCCGTAAAAATGGCTACATTTGTTTGGAATCGTCACAATTTTTTTCCCTACCGTGCAGTTCATGACTAGGTGAGCACTGATAAAAATACTGCCAAAAAACTCAGGCATCCCTCTTTTGGTATCCAAACAAATTTACATAATTAATTATTTACATTATAATTGGATCGACTCAATCCCAGGCATTTTTATCATTAATATTGTCAGATACTTTATAATATGCCCTGCTACACAATTTGGCTTTAATAGTAGTTTTAAATTTGTTTATTGACAATTCTCTTATATTGCTGGGAAGTTTGTTATAGAACCGTAACCTTAATATGTATTTACTATATGTTGTCAAGATAGTGAGAAAGTTAAATTCTAACAAAATATTTTTTTATATTATATTACTGGCAAATAATGTTTCGCACTATAACTACCAACGCAGCGCTACTAAGCTCACCAGGAAACTCATTTTCCTGGCGATCTTATTCACTCACGGGAATGCAACACCCCGTACCCCCGTTGCTTGTAATTAAATATCACCCAGCCCATGTAGTGATATTTGTAACGTAACGTATCTGGATACTTAACGAAACAAAAAAATGTTGCCATTAATGAAAATATAGTATTAGGAATAGTCGTAATTGCAGTTTGTGAAAAAAAATTGCTTTAATTTTAATGTAATGCCCAAAAATTTTAGTAGCGGTACTTGCATGGATAGCCTGATAAGTGAGTCGCCATTTTGGAATCCGTGTTACCATGGTTACAGTGATCGCGTGCGTAGGCGCATGGCGACTTGTAATTTTCATCGGAATTGACATCGATCTTATATATGTCATTGCCGTTTCATAAACAGTTTGTTTTATGTACCAGTAAACTTTTGCGGCCGCGATAAAATCCAATATGATTTTCTAGTTGCTCTTAAGAATTTATTATTGGTTAATCAAAATGCGTACTTCATACCAAAACGAATTTCTTGGGCATAATTGCAGTAATAAAAATATATCGAAACCGTAGTAAAACATATTCATAAATATAAATTGAACAAATAAATGATATCAAAAGGACTGTTTGATATAGGTAATTGTTATTAACCTAGAGGGACTTACTATACAAGTTTTAAAAGTGTGTGAAAGTACCTCCACCTAATAGAAAACTGCAGCCAAATAACAACTCTCTGGAGGGTTGTTGTATTCTTTATAATCTGTTATTAGTAGGTAAGGGGTTATCAGTAATCTTCCCAGGAGTTCCAGTGTTAGCAGTAGGATTGACTACCGTACCGTACTTTACATCCGGTGGACAGTATGCTTGCATGCCTCCCGACATTGAATAAAATATAGTACTTACATATACAAACTTTATTATTTTGTTTTATACTACAATAATCATAACATAATTATAGCATTGTTTATATTACGGTTTGTATACATGTATAGTACCTATGTATGGGCCAGGAGCAGTGATATCCCAGTGGATAAAAAACCGGCCTACTGAAAACAGGTACACGGTTCGAATCCTGGCTTAGAAAACACGAAGTTAATTTTACATACCATTAACTTGGTGTTTTCGAATTTATAATTATTATTTCCTCAGTGGTGAAGGAAAACATCGTTAGGAAATCCGCACATCCTAGAAATTATATGATGAAAGACGTGTGTCCTTACCTAAGAAAGGTCTGATTTTCCCCCTGGCTTCTGGAGGTCTAATGACAGTCGCTCCATGTAAAAATGAGTATATTCGCCAAAATCCTTAGGCTAAAACAGCGGACCCCGCCAATCCTAATGGATTAGGGAATGGAATAACGCAAGAAGAAGAAGGCATATATAATACGGAAATAAATATGAAACTTATGTTTTTTGTGTGGAACGTAGACGTGAAATGGAATAACTTTCTATTACTCGTAGGAAATTTTAGAAAGAAAAAGTATGGCAGCAATTTTTATCATAAAATATATAAAATTACGTAAGATACGGGCCAAGAATAGTCAAACAAATCAATAAGAGCGGCCAGTGCTGAGATAACATCGATTAATGAACTTGATACGATTTTATCGAACGTTATCGATATCCATGCCATTGTTTTAAATATTTTATGCAATATTTGAGATAATTAAGTAGGCATGGCAGTTTAAATCCTGTTTTGTAAGCGTCGGTTTATTCAAATATTTGTCGGAATGAGCAAAATTTGCATACTCGTTATAGTGAAAAGTAGCGCGATGTTTTAAAAAACCAGAAACGTGAGAGTTGTCAATGTGCTTCTTTTTCTATCGTTTTTTGTATACGTTTGCTAAAAACAGTGTAAACTGTTGCACTGACTGCACTCACAATATGTATATAAAATTGCTCCAAATATAAACTTTATTTAGTTGGGGTAAAAAATCGTCATATGCTCAACGGAGCGAAGCAATACGTTCTGCCCTGAGCCAAGAGTTCTCACGTCTGATAGACTTGAACAGATTGTTGTCACCTGGGATTAACTTGTCACACAGATTCAACTGTGACAATTGTCTAAAAATTCAACGAATAGTCCCCTATGTCTAAAAAGAGACACCATCGAGACAAGAGAGTCATCGCCTTCACAATCATAATGTTGAAAGAAATTCTTCCTCAAATATTGGAAACAAAATAACCACATACCGTGTAATTCTATAGATATTTTGTTTAAGAGAAAAACGAACTGATTGCCTATTTTTCCAAAGAGACTAATAAACTAAAATCGCCTTTAGACCTTTCTTAAAAGAACACCTTTCTTAAGAAAACTCCCACAGCGGATTTATTCCATATACCTATTGAGGTTTCGTGAAAAGTCATTCAGGCACTACACTTACGTGGCCATTTTATTTCCTATGTATTACGATAAATATCTGAGGCGAGCGGTGCTATTGAACTGAACTTTATATCGTGGTAATAGTGAAATATTTGCTAAGCACTGTTACACTTCACTAGCTGTCGACTTTGTATAAACTCGAGTAAAGGGCAGTCAGGATTGCCTCACATACTTTAAATACTAATCAAAGACTGGCTAAGTAAGTAATTTCTATACTATTGATGTAAAGTAGCTGTAGTAATCCATTTGAAGCTTGGCTACGGCTTATCTACAAGGTGGAAGTATATCCACCTACAAATAAACTACTTGGCCGCGCATGAAGGCACCCCCCGCTCACAAAAACGTTGCGTTTTAGCGCCTAAATATCTCAGCCGAGTCGAGCCTGCTGACCAATGGAAGAATATTTTAACCAATAAGCCGATAAGAGCCGCGATGTTGATTCGCGAACTAGCCAATAAGAACTGCGCGTTCTTCGTTACCCCCCCGACCCGTAGCGGTGAATTGTAACATCGGCCTCAACAACCTTCCATAGGTTATATTTCCTTCATGTATATAAATATGCTGTACTTCTCTTATCCTCCAATGCTTATTTTCAACATATTAGTCATAGACACGAAGCGGTGCCACATATAGTATCCAACCGATATGTAACGTGAAGTGAAGATTAAACAGCGCAAAGATTGTAGGAAATTATCCAATTGCTCTTCAATAAATCGAATAGCTAAACGTTGAACCAGGACAAGTTCGTTTATTGCCGGTAGTCACGCGATTGCTAATGATGTAACGAAATGAATTTATGACACTACACAAGGCCCGGACGGTAATAGATTGTGTTTGAGGCATCTATATACAGGGTATCAAAAAGGGTATGTCAAATCATGATTAAATCGAAATAGGTAGTTTCTGCTCATTAATGTGGACGGTTTTCGGTATGGCGCTGAAAGGTCACATTCGAAAATTATAATCAATTCGAATTTGACGTTCGGCGCCATAGTAAAAATCGTAGCCATGCCATCATTTCATGGAATATTCGCTAATATACAAGCTGTTCAAGTACGCAAGGATAGGTAATTGTGAAAATGACACTCTTTCCAAACTCAAGATCTATACAATATTCTTTTATGGAATTTGGAATACTAAATATTTACGATAGACTTATTAAATACTCATATTTACAAGTACATGAAAGTAGTTCATGTAATTATACGCACTGCGAGCACGTCGCCTGTTGATAGTGAATTTGATTGATACACGGACATGCTTCTGGACAGGAATAAGATTTTTAGAGGTTTTTTTTACGGGACAGGACAGGACGTGTCTCCTGTGTAGCCAGAATTAACAGCGGCGACCACCAAAAAGGCAATGAACAGTGAATTTCATTGCTGTCCCGGGGGTTATACTACAGCTGCCTTGGAACTCACAACGAATTTAATCAGAAAAAAATTGTAGGAGTAGGAAGTTTTGGAATTGACTTCCCCTCTTGGCAAAGTGAGAGACAGCAATATGACAAATAAGGCATTTAATAACCTCAAAGAGATGGCTAATCAAGAGGAGCTCAACTGTCGTGCACAAGGTGCATTTTACAGGTATTATAAAAATATAAAAAGCGATAATCAAATAGGTTAAAATAAAAATAATGAAATACACGTATAGAAATTAGTCTAGGATTCGCATGTCTAAGATATATTATATATAATTTAGTAGGTACAGGTTGTAAATATTATTGTTCTCCATTATTACTAGCATCAATTCCAAACGAATATTGTACATAACTTGGATGATATAGTAGCGGACAAGAGACACAGTCTCCTATAACCCATGGCGTTTTTCATAAGCTAAATTTAGAACAAGACTATTGTTGATAGAGTAATTTAAAATTGAAATTGACTAGGTAAGTTCACAATGGAGTTTTCATTTCAGAATGTTACAAAAAACAAAACGATTTTGAATTTATGAAATCTTGTATAAAATTGAATATTATTTTTTGTTGTTACGTACCATAAACGTGCAAAATCACAATTTAATTTAATTAGTTTGTGATTATGTACGTATTGAGTTAATGTGTTACACATTAACTCAATTTACTTAGATGTTAAATTCATTATAAACGTCAAAGTGTATTTGGGGTAGTAGGGCTCCTGAACTACAGTTGACACACTGTAAGTAATAGTTTCGTTAACCAAATCGTTTAATTCAAAAAGAAATTCGTAAACAAAGAAGTGGTTGTAAACATTATTTACAGGATAAGCAAGCACTATATAAAATATAGCGAAACCAATTAAAATTTAAGTGACGTAAATATATATATATATCATCCGATAACATAATTAAGAAAACTTGCCGTCGATAACCACAAAATGGCGCGAAAATAAGAGACAGACAATCGTAGACATAGATTTTTTTTTCAATATTTGTAATATCATTTCCATAGACACGGATGTAATCAGGAAATACTACTCATATTTGTTAAATTGCCGGCTATTTCGTGATCACTACAACAATAGCGGCAATGGCCGGTACATAGCAATTTTACACGCAATCTATAAAAAGTGCAATGCACATGCAAATAAAACGAGCGATCACTTATGAAACGTTTTCTTTGTTTTCTCTTTCACGATCGACATCCATTAAGCGGTAATAAGAAACGGAATGCACGCGAACGCATCCATAATTTAATAAATTAACATGTTACATAACGATTCGGCAAGTTTGTTGTATTTAAAAACTAACTAAATACACCAAATACGCATTTAAATCGTGTCGATTAATTAAGTTTGCATTGGTCTTTTACGTGTATATTTTTTATTCTGACTTCATAAATAGTTTGGTGAAGGACATCTTTCAGGAATTCGCCGCCAAAACTCTAAACGATTGTTGTATTTCACTGCAGTTGGGTATTTTGATTTCTAAACTATTGACATCTCATTGTAATAGTCTTTTCAATGACCGGCATGTTTTCATGTATTTATATTAATACCTTCCTAACAAGAACACTTTCTTCAAATTCGCGTAGTTTCTGCGTGTAGTTTCTGGAAAAAATGCGTACAGATTATTCACAATGACCTGTTTCTTTGCCCTTGTCGGCAATGATGCGCGCAGGACCATCACAGCAGCGGCACGTGCAGTGTAAGTTGGTCACCTAAGATACTGAGGAATCTTTAAAATTGCCTAATTTGAATTTCTATACTTCATACAATAATGTGTGGTTCTCCATTGTCTCTGCCTACCCCGTAAGGTTGGCGTGACGTAATAGTAGTTGACTAGTAGTCATCGCAATGTGTGATCGTATTATGTTGCCACCTGTATTTGGACAATCATTTATTTTGTTCTATGATGATTTTTACTAGATGGTGGTATGATGATAAATATATAATAAGTATCGATGTGAAGTGATGATTGTGGCAGGCTTCTGTCCCCAGTAATACCAATAATATCTTTATATCTCAATATATATTTAATTTCCAGCTGTAACCCCAATATCTGTCGAGACCTGTCCATGAGTACGTTCATTATTTAAGTAGTTGCTACCAGCGACTTCGTATCCCGGTATACCTTGGGTATCGCTGTTTCTTACTTTCTTTCTTTTTGCTCGGCTTCTAAAGGTCGTATCGTGATGTTGCCCTATAATCGTCCTCAAGAATTGGGCTATCAAATGCTTAAAGATTTATTTCAAAGCGGACTGGTTAACAAACAAACAAACTTATGTTTACATACTCTTTATGCATCGTCAAGTGGTTTATTGGTTTGTAAATTTACAATACCAGATTTTCTACGCGAGTTTTGTTCTTTTTTCAAATACATACGCAATTTTTCCATCCATGTCAATTCTGTCGCGGCTACGATAACAATATAACATCAGATAATTACATTATATTTCAAGAGAGGCGGGGCGCATCAAATCAGTTAATGTGGGGTAGTACTTCAACCTCACAGAAAACTGCAGCCAAATAACAACTCCCTGGAGGATTGTTGTTTTCCTGCGAGTGATTGAAGTTGTCAGTAAGCTTCTAATGAGTAGCTGTATTAGCAGCAGAGGTGGCATCGCGGGATTGATACTTAATGTGTGGCAAGCGTTCATAGGCTACGGTAACCGCTTTACATCGGGTGTTTGCATGCCGATGCTGTATTAAAAAGAAAACAATATAGTAGACGTAAAAATACGTTTATTAACAATTATAAAGAAATGAGGTCAAACCTGAACGCAGCAGACGACTCTCACAGTCCTACAGTCGTAAACAAAAACACATGCAATGTTTGGTGAGAATGCATCGAGAACGCGTGCAAGTCTTTTTGCAAGTACAGTCGCGAACGGCGTGCGGACTGAATACGGTGGCTTGGCACCGGGGTAGCAGTAGTCGTAGTTCTATTAGTATTCATGTTTTTTATCACTGTCGGAGTGTCCAACGAGCATAAAGTTTGCCTGATGCACACACATTTTGAGAGTCGATGGCGCGAGCTATTCTAACCAACACGCAGGTTAAGCAACGTCGACCGCGGTCTGTCTATGGATGGGTTTATCTATCTCGAGTTTCTACGAGCTTCGGAGGGCACGTTAATCCGTCGGCCCCGGCTGTTTTAGAATTTATGCAAAATACATATGAATACGTTTCTACAGTGCACTACGAGCGTGTTTTGTAAAAGTAAATCATATAAATTAATTAAAACACAACACTTATGGTGCCTCGTAGCTTTAAAACATTTCAGTGGTGGATAAATAAACTCGACACGCAATGTCCAATTTAAATTTGAGTAATATAAACTACAATGCTGAAAGATATAGTTTCAGGATGGTGGCGCACTATGTTCAGTAAGGAACTAACTTAGGACTATCAAATTACGTAGGTAACGTAGTTTAGTTAAAATAGTTGAAATCAAAGAACTCCTTAGAAACCTTCTTCTTAGCGTATTCAGTTTCCTAATCCTTTAGGATTGGCGTCCGCTACCAAAGCCTAAGGATGCGACGAAGATACTGATTTTGACATGCAGACCTCCGCAACTCAGAGGGAAAACCAGACCTATCTTAGGTAAGGTCACACACGTCTTTTGAAATAAAATTTCTTTGAAATGAGGGTTTTCTCACGATATTTTCCTTCATCGCCGGGCAAGCGATAAGTACAAATATGTTCATATATCCGAAAACACGAATTTAGTGATACATGCCAGTATTCGAAGAGTGGACCAGTTGGTTAACAGGTCAGTTCTTTACACACTAGGCTATCACTGCTCCCAAAAAACTCCGACAATCACAATGATAAATAATCACCAAAGGTCTACTTATTAGTAAAAATTGTGCCTCTGTCCTTAGTTAACCACCTGTGAATAGGTGACTTAAGTTGTGACTTTGATAACCTTATGATAATGTTTTAGAGCATTTATGTCGTAGCGTCACTCTCTGTACAGGACTGGTACAGGACATCCATCATACCTGTAAATTGCAATCTAACCATAGACCCCATAACAAACGAGTTTGTAATAGACTACCCTTCTATTTATTTTTTAACTATGAATGAAAATAACAGAGGAACTTGAACTTGTAATGGACGTAGCAAATAATGTGGAACCGTCGCATACAATGGCTGCTCAAAATAGTGATAATATTCATTGTTTAAATGTCCTAATTAGTCATAAACTGTCATAGTTTGCAAATCCACCCAAAATTGAAAGCCTAAAAAAAGAATTACTTATCATACTTTTAAGTTTTGTTTGCTTTGAGCTCGTATTTTACTAACTCAGGAAATTAGTCTATTTGCTTAGTTGTCTGTGTTCGTAACTAGTTCTATGGCTATCTGGCCGCACGTGGACTTGTCCAACAATATTGGCGAAACATGCGGCCATCTTGAAAAAGTCGCTCTACAAGTCTAAAGGCTGCGTTCGAGTGTAATTTTATTTTGCAATTTTGCAGCTTAGTGTAGCGATGACAATATAAATTTGATTGGAAAAAGGTAAAAATAAAAAATACGTATTATTAAGCAAGATCAATAGAATAGACGATGAAATCTATCATTGAACACAATTATAGGATTAAATGATTGTAACAAATAAATCGGTTGTCTCTATCAAATAGATCTGCAAGCACAAGTATGAGGTTGAAGAAATATAAGGTGTGAAAAGCTCTCGAACATCTCTAGAGGCAAGGCCTCTCCTCTCTCCACTTGGTCTGCCGGTTATCGAAGTAAGTTCTGGTGGAAGACATGTAAGATAAAGTGAGCTTTAAAATAATTCAACTGCAGAAATAACGTCCGCCTTAATGAAGACTGTAGCCAAAACCTTGCCCTGAGCTAAAAAATCCGTATGAAGTATTTTTAATTCTCATAAACCCTATGTTTCTCAATCGAGTTATAGTAAAATGACAGATCGTGACAACCCGCCACGATTTCCGCGGTCGTGTTTTTGAGTACACTGTTTTTGATGTTGACAACGGTTTTTAGCGGATATAAAAGGTAATTTGTTCTATACTACTTTGTGTACTTTCCCCCAGCGCTTTCCCCAGCAATTCCTTGAATATATTCAAATTTAAACATCTTGCTATGAAAATAAAAATTCTACAGCGAACTTTTTTATATTATGAATATACATATGTGTACGGGCCCCTTCGATACGACCCGTACACTTTCGTAGATGAATATAAAAATAATAGAATGTAGGCACTGGCGGGCTTCGTTCTTCGACCTCCGGTTGTAAGTCGCAGGTCTGTGGGTTGGTGCAGAATGAAACGCCTGTTGCTGTCTTCAGAAGTATGGAGCCGTAGGTACTTGCTGCTAGGTCTGGACTGACTTGGCTGGCTATTTCACTGTAGTGTGAGCGCTGAGTGTAGCGGACGACTGGTCCCGATCGACGATGTATGGCCCATATTTATACCCCCGCTGTGCGAGCGAGAGACACATGTGTGGGAAAGAGATAGCAATAGCCAAAATCGCCCAGACCTAGAGGCAATACCTGATCGTGCTCGCTTTATTTGTGTCTAAAATGTTTGTAAGTTGTACTATTATTTCATACATTTGACCCTTTTTCATATAAAACCATAAAAACTTTTGCTAAAGTTATTGTCCAAACCTATGGGTCAGTGAAGTTTTACATAAAAATGTTTTCATTATAAACTTAAAATTACGTTAATAGGTACATCTATGCACTATTGAGCTGTTGCAGCCAGTAATTCGCCGTTATAACTTTATTATATACTTGGCTTGCAACAGCTCGTACCTATACTAAACATGTAAAACTTATCTCTAACAAAGTATGTATGAAAACTGTGTAAACCTATTCTAATCCTTACATAAACAACTAATACAAACTATACATAAACAACTATAACTATATAAAATGTGCATCACTTATACTACGCGCGACGGTTATCTAATCATGTACATAGTTGTCGCGAACATATACTCCCGCCGCAGCTATCTCAGCTGGAGATATTTTTCGTGTTCGCGCCGTCGACCGTCGCTGTAGGCAGGATCACCAGCTTCTTGGTGGGCCTTCGCAGCACGCCCTTGTTGGTCCGCACGTCCACCGCTCGTGTCTCTCCGTCCGGTCCGGGGTAGGTAGCGACGACTACACCTCGTGGCCACAAGTTACGAGGTAGAGTGCCATCTGCTATCAGTACGAGGTCATTGACCCGGATAGCGCCGTGTGAAGCGCGTGGGTCCCGCCGGTGTTGGAGTTCTGGCAGGTACTCCTTCACCCAGCGACTCCAGAAATGGTTGGCGAGCTGTTGACTCGCACGCCACTCCCGTCGCCCTGTTGCGTCGGCGTCGGTGAATGACCCCGTCAGTGGCACTCGTGATGGCCCTCCCATCAAAAAATGGTTAGGTGTGAGTGCGTCGTCGTCGTCGGCCTCCGTTGACACGTGAGTGAGTGGTCGGCTGTTGAGTGTGTGTTCGACCTCGATGAGCAGAGTGGTGAGAACTTCTTCCTTCGGGGCTCGTTCATGCAGTGTGGCAGCCAGTGCGGTCTTCACGCTCCGTACAAGGCGCTCCCAAGCGCCGCCCATGAATGGAGCGCTCGGCGGGATGTAACGCCATTGTATGAAGCGCACCGAAGATTCCTCCTTCATGGCTTCCTCCGCGGCTCTGCGCAGCTCCACGTCTGCGCCCTTCAGGTTGGTACCCTGGTCTGACCACAGCTCAGTTGGACATCCACGACGGCCGATGAAGCGTCGCAATGCCATCACTGCTGAGTCGGTGCTGAGAGTGCCGGCGACTTCCAAGTGTACTGCTCGCGTTGTTAGACACGTAAACAGTACGCCGTATCTCTTCTGATGAGCACGTCCAACAGTGACTGTCATCGGGCCGAAGTAGTCGAGGCCGGTGTAGGTGAAAGGGCGCTGATGATGCGCCAGTCTGCTCCGTGGATGGTCACCCGTAGACGGTTGAGCGGGCACGGCCCGCCTGATGCGACACTGTTGACATCTTTTCAACACACTTCTAACTGTATTGCGCAGTCGTAGTACCCATAAGTGTTGTCGAACTTCGTTGGTCGTGGTCTCGAAGCCCCCGTGATGGAGTCTTCGATGTACCCATGAGATGTACAGTTGCACATATGTATGTTTGCCATCCATAATCGGCGGAGCTTTTTGTTCGTCCGTGATGTCGACAGCGGCTGCTATTCGTGACCGTAGCCGTATGACGTCATCGCTGTCTATAATGACGGACAGCTGACTTAGTCGGCTATTAGCAGGCAACTGTTTTTTGCACTTTAAAGCTGCGACATCTTCACTGAACGCATCATCTTGCACTGAGCGTATCCACAGCTGTTGGGCACGATGTAAGTGATGTGTTTCAAGTTGAATGAAACAGCTGTTTTCACTTTCACACGTAGCACTGATTTTCTTGTTTTTTCCCTTCGCTGCTTTCTTTATTTTCGTCCAAGTAGCGTCGTCAACTTCGTTTTTCTTATTGCGTTTGTAGGCCGCGTTGCACAGATGTTTCTTGATGCGCAGAAGTTCGATGAATTGTAATACACGCGCCGTAGTACGCACTAACTTTAACCAACTTGAAAAACGAGTTGCGTCGGGCAGTGCTTCCTTTAGTGATGTAGTGTTTCGAACAAAGTTGACTCTTTCCTCGCCGGTCAGACCCATATGGTCGGGTTCATTGACCTCTCGCGGCCAGTTTGTTTCCGACTCGCGTAGAAACGCGGGCCCGTGGAACCACCGGTGTTGGGAGTTGAAGTCGTGTGGAGTGTCGCGCGTTGCGTCGTCTGCAACATTTTCCTTGGTAGGCACCCATCTCCACTCGCTGGTCTTCGTCTCCTCGGCGATCTCCGCGATCCGGTGGGCCACAAACGGCTTGTACGCTCGCGGGCCAGTGCGTAGCCACGAGAGTACCGTGCGTGAATCCGACCAATATACTCGGCGGGTCGGCTTTATGTCGTGTTCGTCTATGGCTGTGCGCGCAAGACGACACCCAAGTACAGCTGAATGGAGTTCGAGTCTCGGTATTGACGTCACTTTGTTCAACGGTGCAACTTTGCCTTTTGCAGCTATCAACGACACATGTATATTCCCGCATGCATCCTGTGCCCTCCAATACACAGCGCAGGCGTATTGCGACGAACTTGCATCGACGAAAGTATGTATCTCGTTCGTATGTGCGGTCGATACGCCGAGATAGCACCTTGGTATAGCTAGGCTCGGTAGTCTTCTCACGTGAGAGAGCCAGTATGACCAACTTTCGGCTTCACTGTCTTGCAACTTGACATCCCATTCGATTCCAGTACGCCAAGTATCTTGTAAAATCTTCTTCGCTTGTATTGTAACAGGTGTAACTAAGCCCAGCGGGTCGAACAAAGACATCACTGTACGTAGGGCTTCTCGCTTCGTCGGTGTTTTCGTGCCTTCCAATATTGAAGGCGGAAGCTTGTGTTGATTGATGTTGAAGCCCAGATAGTCTTCATTCGGGTCCCACACCATGCCCAATATCTTCTCTGCATCGAGTTGCACTAAATTCCCCTTAGGTGTAGTGGAGAATTCGGCGCGCACCTTGTTTGAGTTCGATGCCCAGCGTTGAAGATGATAATTCGCTCGTTTGTGTATATTAGCGACTTGTGTTGATACTTGTATGGCGACCTCCTCCGTGTCAAAGCTGGCAAGATAGTCGTCGACGTAGTGGTTTGCTATCACTGCCTGCGCTGCCTCGGGAAACTGTTCTTTGAATTCCTCGGCGTTTTTGTTTTTGATGTATATCGCCGTGCATGGTGACGACGTGGCGCCGAAGATCACGCTTCTCATGCGGTACTCTGTGGGTGGACCGATTCTTCTGTCTTCTCTCCACAGGAACCTCTGCATGTCTCGGTCTTCCTCCCGTATGTTGATGCGCAGGAACATGTCCTTGATATCGGCTGCGACCGCTACTGGGCGTTGACGGAACCTCATCAGCACTCCGGGTAGAGACTGTATGAGGTCGGGCCCAGACAGCAGCATGTCGTTGAGGCTGATACCACGGGTCCTGGCTGCCGCGTCGTGCACGATGCGTAGTTTCTCGGGCTTTTGCGGGTTGATAACTGCAAAATGTGGCAGATACCAAGTTCTGTCGCTTTTCACTGCTGGAGCCTTCTCTGCATAGCCGCTCTGTATCAGAGTGTTCATTTGTGTCTCGTAGCGCCGCTTCAATTCAACATTTTTGTCGAGTTTCTTCTCGACTAACTCGAGGCGACGCATCGCTGTGTTGTAGTTATCCGGCGGTACAAAATCGCTTTGTTTGAATAGCAATCCTGTTTCAAAACCTCCCGCCGGTAACCGACGCGTCTTCTCCTCGAGTGTGCGCAGCGCGTTGAGCTCGTCGTTGGTGTGTGAATGTTTGGGCTGAACACCCAGAGACTCGAGGGCGAAGTGCTCCTTCATGAGGTCATCCATTGTCTGTTCCTCCGTTAGTGTTACTGTAGTCAGATGGCTAACTCGATGGACTTGCTGCTTCTTCTTATTTCCCGTCGCGCCGTGCAATACCCATCCCAAGTCGGTTAATGAAGCGACTGGTTGGGCTGTGGTCCCTCTTCGCACGTCGTGTGTGAGCAGCAACGACCAATTATCTTGACCCAGCAACACGGTTGGATGGCCTTCCTCATAAATCAGCTGATCTTCGATGTCTTCCAAATGACGACAGTGTTTCACGACACTACGTGGCACACCTTGAGTCGTCAACATCAGCTTGTCCATTGTACGCGCCGACACATCGTGCTTCACTGAGTTTCTTCCTTGTATAGTGAAGTGTACACGTTCCGATGTATCGGCCGTTATACGTGCGCCGGCCACACCCTCTATGTAAAAAGGCGCGGGCGGCCCGTGTACGCCGATCTTGTTCGCCACTGCCGACTCGATGAGTGTGCACGTAGAGCCGTCGTCCAAAAGGGCGTAAGTGTCGTATGTACCCTTCGGACCGGTCACTTGTACAGGCAGAATCTTGAGATAGGCAGCAGTGAAATTTTCCCTTGTCGACGTAACTATGGCTGTTGAATTTTCAACTTCATTTTCTTTCCTTTTTGTGTCGTGTAGAAGAGGGTGGTGCGTGTATTTGCATCCGTCGACTTCACACTGCTTTGGCTTGCAGTTATGCCGAAATTTGCGGACTCGCAAACAACGGAAGCATAGCCTGTGAGTTCTGGCTAGCTCCCATCTCGCAAATTGGTCGGCTTTCTTGAACACGTTGCAGTCGTACGGATGGTGACCCTCTTTCTTGCAAACTTGACACTTTAGTTGCACCGCAGTAGACTTCTGATCTTGAGTGTGGTAAGCACGTAGTCCTTTTCGTACGGCAGGCTCCCGCCGGTCTTCAACCGCAGTGAGCTCGGCCGGTGCGTAGCTTCCACATCGATCGGCGGTGACTTCCAGAAACTTGGACAGCGTGAGAAGGTCTGGATGATCTTCCGGCTGTTCGGCGGCGAAGTCGTAATACCTGTAGCGCAGCGCTGGCGGCAGTTTTTCAATGACGCTGCGTACCACTTCGGCGTTGTGTAGATAGTGATGCTTCTTCAGTGCTTTAACTGTGGCTGTGACGTTAAGCACCTTTGAAGCGAAGATGCAGATGTCTCTTGGGTTCTCGGCCAGTCGTGGTAGCGCACGGAGCTTGTTCAGTTCGGTCATTGCCAGTGCATCTGGACGACCGAACCTCGCGGCTAACATCTTCATAACTTCTTCTGAAGTCGTTGACCCGACGAAGAGACATAGTGTTGCATCTCTGGCGGCTCCCTTCAGGCTGTGACGTAACTTGGACAGCCTTTCTTGTTCGGAGAGGTGACTTGCAGCTTCATCATAGGCGGCCTTGAATGGCAGCCACTCGTTCGATGACCCGTGAAAAGACGGTAACTCGACGGTCCTCGGTGCAATGGCGGGTTGAACGGCTCTCGCTGCAAGTGTGATGGCAGTTGCTAGCTGATTGTAGTCAAACTCCCGTTGCGGTCGTCTCTCTTCACAATAGCGTGCTGGCTCTATATCTTCTCTCACTGGAACCGGTACTTGTTGCTCGGCGTGCCGCGTGACCTCGCTGTGGCCCCGATGAAGTGCGTCGCTGCACGTCTGCGGCGGCGGCGCTGCTATAACCTCCTCTTCATCGGTCCTGCGATGGTCCGGGCCTGGGACGTCGGGCTTCGGTACGTAGGGCTCCATTGTGAGTGCCAGCGTGCTTCTGTTGACCCAGTCGGTTGTTCGCTCGTTCCTAGTTGCCAAGTCCTCGTCTGCTTCGATCTCGTCTTCAGAGTCCGCCTCCAACGCGGCGACACGTGCAGCTGCCAGCTCCACTTCCTTCTGTAGAAGGAATTCTCGCGCCTTGGCCAGCGCTCTCCGCTTGATTGTCGACGTAGTGCGGGGCGCGCTGGGCGGGCGGCGAGAGGCCTCCTTCTGTGGGCTGGCTGTCCGGTGTGTGGCTGCTGTCTTGCCGGTTGTCGTCTCGCCGGTCGCCGTCGTCTCGCCGGTCGTTGCAGTGGCCGTAGTGTTCGTCGTCGTCGATGTTTCGGCTGTAGACGTCTCTGGCGTCGCTACGGCGGGTGCGGCGGCGGTGGCGGCGGCGGCGGGCGTCACTGTGGCGGCGGCGGCGGGCGTCACTGTGGCGGCGGCGGCGGCTCCGTCGACTTGAGCAGGCGTTGTCCTCCTTTCCGACTCCATACTTCTTGTGACAGGCATTTTTCTTCGTCGTCTGAAGAACTATTCCCAGTATCCGGCTGCTGAAGGACCAAAATGTACGGGCCCCTTCGATACGACCCGTACACTTTCGTAGATGAATATAAAAATAATAGAATGTAGGCACTGGCGGGCTTCGTTCTTCGACCTCCGGTTGTAAGTCGCAGGTCTGTGGGTTGGTGCAGAATGAAACGCCTGTTGCTGTCTTCAGAAGTATGGAGCCGTAGGTACTTGCTGCTAGGTCTGGACTGACTTGGCTGGCTATTTCACTGTAGTGTGAGCGCTGAGTGTAGCGGACGACTGGTCCCGATCGACGATGTATGGCCCATATTTATACCCCCGCTGTGCGAGCGAGAGACACATGTGTGGGAAAGAGATAGCAATAGCCAAAATCGCCCAGACCTAGAGGCAATACCTGATCGTGCTCGCTTTATTTGTGTCTAAAATGTTTGTAAGTTGTACTATTATTTCATACATTTGACCCTTTTTCATATAAAACCATAAAAACTTTTGCTAAAGTTATTGTCCAAACCTATGGGTCAGTGAAGTTTTACATAAAAATGTTTTCATTATAAACTTAAAATTACGTTAATAGGTACATCTATGCACTATTGAGCTGTTGCAGCCAGTAATTCGCCGTTATAACTTTATTATATACTTGGCTTGCAACAGCTCGTACCTATACTAAACATGTAAAACTTATCTCTAACAAAGTATGTATGAAAACTGTGTAAACCTATTCTAATCCTTACATAAACAACTAATACAAACTATACATAAACAACTATAACTATATAAAATGTGCATCACTTATACTACGCGCGACGGTTATCTAATCATGTACATAGTTGTCGCGAACAATATGAGTATATTCATAATATAAAAAAAGTTCTACATTTTCTTATACTACGATGGATAATTAAAAATAATAAGTATTGCTTGATATGAAGCGGTTACCATAGCCTATAGACGCAAATATTATACATGTGAATAAGTATCCTAGTGACTTTGCTCGCACAGACCTCTAAGAAATTGTTAATTGGCAGCCATGTTACTCTAATATGGGGAGCTACTTTTCTAGTGTCGGGTTGCTATTTAAATATGTGCCTTTTCTCTCTTTCATCAATGCCTGTTTTATTAATCGCCGGCGAGCACTATGTGCAAGTGGGGTTGGCTTTAATATTAAATATGATAAGTCAACCAATTACAACAAATACTTATTAATTTTCGCTACTCAAATGTTTGAATTGCGGTACCAATCTATATATATATCAAAGATTGTCACGTTTATATTTATTTGTAATAAGCGATTATTTTATTAGGAATAGAAAATTAGCTAGTTTATCCAACTTGGTATCTTTCTATTTATCATGAAATAATTACTAACCTCTATTTATACAACAATAATAAAATTACCTTAGAAATGAATTAAAGATCTCAATCAAATACTGTAGTCACATAAGCTCAGTGTAATCAAGGCTTTAAGTATAAAAAGAAATTCCTAATATGAACCTAAGTCTGGGAATACGTGTAGGTAGATGATTAAAACATTTTTTGTCTATGCAAGATCTACAGATACGTAATCCCTAGACCTTGTCACAGACGGCGCAAAAAATCAAGAACTCGAATCGATACTGTCGACGAGGGTTGTCATCGTCTGCATTCAGCATTGAATGTGGAATCGATGAAAATGCGAGACATCAATCAGCGGGGTGCTACCATTACTCGATTACCGACCGCTTAACAGGCTTCTGAGGTGTTACACTGTAATCCTTGTGACATGTTGAGCGAATTCGTACTATTTTGGCATAGTAATTATAGTACTCAAATAGGATTGGTTTTTCAGATTTCATTTTTATGATAAAGATACAAATTCGATATTTGCAATTGAGCCCTCGCGGTCACTTAGATACATCTTACATCTTTTGTAAAAAAATATATTTTGTATTTTATTAATTTCTAATAGTTTTCCCTTTTTTGTATGTTGCATTTCGAAAATAACCCTTGGCGCTGAAATAATAACAAGTTCCAATACCTGCCGTGACCTGGTTCATGGGTATATTGTCACATTGATATCCCCTGGACAAGGTCACGGTGGCTATACGACATTACATCAAGCTTCTCATAGGGGCCTCTACGCGTTGGATCCTTATCCCCGCGCACGCCTATCAAATGACCGGGATAATACCCATGAATCAAAATAAATAATAAAATATACCGACTTTCTCTGGCATTTCGAGGGCCCATCTAATAAGTGGCGAGCCACTGCCTGCCGAAAATAACATCAGATATGATACGAGTAGTTATGACAGGTGGCCGTCCCTCTTCTGTAATAGTCCAGTATTATAATCCCTCCAGATCTAATTTAAATATTTTATAGCTCAATAATTTCTAATACATTTGCAATAGTCCCAATACCTGCCGTGACCTGTTCGTGGTTCTACATTGATATCCCATAGAGCAGGACACAGCGGGTAAATATATTATATAAATCTTTACGAAGGGATTTCTACGCACGCCTATCAAATAACCGGGCCCGTGAATAAAAAATAAATAATAAAGTGATATGTTATAAAAACATTTTTTTTTGCATGTGCGGAAGCATTTCCAGACATCTTTGTCAGTCAGATATTCATCAATTTTGTAATAGGCTCTTTTAAATAGACTAATTTGAAATCCTTGATTCCAAAATAATCCTTTCACAAATATCAAAATCATCATTATACGTCTTTTTTACATTTGTTTATTTAAAGTAATATGATTTTTCTCATATTATGTTTGTATAAACATAATTTTAATATATAAAATATGTAAATAGTTGCAAGAATCTTATAGTAAGTTAGAATATATAGGTATTTAATAAAGCAAATGACATTAGAAATGTCAATGCATAGTCATAATCGCTACCATTCTCGCTCTCGCCTCTCATGCGAATCGCACCCCATAGCATTAACTTTTATGTATGAAAATGATTGGAAACATTCTTAAAATGGATAAAAGCAGTAAATAACGAGGACTGTAAGCACAAGTTTTAATGCATCAATACAATTTGCGCATTCGATCCGCCGTAAACTAGTTATTTTTTTGGTTAATCCAAAACATATTAACAGGTTATATTCTTAAGTAAAATTAACGCTTTATCTCCCATCGTATAATATGATTGGGTGGCTGCTCGGGATCGAGTTTGATGCCCAACTATTCATTAATAGTAGTCATAGGAATATGAGGCTTTTATTTTGAAGGTTAAGGTTGATTATGGAATGTTTAAGGAATATTTTTATAGCTTGACGTGCTATGTTTTATTCAGCGATGAGATGCGATGCGATGTAGTGTCGGTCGTTGCTCGATTCTCGATGCGAGAAATCGAGATATCGGTACGATTCGGTTGACAGGCGTGCTCAATCTGGGTGCAACTTTTAATATTATCCCTTTATGTTAAATCGGCGTGAAATTTTTAAAAGTCAGATTATGTGTATTTTTAGATTAGTTCTTTGTTTTTTTTTGCATATTTATGCAAAGCAATATTAATCAAATTTTATACCAGTAGATAATTAATCACGTTGTGTACATATATATTTTTACTAAACTGTACGTGTACAGTAAGTGTACAATTAAAATATGGTAATACATATCCCCAAATTAACTATCTTTCGGAAAGTTAAGTAATAAAAATGGAAAATTTCCAGTGAAAATGATAATAGATTTAAATTGTTGAAAGCTGGAGAAGCTTGGGTTCACAAGGAACTGGAACTTCTGTTTGATTCCATCAGTCATGCACACAAATGTTTGCCTTGTGTGGAAATCGAACCCACGAGCGTTGGTGTCAAAGTCGCGCTATTCACGACTGAGCCACTGAGCTCGTCTAATTTATATACTGTACATCACATATAGCATAATCAGCTGTTCTGTATAGCTTTTGTGGACTATGAAAAAGTTATCGACTCTACCTCCACTCTATCCTCCCCTGGAATCCTTAGTACGATATCAAGTTATATCGACGTGTTGAGAGGCCTGTATAACGCTGCAACGAAGAATGTCCATGTGCAGAACCAGCAGTCTAAGTCCATCCAGCTGCATTGAGGAGTGAGACAGAGGGATATAATCTGAAACAGTTCTCTGAAACTTTGATATTCAGCAGTGGCTGGATATGGACTGATGAGTGGGCTTTAGCCGATAAAATTATTTTTAGATATAAAATGCTTATTTCTAAATGTTGGTATTACCAAGTAAACATAAATATCTGGTTGTCATTCCGGACAGCCTTCGACCCTTCTCAGGATGCAGATTAGCAAACCCCTCTAGCTAATTCGATTAGGAAAGTGTAAATGGCGAAATTTGTATTAGTTTGGGTACTTTAGATATTTCTAACTGTTTATAAAGGATAAATTGTGGCTCATACACATTGGTATATGGGTATATCTGTCTATATGTCTGTCAGTATATCTGTATTTAAAAAATCTTTAACGAAAGTGAATGAATTTTTTTGAATTTTATGAGAATAAGTGAAGAGTCAAATTTATATATCTTTTATTGACAATTATACCCTGCTTAATTGCGCTTAAGCTGAGGACAGAGCCGTCATGCTATTGAAGAGAAAGAAAAAAAGAAAAGACTAAAGATGTTTATTACCAGTATCTATAATATATATCCACGCTAAATCCGTTCCAGGATTAGCAGAAAACTGGAATTAAGTAAAAAAATAATTTTGAATTAAATTGCTATATATAATGTACATTATATGATATTTTTGGCATTAAAATATTATTTATTATTTTGCATAAATATGCCAAAATCAATCATACTCAAAAATATGCTAAAATCGTTGGCATCAAGCGATGATTAAGTACTTAGCAATGGCTACTTTAACACCAATGCTCGTTGGTTCGATTCTCTCAAAAGACAAACATTGCAGTCTTGGTTTGGGCTTCAAGATTAAAAATTTACTTTCGAAGAAATTCTATCCGCGTCATCATACGTCATCTTGTGTTGTGTGACAGGACTCGATTCAAGTATTAAATTGACTCTGGTCGATGACTAAGCGCTAATTCCCGATGTATCGATTCTACATCGATTATACTATTTTGACGATCAATTCGATCGATATTGAGTTTTTGCCATCAATCAGTTACTACCGCTGCCATTGTTGTGCAACAAAGAACAGTCTATTACTGCTCGTGTGAATAGAAAAGATTGTGGTTTATTCATTACTGATTGATTACAGGTTTGGTCATTTTATACCTGTATCTTTTTGCCAATTGGTAGAGTTGAATATTACCAACGTAACAACAACCACTCGTTAGTGGGACACATACCCTGAAAACATCGATAAGATGGATCGTGGGGCAAAGTGGTCCTAGAATGGAGGCCTTGGGGATAGAAAATAGACCTAGCTGTAGACCACGGATGTGATGGAAGGATGACATCAAGAAAACTGGAGGAACGAATAACGCAGAGTACAAACATATGTATGTATGAACATCTCAGTTTGTTTTTAAGAGAGGTAGAGCTCATCGAAGCATCCCGACTGGTGAAGTACCTACACCTCACAGAAAGCCGTAGCCAAATAACAACTCCCGAAGTTGTATTCTTGCAAGTGAGTAGAGTTACCCGTAAGTTTCTATGACACAGCAGTCAGAAGTAGGGGTGGTTACACGCGTGCGATACATCATGTATTACAAGAAAGAGTGCATAAGTTGAGGTAACCACTTTACATCCGGTAGGCCGTATGCTTGCTTTAAAAAAAAAGATTGACCCTAATCTAACCCAATCCTAATCCAAATGAGTCAAGTGCAGGTCGAAAGAATGATATATGTGACAGTCAGATGGCCATCCATCTGATCGTCACAAAGGATTTCGTACCAAACCATTACCTTTTTGGTAGGGAACTCTAAAATATATTGCTCATTCGTCTGAGAATGAGTTAGGAAATACAGGAATGCTATCTTTATATGGCTTCTTTTCATTTTCCTCGAAAACATACTTTATTTAGTAAACGAATCTCCTTATACAATAATCGCTATCGTAAAAAGATACACAGATCGTAAATGTGGAATGAAATGACGAAATTAGACGTAGACGAGCAGTAACTTTGCGTATAATACTTGACAATTAAATTGGCACATCGAATGACACAGAAATAATCGATTTTGTTTGACTTT
Source organism: Pyralis farinalis (assembly GCA_947507595.1). Lineage (NCBI taxonomy): Eukaryota > Metazoa > Arthropoda > Insecta > Lepidoptera > Pyralidae > Pyralis > Pyralis farinalis. The sequence continues at coordinate 33,562,687 of OX382271.1, read as the reverse complement.
TATAGTGTTTCTTCATATGCAGCCAAAGACCGTTGGTGAGGATCTCATCAGATCACGGGTTGTTGCAGACATGACCTTGATTATATATATTCGTTAAATGCATAAGACCTTAGTAAACAAGCTAAAATCTATTTACTGGATTTTTTGCTACGTTACTTATGTGGTTACGGAATAAAGTTTTTATAAATTTTATTATTGTTTAAATTACCTTATGTACTCTCAACAAGCATGATTATATTCATTTAAAAATATGGAATAACAGTAAAAAGAAATGTAATAAAGCATCAAGTAGTAAACAACATGCGGTCTGGAAGATGTGAATCGGTTACAAACTGAAGTACTTCTACTTTACAGTAGATCGTAATAAAATAACACGAGGGTTGGTGTGCTCCCGTGAGTAGGGAACTAGGACCACGTAGAGCTTGCGTTTCAGGTATAGAATACAGAAACTGCTTCAGATTTGGAAGGATACATGTCTAACTGGATCCGGAATATATTATAAAATAAATTATGGTTGTTGATTGCACAAATTTAATGCCTCGGCCTGTACTGACGACGATGTTCTGAATCAATATATTTTGAGTATTTCCTCCACGGAGACTATTTGCGTATATTTACGAGAGTGCTATTTATCGGACGCGAACATTTATATCGATTCTGTGAAACGAGATATAAATCGAGATTAGACGGACACATTTCTACTGAAAAATATCTATAAAGGATTTCAGCTAAAGGTGTCATAGAAACGAGATACAGGGAAGTGTCTGTATATTAGATATTGAATAGGTTTTATAGGTAATTTAAAATGTGTTCCTTTAAAGAGTAATCATGAGTAACACGTACAATTGACAGGCGATCGTGTATATAAATAATGCTGCTTCACCGTTGTATTAACGGAAATAATTGTCCACAAATTATAAAATTAAAAATAAGTAAAACCGTTCAAGTGAAGTCCCGCCTTGCTATATTAGGCGTTTGACTTTATTTTTACATTGCAATAAGATATGAAAGAAAAAGATGATTGATTTGGTCACAGCTTGCAAACTACATTATGGTTTTTAAGGTTCCGTGAAAAGAAAACGGAACCCATATAGGATCATTTTGCTGTCAGTCTGTCCGCCTGTCAAGGTATTTTTCTCAAGTCTATAATTCGTTGGAACTGTACAAAAATCAAACTTCTAAGTAAACGCAATACAGATACAGCCGTTTATGCTGCTATCAAAACCTATAGAGTATTTCCCGTAGAATCATGAAATTTGGCAAGAAGCAATGTCATGTAGCACATGTGGGAAAAATCCAAAAACCATGATTTTGTAGTTACATCTCAAAAGAAAAAAAAAATGCTCTTACGAACTTATTCGCAGTTAGTAAGCTAACTACAACCTATGTCGATGTATGGGGACAACAATTTTTCAACGGCAAAGTTAAGTTTCTCCCTTGTGCCACAATCCAGTTTATCTTTTCGCCAGAGCAATATTCGGTACTTTCATAGTTTATGCGATTCCCGGATGGACGAACTATTTACGCACCTACAAGTTTGTACCGCTTCGTTTTATCTGTCCGATTCGCACTTGGCCGGTTTTTTTATACAACATCTGGAGTCAAGCAGGCGACCAGCCTAGCGTAGTCTATGAAGGATTTCAATACAAGGAATGTCTTTTTGCGCAACTGCTAACACAGCAAATCCTTGGAAGTTCGCTTTTAATTTCACTTACTTGCAGGAACACAACAACCCTTCAGTGAGACAAAAATAATATTTTTGTGAAGTGGAGGTATTTTCCCTCTCTGTTTCATTCGTCAGAGACTCGTCTGTTAATAGACCGGTTGCAGCATGTGCAGGTGAGGTTGGCTTTGAACCTAAAGGTACATAATAAGCCATCTATTCGACAAATCCACGTTTCTAGTACTTATTGATTACGAGAAGATATTTACGATACGTGACGTGATTATACTTATTGCCAACTAGTCTGGTTTTTGTTGTGTTTTTGAATTAGAACCCGTAACTGAAAACCTTGACAACCACAAGTCACACAATGACACGAAAAAAACAGGCAGGTGCTTGCTTTCATAAAACTTTTTTTCTCATTCCCCATTCACTGAAACATAATGAGCAGAATCATAATAACTCCCGTCTATGGTTTCACTAGAGGTATTATCAAATAGCTAAACAAAAATTTGTAAATAGAACGTGTAGACTCCAGGGCTACCACTACAATTCTCATTAAGTGAGCGCCGCGGCCGGCGAGCGCTCGTTCTCCATCCATCATTACGAGCTGGTGAACGCGGACAGCCCTATAATTTCCCCTCTGCCCTCCCCGCTGCCGACGTCCCTCTCGCACCACAACAACCGGCTTTATTAAAAGAAGACGTCGGACAAAATTAGTTTCGTCGAAAAACTTCTGTTGTTACATTTTATATTAGCACTGTTTTTAATGTTTGGTCGGAATTAAATGCATTTTTTTATTTCTCAGCCGATGTAATGTGGGTGATTAAAATTTTTAGGGTACGCGGGAGGTATTGAGTGTCCGAATATTATTTTAAAAATATATTCAAGTTTGTTTTCTTAGTAGTGTTAACCTCACAGAAGACGGCAGGCAAATAACAACTCTCTGGAGGGTTGTTGTGTTCTTGCGAGTGCGTGAGGTCACTAGAAGATGAGGTGTTGCTGTGTTGACAGCTGGGGTGGCAATGCGCTAGCGACATTCTTTTCGTTGCTAGTGTTCATAGGCTACGGTAACCGCTTTACATCAAGCGGACCGTATGTTTGTTTGCTATCCGTCGTAGTATATAAAATAAAACATTTCGCTTATTCTGAAATTTGATCGACATATAGCGAGCGGTGATAGCTTGCTCATTCTTTTTTTTTGTCGATTCCTAACGTTTTACATTTTTATTTTTCTTGTATCGCTAATGACCCGTCTGGTGCAATTGCAAATACCATGGTTATCACTTTATATTAGACCGTAAGGCACTGACTTAATTATTTTGACGAGTTAGAGAGTTGGCACTGAAAAGACCGAGTGAAATGGGGATCTGGTTGAAATGATATCGCCTTAACCGTATTGCTCCGTATTTTTCATTAACTTTATATGTAGATATAATTTTCTGTACTGTCACTGAACTTCGTCTTCATGTCTGAAACGATTTTGAGACATTTTATGTGTGTTTGAGTGGTGTCTGGCAGGCCATACTATATAGATTCATATTTGGACTTGGTAGGTGGTTCTAGAATCGAGTTTTAGGTTTTTTCATTTTTAGACATGGTAACGTTCCAATTATTTTTTATATATATTGTTTTCTATACGTGAATTCCTGAACCAATTATCATAAATTTATTTTGTACGTTTCATAGGCCCCTGAATGGTTTAGATTCATAATTGTATCCGATAGATGCCATAATTTTTAATTTTCGGGTAGGACTGCATATGACTGGTCCGTTTGTATATAAAATCGATCGCATAGTCGATATAAAATATTAACGGGTACTTACGAACGTCAACGTATAAGAAAAAATGCTTATTTATGTATTAGAACGAATGCTTAAACATGCGAATTTATGTTCCCATAGTAGCATCATCTTATCGAAGCTGGAAAGCATGCGAGTAAGGCATTTTGACTATCGATGCATGTAAGTGTATCCAACATTACTAAGGCGGATATGAATTGATGTCAATAGAACTAGTTTTAACTTAGAGAAGTATTTACTTTTTATAAAAAAAAATGGCGTTTGTCTCATCTACTCGATGCTAAAAGAAAGATAGGACACAGATTTCTTGCTTAATTTAATGCATCTCGACAAATGGAAACCTTACAAAATAATAACCTTTTTGTCCAAGGCAGCAGAATAAAAAAACTTTTTAGGCAATTTGTTGTCGATGGTCGAAAATGAACGACAGTAACTATATTACACCTGATTACATATTAGAACCCCGCGTGCGAGCGGCGGCGATACGCGTATGCCTTAAAGCAGTGCTACCAATGAGTGCCTGGCAGACAGCCTGTTATGATTACTGACTTTTAAAGTAAACCTGAAGGTACTTATCGTAATCTTATTTGTTAAGATTGGATTGACCGTTTTTAATAGATAACTCTGCCTACCCCGTCAGGGACTTGGCGCGAAGTTATAGATGATTAGATTTTTTCAGTAGGCCTCATCTTTTGTACTCTTTAGTGTGTATTCGATCCAGACTTCTAACAATATGCTATGTCTAGTAACAGTAATTATTTAGTGAAATGTTATTTTTTATCCTTATCAGTTGCATACTAAAATATTCCCAAAAAAAAAATACAAATTTATTTTCATGTTGTTTCAAATTTATAGATATATTATGAAAAAATACACGTAATGTTATTATAACTATGACTTCGAATCCAGCTTTTTTCCCGTTTAAATGAAGTCATTATGTATGTATGTATATCTTCACGCCAGGTCCCTTGTTTAGTAGGTAGAGAGAATCTACTTGTTTCTTTCCATACAGAAATGCTTAAATTTACCATATTTAATCGACTTTTGCGAAGAAATTGACTCACGTAAGTTGTATTTATAGACACAAAACAGGTCTTCGTCGATTTTCTTTTTATTACGAAGCATATATCAAAACATTTCCACATATCGTGCCCTTTCAACGCTGGGTTCTACAAAAGTTCAGCTGAATAGTAGGCAATCGGCGTTTTTATCGAAATTATTCATAGCTGGCATTTGTGAAAATGGCGAACTGCTAATATCTGCCATTTTGAACACCGTTCCGTGAAACAGATGTATTCCGTGAATTCAGATTTTACTTCATTCCTTTCTAAGATTGCACATGAATAAAATTAATAGACATTATTTTACGTATGCAACATTATTGGCAGTCTGAAGAAAAAGTGATGTGTGTGTGCTCCAGCTGTTTTATGAGGTTTCCTTGATCGATATTTAGAAATGATGAATAGTATTGGACCACAAATTAAATGAAATCTCAAATTAACTAAAGGAATAATTAATTTTTCTTCACTTTATGGTTATGCTTACATTTAATTTGGTTTTAAATAATTATGTGACAGCTTGAAATCATACTTTAATATGAGATAAATCGCATGCTAGGATTTTCGCTATTAGAAAAAGAAAATTCAAAATCGGTTCACAATTGATGAACATATATCCTAATTATATACAAAAAACATACGGCACAGTTGAAGGCCATCTCCGTTTTGAAGTCGGTTAATGTTATCTGTAGGATTTCGCATAGCTGCATTGGGTCGTAATACGAGACATCGGGGTCTGGGCCTCAAAACATTTGGAAAGCTGCCATTCTCATAGCATCAAAGAATACGACAACCAAATAAATACAGGAAGGATTTATTTGGTTGTGGTATTCTATGATTCTATATGGTTTCAGTATAGTGCAGAACGAGCTTATCAGAAAACTTCCGAAGCTTTGCTGTTTTAGCAGCGATGGTGGTGACGCGGAAGCGATGCTTCGCTCTACGCGGGCCATATGCTTGTTTGTAAAAAAGGTTATATATGCCTTGGAAGAGTTATTATAACTTTTTTAAATTATAGTACTTCACCCTCAATAAAAGAATTCAATTTCCATTTATTAATCACGGAATATAATTTTATTCCACGTCAGTGCGTTGTTGTTGTTTCGTAGTTTCTAAAGGTAACATAACCATGATAGTCACGCTGACTATTACAGGTATACTGCTGAATCAGCGCTTTGTCAGCAACAGACGAGATGACTTTTCCTTACATTTTCATCAGAATGAAGTCACAACATCCATATCAATCTTAGTTATTTTTTAATGTTTCTTCCTCCTCCAGATACCTCATATATGCTAGACTAATATAAATGCTCATCGGGTAGACCGCATGGCTTACCGGCCAACTGCTGTCAAATTCTTCACGGAGGGTTGCTGTGTTTTTTACATGTGACAACACTAACATAAAATTGTTGAAATCATTCATTATTGTTCATAAACCATAACACATACACACAAAATCTTTTTAATTGTTACTTTATAACGTGGACCTAGCTTTACAAGACTCGTTAAAGTTTATAGCAGTGAGCAGCTAACAGTAACAGAGTATATAGTTTCAGTTACATTCTTGGAGTATCTATAAGTAACCTGCTTATGGATACTATAAGGTTACATTGGGTATACTTTAAGTTACAAGCAAAAACCTCGCAATCATATCTTGTTCTCGATTTATCGACATTGCGCGCTCTCCAACTCATTCGATATTCAGTATCAAAAGTCGAGTGGTACTATTTCGCTCACTTTTATCATTCACTATTAGATTTGGGTGTAGTATACATTAGACCGATGATTATTTTATTGCATTATGCATAAGCAGTATAGAAATATGTGCTGTTTTTGTATGTTGAACGAAAAAACACGCAGAAAAGTATTTGAAATTACTAATACAAAAACATTTTAGGAGATTACCGGTACCCCACTCATTCGCAGCAACACATGTTTATTTATATATAATTTATGTTTATTGTATTGTTATTTGCTATGAGTGTACAATAAAGAAATTACAAACAAACAAACAAACAAACAGTCCTCCAGGGAGCTCTCCCTGGATATGTGGAGATACACTACGCTCTACCTCTTTTAAGATACCCAGATCAAGACAAACAGACATATTCACACATACAAATGTCTTGTGTGGAAATCAACCTCACGAACCATGGTGTTAAAGCAGCCATCGCTAGCCATTCCACCATCTAGCTCGTCTAATATCTAACATCTCGACGGTTTAAAGACCAAGGTATAATAGGGAGAGAGCCATGGCGGGCTACATAATCACCCTTTGACTATAAGATATATTTTATTTTAACGATAAAGTCCTATAGAAATCTACTCATCAAACACACATCTAGGAATTCTAAAATAATTGAACACTGATAGCCTAGGATAAAGAACCTGCATATTAACCGAGGGGTTCCCGGTTCGAATCTTCGTGTGGGCATGTACCATTAAATTCGTGTTTTCGGATTTATGTATATATGTATTGTAATTATCACTTGCTCTGCAAAAAAGGATAACACAATGAGGAAACCCGTACGTCCATGAAATTATAATTTGAAAGACGTGTCACCTAACCTAAAAAAGATTCGGTGTTAACCAATACATAGAAGTCTTTCAAAGTCAAAGTCAAAATCTTTTTACTCCGTAAAAATGGCTACATTTGTTTGGAATCGTCACAATTTTTTTCCCTACCGTGCAGTTTATGACTAGGTGAGCACTGATAAAAATACTGCCAAAAAACTCAGGCATCCCTCTTTTGGTATCCAAAAGAGGGACTTTGGTGTTAACTCTGGGTTGTGGAGATCTAACGGCTATTGCTCTATGTAGCAATCAGTAGCTTCGTCAAATCTATACGCTTAGATAGCGGACCCCGCTAATCCTAATGGATTGGGAAACGGATTAGAAAAAAGAAAATAGGAATTCTAAAGAAGTAGCTTCAATTTGACATCAGCTTAGTACTACAAAATCTTTTTAAAATATTATGTATGCAAATTAATCACCCGTCCGTATTATCATTTTTTTTATACTATGTCGGGAGGCATACAAGCATACGACCCACCTGATGTAAACCGTGTACCGTAGCCTATTAACGCTTGCGATATATTAAGTATCACTCGCGCGATGCCTCCTCTGCTGTTTACACACCAACTCCTTGGGAGCTTACTGGTGACCTCACTCACACGCAAGAACACAACAACCCTCTAGGGAGTTGTTATTTGGCTGCCGTTTTCTGTGAGATGGAGGTACTTCCCCAGACGGGATGCTTTGATGCGCCCTACCTCTCTTCTTATCAATGTATACAGATAAATCAATTGAACTGTTTAAATACTCGTACCATTTCAGGCATGTACACAGAGCCTTACAACGCATTATCACTAGGCGATAATATCGACCTGACATTATTCATTGCAAGCTCACTGCGCGATAGTTTCCACTCTTCTACGTTAGCGCGGCAATAGATAGCTGATATTCGTGGACGTTTTAATCGTGTATCAGTTTGCTTTATACGTGGTGCCCGCTGAACATGGAGCTGATGTTCAGAGCTCTTCGTACTATTGATGTAGTTTTTGCTGGCTTCACCCGCACGTAGGTATCGATTTTTATTATGTCATAACGTCGGGAGGCATGCATACGGCCTACCTGATGGAAATCAGTTACGGCAGCCTATGAACGCTAGCAATAGATTAAGTATCGCTCGCGCGATGCCACCTCTGCTGCTAGCATAGCAACTTCTTAAGAGCTTATTGCTGATCTCACTAACTCACAGGAACACAACAGCCCTTTAGTTGTTACTTGGCTGCGGTTTTCTGTGAGGTGGAGGTACTTCCCTAGACAGGGTGAATCAGTGCGCCTTATCTCTCTTAAAAAATATTGTTAATAAGTTTAATGTTAATAAAATAAGTAGGAGGATATGGCTGTTATAAATTTTTTCGGTACAAAGTAAAAAAAAAGTCCATAGGATTGGCTAGGTCCGCTACTTAAGCCTAAGGATTTGACGGAGATACTGATATTAACATGGCACGAATGCGCTCAGACCTCCACGACCCAGAGGAAAAGCCAGATCTTCCTCAGCTTAGAAATATATTTTCCTGGGCCTGATGTTTATGACGTTTACAAGTGATAATTAATATGAGTACATAAATCGAATTTAGTGGTTTATGCCGACATCATTGGAACCAGTTCCAATCGTTTAGTAGGCTGCTTCTTTATTGACTAGACTATTACTGCTCACCTTCTGTGCAAACAAACATAATGGTGTAAATAGCTATCATATATATAGACCATTAATGCGAAAATGCCACCTCTTGTTTATTGTAATTTAATCTAACCTGCTTTGTGTGCTTCCGCCACCAATTAGTTCATGCAGACTATGCCTGCCCTGATCGTCGCAGCGACACGTGTTTCGCCTCTTCGCTCTCTTCAGAGGCTAATGGTAGTGGGTGGATGCTGGCTGGTGCTAGTCCGCATGGACTAATTGGTGGCGGGAGCTTTTAAAACAGGATGGATCAAATTGTATGTAAATTTGACTTTCGCAAAATAACGCCTAAATCTATTAATTATTGATTATGTTTTCATCAAAGATTTAGAGATTAAGCCAACCATGTGGCTACACATGTGCCTACACATTGCCGGCGTTATAAAAGAAATTGTGAATAATTGACATATAGGCTTGTCATAGGTAAGCATTAGTTTCAGTGTCAAAAAATCAAAATTTATTTCAATTAAATAGCAATAATTGCATCTGTGTTACGTCTGTCTACAAGGTTCACTAGTTCGATCTCCGAAACACAATGTTAAGAGTGCATTGAACTCGACAAAGTACGCAACCCGCAATTAAATCATAAATTTAACATCGATTCCACCCAACCCAACCAACAATCACACAACAGATAATGAAACAAAACGAATCGATAAAAAAATAAAAATCAAGTACTCGCCATCAAGTTGCATGCATTGCATTGGTATTGCCAGGTAGGAAATTAGCGCGAATCGACTCTTTTTTTTCGATCGATTACGTATTGCGATATAACTGTTGCGTTTAAAATAATGTGCCGCTGAAAAATTACTTTAATCATACGGGCTGAATGTGCTTCGGATTCAATTTAATTTCTTGTAAGAAAAATTAATTACTACTATATTAATAATTATACTGGTAACCTAAAATTATTACATTTGTTCATCAGTTTAAATTTTTTTTTACAATTATTTATTACAGTTAGACAAATACTTTTTACCAGAGGGAGACTTTGTATAAAAGTCGTCTGCGTGGGTACCTCTATTTCACCTATTTCTACCGCCAAGCAGCTATATTTACATAGTTATGTTTCGGTTTGAAGGGTGAGATATGGCAGAGAAATGACTGGGTACTGTGACAAAACTACCTTAAGTCACAAGATTGGCAGCGCGCGAGTAAATGTGAGTGTGGTGTGGCGAACGTCAATAGGCTGAGGTGACCTCTTACCATCTAATGCGGGCCGCATGCTTGTGTGCCAAACTAGTTGTATAAAAAAAACTGCGTCTGCAAACTGCATCTTTTTATCTTTTAGTAAGAAAGCAAGATATAAATATGTTATTTTATCACATAAACAAAAGTATCCTTACTTAACAAATTAGTAAATTTACTTAATTTTGTGTAATATTATACTCGTAGCAGGCGTAAATTGAAATTTCCATGGTAATAGGACGTAGCCCATCACTAAAAAAGTGAATAAAGCAAATTCAGTTTCCCAATGGAATGGGGAGGAAAAGTTTGTATGTAGATTCTGTTTGCTTATTTGCTGAGGATATGAAAATATGTATTTGTACTCTTCTAAATTATTATTTATTTATCTTCATAACTCGTCATTTCCATCTATTTTCCTCTTTCTGTCTCTTAAACACGCTGTTATTGTAATGAGTATATTCTACATGTTGCTTTTTATTTAAATACAAACAATCTCTATGCTGCCGTGGCTGTCTTATTATATGCACTTGAAAATCTTTCAAGAGTCACTATATCATAGCAAACAATCTCATTAAAAAATGGCCAACGGTGACTTTGAGTTTTTAGTTAGTTGTGTGTAGTAATAGTTAGTAGAGTTACTTGATTACTTTTATTACTCAGAAAAGAAATATGCCAATAAACCTGACGTAGGAATAAGAAACAAGTAATAATAAAAAAAATCATGAAATTACAACATCTTGAGCGTTTTTAGATAAAGATAACCACCAATTTTTGAGCCTAACTCAAAAACTACCTAAATTAAGTTAAAAAGGTTTAGGAAGGTTTGTCCCATAGGATCCATACGATTTGCTTATTATAAAAAATACTTTACATTTTGACTCCCCAATAATTTGATGCACATATATTTTTTTAAGAAAGTAATATTTTTGTATTAGGGTCAACATATTATGTAATTGCGTTCTGATATATACGCCTGTGACATACTTACTGGTAGTCGAACAGGTACGTCTTACCAGACATATTTTATATTCAGTTTATTTTAAATATTGCTATACTAGAAAAGAAAATAAGGTATATGGGATTCAGTCGTGACTTTTAAATTGAGTTGTTGAATCGATTATTGTAACGTACGTATTGGTTCCTAACCAATTTCAATAAGTTAGGTTTCAAGATTCTGTGGAGCTGCCGCTAATGTGTTCCAAGAAAAAAGCACATTAAAATTGATCTCGCTTTTTGGAAGATACGATGTCATTTACTGGTACGAATACACAAACACACATAGGGCTTCAGAAGGCTTTAGAGCCCTTTTTGTCGGAGGTTTATAATATAAGGCGTTATCTGACAGTCTGACACATCATCAGTTTAAACAGCTAGATGTCAGGGTAGCAGGGGGTTGTAATTTTACAAGAAAATTTCATAGGGCTGGAGGCATTCGTAAAGAACGAATTTTCGAAAATATCCACCGGACACGGGGATACGCGCGAGCAAAGCCACAGTCATAATTATTAATATAACGAGGTGGACATTTATATTCTCAGATACAATAATACACCGGTCATTAAATAAAATAACTTTATGTGGTTTAATTACTAGTCACAGTACAGAACAACTGACATTTGTTTTAAAGCCACGCGTGACATATATCTCGTTATGAAAAATATATCATGTTTATTATTAATTCTTCGTCCAATTATTGAAATGACTTTATAATTTCAATAAAATTATTATTGGGTATATTAGTTTAAACTCGCCGACATCAGATATTCCGTCAATGGCTCCAATATGCGGAGCCTCTCTAGAATATAACAACAGTATGGTATAGGTATATATGGTAGAATTATCTTACTAGCTAACTTTCGAAACTAAATGACTATATTTATCCAAGTCTAAAGTATAAGTTTAGAGTCGGTTCGTCTGTACTTTTGCCAAGAATTAAGATTGAATCATTGTATTAAATTTTACTATTAGGTACAAAGAATTACTTAATCAAGCGCTACAGACGTGGTTTTAGTATTTGGTGGAAATCATTATCTGTTAGATTTGATTTTGAGAAAAATATTGCGATCACGACAGGCATTGGCACTAATGCAAAATGAGCTTTTGGGGTAATTTCGGGCTCTCAATGTGGATAAAGTTTACGGAATATTTAGTTTTGATTACATACATTTTTCACGACACATGCTTATTAGAAATGTCACATTGGAATACATGACATTGGATTACAAAAGTGTGACGTGAATTCTTCAAAGATAAATCGTAGCGTTCTTTTAACACTTCCGCTATCCAGAACTCCAGTATAATTTATTTTGTAGCAATAAACTATATACCTAATATTCTCGGATAATCTCCAAATATATGCCAATACAAATTGAAAGTTCTGATGTCTTGTGACCCGATTATCCCAACCACGGGGCACAGTTAGTAGCTCTCGGTCTTGTGGTAGTGGTGAGAATTGTAAACATATATTTGTAGCGTATAATTACATTTATGTAGTGTGGCAAGTAAAAAAAATAATGTTTCATTTGGTGGGCAAGCGGTACGGTATGGTACGAGTTATAGCATAACTCGTACACATCTCACAGATAAGGATCAATCGAGCGTCGATATACTTAAACATTTCATCGCTAAATATTTCACTAAATCTTAGCCCTACCCCTTAGATTATTGCTTTGATAATATGCAAATGAACCAGTCGACGATTTAAAAATAAAAGGATTAAGGGATCAATGGCCTTTAAAGTGACCCAAATAAGATAATACTGAGCGACACACTGCTCGCCGCAACTGTCAATAAGAATTAGGAATAATGTTGCTAGCTTTAAAATGCGCTTTGATATTGCGAGCCGAAATATCTTTGGTCATTTTTCTTATGTTGCAATACCGGGTCTTTAATTTGGCGCCATCGGGTATGTTTCAATTTATAAATTCTAAAGCTTTGTTCTGCGTTTGTTTATTATGTTATAATTAAACTTACTGTAGAAATAATATACCTATCTTCTGTATAAAACTTTATCCTTTAAATATCTCTTGATATGAGGTATATTTTTATACTATATTTCGTATGGAATTCAGTCACAAGCATTCGTACTACTTTTGCTTAGATAACATAACATGGCTTATTGACAGTTCAGAGTCGAAATTAATACTTAATCAAAACAATTATGTGCAATTCATGCACGATATTTATGGTTTTTATTTTATTTATACGACGGCGACGGTAAAATCAAAAGATGTTTTACTGATTTATTAATTAATAGATACACCAGTTAAACCCCTCATTAGCACACACGACAGCAAAATCTAAAGATGGATAGAGTAGCATCGATTACAGCATAAGATCTGTCTAAGTCGCCAGTGTTGCCAGTCAAAAAAATAAAATTCAGCCTGTCTATATGATGAAGTTGATGATGAAGTAATCCCGATTTCAACAGCCAAGCGCCAGTTTTTTAAACTCATTCCAGCTTATAACGTGCTCGCATTACTGATTTACAGTTTACAATGTTGCTAGTTGTCAGCTGGTCCAAGCATAAGGTTCAAGACTGTTATTGTATGCGGTTTGAAATGTGTTTTCGGACTAAATTTAATTACGTTTTTGTTAGTCTAGTGAAGCATTTTATGATATTGTTACTGGGTTAATTAAAATATAATGTGTTACTTAAAGATGATACTTCACTTAGTACGATTGTAACTTTGAATTGGCTTACAATTCTCAAACGTATAATGTGTCGCGTAAAACGTTGTTTGTCAACTGCTTTAAAAATTTTTTTTCATAGTTTATATTCAAAGTTCCGTATGAAACAGGTAAAAAACTATGACGTGTTTACATGAGTAAAACGGACTGTTAAATGTATGAAAACAAGTCTCTATACTCTGCAACTCTCCGCCTCTTCAGAGTGGAGTATAAGTGTTTGGTGTCACTCAGACCGTCTGTTCGTCACAGTTACTATTGCCTTTCTTTATGTTTGTTTTTTATTTTTTAGTTTTATTTTCGATACAAAAAAAGTGTTATTCTCATATGACTAAAGACAACAAAATATTCACAATTTAGCTAATTTCGATATAAGACTACAATATCAACTGCTTCTTTTTTCTTTGACATTTACAATATTAAAATACGCTACAATAATACTAACCACAACAAAAAAATAATTTATAAGAGGTATACGAACTAGATTGACTAAAGCGTACATCTTCAATAAATTAACTTGCAGAAAAAATAATTACTACATCCTAAAACAGAGTAATTAATTAATCAGGTGGGCAGAGATTATTTATATCTAACAAAAAAACGCATTGCCTAAAAATATACCAGTAACAACTTAAACAGTGTCATTAATAAACGCTGGTTCACCCCCATAAATATACATGGGGTGCAAATAGGTGCGCTGAGTCAATAAAAACGGTCCGCCGTTCGTATATAGCCTGGCTTGAACCAGTTTGAACTCAGCTAGCCTCTAGTATAAAGATCTGTTCACATTTGACGGTGGCTTTGGTTGTTTATTTTTGTTCGCTAAATTTAAAGTCGTGGGGACGAAATGACACCTTTCTGCTACTTTAACTTCATCTGATAGTTGAAGGGAAAAAGTAGTAGGTTCCTTTGTACTATCTATGCCAAATGGCATTTTGTATTTCTAACGTAGCAAACGACCGTGCTTGGCTCATGTTAAACATTAGCCTCTGCAGCACTAGGGGCTTTATCAAGCCCATGGTGTATTTTAGAAAAACCTCAGCCTCACGCAATTTTTAAGGTTCCGCGAACGAATAAAGATTCGTCCTATAAAGATATCATGGTGGTTACTAGAGGTTTAAAATTTAATTTCGTGAATAATGTCGAATTTTTTTTATACCTCTAGAGGCGGTAAACAAGCGTACCGCCTGCCTGAAGCAGTCCCCGTAGCCAATAGACATTTGTAACACCAGGGGTAATCACTCATGCGTTGCCGACCGCAAAATGTTGAATCTTGATCTAAAAAGAAAAATAACTATGAATGTTAAAGAAGCAAGCGAGGTGTGTAAGGACTGTATGACGCTCGATTCTCTCTGCCTACTCCGCAAGCGACCTGGCGTGAAGATATGATACATGAATGGATAGCAGTTAACGTTTTTTTAGACAATACCAAATTTTTTCATTTTAATTTAACAGTAAACTAAGATGTGTCCCAGGCTTTATAATCCTTCATTAATATGATACAGCAACTATGTATGGGACGAATAGGACGATTAAGGCGAGTGGAATTGTTACAAGCTCATGTACCATGGCTTAATGTGGCCCTAGCTTTATGTACGTCCAATATTATTAGTCTCACTAATGGGAAACGTTGCACACTCTTCAAGTTTTTTACGCATAATACGAATCTCCCTACAAATCTATATACATCTTATTGCTGAGATACGGGCCCTGCTGATAGTAAGCGATGATCAGATTGTAGAGGAAAGCAAGAGCCGCTATAGCCCAGGGGACAACGCAGTCTTATTTTCACGTCAAACAAAAAAGATTATAAACAATTACTGTCTCAAATGTGGGATAAATTACACAGAATTATTGTATTCCTGTGAATGAGTAACTTCCCCAGACGGCAAGCTTTGATGCGCCCTACCTCTCTTAAAAATCAGAAAACCAAATTTAGTGGTATATACACCGGGTATCCTCTTAATTGGCATATACCACATGCCCATATCAGGATTCGAACCATGGATCGCTGGATTAATAGGCTGATCCTTTATTAGCTATTCTCTTACATTTGAAATTACCAAAGTATGGACAGTCTAACATTGCTATTCAAACTTAATAGCGTTCTGTCATTCGTTAGCCGGTAGCGTCGAATTTTACGATCGAACGGGACAAACCACATGCGGCTGATTGCGGTCGGCAGACGAACCGGTGAAACGTCATTAGTATGTAAAACAGCTCATAAAATATATATCACAATTTAAAAATACATGCAACATTTAATTCAAAGTGTTAGAGCGTAAAATCGTGCAATTTATTGTTTGGTAGATGCAAAATAGTAAAGCTGTGCAACTTTCGCTGCTTCTTGATTAATATGAGATGTAACTCGCTGAGAGGTTATAGCAGAACTTTATAAATAGTTTATTACTTCATAATATTCAGTTACTATAATCTAGCTGCTAATAATAGTGATTAAAAATTTGTTTTGTTTTAGGAACCCTAGGGTTTCCTAGGGCTCCTAACACAAAACAATTTTTTATGCGAGCGCGCATTCAAAATAGCGATGAATGTTGAAGAAGCGAGTGAGGTGTGTAAGGTCCGAGTCATGTGGCGCTCGGTTCTCTCTGCCTACTTACCAAAGTTTGAGAAAACGTGTCGTTTATTAAAAATGGTACTATAAATCTACAAAGTATCTCGCGTCTGTCTAAAAGAATAAAATTATATATAAAAGACAAATGGAATTACTTTTACAAAAATTATATAGAGTGGATACAATTTCAAATAAATGCCATAACAAGAATGTTTTATCTGTGGTTACTATTAAATCAAATTTATTTATAGTGTATGCACGGAATTATATAAGGGAGACAAAGGTATATCGGTCTTCATAAACGTCCGAAAATCCCACATCAATAATTTTTAAATTAATTGGATACGTTATCTTTAATTAAATCAAGCAATTAAGACAACTCTTCAAAAACCTGCGCTACCTGAATACAGGTATACACATACATATCCTTGGTAGATATGAAGTTAGGTATAATGGCAGTACGAGCTTCACGTCATGATAATATTTCTGTATCTTACACGTCTGTGAATGGACATATCTAATCCCATGACTTCAATAGGAAAACGGGGATGTTTTCGGCCCGTCAACCTTATATAACGGTCTATCTATTGACATATCTCTCCATCTATACCATCACCATATTAACCCTTACTCATCCCACTGCAGGGATACGGGTCTCCCTTCAACCGAAGGGGTGTAGAGCATACTGGAGTATGGAGAGGAGCTGTTCAAATACGGATTGGTGGAGGCCAGTGTTTACAAGCCGCCCGAGGGCCACTGACTTAGCTTAACGACTGCCATCTATCGACAACAGCCGGGACCGACACGGCTTAACGTGTCCTCCGAAGCTCGGAGAAACTCGAGATAGAAAATCCCATCCATAGACAGGCCGTGGTGGACATTGCTTAACCTGCGTGTTCGATTAGGATGACACGCCAGATACGCACTTCACGCTAAACCACTTGCGGGGTAAGCAGAGAGCGTGCATCTAAACAGCCCGTCTAGGGAAGTACCTCCAACCTCACAGAAAATAACAGCTAAATAATAACTCCCTGGAAGGTTGTTGTGTAGCGAGGTCATGTGAGTGAGGTCACCAGTAAGCTCCTAACCGCATAAGTGCCATCGCGCGAGCGCGCAAATACTTAATGTATTTCGAGTATTCATAGGCTACGGTAACCGCTTTCCATCAGGTGGACCGTATGCTCGTATGCCTACCGACGTTGTATAAAAAAATATATATACTGAAGCAATTTAAATTCTTGATATAATGCTAGATTTAGTACAGTAGTATAGCAGTAATTCAGCGCAAGGCAAAATCTTACGAGTATGTTGTATAAGTCCCAAATCAAACCGCACATGGAGTACTGCAGTCACCTTTGGGCAGGAGCACCTGGATACCAGCTTGGACCGTGTGATTCGGTACAGAGACGAGCTGTGAAAATTGTCGACGATCCTCAGCTTGCATACGGTATTGAAAGCTTAAGTTTAAGGAGAGATTTTGCCTCCCTTTATGTGTTCTACCGATTGTACAACGGGTTGTGTTCTGAATAATTATTCGATATCATATGATTTTTTTATATCATATACAATATCGGAGTTCATCCTCACATGCTGAAACCGTAATGGTCGCGTACTGTGTGGTTCCAGAGAAGTTTTCTTCCGAGAACTCCCATGTAGTGGAACGAATTCTCAACTGAGGTTTTCCCAAGGGACTAGTTCTTCAAAAAAGGCGTGAAAAGGTTTTTAGAGAGTCGGCAACGGAGACTGTTTATCATCAGGCAGACCGTTCTTTTGTTACTTAAGTGGTCTAAAAAAATTTTGTTTGTTTACATTTCTTTAAAAAGTCACAATATGTCTGGTTTCAATGTTTGATACGGTTGTATTTTATATGTCTGATATATCTGAACTCCTGGTGGTCCCCAAGCCTTTTCCCCCCACTGAGCGAAGCCCCTTATTACCATTTGAAACTTTCATTCTGCAAAAAAAGTCAGGTTATTAACTCAGTTGGCGTTTCGCTCCAGCTACTTCATCAAACGTCGTCATCAATGTGGCGTTTACACATACTGATGGTAAAATAAATAATTAGGAGGAAGTGTTTATTAGTTTTATGGTGTTTCCCGGCAAGTTTCTTTTTTTTTGATTTGTGTGTTTACGTTTTCTGACAGCTTGATGGCGTCGTTGCGCGTGTCATTCTAACCGAACACGCAGGTTAAGCAACGTCGGCCGCAGCCAGTCTATAGATGGTTTTAGATATAATAAATATCTTTATTTCCTCTTACAAATATAAAGGCTTATCAACTAGTCTTAAGTAAACATTCTATTTGTATAGTAATATCATCCAAGCCATTTCAAGTAAGAGGCTGGTGCCTGTGGTAGGTTTTGGAAAAAACCTGTGTTACAGGTCACCAGGCCCCTCCCTTAAATCTAATTGGGTATGGCCCAGTGGAGTCTCACGGAGTTCCTGAACTAAGTATGATTTGTGGGGTTGAGTATGTGTGTTGGTCTATATATCTCAAGTTTCCCCGTGTTTTGGAGGGCACGTTAAGCCGTTGGTACCGGCTGTTGTCGATAGGTGACAGTCGTTAAGCAGTGGCCCTCGGGCCGCTTGAAAATACTAGCCCAAGATTCGAGTACTGGCATGAGCATGTACCATTAAATTTGAGTTTAGGATTTAGGTACATATTTGTAACAATCACATGCCGCCCAAACCCGTACATCCAATAAATTATATATGTAAAGACGTGTGACCTAACATAACAAAGGTTTGATTTTCCGTCTGGATCGTGGAGGTCTCGGTAGTCGGTTTACGACATAATTAATACCTTCGCCAAATCCTTTGGCTTTGGTAGCAGACCCTATCAATACTAATGGATTACGAAACGAGGTACCGCTAGGAAGGACGGCATTGATTTAGTTGAACCTTCGTATATAATACTAAATAAGCTATTCAACACATGTAAACCATAAATTCAAAAATTTCTTATTAAGACATTTCTTTGCGGATGCTATTAATATATTCACAATATTATTAATTATTTCCTTTATATGTAGGTTAATAACAGGAACATACGGAATGTTAATTTTGGTTTTAGATAAACATATCGTAAAAATTTGTTAATTGCAACTGCTAAATGGCAAATTACTCTACAACTGGCAATAAAATTATGGTAGAAAAAATGAAAGTGTTGCTATTACCAGTGGCCTGAATTATTTCGATGATATTATAATAAATGCGTTAATTAATTTTTATCGCGCCTTTCCATCGGTTGCGTGGAAAAAATAGTGTTACACTAAGGAAACGTTAATAGAAAGAATTTGATGCTCGTTTTTGAAATTTCTAAGACGATTATGTGCATTGTAAAAGTCCTATATAAGTATGCAAGTATATATACCATCATAAAAAAAAATTAAAGATCATTTGATATATTAAATTTAAGAAAATGAAAAATATAATTTTGACAAATATGATGTTAAATATGCAGACAAGATTCGAATTTATGTTTCACCCCCTTTTCAGTTTATTGTGGGTCGTCTTTTACGCCCAACGTAAACGACGACCCACAAAAGAAGGACCAATCCACTAATTTCACACCTTCATAGATCTACTTGAACCAGATTTGGGTGCAGTGATAACTTAGTGGATAAAGAACCAGCCTAGTTACTACCCCGGTTCGAATCCTGCATGTGTACCACTAAATTCATATTTTAAATATTGTAATTATCACATGCAGGGCGGTGATGGAAAACATCATGAGGAAAACCGCACGTCCAAGAAATTAAATTTCAAATGACGTGTGACCTTACCTGAGAATGATCTAGTTTAACCTCTGAGTTGTGGAGGGCTGAGTCTGACGGCAGTTGCTCTATGTAAAGATCTGTATCTTCGCCAAATCCTTATGATTAGGTAGTGGACCCCGCCAATCCTAGGCGTTAGGAAACGGAATAACGCTAAGAAGAAGAAGATGACTACTTCAACCAGATATGACTACAAGCGTCTACACGCGACCTGACGATATCATCAGCCAAATATTGCGATCCAAAAAGTCAATAGTTCTAATAGATGGCGCTGTTGTTTTTATCACGCCTTCACTTATCTCCTCTGTACCCTGTACCATTGCGCTTCGTTTTTGTACTAAAAAAAATGTCGCGTGAAGGTTGCCATCGATAGGGACTTTGTTCCCACACTTAAGAACTAAAATGGTTGCGTGCGATGCGGTTGGAAAAACACTTTCACCCGATTCCTTGTGGATAGATCTCAGTAGTAAAGAGATTGCCAGAAGAAACATGAACGGTTTTTTACGATTATGTGTGCGGTTGTTATATAGCATCTATAGGCTACGACAATTGATTGCCATAAGACGGGTTGTATGCTTATTGGCAATTTCACTGACGTTATAAACTAGTTGAGACTCATGGCTTCAACCGTGCGGTTTATCTAGTTTTTTGTAGGAAACTCCAAACTATTTTCGGGACAAAATAGCCTAAATATAGATTCTACATAAGTTTACCATGCAACTTTTTTATTTTGGACTATATAAGAAAGCGTCAGTCGTTAAAAAAATATCCGTGAACAAAATGGACCCTGCTACAATTTTATTATGCCCATAGATAGACGCGAAAGCCGATGATGATCTCTGCATGTTTGCGCTTTCGTGACATGACGAATGGAATAGAAGAAATTTGGGTTGCAAATAAAATACATTTCGGATTAACATATAGGCTACCTTTATCATGGAAAATTTACTTGAGAAACTCTACTCCGAAGGAGCTACGGACAAGCAGCTAGTATAAATAAAGATTTTAATATGTATCTTCGTAGCCATGTAAGTAGAGGTCGATGCTATAGGCGAGGATACTCGTAGCTAATCTATCGGCTATCGATCTCACCTTAGTCGCTATCAGATCCTGAGATAAACTCACACGTACTCTCAAAAATTTTCGTAACACAATCGTTCCACACATTTTGATGTTAGCCCATCTCACGCGGCCGCATTCCATCTCACACGGACCGCTGCATTTTTTTAGAAAGCTTATTATGGGGCTATATAAACCTACAAAGCAGTCTCAACTTTACAACCTAAACTTTTAAATCTACTTTTATGCGCACTTAATTTTAGAGGTCCGTAATTAAGGTCCGTGTTTGGTCCAGTCGACATGATATTGTTTTTTATGGTCGAATAGTGAATCCCATAGACTAAAGCGTCCCATGCGTGTACAATGTAGACAGTATTGATGGTGTTATTTTGATCTTGTGTTGATTTGTTGGGAAAATGTGTTTTATGGTTGGCGTGTGTGATTTGAATGGTGATTGTTTTGAGATTACGACGAACAGATTTGCATATTTACAATTGAATTGTGTGACTGAATATGCCGTTTGTTCAACCACAAGGGTATAAAGTAAACTGGCATAAAACTTTATGTCATGATCATAAGAGTTGGGACTTGAAGTTTTATGGCAATTTAGAATTCAAGCTTTTGGACATTGTACATTTACAACTAAACATATGAACTACATAATATATCAGGTGGAATCGTTAATTATGCCTAACACATTATTACGTTAACTAAAAATATGACGTGTAACTTTAAACCGACCTATAGAATCTGCTTAAAAAATTGCGTCCATAAATGACGCCATGTTTACAATTTGCACTTTTGTGACTTCGTTTCATTTAACATTTTTAAGGCTCGAGTACCATTTAACAGGTATACACAATGGCTGTTAATTAATAAGAATAGCAATAAATAAAATAATTACATAAAAAAAAACATTTATCGCAAGGTGATATTACATATTTACGTTGAACTGCGCTATCAAATGCATTTAATACTTTCCATTGATCACACTTTGTGTTAATAAATTCTATAATAAAACGTAATTTTATTAAAAAAAAAAACCGAGTTTTGTAAATTAAGCGACGCAACGTATACTATATAACTTATGGTTAAAAGTTTTGATACTTCAATAAATAAATGTACTACTTTAAATGAATAACGATTTACTTTAGATAAACTTTAAACGCACTTGATGACTTCCAATCTTTACGAGTATATATATATGGGCCTGTATACGTTGCGGTGATTATATGGAGGTCTGGAGATTATGTGATAATATAATATCATGGCTCTCTTTCGCAGAAGCTTTCTTTTAGATCTATCTCTCTATCAAGAACTAAAATAGTGTCCATTTCCTATAAGGATATTAGATCAAGATTATGTATCGAGCTTTAGCAGATAATACTGCACCTTTTCTCACCATGTAATTCAATGATAGATAATAATCATTGTGTAAAGTTAGGAATAAGCAGGTGAATATTCAGATAAGTTCCTTCAAATATAGTATCTCAGTAGGCAATGACATACAATATTTTTACTACTTAAAAATTAATGCTCGGTATTTATTACTTTTCTTCTATGCGTATCACTTATATTATCTTTGCCTGTCTACCAGATGGTCCAAATTTATTTTTATATCAGTAATTTACTATGTCAATTAATATTCGCTTATACCTACGTTATCCTCATAAGCTAATAAATATTATTTCATATTTATAAGCTTACTCAAAAGAAATAAAATACGACAGAGCGACAAAATGTGAGAATCGACATGTAAAAATACAACGTTAAAAGCTATACTTAACTTTGTACAATTTAAATTAATTGGAATGCAACATAATATTTTATAGCGTATAATTATTCCTCGAACTGTTAACTAATTGCTATTCGTGAGGCGAACATCTGAATTTTATCAATATATCAGTAATGGACCAATTGATGTAAGTGATTGATATTTTAGATGGAGGATGGATGACTACGGGGAGTCCGTGTGCAATTTAAAATAGAAATGAAATTTCATGCATTTTTGCATAGAAAGTTGGCGAAGTAATTTTTACTTTCGAGAGAAGATCTTGATGAATGTATTATGCTCGTGATTATTTTGATCGAAATGTAGCCGAAAAAACTAGATTAAAATATATGTCTGTCTGTTTATCCTTTGTAAACGATTTTGGCAAAAGTAAAGTATTTAGTTGCGATGAATTCGGTATATTTTGGAAGAAGGTAACAAGGAACCTAGTGAAAAGTTATTGCATTAGCAGTGGATATAGACAACGAGTAGGGCACATCTTCTCTGTGCATAGCACGGCTACAGGCAACTCTTAAGGCTTATGTAAAAAAACCTACTTATTTTTACTGATTATTTCTGGAACCTATACCAATGATTATAAAGCGAAAGAGTTGGTTGGTTTGGTTGTTGGAAACGCTAATCTATGGAACTATTAAAATTATTGATTTGATAGGCTATTTCTCATGGATTTTCAACATCACGGTACGACTTCCGGAAGTTGAGGAAAAAGAAAGGAAGTAAGAATAGGGGATACGGGGATATACGCGAATAATCTCGATGAGGGCATGACATAGCTACCTAATTTCTCTATCCATAGACTTCTTTTGCCATGCTGCTTTAAGCTTTATAACGTCATAATTTAGTTCAAACGAACATTACAAAGCTCCCCTCAAACCCAAATCATCGCTTATGAAGTAAACTAAACACCAAGACCAAATGAATCAATCGAGTTGATTCAGAATCGATAGTGATTTATAGGTACTTCAATTCCTGAATATTTTAACGCCAACTCGATACCGGTTCGTTACTTTGTGAAATAATTAAAGCATTTTAAAATGTCCGCCTACAAAATAGTTTATATTTATCAAGGGACACAATTTTACTCGATCTTAGTAAATTTAGTAGAGTAGCACTTTAAATCGATTACATTTGTCACTGAGGACAATTTCAAAAGTCTTTATTTGGATTTAGTAGATTCGATTTTAAATCGACTAGTATTCATCGATATAAAGTATCGGTTAAAATTAAATTCCGTTTTTATTTGTCACAATAAACCATTTAACTCAGTTTTATTACAACTCGTTGAATCGATTTCAAATCGATTACAAATCAACTGGCAGTTGTTTATTATTTATTTTCGTTGTGGTGTGAAGTATTTACAGTGTTTTGAACAATACGACAAACAATAGTAATAACTTGGTATTATTATAAAGGTTCAATTTGTACTTCTTCTTGGTATTTCAATGATTGTAAACAGATAGAAATACTGGGAATGTTTGCATTCATTTTTGATCCCCTCCATTTTTAAAACTATTTGTAGGGTAAACCATGTATTCGGTTGTAGGCTGTAGTACCACACTGTACTACGAATATAGTTATACCACCGAACTAAGTAACTGCCTACATATATGTATATATATATATATATATATATATATACACATATATAAAAAGCCTGTTGCGCTTTATACATGTATAGTGCAAGAGAACATGTGAATTTCAGGGAGTCCAATAAAATAAATAATAAATAAATAAATCACGCCTGGTCCCTTGTGGTGTAGGCAGAGAGAGCCGAGTGCCATAAGATGTGGTACTTACACACCTCACTCGCTTTACATTGATAGCTCTTTTCATGCACGTTTGCTAGTTCCTGAGCTCCTGACATCACCTTCCGTTAAAACACGACCAATTTTGTCATGGTAGCTGAATCTTGGTCTTTTTCGGCTCCTACATCCTTCCACTTTCCCATTAGTACATCTATTTCGTAATTTATGTAATATTTTCATTAATTATGTTATGATAAAACGATTGACATCAATGTGATGATGGCACAGAAACGTAGTCCCTAACTATGGGACTCATATGAAAGCTCATGGCTACACAGGTCCGGCAGAAAGAGCCATGCTCGTCATTTCTCTGCGAGATAGATTCAGGGAATAATACATCCATAGTAGAACTAGAGTTACTGATGTGGTTCTAAGGCTAAGTGCGTTGAAGGAGTAGTGGATAGGCTACATAGCTTAATAAACTGATGTCCGTTGGGCCAGAAATATTTTCAAATGGTGACCACGGATAGGCGACGTAAGATGTCGTCCCACCCGATGGACCGGCGATCTGGTGAATATTGCAGGGAGTCGATGCAAGTAGCACAGGACCGACCGTTGTGAAAGCGTAACGGGGAGGCCTATGTTCAGCAGTGGGCTTCCAAAGACTGAAATAATAATGATGTTGTGGAATGGGTGAGAGAGTGAGAGAAAAGAAAAAACCTTTGAGTGTGGTTACCAGTAAGCTCATAGCCTATTGCAAGCGTTCATAGGCTACTGTAACCGCTTTCCATCAAGTAGACCGTATCCTTGTATGCGTACCGAATTTAATTTGCAAAACACCAACAATTGCAAACAAGAGTTTGTAACTCTACATACTCGTATATAAACCCTTCCTTAGATAGGTGACATTCGATATTGCTTAAATCGATATATATTGCTTGATCGAATAGAGTGAGGCATGCCATGATGGATGCTATGGAGCCCCACCTTAAAATAAGTGGTATAAAATGTAAATAAAAAGTAACCTCAATCTAACTGGATAATCCTCATAATGTAATTAATAAAGTCGAAACAGCAAAACTGGCTAGGAATATTTCGCGAAACACAAACGCTACTTTCTAATATTATCGCCATCTCGATCTAATATCTCACCTCTTCTAAATCTCACGGCACACTTCGCGCGCGATTAATTAATCATTATTTTTAATTTTATAATTGCAATTTTAATATATTATGGCTACTCAGTTTAATCTTTAATTGCAATATCATTTCATGAAAGCGTATCGGGTGTGAAAAGTATCATTATTTATGACTACATTGCGTTATAAAACTAATGTTTCCGTTTTTGGAAAGCTTTTGGTATGACTCTATCAAAGAGAATGAAAGTGTTTTCTTTTCCGAAAACTATTATTTCATAACTTCAATTATTTAATTTAAATGAAATTTAGGAGAAATGGGACGTATTACCCACGTCCTTGGAAAGTAATGTCAGGAATTCGATATTGGTGAGGTGAATTCGTTTCAAATTTTTTTTGGGTGTTCCTTAATTTAGCTTATTGTATTGCTAACATAATATGGAGCAACCATTTATTAAAGTGCGGAAATAAATGGAATTTAGTGTTAAAACAATACCCATCAGGTATATTCGTGCTGTCTCCAAAGCATTTTTGTTCTGAAGAATTTTTCTTCTCTCATCATTTTATCAAATCTGTAAGTATTCTTCAAAAATCTGTATTCGTTTTTTTTATTTGTGACTCGAAATAATAGCCAAACTAGTGTTTGCAAGCAACTAATAATATTAAGAGTAACTTACAATTTCCGAAATAGTTCAAAGCATTATCAAACTTAATTTAG
Source organism: Pyralis farinalis (assembly GCA_947507595.1). NCBI lineage: Eukaryota > Metazoa > Arthropoda > Insecta > Lepidoptera > Pyralidae > Pyralis > Pyralis farinalis. The sequence continues at coordinate 33,536,243 of OX382271.1, read as the reverse complement.
CTATAATGAATACCGTGAGCTGAGTCTGCCAGGGGGAAATGCTTGTCTATCCATTGACGCATCCACAGAGACAACTACAATTAAGGGGGGGTTGTGTCTATAAATGGTCATATCATAAAGAATTTGACCATCTATTATATTGTATTATATATTATCTACACATATCCTTTTTTTGAGGGAAGAGACGTACTTCGGAGAATAATAAATTGCACCTTCAGTATACACACAAATAACATGTGCCGTTTCGTAATATTAACGGCGATTATTACACCGTATGCGACTACGTAATGGAATCAAAGGAACCGTGTTCTTACTACTTGAAATTGCAGAGTTTGAATAGTTTTAAACCCTTGATTTATTCGTAACATTGGTGGCAATAGCCCATACAGATGACAATAAAAATTTGTTACATATTTAATTTTTAAACATAACCTATCAACACATAGCTGTTGAATGTTTTCAGAATAGAAACAGGAGCCTAAAGGCAATCTTAGTTTGGAATTAATTACGTCGATAGTCGATACCTCCCGTGGATAGATCATTATCTATGGTCCGTCTGACCTAGGGTTGGCAACATTGTTATATTATACATTACAGTATCGATTACTCTATCGCATAGCTTGTGGACCGCGTTCACGATGGTGAGCGATGATGATGATGAGCGGAGCAATGCTCTGAAATTGTATCTGTGTTAAGATAAGAGGTGGTATGCCTCGTTCGTTCGAACATGTAGAAAGAATGCTGGAAAAAAAGAAATAGAAACAGAATACAATGAAGCAGATGTAAAATGCGAATTATTTATGAAATATCGTAATAAATTGAATAAACTTATCCATGTGACCTATTCCGAACAAAGGTCGTCTCCAAAAATCCTCGTACAACTAAATCTATCGTCGAATTCGACGTATAGGTCGTTTATTTATTTTCTTACTTTACATTATTTTAATATAGAATTAACAACATGAACACGAAAAAAAATAGTAGGGATCTCACAATGCGATCTATGTTCAGAAGAATATTTTGTGTACAATTTGATAAATAAATGATGAATTACAGAGATATAGACTACTGTGTAGCTAATTTCCATTGTTAGCAATGTTTACTTAGAATATTACATATTTTTGTACATTTATATGCCTATTATAAGAGTTATTGTGTAAATTGTAAAATATGGTGTGGTAACCCTATCCTGTCTGACCCCCAGTTCATTGTGAACAGCAAGCTTCAGTCAGGTGCCTTAACTGTCAATTGTCGATTTCTGTTATCGATTGTGTAATCGATCTGTTAGAAGCCATCTGATTGCAATACTATGTTTAGATTTTTTAAAATCGTGCCAAGCTCAAAATTCGGATTTTACCGATTCGGGAATCGGAAGTTTCAAGTATTTGCTAATAGCATACTTATTATAGAACGAGTTTTGTCGGCACTGAAATATTTCCGTTCAGAACTGTACTTACTTGCTGTACTTACTATAAAAGTATTATAGCTATCATATTGAATAACCACTTTCAATAAGGGTTATAAATGTTCTCGTGGAATTGGACCAGATCGAGGGTCACGAGAAAGCGAAACAAAAGATTGACAAGCTCTGACATGGTGTAAGGTCAACGATAGTGAATCTGTACGTAATCACGATCAGAAATAAGTGAACACGAATGATGGACTGAAATATTTTCTTACGGTTATAGTTTTAGGTGCTGTTGCTAATGTGCTTCGTGTATGACCTAAAAATTATATAATGAGTAACAAAATCATTTTTCTTTATTTTTATTTAATATTTAGTACATTACCTATGCTCTCTGATGTAAGTTCGAGATAAATAAATCTATTGAAAGGTTATTCAAAGTAGTACGTATGGTAATTCAAAAAAGAATGACGTAAGCTATGAAAAATTAGTAAAAACGATTATTTTAGACACGGAAGAAGTGTTTTAAAGTATTCTTATTACTTATTACCTTTTTAGGGTTCCGTTTTACCCTTTGGGTACGGATATTACTGAGGCTCCGCTGTCCGCCCGTCCGTCCGTCACCAGGCTGTATCTCATGAACCGTAATAGTTAAACAGTTGAAATTTTCACAGATGACGTATTTCTGTTGCCGCTATAACAACAAATACTAAAAAATAGAATAAAATAAATATTTAAGGGGGGGGGGGGGCTCCCATACAACAAACGTGATGTTTTTGCTCATTTTTGTTCGATATTAATAACGGCAACAGGTAGACGCTTGAAAAACAAATATTTAAGGGGGGCTTCCATACAACAAACGTGATTTTTTTGCCGTTTTTATATATAATGGTACGGAACCCTTCGTGTGCGAGTCCGACTCGCACTTGGCCGATTTTTTTATCCATTAATGACAGGCTGCAGTCAACGTTGCTTCATTTACCTGGTTTTCTCTCTGGATTGTAGAGGTCTGACGACAGTTGCTCCATGTAAAAATCTGTATCCAATCCCTTCTCCTTTTTTGTTGTCCAATCCTTAGGCTTAGGCAGCGGACCCGTCGATCCTAATGGATTAGGCGACGGGATAACACTAAGAAGAAGAAGAGAGTGCTAGGACTTTAACATAGTGCCTTCTTTATATGAAAGCTATGTACCTAATTACTGCGGTGATAACTAGACGAACATAGAATTGTCAATTAAAATTGTGTTCGTTGAATGTTCTAGCCAAAAGACCTGGAAAACAGAAACTTAAAAACGCTCTTAGAACAGGAATAATACTGTAGCAGTATATGAAGAAAGTATTTTGCCAAATTTGTATGACGCTTAGTTAGTGTGAAAGGATAGCTTACTTAATCCTTGGATTCAAACCTTGAACAATATGACAATTGACAATTATCCACGACAATCCAACGAACGCACGAATTTACGATGTAAATTCGAAACTATGGTTCTGAACTCTATTGGTATAGCAATAAAGATAGATCTATTAAAAGGCCGCGGTCTAACTGCGAGCGGAGAATGCGCAGTTATGCAAACTTTAAGAGACGAATCAGCATTGTATTTTGAGAAACACAGTTGTTAAGTTATAACGCTTAAGTAACTTCTCTGTCATAAATAATTAAGTGCGCGAATGTTAACCATTAATAACTGAACATGGAGTGAATGAAGTGATCATTCATATGTGTAAATTGTACTGTAATCACTCATACATTTTGATAAAGATAAGTTGAGTAATCCAATCCATACATATTCGAAAATCAAAAATACCGAACAAAATTAAATATAATGATTTTAAATTTGTCCTCAATTTTAAAGATTGTGTGTTTAAAACGTGTTTAGTGCTCAAAAGCCCGCGAATTCGCTTACTGAATTTATACACTCACTAGTGGTGTGATTAAAAAGCGAATATAAAAATATAATATAAAAGGGGAATCTTATTTACCTGTGATTTATTTTTCAATTAAATTGAAAAAGTCTCAGACTAAACAAACGTCTGTTGCATCGTGTATTTGCTGGCAGTCTGACCGCTGCTTTACTACGGGAAAACAATCGAGTTTGCGCCAAAGAATTGTACAATTTTGGACCTTATTATAATAGCAGTAGAGTTAAAGAAGTTGTCATTAAAACAATTGACGTAAGGACGGTAAATTGGCATTAAATTCCATAATCCCAACGATTTCAATAAAACGATTACGTTTCGCTGTGTTTGCGAATGAAACGTATAGTTTTATTCGATTAAATGACGATATTATCGCGGCTTTACATTCAGATCTTAAATGCAAATAATTTGTGATAAAATGTGTCTTTGCTATGGAATATGATAGAGTATGCCGTCTCTTCAATATAAATGAAATGTATTTCTACGCCACTGTAGCGTTATTTTTTTTATACAACATCTGGAGGCATACAAGCATACAGCCCACCTGATGATGTAAAGAGCCTATGAACGTTTGTAATACATTAAGTATCACCCGCGCCTTGCCACCTCTGCTGCCGACATAGCAACTCCCTAGGAGCTTACTCGTAACCTCACTCACGCGCAGGAACACAACACTCCTCTAGGGAGTTGTTATTTGACTGCGGTTTTCAGTGAGGTGGAGGAACTTCTGCAGACAGGCTGTTTTACCTCTCTTATTACACCCAGACTAAGACAAACAGACATTTTAGTCATTGTAGACGCCCTGCCTAACAACTGTTTGAATTTGATGGACCCTTACTTGTTGCAATCGACCCCATAAGATTCACTTCGGGAAGCATGGTTCTAAAACTTCGACTGCAGCAGAGCTATTACTGATTACCAAGCGAAGCTTCTTGAAAGCTCGAATTGCGAGATTACACCCAAAATGTTAGCCTTAACAATAAAATATCTGTGATTATGCTAATACAAATGCAACATTTACAATAAGTTATCGACATCCTAATTTGCGCAACACCTACTATGAATTCAATTAATCAATATAACTGTGGGCCGGTGTCACAATGACAGACGAAGGTCTTCGAGAGGCAAGTCTTGAATAAATTGTAGTAAAAACTAAATGACACTTGTGCGTGCGTAGCCCATGTTCCTAGACAAATACAAACATTTGTGTGCATGAACATGTCTATTTATCTTGGACTGGGTACTCAGGTAGGGCATCAAAGCAGCCCGTCTATCGAAATACCTCCACTCATAGAAAACTGCAGCGAAATAATAACTCTTTGGAGGGTTGTCGAGTTCCTGCGTGGGATTGAGGTCATAATTACCACCAGTCCGAAGGAGTTGCTGTGTTAGCAGATGCGGCATTGCAGGAGCGATATTTAATATATTGCAAGCGTTCATAGGTTATGCTAATCGCTTAACATCAGATGGGCCGTATGCTTGTATGCCTCCTGACGTTGTATAAAAAAATGCCAATAAGGAGATTGTTTATTTATAAATTCCTATATACTCATGTACCGTTAGCACATAGCAATGCATTAAGAAATGGATATATTATATATATTGTATTTTATTATTTACATATATTACTCCGAAATCTTCGTATTTTCGAATATATATTAATACAAGCATATTTCTGTCTCGTCGTTCGTAAGATTTACTTATAGCTGGACTTGCCATATTTTTTGCTAAAGTGTTTTGTTATAGAAATATAATAATTACTGAGAATTGATAATATGATTATATCAATTTATATCTTCACGCCAAGTGTCTTGCTAGTTCTTGGGTAGGCAGAGAGAACCGTATCCCAAATGGCTCTGTTCTTACATATCTCACTCGATTCGTTAATATTCATAGCTCTTGTTGTCATGCACGTTTCCTAGTTTCTAGGGCTCCAGACATCACCTTCCGATAAAACTCAACAAAAAGTTCTTACTTCAGTCATCGTATATCGTTTCGTCATTCGTTTCTACAGATATTCTGCAACATGTCCGAACCGACGGAGCATATCTCTCTTTGTCTTAATAGCGATAGTCCCTTTCTGATCAACTCAGCTTCTATGATATAATAAACGTTTGTTCAAATATCATGAATTGTTGTTTCAAATCTTACATACGACGGAGCTGATTGTAAGCAGTTGCCTTGGCCTACTAACGCTCGCGATATCATCTAATTCCCTGAAATACGAGCCACGTGGTTGTATTAATGGGTTGTAGATAAAAGCTGTGCATACGTGAACGCCACCTTTTGAGTACTTATGGAAAAGAGACAAAGGGAGGCACCGTAATCTCGGTCTGACTTGAGACATGTATAGTATAACATATACCATGAAGCGTATATAAAAAAATTTGTTAATAATAATAAATCTAATTCACTAGTTACTAGCAATATCATCATCATCCGAATACTCCTATCGCATCCCAAGCTTTCACTTTGAAGCCCGGGGTCCGTTTTGCGACTTTTACTTCTCCACTTCGCGTGGTGTTTACAATTCCTTATTATGAGACCATTGGCACGTCTGTCGTGCCTAACGATGTCAAGCAGGTATTTCTGCGCCTATCCCTACTACCGGACCCGGCGGCAACTACTCGTAGCTAACAACATTAACCTAAAATCATAATATTCCTAAGCAGTGAAATCGGTATTGCCAATATCGCCGTAGGCCAAAGGCTGGCAAATTAATGCAATTTATTAGCAAACTATACAAATTGATTACTGCACTAAACAATGTTGTACAGATGTAGTACTTGTTTTAACAATCGAGATCGGAATGTTTTGCGCGACAAATTAGGCGTAAAATATTGTGATTTAAATATTATGCCAACAGCATCCTTAATCGCAGAAAGAGTGAATGATCTATGTTTCAGCGTTACAATGATATGCATGCGCCTCTATTATATCCTATTAGAATAGATAAAAGTCAAAAATGATGATGGATGAATTTTTATTTTTAACTATCTGATATCCGCGACTTCGCCCGCTTTTTTTTTCTTTCTAAACCTTCCCAGTAATGTGCTGAATATACCAAAAAAAATATTCCAATCAATCTAGCCCTTTTCGATTGTTTGCGAGACTTATGAACGGCAATTGATTTAATTAATATTTTATTTTGGGTTGGTGAATACTGATTAATGACTATTTATATCTAATTATATCATATTAATTTTTGAAATTTAGCTTTTAAAAAATTATAATTATTTCTTATTTATGTACATGAGGTACATAAAAAAACGATGCTTCAGTAGAATTCTTACACAAATTTTTTGTAGTCCATTACAACTTTACAATTCTATATATTTACACATTAATACATATTATTAGCAATATTTTTATATATGGGTAGTTTTTATATGGATAATGGGTTCCGAAAATAAATGATATTTAATTGTTGATTAAAATCAACAGTGGTGGATATTCACCGCTCGTTACCATTCCACTGCCTCGACAAGAATTTTTCTAGAGCTTTCAGACGATGTTTCCGTAATTTTTTACCGGAGGTCTTCTGCAAAAAGGACGTAATTTTGTAGACGAGCTGTTCCTAATTATAGCTGTGCCTTACCAGACTATCTTAGAGTCTCGTTTGCTAATCATAAAATATATATTTTTTATGTCTATGCTAATATGTTAATAATGTACTATTATTGTCGTTGTATACAATTATAAAGTAATAAGTTACCAACTATGCGTAAATATATTGCAAGTGAAATGCCGCACTACGTACGTACTGACTCTAAAGATGATGACTGAGGATCTTACAACCTATAAAACTACGAACTTCTCCAAAAAACCTAATGAATTAACAAAGCATTGACCTGGACAAACTTAGCGCTTTCCTGTATTCATTACCGGTTATTCAATAGAACGCCCCATAACGTATCTATGCACGAAGTACGGCTGTGTTTAGTAGTTCACCTTCGCACTTTGTCAAGTGACAAGTCAAGTCTACTCGCCGCGCGGTCGTGCGCCATTCAGTCTGGCGAGTCGGGTCACGTTGATTACTTGTATTTATTACTTGAATGGTTATTTACCGGCGCTTGTGACTTGCATTTGAATACTCATAAATCTCATCTCTACGGTAACAACGGCGATGTAAATTTGGGCTTTATATTAATGTGTTGGCGATTTTGAGGATATCAGTTGGATAGCTGTTCAATGCTTCTGTTTACATGGACTGATGCTGAGATATATTTTTTTATACATACATACATATCATCTTGCCTGTCTCCCATTGGGGTAGGCAGAGACTATAGAATGCCAGGTGCACCGATCCAAACATACCCCTCTCGCTTCTTCCACACTCATCAACCTCTTCATGCATGCTCTTCGGTTTTGGGTGCTTTTGATTTGGCCCTTTTTCAACACATCACCAATTTGAACTATATGTGCACACATATAGATCAAATTAGTGATGTTGGTCTTGGCGGCGCTTCCCGAAATCTTCATTCTCTCTCGCTTGATACGCTTCTTATTTTTATACAACGTCGGAATTTAAGCACACGGCCCACCTCATGTAAAGTGTATACCATAGCCTATGAACGCTTGTGGCAATACATCGCTCACGTGATGCCATCGCTGCTGCTAACATAGCAACCCTCCAGGGAGTTGTTGTTTGGCTGCGGTTTTCTGTGAGGTGGAGGTACTTCCCCCATAAGTGTTGGTTTGATTCGCCAGACTTCTCTTATCCACACTGCGTGTATCATTACGGGGACCATTCCGTTCGAGAACCTTTCTTCACCAGTGGTCGTCGTTTCTATGAACTTCGTGACCTGATCCCTGTCACTTGAATTTGCTTATCCTTTGGGCTATGTCGGATACCTTAGCTCTGCTGCGGATAGATATACGTTGGGAGGCATACGACCCACCTGATGCGAAGCGGTTACCGTAACCTATAAACGCTTGTAACACATTAAGTGATGCCACCTTTGCTGCTAACACAACAACTCCTTAGGAGCTTCCTGGTAACCTCACTCACATATAGGAACACAACAACCGATCTTTTTTCCCCACCGCCATTCATTGCTCCATTCAAGTACTCGAAAGCAATGGTCGGCTGGAAGAGATTCCTTGAAGAAACAAGTCCGCCTTTGCAAATCATGTAAGTTTTATACCTTGTAATTAATTATTTATAATGCAATAATGTTATACAAACAAACAAACAAACAAACCTTCTAAGGAGTTATTATTTGGCTCCGGTTTTTTGTGAGGTGGAGGTATTTACCAAGACGGGCTGCTTTGATGCGCCCTACCTCTCTTAAAAACACCCAGTAAGTGGCGAAACCCAGTGGTGTCAAAGTAACGTAACAGCGCGTTTCACCACTGCGCCACCGGATTCCCCCTACTGAGTACATAACGAAAGAAGCGGTTTAAGCCAAAGCCGCCATAATTTACGCTTTGTAGGAAACTCGAACTGTTCAGAAGTTACACTGATTAACCTTATTTGTTACTCTTAAAGTTATTTACTATCAATTGTAAGTGCATTTGACGGAAATATTAACCGGGTAGTTTAAATAGCGATGTGAATCGAACGAGGATGGCTTAAAATGGTGTATTTTATAATTAGCCGGTTTGCCTAATGATCATAAGAGCAGTCATCTATGGGCGATTGCAATGAAAACATCACTTGCACATTGACTCAGCGTTCTGATGTTCTTGAGAGTTTTGGGTTCAATTCCTATACAGTCATTTGTGTGTACGAACATGTCCGTTAGTTTTGGTCCTGGGTATTTTGAGAGGTAGGCAAAGAAACCTGACAGAAAACCCCAACCAAGTAATAACTGCCTGAAGGATTATGGTGTTCCTGTGAGCGAGGTTACCATAAAGCTCCTAAGGAGTTGCTGTGTTAGCAGTAGTAGTGGTAACGCGCGAGCGATACTTCGTGTTTTGCAAGCGTTCATAGGCTATGGTAACCACACAGGTGGACCGTTTGCTTGTAAGCTTACCAACATTATATAAAAACGTGGCTTTTTACTTTTTGATAACAGCCAAATAACAAGTCCCTGGTTGTTCAGTTGTTAGAAGTGCATGAGATAATCAGTAAAATCCCAAAGAGCTGTTGCATAAGCAGAAACAGCAATGCTAGAGCGATGCTTGTATTGACAGCGCTAATAGGTTACTTTTGGTCATCGGATTTGTTTTAAAAACGAAGTCGGCTTCAGCTCTATCTATCTATATATTTACTCCAAGTACCTTGCGGGGTAGGCAGAGGTTGTTAGCTCTACAGACGATAAATGGTAACACACTCGTACTTAAAAACATTCAATTTGTGTTTATTACACTGCATTTAAGAATGATGTCGAAAAAGTAGTAATATAAATTAGTAGATCAACTTCAAAGAAACATTTTGTATCGTCACACATACCTACGTCGCTACAATATTATAAGCTAAGTTCGCAGAGTTGACATCGGAAAAAGTCGCCACGTGCGTGTTTTATATTCTGTACTAAGTGTAACTTCCTTCTTATTCACCTAAACTTTGTTGACAACAAATTGAGGATGCAAACAATGGACCTAGTAATGCTAAGAGCATTTTCTATCTGTCTATATATTAAAACCAGTTGAATATGCCCAACCTTGCATTGCCAGAGGAACACCTGGCTCGTCAATTATATAACATTTCAATTTTATTTTTATTTTGTCAGCCAATTTGACCATGTTCCTTAAGAGATAGGAACGGTGTTCCTGAACATTCCTATTCTACTTTTTTATGCTGAATCCGAATCTGAAGTCAAAATTCGAATATTCGAAAAAAAGCGACAGACAAACGCACGGACAAACACACAGACAAACATATAGAATTCATATAGGAACGGTGTTCCTGAACATACCTATGATAATAATAGTAATCGGCTATGAAGAAATTGAACAATTAATACGTAAATCAAGAACCATAACATACGAGTAACAGAAACTTTGGGTCTCGTGGTCGAGTGCCTAGCAATGGCCAATTAAACACCAAGGGTTGTGGGTTCGACTCCCGCATAAGACAAACACGTAGTACATGATGACGCATGTTAATCTTTTTCTGGGTATTTTCTATCTATTATAATTATTATAAGAAGGTCAACACTTAACTACCATGTCCAAATTGATCGTGTTCTATCAGAAGGTGATGTCAGGAGCCCTAGACACCGGCGAGCGTGCATGAGAAGAGCAATGAATGTTAAAGAAGCGAGTGAGATACGCAAGGGATTTGGAGTGAAGTTATAGATAGATATAATTATTATAAATCTTCTTCCTCCTAGCGACATCCTCGTTTCCCAATTCATTAGGAGTGGTAGGGATTGTTACTAAAATGGGAAACATTTTATTCACAACACCTGTAAATCTGACCATTCTTAGGTTAGATCGCATGCCCTTCTTTAATGTTATTTCTTGGACGTGCGGGTTTCCTCGTCATGTTTTCCTTCACCGCCGAGCAAGTGATAATTACAAGTAACTCCGAAAAGACTAATTTAGTGGTACATGCTCACGCTAGGATTCGAATTAGGGACCATTGGTTAATAAGCTGATTCTTTGTCCACTAGGCTAACACTGTTTATATATACTCGTATTATAAGTATGTACTTACAAAAATGTACTTACATGTGTTGATCAGCTGTTAAATATCTATTGCGAAAATTTCGCTTAATTTTGGTCTAGATGACACGGTGTGATTATCGGAAACATTATTTATTTATTGATGTACATATATACATGGTATGTAAATAAGTATATACATCTACAAAGTTCACCAGTTTCACAAGACGTTGTGTATACGAGAACTCTCTAGTTGTGGAATGAACTCCCAGCCGAGGTTTTCCCAAGGGACTACAGCATGGGATTCTTCAAGAGAGCTGTGAAGAGATTTTTACATGCGTAGCCAACGCATGAGTGGACACCCCTGGTGTTGCAAATGTCCATAGGCTACGGTAACTGCTTACCATCAGGCACGCCGTATGCTTGGTTGCCACCTTAGTTATATGTTAAAATGTTTGTTTGCCACTCGATGTTAATGTACAAACATATCTCAGTTCGTCACAGCCTGCTCTGGTCGTCCGTCGCGTTGTCTCATAACTCGGCATTTGCTGTGATCCGCCCTCTCGGTACGCCTTACGTGACCAATCGCCTGATTCGTATTGTCTTTGCGTATTAGATATGGTTTTGTTAGCTCTGTACATATACAACCCGTGACCATGGTAGACGTAAGAGCAGCATGTAAAATAGGACACTAAAAGATAACAATTATTTATTCGCCTGTGGGCTTTGACGCCAATGCTCATGGGTTCATAGAGTATTTTTGATGTGTGTACTAGATCTATGATAGAAACTTGGGCCTTTATCGAGATAATTACATTAATTATTGAGATTATAGCGCCGGTCTCAGAGTACGTAAAGCATACGTCATTTTAAAGAATCACCCGCGATTGACGTGATTTAGAATCCTCAGTAGCTAGAGAATACAATAGTGATATATTATTTCAATCGTCGGCACCAGTCCCGGGATTTTGGCACTAAGGAATACGAAATCCCGTGACTTATCCAAGCAATTGGCAACAATTGATAAACAACAATGTATAAAAAGATCTGTTATATAACGTCTGCTGAATATGTTATATGCAGGGAATATATAATTAGGGCTACAGGTGGCTCTCCACCATAGTCAGAGACAAAGCTAAACTCATCAGCACCCTGCTAATTAACAAACGGGATTCTGGGGAAGGACCTCCACCTCACAAAAAAGCAGCCCTTGAAAGATTGTCGTGTTTCTGCAGATAAGTGAGGTTACCAGAAACTCGTCCTTGCTGTTACAACAGCTGGGGAGCAATTCCACTTCTGCGTTTCCCTGTATATTATGTACGTATATTATTTACAGTGAAAATTATCCCCTATCCTCTTTATCCCATCCACGGATTTACAAAAGAACGTTAACAGAGTTGTGTCGATCTAACCAATCACATTTTATTTGAGTGTTCCCTCTGGTCTATTCCGCTTTAGTATAAAGTCGGCCTTAAGCCGCGGCCCAATCACTGCATCTAACCATCATCATCGATCGCAAGTGTGGTGCAGTAATTTATTTTAATTAACAACTGTGCCTCGCGCCGAGTCCGCTGCGACGTGGGCGCGCGTGATTGAAGAGCGACATAGCGGCAAAAAAGACGAATTAGAGAAACTGGCCCTTAACGAGTAGCTACAGTTCTAGCCGCTGATATTGAGCAGTGTCTTATTTTTAATAATAGACTAAATGAAGGAGGACATGATCTGCTGGTGAGGTACTTTTTTCAGGTCTTTGAACTATGCTTTGGATCTGGTACAGGAGTGAATTCGCCTGTGACAATAGAAATCAGATCTAGATTAAGTGATATTACTAGAATAACGGAAGTCAGTATAGGTACTGAGAGTAATCTTTAGTGATTTTGTAATTGGCAGTATGGTAGTGCGAGTACAAAATTAATATGTATCTTCAAAGTAACTGAATTAAAATAAAAAGTATACTAATATTAAATATTAAATTGTAAGAAGGGGCCTCCTGAGTGTGCCGAAGATACTGGCGTTACTTTGCTGTAATAGCAATGCTGAATAATTTTTTGTAATTTATTTTTATTATTTTCTTTCTTGACCTTAAGTTTTACAGCATATGTTTTGGAACGAAAGATATTTTATAATAAATTTCATTACAAAATATAACTAATTAATAATAAAATATATTTTGTTCACATCATGGCGACGGAAGCAATTGTATAATTTTAATTGAATCTCATTTCAGAACGGTATCAATAAAGTAAATTTTCAAATTTATTTACGTTATTGTGCAATAAACAATAATAATCGGTTCCCTTAGCCTAAGGGGTTCGGCCTGTAGTTATAAATAGATAGATTGTGCAATAAAATACGAAAAGAAACAATATAGTTCCAATTTTAAATGCATATATAATAAAACTTACTCGTATAACACCGACCGTATAAAATAAATATTAATTAATTATTTTATACGGTCGGTGTTATAAGTTTTGTTTTCTTGAGATATTCTCCATGATTTTTGGCATAACTATTGCTATGTGACAATTCACTACGTAGATATTCTTGTCGAGTAGTTGTAATCTTACCGACATTGTGTCCTTTGTCTATGGTCAAGAATGGCGTTATTAGACGTCGTTGGATAGAATCGAAACATCAATAACAGAAAAATATAACAAATATATATATATATATATACCTAAAAAGTAGCCCCTTAAATTATTTAAGACAAAATTGTGTAAAAGCTTGATAAAAAAAATATTATAAGCATAACAAAAATCTAGATTATCTGTAATAATAATATAATCTATAACTATATACCTTTGCGATAGTTACGTAATGTTTTTGATAGATCAGCACTGTTTTACTCAGTATTTATCTTTGTTACATTTATACATATCGAAACTACGAGTATAAACCCAAATAATTCTTTATTCCAACGTTATCCCGTTAGTTATTAGAATTGATGACGTAGGCCTAATGATTTAACGAAGATACTGATTTTGACTCCATTCTCACTCTCCTCCACAACTAGAGATAACCAGAAATTTCTTAAGTTAGGTCACACGCCTTTCGATAATTATATATCCTGGTTGTGTGAGTTATGACAGCCGAGCGTAACTACAAACATGGTCCGAAAACTTAGTGGTACGTCCTCCACACCTGGATTCGAACTATGGACCAGTCAGTTAATAGCTTCATTTGTTAGGCTATCATTGCTCTTAAATATAACAAACAATTCGCCGTGGGAAATAAAAATCGGCCAAGTGCGAGTCGGACTCGCGCACGAAGGGTTCCGTACCATTATCTATAAAAAAGGCAAAAAAATGACGTTTGTTGTATGGGAGCCCCCTTAAATATTTATTTTATTCTATTTTTTAGTATTTGTTGTTATAGCGGCAACAGAAATACATCATCTGTGAAAATTTCAACTGTATAGCTATCACGGTTCATGAGATACAGCCTGGTGACAGACGGACGGACGGACGGACAGCGGAGCCTCAGTAATAGGGTTCCGTTTTACCCTCTGGGTACGGAACCCTAAAAAGTAGAAATACGCCCATAAATAACAAATCTGTGAACTGGTTAAAACGACATCCGATTGATCGGAAAATTACCTAGCGTACCTTCAATATGGTACGCTATTGAAAATCATTCACTTTCCTCATAAAAAGTTGAGATACTCCTTGAATTTTCTCTAGCTGTAATCTCTAACTTGTATCTCTACGAAAGGGCTCTACATTTGTTTTTTGCATGCTTAGATAATCCGTGCAATGGTAGCGATATTGTAGAGTCTCGAGTTACTTATTGTGCGTATGAGAAAATATTTACGAATGGAGTTTCTCGCAAAAAAGACGTCCGAGCCAAACCGACCTTTAACGAATGCGAACACTAATCGTAATTGTAAATCCTGTTAAGGCATAAATACTTGTGCCTTTTTTGTAATTTTATGTTTTCTAATAGAAAGGTCAGTTGACGGCCCCAAAACAATAGAATAATTGTTTAAATTACCCGGGCGTGATATGGCCGTCTGATATAAAGCTAGCTACTAGGTTCGCAATACAAGGAGTATTATCCGAAAGTGTCTATTCTTGTTGCACCGGGGCCTTTTTTTAATACCTTCCTCTTGACCTTTTAGCTTATTTCTCCAGCTGTAGATATAGGCTGTTATTTTATGTCATTTGGTTTTTATATGAATTGCATGAACTAAATAATTATATTGGTTATCTGCACTTAAATCTGTATTTTAAAGGTTACATTCCTGTATACTCTACTTTGTTATCAATCTATATGTCTGTTTTATTTTTAGCTTTATATTATAACCAAGCCATTAGTTCATTTTTAATACACAACCATGTTAACGTGGCATATTTACATACGACATACCTGATGGTAAGTAGTTACAGTAGCCTATGTACGTTTGCAATACCAGGGTTAACTCTCGTCGAACCTGTAAAAACTTCTCCGTGCTTGGAAAAACTTTGCGACGGAACTTATTCGACAACTTATGCGTTCGCGGTAGAAAACTTCTCTGTAACCGCACAGTATGCAACCATTTTAGTTTCAAAGTATGAGGATAGAGGATAAGTTCACACACAAAGGAAGCAAAGTTAGACTTAAAAAATCAATAACATATATTATGTGAATGTTGATAATTCCCCCAATAATCATCCTCTACTAAGAAGTACTAAGAGTAAGATTCTTTCAATTAGGGATCATGAGATATGCAAACCCATCTAATGACAGCCTCTTATGAGCGTCGGTTGACTTGAATGTTCAATATTAAATGACACGCGCAAAGGCCATCGAGTTCTATAGGTAGTACATATTGCAACTTGCGTCGATATGAAAGATAACTATGTTTATCTTGATCAAACTGTGGGTTTTCTAGTCAAGCTGCTTGACATCATAATTCTATATAATCAATTCCAGTTAATATCTAAGCAAATAATTTGTAATTGACTTGAACCTTATGATGAACGTGCAAGTGTCATTTTCGAATAACAAAAGATTAGTGATAATTTGGTATTTAGTCAAAGTGCAAGCTGTTTAGGCGGTTAGGGTGACAATGGGTTTGGGACAATATGCGTGTTCATATTAAGTTGTTTCATTGTATTGAATGTAGAATAATAACTATATGGTTTATCTATATATTTACTAACATCTATAAAGAAAGAGAGAATCGACCGCCGCAGTCGCAGTCTCATTTTGTGTTCCTGCGTGTGAGTGAGGTCATCAGGGACCTCCTGATGCTTTGATATGGTATATATATATTTGCTAGCAGTGGAAGAGCGATATTCCTTACATTGAAAGCACTACGGTATCGATTTTACATCCGGTGGGCTGTATGCTTGTTTGCCTACCAACGTTGTATAAAAAATAATAGTATTTTCTTTGACATCCGGGCATCTCTATTATTTGCTGGCGAAGACAATATCGCGTTGAAGACAATCCTGATCATTTTCAACGCGACCCAACTGAATTGGAATTCCATCACTGTCATCAGTAGTTAATGCAGATGTGCTTTGGATTAAAAGTGATTTATTATAAACCTAAGCTATTCTATTAAATTCTAACGTTATCAACTGGAAAGTCCTACCGAGTGATAGGTCCAGCAATCTCGCCGACTTATCGTTTCTTGCAAGCATATTTTAACAGAAAGTAGTTTTGTTTACTTACCGATTAGCGACATCTGTTTGATGTTAATCGCAAAAGAGCAAAGTAATTCAATTAAAACATACTGCGCTACATAAATACAATTAGGTATTAATTAATGGGGCATTGGGTGAAATAATGTCATCTAATTCTGGCGTAACTATCTGTTTATATACTATATTGCATTCTACAACATCAAAAAATATCGCTTCCTGTTGCTTCCAGATCCCGTTCTTTCGTGGTGATGTCAATTCTTCCAACTGCTCATTCCAACTTCATTCATAATTCGTACACTTGTCCTGATGTTGTGGAATCAACTACCCTCATATATTCAAAAGAGTTTATCTGTCACCAATTTCAAAGAGAGATTGAAAGGCTTTTTTATACCACTAAAGTGGCAAACAAGCATACGGCCCACCTGATGGTAAACAGTATCCGTAGTCTATGGACATTTGCAACACCAGGGGTGTCACCCATGCGTTGAAGACCCTAATCATAAGACTTATCGATAATCGCATACATGTTTATATAATGTGTCTTCTTAACGTTATTCCATTTGCTACTCCATTACGATTTGCGGGGTCCGCTACCTAAGCCTAAGAATTTGGCGAGATACTGATTTTTATATGAAGCGACTGCTGTCAGACCTTCACAATCCAGAAGGAACACCAGATCTTTCTTAGGCTAGATAATACGTCTTTCGAAATATAATTTCTTGGACGTGTGGGGTTCCTTTACAACTGATAATTACAAATTGTATGTACACAAATCCGTAAACACGATAATAGTGGTACATGCCAGGATTCGAACTCGGAACCAGTTGATCAACAGCCCGGTGCTTTATCCATTGGGGTATCACTACTTAGATGTTTACATATGAGTCAGCTTCTTATTCTTGTTAGCGTTATCCTGTTTCCTAATCCATTGGGATTGGCGGGATACCTAAGTCTAAGGATTTGGCAAAGATACTGATTTTTACATGGAACCCCTGCAGTTAGACCTCCACAACCTATAGGGAAAACCAGACCTATATTAGGTAATGTCGCACATCTTTCGAAATATAGCTTCTTTCATTACGTGTCGAGGAAGTAACAATCACGAATGAGTATATAAATTTGAAAACACGAATGTAGTGTTACATGCCAGGATTCGAACCCGGTTGGTCGATATATGAGATTGCTCATTGCTCAGATATATGAGAGTGTACATGAATTTATTTTGGTAGTATTTTTTAATGAGTTTTTTAATTTATTTTATCTTATGTCGGGAGGCATACAAGCATACGGCCCACCTGATGTGAAGCGGGTACTGTAGCCTATTAAAGTGTGTGAGTGTAGAAAATACTGTACTTTTCCTATCGCATATATTCTACAAGATGTCCCACAGCGCAGGTTGGTGGCTAGAAGAGATCTCTTAATTATAGAGATAAGCTCGCACTTGCAAACTTCTGTTTAATGTTATTATGTTTAAGACTTATGTGCAGTAAAGAATATACATGACTCTTGTATGATTTTTGTCCTCGACTGTGGCATTTTAGGGGCGTACTATTGTCGGTAGCCGTGGGCGTGGAGTGTAACTAAGCTAAGGTATTAAGATAAGCCTAGTAAACAACATAGCCTATTTCACGCGAGTTATAACGGGTTGTTTGTGTTCTATGTTAGGGTTGGCACATTCAATAACCTGACTTATAAAATCCCTCTGTTGACTAGTTTGTTTGCCCTTGGTTGTCTATAAAACTGTTATTAACTAAAGTGTTATTACAAGGATAATACTTTAGTTAATAAGAGTTTTATAAAAAATGAAAGCTGTATGTTGGTAGCTCATTTTACCGGTTTATTTATATTTACCGATTTTCAAAAGTTAGTTAAAAAGATTTTTTAAAATATTCGTCATCAGATTGTTACTTTTTATTTGATGATGTCTCATCTTTGTTATGTCTATTTTTCTTTGTGTTATCCTGTTTCCTTTTCCGTTAGGATTGGCGGGCACCGCTAATTAAGCTTAAGAATTTGGCTAAAATACTGGTTTTTGGTTTGATTGTTCTTCAGCGTTATTTGACATAGAGTGGAGATAAGATCGATCGATAGTGAAACCGTGTTGCTAGTACTAAATAGTTTCTAGCTATGAAAATAACATAAGCATTTAAAACCAGTTAGTAATAGGAGGTTTAACATTATAACATTGTCATCATCACCATACGAGGTTTAATCCTGGTCGCGTCCTACGCTTTTGCTTCGATAACCAGACTTCGCTGACTTTGTATTATTCATGTTTTAGTGCAATATACAATATATTGCACTAAATCATGAATTGATATTAACTTCGACATGCACAAAACCATTTTAAAATCCGTCACTAATAAAAAAATATTTATAATAATTTGTTGAGAAGTGGCAACCTTGAGTCGCTTGGCTAAGCGCCGCTTAAGCTTTCCGCCCTCCATCGTCAGGTACCGGATTCGATTCCTGCCATATATTTAAGGCGATTGAATCTTCTTTAGGTAACATCTTGTTGAGTTAATTTGTAGTAAAGTGACTTCTATAGATAAGTTTTATATAGCCCCCAGCTGTACTTAATAGGAAGCAGCTCGGCTGGGGAAGGATCTTCATCTTACAAAAGACTGAAAATAACAAACAACTCCCTGGAAGGTTGTTGCGTGTTGCTGCGTTAAAATAACCAACTTACGTCAGGCGGGTGTGTTTTGAATGCTTTTTTATACAAGAAATTATACATCGTCGGGAGGCATACAAGCATGCAGCCCAACTGATGTGAAATGTCGTAGATTATTAACGCTTGCAATACTAAGAAACTAATGTAAGAAACTTCTTATAAGCTTACTTTTAACCTTATTCGCTTGTAGAAACACAAAAGAGGTGGAGGTACTTCCTCAGTCGTGCTTTGATGCGTCATACCTTAAAAACTGATTGCTAATAGTTTGCTATAAAAACACTAATAATGTTAACTCAACGCAATAAAATTAACAATATAGTTATTAGTATTAAAACAACACATAACAATGGTATTTCACAATTAAATTTGTAATTGTAACTTAATGGCCAATCTAGACTACGGTACGAAAACAATGAAACATTAATAAAATACTGTAAGTGCATTTAAAAATTTAAAACTTATCTACCGAGGCCCAAGTGCAAATACATAATTATTACATTATATGTTTTTATCATATTATGACCCATCATTATCATGATGTCAAGTACCCTCGTAACCGACGAAGGTGCATGAAAAAGAGTTATGATTGTTAAAATTCAAGCGACATGTGTATGCACCGCGTTTTACAGTGCTCCTTGCCTACCCCACTAGAGACCTGGCATGAATATATATATATATATATATATTATCATCATAAATCAGACTAATTGTGAGAGTTCATATGTCACCAATTTAAAAAGAGACTGAACGACCACTACCTATCGATTATCACTTAAATATTAATGTATGTATCTTCTTTGCGTTATCCCATTTCCTAATCCGTTAGAGTTAATGGAATCAGCTGTGTAGGCCTATGGATTTGGCAAAAATACAGATTTTTACATAGAGCCACTGCTGTTAGACCTCCACAACTCAGAGGAAAATCAGACCTTTCCTATGTTAGGTTATAACCTCTTTCGAAATATAATTTTATGGACTTTCGGGTCTCGTAATGTTTTCGCGCGCCGAGCTAGTGATAATTACAAATATGTACATAAATTTCAAAACACGAATTTAGTGGCACATGTCCCCCACACCAGGACGCTCAGATCATCAGACCCATCGGTCCATATGATGGTTCTTTATCGACTGAGTTGTCACTACTCCATCATCATGATCATGGTATTATGACACATCAAAAACAAATTCTTATTATATCAGAAGGTGATATCAGAAGCCTAAGAAAATGGCGATCATGCATGAGAAGAGCTACGGATGTTAAAGAAGCGAGTGATGTGAAGCAAGGAATATGGCGTGAATAAAAATAAATTCTTAGGGCAGTAATACATGATATGCACTTTAAGGCGGGTTTTAATATATACATGTATTTGTTTAGTATAAATCGATATATATCTCAAATAAATATGTATGAACTATTCAACAAACATACCAATAAACTGACATCTAATGTGTTCACGTTAGTCAGCGGATTAATGACCAAATTGTTTAGATCCGCCGGGTTTTCAACTATGCAAGTGGTTAAGAGTGATCTACAGGTCATTGAAAACTGGTCAATCAATAAAGCTGTAACCCGAGGTCGATTGACAGACAATCGAGGTTAGTTTATTGAAAGGGCATGATGTGGGATTCCTAACGTACTAGTCTAGGCTATGAATCGTCCACATCCTACTATTCAACATGGTTTTATTATTTAAGTATATATTCGCAACTCTTGGTATAGCATTTTTGTAGGTTAGTTTTAATGATAACGCGGTAAATCTTATTTTGAGTCATTATTTCGACGAGTTCGGTGGCGCAGTGGTGAAACGCGTTGTTACGCTACTTTGACACCAACGCTCGTGGGTTCGATTCCCACACAGTACAAACATTTGTGTGCATGAACATGTCTGTTTGTATTGGTCTGGGTATTTTCTATGTATAATAAGTATGTATTTACAAAAAAAAAAAAAATGTATTTACGTATGTTTATCAGTTGTCTAGTACCCATAATACAAGCTTCGCTTACTTTGGGGCTAGATGGCGCTGTGTAATTTGTCCGACAATATTTATTTATTTATTTATCTTTCACTACTTAGGATGCTAAGAAGATAGGTCCATTCCAATGAACATAGGTCTATTATCACAGTGGCTTTGAGAGAGAAGCAATAATGTCGCTTTTCTCTTAAAGCCACTGTGATGACAGACCTATGTTCATTGGAATGTACCTATCTTTATAGCATGGCTTACTCCTCTAAGCTTCGAGGATATTGTAGATGGATTTCGAGGCACATGACAAACGCATTGTGATACAACCGTACAGCGTATCTAGAAAGTTTTTATTACAGAATATGAATGTTTGCAATACAGGATGTATCATTCGAGAGTTGCCATTGCTAACACAGCAACTCCGCAAATGTTTATTAGTAACCTCACTCCCTCCTGGAGACACAACAACTCTAACGAACGGATCGTATCGACAACTCATAGATGTGATGCGTGAATAACTTCCTACAACAGCATATCGACCAATCGCGTTTGCCACCTTAGCGTCGTATAAACAAAATTACGCGTTTGTTCTAGCAAAAGAGTGTTCTAGAAAAAGACATCAACGCGCATCGCGAAATTTCCTGGAATATAACTGTAGTGGTAATAAGAAAGAGCAATCAGGTTGATGTGTCTGAATTCGGCCAACTTCGAGAGTATATAAAATAAGGTTTTTCAAACATAGTGTGTTGGTCCTGAAGCCAGATGACTGTATTTACCCTTACAGTAACCACACATTGTCTGCAAGTAAATAGAACAAGAATAGAAACAAGAAAGATTTCGCGCTTTGAGTCTGTATTATATCATCATATTAGCCGAAGAATGTCCGTTGCTGAACATAGACCTCCCTCTTATTATATAATTACTATTATATAATATATAAGGAATAGGCATTATAAGGTGCCTTCATGCTTAACAAATATTAGGTCGAGATCATGTTTATCTATCTATCTATAACTTCACACCAAATCTATTGTGGGGTAGGCAAAGAGAACTGGGCGCCACATGACTCAGTCCTTATACACTTCATTCGCTTCTATAACATTCATAGCTCTTCTCATGCACGCTCGCTGGTTTCTAGGACTCCTAACATAATGTATCCTATCATAATGAATTATAAATATAATATAATAAGCCAGGAGATTTTCGTATTTATATTGTCACAAATTATGACAACATAAATACGAGAATCTAGTGTCCACTATTTATGTACAGATAGATACTGCGTCTTTATTTTTTTTTTACATTTTGTTTAAGTACTTCCGTAATTCTTAAGCTAAAAAGCCAATCTCATCTGCATGTGGTGCATCCTGACAACTAGCAAATGAGGTTCTGGGTAAAGAGAGGTGTATACCACCGCGATATTTAGTAAGTAGTCGGACTTGGAAAGCACCTCAATTTTATAGATGGCCACATGAACAGTAACTCAATTTTTGGAGAGTTGTTATGCGACTGTGAGTGAAATAGATTATTTAGAAGTAAGTTTACTACGATTCAATGTTACGTATTAGGTGATGTGATCACCGTCTGCCTGGTCTTATGCTAATTTACCACCTTTGAATTAACTCTAACATAAGCCAAGTACTGATCTTTGTATAACTGTGAAATGTACCGGTATGTGTTATCAACTGATTATTATTATATGCACATTAATGTATTGCCGACCACGTACATACATCTATTTAATATGTCGGAATTTCGATTCAATCGTAAATACGAATAACATTCCTAGAGCTAAGTGTAAAATAATGGGCGCTTTTCGGGCACGGCATTGAACGAAATGTGATCATTAATCACGCCTGCTTATACCGTACAATGGAGGGCAAATTATATGGGATACGATGGTCTAAGATCGAAGAGAATAGCGGGTATTATAGTATTAAACCTATTCTGTAAAAAACGGAAAGTGTTATTTACTATAAAAAAATTCGTTGGTGAAACTACACACACTATTGCAAATATAGAAATAAATAGATGTTTCGGCCTTAATTACATTGCGTCATTTAGAGACAAGCTAAGGAAAACTTTCACTCGAGATTCGAGACATCCGATAAACATAAGAGACTACTTCATCGTCACAAACTAAGCAAAGCTTTCACTGGAGATGACAGATAAACATTAGAGATTACTTCATTTTGTAAATACTGCTCTACCATCTAATGAAATTAAGCACGATTTATGGTGTTGAAGAAGTCAGTGCATTGCTAGTATCTTGAACAAGCGTCTCTTTAGAGGTTACAAAGTCATATTGAGAAGCAAGTTAGTTCATGACCCCGGCTTCTCTGCAGAATTAGAAAAATCGGAAACTATGTGCCTGAGTGACTCACAGGATCGGTGGGAAGTACAAGTACTTGTATTGCAAAATGTAGTTAGTTTTAGCATAATGTATGTAATCATCTAATTGACTTTATACATATACAACATGTTGTTTCTGTAAATCATATTATTCTATTTATATCTTCTTTTTATACACGTACCTAAGAAAATATGGAAGATACGTCGGTAAAAAATATCTTGTCCTCTGTCACCTCTAGTATCTATGTGGATATTTGGAGTATGTAAATTCCACAAGAAAGGTTTTTGAAAGATTTCTAAAAACATTTTTGTTATATGGAATTCATCATTTAGATGCAGCAAATCGAAATAGTAACTCGATTCCAAGAAAAACGCCTTTCGATTTAAATTTGGAGCATACACCATAAATTTGGAATCCTGACAAATTATTCATCATTTTGTGTTATTTCGAAAGACTACGGGTAATAACACAGTTTTATTTTGTTCACAGGTACGTTAGACTCTGTGTGGTGGTACTCCCTGGAAGATTTTGGTTGGCTGGTATGTTATTTCTCTACAATTTTACTGTCGTTGCTATTATTTCGTAATTATCATGATGATGGTTGAATAGTACAGGCGGCCTCTCCTTTATGTGACACGGCCTAGTACTTTATCAAACTTTAATTTTGTCTCTGGATAAATATTATCTTAGCAGGTGGTCTACAGTCTACACTGGGCAGATTTACTAAGATAATTGCGCTACTATATAACATTTTGGCTACACATAAGCCAAAAATGAGATACGTAAAGTATAGGAATGTGAGATTCGCTTCCAACTTATGTGTTTTCTTCTTCTTTTAATCCAGGATCTTTTAAGCGGTGTGTCAAAAGGCAAATATGCAAGCTTTTAGGGTGGGAGTCAGCACAGCTGTAAGTGCCATGATTGCAGTAACCAAGTCACTATCTGTGTTTTCCATGAGACAAGAAGAGAACACTTTGGCAAACTATGATAAAAAAAGATCGGGCCAGATTAAGGACGAGTCGCATGAAACCATATAAATTGGATGTTTTTTTAATAGTACTTACATATGCATATTTTCGTTTTCTAATATCAAGGTTTAATTAATTCAGTTTTTATATCTTATTCCTTTTTTCGTATACGTACGAACACGAATATGTCTTAAACACTTATAGGTTATCCGAAAAGTAATTAAAGCCTCTGTTACTACAACCGTCCAAAGGTAATGTAACTTCTTAACATGCCATACACTTGTTTGCCACCGTAGTGTTAGAAAATAAAAAGAATGATTGGAAGAAAGAGAGTCAGAAATGAAACATAACTCACCGATGGACTTACACAACATCTATGTACGGTACGTCTACTTTGGTTCTTTAACCGCTTAAGATTCGGAAAATACTGCGTATTGTACATATATTCTTTTACTCGTTAATTAATGTAAAAAATTAATACCACGTACCATATACAGGAGAGACTGAGTTTGATTCTAAAGATGTTAGTGGGCCATTTATATCCTTGCTAGGACATAGATAGATAGCACTTTATTCATTTCACACACGATGAGACACACAGTACAAATAAGATTATAATTCACAATATTAATAATTTGAAGTGTAAGAAGTGTCAGCATCACGCTACTCAAACTACATTATCACTACATTTAGTTAACAAGTGTTGGAACTACATAGAAATACAGAAATAAATGACTATACGCACCAACACAAGTAGTGTAGACTTAATATGTATAAGGTAATTGATGCAATATCGTATGTGTCGCAAAGAAACGAAAGCTTAGTGAATTACTTACGTTAAGGCAAGTCGCTGGTTTTCAGCTGTCACCCAGAAAGAATCATGTACATACTACACATATGTACATTTAATTCCTCGGGTAAAAAGGACTTTGCGAAAAAATACAAGGGTTACATATGTATTCTATCTAACATCACGTCCACGTACAAGATAATAGAGTTTCAGTACAATGTCAAGCCACCTACCTGCGAACTGGCTATAATAATACCAATTAACTAAGGCCAAGTTTATATTTGATGGTAGCCCACTGGTTCTCGTGACCAAATTGACCAGAACAATAATTATAGTTTTGAAAAACTAAATTGAGTATTGAAAGGCTCATAAAAATATAAAGTCGTTTTGAAAATTTTATTTAAATCTTAGCAGGAATAGATTGCGTATGCCAGTACATCAGCTTGCTAAGACTAGTAGATCTTTTGTTCATAAATAGTATTCAATTCAATGTCTAATAAATTATATAAAGTAGTTCTGTCCTTGCCTGACAACATGTTCAAAAGGCACATCAAATATACTCTATGTAAGAAGGGTTATTACAGAATCGATGAATATCTGAGTGACAGAGATATTTGGAAATAATTCAACACGTCTATATCTCTAATTTTACCAACTGACACCATTGAATTATATTTTAACTGAAATAAAAATATTGTAATAGAAATTGACGAATTGACGATTAGAAAAAAACTTATATTGGCAAGTTTCTTTTGACATTTCTTCTTTGAATAGTTAACAGATTCAGGTGTTATTTTACGAAAATCAAATGAAATCAATTTGATTTAAGCTTCGTTGTGTATATTGGTATTTAAGAAGATAAAATGCAACTTGAGTGGCGGAAGCACACAAAGCAAATTCAAATTGCATTTTATCTTGAGTTATTTTACTAAAGAGGGCCCCCCGCAAAGCGGTAAGATATTGAAATTATGCTGAACTCTTGATGACTCAACACCACCTAGGAGTTTTAGTCGTAAAGGCTTAAAGCTTCGTCGGTAGAGATCGCCCCAGGGGATACGGAGCGACGTAAAGGTTGTGATGGTATTCTACGAGTGCCTTTTTCCTATCTCGTCGTCGTGGCCAGGCATGTAATTCGTTTACCTATATGATCATCTCTGACTACCGAAGCCAAAAACAATTAATATCGGATTTTTGAAATCTATAATCGGATTGGGTTTGGAAAATCTAAATCGTGCTTAACTTATACTCAGCGGATTTAGAAGCTTGATTTTCGGAACATATAATACTATTTTGTCTCATGTTAGTTTTATAAAACAAATTATGTCGTTATAATGAATTTCGAGATATATAATATGATTAAATATACGTATAGTTTATGGAGACTTTGGTTAATCATCGAATATTGTGCTTAATAATAGAGGTTCACATTGTCAAGCCGCCTACCTGCCGTACTGTAATAACGGCAATTATTTAGGGTACGGGACCCTCACTAGTCAGGTAGGGCAACATTACTGCGCCTCTCAAACTATTCGAATATAGTTTTTATAACGTATCTATAAAATCACGATTATATATCCTGTCATTGGATACGGCAGTTATTAGGATGATTGGAAAATATGCAAATTTAATGGCTGAAAAATTATGAGACCTGAAGAGATATTTTTCTATTGAGCTATTACTTGCCATAATTATCCACACTTCCTGCAGCACCCCACTCTTTAGATAAACCCCCGAAATGTCAGCAATAATCGAATGATTCACGGGTGATCCAATTGTTACCAAACTTCACAGGATCACCTGCTGGGCTAACCTGAAGATTCACTGAAAATTTCATCAAAATCTGCCCAGTCGTTTTTGAGTCCATAGAGGACATGCAGACAAACATTCATTTTTATATATTACTAGCTGCTCGACCCAGCTTCGCACGGGTCATCCAATTGTTACCAAACTTCATAGGATCACCTGCTGGGCTAACCTGAAGATTCACTGAAAATTTCATCAAAATCTGCCCAGCCGTTTCGTGAGTCCATAGAGGACATACAGACAAACATTAATTTTTATATATATAGAAGAAGATAAATGTCACTGTGTAGATAAGAGCAGGTAACAGTTGACACTCAAAATGCGATTAGGACTCTTCTCACCTACTGAAAAAGAACGGTACACTAAAAGTTCTGCTTGAAGTACCCTTAGCTGTACATAGTGCCATATAATGTAACAGAAATTGTTGGCCAATGTTTACCTTGAAATCCACTTTACTCTAGTAATCTAGTAGTAAACTTTAGTATTACGAGTATAAATACCTAGTATGCTGTCACGTGTGGGCTATAAATTATAAGTGAGTGTAAACTGTGTTATAATTGGCCAGGACGGTTGACAGACGTACGGACGTATCTGCCTCGGAACGCGTTCATTAATAAAACAAATTCAAGTGCCGGTATTTAGAACAAGGCTTCTTGATATAACACCTGAGGCAATTGTGAACATAATTATCATGTACATATCTGACAAGATTTTTGTAGCTTTATTTCCATTTAAAATTTGCCGTTATGCGATTCCTGTTATTCGAAAAGGGCATAATACTTTTGTGATTTTTAATACTTATTAAATAAGGGGATGTGTGTATGTATGGTTTTTAGTACATTGTCACAGATTTGAATAATAAAAACTATGTTCTGTTACAATAGATATCTTGGTTCCAAGTAAATTTGGTAGGGATATGATGATTCAAATTTTATTTTAAAACAGTTTGTTAACATCCAATTTATTTTTATTTCTTGAGTGTATTAATATGATGATCCTGTGATGTTTACGATTTGATTATAGACTAAAATGTTATGATACATGGTTTTTTTTAATAAAAAAATGAAACTGTACCAGCAAAGATAAAGCAATGATGCGAATAGGCATCGACTTCAATGAAGCCGGTTTATCTTTTTCATTTATTTTTTGCAATATTATAAGTGGGTCACTGCACCTTCATGTTTTCTTCTTCCGCTATCCCGTTTCCTAATCCATTAGAATTGGTGAGGTCCGCTATTTGAGCTTAAGGATTTGCCGAAGATACAGATTTTGACATAGAGCGACTGGCGCCGGACCTCCACATCTTATTGCTTTAATTAAAATATCTAACATGATGATGAAGTAATCTATAATATAAGTGTATTATAGATTACTTCGTCATCATGTTAGATATTTTAATTAAATAGTGTTCATTATAAATGAGATATTTGTAAATGTTTAACATAATGCGACATCCGATTCGCACTCCATGATTTTTTTACTAAACGCCAATACTAAATAAAGTGTTAGCAAGTGAATAAAACATTGAGAAACCGAAAAGAAAGGCTCACACCCAGCTGCGGATAGATATAGGCTAATGATTACGATGACGTAGCAACAGTGACACAAACATTATTCCCAATACCTCCACAAACTGTTACCCCACTAACATGTATGACTCGTATAATATCCGGATGATATAATACGGTCAGATACAGAAGTCTACATCTGAACCTAATTCAACCGAAGTTATTCAATAACATACATACTTTACGGCATAATTATAATAACATATGCATAATTATTACATTCGCCTTTCGTTGCTTGCACCGACAACGATAAAATATGCATAATAGTACGTGGTAGCCACCAGTACCAGTTGGGAGGAGTTTTATGAAGTTGACTGTATCTAGTTATGCTGGTTCAGAAAGATTGACATTATTTCATGTTAAGCCGCTTCGTACAATTGCATCAGTAATAAATAATTATATATAATATAAATGTATATGGGCAAATCACATAGCACCATCTAATCCGAAATTAAGCAAAGGTTGTACTTTGTTGGTATTAACCTTTTACCCCCCATGGTCTTAAACATCAGATATGTATCATTGAGCTCATAACGTAGGCTTATAAATAAGACTAATTTCTGACTGCCTTTTGGTAAGACAATGTTTATTGTTCAGTAAGGCATAATATCAAAAAATGCATATCGACTGTAGCTGCCTTTGCAGGTACTATCGAGTTAAGTTAGTTTTTTGTACTATCAGCGGTGAGAGCACGTTCAAAGAACAAATCTCTGACGGTTAAGTGCTTAAACAACTGAAAACATACGTAAATATTTATTTTATAAGTACATACTTATGATACGGAACAAACAGAACTATTCATGCACACAAATGTTTGTCATACATGGAAATCGGACTCAAATCTTTGTGTTGAAGTAACCGTTATTAACCACCGGAGCACCGAGCTTGTCAATGTATCAGTACAGTAGTAGAACTAGATGTATGAGAACGAACATTGCAAATAATGGTATTGACATTAGATAACATATTAAAACGAGCAAAAAAATCGGCCAAGTGCGAGTTGGACTCGCGCACGAAGGGTTCCCTACCATTATCTATAAAAACGGCAAAAAAATCACGTTTGTTGTATGGGAGCCCCCCTTAAATATTTGTTTTATTTTTTTAAATTATTTATTCTTAAAGAGAATATATAACTAAATATTCTGTGAATATTTCAAGCGTCTACCTGTTGCCGTTATCAATATCGAGCAATAACGAGCAAAAAAAAAAACGCCCAAGTGTGAGTCGGACTCGCACACGAAGGGTTCCGTACCATTATCTCTAAAAACGGCAAAATGAATCACGTTTGTTGTATGGGAGCCCCCTTAAATATTTATTTTATTCTATTTTTTAGTATTTGTTGTTATAGCGACAACAGAAATACATCATCTGTGAAAATTTCAACTGTCTAAATATCACGGTTCATGAGTTACAGCCTGGTGACAGACGGACGGACGGACGGACGGACGGACGGACAGCGGAGCCTCAGTAATAGGGTTCCGTTTTACCCTTTGGGTACGGAACCCTAAAAATCACGTTTGTTGTATGGGAGCCCCCTTAACTATTTACTTTATTCCATTTTTTAGTATTTGTTGTTATAGCGGCAATAGAAATACATCATCTGTGAAAATTTCAACTGTCTAACTATCACGGTTCATGAGATACAGCCTGGTGACAGACGGACGGACGGACGGACGGACAGCGGAGTCTCAGTAATAGGGTTCCGTTTTACCCTTTGGGTACGGAACCCTAAAAATGATTATTAGAAATGAAATTGTAGTTGTTAAATTTTACATTGGACTTCTTTGGAGGAATAAATAAACGAACAAAACAAATATAAGCAGATCTTTTATAAGTATTATAATATTTTTTATTTTACTCAAAAATGGACGAATCTTGGACTTCTAACCCCTCCAAAATTCATATAGACATATACCTCTATGTATATAATATAAGTTAATTTTAAAAACTATACGTTATGCGAAATTTATTTATACGCTTTAATGTAAACTTATATCAAAATTTGTTTATGATGTCCATATATAGGTATATACATTTTTTATTATGCGCATTTATCAATTTAATTAGTAGTCACATTCTATTAAAGCGAATAGATTTTGAACGGCGACAAGATAAAATATATTCATTTTGTTTCCAACAAATATTTAAGATCTTGATTAAACTTATAGATGGATTTAAAATAACAATATAAGAAAAACTGAAGATAATTGCAGTAGCATTTGACTCCCTTGATTTATGAGTATTAAACTATTTATTAAAGTAGTTCATTCGCATAGAGAATAAATATTAATATTTGGGTATTAAAAGATAGTTATAATGTCTTCATACTTAATTCTGATTTAATATATCTTGTATATAAAAATCCATCACCAAGTACCAATACGAATTTTATTTTTTTCAATTTGCCCCAAAAAATGGACCCTTGAGAATATGTTTTGAAGATTCCATATCGTTCTAATTCTACTCCACCGATGTCTTTGATAAATGTATGTGGAACCAATACGGAACGGATCCTTATTTTGAATATTTTCATGATAACGTATTTTGTGATTGAGGAGGTAAGCTATGCACCTGGCAAATCGCATAATATGTACTAATCTAAAAACAACCGTCAAGTGCGAGTCCGAGTCAGAGTTTCGCAAATTATTGTCGCAAAAAAGCATTTTTCTTTTGTGATGGGACCACAAATTTACGGTTTTCGGATTTTTCCTTTACTTGTGCTACATGGCCTTATTTCTTACCAAATTATATGATTCTAGGTCAACGGGAAGTACGCTATAGGTTTTGATTCCCTTGGGAGTATCAAAATATGCGCATAAACGAGGCATAAACAGCCGTATCTTTTAATTGCGTTGACTTAGAAGTGTGAGTTTTTCACTGATCGAAGGGATTACAGACCTGAGTATTTCAAATTAATTTCATCTTGATAGCTCCACCCGTTCCTGAGAAAAAGGCTCTTGACAGACTGACAATAAAATGATCCTATGAGGATTCCGTTTTTCCTTTTAAAGGTACGGGACCCTAAAAATTCAATTAAAAGTAAATTCGACAAATGTAAAGACATGATGTGACATAAGTATAGCTAAGTGCAGCTCAAGCTTTACACTTTGACCTTTGCACTTTTGCACTTGCACTTATGCCATTCGTAATAAGAGTTACAGTACGTAATCTGCTTTTAGCTGTACCTTTACATAAAATAATTATAGTTTATCGATTGCAAAGAAAATTAAATAAATTGTCCATTTCCATACGATAATTTTCGTGAAGTGAAATGATGCTGGACTTTTTAATAACTACGTAAATAAGCTTGGGTTCTTTACACAGTCCTGACAAATTTATGATCACGTGTACATATAATTCAGTCACAAGAAAGACTAGCTCAACAATATCTGTCCTGGCTTTGTTTGCAATGCAACGCATACAAACAAAGTCAGAATATATATAAGTATAATATTGAAACCAGGAGTCCTTTCCGCACAGTCGTTTGTTCCTTATCGCCTAATATAACTCACTGAACGTTACTGGAGTGCTCAATTAATTACTCCGCGACATATAAATATGTCTCTGAGGTCTATTAGCTGAATAAATAATTTGATTGAGGCTTAAGATAATACTAAAATATGGTGAAGAATGGCGATGAAGGAGTCTGAATTATGGGCGAATTAAGTTTTAGTGGCGTTGATTTCGTGTCTCGATTGTTATAGTTTATCTAATGTTTAAATTAGGAGAAGATGAAGAATATTAAATGTTCCGTGAACGGTTCAATTGCCTTTGACATTTTTCAATCGAACCACATACTAATTCAAATCAATACACATTTCAAACAGATTTTGGTTTGGTTTAAAAACGAAATCGAATTTCGTTATTACAAATAATTATATGAAAATTATATTTTAGATATTTGTTCTCGGATAGAGAACGGGATAAACACAAGGCCCTACGTAGGCAAAGTTTTATTTATACTTTATCAATAAAATTGGATTAATTAGTGGAAATGAACCTTTATGTTATTTTCTTTCTATTAAAACAATTAATTTCATTGCCAGAAGCGTCTACGAAATCAAACCTCATTTTTGACATAATGTAAAAGTTATTTTATAAAGAATGGGCAATCATATGTTAAACTATGTATTTTACATGAATCCGATTATGTGACAGTGAATTAATCTTCACCGTTGAATAGATCTTTTTAATAATCTAAAAATTTATTTCTAAGCATTGATGTACTGTTTAGGTATATTAGATGACTAATGATGCGACAGGTACGGCCAATACTCGAACACTGAATATATATTTCAATTTATATACCTGTATTCATTTATTGTGAATATGTAATATGCAGATTTTACATTAACAATCCGTGTTAGAATGAAAGTGCTCGCCTTAATATGTATACATATAATGAAAATATATGTAATCGACGAATACGTTCATATGTTCATAGAAATATATAACAAGCTCCCTAATAAATATAACAATGAGGAAAGAAACATATTTCCTTAAGGTTTATAAAAAAACTTTAGGAAATACTGTTAACTAAATGTTATTATGGTCTACAAGAATATCTAACTTATAAAATAAACATATAACACGATAAATAACTATAAGCAACATTTATACAAACATGTTCACGCATTCAATTCACAGATTTAATATATATGTAAGAAATTAGAACATTTATTTACCGTTAATTATACTAGAATTATATTAAGTAAATGATACATGAATATATACATTTACAGGGTCTATAAAGCACTGCTATTTCCAATTACCACCCGAGTATCAAAATTTGGTAATAAATTGAGGTGAATATCTTGTATTTTATCAAACACTAATTCAATAACGAAATAAAAAGATCAATAAGAAACACTTATGTAATAGCCAATAACCCGATTTAAATAACCAATCCGTGGAAGTGTCTATGGCTCTTTCTGTGTTAGTATTTGTATTTCAAACGTCACACAGTTCACGTAAAACTCCATTAGGTTCAATCAGTTAGAGACACAGAATTGGGCCGCATTTAGCCCAAATTCGTTTTTTACTCAGTATCTGACTAGCGTTTAGCCTTAATTTAACTCTTTGCTTTGCTTCAAATGTCCAAAATTTGTGTCTTTATTTTCGGATCAATCGTGCTACTCTACATTTTTACCTATTCATAAACGTGAGAATTTATATTTGTGTGTCTTTCTATGCATATAGCTCTTAAAGAAAATTGCCTTTAGGTTTATCTAGCAGAATTTTCAAATGTAAATGGACGATTGAAAATAAATATTTGTTTCAATATATATACATATATAGTTCAAGTGTTTGTAGAATGTTTTATCTTATATCAAGGTGGCAAGTTTGCAAATCGCCAGGATGCATTACAAGTCTTCAAGGTTGACATCGGCTCTAGAGGCGAATTTGTCACGCTAACTATGCTCTTCTTTCGACAAAAATAACACTGCTGTTAATGCTCGTCTCTCGTGCGGCACAGTTTGAGAGTTGCTGGCAGCAGGCAGGTAAACTTGGCGCCAGCCGGACAGTTTTTTGGTAAATCCCTATTATTCAGACAGTCGCATTGTCCATCCGGACACCGATATTTTCAAATGAATGGAGTTACATTGTAATCGATAGTCCTAAAATTTCATTTTTGTTGTCGGTGAATTTGTGATACAATTACGTAAAATATATCATTCGCATCAACCATACTTCAACGTATATTTGAGGACAAAACTGAAGATTATCTATTACGTAATTTATAATTTTAATGCATATTTTTCAAGAAGAGAATTGCGAGACGCAAGTCAAGCTACACCCACCATAAAATGAACTCAATTGCTATGGCGATTGGTAAAGTTATCGCAAACTTTTATTTGCTTCGTTAGTTCACTTTACTTAATTTTATTAGTTTAATCATTCTTTCAGATTACGATATAAAACTAGTCAGAAGACCTTGAAACGTTAACATATTAATGTATATTTAGACTTTTGACTTTGAAGTCGGAAGTTGAAAACCCCCACTCACATTGTCTTTTCGAATTATTCTAATATAGCTATTTGCATTATGCAATCATCTGAAGCAACTCGGTAATTTTTTTATGTATGAGTGTTCTTCAATATAAAAAGGAGATAAATTTACACGTAAAATATATACACAAAGCAAGGTCCACAGATATATTCATTTTATCCATCCAGGATACTCCGCCAGGCCTGCATAGGATCTTCGTCTCTGTGACGTCAATCTTCTGTTCATGCATTTTTCTAATCAGCCAGCTCTCGAATTCCGGATCCATATAGAAGAGGCCGACTGTTGGCTGGTTTATTTTAATGTAAGTAAATGAAGTAGAAGTAAAGAAAAATGTTTTGACACCAAATTGTAAACTTATACATGGTGTAATACCTACGTGGGGTAGGCAGAGAGAACGGAGCGCCATAAGACGCAGTCCTTATATACCTCATTCGCTTCTTAAACATTTATTTCATGTTAAATTGTAAAGATCGGACCAGTCTCAGCCTTATGTCATAGTCAAATTTGACTGAAACTTATAAAAAAATAGTCATCAATAGCGAATAAAATATATAGTTAGTTATAACTCTTGTGTGGTTGCATTTTAAGTTTACCGATTACATACGATTATATGACGAGCTCGGTGGTGCAGTGGTGAAACGCGTTGTTACACTACTTTGACACCAACGCTCGTGGGTTCGATTCCCACACAGTACAAACATGTGTGTGCATGAACATGTGCATGAGTATGTATTTACAAAAAAAAATGTATTTACGTATGTTTATCAGTTGTCTAGTACCCATAACACAAGCTTCGCATACTTTGGGGCTAGGTGGCGCTGTGTAATTTGTCCGACAATATTTAATTATTTAATTTACATACATATCTATATACTCGTAAATATATATGTTCACTATTCTCCTTATCAACGAACATCCTTTCTCAACGGCCAACTTTATCCAAAAATCATTAATTTCAGTTCTACATTATACGTGAAAGTTTGACGAGCAGACTATATAGACTACCGCATTAATATCTCCTTTCGCATAGTTGAGTGAGCCGTTTTATGAGATTTTTTAATCCTTTTAACATTCTTACCGCCATAACGCAACACACATTATAAAAAGCTATTATAGAAAAACAAACACACCCGCGAAACATAGCACAGCCCATAAAACATCTTATATAAACAGCTTACTTTGTAAATACGTTTATTATTGCTAATAGCCGCCTTTGCAAAGGCACCGCGCATTAACTATTGTAAACGCATAAATGGTATAGCGATTGTTAGTAATATAAGTGAGATTATGGGTAAATATTTATAAAGTTTATGTCTAGATTATTTTCTAATGATTCCCTAGGGTTGGTTACTTTCTTAGATTTCTATCAATAATAACCATAACCATTGTGAAAACTCCTTAGGAAGATTTGTTAGTATTCTCCCCAACGGTTGAAGTTCGATCATAATTATTACCGAAAATTTGATAAAGAAATATACCTATCAATATGCAGATTCCCAACTATTTTTTTCTTTCATCTACTACTACTATACTAAACAAAAAAGGCAATCAACCTTTTACTGTAGTTCTTGCGAAACTCTTAAAAAATTAGAGTTCAAATGAGCAGAGCCACGAGCGGCAACTAGTGTTCTATAATTATAGTAAAAACAAAATAAAAACGTTCTTTCTATGATGACATGTCAAAGAAGTTCAAATTAAATAAGCTTACTGTTGGAGTTCAAATTAAATAAGCTTATTGGATCACCTTCGACTTCGACGAGCTCGGTGGTAGAATAACTAGCGATGGCATCTTTAGCAGCAAGGTTCATGGGTCCGATTACCACACAAGACAAATATTTGAGTGCATGAACATGTCCGTTTGTATGTATTATCTATGTATTTACAAAAAAAAAAAGATATTTACGTCTAATTATCAGTTGTCTAGTAGCCATAGACATCTGATAAACATAGCGATAATTCGAATTTCTTGTAATTACTTGAAGAAAATTTAAGATATTTTAAAAAGGCGTTAAATTAGCGAGTGATGTGTATAAGAACTGGGTCTTGTAGCACTCAAGTCTCACTGCCTACCTCGCAATGGAAGCGGCGTGAAGATGAATGCATGTATGTATTATACGTAAACTAGCTTTAAAGCATTATAGACAAAAATTACCACAAGAACAAATCTTCATTTCCACGCACCAATTCACCACACATTCCGTTTCCCAACTCGTCGAACATCAATCAAAATATAATAAAAATTAAAAATATATATATATCTAAAACCCGTTCAGAAATTGGTAACGTGCATAACAGATTTCGGAGAAACAATCATGTGCCTAAAACCAAGTCGACGAGCCCTAGTTCGCTATTAAAAAACCGACCGGCTCTATAAAAGTAATTAACTCCAACTCAAGATAATTGATGAAGACCAGAGATTACTACATTGGCATCTACAACCCTAAAATAAACTTTATATTGATGGAATTTAAAGTTGAAATTTAAATGTCTGTTGCGATCTCTTGGACTATTATAAAAGTAGGGTTGGGCGTAGGGTACGTTCTTTTTTCGTTTTACTAAATATGCTGTTACATTATAACTAACTTTGACCTGTGCGTTCGTCTCTCTTTTTTGTAAAGATTATTTTCAATTTCTGTTAGCAACCAGGAATGTGCGAACATAATATCGTAGTGATAACTTTAGAAATAAACGATGTAACTGCACGTCGTGTCCTTTGCCGATAAAACGTCATTCCGACGTAACAGACGTAGAGCAAGGCTATGTTCAGTAATTAATATAGAAAAATATCAAAATAACGATTTCATGGACGTTTTTTACATTCATCCTACTGAGTAAGGTCCTGAGAGTTGCCGTAACAGCAGTGAGCGAGATAAAGCATGAGCGATGCTTCTTTCTTGTTTGCTTACCTAGATTACGATGGTTTACTCATATCAGGTGGGTTATTTTAAAATTGTCTTTCCTAATGTATTATGAGAAAACCAGATCAGGTGAAATTATTTCTAGCGTATCTTTAGAGTCAAATGCAACTCCGTCTCCCAAAAGTTCACAGCCAAATAACGACCCCAGATAAATTGTTGTTTTCCTCTCAGTTAATGAGGTTACGAGTAAGCTCCTGTGGAGTGGCTGTGTTAACAGGGAGAATGGCAATACGCGAGTGACATTCTGATGGAGAGCGTTCATAAGCTACACGACAGCTGGGCCTTTAGTTTATTTGCTTTACGACGTTGTATATAAATAGTGCTATTTACACCTGTTCACCATTGTAGTAATGGGGACAATGACTCTTCTTGAAATTTACAAAACCACTTTCACGTAATTTAAAAATTGGTAATACTAGATACAAATCTTCTACCATACTACAAAATGACGTGGGCATTTTTTGAGTTATCATAAAATCGTCAAGTTATTCGTATATATGTTTGTGCGTGTGTGACGGATGGCTCGGCTTTGTGTTCGTAATTTCGGGCCCGGGCCCGGGGCGTTCTATAATGACCTCCATGGTGAATTAGTAATGCTTTAATGATTACGTGCGCGTTTGTCTATGTCTAGTATTTTTGGTTTATTCCAGATGTAAATGACTTCAAATTACAGGTGTGTTTTCCTGGATGTATGGGTATTATGGGTGGCAATTACTGGCGTAAAAAATGGTGGTTTATTAACCACGCCGGTACACAAATAAGCATACGCTCCATCTCATGTGAAATGGCTTCTGTAGCTGAAAATCAAGAAATATCGCTACTGCCACACCCGCTGCTAACAAAGCAAATCCCGAGGAGCTTACCGGGAACCTCAGTCAGTCGCAGAAACACAATAACCCTCCAAGGAGTTTTTATTCGGCTGCAGTCTTCTGTGAAGTGGAAGTACTTCCCCAGTCGCTTGATTATATATGCCCTATCTCTCTTTTACCATAGCTTCAGTTTTTGTTCATAGCCCCATGTGCAGGCGAGTTGCCTTTAACTGTAAAGATGATAGTTAATCACTTACACCTTAAGCAATTAGACGAATGTGAGTTTAAGGAGTGACCCAGAAAATATGAAAGACAATCATTAACATTGGAAAAAAGTGATATTTAATATTTATTTATTAACGAGTGTCTCGACTAGCGAAGAAACTTTACCTCATAGAAACTTTGATTACGAGTGTTTATCAAGTAGGTTCTAATCATAATTTTCTGAGGGGGTTATGACGTGGTGCATTAAGAACGGGTGATAATACGATAGATATTATTAGCGTTAAAAGTGTAAACCTACGTGGTCATAAGCTTATTTGATACTCTTGGTTCTTAAAAGTATATTCCAGCGAATCCAGGAAGATAAACTATCGTGGGCATTAAATATGCAGCATCAATTGTTCAATAATTTCGCCAGGATTCAAAATGGTCGTTTTTTTTCTGTTTGTGTGTCCGTCACGGGTTCTAAAAACATTGTACCTGCATGGGCGGTGGGTTTTTATAAAATTGTTTCTAACGAATCTTTGAGACCCCAGAGGCTTACGCCAAGGAATGTACAATGAATAAGACAAGTGTACGTAGATAGTGCATCATTATATTTATTTAATGATACATATTATTTATTAAATAAATATAATTATTAAATAAATTATAAACTTATAAGTTTATAATTTATTTAATACATTGTGAGATTCAACTGATTATTAAAATTATTGAGGATTTATAATATTTTTTATTTTAAAATCGTAGTTAACTTAGTAACCGTTAAAAGAATTCCGAATTACAATGTATAGGAATATTCCCTGATACACTTCTTTCGTAACTTTTTGTCATTCGATATTTCTAAATGACCAAACCTTCTCAGCATACCCTTTTCAATTTTTGTCATCTTTCATTCCACAAAGTTCCCGTATCGTGCTATTTACTCTATTAATCATTCTCACTCCATACATACTCCTCAACGCTCTCATTTCTATGGCGTTCACCCTGCTTTCGTGCTTCTTCTGCCATGTTTCACTGCCGTAACATCAATGTCGGCGTTAATACACCCTGAATGTTAGCAAGGCGAGTTTTGCTCGATATGTTATCGCTTGTTACCAGGGAGTACAACTCATCATTGATATGGTTTCCTGCTTTCACTCTTCTTGTAATGTCGCCCTTACATTTTCCATCTCTCGTAAACATAGAACCTAGATAATTAAATTCATTCACTTGTTTCATTTTTTCATCTCCGAGCAATATTGAAGTATAAAGATAAAAATAAAGACTATTTTATTTTTATATATATTAGACATTTGTTCCCTAGACTTTCGTGAGTTAAACCTAATTCACTTGTGTACCCGACAGTTCGCACAACCTTCATACGAAATATTAAATAAATATAATTATTAAATAAATTATAAACTTATAAGTTTATAATTTATTTAATACATTGTGAGATTCAACTGATTATTAAAATTATTGAGGATTTATAATATTTTTTATTTTAAAATCGTAGTTAACTTAGTAACCGTTAAAAGAATTCCGAATTACAATGTATAGGAATATTCCCTGATACACTTCTTTCGTAACTTTTTGTCATTCGATATTTCTAAATGACCAAACCTTCTCAGCATACCCTTTTCAATTTTTGTCATCTTTCATTCCACAAAGTTCCCGTATCGTGCTATTTACTCTATTAATCATTCTCACTCCATACATACTCCTCAACGCTCTCATTTCTATGGCGTTCACCCTGCTTTCGTGCTTCTTCTGCCATGTTTCACTGCCGTAACATCAATGTCGGCGTTAATACACCCTGAATGTTAGCAAGGCGAGTTTTGTTCGATATGTTATCGCTTGTTACCAGGGAGTACAACTGATCATTGATACGGTTTCCTGCTTTCACTCTTCTTGTAATATCGTCCTCACATTTTCCATCTCTCGTAAACATAGAACCTAGATAATTAAATTCATTCACTTGTTTCACTTTTTCATCTCCGAGCATTATTGAAGTATAACGATAAAAATAAAGACTATTACATTTGTTCCTTAGACTTTCGTGAGTAGTAATACAACCTAATTCACTTGTGTACCCGACAGTTCGCACAACCTTCATACGTGTTAATACGCGGCCCCTTAGGACAAAGAGATGTTTTTTGGGGAGGCCTCATCCTTTATGCGTTTATGATGGCCATAGTAAAACAGTCCATTATCGGGTATATTCGACGTGCCACGTGTAGCAGTGTGCATGCCTGTATATATAAATTCTATACCTACATAAATAAAAATGACACACATAATTATTTATATACGAGAAAATTATTTGAGACTTTGATATTGCTTTATGTAAAACAAAAAGTAGACTGGAAATAAATACACTTTTTCACGGATTTAACCGCCATTACTAGACCATCATTTCTTAAATTTATTTTTAAGATTTCTTGCGTTCTCTATCATGTCCGAGGAATAATTTGATATACTAGGTTTGATGCTAAAACAGATTATACCATTTATCAACTAAAGGATTCTGATTATAAAAAAATGCGTCAAACTATTCTAATATGAAACAGAAAAAGTCCAGTAGTATTGTATTATAAGGTGCTAACTGCACAGATTTATTTCCTTTGCCTCAGAATACGACAGCGAATAAAAAAGTGTGGCTGTCAATGTTATTGGACAATTTTGACAGATGAAAAACGTAAACAATTTCTGAACGCAATTCTAGTCGTAGTTAAGCATTATTGCCCTTCGCTACTCTACTTTCGCATGTCCAAAGAAATACTAACCATTGCCATAAAGAGAAATAAAGGGGATTTGCCGCCACTGTACATTTAGAGCCGTTTATGTTTTTATATCACGTCAATTGCTAACATATTACAGTAAGGTAACTTTTTCAGTGCAGTTTTGCTTGGATAAATTCTGTCCGTCACGTCAGTAGAATGATGTTGCAAATTTAATAGTCATAGTTCTGAAGAGATGGACTGCTATATCTGTAAGTTTGCTAGGTGTATGAAAACTTCGGTCCAGTTTGAGCTGGGTTCATGTATTAAGGGATCTGTACCGATGACTTTCGATTTTTTCTGCATAACAATTG
The DNA here is from genome assembly GCA_947507595.1 of Pyralis farinalis. Classification (NCBI taxonomy): domain Eukaryota; kingdom Metazoa; phylum Arthropoda; class Insecta; order Lepidoptera; family Pyralidae; genus Pyralis; species Pyralis farinalis. The sequence goes on along the minus strand of OX382271.1, from coordinate 33,494,581 downwards.
AACTAAGATTTAGACTTTTAAGGTACTATACTTAAAAGGTGACAAGGGATCTTAGTGCTAAGATTCCGCTGTCTATTTCAATAGCTGAAATCGTTGTAACGGACATAAATAGACTGATATTTGATTACGTTTTATTAGTCAAGCTTTTTTGGCCTATATTTTCTTAGAACATGTTTTAGAAACATGAGGGGTGACAACATGCGAGTGATACTTCCCGTATCGCAAGCAATGAACTTTGTAATCACTTAACACCAGGTGAGCCGTAAGTTTGCATGACTTCCGACTTTGTAAACAAAAAGGTACTTAAATAAAAACCTAGAAAGGTATATTCTATTCATTAAAATATATCAATTAATAATATGGAGACATAGAGTTATTAGCTGTTTATTGAACTGGGTTTCGTCATAGAAAAGTCAGTTTTTCTCAATGTATCCAGTAATCTTCTTCTAAGTGTGTCACTGAGACTATAATTCTGTACTAAGTATATAAATGGAGATACTCGGTACCATTTAATAGTTGCATTATGGATGGGTAATGAAGACTAGACCCGAAGATGGATGTCGAATTGACTACTTCGAACGGATATCTTGGATATCGATTTCCCTAAAATCGTCGTCCATTTTACATACAACTACATACAAGCTTACCACCTTCTGATGTAAAGCCAAGTCCTTCGAACGCTTGCAATTCATTCTTCGCTACGCTCGCGTGGTGGCACCTCTGCTGCTAACACAACTCCTTAGGAACTTACTGACAACTTCATTTACTCATAGCAACGCAAAAAACTTTTAGGGAGTCGTTATTTAGCTGTAGTTATCGGTGAGGTAGAGGTACTTCCCCAGACAGGCTGCTTTGATGCGCCCTACCTCCCTTAAAACACCCAGAACAAGACAAACAGACTTGTTCTTGCTCACAAATGTTAATCCTGTAGGGAATCAAACCCTTGAACGTTGGTGTCAAAGCGTTATTAACTACTTCGCCACCAAGCTTGTCAATACCTGACCTAATATAAGTTAGATTATTACAACCTAATTAGCTTAACACTCTAAGAGAGGTAGGGCGCATCAAAGCTGCCCGTCTGGGGAAGTACCTCCACCTCACAGAAAACCTCAGCCAAATAACAACTCCCTAGAGGGATGTTATGTTCCTGCGTGTGAGTGAGGTCACCAGTAAGCTCCAAAGGAGTTGCTGTGTAAGCTGTTTACACAGCAACTCCTTGGGAGCTTACTGGTGGTACTTAGAGGAGGCATCGCGCGAGTGATACTTAATATATTACAAGCGTTAATAGGCTACGGTACCCGCTTAAAATCAGGTGGGCCGTATGCATGTATGCCTCCCGACGTAATATTAAAAAAAAAAACTAAAAATATTCTCGTGGCATATAACCAAACCGAGATTCGAACTAGGGACTAGTTGGTTAATAAGCTAGTTTTATATCCACTAGGTTATCACTGCTCTCTTATTACCAACTACTATGACCAATTACTAAAGGCCCAATGGCGAAATTGCATGAATGGTTGACTACAAACAATTTCTATGATCTTAAAGACTTTTTAGATAATAAGTAATTAAGCATATATTTCATTCTTTTATATTTGCATGCCTCCATTTGTTAGCTAAACATGATTGTTCTTTGTCAAATGTAACGCCTATTTATACCATGTTTTCTGAGCAAATAAATATTATTATTATAAAATGTAATTAAAATTTTTACATTTAACATTTTACATGGACAATTTATACTAATTAACAAGAATTTTAAAACTATGTCTTTTCACGTCGGCTTCTTGCTGCACAGAACGCCGTAGTTTTCACTATAAAACCATTAGCGGAACTGGTGTTATTAAGTTTCACCGCACACGCGTAGGATTCCGGTAACGAAAGCTCCTTTGATTCACGCCGGGGGCTATTGTTTGTATGAGAAGACGCACATGCATCCATCATGTTCTTAGTCATTGTTAATCGCCCGATTATAATGTATGAAATTAATGTTGACTTTGTAGAGGGAAGAGGAGAAACAGACATTTTCAATTATTTTCTAAGCAGGCACTAGTGAGATTGGCTGCACAGTATACAACTAACTCTGTTTGTAAGTATAATAAAAAAAATGAGAGTAGATGACGCTCGGAGATATTTTTTTGGCCTGTGTGGGAATCGAACCCTCGAGCGTTGGTGTCAAAGTCGCATCATTCATGACTGTGGCACCGAGCTCGTCCTTAAAACACCCAGACCAAAAAACATACATGCCAGGATTCCGATCGAGGACTAATCTACTGGACTATCATTATTTAATTCCTTTTTATATTACGTTGAGTAGCAAATATACATAGGATTTGCCAGTTGAAATGTGTTATGATTAGCCTACTATCGCTTGCAATACAAGGGAATAAAACCCGGTTGCTGTTGACGCAGTGACTCATACATTAAAACCTGGTAACTTGCCTAGCAGAAACACAGCAAAATTCCAGGGATTTGTTATTTCACCGCCATCTTCAGATTGCTAGTTGGCGGGGTGCACAATTTAGAGGTAAGGCTTTGGTTCTATAGATGATGGGTTATATCCAGCAATCGAGTTAGTTATGGATATTTATATAACTTTACCGCTCGCATTTATCTGAAAGTAAAGTACAGAGAATGTGAAATTAAGCTATTCATTTTATGATGTATCAGTAAAAGTGTGTTTCGCATGATTTCGTGCTTGATCAGTCATCGTGTTTGCTTACTGACTCGCTTGTAGAAGCCACTTTCAGTTGGTATACAATTATTTCTACGTTCTTACGTTTAAAAATAGGTTTCGACAATTTTGTAAGTACCAACAATATCATACTAAATATAGATCTCACTGCAACTGAGTTCGGCAAACAATTGGGACAAACAAAAGTTAATCGATGCTTGTGGGTAACAATTTTTAGTACAGGAATCCACTACAAGATATTGTATTCGAAAATTTAATCTCTCTTTTTAGTCAGAGGTCACGTCGTCATACTAAGCAAGTAACTTTCTCATAAGAAATAGTTGATCAATATGATCGTTGTTGCAGGCTCCTGTCGAAGTGATGCGTAAACAGTGGTGATGACAACACGTGACCTCTACTTTACTACAGAAAGTGAATTATGTTTAAGTACAGATACGTTAGCATTTCGTTAGCTTTTTGATGTGATCCTACAAGTTCATCGAGGTAAGACTATCAGAAGCACATTACCACATCAACCCTTACTCATCCCACTGCAGGGATACGGGTCTCCCTTCAACCGAATGGGTTTAGAGCATACTCCGCCACGCTGCTCAAATGCGTATTGGCGAAGGCCAGGGTTTTCAAGCCGCCCGAGGGCCACTGACTTAGCTTAACGACTGTCATCTATAGCCAATAGCGGATACCGACAGCTTAAAGGGTACCGAAGCACGGAGAAATTTGATGTAGATAAACCCATCCATAGACAGATTGCGGTCTACATTGCTTAATCTGCGTGTTCGGTTAGAACTTCAGAAACATTACGAGAACCTTGGAAGCGTGCAAGGTATACTCATTCATAGTCACTCTTGATGGTAGGTAAGGGTTTGTAAACGTTTTATAGCAGGTGAGTCTTATATTTTATTCAATCTGAGTAGTAAAAAATAACATGATAAATCATTCCGGACAAATGCACTATCTAAAAATATCATCTGATGGCTCGTTACAATGTCCGTTGATCTATAACGCTGTGTGTCCCCACAAATCTAGGTCAAGTTCTCGAGCGATTTCATTTTACTCACATAGCAATTTCCTAGACCCACATAGGGCCTATTATAATCCACTTGCTTACGGTAAGTAATTGATTTTTTATTATACCATAAACCACTGAGGCTGTGAGACAAAAACTCTTCTCTAGGAATTTATATTTCTTTAATTATACCACATAAACGTAAATGATGAATGCGAAAGTGTATGTAGGAGCCAAGGAAGGCCAAGACTTACCTATCATGGTCAAATTGTACGTGTTCTATCAGAAGGTGATGTCAGGAATGTTAAAGAAGCGAGTGAGATATGTAAGGATCGAGTCAAGTGGCGCTCGGTTATCTCTGCCTACCCTGCAAGGGATTTGGCATGAAGATATAGATAGATAGATAAACGTGAATATAAGTATATGTATCCCTTGCGGGGTAGGCAGAGAGAACCGAGCGCCATAAGACGCGGTCCTTACATACTTCACTCGCTTCTGTGACATTCATAGCTCTTTTCATGCACGCTCGCCGGTTCCTGGGGCTCCTGACATCATCTTCTGATAAAACACGACCAATTTAGTCATGGTAGGTAGTCTCGGTCTTCCTCGGCTCCTACATCCTTCCACTTTTGCATTGTATATCTGTTTCGCCATTCTTTCGTCTCGCATTCTTTCTACATGTCCGAACAAACGGAGCATCCCCTATCTTATCTTAACACCGACACTTTCTTTCAGACCAACTCTTTCTCTCACGTCTTCATTACGAATATAAGTAACAAACTTTTTCTAATCAAAAAGCGATCTGTTTCGAACAAGGTAGAGAACAGCAATGATAATTCTTCTTCCTCCTAGCGCTATCCCGTTTTCCAATCCATTAGGATTGGCGGGGTCCGTTACCCAAGCCTAAAGATTTGGCGAAGATGCTAATTTTGACATGGAGCGACTGTTGTCAGACACGCACAACCCAGAGGGAATACCAGACCTTTCTTAGGTTAGGTCACACGTCTATCGAAATATAATTTCTTAGACTTGCGGGTTTCCTCACGATGTTTTCCATCACCGCCGAGCATGTAATACCTAGTTACAAATATGTTCATAAGTCCAAAAACACGACATTAGTGGCACACGCACACACCAAGATTCGAACCAGTAACCAGTTAATGGGCTGGTTACTTATCCACTAGGCTATCACTGCTCAAAGATGCAGACTCACGCTTGACTATACATGCCAGGATTCGAACCGGCGACCTATTGCCCAACAGGTCGGTCCTTCAATAGGCTATTTCAGCTAGGATTGTAATTTTTTTTTATTATACTACTTCGGGAGGCATACGGGCCACCTGATGTAAATCGGTTACCGTAGCCTATAAATGCTTGCAATAATACATTAAGTATTACTCGGGCGATGTCACCTCAGCCGCTAACACAGCAACTCCTTAGGAGCTTACTGGAAACCTCACACACAGAAAGACATCAACTCTAGGGAGTTGTTATTTGCCTGCGGTTTTTCTGTGAGGTGGAGGTACTTCCCCGGACGGGCTGCTTTGATGCGCCCTACCTCTCTTAAAATATATATTATGTTAAAAATCGAATGAGGTAATATTTTTTTTATACCACCAAGGTGACAAACAAGCATACGATCTGCCTGATGGTAAGCCGTTACCTCAGCCTATGGATATTTGCAACACCAGGGGTGTCACTCTTGCGTTGCCGACCCTAAAATAGAGGTAATAATTACCAAGCCAAGAGACTTTGCGTTCTCTCTGGTTGCAAGACAAGGTATAAATAGTACATTATGAATATAAAGCATGTAAAGCCATACATTTTCGTAACCAGTGATTACGGATCAACTTATTAACCCAATAGTCCCGGGTTCGATTCCTGGAGGGTTCATACATACATACATACATAGAATCACGCCTCTATCCCGTAGGGGTAGGCAGAGACCACTTCTTTCCACTTGCTACGATCCTTACATACTTGTTTCGCTTTGGAGGGTTCATGTGTCCACTATTCGTGTTTTTGGATTTATTTAACGACTAGTGAATACAAAGTTTACATAAACTCGAGTTTCAGTGTTAATCACCTGTTCTAATGAATCTAGATCAAATCTGACGTGCAAACCAGTATAACGTATTATGGGATAAATTGTATTGTGATAGAGATACAATTAATTTTGCAGCGATGGCGTATATGGCAGGTTAATCGATGTTTTAGGGTTCCTTGCGCAGTGGTGTAACGCGCTGTTACGTTACTTTAACACCGACGCTCGTGGTTTCGATTCCCAAACAGGACAAACATTTGTGTGCATTAACATATCTGTTTGTCTTGGTCCGAGTGTTTTTAAGTGAGGTAGGGTGCATCAAATCAGCCTGTCTGGGGTGTACCTCCATCTCACAGAAAACCGCAGCCAAATAACTCCCTAAAGGATTGTTGTGTTCCTGTATGTGAGTGAGGTCACCAGTAAGCTTTTAAGGAGTTGCTGTGTTAGCAGCAGAGGTGGCATCGCGCGAGTGATACTTAACGTATTACAAACGTTTATAAGCTTCAGTAACCGCGGTGAGCCGTATGCTTGTATAACTCCCGACGTAGTATAAAAACAAATATTACAAAAGGGACTACTTTCACTACAACTATCTATCATCATCTCAGCTATCTATCCACTGCTGGATATACTCGCCTCTACTCGTCTCAATCCTGAGCCACCTGCATCCATCTACTCCCTGCAGATCTTTTGAGATCGTTGCTCTATTGGACGAAGAGGAGGGTCATTTCACACTGCGTGTACCAATACGTTAGCCATCGAGAACCTTTTTTACCTAGCGCTCACACAGGACAAACATTTGTGTGTATGAACATGTCTATTTCTCTTGGTCTGTGTGTTTTTAAGAAAGGTAGGGCGCAGTAGAGCTTTCTCTGTAAGTACCTCCGCCTCAACAACCCCCTGGAGGGTTGTTTTATTCCTACGAGTGAGTGAGGTCACGAATTCCTAAGGTATAGCTGTATTTGCAGCAGAGCGGATACTTAATGTGTTGTAATCGTTTATAGACTACGTTAACCCCTTTACATCAGTTGGGTCGTAAGCTTGTACTTCACCTAACGTTGTATAAAAATATACTCTGACTATAAACAAAGGAGGCTATTGCCAAATAGGGGGAGGGCACAGTTATAGCAGCATGAATGGAATAGTTTTCACCACCTTACCATTACTATTAATTTATTATTGTATTTCTAAGAGTCAGTGGGATTATCACCAGATGTGTTCTACATCATAAAAAACGAGTGTGCTTTAGACCACACGACTGAAGTAAAACTTTTTAAGCTCCATAGTGTGATACAGACAATAGGCCTGCACTGTGTCTTAGATATACGAAACTTAACTCGCTATGAGAGAAAGAGAGAAAGAAAATGTGTACTCGCACCTCCCTCTCTTGCCCCTACAGTAATATACGAAACGTAACTTTCTATCTTCACTAACTTATATCTCCCTCTCAACTTCCGTTCGCCTCGCCCGTTCACACTTTTCGTAACGCTCTCGTCACGCATTCACCAGCTAATTCCCCAAGTCAAACGTGCGTAAAGAAGTTTTACTTCAATAATCTATTTTATTAGAAAAATCGTACACGTTCGTAATACGGGACTCCAGTGATCAAACAAATCACACTTGGCAGTTTATTTGTTGTACGTTTTGTCTCCCACGGCGACGTATCTCGGAAACTGAAAAGAATGGCGTATTAATATTTTCACACACACCTGGCTTCATTAGAATGTTACGGTTAACGTGCAGAAATATTTCAAATTTCTTGATCTACATTTGCTTACAACTTTATGACGACTTTCTAATGCCCAAACCGTTGAAACGTCTCTAAGGTTCTGTACCCAAATGATAAACGCTTATTGTCACTCTGTTTGTTCTTCAATCTTCTACTTCCTAGCGTTATCATGTTTCCTAATCAATCAGAATTAGCAGGGTCCTAAGTTTTTTTATATTTTATTGTCAGCGCCATCTGGCCCTAAAGTAAGCGAAGCTTGTGTTATGGGCATTAGACAACTGATAAACATACTTACATAAATATATATATTTTTTGTAAATACATATTTATTATACATAGAAAATACCCAGACCAAGACAAACAGTGAGTTCGATTCCCACACAGTACAAACATTTGTATGCATGAACTTGTATGCACACAAATGTTTGTACTATGTGGGAATCGAATCCATGAGCGTTGGTGTCAAAGTAGCGTAACAGCGCGTTTCACCACTGCGCCACCGAGCTCGTCTTGTTCGTCTTGTCGAAGGGTTTAGTGAATATACTGATGTTGGAACGACTGCCATCAAACATCACAACCCAGAGAGAAAACCAGTCCTTTCTTAGGTTTAGGTTAGGTTTAGTTCATACGTCTTTCGAATTGAAATTTCTTGGATGTAACGTTCACGAATCACCGCCGAGTAAGTGATAATTATAAATATGCACCTAACAATTTACTGGTACATGCCCAGATTTGGATTCGAACCAGGGACCGCCGGTTAACAGGCCGGTTCTTCATTCACTGTTCTGGTCGTCCTTCCACTGTCATAAATATCGTCCCCCAACGTATGATGCCATTATGGAATACATCTCGCTTCATGATTCAGAAATCCTTAGTTGTAATAAGCCTCATAACATAGCAGTTCGTAAATTAATATTAAATTAACATAGTAATAGGTTAGGCACAGTTAACCTGCTTGTATATAACACTTAAGTATGTGTCATAGCAAGCCCCATTAAACTATAAATATTGCAAAACAGTGTCTCCGGATCATGGATTTACGAGAAAGTCGACTTTCTCGGCTTGAATCAGCTGCATCGTCCACTAATATATTTTATAGAAACTCTACTATAACGTCCCCATTTTGTTAATACTCGTAATTTTATGTTGATTAAGGGTAGATTACATTCTAGGTGGTGACTCTTTCCTTTTCAAACAGCATACACTGTAGGTTACTCTGCAAATATAGAACTTGTCAATACAATTTTTTACCATGAGTATCCATTAAGTTATCAAAAATAAAAACGGGAAAATTGATAAGCAGGTAATTTTAAAGGGTATCAAACATTTTAACGTCTCTCGATCTATATTCTCGCGCCAGATACATTGCAGGGAGGCAGAGAGAACCGAGATCCACAAGACGCGGTTATTACACACACGTCGTTTGTTACTTTAACATTCGTAACTCTTTACATGCACGCTCGTTGGTCAGGGCTCCTAACATCATCTACCGACATTATTTTATTATTTATTAGAATTTTAACAGAAATACCTTACGGTTTAAGCGACAGAAGGAAATTAGGCTAGTAGATATCTAACAAGTGACAAAAAGGAAAAATAAAAATTATACTACGAGTACCTAGCCCTGCACGAATTAAAATCTATTGCGGGACGGAATTGTGCTATGGGTCGTAGTACTATGCCCACATCTTTTGACTCATGAACGCTAACAGTCAGTACCATACAAAATGACAACCATTAATTAATACGTAGCCATCTCGAGTCCTGAGGTTCAGTTTTGGCGATGTGAACTAAGACTATTGAAGCAGAGCTAATAAAATGTCGATAATTTTTGTTACATGAACATGCACTTAACATTTCCTAAATTAGTAGCTTCAATAATGCGTAGGTTACGAACAGGTCAACAGTAAACAAATGAAAAAAGTTACCAAGTTAGGCAAGTATTGCGACCGTACGTACTACGCCTTATGTGCTTTAATTTATATTTTTTTATCACTCACACGAAAAATGTAAAACTATGTAGAAAAAGAGTAGAAGTCAGAATCACAACCAGATTTTTTAGTCATAAAATCTTTGATATACATGTACATTTTACTTTACGGCTTTTACTTTACTTTGAAATAATAATTTTACTATACTATACTACTAACCAAAATATGATGTTGAAATATAAAAAAAACATTACAAAAGTTTGACATAGGAAATGCCAAATGTTAGAGTTGTTACAATCAAGTCCAATTATTTTGATTATTGTCTAAATTCTACAAAAATAAATCAAATTGCAATTAAACGTTTGAAAATGTCAAATAAATATGTATTATTTATTTACCGTTTAAAAATTCTGAAATGTTATAACAACATTTGCTCATAAAATTCGCATAAAACTGAAAAAGAATGATAGGATTTTTTTGAGTTCCGACATTTTATTTTAAATTAGATCTGACATCCGGATGAAAAAATTATATGTTTAATCGCGTTTTGTCCATTACAATTTTTTTGAAATACTTTATTTTTTTGATATTGGTATACTTGAGCGTGAGCATATCAATATACAACTATACCAAATTTCCCGTACGGAAATTTAAAAATGTTTACTGTGATGTCGGAATCAGTTAATGTAAATACATTAACTGCGTGAAAGATACGTTTGCCTATTTCATTAAATTTTTAATGACCTTTGTGCCATTTTCATACCACGCAACAGAAGTACCACGCACAGAACAGGAGTATAGAACAATACACGTTGCTTCCCAGCGGCTTCCCGCTTCCTACTCCATTGGGATTATTAGTGAAAGGATTTGGTGAGAATATTGATTTTGAAATGGAACGATCGTCATCAGACCACAACCCAGAGGAAAAAAACACCTATATACGGTTAAGTCATACGTATTTTGAAAATATAATTTCTTGAACTTGCGGGTATCCTCACTATGGTTTCCTTCACCGCCGAGCTAGTGATAATTACGAATATGTACATAAATACGATATACGATAACCAGTAACCAGGTAATGGGCTGGTTACTTATCCACTAGGCTATCACTGCTCAAAGACGCAGACTCACGCTTGACTGTACATATTTGAACCACAAACATTTCGGCCATACTTATTTGAATATCTGTCGTCCTACATTGTCAATCAAAATATACCAACAGCTTATCCGACATTAATATTGCATTTCGTAAACGGACGGACATAGTTATCTTACGACGTTTACATAGTTTAATTGGGAATAATTTTAAAGTTAACCACAACAGCCTATTTACTATGCACATTTATGATTGGCTGTTTACGGGCTGGGAAATCAATTACGAATGCTAATATTTGAACTAGAACCAAGTTGGTTAATCGACGTTTTATTTACTTCACTAGTGAATTTCTCAAGAATCACAGAATCCGTGTGGAAGATCTTACCGACTTTTGAAACCAACACATCAGATTTGCAGGTAGCTAAACCGCGACAGTATCTTCGAATAGGTATAGACTTTGCCGCCGATTGCCGAACTTAAAACAGTGGATAATATCCGAGATATTTTTATTAAAATGATTTATTTTTTTCTAAATGTACTGCATTTGGACAATTACTAACTTTCTATTTGATGAAGTTATTAAGAGAGCCGCAAAAGGTGAAATGCACATTTAGATTACATTTTTACGTTTCGACTCCTATGTAGTTCTGCTATTTTATATTTGAGTTTATGTCATTATTTTAGGATCTGAAACGTTCGTGTGTTATCTCTGGCAACATGTGGTTTTGCAAGTATCGACACTAAACGGTATAAAAAACTGTTTCGCACTAAACCACATAGAAGAAAAAGCCGTCAAGCGCAAGTCTGTCTCGCGCACCGAGGGTCCCGTAAAGATATTTTCGCACATTATTTTCATAATTCTTTTTTGTGATGCATGAACAAATTTACGGTTTTCGGATTTTTTCCCTAAAACTTAATTTTAACCCTAAAAATTAATTGTTTTATGAGTTATGCATATGAAAGTACGATCTTTTTTACAGATGTCAAAATGACAAGATTTTCAATTCACTCCGCAAGTTTCTCTGTTTGCAAGTAATGCGAGATCTACGGCATAAATTGGCGATATTACGACTTCAAGGAAGAAACTTTCGTACTGATTTAAGGGGTTTTCGGCCACATTGGCCGTGTTTTATCAGAATATGAAGCTATGAATGTTAAATAAACGATTGAAGACTGTCTACTGACTTGCTGTGTCGATATGGATATATAAATAATTATGAATAACAGTGTGGTTCCATAATAGTGTGGTGAAGTAAATTCAGTGATACAGACAAAAATAGCTGTCTTTAATAATTCTTGCAATTTGATGTAACCGACTTTGTGTGTTTCCACCCATCCACCACCAGTTAGTTCATGAAAACTAGCGCCGACCAGAACCCTCCCACCGTTAGTATATGCAACATACCTTGACTGCTATGGCTGCTCCGGTAGTCTCTGTCTCGGCTGCTGTGATCATCCACGCATTTGCCCATCATCTGGAACAGAAACTGCATGTTACTGCCACGGCTGGCCTGGTCGTCGCTGCGACACGTGTTTCGCCTCTCTACGAGGCTTCCTCAGGCGCTGTAGACGTTAATCGTTAGAATAACATGATACAAGTGAAATAACGCTTGAATCTATTAACTAATAATAATTCTTTCCCACAGTGACATAATCTCAATTTCATAAAATAACCAAACAAAAGGTGCTTCGACCTATAACGCGTCCTCTAACTCACGTGTACGGTAATCTAGCTAATTTATCTAGGATCTGATCATGGTGAAATAAATAAAAACATATTCAATGGACCACTAAATACACGTAGACACTGGTCGGGTGGCCATTAAATCGAACTTAGACACTTCCGCAGTGTAGGAGCCCTACCGGCCGAGCTCGAAGAGTATTGATATCGAAATGTCAGGGGGGTACTAGTAAAGGTATTTGGGCACTGTACGAGGTTGCGGAGAGTGAACGAAATTGCGGTAGAGTTTAATAAGGGTCCCGTCAAAGAGCGAGGTGTATTTATAGACACCACAATATAAAGAAAAATGCAGTATCTTACTGTTGCAGCAACAATCTTATTTTCGCTACATTCTACGCATTTCTAGCTGCCTAACTGTTTGGAACAAAACGTGACTTTTGTTTTTTAATACCACGACTGATGGCAAACGCATATAGTCCACCTGAATTAAAAGTTACCTAGGAACCTGTTTGATGAAGATTTGTATGTATGTATATCTTCACGCCAAGTCCCTTACGGGGTAGGCAGAGAAAACCGAGCGCCATAAGACGCGGTTCTTGCATATATGAAGATTTTATCTAAATTAATATAGTATTATAATTAACGTAGGTATTAGAGTACAGTTCGGTATTTAACTCTAGGGTTAGCGGTCAGGAGGCGGTATATTAATAAATTCCGTCGAAGCCCGACCTCTGCACATATCGCAGGAACACACCGCATAGCGCCGATAACTATCTCTCTTACAGTTACTGAGTTACCACATTGTCGCGGGAGTTGGCGTCATTACGACGCAGATAGTGTGCACACAGCTTTATTTTTATCTTAACTAGATTCTCATGTAACAGTAAATTTTATAACGCGACTATCTTCTTAAAGTTTTGTAGTGAAATATGAAAAACGTCTATCTATCATCAAGTGTAAATACTTAACATATTTTTTTATATTAGTTTAGCGAAATGCTGCTTGATTAAATATAAAGATATAAGAATTCACGTAAACAATATTTAAACAAATATATGTGTAACTAGCTGCAGGCTACGACATCGTCCCGTATCCCGGTATACGTGGGACCAGCAATTTATTTTTATACCACTAAGGTAGCAAAACAAGCGGAAGGACGTATTTATCACTTTCTTTCTTTATCCTCGGCCACCAAGACTCGTACCGTGATGTTGAATAGCCCTCCTACTCAAGAATTGAAGAATCAAATACAAAAATATTTTTTCAAACCCGAAACATAGTTTCAGATATTAGCGCGTTCAAACAATCAAAGATCAAGACTCTTCTGCTTTATACATTTCAAAGAAATTGATATATATGATGCTCAAAACTCTATCAGTATTTGCATAGTTAGCCATCGGCATGTAATTCATTCTCACTGATAGTTCAATTCCTGTCAATTCCCTGCTAAGGTTTTCCCGAGGCGCTACAGCGTGAGATTATTTGAAGGAACATTACGGGGTATACAGAATCGGTAAGTTGCGTGTTATGATCTAGGCTAGCGTTTATAGGCTGCTGTGATTGTTTACCCCATAGTACTGATTGTCTCCTTATTACATAGCATCTATTACTATACAAATCCTAACTCATCCCACTGCAAGGATACGGGTGTCCCTTCAACTGAAGTGGTTTAAAAAAGCATTCTCTACCACACTGCTCAATTGCGAAAGTATTTTCGACTGTCATCTATCTACAACAGCCAGGACCAATCCAAGCACGGAGAAGCTGAAGAATAACCTGCTTTTTCTCTTGATATGATAACATAGCATCGTCATATCTTAATAAGACACTTCTTGAACATTAACTTTTGATAAAATATAGAGTCTTATTGGGTGACCACTATAAAGCAATACTTGCACATAGTTACGGGCTGGGTCACATCCTTGACGATACCGTTTGCAGGAAGCACACGCGGTATCAGAATATATCAGATACCGGCAAGGTATGTGTATTCTACACGCTCAACGCTTGAGGGTCGAGAGGCGTAACTGTTTCTCGGTATAAAGATACGTGGATTATATTAGTAATGTTTGGACATTCCATCTTCGTGCAGAGTTCTATGACAAATATATAAATAGTCATGAGAGAATTCCATACATTTGGAACTTCAGATGTTCTAAGATATTTGGATTTTTCAACAATAACGATGATACAAAAGAGGGTCTAGTCATAGCCTAGTAGATAAAGAACTGGCCTAGGGACCAACAAGTCCCCGGTTCGATTCCTGGCATCCTAAAACATGAATTTAGTGGTACACACTAAATTCGTGTTTTCAGTTCAGTTCTATTTTACTTTTGTGTGATATTGCTCTATCACATTGCGAAGACGGAAGTCAAATCTTGAAGTCTCCTACTACGTTGTGAGTCCCAAGGCAGCTGCAGTTATATCTTGATTGATGCGGATTCTGTCATGAATGAGAGATAACGAAGTTATATAAAAAGGCAGGGTTATTTTTTAAACAAACATTTAAATAAAAGCATTGCTGTAACGTTGGGAGGAATGAGGTGTTGCAGAAAGAACTCCCAGTCTAGGTTTCCAAGAGTGTACAGAATTGGGTTCTTCAAAGAGTTGTAAAGAGGGTTGAAAAAGACAAATAATGCGCCAGTGATGCATCAGGTCTCGTTAGCAGATACCTTTACGGGGCTATATTAACTGCTTATCATGTGGCATGCTGTACGATTGACTAACTAACAAGTATAAAAAAAACAAAACGTTCCTTCGACATGGCAACGAAGACACGGATATTCGTTTTAAGAAGATGTGCCATGAAACGTGCCCAAAATCATAAAAACTACTCAAGACGATCATTGGTCATCATGAATATATATTACGGATATTGAATTTGGATTCATCAAATACAATTACAACAAATCCTGTTTACATGGACTGTTGCCAGATTTTTTTAGAAACTAATACAAGCCAATGTAATTGATCTTTGAAAATTTTATTTACCAACATTTAATATTTAGCAGAAATCCAATTGGCGTAACTTCAACTGTATCCAATGATAAAACGTATAAAAGTTCAAACTTAAATGAAGTGTGTGCACTTCTAAAACCAAAGCAAAATGAGGTTAACACGGTCCGCTCGTAAGCTTTGTTCCTCGGCCGCGAGTGTCTATTGTTCTTACACATAAGGACAAAATAATGGCGCATTTCAATACTACTATACTGATAATGTGTGCAAATTGACAATATTAAATTGTGGTAAATTAAGAAAAGGCATGGAATGTTGACTTTTTAGTGTTTAATATAATTAGGTAATTATTTTGTATAATTTTTATTTCTTGGATATATATATTTCTTATATTCTGTCTCTTGTATGCCTAGCAAATAACTCCTAAAAGGGCATAAAAAATAATACATGTTTAGGTTCTGTATAAGAAAAAAACTGTGATATACAAAGGTTTGTCTGACTTTTAAGTATTCTAAAGTCATGTTATACATAGATTTTAAAAATGTCTTTAGTTGATTGATTGGTAGTTGATCCGTATATTACGGTTAAATCAAGTTACATTAAGTTATATTCGTTTATAGTCAGAACTCACGTTTCATTTGTTACATTATCATTTTTTTAATCAAAGAAAAAATACTGTATGTTGGTTGCCAAAAGCTGTTGTTGTTATAATATCTTTATAGTATAAATCATAATAGATACAGTAACAAAATTGTAGTATATACGAGTATATAGGCGGATGTAAGAGATCTCTTACAATCAATCTTTATAGGCTTGGTAGGAATATATAATATATACAAAGCTATGCAAGTTACATTTATTTTTAATTTTGGCACCCTTCATCTAAAATAAATCTTAGATAACTTATACAGGTCAATAAATCCTTATTTTAATTATTGTAAAATTTAAATTACTAATAATATTAAAAAAATATTTAAATTATTGTAAAATAAAAACTCATCCACACTAGCAACATAAATCTGAAAGTAACCTGGTTAGTCTATGTGTGTGTTTGTTTGCCAACTTTCTACGGCTATAGGGGCTTAGCCGTAGAAAGTTGGCAAACAAACACAAACAAACTGATCGGTATAAAATTTTAAATTGCAATGTTTATGAAAATAATACCGAAAGTATATTTTACTCTCAACTCGTACCTATCCTCTTGCTAATACACCAATTTAGTAATAACATCAAATATATTAAATACAAGAATAAATAGTACACACATAAACTTACTCACAGATGCTCTGTTTCTGTTTCCCCTCTAATATTATAAGGGTCTTTTACCCTTGAGACTATATTTAGTTTGTTTGCGCTCACTCACTGATATGAATATTGAGATATAGAAAGAACAGAATTTGTAAATAAGGAAACTTACTTATCTATAACTTTCTGCCAAATCCGTTGCGGGGTAGGCACAAAAAACCGAGCGCCATATGACTCGCTCCTTATATAGCTCACTCACAAGAATATACTATTCTATTTTGAATTGATATAAAATCTCAGTTATCTCTAAATCCTGGAATGGAATATTGTGTACCAACGCACTTTAAGGCAGATCCGCGGAGAGACAATGCCCAATTTCCTTCAAATTTTGTAATTATCAAAGAGACCATAATTTCATCTAGTTGGATGTGAGATTGTACTATTGGCCGTGTTACTAGTATGAAGGTATGAAGCGCCTTTTCTGCGTACATTTATTTTATAACAGCGTCGCGTGCTAGCCGGCACTAGAATCAGAATGCTACAAAGTGCAACAAACACGGTCTCAGCTTATAAATTATAATCCTGTAATAGTATCATAACATGGAATGGTGAAAGCTGGTATTAAACATTCACTGCATGAAGACAGTTCATATATTTACACGGCATTGTGTAAAAACATGCCTCAGGAATATTTATTAGCATTGAAACAAATTTGAAAGAAAATATTTACGAAGAAATGAACTAACTATAGAATACCTTGTGTCGAATAGTTGATACTATTATTACACGTTTGTCTTCCGATTGACATACAAAGATAAAAAAAACACATCAGGATAAATATCATCATATCATACAGTAAAAAAAGGCTGTATTGGGCGAGCAAGAAAGTTAAATCAATGAAAGAAAATGTATGTCGATTCAACCTTTAAATAGACAAGTTATGCTAGTTAATCAAAGTACGGAAGATAGGCGAAATAAGATAGTTATGGAAGAATAAGTGAGGCAGGGCGCATCAAAGCTCCCAAGGAGTTGCTGTGTTAGCAGCAGAGGAGGCATCGTGCGAGAGATACTTAATATATCGCAAGCGTTAATAGGCTACGGTAACTGTTTTCCATCAGGTGAGCCGTATGCTTGTATGACATCCTACGTTGTATAAAAAATATACGAAAGAATAGAATAAACGTAAGATAGAGTACTTAGGCAAGATAGATGAGAGCGCGGAGTAGGATATTTTAATGCGGGCGAACGGTATGTGCAGTTTTTGAATTTTGGTTCATTTGACATAGCAATATATATTTTTCCATGATTAAATGATTTATTTTTCAATATTAGTGAGTTAAACATAAAACGAGAATGAAATAAATATATATTTGATTTTTCTAGATCCATTAGACGAACAAAGCGTATTTATAATTTCGAACTAGCCTATTTATATATATTTAATGATAAAATATAATTTTCAATGAGATATGGAAAAGAGTACGCCATTAAGAAATCGTTTACATTTTTCGAATTGAAAACTTTAAAAAATTTGTCCATTTTTAAAATAACATGAAAACTAACTAACATATGTAATAAGTAAAAGCTTATGAACAGATGTCAGCATACCTACGTATAACCTACAATGCTAAATTTAATGTATAGGTGTCTAATATTTTCTGAGATAACTGCTTAATAAGGATTTCATTCTTACCGGTTGAGGTGCGGGATCCTAAAAATTTACATTTCAAGTGGAAAGGTTCATTTTTAAACAAAGACACTTAAAAGCGTTCTCATCACCAATTTTTATTTTACAACTTAATTTTACATTATAATATTATGTTTTATAAGCGAAAGTGTTTTGTATGGGAATTTATGAAAATCACAATGTGTCAGATGATTAAATGCAAGTCAAATAACAATGAGATTACAACCAGAAATTATATTCACAATGCTTATGTAAATGCTTTGTGATAGAACCGTCAAACTGTTGAAAGTTTAATGTAATTCAGACTAATATATAAATGAGAAAGTAACTCTTTGAATGTAATGAGGTAGCCTAGATCTAGAAAAACGACTTGAGCATTATCGTTTGGGCAAGTTTGGTAAGAAGGCGAAGTCGCAGGTGACTGTGATAGGGGGCTGTCATTGTAAAATAGTGTCCGATAACAATTTTCGGGAAGGCTGTTAGTGGATATTAACACTAGGAAGCTCCAAATTGGGTGGTACATTACCAGCGGAAATAACAATATGCGATACTGAATATCTTTTCTAGAAAACAAATTGACCTTGATCTTGAACCCAGTGTGCCGTTTTCTTCGGCCGCCAGTGTAGTAACACAATACTGCAAGGTAACTGAGACGGCCGATATTAATTTTTCGGCGCGTTATTTCGAGAATTCACAGTCGATTGGTTCCGTGGGGTTTCGTTGACCGGTCTTTTATTGGAAAGACTATTTTAGTGGTACGGTGGGACGTGCCCTTAATTCAATTATATATGTGGATCATAATTTGTTATGTTGCATTTATCGGAGAGTAGCTAAGTCTCAGTCTGTGCTACATCTGTGCTTGGTGCAGTCAAGTGATTATAAAGCGAAGTTATATGGCAAAAGATCATAGCTATATTTAGCAAGAATCGAAATCTCGATTTTATACGAAATATTCATTTAATGAAATGTTTTTGTCTTACTGTGAGGAAATAGCAATGCGTGAGCAATATAACTTGTCTTGGAAGTTTTTATAGGACAATGGCTGTTTGACATTAGCCGAACTATATGTTAATGCCGCCTGACCTACTTTAATAAAATATCTTTAAAACGAGTGTTATTGCTTATCTTAGCAATTGTAATAGTATCTAAACAGTATAAAACTGTATTAGGTACTACTATATAAATATAAATCCAGTCAGTCGTGGAGTTATTCTCGGCCCACGCGCCCTCCGTTCAAGCTTTAAGCTTTAACTTAACTACAACTGTTGATAAACTTGTTGTTTAGTTCCTGCTAGTAACTTTCTTGGAAGAAATTCAGAACATTCTTGAGAAATATATGTAACATTTAGTTGGAGCGTGTTTAAAATTTGTATATTTCTGGCTTAAGTTTATGCATATTACGCAATATCCCATCCGCTACAATTTACTTCCGTTTTGACAATTCATGTTGTCCACATCTTTACTTTGCTTTTTAATTTAGATCACTGCTTGCAGTTTAATTCTCTACTACTAGTTGACGAACTCGGTGGTGCAGTGGTTAGTAACGATACTTTGACACCAACGTTCGTGGGTTTGATTCCTATACAGGAGTAACATTTATGGCATGAACATGTCTGTTTATCTTGGCCTGTGCGTTTTTAAAACAGGTAGGGTGTATCAAAGCAGTTTGCCTGGGACGTATCTCCACCTCACAGAAATCTGCAGCCAAATAACAACTTACTGGAATGTCGTTGTGTTTCTGTGAGTGAGGTCACCAGTGAGTTTATAAGGAGTAGCTGTGTTAGCAGCAGAGGTGGCATCGATGTCTATGAACGCCTGCAATACAGTAAGTATTGCAAGCATTCATAGATTATGGTAGCTTCTTTACATCAGGTGGCTCTATGATTGTATGTCTTTTGGCGTTGTTTCAATAACTATTCGTGACCAACTATTTAATATTTTAACTCAGAGCACAACTCATAACACATTATATAAATAAAACGGGGCTCTGGCGGAAGAGATATCTCTCTTTCATTAGAGCCTGACTGGCATAGCCTGACTGGGGAGAGTGAGAGAGAGAGGATTTCAATCACTTTTAACCATTTTCTTGTAGTTCCAATGACAATACAAAAATACGGTGCCTTCGAGTTGGTCTGATGATGATAAAGCTACCTGATTTAGGGAAACTTCGATGGTGAACTGTAAGTCAATTTAGATTAAATTCGCTTATCTTTGTGAGTCCATTAATATACAATACGGCGTGTTTTAATTACTATATTATACAAATAACTGTACCTTGAATCTATTACGCGTTGATGTCTTTTACATAGCATCTTTTCGATAATAAATTTATTAGATAGAATTCCGAAAAATGTACCACGAATGCGCTTCGCGGGAAATAGGCTGAAAAGCTCCGGTATAGCTCCAACGGTCTCTAATTCCCTGGTAACCTAGTAGCGGTCGGATTACACTCAGGCGATGAATCGTTTACCCCACACGCCGCAGTGTTGTGTTACCATCCGTATAACATTACTAATGAACCGAATCAAAGCAAGAAATACAGTGCTTCAAGTTAAGATGGATTTTTTTCTCTAGTTTTCAGAGTCTCTTCCGGATGGTAGATAGAGACAGATGAACCTAAGTTAATAGAGGGCAAATAGGCTAAATTTGCACCTGTGGCGGTTTCACGCATTTGCCTCCAGTAGGCTATTCAAATTCTGCTACCCTAACTGACCTTAACTATTCGATATCCTGCTTCACAATCATATTAGTTGCAACTTTTTGGCAATGAAACTGTAACTTTATTTATTATTTGTGCACTATGTATATCATGACACTTGTTCCCGAATTTAGGTATATAAATATGAATCTTTTATTCTGTAAGACATAAAAAAATGGGCCCAAATTTGCCGCCAATAAAGTCTGCCGCCTTAGGCTGCAACCTACTAAATCCTGCTGGTAAATCCGCCTCT
This sequence comes from Pyralis farinalis, assembly GCA_947507595.1. Classification (NCBI taxonomy): domain Eukaryota; kingdom Metazoa; phylum Arthropoda; class Insecta; order Lepidoptera; family Pyralidae; genus Pyralis; species Pyralis farinalis. The sequence goes on along the minus strand of OX382271.1, from coordinate 33,473,561 downwards.
AATTTGCACTAATTAAGTTTATTTTATGAGGTAACATTGGCTTAGTTAATACTCCTCAACTCCAGTCAACCAACAAAATTGCATATTTCGTTTCAATATGATGACTTTGAACGTCTCTATAATATCTCGAGAGGCTGTATAGTAACAAACTGGTTAAATTTTATTTATTACATCCCTCTTGTCTTCCCTCTTTAGAAATTCGACATAGGTAATAGAAATATCCACATAGTAACGTATATATTTTTTTCCTTTATTGTCCTTACCTTTTTATATTACAAGGGATGTGTGTGTGATGTAATGTGATTAACGCGCATGTTCTTGTAATATATAGCAAAATATTAATACATAGCAACACCCGATATTCACTGATACTTAACCAATATGTTAAGGCAAATATAAACTCCCCTGTTCTTTCCTCATTTCTTTTATTCTTATTATTCTGCTCTCCTGTCTGAATATCGAATACGAGGTTATAATCGTTACCACGTAGGAGGCGAGTGCACTATTCATAATTGAAAATAAAAAAGCGTCATAAAATTTAGCAACAGCTTATCACAACAATAAACTTACTAGACCTAAGGCAACATACTTCAACCATTCATACTCGTAGATTCCTATCAAGGCCTCTGCTAGGTGTTCGAAAATGGAACCATATTTCCGGCCAAAAGCTAACCTAAGTTACTTCCACCAGAGGGCGCTGCGTCGCGGGATAACCTGCCTTCAAATACTTTTTCATTTTTTTTTTGGTCCTATCCACATCAAATCTTATCACAAGGTAATAGAGTTCATAATATATTGACAAGTATTCAGAATATCAAGCACGCTCACTCTTATTTAAATTAGGTAGCTTGTGTGTGACAGAGATGTAAGTATTGTTTGATGGGTGGGCGAACAAGGACAAGAGACAGTGGAGTTGCAGGCCGCGTTTTGCGATAGTGATGGGTGCAAATTTGTCGATATTTAAAAAATTATGTGTAATTTGCCAATGTATTGTTTGCTTCTATGACTGACTTTAAAACAGGAGGACATTCTATGTTCTTTGTGTATGTATTTGGCTATAGGAACGACTTAACGTTGTGTCCTGTTAAAGCGGGTGCAAACTCGGTACAGATGTTGTAGCTATTAAAGTTTTCTTAGCAGCAGTAGCGGGGGAAATTGGTCAATATCACGAAAATGGAAAATTCTTATTCAAATTCAACCAGCAACAATTGAAAGAAAGAGTAAGCGCTGAATCCCATTAAAGGAAGCTTTATTATAGTGTTCAAATCAATTGTATATCATGTAATTGGAATATAAATTCAGTCGTAGTGTTGTATTGCATTGTATCTATGTTAGTGACGCACCTTGGTTAAAAAATACACTATAGTTACAAAACAAGTAGCATCATAAACAAATGTTTATTACCCAAAATCGAAATTGATGTATTCTAGGTACTATAAGCGTATGAATTCCAAATTCTTGTATACATGTAAATAGAATGCGATTATTTTATAACAGTTTTCTATCAATTACCTATTTTGGCAAATATTTGTCTAGGTCCAAGCACGCTATAGTTCTGTAGTTTGCTATTAGCAGAATTTGCTTACTGACAGAACTTAATTAGTTTTTATTGGCAGTAAGTAAGTACTTGATAAAAACTCTGCAGTAAACGATACAAATTCTTTGCTTATTCATAAGTTTTCCAATACTTCGCCCACACATACAAGGAAATTAAAGTAAAGGTATTATCGATATCTACTAAGCTCCGTCCCTAGTAGACACCAGATGGCGTCGACAGGCCGCGCGCCGACAACTCGAATTCGGCTCGCAAGGAATTCCTCGCGTCGCCTCCGCCCGCGTGGCTCATCTCACGGGCTTGCATGGTCTAGTGGCTAAAAGGTTGCGGTTCAATTATCTTGTCTAAAAAAAATATGATTTGCTAAAATTTGTAGTACCTCATCGAGTAATTTCAGAATTCATTATTTTGATGTAATTTAGTTAAGTATAACGCATCTTTTAGATCTAAAAAGTTATAGTTAAGTCTACGTGTTCAAAGACAACTACGTGTCTTACATACTTTTTTCACATTTTTACCTACTTTATGATTTTGATAAAAATGACGACTAAATCAAGGATATGATTCAATTAATGAAGTATGAAATGATCGGCTGTATGGATTATTATCTCACTATCTATCTATCTATATTTCCAAGTCTCTTATTGTATAATACTGTATTAAAATCACATAAGTGAACATGTGTAATAGTTAAACAGATTTTTATAGAACGTCAAGAGCCATACAATATTTTTTAAGAGAGGAAGGACGCATCAGAGCACCCCGTCTGGGAAAGTACACTCTACCTCTCAGAAACTGCATCCGAATAACAACTCCCTGGAGGGTTGTGGTGTTCCTGCGAGTGAGTGAGGCCTATAGTAAGCTATTAAGGCGTAGTCGTGTGCAGCAGAGGTAGCATCGCTAGAATGATACTTAATTGTGTAAGGGTTTATAAGCTACGGTAGCTATTCTACAGCAAGTCATATGCTTGTATGCCTTCCGACATTGTGTAAAAAAAAGTAAGCTCAAATTTTAGATTTGACCAATAAATGCCGAAATCGACATATATTGGCCAAAATTATCAAGATCCAAACTTAATGGCACATAAATTTTATATAATTTTCACCAATAGATAAAATAATAGCATTGTATTGTAACGCAAGCATTGCAGCTAGGTGTCCAACCCAAAAATTTATTAAGAAATATTGTAAGTTCACAATGAATTCACAAAATGATAACATTTCTAGTCCCTACCCTGAGATCTCTATGTATGTTTATTTCTACAAACACTTTTGAAACTAGTAATCGAAGAATTAATTGGAATGCATCGTTCGTAGAGTCGTCATAAAATATTCTGCCCACAGACGCTATTAAAATGTAAAATACTTTCATTCGCGACGCCGCCGCGCAGTCACCGCTGAGTCAACAGTTTATTATTCTTTTGATAGTATTAGTTGCAGTAGTTGCAAGTGTCCATAGGCTCACCATCAAGCTGTTACCGAAGCGGCTAACTTATTAATTATTATTAGTGTAAACATGATATTACGGAAGCTTATTTTAGAAAATATTCCTTTGTTCATATCTTCAGCTCCATTCTACTTTCCACTTTAAGTGTCCAGTAACTTCCGATCGCTCGGTTGAGGATTTCTATCGATGTGGAGTGATACGATCAGGGCTACATGATCTCCACACTAGAGGTCCCGTAAATCTTAACGCTAAACTGCGTTCCTTAAATTTTCTTCAGAAATATTCCTTCAACTTGCTGCCTAGTCCTCATTCAATATATCTACCTATATTTCGCTGTGGGAGTTTCAACCTGCGTACTAGATTAACGATCAGAGACCAGTCACTGCGCCCCGTAAGTCAAAGCGGAGAGAGTGCACTAGTTAAAGTCTTTGACTTTCAAACCTTTGAAGGTATTTGGTGCTACGTATAAGACATGACCCGAACAACTAGGTACTTTAGTATCATATGCGTTTTGTATAAATTGAACACACTTTGATAGATTTTGTAGTAAACCAATTAGCGCCAAACAGTAAACACCGAAATATTCCAATCAGACACGTATACAAATGACCTGTACTTTAGCTATAATGTAAACTATTTTACCAGATCCAGTGATTGTGTGTGATGATTTATATCTTCATGTCCGATCTCTTGCGGGGTAGGCAGAGAAAACGGAGCGCCATAAGACACGGCCCTAACATATGTCTCTCCTATGGGGACGCTATTTGAGAACCTTTCAGCCCACTGCCACTGAAGCTTGTCTATCCTTTGGGATATGTCAGATGCCTTAGCTCTACTGCGCATTTTCTCATTTCTTTTATCACACAGAGAAACCCCAAGCAAAGCTCTTTCCATAGCACGCTGAGCGAGCTTAGGCTTCCCTATACAGCCCGCAACGAATTACTTATATGTATATTACATGATTGTGTATTACAACTTTTCAATAATTCCACTATTGATGTTTCATATTGCTCCAAAAATTCATTTAAAAGATTTCGGGGTAACAATAAAAAACACTTTTAAACAGTACTGTCAACATAAACGCTTCACAAAACAATGGTTTCCCAAGCGTTTAAAAGTTTTTTTTTTATTACGGAGAGCTATCCGGGCTGGGCGGTTAGAGCCCCGGGTGCTAATGGCTCGGTAAACAGCTACCGTGTACGGGCTTCGGCGATAGGAGAGTCCACTGTGACCGCATTGTTGAGGGATACAATTTTTAAATGTTAGGAAAGTAAATAAAACTGAGATGTACGTTTGTTTTAGTGTTAATAATAATAAATTCTTAAAAAAAATATTTAATACATATAAATGTGTGTGTTTTATATACCACTAAGGTGGCAATTAAGCATACGGTCTACCTGATGGTAAGCAGATACCGTATCCTGTAGACATTTTGCAATAATCACTCATGCGTTGCCGACCTTTTAAAAGCCACTTCACTTTCTTGAAGAACCCCATGCTGTGTATTATGAGAAACTGGTGAATCAAGAAGGTTTATACCAGTATCACAGGAAACAAGGCGGTCACCCGCCACCTATTAAAGGGGATGATATATTAATTTGCTTTTGGTGGTATTTGTAGATGCATGTGTCATTAACACGCGGTTCATCATTCATGTCGCAGACATTATTAGTAAGTTGCTACGAGGATATTATATATTATTGCGTCTCGTTTAATATGATTTTAAAATAGAATATGGAGAGAGAAGGTATTGTGTTTTTCGTCAGTTACATGTTATATAGTAGTAGCGAGAATGCGCTCGAGAATGTCCAGGTAACGTTTTTTTGCACGTTTGTGACCCTCTCCCTCGCTTACGTCGCGCTCAAGTCATCCGATTATTGAAATGCTCCACCGGCCCACCTGATGTGAAGCGGTTACCGTCTATGCACGCTTGAAACACATTAAGTATCACCCGCGCGATGCTACCTCTGCTGCTAACACAGCAACTCCTTCGGAGGTTAGTGATGTCCTCATTCACAGGCAGGAACACGACAACCCTCTAGGAAGTTGTTATTTGGCCAAGGTTTTCTGTGAGGTGGAGTTACTTCCTTAGAAAGTCAGGGGCTACGAGCGAAAATGAACGAGGCCGCTTCATACAACTCGAAACACATCACTTGAACAGTACTCAACAACAGTGGTTTCGCTCAATACAGGAAGATGCGTTCAGTGAAGACATCGCAGCGTTGAAGATAGAAAAACCACTGCTTGGAACTAGCCGGCTGACTCAGTTGCCTCTTATAATCGACAGCGAGAACATTGTGTGGTTACAATCACGCATCAATGCTGATGCTGACGATTTGATGCGCCTTACCTCTCTTAAAAACACTCAGACCAAGATAAACAGACATGTTCACAGACATGTACATAAGTGGGAAATCGAATCCACGAGCGTTGCCGCGTTGGTGTCAAAGTCGCGTCATTCACTACTGCGCCACCGAGCTCTTCAAATTAATAATGCTGTGCAACAGCTTCTAAAATTGATGATAAACGTACATACAGCATATTTGTTGGGAATTTTGTTGGGAACATGAATGTAGTGGCTTTCAGTCAGGCGCAGTCAGGCGCAACACAGCAACTCCTTCGGAGGTTAGTGATGTCCTCATTCACAGGCAGGAACACGACAACCCTCTAGGAAGTTGTTATTTGGCCAAGGTTTTCTGTGAGGTGGAGTTACTTCCTTAGAAAGTCAGGGGCTACGAGCGAAAATGAACGAGGCCGCTTCATACAACTCGAAACACATCACTTGAACAGTACTCAACAACAGTGGCTTCGCTCAATACAGGAAGATGCGTTCAGTGAAGACATCGCAGCGTTGAAGATAGAAAAACCACTGCTTGGAACTAGCCGGCTGACTCAGTTGCCTCTTATAATCGACAGCGAGAACATTGTGTGGTTACAATCACGCATCAATGCTGATGCTGACGATTTGATGCGCCTTACCTCTCTTAAAAACACTCAGACCAAGATAAACAGACATGTTCACAGACATGTACATAAGTGGGAAATCGAATCCACGAGCGTTGCCGCGTTGGTGTCAAAGTCGCGTCATTCACTACTGCGCCACCGAGCTCTTCAAATTAATAATGCTGTGCAACAGCTTCTAAAATTGATGATAAACGTACATACAGCATATTTGTTGGGAATTTTGTTGGGAACATGAATGTAGTGGCTTTCAGTCAGGCGCAGTGATTACTTCACCTGAGTATCTGTATCAATCAGCATAGTTTCATCTATTTGGGGAGGAATTTCAAACTCTACAAATTGGTATAATTTTACGTCATTACATGGCGAGTTTAACTAAGCAGTAAAGTTATCCGCTGTTATGCTCAGCATATCGCCGACATATTTAGGCGAACCTTCATTACTGAAGTTCAAATCTCAAGTCAGTAACATTTTTTTTGCCTCTACTAAAACTAATCGAAACTGAGTAAAACTGACGTATTATCCCCGAGATTCTAACTATGCAAATGAGACGAGCAAGCTTGCATTAGGTGGCTGCCGCCGCCGGGAACAATTAACACTTGGGATTGGAAAGCTCTCCTCGCCTTCGGGCCGTTGGGAGGTATTGTCCTAATTAAAACTAGAGTTTTATCTGAATGTTGGTATTATCGAAACATTTTTGTTGTGAGTTTTTAGGGTCTTTCGTGTGACGGAGTGAACGGAAAATTATGTTTTATGATGTCGATTTTGTGTAGAATGAATATGATATTCCAGAGGTACCGTCGTGGGACCGACGCCTAAGGTGATATTTAAAGCAGCAAGTTTTAGATTATTATAGGCTAATCGAATGGTAAAAGTAGTGAGAAAAGAATACGTGAATAGCAGTTAAATCGGACACAGTCTAAAATCAACGCCGCCACCACTTACCTACCTCGGTACTGTTTTGGCTCTTCGGCGCAAAGTGTCTCATAGCCTTTGATACTAAAAGTATTCAAGTTTCCATCATTTTTGTTATTTTATTATTTTATACTAGCAGAAGCCCGCGGCTTCGCACGCATGAGATTTGGGCTTTTAGTAGCCTTTATTTCTCTGTAGACATGAAATTGTTTCTGTTTAAAAAAAAAACAAAGTTCAGGGTCGTAGATGCAACCATAGGGCGATTCAATTTTCGTACAGCGCCATCTATTGACCTTTACAGGAGGCAACGTATATGTATTTTATTTATATTACATAAAAAATGCGTAGTTATTTTATGTTACAAAAAATACGTACTCTATGAAAATAATAAAAATAAAATTGCAAAGTCCCCCGAAGGAGAAGATATTTCCCCCTAATTATAACAGTTTTTCATTTTTTACGCAGGAACCCTAAATATTTACGGGATAAAAAGTACCCTATATTCTGCTCTGAACAGTCCTCCACCTACCGGTGAAAGCCCCGTTAAAATCGGTTCAGCCATTTCGAAGATTAGCCCGGACAAACAAACGGACAGACAGACAGACAGACAGACAGACAGACAGACAGACAAAAAAGTTAAAAATGCGTATTTAGGCTTTCGTAACATGAAAATAATAATATGAGCTTAAGATAAAGGCTTTATTTTGAAATCACAGACAGACACTTCAATTTTATTTATATGTATAGATTATGTCAGTCAGGTACCTATACAAGCATACGGCCCACTTGATGTAAAGCGATTACCGTAGTATATGAACGCTTGTCGCTTGACGCTTGCGCGATGCCACCTGTGCTGGTAATACAGTAACTCCTTAGGAGCTTACTGGTGACCTCACTCATACGTAGGAATACAACAATCCTCTAGGGAGGGTTTCGTATGAACTGGAGGTACTTCCACAGACGGACTGCTTTGTACCTCTCTTTCTGTGGTAATTTGTGCCAGTTATTAACTTGATGTTCTCGTAGATGTTCTTCCACCTACTAAATCGTGGAGTGTCTAGACGTCCAACAGCCGTCTATCATTCAGTAGCACCATATACTCTCTTCACATCCTGGCCTTTTACCTTTCTGCCAGTGAGTTTAGATTTACTTTTTTCGATTATGCTGGGTATATTTTTTACAGGGCTGGCAAAGTTTTTGTTGTTACAAGCACCTATAGCTAAAGTAAGTGCTTACTATCAAGCTGGTCGTAAACTTATATCGATGAAAATAACACCTCCATATTCATCATCATCATTAGTCCGGATCAACGCACTGCTGGATATAGCTTTCCCTAATCTTTTCCACCATAAATGATTCGCTATTTTTCTCATTTAACATACGGTCTTTCGTTTAAGGCTTTTAGACCAGAGATAAGAGAAAAGACGACATCCTTGAGAATAAAATACGAAGGTGGAAGTTTTAGGCAGCACCTCACTAGTACAGTGCAATTTAATAAAGTCGTTCGTAAATGTGATGATGTAATTAAAATCAACTCAGTAATTAATTTGTTTGAATATCAAGACTTAGAGAAGTAAGAAATCGAGAGTCGACTGAACGACACTCATATATCTGAGGAATTTGTTTTTTTTTGAAAATTGACATTTAATTTAATCAATCAATTATTAAAAAAAAGGTGCTATAAAAATTTGAATCCATTCCACAGTACGATATTTCTTCTTCAAAGGCAATATGCACAACCAGGGCACTAAGTCACTTGAAGCACTTCAGTGTTACTCAAGGATCAAATCTAGGTCCCTCGGGATTATTGATATTAATTAATGACCTGTTACCATTGCACGGTGTTTGCTATTTGCCGACGATTTGAAACTGTTTCTTTAAGTTGATAACAAGCATTACTGCGAAGCCATTCAGCGGGATCTCGATAACATCGTCACATGGAGCAATGCTAACGACTTACAGTTTAATGTTGATAAGTGCTTTGTTATGTCATTCACCATCATCACAAAATGATCGCACAACTTTTTTCTTGCTAATTACTTTGTGCGCCAATTGTGAACCTTCTCGATGACTGACTTGGGCGTAATAATGAGGCAGGTTCATTCCACAATCTTAACATTTTGGGAAGAAAACGTTTTATCATTATGGTTTCAGTGTATAAATGCAAATTACCTATCGATGTTGTAGAAGACGGCTATGAGCGACCCCTCAGGAGTTTACTAGTAACCTCAGTCAATCGCAGGAATATAACAATCCTCTGGGTAGGTGCTATATGGCTGCAGTTTTCTGTGAGGTGGTGAAGGTCTTCCCCGGTCAGGCTGCTTGAATACTGCCTCTACTCTCATAAGTTACACTACCTCTCATAAGTTAGTTTAACAACTGTGATTTATCAATTTCAGCCAGGACCGATGACTTATCATGCCCTTGGAGTATGGACTACTTCGACTAAGCCACATTCATCATCCATCCATCTTTAAATGCGAATCGACACCATCGATCTTCTCACGTGTACCTGATGTGTTCTCACGTATATAGCCTGGACCCTTTGGAAGGAGCTTGAAATAAATAAATATACCCGTACAAACTACGGTCGACGGTGGTAACCGTGTTTGATTAGACGGTGTATGCCCGTGCATGTGCCGAACGAAATAAAACACTTTTTTGCTCACAAATACTCTCAGACTCGAACGTAGGCCCTATATGGAAAGCGGCCACATTACCTTATAACTCGAGATTCTTATAAAATTTAGGGCTACTTCGGTGCTTAAAGTCATTGTCAGAATTTTATATCTTCATTGGGTTTTTGCGATGCAGTGTTCTGCATTTTTGACGCCAAATCTGAAGTGAATTTATTTTACGAGTGCCAATGTAAAATCAGTTCTTTGAATATCCATGAACGGTACTCTGTATTCTTACGAAAATGACATCTGTGCTAATATTGTGTACACAGGAAGATAATTTTGACTTATTGCCATATAAATAATAAGGGCAGCAGGGCAGCCTGTGGCGAGTTGTTGGTGAGTAGCGATAATTCGGGTGAGTGAGTGAGTGGTGAGTGCTCAAGCTCAAGCAGGCCTTTATGACTTCCAGCTCTGGCTTGCCTTCATTGAGCGTCTAGAGAGGAGTCAATAGTGAAATATTCTCCAGGGTAGAAGAAGTGTTAAAGGGCATGACGCCGACAGTAAGTTTGGAGAAAACGCTACATACTCCTCATTGTTTTTGTTTCAGAAAGTCTCTGACATTTCGAGGGTCCATTCAGTGAGTGGCGTCCGTCCCTCTTCTGTATAATTATAGACCAGTATCGATAATCTACTCGTACCTAGATCTCATTAGAATTTCATTGGGATATTTTAATGAGATCTAGTAGTAGTAGATCTCTAGTTCTCAAAGCACTAGCTTCGCTTAAATTTGGGTTAGATGGATGTGTGTAATTTCTCCGAAGATATTTATCATTATTTAATTATTTTAAGTCACGTCTATTAATTCTAGTAATGTACAACCGCCGCAGATCTCGGCAGGTATTGAAACAATTGTGATTGTGTGAAAATTATTAAATTTTCCAGTGGATCACAACGGTTGTACATTACTACTACTTTAGCCTTCTCAAAGAGGCTCTACGCTTTGAAGATATCCCCGCGTACGCCTATCAAATGACCGGAATTAATACACGTGACTTAAAATAATTAAATAATAATAAATATCTTCGGAGTAATTACAGACATCTATCTAACTCAAATTTAAGCAAAGCTAGTGCTTTGAGAACTAGAGACAGAGATCTGATGGGTAAATATATATTTTTTTGGTAAATTTGTAAAGTACGTATTCATGATATATATATATATATATATATATAACAATTAGACCAAGACAAACAGACATTCTCGTTCCTACAAATGATTGTCTTGTATGGAAATAGAAATCGCGACTCTTCATTATTGGTGATAAGCAGTGATAACGGAGCCATTGCTGTAATAATATGAATTTGCTAAAATGTATCGAGAGGTATTCGCGTTTGGTTGGCTAGAAAATGTGAAATAATTCAAGGTGCTTATTATATATAACATACAATTATTTTGGTTATTGATTTAGGAAATTTTCTTTATAGTATCTAAAATTATGAAAGATAAATTAATTAATTAGCCGAAAAGTGTTCCCTCACAATTCTATGAAATGTCTAATACAGATACAAATACCGTCACCAATTTTTTGGACGAAAAATCCGTAATGTCAACCTACGTTACGCTCGTGATGAACAACAACCGTGTTTTCAAGGAATTAGAAAACCTCGCCACGTCTCACGTAAACACGTACGTACGATTCACAGACGATGTCGTGTATAAAAATATTTTATTAAAATAATAGCTAGAGTGGCTCAACTCATAGGTAGAAGCGATAAAGTTAGCTCACTCACTTAAGCCGAAATCGAGAAACGATCGGCCATTATGATGCAAACCAGTGTTAATAAGAAGGTAGTTTGAAGGACGAATACGATTCACTTGTATGATTGTAATTATTTGCTTTTAAAAATAAGCAGTGATTGAATTTACGGAGAGAAAATACGGCGCTCGGTTATATCTGCCTAGCGTGCAAGGAACTTCGAACGAACATATAGATAAAGTGAATGGGATCGTTCTGATAATGAATTTCATTAATTAAATCATTATATCGGTCAATATTTTGTATCAACTCTCGAATTTGGATTTTTCCTCGTGGACTTTGGCCACGGTCGCATTTTCGATCACAATAATTTTCTAGATACTTACCCGCTATGTCTCTCGCTACCGCTCTTGTCTTGTTATCGCAAAGTTGAAACAGTTCTCAGTAGTCTGTATCAGCACTTTTATCATCCACGTTCATCTCTCGAGTCCGATCCCAGCTTTGTGTCCTCACACTGAGAATTTTGCCTGTTGTTTGTGACGGATTCTGTGACAAAAGCAACCTTTTAATGCTGAAATTTGTATGGTCTAGGCACAGGATTTGTTTGTACTCAAATAATGAATTTTCTCAGTGTAGAATTGTTGTCTTTTTATACGAATGACAATCAAAATACGGCCCGCCTTGCAATATATGAATGCTTGCAGTATTAGAAATGTATATAACGAGAGGCCTAACTGAGATAGTTCATACAATACAATAACAACGTGCAAGGAGGTTGCTCTGTTCCAGTAAGTTCCTGGGAAGTTGCTATTAGCAGCAGCAGTTTTAACTTTACATCAGGTGGGCTATATGCTTGTACGCCTCCCGACAATTAAAAAAAAAGCCTTGGTCAAGCCTTAAAAAAAATTTAAACTCTAGTAAACTCATGATAGCAACACCCCTCCAGGATTTTATTTATTGAGCCGCTCATGTAGATGAGACGATTGTGAGCATAAATATACCCCAAAAAGGTTAACAGGCAGTGAAAAGTAGACTTCACTATAAGAAAGTTGTTCTACATGCGAATTTATCGAGCTTTCTTCCGGTGCCAGCACGTTATACCACGCGATTACGCGATTGATTACACCGATAATTGGCGACAGAAAGCTTGAGGCTTAAGCATACTTTGTTAATCGATCAACATTTTCGATTTATGTTAGAAAATATAGGAATATAATGTGAAACAATAAAGAAATGAAAAAATCTTTGTACAATTCTGTCATATCTTTTTCATTGTACGTCGGTACAGGCTGTCTGACGGTAAGCAGTTACCATAGCTCATACTAAGGGCATCACTCTTCGCTGCAGACTATGTATAAATTTTTTAAGGTTTTTTGAAATTTTATCTATTAACGTAAATCCATTTTATTTAGAGTACTTTGAATTAACATCACCTGTTTTTTGTTTCAGGTAAGTGGAGTGATTCAAGCGAGAAATTGATGTGGTATTTATGGTATTTCTCCACACAAAAGTATGTGACATAAGGTGAATAGATGGACAAAATGAATCATATATATTCCTTTCACGCGCCGTGCATAAATTGACCTGAGGTTTTATTAGAAATTGGAATTTATGAATGCGGGTCTGTCTTGTTGTTGAATTTTGTGGAATCAGTATTTTTTATATTACTTGAATATTTTGAGCTATGATAATAGGTACAATGGATTTATTGAATTAATATGAGTTGGATTGTTATTATGATACATTTTTACTACTGGTGAACTTACTCCCGGGAATGCAACAACCTTTCTGTTGGAGGTAATTCACCAGTACAGGCAGCCTTACACCAGACAGCGCATAGCTATATATTTGTGATTGAGACATGTTATGAAATAACTAAAATTGATATACTTTTGCTAAGTGCTTCTCATCTTCTTCTTTAATAAACACACCCGTGTGAAGTCGGGGCGCATTGTTAGTTGATTGTATGTTAGTCTGTATTTGAGGTATAATGTGCTGTATACTTGTACAGTCAAAGCTAAACGGACTTATAGAGCACGCTGTTATTTACAAACGAGGCTCTGGTGAAAGAGTGGACCAGCCTTTTTTATACATAAGAAGTGTCTCTCGTGCGTTGTCACCCCAGTTGATAACGCTCTTTAGGAGCCTCCTAGTAACCTCACTCACTCGCAGGAAAACTGCAATCCTCCAGGTAATTGTTATTTGGCTGCGGTTTTCTGTGAGGTGGACTGCTTCAGACGGGCTATCATCGCACCCTACATCTCTTAAAAGAAAGCCTGGGAAGAGTATATGCACTTCAGATAATCTTTTTTTATGTAACATCAGGAGGCATACAAGCAATACGTTAAGTATCACACGCGCGATGGCAACTTTGCCGCCTCTGCAGCAACTCCTCAGGAGCATGCTGGTGACCTCGTTCACTCGCAGGGTGTTCCTGCAACATCCTGTTTTCCAGCGACTGAGTAAGGTCACCAGGAAATTCCTGAGAAATTGCTGTAAAAATTAAGGAAGCCAAGACTCCTTGCATTATAAGTGTTCTTAGGCTACAGTGAGCACTTGACATCGAGTGTTCCGTATGCCTGTTTATATAAAAATGAAAAATCGGAATACAGGCTTATGAACAATTTTCGCTAGAAGAGTTTTGGATTTGCCTGCTAGTATAGAACCTAATTTATACACACATATAAATAGATTTATAAATACATACACGCAATGGATTCAGCAATGATAGCTCAGTGGATAATAAATGGTTCCTGCTTCGAATCCGGGCATGTACTAATAAATCCCTCTTATCAGATTTATGTATGTATTTGAAATTATCACTTGCTCGGCGGTGAAGGAAAACATCGTGAGGTTATATTTCGAAAGACGTATGAACCTAACCTAATATATAACCTAACCTAACCTAACCTAACCTAGCCTGAGTTTCCCTGTTCTTCGCCAAATCCTTAGTGTTAGGTTACGGACCCTGCCAATCCTAATGGATTAGGAAACGGGATAACCCTAAGAAGAAGAAAATAACATGTAATTAACAATAATAAGCGTCCGCCCCTCTTCTGCAATAGCCCAGTTCCAATAAAACATCCAGATCTCATCTTAATAGCCCGTTTTTTTCCGACATATATCCAATAGTCCCAATACCTGCCGTGACCTGTTCATGGGTATATTATCCCATTAATATCCTCTGAAGCCGGTCACGGCGGGTACAATATATTACATCATTCTTTTCGAAGAGGCTTCTACGCGTTGGATTCATATCCCCGCGCACGCCTATCAAATGACCGAGATTAAAACCCGTGAAATAAGAGGTAATAATAAGTTCTTTATTTCAATAAAAATTACAATTTTAGGACTTAGGTTGGACCTTCCTTTAAAGTTATATAACCTGCGTCAGGAAAACTCACTCTTAAATAACAAAACATGTGTTATATACAGACAATTAAAGTTTTCACACGTATTTTTGTTATAACGTGTGCGTAAGTATATGAGCGTACACACACACTCATACAAGGACGCGCGTGTGTGCGTGTGTGTACTTGTGTGAAAGTGTGAATTTATTTATCATTTCTAAATACGTACCTACGTTGATATATGTATGTACATATATAAAACTGATGACTCATACATATATAATCATGATTTTAGTTTTGTAGCCATCTATTTAATTTTACATAGAAGTGTTTCGGAGTCTTCATATGTCTGAGATTTTAGCCAGAAACTAATTGATTTACTAATATTGAAATATTAAATTCACTGACAATCGTATGATCATCAGAAGGTTAATACACTCAATACCGGTCCAGTCTTTTCTGTCAAATCAATTGGGTGATCTTATCTCGGTAACCTATTAAAATGGTTGTCAATGTAGGGTATCTTAATTCTTTTTAATACGAGCTTTAATAATACCGATGCAAATTTGCAACGAATACCCATTAAACTCACATAAAATACAATAATAATATGGCTGGTTTATATTCGGGTCGTTCGCTTTTATATAATTGCTTATTACTTTTATTTTTATGTCAGAAGCCCTAGGAGCCGGCGAGTGTACATGAAGCATGCGACCGAGGTATGTAAGCATTTTGATGCGCTCGGTTTTCTCTGCCTACCGCGGAATGACCCTGGCGTGAAGATATACATACTGAAAAAGTTTGTTATTGTAAAGTCAGCTTTTTACGAGCCCTGTGGCGGAGCTGCTGCACCAAGGCTCGAGAGTTCGATTCCGACGCAATGCAAAACATTTGTGTGTACGAACATGTCTATTTTGGCGCATTAAAGCGGCCTGACTGGGGAAGTACTCCACCTCACAGAAAAGCGCTGTCAAGTAACAGCTCCCTGGGTGGTTATTGTGTTTCTGCGTGTGACTGAGTTCAACAGTAAGCTTTTTAGGAGTGGTTGTATTAGCCGCGGAAGTGGAGTCGCGTGAGGGATACTTAACAGGTTGCAAGCGTTCAGAGGGAACGGTAACCTCTTTACATTAGGTGGGTCGTATGCTGCCCGACGTTGTATAAAAAACATCTACACTAACATCCATATTTATAATATTAGTGAGATTTTCAATTTAGATTGTGGGTAATGTTTGTTGAGTGTATTCTCAATGATAATGCAAGAAACAGAGATTTGAAAGAGAGTATAGATGTTAAAATAAGAAGAGATATGTTTCGTTGGTTGGTTGGTGAAGAGTAACGAAACAGATATACAACGCGAAAGTAGAATGATGTAGAAGCTGAGGATGGCTAAGACTTACCTATCATGACCAAATTGGTCGTCCTTTGTTAGAAGGCCATGTCTAGGTGCCTTAAAAACAGAGCGTTCATGAGAACAGCTATAAATGTTAAATGAGCTGTGTATGCACCGAATCATGAGGCGCTTGGTTCTCTCTGCCTATCTCACAAGGGTCTTGGCTTGAAGATATAATAAATATAAAATAATGTATTTCAAAAACTTTGAAAGAAAAGTCAGACGCAAACGGAATATTTACCTACCTGTTATTAGTCCCTCGATTGTTACAAGTGGTATTCGACGTGTTGTTTGCTCAGGAGGGGTCCAGCCTTTTGTCCTACGCGGCCGCGCACTTGTGTACACTAATATTTTATTAGCCATTCATGTGACACTGCCATTTAAAAATTCAACCATTTTACCCAGAGACCAGTGTCGTGTTACGTAAATTTCTTCTACATACCGATCTAGTAACAATCATGTATGTTACAGTATTTTTCAGCAGGCTAAGAAAATTCAACTATTTTACCCCGAGACCAGTGTCGTGTTACGTAAAATCCACATATACCGCTCTAGTGACAAAATGTAAGTTACAGCATTTTTCCAGAAGTTACTGGAGCAGCTAATTACGTGATTTAAGCTTTTGATTTAAATTTTTAGTTTAGCGATGTTTGGGGATTACTTTTGTAGGACATGATGAGGCTGTCTTATCGCTATATAACACGATAAGATATAACAAACAATTATGAAAGGTTTTCCTACGACGTGGCCTTTCACTGCGGGCCATAAGGGGAAGCTCAAGCTCGCTCAGCGTGCTATGGAAAGATGCTTTCTATGCTAGAATTAGAAATGAGGATATACGCAGTAGAACTAAGGTAACCGACATAACATAGGCCACAGGATAAGAAACCTGAAGTGTCAGTGGGCCGGCCACATAATTCGTAGAACCGACAACCGTTGGGGAAGAAAGATTCTCGAATGGCGTCCCCGTACTGGTGCATGCAGTGTGGGACTACCACCCAATAGATGGAGCGACGACCTCAAGAGGTTCGCAGGGAGTCGATGGATGCAGGTGGCACAGGATCGAGACGAGTAGCATTCTAGACGAGAGGCCTATGTTCAGCAGTGTAAATAATGATGTAAAGATGCCGTCTATGCATTACAAGAAGAATTAAAAACACCCTGACAAACACAAACAGATACGTTCATGCTCACAAATGCTTGTTCTGTGTCGGAATCGAACACACGCGCCTTGGTCATCAACTAGCTATTACTAATCACTCGACTACGTTCGTCAAAAAGTTTCTGTTCCTGGGAGTAAGGGCAAAAGTAAGTTAGCAATGGGGATAGCAATACGTAAAAATTTACGTTTTTGGGTTCCGTAGTAAACAAGGAACAACTTATAGTTTCGCCATTGTCCGTCTGTTTTGTTGTAGAAATTAAAAAAAAAAACGAAATGGATAGCAAGTACAAAACAAAAATCCATTCGTACGGCTCAACTTATACTGGACCACT
Source organism: Pyralis farinalis (assembly GCA_947507595.1). Taxonomy (NCBI): domain Eukaryota; kingdom Metazoa; phylum Arthropoda; class Insecta; order Lepidoptera; family Pyralidae; genus Pyralis; species Pyralis farinalis. Next base: position 33,456,073 of record OX382271.1, on the reverse strand, counting down.
TAAACATTGCCCTAATACGCCGAGACAAAAATATTTTAAGCAACTTCACGCATCAAGAATATCAATGTTGTATGTTTGTTTGTTTGTATAGAGCTCTTAAAGTGTTAATGACGAGTCTTAGCACGTATTACGAATATGAATTATTGAATAGACATATTGTGAAGCGTGTGGAATGTGTGAACGGAAATATTTGATGATAAAATGTTAGAAAATTAATGTTATGACACGTTATAAATAGTTTTTCGTTTACGACTGCATTATTATGCCTTTTGTATGACTCCGATGACGGTGATCCTAGTAGCCTAGTTTTTAGGGTTAAAACAACAACTTTGGTTACCAATTCGACTCTCGAAATAAACATTTTGTGCCGCCCGTAAATTGCTAAAGTTTGACCGTAATATAATTTAGTTTATTAACCGCAGCCAAATATCCCTAGAGGGTTGTTGTATTCCTGTGAGTGAGGCGTCGACTTATATTACCTACGGTAGAGTGAGGTCTACTGCAAGCTCCTAATCATCGCGCTAGTAACACTTAATCTTATTGTAAGCGTTTATAGGCTGCCACACTACAAGCATACGGCTTGTATGCCTCTATAAAAAAAAATATACCAATAATTTTATTGTGCGTCGCCTCAAAAGCATGAAATATAAAAATCGGCCAAGTGCGAGTCGGACTCGCGCACGAAGGGTTCCGTACCACTCAGTGGCGTGCACTCCATATAGACAAAAAGACATTGCCTACCCTATCAATTTGATAAATACCATCCTATGTTTCATTCTTAAACATAGTTTTTAACTAATATTTCGTATCAAAAACAAAAAATTAAAAACAGCTCCATCTATCGGTATCGGTAAATTATTAAAATCATCGCTAGTCATATTCAAATCGCAGCTAGGCGCTACGCTACACCAGCGCCGCATTGGCAGCTTTTAACGGCGGAAGACACTAACTATTTCTGGCTAAATTTACGTATGTGTGCCGTGTTGTTAATACAAATACTGTAGTGTGCATTCCTGTAATTACATTGCCAACAATAACACAAATAACGCACACTATCGCATAGTATAGACAATGTCTTTGCAGCTGAACTATAACGTAAATTACCTAAGTGTCGCGAGCATTGCTACGTAACTATTTTAAAAAGTAGTTTGCTGCATATAATTATAGTGAAAGATATTGCCGTTTCTTTTTTTCGTATAAAATTGATGTTAATTTTATTTTGATTTTAAGACGGCCGCCATTGTTTTTGTTTTGAATCGATTGACTGGTAGCAGACGAAATAAGATTTTAAAGTTTTAAAGTTGATAAATATAGATGATATTCACTGCGAAAGTTGTTCATGTGGTGTGTGTAGTGTTCGGTGAATAAAAACAAGTGATCACATACATCATTATTTCCACAAGACTGGGTAACCAAAATCAACATTCTGTATTTTTTGGTAAGTTAATAGCTTTAAAAAAAATCTGCCTACCCTGTCAAAAATCTCTGTGCACGCCACTGGTACCACTATCTATAAAAATCGGCCAAGTGCGAGTTGGACTCGTGCACGAAGGGTTTCGTACCACTATCTATAAAAACGGCAAAAAAATCACGTTTGTTGTATGGGAGCCCCCCTTAAATATTTGTTTCATTTTAATTTAATTAATTATTCTTAAATGAATATATAAATAAATATTCTGTGAATATTTCAAGCGTCTACCTGTTGCTGTTATCAATATCGAGCAAAAATGAGCAAAAAAATCACGTTTATTGTATGGGAGCTTCCTTAAATATTAATTTTATTCAGTCTTTTAGTATTTGTTGTTATAGCGGCAATAGAAATACATCACCTGCGAAAATTTCAACTGTCTGACTATCACGGTTCATGAGATACAGCCTGGTGACAGACGGACGAACGGAGGGACAGCGGAGCCTCAGTAATAGAGTTCCGTTTTACCCTTTGGGTACGGAACCCTAAAAAGGAGAAAAGTCGTAAATTCAGGATGTTAACGAGAGCAATTACTATTTATATTGATCATTAACTAAGTGTTAATAACACATTTAGTTATTAACTTTTCCTTTTTATATGGTAAAAGTCGGTTTTCGTGGTAAAAATAATATGGACATTTACAATAGGTACAATCATTCTCAAAAAATTATCAGGAACACCGTTCCTATATGAAATCTATATGTTTGTATGTGCGTTTGTCTCTGTGTGCCTTTTTTTTTGCGAATATTCGAATTTTGAGTTTAGATTCAGATTCAGCATAAAAAAGTAGAATAGGAATGTTCAGGAACACCGTTCCTATCTCTTAAGGAACATATTAAAAAAAAAAATTGAATTGTTATATAATTGACGAGCCAGGTGTTCCTCTGGCAATGCAAGCTTGCGCATTCTCAACTGGTCTATTATAGTATTCTGGCGATTTCAAGGCATAAGAACCCTGCAGAGAATTGTTACCTGCGTTATTCGCTAAGGTTACGTATACAGGTCGAGCTAGGTGGCGCAGTAATGAAAAGCGCTGTTATGTTACTTGGACACCAACGCTAGTGGATTCGATTCCCACAAAACACAAACATTTGTGTGCATGGATATGTCTGTTTGTTTTGGTATGGGTGTTTTTAAGAGAGGTAGGGTGCATCAAAGCAGCCCGACTGGTGAAGTACCTCCAGATTACAGAAAACCGCAGTCATATACCTAACAAATTCCCTGGAGGGATGTTGCATGTTCCTGCATGTGATATATATATATATATCATATGCAGGAACAATATATAAGCGCCATAATACTAAAATAGGTAAAGCTTTACGAGTGATTGTATTGCAAATGTCCATATTATTATTACCACGTAAACCGACTTTCACCATATAAAAAGGAAAAGATATTAACTAAATATGTTATTAACAATGAGTTTATGACCAATATAAATAATGTCTGCTCTCGTAAACATCCTGAATTTACGACTTATCTTCTTTTTTCAATTTCAAGCTTTTGAGACGAAGCACAATCATTGCTATACTAAATTATATTACGGTCATACTTCAGCAACTTACAGGCAAAGTTATCGATCTCAGACATATCAACATTCACATAACATTAATACCGAGTTGCCTGTCCGTGTTAGGTAACTAGTGAAAAACTATTGTTATGGCATATCTTATCTTGTGGGCTACACGTGTTACTATAACCCACACGACATCTAGATTCATCAATCAAAGCTGTCTAGATTTACTAATAGCCTATGAATATATTAATTGAATAAGTGATATGTTTATATTGAACGCGTTATTATGTAATCTTTAGATATAATAGAACAGATATACAACGCGAAAGTGGAACGATGAAGGAGCCGACGAAGGCCCAATACTTAGCTATCATGACCAAATTGACAGTGTTTTATCAGAAAGTGAGCCTTAGAAATCGGCGAGCGTGCATAAGAAGAGCAATGAATGTTAAAGAAGCGAGTGAAGGTTGTAAAGATTGAGTTATGTGGCGGTTGGTTTTCTCTGCCTACCACGCAAGAGATTTAGCGTGAAGTTATAGATAGATAATACATGTTTAATGAATATTTCTACCTACAAATCAAGAAACCACTTGGCTGCGCATGAAGGCCTCTCACGCTCCCGAAAACGTTGTGTATTGGCGCTTAAATACCTCAGCGATTCGCGCCTATGGATCAATGGGAGAATATTTTACGAATAAGCTAATAGGTACCGCGACGTTGATCCGCGAACTAGACAATAAGAGCTGCGCGCTCTACTTTGCCCCCGACCCGTAGCGGGGAATTAAGTTACTACGTAATCTCGGTCTCAACGGCTCTATACAGGTTCCTTCATGGTTTTACCCTATCTCTGTTTTGCCCGAGCCTGGTTCGCTGTTTAGTTGGGTGCACCACATGCCAGTAACTTCAGCTCTAAGATGATAGTGGCAAATCACTCACGTCCAATAATTGTGTATGATTTATTATTAAAGTATACATAATCGAGCAGGACGAATGCATTTGGATACACTTATCTATATATGTTCAAGCATTTATAGCAGAGTATAGAAATAACTCTGCTAAATTTAGATAAGTCGCTTCTGAGTACTGATGATGATATATAAGCTGCAGTATATATGCGCAGATACATAATACTATCACCTTCATCAGAAGGTCACATCAGGAGCTCTAAGAACCGGCGAGCATGCACGAGAAGAGCTATGAATGCTAATGAACCGAGTGAGGCGTTCATTATGTATGTAGTATGGCGCTCAGTTCCTTCTGGCTTGTGCTTGTGCCCTGCAAGGGACTCGGCGTGAAGACATATATATGTAACAATATGAAATGCAATGCACTTTTATATGTGTGTATTCTATGAACGTGACATTTAAAAGTTAAATAACATTACATCAATAAAAGTGTCGACAGTTACAACCGGTATTCCGAAGACGGAGATAATGGTTTATTGAATTCGCTGCCTCTGACATTACTTCACTTTACTATTCTAACTAAGAGACACATTACACAATTGCTAAATGCACCGTAATCTAAATTATAGTCAATTAATAAACCGTGGGCATTAAGACTCAAGTCCGAGAAATCTGCAACGATTCCTTACAATGCCTTATTCCTGTAAGTCTAAGTAATTATTTTGCATATTATTTATTACTGCCCACTATCTAGGATCGCAACTGATTATTTCAATTGTCATTTAAACAATGCGATGGTGCATGTATCGACAAAAACTGGTTTATGTAGTAGCCGTTATGTTAAATTTGACATCTAACAAAATAGCTGTGTCAAAAGTATAATACATTAAGAATCGAAAGAAAGGTCCGACCACACGTGAAGTATTTTAGTTGTATTTGATAAATAATTGTTATTATAAAATTGTAAGGACGTTGCCAATGGTAACATGTTACGCTTGATCTGTACTAGAAGGTAGTCCGTACTATATGCACTTAATGTCCATTAACATGTATTGGATTCGTGAGGTACTTTTTTTTAAAATTAACTTTGAATCAACTGAAATATTAAATTAGTGTAAGGTTTATGTTCATCATAATTATTTTGGTACACTACAGCTATTCGCCTGTATGCGTATAGTTGTATTAATTCGTTTACCTACCTTTTATTTGTTTCTTAGAGAATCGTATCATGTCTCGTCATCTAGGCGGGAGAATGCCTTTGCCATGCCTATTGACAATCTAGAAATAAGTGTCTTTGATATCAGTAGGAGTTAGTCAATAGCTGTATACAAATGTAGCGTCTGTCTCTATGATCTTTTTATTAGTAGAAGCAACCATATTTTTTGTCTAACATACATTGTCAGTGTCTCTGAAATCGACTTTGCGACTTGCGACTGCGTAATCTTGCATAGAGTTAATAACTGATCGTGGACGCAAAATTATATTACGAAAATAATTGGTTTATAAATTCTCATTACTGTAATATAAATCTAAACATTTAGAATTTTGCCTGAAATGTGAATTTAATTGCAACATAGTAAATAAATACTCGTATTACACAACACATTGTGTTCTAGTTTAAGTACACAGGTTCATCCCACCTCTTACATTTAGAGTATCGATATATGACATATTGTGGACGCCTTTTTCATTCAGTGATTTATTACATTACACAACTAGCAAACTTGTTCTATTCGACGAGAGATATCAAGAGGTCGACATATGTACAGTCGAATCTGGATAAGCGAGAGTTCAAGGAACCGCAATCTCATTTTGCTTACAGAGGTTTTTCACTAAACGAAACTTACACAGGCACAAGAATAGCTTTTCTATCTTATGGAGATTTAAATAATCACAGATATTTTGAGTCGTCTTCGTCGTGTTTGTCGAATCTTTCTTCGCAATTGAAACTTTTTTATACAACATACAACTATACGGCTCACCTGTTGTAAAGCGGTTACCGCAGTCTATGAACAATGTATCACTCGCGCGGTGCCACCTCTGCTAACACAGCAACTCCTTAGAAACTTACTGGTGACCTCACACGCAGGAATACAATAACTCTACGGGAAGTTCTTATTCCTCCCGTACTAAGAAGTTCGGCGACTCGTTTCTTTGTCGGACTATCAAAATGTGGAATTCGCTTCCGGCGCATGTGTTCCCCACTTCCTATAACCCCGGGTCGTTTAGACGTGGCGTGAAGAGGCACCTTAGCGGGCCGTCAAGGGGGGGACAGCCAGCACAGCGCTAATCACTGAGATGGCTGTTCTCGCATCTGGTTCTTATTGACGCTTTCTATCAGGCGCGATAGGGACATTTTGATAGGCTACATTAAAAAAAAAAAAAAAAAATTATTACGCTGCGGTTTTTTGAGAGGTGGAGGTACTTCCCCGATGGGCTGGTTTGATTCACCCTACCTCTCTTAAAAATACGCAAATCAAGACGATAAGAGAATTAGGATGAATCAAAAGAGCCCTATTGGGAAAGTAGCATCATCACACAAAAAATCGCTGGAGGACTGTTGTGTTATTGCGAGTGAATAAACTTATGAGAAATTGCCGTTTTAGCAGCATGGGTGGCAAGACACCGCCGATACTTTCGGTATTGTGGGCGTTTAAAGAGTACAGTCCACTTTTTACGACGTCAATCAAATTATATATGTAATGCTTGATCATCGGTTCACCGGGCTTCTAAAACTACTAAACTGCTTAGTAAGATAATAAAATTCGCAAAACTGTAATGTTTGTATGTGGGTGACTGAAAAGCTTTATTAAAATTCCTACCCACTTAATTATAACCTTGTTACTCAAACGTTTCGTACAATAAATCAGTATGCGATAGTCCGTCTTTCATTCCATACACTATATTGGCGCAGTCTAAATACGACGAATAACGGTGTTTTACTTTGTGTTAGTGCAAGTGTTAAACATGCCTATTGGAAAAATTGAACCTTTCATAATAGGTGCACACAATTGGGATGCATATTGTAGGCGTATAAAACAGTTTATTGCACTTAACAACATTGCAGAAGAACTTCATGTGGCCACGTTAGTAACACATGTTGGCATCGCTTGTTACGAATTAATGTGCGATTTATGCGCACCTTCGGCACCTGAAACCAAATCGTTCGAGGACCTCGAACGTACAGTGAAGGAACATCTTGAGCCACAAAGGTCGGAGATCGCAGAAAGACACGTGTTTCGGCAACGGAAGCAGGGGCAGGACGAGAATATTAACGAATACCTTCAGAGTTTGAAACATCTCGCTAAAACTTGCAACTTTGGAACTACGTTGGAAGTAAACCTACGAGATCAATTTGTGTCTGGTCTGCTTCATGAGGATATGAGATCCAGGCTTTTTGCTGAACGAGAGCTCGATTACAAACGGGCAGTGGAGCTCGCACTCGCACTCGAAGCGGCGGACAGGCACGCGGCATTGGCGGCGTCCGGCACCTTGAGCGGCGCAACGAGCGGCGGCGCGGCCGAGGGCATGCACCGCGTGGCGCGGGCGAGCGGCTCGCGCTGGCGGGTGAGCGGCGGCGGCGGCAGCGCGGGCTACGCGGATGGAGCGGGCGCGACGCATGCGCAGCCGGCTGCTGGCGGCGGCTGTGCGCGATGCGGCAGATGTGGCAAGGAAGGCCACGCGTCCTCTAGGTGCCGATTCAAGATGTATACGTGTGACCGGTGCGGAGAAAAAGGACACTTGAAGGCAGTGTGTCGTAAGTCACTAGCAACCAAAGGTCAGTTTTTTTTAAATGAATCTAGTTCGGAAAGTGATATCGATTTTTTTATGTTATCGTGCCAAGGCAAAGACGGACCCTATTTCGTGAATGTCATGGTTGAAAGTCGAATGATAAAGTTCGAAATCGACACAGGTAGTAAAATATCGGCTATATCCAAATCATGTTATGATAAATGGTTTTCACATGTTAAATTAGTTAATGAAAGGCTTAGATTAAAATCTTACACTGGCAGCATAATTAGTCCTCTCGGCTATGTCACAGTTTCGGTTATTTACGGCGGAATAAAAGAAAACTTAAAACTATTTGTTATTGAAAACGGTGGCCCTCCATTGCTTGGCCGTACCTGGATTAGATGTTTAAATTTAAAGACATTTATACCTTGTTATAGTTTAGCCGACGACAGCACTAATTATGAATCAGTCAATATGTTAAAAAAAGAATTTCCTGAGGTGTTTGCTGACGGGTTAGGTACTTATAATAAATCTAGAATACGGTTACATTTGAAGGACACCACCCCGGTTTTTTTTAAGGCTCGACCACTGCCGCTCGCTATGCGCGGCCCGGTCGAACGCGAACTCGAACGTCTGCAACGCGATGACGTCATTTATAAAGTGGAACGTTCAGATTATGGGACGCCGATTGTTCCAATAGTTAAAAAAAATGGTGGTATACGCATTTGCGGTGACTACAAAGTTACAATAAATCCATTGTTAAAAGATTTTCATTATCCCCTCCCGCGTATTGAAGATATTTTTGCCAATCTCGCTGATGGGGAGCAGTACTCGAAATTGGATCTTACCAGTGCCTATCAGCAAGCATTATTATCGGAAGATTCACAGCCGATGACAGCAATCACTACTCACGTAGGTACATTTGTTTATAAGCGTGTTCCTTTTGGTATAAAATGTATCCCAGAAAATTTTCAAAAATTAATTGAAGAAGCACTGAGTGGTTTGCCGTCAACGGTGGTTTTCCAAGACGATATTTGTGTTACAGGAAAAGATAAAAAAACACATTTTGAAAATCTACGGGCAGTGTTAACTAGATTGCAAGACACTGGATTACGTGTTAATTGGTCAAAATGTGAGTTTTTTCAAAATAGTGTTACATACTTGGGCTATCGTATAGATAAAGAAGGCCTTCATACGGACAATAAAAAAGTTGAAGCCATTGTGGCAGCGCCCACTCCTCAAGATGTAACACAACTGAAGAGTTTTTTGGGCCTTACAAATTTTTATTCAAAGTTTTGTGCAAACAGTAGCGATATTTTACAACCTTTATATAATTTACTTAAAAAAGATGTTAAATGGCAATGGAACGACCAGTGTGAAATAGCTTTTAATAAAATTAAAAGAATGTTGAGTAATAGTCCGGTGCTGGCACATTATGACCCGAGTTTGCCACTTATATTATCTGTCGATAGTAGCGCGTATGGGATAGGTGGCGTGCTCGCGCACCGGTACCCCGACGGCTCGGAGCGCCCGATCAGCTGTGCCTCGCGTACACTTAATGCGGCCGAACGTAACTATTCACAACTTGACAAAGAGGCGTTAGCCATTGTGTTTGGTGTTTCCAAACACCATCAATACTTATATGGTAGACATTTCTTATTGCGTAGCGATCACCGAGCTTTAAGTTATATATTCGGTAAAAATAAAGGAATACCTCAGACGGCTGCTAGCCGTTTACAAAGGTATGCTGTTAGATTAGCCGCATACAATTTTGATATTGAATTCATCAATTCTAAAAATAACTGTTTTGCGGATGCTTTATCACGTTTACCTTTAGCGTATTCAATTAAGGAAAGTTGCCGCGCAAACAGTTATTTTAATTTTATCAAAGATGAATTGCCTATTACGTTTCATGAAGTCAAACAAGAGACGAAACGTGATAATCAATTAAATAGAATTGCGGGTTTCATTAAATTCGGTTGGCCAAATAGTTGCAAAGAAGACAAAGACAAAATTTATTTTATAAAAAAGGAAAATTTATTTTTAGAACATGACTGTTTAGTTTGGGGGTATCGTATTGTCATACCGTCTTCGTTACGCAGTACTATTTTAGAAGAGTTACACAGTGGACACATAGGCGTAATTAAAATGAAACAATTAGCCAGAAATTATGTTTGGTGGGAGGGATTAGATGCTGACATTGAACGAATGTGTCGTGAATGTTCAGCTTGTGCCGCTCAGCGGGATCAGCCGCCGCCCGCCCCGTTACACTCCTGGGCATGGCCTACGGAGAAATGGACACGTCTTAACGTTGACTTTCTAGGCCCTTATCGCAACAAATATTTTCTTGTTTTAATAGACGCCCATTCCAAGTGGATTGAAGTTGATAATGTATTTAGCACATCCGCATCTTCAGTTATAAATAGTTTAAGAAAAATTTTCGCACGTTTCGGTATTCCAAAGAGTATAGTCAGTGATAATGGGCCTCCATTTTCTTCAGCAGAATATTTAAAGTATTTAGAGAAAAATGGAATCAAAAGAATATTAGTAGCTCCGTACCATCCATCTAGTAACGGAGCTGCTGAAAATGCAGTGCGTACTATAAAACAAGTACTTAAAAAGGCAACCCTAGAAGGTGTAGATTACAATGAGGCACTGTGTAAATTTTTGTTTTCCTATCGAAACACAGAACACTGCACTACTCAAAAAGAACCAGCAGTGGCTTTAATGGGGCATAGGCTGCGTGGTAGATTAGATTTATTACGACCGAATACTAAGGAGATAGTTCGCGAACAACAAGATCGTCAGGAGTCGCGTCGAAATAGTAAAATGCGAGAAATAGCTCCTGGAGAGGTAGTGATGATGCGTGATTATAATAATAAAGATTGCAAATGGAAGGAAGGCACTATAGTAAAGAAATCCGGTCCTGTTTCATATGTAGTTCAAGCTAAAGAAGGTTTACATAAACGTCATATTGATCAAATTATTAATAAAAGTGCTACTAAATCGCGGTATTCCGTAACTTGCCGGGATAATCCAGGGACGATATTTTCTAAAAAGGAAAATGATTATGAGCAGCCCGAGCCTGATGGTTGGTCAACGCCTTTAAACCAATCTCCGCGTACTAGCATAGGGCAGTCATCCAATGTAGATGTTAGCACCAGTAGTCCGCACAGTGTACACGAAGCACAGCTGTCTGCAGCAACGTCGATAATCGAACGGAATCCAAGCAATGATATTATCAGTTCAAAAGAGCACCGCACTATTGGTCCGCTTGGTATGACTTTGAGACCGCGAAAGAAAAAAGAGTAAAATAGCTATTTGATTTTCATTGTATAATATTTAGTCACTCCGATATTAAAATGGCCCTTTTGCTATTTATAAGAACGTATACCTATGTTTAGATCAGAATGTTCTAGGTTATAGGTAATATTTAGATTTGTTAGTTTTAAGAGGAGAAAAATGTAATGTTTGTATGTGGGTGACTGAAAAGCTTTATTAAAATTCCTACCCACTTAATTATAACCTTGTTACTCAAACGTTTCGTACAATAAATCAGTATGCGATAGTCCATCTTTCATTCCATACACTATAAAAACTATTCCGTTATATTAAAATTTACATCGTAAAATTATCAAAGGGCTGATAAAATAAGTGAGCCACATAGATATGCCAAGTAAAACGGCAGATAGGTTACTTACGTGGCAAGGGCTCATTGTTCTCTCTGTATTTAATAGACAAAATTGATAGACATACGATATTGTGCTCTCTGAGAGATCATGAGGTACTCGATAGGATCGACCGCAGTCTGTCTAGGGATGGATGATCTCGAGTTTTTCCGTGCTTCAGAGGGCACGTTAAGCTGTGGGTCCCGGTTATCGTCGATGGACGACAGTCGTTAACCGAAGTCATTTGGGAATAGCGTATAAAAAAACGCCGAATATATCACTTCTCTTGTATTGTGACACATTTTAATTTAATTATCTTTTTATTACCTGTTCTTATAACGGCAACAGAAATAAACACTCTGTGAAAATTTCAACTGTATATTACAGTCCAAAAGATACGATGACTGACAGATGGATGGACCGCGTAGTTTTAGTATTAAAAAAAAAGTTAATACCAGACTAGATCCGACCAGAACCTTAAAAACCTGGAGACTAATATAGCACGTGAATTTCAATGAAGTCGTTTTATTTTTGCATGCCTGACAGGTAAAAACAAAACTCTTATAACATCAGTTTATTGGCAATCTATCCGTTCCTTAAAAACAATATAATATGAATAATAAATAAAAAAATTCTCCTAAACTGCTACAGGCCTCAAATTGATAATTATACCATTGTCTCTTAAATTCTTAGTAAAAAATGTATTCACACTCCCATACTATTAGAGATGACTTATGCAGGATAAATAATAACAAATAAATGAATATTCTAGGACAAATTACACAGTGCCATCTAGTCGAAAACTAAATAAAGATAGTGCTATGGTTACTATACAACTGATAAACATACACGAATACCTTTTTTATAAATAAATAAATATAATACATAGAAAATAATGCCGAGAATGCGAACAAATAAAAGAATCTGGAAATAGTGAATTTAATTCCAATCAAATCAATAATTTCAAACAAATGATATAAATTCACGTGAGCTTAAATTTAAGTTTCGTGACATATCTTTGAGTATCAAACAGAAACAACATTGTAAAAGAAAAATCGACAGCCGTAAAATGGGAGTGATTATTGCAGCATGGCATCCGACGTCCATTTGTTTAAGATCATTGGTAATTACGTCGGCTTTAAGTGAGCAGACGCGGCTTTATCCTGGGAGGCATTCGTTTATCCTGTAACATACTACAAAGTAATTGCAAATATTTTTTTATATTTTTTTATGCGACTGGTATGAGTAACTTGAAACTGTATTCTTTTTATAGATTCTGATGATATAGATACAGAGTTGGCCTGAAAGAGATTGGCGGTGTTAAAATAAGAAGATGCATTTTCCGTTCATGTTGTCAGGAGCCCCAGGAACCGGCGAGCGTGCATGAAAAGAGCTATGAATGTCACAGAAGCGAGTGAAGTATGTAAGGACCGCGTCTTATGGCGCTCGGTTCTCTCTTTCTACCCCGCAAGGGACTTGGCGTTAAGATATACATACATACATGTTCCGTTGCTTCGGACATGTAGAAATAATGCAGGGTGAAAGAATTACGAAACAGATATACAACGTGAAAATAGAAGGATCTAGGAGCTGAAGAAGGCCAAGACTTACCTACCATGATCAAATTGATCGTGTTTTATCAGAAGGTGATATCAGGAGCCTTATAAACCGGCCAGCTTGCATGAGAAGAGCAATGAATGCCAAAGAGGCGAGTGAGGTGTGTAAGGATCGAGTCATGTGGTCCTCTTTCCTCTCTCACAGAATCACAGAACTTCACGCCAAAGCCCTTGCGGGATAACCTGTCCTGCAAGGGATTTGGCGTGAAGTTCTGTGATTTCAAGTTTATTCTAAGCCATTATAAGAATAGGTGTTGATACAATTTACGAAAATGTATTTTCTTTTTATTCTCTAATTCATTTGTTTATATCTTTTATGCATCTTCATATTTTTTCAGGTTTTCTATGAGGTGGAGGTACTTTCCCAACCAACATGCTTGGATGCGCCCTACCTTTTATAAAATTAGACTAAAACAAACAGACATGTTCATGCACACAAATATTGTCCTGTGTGGGTTTCAAACCCATTCGCACTGAAGCAATATTGCTTACCAATCAGCCACCATGCTCGCCTAAACCGTAGCTGCAACAATTATCGAATACCATTTGTCTGATCACAGTCATCAGTCAAATGTCGTGAACAGGGCGTGCCTGCCCAGATGGATTACTGGCTTACTGCGGATACCTTTTAAGATCGCTGTATCAAGTTACAGAGCGCGAGAAAAAAATAAGTTAATACGAAATGATTAGCGATAATTATTGACTGCTAAAGTTTTTCTGGCCGTTCGAAAGTTAATTGCCATAAAGTTAGATGCTGATTGTGATGGTGAATAGCGTCTACTGCTTCATCTTACCTACCCTACCTACTTCATTTCTTTTTCCTTGGCTTCTAAGGGTCATAAAGTGACGTTGAATAGCATGCCTTAAAGAATTGGGCTATCAAATGCAAAAACAATTTTCCAAATCCGATAATTAATTTTAAAGATTAGCGCGCTTAAACAAACAAATAAGCAAACTCTTAAGCTATACATATACTTTATTTTTACGCCAAGTTCCTTGCGGGGTAGGCAGGATCGAGCGCTAGATGACTCGATTCATACACACATCAATCTCTTCTTTAATATTCATAGCTTTTATCATACTCGTAGTCGTCCACTGGATATCCTTACTCCACACGGCGGTAAAGGAAAACATCGTGAGGAAACCCGCACGTCAAAGAAATTATTTCTCGAAAAACTGATGACCTAACTTAAGACAGGTCAGGTCTTCTCTCTGAGTTTTGGAGGTCTGACGATAGTAGCTTCATATCAAACATCATCAACATCATAGTAACTTCTTAGACTTACGGCATTAAGTAAGGAGGCAAAGCTAGGAAGACAATTCTTCATCTAAGATTGTTTCATTAAGTGATTGCAGAGACACACACGTACCTACAGCGTGTGTATTAATAATAATATACTTTCTCTATATAAGTGAAATGAATCTGTGAAAAGTATTTTTATTAATTTATTTATTTTGCAAACAATGGTGATTACTAATGTACAAAAATCGATAGGGTTCTCTTTTTTTTTTACTTTTGACGAGCTCGGTGGCGCAGTGGTGAAACGCTTACACTACTTTGACACCAACGCTCGTGGGCTCGATTCCCACACAGTACAAACATTTGTGTGCATGAACATGTCTGTTTGTCTTGGTCTGGGTATTTTCTATGTATGATAAGTATGTATTTACAAAAAAAATGTATTTACGTATGTTTATCAGTTGTCTAGTACCCATAACACAAGCGTCGCTTGCTTTGGGGCTAGATGGCGCTGTGTAATTTGTCCAACAATATTTATTATTATTATTATTTATTTACGTTAAGGGATAGTTCTACCTCATATTTCCTACTAGCTGAACGTCTTCATCCGCGCGTATCCCGGTATCGCATAGGGGCTGCTTTTCTTAGTTGCTTTTTTTCTCGGCTTCTAAGGGTCATATCGTAACGTTGAATATCCCATAACCTTGCTCAAGAATGGGACTATCCCATGCAAAAAGAAATTTTCAAATCCAACTAGTAATTTCAGAGGTTAGGGCGTTCAAACAATCGAACTAACTCTTTCGTTTTATATATGAGTATAGATATAGATATCACATTACGATGCAGTATACAGCCGACGTATATCTGCGTCTCGACTTCGATTAAAGCAACATAGTGTTCTGTTCGCTATGGAAACAATTTTGGCGGCCATTTGCGGCCCATCTGTGATTGTGCTGTATTATTTCCAATGAAAGCTGCGGTATCGCCTGTTTACGGCTTGCGGTCGGCATAGCTTGGTCCAAGTTTACGTCGCCAAGCGGATTATTGTAAACTCCTTTTGTATGAAGTCTTCTATAAATTCTTCTTCTTAGCCATATCCCGTTTACTAATCCATTAGGATTGGCGAAATCCACTGCCTAAGCCTAATTTGAATAAGATTTGGTGAAGATACTGATTTTTACATGTTGTCAGACCTCCACAACCCAGGGGGTAAACCAGACCATGGGACAATCACGTAAATAAAGTCTGTTACTAGAATTCACTTTTGCAATAATCATCGTTTTAACTAAACATCAAATTTATTTGAAGGCAACTTGGAATCAACTTAGACAGAGTGAAGTTCTAAATCGCTTAAGCTATTTTTGATTATGTGAACAATAATCATATATTTCAAGTCTACAGAAATGTACGAAAGAGTTAACAGCTATATATAAATATAAATAAATTTATCTAATAAGAGAGCAGTGGATAAAAAACCGGCCTACTGACCAACTGGACTCGGGTTCCAATTCGTTTTCGGATTTACGAACATATTTGTAATTATCGCTCGCTCGGCGGTGATGGAAAACCTCGTGAGGAAACCCGCAAGTTTAAGAAATTATATTTCGATAGACGTGTGACCATAACCTAAAAAGACCTTTATGGTTTACCCTCGGGGTTTTGGAGGTCTGACGGCTATCGCTCCATGCAAAAATCAGTATCTACGCCAATTTCTTAGGCTTAGGTAGCGGACCCCGCCAATCCTAATGTATTAGAAAACGGGATAGCGCTGAGAAGAAGCTGGAGTATACTTGTGTATCCCAAGTTGAAACTTATTTCTGCATTTTATAGGTTTCAACCTAACATCAACCACCTTGTAATTCTTAGAATCGGTTCGAACAAAGGGCTTTTGGAGTAAACCCTTTGAGTTTAATTTGTGGTTCACGCATGCATTTAACTGCTAATTATATATTGCAAAACACCATGTTGTCTGTTATAGTTGAGCGGTCAAATAACATTAAGTTTAGATTGTTTCTGCAGCAATAAAATTGGTAAAATGAATAAACAAAGCGGAAACAAGGGGTATGCAATCGTTTAAAGGTTCCAGAAGAGTGTAAAGTTGACCTTATTGACGTCTTCCTGCTGTGTGGCCCTTCATGTGACATGTGCTTGGATCATAAACGAAATGAATTACAAACATGGACTTTGGAATGAAATTCATGAATGAAATGAATAACATACCTATAAACGTCTCACTCACTGTGACTCAAAATCGAGGTTTTAATTAGAAACACAATTGATCTTGGGAAAGTTTCATTATATGAAAATGAGTACAATTTTGTGTTATAAATATTTAGCTCTGGTTTAGGTGGGATCATTATCATAATATAACGTTTTAATATTTTTACGTTTTTAAATAAATCAATGGGAGACTCTCAAATGTGTTTGTATTTCTTTTTGTTATCAAGTTTATACCAAACAGTAAACTAGTTGGATTTGGAATTAAATTTGAACTCTTCACACTGTATTCCAACTATCATCATCGGCTCCCCAGATGTGGTTGTTCCACAGCTAATTGGCCTTACTGCCTTTAAGTTTACATCAACAACGTTGGTTTATCGTCGAAGTTCCTCATTCCGCGTTCTATAATTTAGAACAAACTCAAGTAGGTGTGTGGAGTGAGCTTTAAATCGCTTGCTGATTATTAGTAGCTGACAATTATTAGTGCCTTTAAAATTACGGTTTCATAAGCAATCATTTGGTAGAAAATTGCGTACATGTGGATCCAATCCTTTATCCTGAACATTAATGTAATATAGTATACACTCGCCGCGGTCCGTTCCAAGGATATTAATAGAACAACATACCTATATAAGGAAATCCCCCACTTCCACATCTAGAAAATATATTTCTAAAGACGTGGGACCCTTACGAAAGGTTTTCTTTCTGGCTTGCAGAGGTAGATATCTGAGGACAGCCGCTCCACGTAAAAATCAATATCTCAGCCAAATCCTTAGGATTAGGTAGCCAATCCTAATGGATTATTAGGAAACGGGATAACGCTAAGAAGAAGAGAAAAAGACCTATAAGAAAGTCTTGGGAGTTATTTACCTTGATTCCCTGTATTCTCTTAGTACTTCCCTGTTAAAGAGGTACGGGGGCTCGCCTAACTATCACTTTTGATCGCCACTGCCAACAGGCGTTGGATTGCCGATTACCTCAAAATGTCACGAAAAGTCAGCTGGGAACAACATTGATATAACTCATCGAAACATGTGCTGCACTTTCACATAAGTTACTCCCGGCTTTATGCTCTGCAATGAAAACGTTAAGCTTTCTTGTTTGGGCATATAGCTCTAACGATCTCTTTTTACACGGCCGAAGAAGGCAGGCCGTAGCTCAGAGTTCTGCGAGACTTGTAGGGTCGATAAAAGTAATCTATGAAGATAGGCCAAAGTCTAAGCCCTGATTAGACATCTTGATAGACTTCCTAAACTACTCGGTGCCTCTGGTACCGCTACTCAACATCTTCCTTCACAAGTTTCACTATGTTTATTATCGTGATACTTGGAGGCCTTTCTAACCACACTTATAGGGGCACATACATACATATAAAGTTGTACTCACGTCCCGGACGATTTAACATTACATTGGTATCTAAAATCATCAGGTAACGGGCTACAAACACTAGTGCCTAATAAAGGCGTAGAAAGAGATTTAAGACTAAATGCTCCGGTCTTACTATCTTTTACCACCGATCTCTGTAACTGATTTACTGCTCTCTAGATTTCATGCCAAGGGAGTTTCAACTTTAAAGCTTCCGTTACAAGAGTTGAGTGGTGATACAAAAGGGATTATGTACTCGGAAAATAAGGTTGTATATTTGACAGAAATTTAGAAGCCTCGTTAGAAACAACAGCAATAAGTATTGATTAGATTTGTGTGTGCCGTTTTGCTCTGCGATTTATAATATGGAAGTACGTGCAGTTGGGACGTGAGTTCAATTCCCACGATAACAATGCTATTTGTTATTGTAACTTGATGTTTAGCTTATTATTCTGGTGAATAAAACCCCAGTCGCCTTTTCTTTTAACTCTCGGAAGTGCAGTATGTAATACCTACGTTTTATTGAGAAAACTTTTAAAAGTCCCTCCAGTCTAGTCAGAATAAGCAACGTAATGCTTTTATCGCCCTTATATTTTTATAAATCCCGTGTAAAAAAAAAGACAGATTTGTTTTTGTCAAAAAATGGCCTTAAGTAGTTATGGATGATAAACTAGTAACTACAAAGTTTTTAAGGAAATATATGCCTTGTGAATAGCACGATACCCACATAAAGGGAAGATGGAGAGTCATTAGGAAGTTGGCAAAAAGTACATTAGAGCGTAAAGTGTTCTATCATTTTAGAATAAAATGTTATTTTTTCCTAGTGTTTTCTAGTGATTTCTACAGTCAGACCTCCACAATCCAGAGGGAAAACCAGATATTTCTTAGGTTAGGGCGTTTTTCGAAATATAATTTCTTGGAATTGCGTGTTTTTTCACTATGTTTTCTTTCACTACCGAGCAAGTGGTAGTTATGAATATGTACATAAATCCGAAAGTATGCACAGGGTGGACATGCCACAATTAGAATCGGGGACCAGGTAGTCAATAGGTGGATTCTTTATCAACTGGGCTCTATTTTTTTTTTAGAATTACAAACATCATTCAATAATGGTTTTTGTGTTTCAAATTTCTCTATTAAAATGTGAACATTTCGAGCTTTGCTATTTAAATGATTAAATTTGGTCATTTATAGGATTTTCGTCTTTTTGCTAGTAAAGAAAAAGATCATTTACTCTTTTTAGGGTTCCGTTTTACCCTTTAGGTACGGATACTATTACTGAGAGTCCGCTGTCCGTCCGTCCGTCCGTCTGTCACCAGGCTGTATCTTACGAACCGTGATAGTTAGACAGTTGAAATTTTGACAGATGATGTATTTTTGTTGCCGCTATAACAACAAATACTAAAAAATAGAATAACATAAATATTTAAGGGGGCTCCCATACAACAAACGTGATTTTTAGGGTTCCGTACCCAAAGGGTAAAACGGAACCCTATTACTGAGGCTCCGCTGTCCGTCCGTCCGTCCGTCCGTCCGTCCGTCTGTCACCAGGCTGTATATCATGAACCGTGATAGTTAGACAGTTGAAATTTTCACAGATGATGTATTTCTGTTGCCGCTATAACAACAAATACTAAAAAATAGAATAAAATAAATATTTAACGGGGCTCCCATACAACAAACGTGATTTTTTGCTCATTATTGCTCGATATTGATAACGGCAACAGGTAGACGCTTGAAATATTCACAGAATATTTAGTTATATATCCACTTTAAAAATAAATAATTAAATTAAAATAAAACAAATATTTAAGGGGGGCTCCTATACAACAAACGTGATTTTTTTGCCGTTTTTATAGATAATGGTACGGAACCCTACGTGTGCGAGTCCGACTCGCACTTGGCCGGTTTTTTATTTTCTCTACTAATAATTACGAATATAAGTTCTGTATAATCAAACCGCGGTCCGCCGTTCCTGTCCGTACGTCCTGACAATAATGAGACTATACGACGTCAATGAATGGATCGCTGTGCACTAATTAATATTACTCGACATTTTTAATTAGGACTAGATAAAAAAAATAACTAGTTCTAGGCTACAATTTCTTTAAATGTTTGTATCATAAGTTTCCATGAAGTTCATGCTGTGATTTCTGATAAAGATAAATATTTCGAAAAGACTCCACCAGTAGCCACAATATAAGCAAAGTACATAGAGGTAGTAAGCAGAACATCTTCATGATAAACAGACACTTAAATGGCAATGAAAAGTGAAAACCTAACCATATATATATATAACTTCACGCCAAATCCCATGCGGGGTAAGCAGAGAGAAGCGAGTGATGACCCGATCCTTACATGCCTCACTGGCTTCTTTAACATTCATTGCTCTTCTCATGCACGCTCGCTAGTTTCTAGGGCTCCTGACATCACCTTCTGATAGAATACGATCAATTTGGTCATGGTATAGCAGCCAAAGGAGGCCAAGACTCGCCTACTATGACTACATGTATGTATGTTAATTATTATATAATTGTATATTATAAGAAAACTCTCATTCTTCTCCATTGCGAACTCGAATTTAGATTTATAATTTATTATAAATCTAATATTGATATATACTGGATAATATAAAGAATTATAATATACATACCAAAGCTTAAACCTGGGGGAGATTTTGTACAAAAGTCGTCTGCGTGCCGCCGAAACGCAGCTAGATAAATATAGCAAGTAGCTATATTTATGTAGGTGTGTTCCGGTTTGAAGGGTGAGATATGGCAGAGAAATTACTGGGTACTGTGACGAAACAGCCTTAGGTCACAAGATCGGCAGCGCGCTAGTAACATCACCGTGGTGTTGCGAGCGTCAATAGGCTGCGATGACTAATGCGGGCCGCATGCTTGTTTGCCAATCTAGTTGTATAAAAAAAAGCTTGAAGTTAAGAGAGATTATCAACTTTATGAATAGTGATGACAACAGTAATTGGTGCATGTTCCAAGCTAGTAGCTTTGTACGGACTGCTTGTCTGGTCTGACCTAGTACGGCAACAGCACTCATAACGTATGCAAGTGTAATTATGTAGTCAGGAATCTTGATTTAAAAACATTTTTGTTCGTTATCTGATATCGATAAATCGTAACAAGTTTAAATATTACATAATTAATCATTCGTTGTTAATAAAAGCAGTCTCGTGTATATCCAGAAGCACAAAGAGCACAATTTCGTATTTATTGGAATTGTGTCTATCTTATGTGCATATGTTTATAGTAACCATTGCACAAGATCTGCATAGTATAAACACAGATAGAACAGTACATAGACTAAATATCTCTCTTATATCAAAAGCCAGATACCGTGGCTAAGCTGATGATGATACTCGGTTTAGATTAATGGTAACCTTTCTGAACTTCGTTGGTAGATATCTAAGAGCCGTGTGTGCTAAGCCGAAAAGTTCAGCCTCGGAGAGAGGTAGGGCGCATCAAAGCAGTCCGTCTGAGAGGGTTGTTGTTGGCATGCTCGCGTGATATAGAAAGACACATAGAAATAATACAAAAGGAAAGAATAATGAAATAGATATACAAAGCGAAATTAGAAGGATGTACCCGAGAAAGGCCAAAACTCACCTACCACGATCAAATTAGTCGCATCTTATCAGGTTAGGAGACTTTGGTCTAAGTCGTTCCCTTCCATGAACGATTTAGGAGGCCTTAATACGTAAGTGCATCTAGCGTTCCATAGTGTCTGCCTACACCAATGGGTGACAGGTGTGATGATATGTATGTAAGACTTAACGGTTAAATATTGTGTTTGACCTTTTTAGGACAAATACAATAACTTCCCCTAAAATCGCATGCTAACAAATTTAAAGAAAATATAGCAAAAAATACACATATTTCCCAATAACATGTAAATGAAATTGTTTAATACCAATAAGTCATCAAGACATTGATGTGGATTGGTTCGTGTCCCGCTACGTAGACACTTCCGCATGCGTAAATTAACGACGATAACAACATAGGCCAATTCGCACTATCATCACTACTCATGACTGAATGACAAAATATATTGCAATATGGCTACTGTCGTATAGTGATGTTCACGTACATTGGTCTCGTGGAACCTGCCTTGCGTACACGACGATCTTCGAACACGCACCAATTAGCGCACTCGCCGATACAACGTCATAAATCGAGGAAACCGTTAACGTCAAGCCCTGAAATCAGCGGATAAGCATAGGCTAGCATGAGCGTTTGTTACATAAGATGTGTGATATGCTGACCAGAATTTGTATTTTATTAAGTATAAGCTTCGTTTATCATCATATATATGTTTCGTTTGATAAAAATTATACGTATAATTTGATTTGTCTATAACTTCACGCTAAATGGTATAGGTTTAAATAAAAATTTTATTGCCCAAAAAAAATGCTTAAGAGCTATTTGCGGTGTTCCTCCTTACATATCGTGTAAGCCATTATTTAAAAGGTTTACCCTCCTGACACTTTCTAGTATTTACATTCTTGAAATTTGTCAATTTGTAAAAAAACAATATGAATCTGTTCACACCAGCCGCGGAAGTATATACAAGAAATACAAGAAAAGGCAGCAGACTAGTATATAATCACATACCAAGGACAGAAATGTATATGCGAAATAGTTATAGCATGTGCATCAAAGTCTATAACAAGTTACCCGAACGCATTAGAATTTTACCTTTTAAGAAATTTCAAAAATGTTTAACTGACGTATTGTTACAAAAGGCATATTACTCAGTAAATGAATATTTAACTGACATAGATTTAGTTTGACATAATGGTTAATGGATCTATAATGACATCCCAATGTAATCACAAACATATGTTTTGTATGATACTCGTATCAACGTAGCTGAATAAGTTGACTTAAGTATTGTAACCTAACCTAACACCTATTGTAGCTTATTTATGAGCAAATTAACATTTATCATTTATCATAAATCGTAAAGGCAGAGAGAACTGATCGCCACGTGACTTGATCCTTACACACCTCACTCGCTTCTTTAACACTCATTGCTCTTCTCACGTCCGCTCGCTGGTTTCTAAGGCTGCTCACGTCACTTTCTGATAAAACATCCTTCTACTTTTCGTTGTATATCTGTTCTTAATTCTTTCTTCCTGTATTCTTTCCATATGCCTGAACAAAGGAAGCACGTCACTTCTTATTTTAACACCTCTTTTTATTTGATAATCCGATATAACTATAACGTCACGCCAAATCCCTTGCGCGGTAGGCAGAGAGAACCGAGCGCCACGTGACTCGATCCTTACATATCTCTCTAGTATTATATACTAGATGCCTGTATAACTAATCCCAGTATACCTATAGGTATACATGGCTATGAACACTAGTTACATAAGGACGCACTATCGGAATACAATTTAATTTTAATTTACGGTATGCTATCGGTTAGGATACCTTTGGATATTGTTTCAAATTGTTAACTGCTTAATTTTAGTTTTACGGCTATTTAAACCTTTGCAAATCAAAAATTCGAGGTCGGTTCCGCCGCGGTTAATAAACCGACTTTAACACCAATATTCGTGTATACGTTTGTTTGTCTTAGCGTAGGCTTTTAAGAGAGGTAGGGCGTATCAAAGCAGCCCGTCTGGGGAAGTACCTCCACCTCACAGAAAACCGCAGCCAAATAACGACTCACTGGAGGGTTGTTGTATTCCTGTGTGTGAGTGAGGTCACCAGTAAACCCCTGAAGAGTTGTTAGCAGTAGAGGTGACATCGCGCGAGTGATTTAATGTACTACCAGTGTTCATAGGCTACGGCAATCAGTTAACATCAGGTGGACTGTATGCTTCGTATGGCTCCCGAAGTAGTATAAAAAAAAACAAAAAATATGGTTTTATTATGAAGTTCCTAGGGATCATTTAATCGCATATAACTAATAATAATAATAACTATTGTCGGACAAATTACACAGCGCCATCTAGCCCCAAAGTAAGCGAAGCTTGTGTTATGGGTACTAGACAACTGATAAACATACGTAAATACATTTTTTTTTTGTAAATACATACTTATCATACATATAAAATACCCAGACCAATACAAACAGACATGTTCATGCACACAAATGTTTGTACTGTGTGGGAATCGAACCCACGAGCGTTGGTGTCAAAGTAGTGTAACAACGCGTTTCACCACTGCGCCACCGAGCTCGTCTGTTTGCATATAAACATAGTAATATTACAACTTCATTAAAGTCGTTTTAACGGTTTTTAAACTTTTATAATTATTCACTTTATGGCCCCAACTTGGACCCCTGCCGCTCCGGGAATCTTCGGCGAGATCTTCACATTTGAAATTTCGCAGTCCCTAGGATTTGGAATTCGAATGATTCCGAATTTAAATTTAAACGCGTTTAGTCCCGTTATACGCGTAGTGAGACGGACTTGTCACACTGCGTATTTATACTTGCATACGTTGACGTACGTTTGTACGTGACCTACGTACGTGTACTAAATATTTCCTCTAAATTTAAATTTATGTTCAGAGGCATAGACAATCGCTCATCGGGTTTAGATTATAAACATAATATACTATACGTTTAGGTAGAATGGGTTTATGGGCCAACTAATGGTCTGGAGTTTGAACCTGCTTTAGAGGCCACGTTAAGCCGTCACTCCCGGCTGATTCCATAGACAACAGTCGTTAACCTATCCTAAGAAAGGCATTAAAGAAAACACAGATGAACGCAGTTAAATAACAATTCGGGTTGTTGTGTTCCTGCGAGTGAGCAAGGTTACCAGTAAGTTCCTGAGCAGATGCGAATATATAATGTGAGAGCTATATTTCTAATATTGCCAATGTTCATAGGTTACACATGTAAAGGAGTAGTTACCGTAGATTATGAACGCTAGCAATATATTAAGTATCACTCGCGCGAGGTGATCACTGTTGCTAATATAGCAACTCTTCAGGAGCTTACTCGTAACCTCACTCACACGCAGAAGTACAACTACCCTCTGGGGAGATCTTTTTCGGCTGTGGTTTCCTGTGAGATGGAGGTACTTTCTCAGACGGGGTGCTTTGATACGCTCTACCTCTCTTGAATATAAAATAATATAAAATATTACATCAGGTGGGCCGTATGCTTGTAGGCCTCCCGACGCTGGATAAAAATTTTGAACTTATTAATTACAACGGTAAGATACAGCCCTGTAACAGACGGACAGCGATCTTAGATTTAGTTATAGAACTCTATGGACCGCCCATTCATCTCAAGTCCTTAACCGAGAACTAATAGACACAGTGCTACAAATGTTTCAAAGTTGCAGACAATGGTTGACGCAACTTAAAATTGTCCTGCCTTGTAACATAGTATCACTTTTGGCGCGATTCCAAAACTATTATAAATTCCTACCGAGATGCCGCTCCTAATCCCATTAAAGATCCCGACTTCTAACATCTTTGTGTCGTTTGCAGATGGCGGCATTAAAATTGCGAATTGTGTGGTCCAAGATACAAAAATACAGCGGGATTGAGCAATGTGTTCTATTATTGAAGAAAAATATATATATACTAGGTATTATATGATTTTGGGTTAGTAGTTTACATCTTTAGAACAAACCTAATCACACGTGCTCCAGCATCGAAGCTCTGGCGAATGAGAAGATGGGACATTTATTTGGAATCAGTCTGGTAGGAATGTTTGCCATCTGACAAATACCGCAGACAAGTACCGCAGTAATAAAGGTAATAAACACGTGCTTCACGTGGACGGTTGATAGCTTAATGATTTGTATGTAAGTATGTATATCTTCACGTCAGGCCGACTGCGAGAGAACTGAGTGAGAACTAAGGTCAATACAAACCTTACTCGTTTCTTTAACATTGAAACCGAATTTATAGCATGCTCGCCGGTTTATAGTTTGCTAAGAAATGGAACTATAAAGCATCTATTCAAAAAATTACACAGAATTTCAATACTTTCCTGACTCACTCATCATCAGCCGAGCGTTAATTCCGGTTGCGACCTAAGCTGTCGCTTCGGAGCCCTGGCTCCGCTTTCCTGCTTTTACTTCTCCACTTCGCGCGGTATTCGGCATTCCTGACTCACTCTTAGGAACTAATTCAATTCAATTTAATTTAAGTGTAGTAATCATTAGTCTAGTCTAGAGTAATCTACTCTATAAACTTAAACTACTTTTTCACACGCGTCGAGACGCATACAGTCAAACGGCTGACCTGATGTAAAGTGGCTATCTTAAACTATAAACGGTTAAAATAGAACTATCGCTCGCGTGTTACCGCCCCACTATTGAGATGCCACTCGCGCGATGCGACCTCTGCTAGTAACACAGCAACTCTTCAAGAAGTTGACATTTGACTGCGGTTTTCTGTGAGGTGGAAGTACCCAGATGCTTTGATGCGCTCTTTTCACAAAAAGACTTTTTTGAAACATCCAGACTAAGACAAAGAGACATGTTCTCGCACACAAAAGTTTGTCCTGCGTGGGAATCGAGCCCACGGAGGTTGGTGACAAAGTAGCATTACTAACCATTACGCCACGGAGCTCGTCAAAAATTCGTTTCGATCCAGTGATGAAAAAATTATGGTCGAGATTACGAAATATTACTCAAAACCCTACAACAGCCCGTTCGGTAGACTATTTCTAATCCCTTGTAACTTGCACCGCACACAATTCTGTCCGCACAACAATGTTGTTGATGAAACTTTTACACCTGTGTTTTCCTAAATTGGACTTACAATGCCTCGATGGCACTTTGGAAATAAACTGAAAATGCTTCAGATAATTTCATGCTTTTTTAAATTAAATAACACGTCGCCTATTTACAGCGAATGTTCAACGATTTCGTTAGTGTGGTGAGTTCGACTATTTTATCATGACTCCCACAATATATGAGAATCCATTGTTCGGGGATGTCAAGCAGCCTTTAACGCATTAAGCTCTATGTAACTTGGCTGACTATTATTATTGAGTATGTATGAGGATTAGGATATGGCTATATTCAATAACAATAACCCTGCTGGTTATATACCACCACGATAAGGAAGACCGTAGCGACCTTTACAGTCACTACTAAGGTTAGCTCATAGCAGCAATGTGTTCTGCCAGGGTGCCAGGGAACTATGGTCTTAAGTTTTTTTTTATACAACGTCGGGAGAGTTACGAGCATACACCCCACCTACATGCATTAAGTACATACAATATAGTATCACTCGCGCGATGCCACTTTTGCTGCTAACATAGTAACTCTTGAGGAACTTACTGGATACTTCACTCACATGCAGGAACTGAATGTAAGATGCTGCATTAAAAGACAAAAAATTTTGGCATTAGGCCCTCGTGACCGTGTGAGCTTAGGTACTGGTAACCTCACTTACTCGCAGGAACATAACAAACCTTTAGGGAGTTGTTATTTGTCTGCGGTTTTCTGTAAGGTGGAGGTATTTCCCCAGACGGGCAGCTATGATGCGAACTACCTCTATTATATGCTTTTTACGACCTGAATTATATACACAAATACAATAAGAATTAATATATATACGGCGTATGGTTTCATTATCAAAGAAATATTAACAATGCAAGACTAACAAGAAGGCAAGACAAATGCAAGACTAAAATAACGTCTCGACTTTACTTGCTTTTTACTTTTTAAACGCAAGTTATTAAACCCATTATTTAGTCTAGATGGCGAACATTTGGCCTTGTAATAAGGTACATTCTCGCATACACTGAACTATCTGAAAGACTATCGTTTTATAATGGTAGACAATAAAATTTATATTTACGCAAACTAAAGTGAGCTATATTGCACTTTATTGCAGCGCCATCATAGTTGCTTTTTAATAACGTTTTATACCAGGTGTTTATGTCTCAAACGGAAAATTGTGCTCAAAGGCATCTAAAAATAAATCCAAGATCCAACAAGTCGTAGAGGCACGTGCCATTCTCCTTTGCATATCTTTAAATTTAAAGCCAGTAAAAAAAGAAATTAAAATCTCAGAAAAACTAACCTCAATACCTATCCGATAATAAATCATCTTATTATTGCCAATAATAAAGTCGTAACAAGTTCTTTTGTTGAAGGTGCCGTTAAAAAATTCATAATTTATTTGCTCAACTTTTTACAACCGCGAAATACTAAAATTTAATGCGTGAACTTAGCGAGTAACTGAATTGAATGAACGTAGACTACGTTACATGGTTCCGTACTTAAAAGATAAAATGGGACATCTGTGATCTGCTTTCGTATGTCTGGAATTTTTAACATGAAATCGCAATGAGTTACAATAACATTTAAATATGTATGTATGGGGACCTAGAAAAATCAATTAGTCTTCTTCTTCCTGGCGTTACCTATCCCGTTTCATAACCAATTAGGATTGGCGAGGTCCGCTATCTAAGCCTAAGGATTTGGTGAAGATATTGATTTTACAAGGGCGATTGCCATCAGACATCTACAACCCAGAGGGAAAATCTAAATATAATTTCTTGGACCTGGCCTGGGTATGTATCAGTAAATTCCTGTTTTCTGATTTATGTACATATTTGTAATTATCTCTTTTCCGCGTGGTGAAGGAAGGAAATCCACGTGTCCAAGAAATTTCGAAAGACATGTGACCTAACCTAAGAAAGATCTTGTATTCCCTCTGGGTTGTGGAGGTCTGACAACAATCGCTCCGAATGAAATCTGTATCTTTGCCAAATCCTTAGGCACATGTAGTTGATACCGCCAATCCTAATGTATTAGGAAATGGGGTGACGCTAAGAAAAATAAGATTTGTGGGGCAATATTTCGTGCTCATTATGTAGAGTACAAATATGTTCTTTATCGTCATAGAGATATAAATCAATACGAGAATGCATGTTATCCTAAACTAAGCAAAGCTTGTGCTACGAGTCATATATAACTTATAATGTAGGTAGATATATATTTTTTAATGCATACTTCCGGCCCAGATTGAGACAAACATATAAGTTCATGTACACTAATATTTCGTTTCTGCAGGAATCGCATCCGTAAGCATTGGTGTCAAATAAGCCATTGCCAATCACTCGACTACCGGGCTACTCAAGTGGTAAGCAGGCCATAAAATAAATAGCAGGCCAATAAAAACTTCATTTTAACCTTTTTTGGGTAGATTATTTCTGTGCCAAATGAGTCAGGATTTAGAAATTTATAGTTATTTATAGAATGTAAACAAATAAAAACCTCGGTTTTGTTATTACAATGTGAAGAAAACATTACTGAACCCTAATCGTAATTTTAATTAGCGACCCCCCCCGTGGTATTGTCTTTGAAAATTGAATTTGTTCACAATTTTATAGGTTTTCATTTTTTTCCTGTAGAATCCTAAATTGTTTTCTGAAATAAAGATATCTGTTATCATAAGTTACTCCTTATGATATCAGATATCTACTAGTGAAAGTTTCGTCAAAATCTATCAAGCTGTTTCGGAGATTAGTCGATACAAACCGTACTCTATGTAGATATATTTAATAGTCGTTTAGAGCTGTTGTTTTCTTCTAAGTCTTTGTAGTTATCTTTGTCTTGAAAATATTGTTTACAGGGGTAGTAATAGGCATGGCTCCTGAAATGAGACATGAAACCAAACAATATTCTAGAGAACTTAAACAATAAAAGTTTTTTACGCCATGCATTTCTTTGCATTTTTGTAGTTTCAACGTTCAAAGAAAAACTTTGAATTGCTATTGGGTCACTAAATACATTAAATAAGCACAAATACAAAGGACTATTTTATGTTCTATAGCCATATTAGGCTTCTACCACTATACCGACTTAACAGTATATATTATTATATTGTAACCTGAAATACATTCAAGAAAGAGAGTGTCGGTGTTAAAATAAGAAGAGGCATGCTCCGATGGTTCGGGCATGTAGAAAGAATGCAAGATGAAAGAATGACGAAGCAGATATACAATGCAAAAGTGGAAGGATGTAGGAGCCGGGGAAGGCCAAGACTTACCTACCATGACCAAATTGGTCATGTTCTATCAGAAGGTGATGTCAGGAGCCCTAGAAACCGGCGTGCGTGCATGAGAAGAGCAATGAATGTTAAAGAAGCGAGTCAGATATGTAAGGATCGAGTCACGTGGCGCTCGGTTCTCTCTGCCTACCCCGCAAGGGATTTGGCGTGAAGTTATAGATAGATAGATAGAGAAATACATTCAGTTCAAGTTTCATTTCGAAGTACAAAAAATTGATTTCTTACATTTAATTGTTCTGTTTCTACTACTTCCACAATACTTCTGCTACTGCGCTCAAGCCTTGAACTTAAAGTATAGTAACATTTAATTGTGTTACAATTATACAATGCCTTATTTATTTCAGCTACTTTACAGCACTCTGCTACGTTCAAGTTGTAATGAACTCAAAGTACAGTTTTTTTTAATTATATTGTGATATTTGCATAGTTTTTAGAGTTTCGTTCGTTTAACCTTAAAGTTTTATGTCAGCGAGCGAATTCTCTGATAAAAGCTAGTAAATAATAGTATAAATGTTACGCGATTTTCCAGTTTCTATTTATAATGTGACATCACAAACCACATCGACAGTTAAGGCCATGTCGCACTGGCCGGCGCATTGTAAGTGCCCCGTTATACGTGAGGTCAGGATTTTATGCAAATGGCGGAACCGAACCTAATGGTAATTAATATTATCGTACACAAAAGTTTGCAATGTATAAATGCATTTCGTATAACTATGGATGTACACATATTTGTGCATATGCATGACTGGTCATATCATATTTTTTAGACAATTGATCTTAAAGCTAAAATCCACTGGGGCGGGAACCGCAGTAAAGCGACAGTGATCCGGGAAGGATTTTTTTGTAATATTAGTACTTATATGTAATCTGTTACACAAAAAGCGATTGCAAAAGAATTCGCTTCCCTCATTCCGGTCCCTGGGCGTTTTGGGTTTTAATGCCATTTACGCAACTTTTTTTTATACTATGTTAGGAGGCGGTATACACGCATACCGTCCACCTGATGTAAAGCGATTACCGTAGTCTATGAACGCTTGCGATACATTAAGTATCACTCGCGTGATTTCACCTCTGCAGCTAACACAGCAACTCCTTACTGATAACCTTCGTGTGACCTTACTCAGACGCAGGAACACAACAACCCTCTAGGGTGTTGTTATTTGGCTGCGGTTTTCTGTGAGGTGGAGGGTACTTCCCCAGACGGGCTGCGTTGATATGCCCTTTCTCTCTTAGAAAATAAAAAAAAATCTCTTAGGAAAAAAATAAGCTCCACTTAATAAAGAATGTGTCTTAGGTTTTCGCGATTGTTATACATTGAATTAAACAATTTTTAACGGAAGTCAGTCTTCCTGCGACCACGGACGCTGCAAAGCGTTCGAAACGTCAGGTTCAACAAAATAAATAAAATACAAAATAAATAATTCAAAGAATGTATCGAAACACAATAAATTATAATTAGTGTAATATTAATTCTAATACTTATACTATATATTTATTTGAGCAAAGAAGCGCAGTACTCCGCCTCTGTTTACGCACAAAGATAAATGTAATTTTTGACATCCACCTGTCAACGGCTCTATTGTCAAAACTGTGCTTATAACACAAATGAATTAAGTTGTATTAAAAACCACCGTGTCGTTTTCCTTTTCACTCTTACTCTCGGAATGTGTATCTCAAAAATTTGTGTATCTCAGATGATTGATTCAATTATTATATCTATCAGACATATCCTTATGCCAAGTCCTTTGCGGCGTAGGCAAAGGGAGATGACTGAGTTTGTTAAAATCGAGATTTTTGCTACTACTGTATAATTGTCTGTACTTATTAAAAATATAGAGACATATGCCGCTTAAAAGCTCTACAAATCTTTAGAGATATCTGAAGTTCTCTCACTTAACTAATGTAATCACGGACAGTCTTAAGCATGTTAATGTGAAATCTAGGTTTCGTCAATTTGGATTTCTGACAAGCACGAGGTATTCACATAATAAAATTAATTTATTTCTAATTATCTACATAATATACCTACTTTAATACATAAAAATACATATATGTGTATGTCATTGAAATTTATTAACTACCATCTTTATTGTCCTTTTCTTAAGGACAAGGAGATAAAGGCAGAAAGTGCGACATTGCCTTGTGCTGCACGACGACTGAAACTAACTGTATGTCCTCTTGAAGAATTCAGAGAATCGCGTCGTATATCTATCACGGGCCTAATTAAAACGAACAGTTGCATATCTCAGAAATCTATATTGCTCTCGAAACAACAATACCGGGGATTTTAGCAATACTTTTCAAAAGGAAATCGTAATAACATTTCGGGTACCGATTACATACCGAAAAGACGATTGTATATTTCGGGGTGCACATAAATTGCATTTATTTTAACTATCTCGGATAAGTTAAATTTATATTGTAGATAATGTTGTCATAGACTTCTATATTAAAGTAAATACAATACATATTACTATTATCGATATCTTTACTTGGAATTTTGATCTATTCGAGGTGGTTAGAATCGGCTAAAACAATATACTTTTTAAATTACGTTAGGTGGTACACAAGCTTACTACTCGCTTGATGTCACTTGGTAGTCTCTAGATTTTACAAGGTGCGAGTTACAATGCGTTTGTTTGCAAGATTACAATTGGACTTGCATGAAATTCATGCACTTACAAATTAATATACATTATTATTACATATACATAATAAACATTTGAGAAAGAGAGAGTAGATACGTCTGACCTCAAGTAGAAATTCTTAAATTAGTAGTTGTGATCCGAGGAGGAAAACTATTACATTTTTCGTCTGATGGAAACCTATTTTTGCACTACCACACTAAAAAAATCCAGTTGTCAGATAAGTGGACAATACATTAGCAAAATTAGCGCCACAATCGCATAAAAACGTAAAGTATTATTTCCTGAATAAAAATAAAAATTAAATTTGTTACATCGTCATACAATTTAAATGAAAATATTATTAAATTAAAAATATATTTAAATTAAATTTGTCATATCGTATGACAAGTTTAAATTTATTACTTTCGTAACAAATCTATTTCAGTTTTTTTTCAATGGCTAGTTTTGCTTTAATAATTTCAGTAACACGGTGGATCGCCCCGTTGTACGAGATTCAGTGTGGCTTCGCGTCATCAATTTGCTGGGCGCGGCGCAATACATCCCCTTGTGTCTCCAAGTTATAAACGGACCTCCCGTAATAGCCCCGTCGATTTTATGACAACACTAATTGGCAATACCAAATAAACGTGGAAATATGAAAGCATAAAACGCGGTAAGTCTCGTCTCGCAAGCGGCTGCATCGTAATGGATTTCGCGACATTAAAGCAGTAAATGCTTACTTCGCTTCTTATTTTGTTACGACTAGAGTATGCGCGTCTCTATATCGTGAATATGCGCCCGTAATTTTCGCATCGTAAACTTTGGTATAACAGCTTTGTGTGATGAGATCGTTGAGAGAGCGCGCGTTATCATGCCCGCTGATCACGCAGCACATCTAAGGCGCTTCCTGTTAATCCGAGTTATGGCTGCGGTTTGCTATAAGGTGGATGTTATCAAAGTTGTTGTCAGGTCGGGGATAAAAGCAGCTGACGATTTAGAGCTGAAATATGCAAGTGGTGCATCCTGTATTAGCAATCAAGAGTGAATATAAATCCGGCGCAGTGGATATTAACCATGTCACTCTCGGAGATTCTGCATTAGCAGTGGATAGGGTTTTTATTCTTTTTATACCACTAATGTGACAAACAAGTGTTTAGCATGCCTGATGGTAAACTAGCCTATAAACGCTAGTAACATGAATGTGTATCACAGACAGACAGATATGTTGATGCGCACAAATGTTTGTCCTGTGTGGGAATCGAAACCGCGAGCATTGGTGTCATTGTGGCGTTACTAACCACTGCGACACAGAATTCGTCAAATCGTGAGTGTATTTGCCCCACATACAACAAAAGCGATTAAAATTAATTCTACGTCAGACCATGTCATTATCATACCCCATTGATTGAAAGAGCGGGCCACTTTTGAAAAATAATACTTTCTATAAGGATATCCTAAAACGAAACGTAAAATCCTTTATGCACACTAGACTCTATACAATTCTGAATATTCGTCCGGGTTCTTAACTCATAGTTAAAACGGCGGTTAGAGTTTACTACTAACGGTAAAATAAAGAGTGAGTTACTGGGCATTGTGACTCGGCGACGACAAAAATTAACTTAGGGGATAAGCCAAAGGTTCTCAATATTATGTTGCACTTATATGCTCGTCTCAAGCACTAAGCTGCAACCGATTTATTTCTACTTTAACACATCGTGTTCGTTAATGGGCTAATTTAGAGTTAATGAGTAATAATACCAAAATAAATGAACATAAATGAATAAATACCATGATTTATTACTTAATATTTTCAGATTAATTTAATCCTTGGAACATGGTATTAAAGTTGTTGAGAAATAGTAGTAACTACCATTTTCTACCATCGTTGGCGTAGGAATAAAATATTGTTATTACATTTTACAAATATCACAAAGTCATAAAATAATAATGATAGTTAGTTTATGACATTGTGATATTTGTAAAATGTAATAATAAAATTTAATCAAATCAAACGTAAAAAACCGAATGATCATGATATAAAAAATATTAAAAAAAAAATTATGTACTTTGGATAACCAGTTTGTGGACAAACTAACTATGGAGTGCTTGCGTTACCCCTAGAGCGCTAACCTAAATAAGGGTGTCCTCTGTAGAGATAAAGTAACTGACATAGTCCAAAGGATAAACAAGCTGAACCCGTGGTGGGCAGGCCACATTGCGCGTGGAACTGATAACCGCTGGGGAAAAAAGGTTCCCAAATCGAATCCCCGTACTGGTACGCGCTGTGTGGGACGATACCCCATAACATGGAGCACTGACGTGAAAAGATTTGTAGGCAGTCGATGGATGTAGGTGGCTCAGGATTGAGGTGAGTATCTCTCTACAGGCCTATGATAAGCAGAGGACGAAAACGGCTGAAATCATAATAACGTTGAGACCCTACCCAAAGCAAAGATTTTATTGAATTTTTTTTTGTCTCAGATCGGTGTTAAATGTTAGCTAAATAAGATTTCGCTGTCTGCCCGTCTGTCCATCCAGCTGTCATAAGGCTGTATATTTTGAACCGTAATAGGTATTTGAAATAAGAGAATTCTTGCTTCTTCTCACGTTAACAGCACTCTTAACGAGCAGTCAAAGCATCACCCAACATAGTTTGAGAAACTCTAGTTACCCTGGTAGTTCTAAAATTGCGTTCCCTTACTGCTAGGAATTTATGTACAGTCGCGATCGTTAACATGTCAACAAACTGGCTCCTATGTACTTATTTGTTTGTTGCTGCCAACCAATTCTCACAAATTGAAATGAGCTCCTTAGAAGCGAAGTCGAATGATTTAATCTCTTACCTAATCCTCATTTAGATTTTCCTTATTTACCTTAAAGAGAGGATTTGTTTTTAACATACAACATTTGTCCATTTAAAAAGAACATTCGCCATTTTTTACTTCTTATGTGACTGCCAAGCTAATATATATAGTTATTATATATGTAGAAGGTGTATCAATGAGGTACCAACACAGGTGTATTTGTTGCCTATGAATGGTACAGTTTACAACAAGTTTAGTTTATAAGTTTATTTCATAAAAGGGTAAAGAAATTCTCACAAGGTTAACAATTCTAATTAGGAACAGGTACTAAATTATAGTTAAAACTATTTCTTACCTAACTAGGTTAAGAATTAAGCTGTAAGCAGAATAATTAATCTAGCTTAACATGCTTACGAATATTAACTATAACAACTGAGAAAAATATATAAATATTTGTTTCTAAACTTCACGTGCATTCTATTCGCATACACATCAATAGGTTGTGTAAAAGCGAAGAGTGAATGTGTGAAAATTAACATTTTGTTTCATTACTTGTGTATTAAGAAAGAAAGAAAAAACGTTACTTCATAGTCATGTAGTCAGAGTTGAGTCTGTTTTTAGTTATATCCATTTGCGAAGTGGAAGTTCCTATACCGATGGTATTTCTTATTAATATCAGTATAATACCCCACACACACACTACCTAGTAATATCTCGTACGTAAACTGCGTCCGTAGGCGTCCGGATAACAAGGGTTTGTCGTTAAACGACGCCTATTGTAAGTGTATCGCGTATCCGATGTGATCTCGCTGTTTCTGGATCTCCAGATTATCTAGAGAGGGTGTCTATAGTACACGACACAGTGCTGAGAAGGATGGCAAACGAGGCACTCACGAATCCTTTTTGTGCCGTCACAGGACGAAAGGTCCTAAAAACTTGGAAATAAGGGATGCACAAGTTTTTTGCCATTGTACCTTCACCCAATTTATATTTGATAAATCGGGCATTTGAAGCGTCTCACTTTAAGAGCAATTGTTAAAATCGGTTCATTTAATGAAGATAATATTCAATATACACGAAGAAAAAACACGGGAATTGATAACCTTCTTTTTTTTTTAAACGGGTAGTAATATATACGATTTCTGTCCCACTATTAATGCGCCAAGCACGTGGTTTGGATGATAGTAAGGTATTTTTGAAACGTTTGAATTTTTGAAACTTGAATTCTATGGGGATGAAGTGAAAATGTTACTTCTTACGTCTCTCTGGAGCTTCTTACATATTGGAAAAACCTCTATTATATTCATACAAAATTTTGTATTGTTTTCGATTAGTGTTACTAAATACATTACTTAGTAGATGTATACATCATTACTATATACTTATCAATCTAGTATAGTTCTGATAATAGACAGCTAATTTAAATGATCCCATTATTTGCATGCTATTCAGTGGAGTATATACATGTGTGCCAACAAATTTTCTGAACATTCTGGCCGTATGTCACAACCACGCTTGAGCACTCCAAAGGGATGTGTACTAGAAACAAGGCTCGCTACGTGTATATCTCGTATTTAACGATGTATTTGTTCTAATGTCCCGAGATATATCCTACGATCGTGCCGCGAATGTTGTTCTAAATAACTTCATACAGAGTCTTCGAGGTAAATAAATTTCGTTTAAGATGGGGAAAGGCTTTAAAATCGCTCTATTTCTTAGAAGAAGGGATATAGTAGAGAATAGCTAAACAAGCCGTGGAGGTACATTCTCAACTGCCAAAGCTGTTTGGCTGGTAGTATACAGTGATTATAATAATTACCTCAGCTGATCATCATCATCATCAACTGTCACTTACCGACTAATAACTCAGCATATTTCTTATATATTGGAGCACAACAAATGTTAGGTACGAAGTAAGAAAACTGTAGAACTGTTAGCACATATTCATTTTCATTTGATAATTGGTAGTAATATAATAAAGCTTTAAATATGTTTCTCGCTTTTGTTTATAATTGACTGCAGAAAATTAATTTCCACGAGATACTGGTAGCTTTACTCACTCGCAGGAATATAACAGCGTTCCAGAGAGTCAGACACAAGGATCGTCGTGCTCTTGTGAATGAATAAAGTTCAGGATGCTACGTTAGCTACCGCTATATCTTGTAATGCAAGCTTGTGCTTGCTAAGAGAACTGCTGCCTATAACGTATGGTAAATAGTTGTCACCACTATTGTCAACATTGTCAGTGTTTTAGGTAAAAAACAATGACTTTTTTGGGAAAGTACCGCCATCTCGAAGAAAACCACAACCAAATAATAACTCCCTGGTGGACTGTTATGTTCCTGCAAGCGAGTGAAGTTACCAATAAGCATAAGTTAAGTTGATTTGTTACAGCGCTATTGATACCTTTTTTATAGCAGGAGTTTATGCCTCCCGACGTAATATAAAAAAAAAAATTTACAGGAAAGATACCGACACAGCAGCTTTTGCTGGTAATCAACCTTTGCCTGTTTAACGCTGGTTTTTAATACCACTGAGGTGACAAACAAGCATACGGCCTGCCTACGAACATTTGCATCACCAGGGAGTCACCCATGCGTTGGCGACCTTCTAAAAACCTCTTTACGCCTTTCTTGAAGAACCTCATGTTAAAGTCCCTTGGGAAAACTTGGAAAGTGGTATAAAATCTAATAATATTAATATCCATATACCGCACGAAACCCTAGTTACAGCAAATAATTTCAAATTATACCAATCATCATCGAAACATTTCCGCCATCGCAAGCTAACAAGCACAGGAACGAACAAGGCGAGTCGTGTTTGTTAGCGGCATCGATGCGGCAGACATTTTTTATGTCCCAGCCAGGCCTATAAACAGCGGTGCGTGGGTACAAAAGCTGGAATCTAGGAAACGGCGGGAAATATTCAGTTTATGTTATGAGAACTGATCGCTAGCAACACACAAGGTTTTTCATATATTTTTTTTATCAATAATCAACACAAAATTCCTCGACTGTTTTTCAGTTGACAGATTTCAAGTTTTTGCTCTGAGATTTTGTGGCGAAATTTGTGAACGCAATATTACTGATATTAAAGCGAAGTTTTCAACCGATACAGAGTTCTTCAAAGTCGTCTATTATACAAATAGTACGTATGGAAAATGCCACTGTGACACTGACATAGTTTGGATAATTATCAACAAACAAGATCGTTCTATTCTACCCACTTTCAAGAAAGTTGGAAATGACTAGCTGTCAAGCAAACATCGATCAATACTTGTGCACATAGTTAACGGTTATTACATGTAGCACCCTACATTCGCAGTCGGTAAAAAGCACCACAATTAGGTGCACTTTCAAGGTAATCCAGAGACGATTGAGATCGCATCGTAGTATGAATTGATTATGTTTTTGCTTGCATATCGCTGTTAGTGTCGTAGAAAGGCCAGATCCGCGAACTATTCCTATGGATTAGAAATGGGAGTGCAAGTTCCTTTCTCACATCTTTAGAGCTAACATCAAACTTTACACCACCTTCTTAAGACAATTGGATACTTTAGATCTATATATATTTGGGTACAACCGAACTACGGAAATCTATCTAACAGAAGACCTAGTGGATTGTTGCAGTAAGTTAAGGAAACGGACGATAAGCGATAAGGGTATGCGTACTACTTATATTGCAATCGTTTTACAGGCGGTGGACCAAATGCAGGATTCCTCTTTTTAAACATATCTTAAATGCTTGGGCGGATAGACGGTTGACATGAATAATTAATTCTTATTTCTTATATATGTTAGTAACTAATCTCTCACGTATGATCCATAAATATTCAGAAAAGGTGCTATTTATTCTTTGATAGGTAACGAAAGTCCTTTTTAATAATTACGTTACAACGAAAGTTTGTGATTCTATTAAAGTGAACTTTATTAAGTCCTATCTAGAATGAGTGAAGGAAATTCAGTTAGATGATCTGAAAACTTTTGTGTGTGGTTCGATATTGGTTACATAGTCAAAATGATTGGTGTTTAAAAGTAGAAATGCTACAAGGGACTAGGAAATATAGATAGATGTGTAAGGAATCAAAAAAGAACGCACGAAACCTCTGGAGCGTGAATTTGACTCGCTCTTAGCTGGTTTTATAAAATTTCCTACAGAATTCATTACAACAATATTGAGGAGCAGTGATAGTCCAGTGGATAAAGAACTGGCCTATTAACTGGCTTGTATCACTATATTCGTCTTTTCGGCTTCAAAAACATCAAAAACATTTTTCTCTCTGCCTACCCCGCAAGGGACTTGGCGTGAAGATATACATACATACATACATACAAAAACATCGTGAGGAAATCCGCACGTCCAAGAAATTATATTTCGAAAGACGTGTTACTTTATATAAGAAAGATCTGGTCCTCTCTCTGACCCGCTCCATGTAAAACAGTATCTTCGCCAGCTCTTAGGCATATGTAGCAGACCCTGATTATCCTAATGGACTAAGAAGCGGGATGATGCTACGAAGACGAAGAGTATTTATTAGAACAAAAACATTATTGAACGTAAGTGCGTAATAACGTCTCACCCGTTTGTAAAAAATAATAGTTTTATTCCTCAGTACTTATATTTCAATAACTAACACTTTATTAACTAAACTTCGGCATTGTTCCGTTAAGAGGGTGCACAAAGCTAAGTGGCGCCCTCATTTTAATTTTATTAATAATGCTGAATTTAAGACCAATTCTAAAAACGCTCAATACATGCGCTGTAGAACCATATTTATGTTTTTTTAGACATATTCTATATTTATTATTTATGTACAATTAGTCATAATTTTGATTATTGCTATAAGTGGCCACAATAAGCAATAGTTAAAATTTTGGTTACTTGTACATAGATAAAAAATACAAGATATACATATGTTTAAAAAAAACATAAATATGATTCTTCAGTGCCTGTATTGAGCGTTTTTCGGAATTGATCTTAAATTCAGCGTTATTAATAAAATTAAAATGAGGGCGCCACTTAGCTTTGTGCGCCCTCTTAAGCGCTTGTAAAAGAATGTCTTATCCATTACAGTTCATCTTCTAATAAGACATCGGTACCTCCCTTAATTTCATACCTACCTTCATACTCATAATTTGAGAGTAGTCATGTTAACAACTTTTACACTGTAGTTTAATATTCTAAGTTAATACAACACATTTAATTAACATACTTTATAATCAGTTACATCTAGCATGATTTTTAGTAATTATATTTAACATGTGTAAGTTCAGTTCGCTTATATATATTCTATGGGTATATCCTATAGGTTAAGCAATGATGGTGGAGCGTGGTACACCTTGTTAGTTCTCGGCGTCCGCAAATAACTCAAAACCACTCACAGATCGGTGACAGATTTATGCGGAACGAAGCAAACTGTATGCAGTACTTGAACGCTACTACAAGCCTTCTCAGACGTCCTATCGTGTATTGTGAAATGGCATGTATGTGCGTTTTGCATGAGGTGGGCTGCATGCTTGACTGACTTCGTTGTCAACTATATTTATTATAGTATGTACGCAGTTACAAAGGACTATAGGGACAGTTTGATGTGAATACGTGACTGTATTATTAACACGTGCTATATAAATGAAATTAAATGAAACATACATGGAATTGTTAACAGATGCAGGCGTTATTTTGTACAGGTCAAATGTATAGGCAATTAGATCTAAACTATTATTTTATACAACGTTGGAAGGCAAGCATACGGCCCACCTGATGTAAAGCGGCTACCATAAGCTATGAACGCTTGTAAACATTAAGAATCGTTCATATATTCAGGCGTTATTTTGCGAAAGTCAAATTTACAGGCAATTTGATCTAAACTACTTTGTGTGCTTCCGCTACCGATTAGTTCATGCGAACTAGTGCTGTGCTGTTAATTTGGTAACTCCGGAAGATGTAACTAATACTCACTAACTCGCAGGGGTACAACCCTCCAGAAATTTAGCTGCAGTCTTCTATAAGTCTCCGATACTTCCCTAGCCAGGCTGTTTATTAATATATATAGCTAGTTAGCGGGGTACACCACGTATGAATGAAGTTGGCGCGTTAAAGATGGTAATGAACTATGTAATTCTTTACAGTTATTTTTTGAATTAATTCGTCTTACATACATATATATACAACAGAATACAAGAAATTAATTTAAAATTAATGTACAAAAGGCGGTCTTGTGGCATAGTAATCTCTTCCAGACGACCTTAGTAGAGGAAAATAAAAAAAATCAAGCAGATAGATGGCGCAGTATAAACTAGAAAACATATAAAAATATTACTTAGAAATAATAAAAAACAACAACAAATAATTAATATATATGTGTATGAATGTATATTTATATATATACATTCATACAAATATATATAATTAACTTAAACAAACTTATATAGCAGTGACAGCCTGATTAACAAAAGATGTGAATTAAAACAGGACGAAAGAAAGATAGTGAGCACTAACTCGATTTTTAAAGCTGAATATACTTTCTGCATTTCGAATTGTTAATGGCAGAGCCTTTTAGAGCTGCACAGCCCGCACCGAAAAAGATTTCGTGTGATACTGGGATGAGTGTGAAAACGTTGCGAATAGTACGGTCTTCTGTGAAATGAGAAATGTTCTTTCAAATGTACAGGATATGATGGACAAAGAAGAATAGAGTAAATGAGATCTATCTTTATCATCACTCCAAGTCCATTGGTATGCAGAGAGAACCGAATACACGACTCAAACCTTACATCCCTCGCTCGCTTCTTTAAGATTCAAAGTCCCTCTCATGCACGCCCGATTTCTAGGGCTTCTAACATCACCTTTTGATAAAACCAATCTTGGTCGCGGTAG
Organism: Pyralis farinalis; assembly: GCA_947507595.1. Lineage (NCBI taxonomy): Eukaryota > Metazoa > Arthropoda > Insecta > Lepidoptera > Pyralidae > Pyralis > Pyralis farinalis. The sequence continues at coordinate 33,414,010 of OX382271.1, read as the reverse complement.
ACGAGTCTCACTTGTATTATAAAGCTATTGAACACAGCCGTTCAAATATATCATTTACGCGTTGAAATATTTGGAGACAATAGCGTTTTATCAAATTATGTAAGCATTTTTAAATACCACAACATAGCGATAACTTCCTCTTCACCGTTTTACAGTTTAGTTACTTTAAAATATTCTGAGTGTAGAGCCAGTTAAATTAAAATAACAATAACTAAAACATTGTTACATACTTGTTCGTCACCCATTAAGTCGAAAACGTGTAAATCCAATGAAAAGTTAAAGTGAAAGCCATGTTGTTTACATATTAGGTTTGGCCACGGTAACTGGGAGGTCACCGCGGTCCGACCCAGGGTGTCGCAGGTACAGCCGCCGACGAAACTGTCTTTAATATTTTTAAAACTATGGTGCGGTACAGTATAAACTAAATGGCTATCGCTTAGGATGTTTACGATACAAAGTCTATCGATCGATGCAAATATAAATTAATTTGAGTATTGCGTATCTGACTGCACATATTTCTAATTTTATGAATTATTTTCACTATTTATTTATTGTTTGTAATCAAATTTTATCTTTTTTTATTTAAATAGATAATATACTATTCATAAAAAGAACCATATGTAATAACTCAAATTAAAAAAAGGCCCAGTTTGGCGGCTCACTACAGCTACAATTTACTTTTATACTTATAATTTGTATTACCTAATTGTAATAGGAGAAGTATATATACGTTGGATGCATGTCGCAATTTAAGCTGAATACTGTATGCAGTTCTGACAAATAAAATATTTCCTTTTTGTCTTTAGCAGACGTAAATATACTGGGACACTTGGTACATAATAAAACTTCACTAAACAATTGAAGGAAAGATGGAAGGAAAAAGGGTGCCAGTAAGATCAAAATGTTGTTACATGATGAGAGATTTCAAGAGCACAGTTTTTAGTTTTATGAGATTTAAAAGTTCAATATTTTGTCAGCGAAAACAATGAAAACCATTTTGAAACGAACTAGTTAAAAAAAATACTTCGAACATAAACAACAAAAGCAAATATTTCGAATACCACGTGCCTGAGGCAAGAACGATGTGTTATTTCAGATATCAACACGTGTAGTAGGCCAGTGTTCTCCTGATATCTGCCGTCATCTATTTGTATTTTGAATTATTACTATTATTTATTACATTACTTTTATTGGCTATAATAAATAACTAAATAATATAACTATAGAGCAAGCAGTCAATTGGAATTTATTTACTGTGAACAAAAAACATAATCAATACACAATAGTATTGTCCTAGGTTTTCGCGATTGTTACACATTGAATTAAACAATTTTTAACGGAAGTCTTCCTGCGATTACGGACGCTGCAAAGCATTTGAAACATCAGATTCAACAAAATAAATAAAACACGCAATACTTCAGTTAAAAATTGTTTAATTCAAATCAATAGACAAATTTGAATAGGCAAGGTATTTTTTAGTAAGTTCTGGCTAGTTTGATCTGGAGAGCAATTAAACAAACTGAATTAAATAAATATTATTTATACTATAATAAAAGGAAACAAGCATACGGCGGCGTCTTTATTGATACAAATACTATATTCTATGACAATGATCGTGAGAATATAAATAAATTTATTGTTTTCGAGTAAAACACAATGCGCAACTACTTTTCTTTCGTAAAATAAATCACTCCTAATAATCTTCTAGTCACCTGTACCATACCGTTTCCTATGGCGATGAGAGGCGAGATGTGGTTTGTTCCTTTTAGTGCGGGACCAAAGGACTCGCGGGTCAACTTTCGAGTCCCGGCGCCTATTGTAATGAACCTCGTATCCGCCAGTGTTTGTCAACGAGAGCGTTGTGAAGATTCTCTTGGATTATAACTAAACATCGAGGATTAGTGAAATAAAGTTGATTTTCATGCCTTACTTATACCGAAAAGTTTAATTTTATGACTAAACCCTATTATAATATTTTCAACAATATGATTTTTACATATTTATTTGCGAATTAAATGGAAATATAATCAATCAACAACGGCTAAGCCACTTACAGGATCATCAGATGATAAATATTCGCAATCATAGATTCCGCAGAGGACACTCCACCGGTGATCTTATTCTGGGATGAGTCAGAATATCGTATATCTCAATAGTCACACTCAATATTTGTTTTTAGATTGCATAATTGGAAACCCCTCAGCTACCAGATTTTCATAAGAATTATGTTGCAGTTACATTTATACATTCACAACATATTATAAAACAAAGTCCCACATCGCGTCTATCTGTTTGTCTGCTCGCGATAAACTATAAAACTAATGAACGGATTTTCATGCTGTTTTCACAAATAGGTAGAGTGATTCTTGAGAAAGATTTAGGTGTAAAATTTGTTAGGGCTTTGTGTAAATCGGTTGAAACTTGATGAAAAATAATTGCTGAAAATGTCGGAATAAGTAAAGCCGCGTTGGAGCTTTCATTGGATATTATACGGATATACAGTAGTAATCCTTACTGTATGTATACATGTAATATGCTCTGCTACCCGTGCGAAGCCGGGGCAGGACGCTAGTATATACATAATTCCAAGATTTTTTTTTAAACTTTATTTCTAAACTCAACAAATAATTATAATAATGTCGAACACTTATCTATTTTGATAGCTCATTCCACGAAATTTCCGTCACCGGACGGTGCAGATATCGAGATATTGCCTAAAACCAGTTAAAAGATACATATCGATTAGGCATTGACGCTTTCATATAATTTTTCAATCGGTAGCGGTCGACGACATCGTAAACTTAGATTTTGTTTCCAAATTAATTTATGCTAGCAATTAAGCACAGCTTTTTGTACCTTCTTTGTATCTTTCTTATTCTTTCTTAAATTAAAATCAACATTGGATTCCTTATATTTTCATTACAATATAATGTAGATATCTAAATAAATAAATATGTATTCAGCAGGTTATTTACGTAAAACACTTTGTTATGGAAGAGTGACTCCTTATGACACAGGTTTTTCACACTTAAAAAAAAATGAGCCCACCCTCCACACTCTAATATGTAAATGGTAAAAGAAATAAAACAGTTTCATTTTCATCTTCGACTTTATATCTACGGCTTCGTCCATTTTTATCCACTTATTGATTTTTCTACCTTCTTTCCTTTTCCTTGGTTTTAAGGGTCATGATGTAGAATCTATACAGATAAATAAAATTGGAGTGTCTATAGTGTGTAATATTAAAATAACCGCTTTTTACCAAATGGATGTATACACGGTACATATACCAAAATGGATATTTTTTCAATTTTTGTTTCGGAACAGACAGACAGCTGTCTGTTTGTTCCGGGTAATCTCTGAAACGGCTGGACCGATTTCGAAGGGACTTACACTGGCAGATAGCTGATATAATAAGGAGTAACTTAGGCTACTTTTATTTTAGATTTTTTTTTTATTAATATAAATAAATAATATTCCACGCGGACGAAGTCGCGAGCACAGCTAGTAACCTATAACTTTACTCAAGAATTGGGCTATCAAATCCAAAAATAAATGTTTCAAATTCGAAAGTTAAGCGTATACATACAAATAATGAAACTTTTCCGCTTTATACATTAGAATAGGCATTAGTGATTATGATAATGATAAACAGTAATACAAGAATATAATATACCGCAAACAAAGTCAATAATTCTACGTATCATAGTTGCCATAAAGTTAGGGAGAATACGCATGTTCAGGCGAACCTATAATCTACGTATTGTCGGCTTCATCATAATGAGGGCGCCACTGAGCTTTATATGCCCTCGTAAAGTCATCTCACATTTAATGCATTCTGTTAATTATCCATCAAATGTGGCACTCGCGAAAGAGAGGTAGGGATCAAAGCCTGACATAACTTATTCCTAATCTTCCAGGAGACCGCAGCCAAATTAAATCTCTGGAAGCTCCAGGCCGGACCAGTTACATAAAATAAAATTAACAAATTTATAAATACATATCAATTTTATAAAATTTAATAACAACAAAGGAATTATTCACATATATGTCGCAGGATAATCGGAAACAACGGATCGTTGCAATAATCCTAGAACGATTGTAAATGACCGGATACTAGAAAAATCGAACCTTAAAATTGGCCGGATTTCTGCAATGATGCTCAATACCTTGGATAATTGCGATAATAGGTATTTAAAAAGCTTAAATGCCTATTTAACTAAATCTAAATTTAACAGGTGTTATTTGAACGAGGCAACGAAAGTTCAAATTCAAATGTTGATATTTTTATACGACTAAGGTATCAGTGAAACTGGTGGTGACTAATCATTAAGCCTGATAAGATTTTCAGATTCTTACGACGTGTAAATTTTTAACTATTAAAAAATATCTATATATCTAGATATATTTTTTACATCTAAATATTAGAAGTCTTTGCAATTTGCCTGTAGAATGCCACCGTGCCTGGTTATGGTATTTCATACAATATAATAGTTTACCCGTTTCACTGGAATCTCATTTGAATAATATTTAAATATGCTGATAACATCTATCTCCGGGAATAAATAGCAGTAAACATCCACAGTTTATAACGTGTTGCATAATTTTAAAAAGCGTTAGAATTAAATAGATCGCGAAAAGTATAAAAGCTGTACATACGGTATACGGGCTTCTTGGAGAATATAAACTTTACTTATATATATGTATACTCTTTTTTAGAAAGCTTTTGTGTATACAAGTTTCGGTAATATTTAATTTAAAAGATTCAAACTCATTATTATTATGTATTTATGATAATGTTGAAGTATTTTTAACATTTTCTTTTTTTCCAGGTATGAAACTACACAATTTCTTCATAAGCATCAACACAATCAAGTAAGACGTACTAAAATATGTATCTTAAAAGTTAATCGACTGGGAAATATTTAGTGCAGTACTTCTTTACCTTATTCCTAGTGAATCAGCTCAGCTATTGAGTGATATCACCAGTAAGCTCTCGTTGCTAAAGCACCAAGAGATCACTACCTGCGATAGCAGCGGCGTACCAACGCTGGACCGAAACACCGTGTATTACCAGTTTACCTGTGGTAAACAAACATACCGAATCCCTGATGGTAAGCAGGTACCGTAGCACATGGACAATTGTAATACCAGGGGTAACACTCGTGTGTTGGCGATCCTGTAAAAAAGTCGTTCACGTCTTTTATGAAGAACTTCGTTCTATTTTTTTGAAGCACTTCATGGAACTCACTGAGAGACTATAGACCTTAAGAAAATCCCCGGCAGTGAGTTGAACCTCGGTTCTTTTCACAGCATTAGATTTCTCTATCGAAAACCTCCTCAGAACTGCACAGTATGCGACCACTGCGGTTCCAGTATATGAGAACTAATTCTCAGCCGTCAGCGAGCAGTACGATTGCAAAATGAGGCAGTTAGCTTCATATCGAACAACTCCTCGGGACACAACCCGTTGTATAATCATAAAATACACGAAGACAGGCAAAATTCCACCTTAAACTTAAGGTCCAATACCGTGGGTGAGTTTAGGATCATCGGCAATTCTTACAGCTCGTCTTTGGTCTGAATCACAAGTTCCCTGTATGTATATACATTATGATGACCGCTTTACATCAAGCGTATGCTTATTTGCCACCAGTTTGTAGTGCTAAAAATAATATTTATCAGTAAATAGTTTTAACCACCTAGTAACTGCTTAATATGAGCGTTTTGTAAAGACTTTTACGACGCTAGGCTTTGTCAATTAGTAACTGATTGAAATGCACCATAGTGTATTTATTTAATCCTGGTATAAGAGCAGCGATAGCCCAGTGGCTAAAGAATCAGCCTATTATCCAACTGATCGTGGGTTTGACTCGTGTTTTCGGATTTATGAACATATTTGTAATTATAACTAGCTCGGAGGTGAACGAAAACATCGTGAGGAAACCCGCATGACCAAGAAATTATATTTCGAAAGATGTGTGGCCTAATCCAAGAAAGGTCTAGTTTTCTCTATGGGTCGTATAGACATTCGCTCCAAGTAAAAATTAGTATTTTCCCCAAATCCTTATGCGTAGGTTGCGGACCCCGCCGATTCTACTAGATTAGGAAACGGGATAACAGTAAGAAGAAGAAATGTTTTCTTTCTCTAAAATGATACACTGTTACGTCTCTGTAACTAATTGGAATACGTTTCTAATGTAGAGTGAGACACGTTGTTTAGAGCGAGAAAACAGTATTTTGAGGGAACCTGTTGAAATACTTACATGAGAGTTGGATTAAAGCCCGAATCTTGGTTGAAAGTACAGACAACAAAATAAGAATAATTTTAATCATATTCTGACCCCATAATATTTATTTCTAATTTTTCCTGAGTGATATGAACGTCACGCCAAATCCCTTGCGGTGTATATAACCAAATCTAACTTGATGACGGATAATTAGTCCGGCCATAAGTTCTGTTACAAATGTATGTGCATTTATTTTTTTATGTAGTAATGTAGTCTCAGTAAAAAAAAAAAAATCTATTAGAAATGACCACCCTTGGCTTTGATACAGGCCTTTAATCTGTCTGAAAATTAGCCACTGCTTGCTCCAGAGATTTCCTAAGAGATAGAATGTCAGCGTGTCATTTCGAGTTGGCCATGTCCTCTAAAATTGACCATAATTTGTAGAATAAGGGGTTCAGATCTGGGCTAGACGAGGACCAGTCTTCAGCTCTTATAAAGTCCGGAACTTTTGGCACTGTTTCGAGCCAGGCTTGGGTAGTTCGTGCTTTGTGACCAGGTACAGAGTCCTACTGGAAAGTCCACGAAAATTGTGAAATCTCTCAGCAATACACTTTTTAAAAATATATTGCAGAGAGATTTCACAATACGATCCAAGACAGTCTCTTTATACACTTTGGCCGAAGTCTTCACTCTTTTTTTGACAAAAATGAAGCTTTGTGACTCCTTGATAAGATACCAACCACCAAACTATTACAGTCGCAGGATGATGACTACGTTGTACCTTTCCGACCACTTGGGCGGCTTCTTTAGAACTATGTGCGTACATTATGTCATTTTGCTTGTTGAGGTGCTCTTTAATCGTGAAAATGTTTCATCAGTAAAGAGCATATTACTGTGCCTTTGATTTATGTATCGGGACAGAAGGCGTTTTGATCGATCCACTCTCTTAGAATTGTAGAGACTGATTTAGGGCATGTCCTGTATATTGACGATAAGTGCCGACCTTCAGGTCTTGTTTTATTATTCGTGACAGAGTCCTAGCGGGAATCTTCATTTCTCGCGATAAGATTTTTTGTTTCCTAATGGGGTTTCGGCGAATCTTTGCTTTAACAGCAATAACCGCCTTTGTAGTTTTAACAGCGCGGTCGCCCCTATCTTTTAAAGTCTACAACAGAGCACATATTGGTATATCTGTTGATAGTACGATATACGAATATATGGCTATTACCACGCCTTTGAAGTGTCTTGAATATGAGCGACGACTCCATACCCATTTTATGCAAGGCAATCCCTGCAATCCTATTTCCTTTAACACCCCCTTCCATATTTTAATTTGATAATACACACGAAAAAAATATGTATAACGGTGGAAAATCGAAAGAAGTTTTTAAAACAATAAACGCGTTCCAAATTCAAAATAATTAAAGAGTTGTAAAAAAGAAAAGTTTCTATGTAACAACAATATGACCAGACTAGTTATAAAATATTTATCATTGTTTTGTTAAGAGTCCGACAATCTCTAAAGTTGTTAAGATGCATGAGCATAAGCATTTGATGTCGAGTAAGAGACACATAATTTATTGGCAAACGCTTCACTTAAGGAGCTTCCTATAGGTCCACTAACACCATTCTAATAAAAATATATTATTTCGCTACATATACAATCGATTAAAAAAATAATTACGCGATTGTTTGATAACTTTTATTGATATTATTTTTTGATAACTTTGTTTGATAATTTATTTACAATCCATAAACGTAATGAAACATAGTAAATTGTAATTTTTTAAACGAAAAGTGCTAACCGGGCGTTTTGGTACTTTTTGTTTCAAAACGTCATTCTTTACTTCATTTAGTTTTCTCAATATCTTTTAGTCCTAATAAAACTACAGGGCTTATTGTACGATTTTTATTTAATTGTGTATTTCTCATATTATTATTTTTTTACTCGACTGGCGTTAGAAGCCCCTAAATGTTACTGTGGTTACTGTAAAAAATCTATATAATTTATTAGTTACTAAAACAGTGCTTCCTATTATATAATTACACTAAATTATATTATGAACAAGAGTTCTTTTTTTTCAATTTAGAATGTTAAGAATGAAAAATTAATAAGATTAATTTTTTTGCTGTTTGTACTTTTTGTATAGCTAATGTCCAAAGTTGAACTGTCACAATGGGTTCTATTTAACACCACCCTATCACCACAAAGATCAGATAACTTTATACTTGATAATGCATAATGATCGATGACATCTAACACTATCAACTTTACTCACACACACAATATTTCAACAAAAATCAACCCTATCCTCATCCACAAAAGTCCACATTCGTTTCTGTCCACCATTCAGCTTATCTGATATTTTGAACTCTACGTCTTTGAATTTAAAGACGATCAGGACTACAGTAACAGGAAACGAAAAGTGATTGTTTTATGTTATAATTTTCTCATGTATATTTTTGTATGTAAATTGTGTGGGATAATTATGACTTGGGTCATGCAGGTCGCATTAGAAATTATTTTAATGCTAATGCATTATTATTTATGAATCAATATTATAAAAAATTAAATGTGTAAAGACGCAGTTTACTACCCTATTATAAAAGGGCCCTAATAAAGACATGTTTTCTAGAATTCTTGTGATTTTAAAAAAATTATAAATAATTTCCTGTTTTGAATAGTAACTAAAACGAATAATATGACACCGGCCTCCCTTTCAGACCAATTCTGTTTCTGATATCATTATTGCGAATGCAGTTTACAAGCGTTACGTCACGATTTTTGCGTAACTGTCGCATTTCAACCGAGTTTATCTTTATTCTTTCATGCTCTTTCTCTTGTATACAGAAATCATCAACAGAGACCTAGTATTATATTTATTTGATAAAATTGACGTGAGCGCATATATATTTTATTTTTAAAAAGTGTACTGTGAAAATAAAATAAAAAGTCTATATAATCACTTTCATCTGCTATAGAAATCCATTCAATCGAACCCCCAAACATCGCACTTGTACAGCTTTAGCTTCAAAAGGACCGAACAATGTCCCTACTCTATGCAAGCGCTGCTCGCTTCCTTCCATTGCTTTATTATCGAGTTCACACTGCGTAGAACTACAGTTTTGAGTACGCGAGCGACTTTTTCGAATCCAATATGCGACAATGTCGCAGTATTACGAATTAACATGCCATTTCACATAAATGTCTCTCAGTCCAGCGCGAGTGTTCCGGAGGAGGATGGTAGAAGGAAGGATGAGGTCTAAAAGCTCTTCAGAACATTCCTCATGGTAAATACGGTAGAGAACACTCAAGCTACCAATATCCCTATGCAGCTGAAGAGGTTCAAGGAAGTTAGTGACCTTAGCGCTGTCTATGATGCGTATAGTGCGGCGCTGCATTCTATCGAGAGCGTAAAGTTTGCAAACTCTCCTCTAGGATTCGCGGACTTTAGCAGTTAAATACGGCACTCCAGAAGGACTCTGGAGCGTTTCCACTTCAACAGAATCCTCTTTAACGAAAGTACTTGTATAAGTTTTGGATCCAAGATGATGTGGTCCATTATAAATGCTCAACAGGTAGATTTTCAATTGAAAGTTGAAATGTTCCATTCGATACAGACAAATGCTTTCGAGTAATCAATGAAACATACATTTGTAAGTAAAATATAGAGAATTCATTATCAAATTGTTTAAATACGCCATTCATTAAATACTTATTTAATAGTCACTATTTTTTGTATTTAATAAGATAATACTCGATTAATTTATTAGTCACGTCAATTATGCGAATAAATATTAAGTACCAGAATAAATACGTCTGATTGATATGCAGTTACTTTTAACTGTCCTTCGAATTTAACTATTAGTAGAAGATTTTATTGCAAGTGTTTAATACCTATCTAATCTTTTTGTGTAACATTAGAACCGTAATTGTCAATATACATGACGAAATTATTCACGCAGAAAGTCGCAGGTCTGCTCGAAATGTAAAGGGAATAAAACAATACGTTGCCGCCAGCGAGACTTGACGAAGTGCGAACGAAATTTGATACCTCTCCTCCCCTACATACACACAATAGTCAACCTTAGCGTAATATAATACAAATCGATTTTCCATAACTTGTTTTGCTTTACATCTTTGGGCAGTAGCATTTAAAGTTAAATTCTATTTGTGTACGGTTACGGTTGCTTTTGAATTGGTCGAGTCAGTGTTAAGATCAAAAGCGCAGTTGATATGGTCTACCTTTCGCCAAGTAGTTCTGTATTAGAATAATTTTATAGTTATTACACGTTATTAGAACGATATCGGTTTGTTTGGGAAATGTTATGCATTTCATATTAGCTTCTATAATATTTTTTATTTATTTTATTCGTGTATACATATTACACGAATTGTCAGTGATCTAACCAGTTCAACTTTCAAAACAGCTGAATAAAATTAGAGTGTGGTAATAAAATTTGAGATTTAGCGAAGTTATAACTTGAATTTCAATATGAAGACGTAATTCACAGATTGCTACGCGAGTCCAGAAATAAAAATTAAATAAAAATTGTCGTTTCTATTGCACGAGTTTTCATTAAAATTAGAAAAATGCATTTTTTCTAAATATTAAATAAATTTTCATCACTTGGATGAAAATTTTTTTTAGAAGGATTTATTTAAAAATATTTCAAATTAAAAAATATTTCCAATTCTAATAATTAAACCCACAATATATATAATATATAATAGCCAATACAAAAGTAATTTATTCAATAGATTCAATTGTTATTATTTGAAAGTCCGCCATCAATTAGTTCGTGTAAAATAGCACCGGTGCCCTTCCACTACTGCCCGCCATCTGGAATAGGAACAGTATGTTTCCGCCCCTGTTGCTGCCCTGGCTGCTCTGGTCGCGTCTGCGATACGGTTTACTTATAGGCACATCATGCATGCTAGTTATTACAATAACATTCTATATAGCATACGTAACATGTTTATTTATGATCATATAATTTTTACATGATTGTAATTTAAAGCTTAGAAACTGGCGAGCGCGCATGAGAAGAGCAATGAATGTTAAAGAAGCGAGTGAGGTGTGTAAGGATCGAGTCACGTGGCGCTCGGTTCTCTCTGCCTACTTCTATATTCATAGAAATCGGCTCTGTAATTTAGGCGCTACATACACACATAAATACAAAAAATAACTACATATATAGACTGTTGAAACGATAGCTTCCTCTTGCATTGCTATAGTTAGGTATAAAAATTGTAATAAGTATCACCGATAATAACGCGCAGAAATTAATGAGACAACAGACAAAAACTGCAACATTTTAAGACTATTTAAAAAAGGCAAAGACATATCAACTCATTCAGCCATAAAGCGAGTTATGTTAATTTAGTTTTAATGCAAATCTACGGTACATTTTAATTAGGGCTGCCTACATATTGTTAATTTTAAACTAAAGAGAATCTTTTTTTAAATTAATGTTACCTCTGCTTTTCTTCACTTATAGTATTATCATGATAGGACTTTCATGGGAATAAATTTATAAATTTTATTTGAATCGAATATACTTATATATTTTAATAATTTGTGTAATGTAGAGCCTCTAGGGGTCTAAACATGAATGATATTACCTATGGAGAAACGTTGAGACCGATATTACTCTGTTATTACTATTAGGTGTTCATAGGCTACGGTGACCGCTTTACATCCTGTGGGCCGTATGCTTATATGCCTCGCGACGTTATATATAAAAAAGTATAATTAATATGAATAACAAAAAAGTCGTTTTCTCGCACAGAAATGTTTTTGTTTATTATTATTTGATAACCCTACTATAATCGGCAGCTCTAAAGAATTTACCGAATAGTCATAATAAGGCGGGTTCAGATAAAATGCATTTAAGCGTGGTGGGCACCCACGGATGGGCGTCGACCCCGGACCGGCTTGCTAGGTATACATTTAATGTGAAGTTAGTAACGAAGTTTGGATGTTTTGATGTTTGTAGGCCATCTTTCAATCACGGATAAACGGCTAGAATATTTGAATGAAATTCGATACACAAATAGACTATGTTCTAGATTAACACATGTTTGTTCCAGAAATAGGGTAGCAAGTGGGGTATTTGAAACCCTAAATATTTCTAATGTTAATTATTTCTAGCATATAATAAGGTAATGGTAATCGAACTCCGTTCAGCGGCAACTAGCACAACAATAAAGACTGCTTTGGATGATCTTAATTTCTGATTTCGTGGAATGAAACAATTTAGCGTTGCGGTTATTATATGAGTCATCTGTTTGGAGAAATCATTAAGAATTGGTTTTGTGCACTTTAGCTTCTTCACTTTTGATATTAACATTACCAAGACATATATAAATAATGCTTAAGAAATATTAATATTACACCATATGGTAGATCATTGGGAACCTATAAAACTAAGCACAGATAAAGAATAAAGAGAAAAGGCAGGGAGAACCGACCACTTCAAGATGTGGTCCGTACCCACCACGCTTGCTTCTTCAGTATTCATTGTCAATAAAGTCCTTATTATTTAACTTCTATTTAATAATCATAGTTTATGCCACTGCACTGAAATGATGGACATTATAACACGAGTGCAGATTAGCACGAGTGTTACAATGACTATTTCTAATGCAGCGACATACATTACTTTTCTATAGGTTACTAAAACAAAAGTGTAACCAAAGAAATAGCATTTATCATACTTCTTTTGAGATTTTTGGGAAGTACGGATTTTGCTGATTCTATAGCGGCGTCGGTTATTTCTGATTTTCAATCTCACTCTCAGCACTACTTGTATCACTCATTTTTAATAAAATAATTACAAGTTACATGGTTAGACTGAAAATTTCAATAAAAAATGACGGGAAATATTTTTTTTTAATTAGTATACATACAGCTTGGCCACAAAAGTTTTAGCCAGTTTTTCATACGACGCTTTTAGCTTCCAAATTGATTTGACGAGCTCGGTGGCGCAGTTGTGAAACGCGTAGTTACGCTACTTTGACACCAACGCTCGTGGGTTCGATTCACACACAGGACAAACATTTGTGTGCATGAACATGTCTGTTTGTCTTGGTCTGGGTATTTTCTATGTATAATAAGTATGTATTTACAAAAAAAAAAATATTTACGTATGTTTATCAGTTGTCTAGTACCCATAACACAAGCTTCGCTTACTTTGGGGCTAGATGGCGCTGTGTAATTTGTCCGCCAATATTTATTTATTTATAAATTAAAATTTTATGAAGATTTGCATTACAAAACTTTTCTCGGTTAAACTGTATTGAAAAGTTGTATGGATTTTCATTACGCTACGTTCCGTGTGATACTGATTGCAGTTTTTATAATTAGAACACTTCCAAATGAGAGAAAATAATATTGTAACTACATTGATTACGTATTTTCATATCATACTTGTATAGTTTCAGTTTTACCCCTCTTGTCATTTGCACCATAAAACATGTATGTATATCTTCACACCAGGTCCCTTGCGGTGTAGGCAGAGAGAACTGGTAAAAAAATATAAAACATAATTTGCGCAATGTACTCCAAAAATGAAACACAAGTCTTATTTCCTGAAAAATACTCCCAAACGGCGGGTTTTGATTAGGTCAGATAAATTGGAGTTTCCTGGTATGGTCCTTGTTAATGTACGTAACCACATTTCATGAACAAGTGTTACTACTCCAATTTTACAACGTTGCGTGCCAAACCTGCGGTCATCGATCGTTTTTTTTGGGTATTACGGATGTGCCCGAGCTTCATCGCGTACATTGAAACAGTTACATCTTCATAAAGGCAGTTAATGATTCTCCAGTTCTTGGGCATGCGAGATATTTGCATAAGGAAGTATAATGTATTTTGAATTTTGTCTCCGATAAGTAAATGTACTTTGAGACTCCGTTTATAATTGAGTTCATAGTACATATTAATTTATTAATAAAATATGTAATAAATATTGTCGGACAAATTACACAGCGCCATCTAGCCCAAAGTAAGCGAAGCTTGTTTTATGGGTACTAGACAACTGATAAACATACGTAAATACATTTTTTTTTGTAAATACATACTTATTATACATAGAAAATATCCAGACCAAGACAAACAGACATGTTCATGCACACAAATGTTTGCCTTGTGTGGGAATCGAACCCACGAGCGTTGGTGTCAAAGCCGCGTCATTCACGACTAAGCCACCGAGCTCGTCAAAATACAAATACATATACATAACTAAACTAATACAAATACATAACTAAATCAGAATTGTGTTTGGATTTGCTAAGCTATTAGATTATATTTGAAGAAAATAGGCTATTAAAACAACATTTGGACGTCAGATATTTTTGGCATAAATTTAGCAATAAATAATGATTCTGGTAGTCGTAGTCTGGTTGTGTTATTGTCTTTCGTGTTACTGATTCTGTATAAACGTTCAATGAGGCCTCATCTGAAGCGGTTACCGTAGTACATGAACGGTTGCAGTTCAAGAAGTATCGCTCGAGGGTTAATACGAGATAGCTGCGTAGCGTGCGTCTTCTGCTAGAGCCTTGTTTGTTAATATGTAGGGTGTACCATGTGTAGGTAAGGTTGGCTTTTAGCTCTAAAAGATGAAAGTAATAAACTCGCACTATAACATATAAATATATGTTTATTATTTTATTTAATAGTCTTAACCAAAAGAGGGATGCCTGAGTTTTTTGGCAGTATTTTTATCAGTGCTCTTTGTGATGTGATTGTGATGATTCCAAATAAATGTAGCCATTTTTACGGAATAAAAAGATTTTGACTTTGACTTTGACTTAACTCTTATTATTATGACTACATTTGTAAAAAGAATAAGTCAGTGCTTATTATTTGTGCTAGGAGTACTACAGATATTAATGTACGTATCTGAAATATAATGAAATAGAAAAAGGTTGATTTAATCAACTATTCTTTAAATAAAGAAAAATATTTTTTCCTTATTTAAAGAATAGTTGATTAAATCAATTCAAGTCTATACATGAATGCAATAATAAATTCGTTAACTGTTAATATATAAACCTATTGGTGAATAAGGAACTTTTATAGAACTAGAACAAAGATTAAAACATTATTGTATGAGTACAACAATGAACTATTCCCGACACAGACTTCACTTTAATAATACCAACTGTATTGATATACATACACACTGGACATTTTTATTATTAACGGAATTTATGATACGGAATTTATGAGTATTTTAGTATATTAAACAGAAAGGCAGGTTTACCGGTTCTCGAGCAATTTGTAATATGATTTCCTTTAAGAGGATAATAAAATGTGTAATTTCCTTTAATCTTTAATTGAACGTTGATTTCATATCAATGCATTACGTCACAACTGGTTTGAAGAGTACGCGTTGAATCAAGTTGCGGTAATACTTAATGGTACTAACTTGCTTTATAAGCGAACATGAGATGTTACGTTTTAAGTGAAACGCTATCCTAAAAATATATTATATTTATACTGTGATAAAAATGTAACAAGCTTTGCGTTTCCATATTTTCTGAAGTTACAAAACTGAATTATATTTTTTCTTCTTCCTAGTGTTCCTAATCCATAAGGACTATTTGGTCTGCCACCTTACTCTAGGGATTTGGATTAGATACATGTTTTAACACAGAGCGCCAGCCGCCAGATCTCCACAACTCAAAGGAAAAATCTGATCTTTCTTAGGTTAGCTCATACGTCTTTCGAAATATACTTGTTTTACTTTCGGACATGCTCGTTTTCTCGTGATGTCATCGCCGAGCAAGTGATAATTTCAAATATGTGTAAAAGCCGAAAACACGAATTTAGTGGTAAATGCACACGAGGATTTTCATTTTCATTATCCAGCGGTCCCGGGTCCGAGAGACCGGTGGATTGGTTCCATTGTGCTATCGCTGCGCAACAGAATTGAATTATAATATACGAGCACGTTCAAATTGCTTCCTAAATTTTGGATGGTGAATCCACTGTCTTTAATAATTAAAAGCAAAATTTATCACAAATCATCATAAAAAATAATATAGACTTCTAGAAAAACCGGTTAGTTTTTGCAACGCCAATCTGAATTGGGTAAGAGCTTGTTTGATTTTATTGCTCGCATTTATTTCAACAAGTGACAATGCGTTCCTACTCATTAGTATTTAGATTGAGAGGTTAAAAAATATATAGTGACGTTTCAAAATCAACGTTCCAAAGTAGAGCTCCTAAAAAACTTCCTTGAGATACACTGGCCGCCTAAAGAAAGGCGGTAATTTATCATAATTAAGATTCAGAGTTTATTTTGAAGAGTATCAGGATTTATTTATGATAATTTTATCATAATATTAGTAACAAATATTATATATTATAGTTAGTGAGCAAATGTATTGTGAAAGTCTGATTTTAAACCAAGTAATATCAAATGCACGGTATGCATGCATCTATGTAAACGCGCATAAACTTTATACTTTATACAAAGTATGTTCATACCATAGATTAAAGAGTATCGTTTCAAAATGGCGTCAATTAAATCGTGCGAGCACAATTAACGTTCAGGGAATGTCCTGATACGATGGTATCTTGTGACCTGGGGCTATCGGTTAGCCGGTTCGACTCCTAGCTACCGTTCGGTGAATGTTAGTATTCGTGATTTATCGTGGAAACCGTTTGTTGCTTGTTTAGGTTAATTGAAGAGTATTTTGGGTGAATGTCAGTTAGTTAGGAATTGTAAGATCGGGACTAATTGCAAATTCTTGTGTACGTCGTCAAGTACACATCTGCATATTAAAGCATGTTTTGCGTTAACGACCAGTTTTGGTTTCTATTGGATTAACTGCTATGATGGTTCTTTCGTCGAATACAATATTAGATATACTAGTTATATAAAGCATTAAAACAAATAACAAAATATTTCGTACAGTGCAGGCTTTCTTTTAATTTACTGCTACTACTTTTATATTTTTGAATGTCGAACTCCAAATTATTTTTACACAAGTGGTAATAATCCAGAATCCAGATATTGCGGCAATTTAAAAAGGATAATTTATATGATCAAATATTTTCTGCGGCTGACAATAAATAGGGCCTCAGACAGGCGAAAGCGAGCGTACACGATACAAATACGGCTCAAATCTATTTTAAAAGATCCTAAATCCAGAAAAATATCAACAGAATTACAACTTAAAGCTATATGCAATAGCGTTAAAGCTTAAATCGCTAAACATTCGTAGATGTTATAGGATGCGGGTGACGTTGGCTAAGACAATGCTATATCGTTTTTGGGGACAAGTAGAGGTGACACAGGGTTAAAAATTTCGGTTTGGTTTCGCGAAATTCTGGTTCGGATTCGACACTACAATGGACAGGGGAATCGTAATGTGGCTTGTGACACTGACTGATGGTACGTCCACTTCTTTGGAACTTTTTTATCGGCTTCTTTGAGCCATGTAAATAGTTTTTACGGTTTGGTTTTTTTAGTTAATTTCAAGTATTTTGGAATTGATTACTCTTCACGATTGTCTATCCATTGTAAAGTGGAGCTATATACAATTATCCACACAAGAGATTCCATCAGTATAAGCATTCTTTTAATCTGAGAATTTATTGAAAAATAGTTGTTTAGTTTGCATAGTATATATATTTAACAATGATAATGAAAATAAACAAGTTTGATTGTGGTTCGGTTGCAATAATAATTATGTTGTATTATTATATTAGTAAATTACATTTGCAGCAATATTTTTGTTTACTTCAGTACTGCCTGATATTCTGAAATGCACGCGGGAAGACACTTGCAAGATATCTGAGAGAGCTCGTCTTCGTAATAACGTATCTATAATTTTTTTAATCTTTATTAATCTCTAAACTTATAAAAATGTAAATATAGCATATATAGCAGCATATTCCATACAAGATCTTATCGAATTAATAAAATGTTGATAATATATTTATTACTTAAGTTTTCTGTACATACAGTTTTTATACTTATAAGGTCGAGAGGTAAATAAGCATAAGGCTCACCTGATCAAAAGTGGTAATCGTAGCCTATAAACGTAACATCAGAGTTGATCTCATAGCAAAAAGTCACCAATTTTGTTGACCAACAAAAGATAATACTTAACTTCCTAGTAACAAAATGATAAAGGCCGAATATATAATTCATCATCCCTAATAAGTTTTAAATAGGAAACTTCATATCATAGAAATCAATATCAGTGTTAATAGCTTTAGAAATATACCTTAATCACTCACAGGAACATAACAACCGTCCAGCATGTTACAGTCCCGCTGTCTTGAGGTCTTTTGTGAGATCGAGATACTTCTCTTTTGTTTCTGTAGGTCTTAGACTTCCACAACTATCGATTCTGTGCCGCTTGTAACCATCGCCGCCCTATAATTTTCACCAAATCGTCGGTTCATCGGGTGGGTGGCAGTTCTATGCTGCATTTTCTCCGATGGCCATCGGTTCTTCGAGCTATGTGGCCTGCACACTGCAACTTCAGCTGGTTGATCTTCTGTAACTCTATAATACGCGGAGAAACTACCGAGCATGGCTCGTACGCTGTACTTAACCACAAAAACCTCTAGCTTTCATTTGAGGCCCATAGTTCGCCACCACGTATCTGTGCTGTAAGGTTCAACTGGCTAAACGCACTGGTGAAGACTTTTGTCTTGGGAAACTTTAATGCAATTTCCCAAATGCTATCCATTCGAATTAGACTCGACGAGAAATCACTTTCTTGAAATTGGATCTGCCTACTTGGACTATTTGTCCCAGGTTGACATGCTCATCACTAACTTTTTTATATCACTGAGGTGCCAAACAAGCATACGGCCTGCCTGATGGTAAACAGTCACCGTAGCCTACGGACATTTGCAACACTAGGAGTGTCAATCATGCGTTGCCGATCCTCTAAAAACCTCGTCACGCGTTTTTGAAGAACCCCATGCTGTGGTCTGAGGGTTCGAAAAAGATCTGCAGCTGTAATTGGAGTGGATACAACAATCGAAATAATCTTTGTTCTTTTTCCATGTACATCTTAAAACCTACTCTCTAGGATACTTTTTTTGAGGTCTTTAAGCTCTGTGCCCAGATCTTTTAGCAATTCCGTCATAAACACTATATACGTGATATATTCGCAGTTGGTGTTGATGCCGAGTCTTTTCAATCCAGAACCTTGAAAACTTTTTCCAATGCAGCGGTGAATACCTTCGGAGAAATAAAATGACACTATCTTACACCTCTCTGCGGTTACATATGGTTCGTGCTATGGCTCTGTAGTCTGATTGATATGGTAATATTTTCGTAGAAATGCCTCAATACTTTTAAAAGAGACCTATATTGGCAAGTTTCTTTCAGCATTTCTTCTTCGCCAATGGTCATTTCCGAAATGCTAGTAGATAAAAAAAGAAAAAGTAAAATAAGAGAATTAAATAAGATTATATTTCAAAAAATGTAAGACGTGTCTAAAGGGCCCAATGGCAAAGAAATAATTTTTATCTTTTATCTTTATCTTTACTTCGATAAACCTACTGTCAATTTCTTAATATCAAACGTATCGTTACAGAATTCACCTTTGTGGCATGAGCCATTTTAAACCTTCAATTGTAGTAATATATAAGTCTATCTATCTATCTATAACTTCACGCCAAATCCCTTGCGGGGTAGGCAGAGAAAACCGAGCGCCACGTGACTCGATCCTTACATATCTCACTGGCTTCTTTAACATTCATTGCTCTTTTTACGCACGCTCGCCGGCTTCTAGGGCTCCTGACATCACCTACTGATAGAACACGACCAATTTGATCATGGTAGGTAAGTCTTGGCCTTCCTCGGCTCCTACATCCTTCCACTTTTGCATTGTATATCTGCTTCGTCATTCTTTCATCTTGCATTCTTTCTACATGCCCAAACCATCGGAGCATGTCTCTTCTTATTTTAACACTTAATTTAATATATAAGTCTTCTCTAATATTGTCAGACCTCGAATACTGTCAGACTTTTTATGTTAATTACGCATGGAGATACAATTCCACTGCTAATATTCTTCAACTCATTTTATTCTTTTATAAACTAAATGTTATTCCACAAAGCTCCCGCCCACGACTAAAACGCACTGAATATCTTTTATGGGCGCACACGAACGATTGTCTCTCTTAATATATATAATTTTAAAGGTCACATTAGTATTTATCTTATCAATTTATACGTAACGTAATAGCGTGATGGAATTTTCGTTGATATTTTTACGAGGCGAGTTGTCAATGTCTTGTAAATTATAATTCTTTGGGCACACTCTTTTTAAGTTGATGGTAATGACAGATGTTGAGAAAAAACTGTGTAGGTATAATGACACATAATTTCATAGTTATTGACGATGTAGCGCAAGTTACTATTAATGTAAGATGTAGCCCGTATCTTTGTCCGCGTCGAATTTATGGCTATTTCCTCTATTGTTTTCAATATCCGTACTATATTCCAGTGTTGCTTCATGTGGAAAAATAACAACCAAATAATTTGTGGCAATGCTCCGTTGATTCGGACATGTAGAAAGAATGCAAGATGAAAGAATGACGAAACAGATATACAATGCGAAAGTGGAAGGATGTAGGAGCCGAGGAAGACCAAGACTAACCTATCATGACCAAATTGGTCGTGTTTTATCAGAAGGTGATGTCAGGAGCCTTAGTAACCGGCGAGCGTGCATGAAAAGAGCTATGAATGTGAAGGAAGCGAATGAAGTGTGTAAGGACCGCGTCTTATGGCGCTCGGTTCTCTCTGCCTACCCCGCATGGGACCTGGCGTGAAGATATACATACATATACATACATACAGCCAAATAAATAATATTATAATAATTATAGCAATATTCTCAGCCTTGAATCACCTGTTGATTGATAAAACAATACTCTCTGATAAAATCTATCGTACCTACTTATGCCATTAAATTTCTTAAGGAAAATGTCAGGTTCAGCAAATAGAAGTTGTTTTATTGTCTTAGGCTAGGACTGTATAATAATGATAATTTAATTAAAAGCAGTAGTATTATCAGATTTTATGTTAATGTCATGTCGGTGTTAAGATAAAAAGTGGCATGTTCTGTTGGTTCTTACATGTAGAAAGTATACAAGGAAAAAGAATGATGAAATAGATGTACATCAGGGAAGTAAAAGGATGTAGGAAGACCAAGACTCACCAGACACCTGACGAGCTCGGTGGCTCAGTCGTGAATGACGCGACTTTGACACCAACGCTCGTGGGTTTTAACACACAAGACAAACATTTGTGTGCATGAACATGTCTGTTTGTCTTGGTCTGGATGTTTTAAGAGAGGTAGTGCGCATCAAAGCAGCCCGTCTGGGGAAGTACCTCCACTTCACAGAAAACGGCAGCCAAATAGCAACTCCCTAAAAGGTTGTTGTGTTCCTCCGTGTGAGTGAGGTCACCAGTAAGCTCCCAAGGAGTTGCTGTGTAAGCAGCAGAGGAGGCATCGCGCGGGTGATACTTAATATATCGCAAGCGTTAATAGGCTACGGTACCCGCTTTACATCAGGTGGGCCGTATGCTTCTATGTATAAAAAAAACTATTACGACCAAATTGGTCATGAAAAGATACAGGAACAGGCAAGCTAGCACGAAAAGAGCTTGAATATTAAAGAAGCGAATGAGGTGTACTCTCTATCTACACCGTATGGTACTTGGATTGAAAACATGGATAAATAGATGGATTCATGTTAGGACTTGTTTTCATTCATCATTCAATTTGTAGTCTCCTCGTGTGATTGACTTAGAAATTATTGAAACAATTTTTCCATTTAAAATATTTGTAGTCTTTTCTAATGCTGAAGAATTATTTAAATTCATGGTAAAGATTTTTCAAAATTTTTTATTTCATCTTGAGTTAAAATAGTATCACAAATTATTTCATACCGGCGCCACCGGTAGCCAATACGGTTGTCGCTTTCCTTTATCTGATTGTGGCCGCTATTATCTGCTCTGAATTATTGTATTGGTTCGGTTAACTTTGTTTCAAATTAGATAAATGGGTATATTATAATTACGGTGAAATGAGACAATAAGTAATTGTAGTCTTGTCTAACACATTTTGTTCAAAGTCAATTATTAATTGTATTCCAAAACCAAGTGTTGAATTGATGGAACAGCAAACGCAATTTGCGCATATGTAAGTTACTTAGTAAATACTTGGGCATAGAATTTGATTTAATTACAGGGTCCGTCACTCGAAGTGTTACCAACTTCATGCTGCTTCTATTTTCAAAATAATAATGACAGCGCGCCCAATATTGGTGAAACGTCAGTTTGTTTCATTGTTTTAAAGTGGGCAAAAATAGCGGGATCTAAGTTGAATTTTAAAATAAATTTTCGCAATGGATATTAAACGTAGCTATGTGATCGCTTTGCACTTGGCTGGAAAATCACAACCAGCTATTGTTAGAGAGCTCCGACAACTACGTGTGAACAAAATGTTTGTGTATCGGACCATTAAGCGTTATAACGAAACTGGGAGCATTGCTAAACGACATGGAGGTGGTCATCCGAAAACCGCAACATCACGTAATATGATTCGAAAGGTGAAGGCTCGAATTCAAAGAAATCCTCGTCAGAGTGCAGGTGAATTGGCGAAAAGTCTGAAAGTATCCGACTCAAGCATTCGCCGTATACTAAAAAAAGAACTCCAACTGAAGCCCTACAAGATCCAAAAAGTACAACATCTTACTTCAACTCAGAAGATAGTCCGGCTACAAAGAGCTCGAGCACTGAAAGCCTTACACGAACGTGGCGAGCTGGAAAACATTGTTTTTTCTGATGAAAAAATTTTCACCGTCCAGCAGTACGTCAACAAGCAAAATGATCGTGTTTGGCTACAGGGCAAGTCAAACGATAATTTGGATGACAGAATTGCCGTTCGTAAGCAAGCGCCTGCTTCGGTTATGGTCTGGGCCGCAGTGACCTCAAATGGTCGGTCGCCACTCGTGTTTATCGAGAAGGGCGTCAAAGTCAACCAGCAAGTGTACCAGCAAAAAGTGCTAAATGATGCTCTCATACCGTGGACACGTAAGCAATTCGGTACAAACAGCTGGACATTTCAACAAGACTCAGCACCGTCCCACAAAGCTCGCATGACACAAATTTTTTTAGAGAACCACGTTCCTCGGTTCATTTCCTCACAACAGTGGCCTCCTTACTCGCCAGACTTGAATCCAATGGACTTCTCGGTGTGGTCTATTTTGGAGGCTGCTGTGTCAATAAAAAGGTATGAAAGTGTGGACACGCTCAAGGCAGCGCTTCGTCGGGAATGGAAAAGAATACCGCAAACCCATCTTCGTGCGGCCTGCGATGCATTCGTTGGAAGACTCGAGGCCGTAATCCGTGCCAAAGGAGGTCATATCGAACAATACTGATGATTTTCATAAAATTTAATGTTTTTTTTACAATTTTCTTTCAATTTTTAATAAATCTTACTTTGAATAACTAAATAACATCATTTAAAATTGGTAACACTTCGAGTGACGGACCCGTAATAATCTGACCGATAATAGTGACGAAATTGATTCCGAGGATGACTTATTATAATTCAATTGCGATTGTTTTATGGAAATTATATTGATTTTTGACAAGTTGTACAGTTAGAAAATATATCAAAGGAAGATCCCACACTGATCCGCTTCCCACAACAGTGCGCGGATCTGCGATGTTTTACGTTGCACCGAAATATTTTTCTTTTTGGACACAGCACAGCATACAGTCCAACATACTGACGATGCCTCTCCGCGCAGGAACTCTATGCTACTCTATCTATCCCGCGCAGCGTCGCGGGAAGCGGATCAGTGTGGGAACTATATTTTCTAACTGTAAAACTTGCTGAAAGTGCATTTACATTGGATTATTTTTAGGTTTAGGTTAATGGTAGTACTTAACTTTACCAACAGTGAATTTTGATATTATCAGTGTAGAGGGGTGGGTCGCGTCAAAGGAGCCAGTCTGGGGAAGTACCTCCAGCTCACAGAAAACCGCAGCTAAATAATAACTCCTTGGAAAACCATTGTGTTCCTGCGTGGGAGTGAGGTCACCAGTAAGGTACTAAGGAGTTGCTGTGTTAGCAGTAGAAGTAGCATTGCGCGAGTGATACTTAATGTATAAGCAAGCGTTCATAAGCAACGGTAACCGCTTTATTTGTATACCTGCTGTTGTTGTATAAAAGAAAGTGGTTATGCAAATTCTTGTGAACCATTCAATTATGAAGATCCTAAGGTTTGCCTAGAGTATTCTACGGTATGTAGCCCTTCAACATGAGTAAAAAGAACCTGAAAGGTTTCTACATGATCATTTGTAAAGTTGCTTTATATTACAAGTGATTGTTAACCATCTAAGTACTATTACACCTCCCATAGTCAAGAATTACTGTCGCTATAGCAGTGACATGATCTTAGAAAAAAAAATTGCCAGTGCGTTACAACTATGTCGCACTTTCAATATATAGGGTAAGCTTATGTCCTTTTCTTGTCAATAAAACAAAAAAAGAGACAGCATAATTGATACTACTATATTTTAAAAACATGTTTTAATACACACCTTACTAGAATACAATAATAATTACCCAGTTAACTGAGAATAAATTCATAAAAATTCCTCATCATTCCCATTAAGGCACAATATGTGGAATGCTTGCAAAAAAGTTGTGCAAAAACGTGAATTCTCGTTACATAATACACAAGCGTACAGTCGGCCACAAGAATAAGTAGCAAGCATTTATACGAATGCTACGCGACGCACGAATTATCGGGAGTATCAAAAAAGGCCGGTCGAATGCATAAAAAAGAAAGAAAGCTCAGTAAGTCGACAAGAAATTATGATACTACCAAATACACGGTTAAAAAGTGCATGCGTTTTATGCAGTTGTGTACTGTGTTGCCAATTATCTTGAATGGTTAAGCGGTTGTTTTCGAGAATGATGGGTGGATTTGACTACAAAATTGTTGCCGGTTGTACATAGGTTTTTAAATTAGCTACATTTAGCTGTCGGGATGATCGTAATGTAATATTTACTTCGCTGTTTAATCTGGTCTTTAAACACAATATTACAAATGCGAAACGAGCTCGGTGTGTTTATTATCTTTACAGGATAAACCCTGTTGTAATAAGATTGGTAAAAAGGGAGCGTGAGACCTCGAGAAGGTCCTAAGCTACGATTACTAGTCAATTGGCGGGCAAACGCTAGTATTTGTTATTTAAGTAAATATTTTATTTAATATTCATATTAGATTGACTGAAAGTTTGATGGAAAACAAGTTTACTGTACTTCTTAAACGAGCACATGGCCGGCGCTATGTGGAATGATCACTTTAGTGTTTATAATACAAACTTGCATTTACACTATTGCTTTCTTTCTTTCCTCACAATCTCATTCATTAGTAGAAATACTGTGCGGATAACTCGTCGATAATAATAGAGAAATAATACGAGATACGACAATAACTGCACACTGTTAAACTAGAATAATGTAAGAAAGAGAGTTGGTCTGAAAGAGAGTGTCGGTGTTATGATAAGAACACACATGCTCCATTGATTCGGAAATGTAGAAAGAATACAGGATGGAAGAATGACGAAACAGATATACAATGGAAAGTGGAAGGATTAGGAGACGAGGAAGACCAAGACTCATCTACCATGAACAAATTGATCGTGTTTTATCAGAAGGTGGGGTGGCGGTGAAACCGGCGAGTGCGCATGAAAATAACTATTAATGTTAAAGAAGCGAGTGAGGTGTGTAAAGACTGCGTCTTAGAGCTCTCGGTTCTCTCTGCCTACAACGCGTGGGAGCTGGCGTGAAGATACATTCATAAACTAGAGTAAAAAAAACCCAAAAATATGGTTATTAATTTCTGTTTTTTGTACTAGTTTAATATTTTTTTTTGTTTATCTAGTTAACCTGATTATGCTTTTTTATAACTTCGTCTGCGGGTCCTTTGAACCTTTCACCAAGTACAGTTAAGGGTTAAAATCAAACAAGAGACTGGTATTATATCCAATTCTTTCTGTGATATCTATATTGCAATCAAAAATTTGTATTATGTCCGTGATTGTCAATCAATTAATCAATTCGTCGTGTTCCTGTCATGTTCGTTTCCGTCAGCATGTCGTGCTATGCAGATAAGCAAATTAATTGATGTAGACTTTCAGACCAGTGTTAGTTAGCCGGAAGTTTATTTATTTCTTTACTACATATATATGTATATATATACATATCGTTACGCCTGTGGTAGGCAGAGACTATGGATCGCCAGGTGCACCGATCCAAACATACCTACCTCTCTCACTTCTTCCACACTCACCAACCTCTTCATGTATGCTCTTCGGTTTTGGGTACTTGTGATTTGGCATTTTTGTAACACATCACCAATTTGATCTATATGTATGCGCCTAGGATGGCCCCGACCGATATCTCCATTTACTCTTGCCTAATACATTTCTTTTTTTTTTACACAACGTCGGAAGGCATTCAAGCATACGTCCCATCTGATCTAAAGCTGATAATATATATAGCCTATGAACGCTTGTAATACATTAAGTGTCACTCGCGCGATGCCTCCTCTGCTGCTAACACAGCAACTTTCCGATGCGCTTATCGATTTATGTATTCCCTTCACATATTATTCATGTAACTTAGCACACATAAGTACTTATTTCGTAGCTTTAAGTAAACAATACGCAGTCTGGAAAATTCATTTTTTTATTCACTACGTATATAACATTAACGTTTTATCTTTTAGCAACGAAACGGAATCTGAATAGGTTTCGTATTCAAAAGTTCACACTGAATCCTTGTAAAATCACTCACACGTCTGTCTGTCTGTCTGTCAGACACTGACATTTACCTCGGAAAGTGTTTGACCTGCAATTTGACATTCAGCATAACATATTGACCTCATACATTCGTAATCTAATAATAACTTCTCAAACATAACTGTGCAATGAAACTTAGATGGGTTCATGTGCAATATCGAAAAACCTTTTTTTAAATATAATTCTATAGGGTTGAAATAGTACACCAGATATCTTAAGCATGCTCAACGCGCTATAGGTCGTTTTGTATGCAACCATGTAATAGAATCTGAGGAATGGCATTTTGGCCATTTGTCAAGTTTTACGATGCCCTAGTGAGAACACAATAATATAGTATCGTCAAGTTCCTCAGGTCTATAGAACACTATTCCGACGACTTGGTACAAGTATGTTTCATGGTGATAAATTGAATTAACGTAATTTCACGAAACTTGACTTACCATTGCTGTTTATACATTAAATGATTATCATCGAGCTGGTACAATGTTAGAAATGGAATCGAAAGATCAAAATTTTAACCACTTGCCAAGTTTTACGAGAATGAATGTAATTAATGTATTTTCACAAATTTGGCAAATGAGTGTAATTTTAATTAACAGGACACAATTTCAGCCACTACTTTCATAATGATAAATGAAATTTGAATGAAATATGAAGGAATTAAAATTTATTTGCTAGATTCTCGAGATTGAATTCATACAATAAATTCATGTAGTTTCCACCCGTCCGACTTGCCGTATGGGCTTTTTTTGGGAATACCGCGTGTATTTCTAATTTTTTTAAATTATGCTTATTATTTAACTGCTATTCAAATAATAAAAAATTAACACTATACATTATCCTCATTACAACTGTTTTAAAACATTGTGAAAGCATATTTACTAGAAAAATGTTAACAAAATTAAACATGGAACCATTTTCTCTATGGGCAGGATTCACCTATTGTCGTTTGCGTAGACTATCCTAGGACCTACATAATAACAATTTATATAAAACAGAGACAAAATAATTGATTAGCAAACGTTGACATTTGGCTGGCAATCTAACAGATCACTGCATGCATTACAGTTAATAAACCGAGTAAGCCTTTTCATTAGCAGTCGGGGCCATCTTGATATGGCCAGCAGCCGAGCGGCGTCGCTCCGGAGTAGAAGCTGATCGACTCAGGTTTTTTTAACACTAATTAGTGTAATGAGCTTTGCTTTGTCTTTTCTAACGTGTGATTCGTGATGTCAGGGTTTGAATTTACAGAAAAAAGCGAGTTTAATCCATAGAGGTTTCAGAAAACCTATACCAGAAATAATATAATAATAATAATAAATATTGTCGGACAAATTACACAGCGCCACCTAGCCCCAATGTAAGCGAAGCTTGTGTTGCGGGTACTAGACAACTGATAAATACGTAAATACATATTTTTTTTGTAAATACATACTTATTATACATAGAAAATACCCAGGCCAAGACAAACAGACATGTTCATGCACACAAATGTTTGTCTTGTGTGGGAATCGAACCCACTAGCGTAGGTGGCAAAGTAAAAGTCATTTACGACTGAGCCACCGAGCTCGACAGAAATAAAAGGAATTTTTTTATTACAGTGCACAGCGAGCAAATCTCATTGTTACTGCTTTTTATATAACGTCGGCAGGCATACAAGTATACAACCCACCTGATGTAAAGTTGATACCGTGACCTTGTAATAAATTAAGTACGCTTTGCGTGATGACACCTCTGCTGCTAGACAACTACTCCTTAGGAGCTTACTGGTCACTCACTCGTCTGAGTGCAACAACTCTCCAAGGTGTTGTTTGGCTGCGGTTTTCTATGAGATGAAGCCACTTCCCCAGTCGGGCTGCTTTGATGAGTTGTCTCTCTTAAAAATACTCAGATCAACACAAACAGACAGCAAATGTTTGTTCTGTGTGAGAATTAAACCCACGAGCCTAGATGTTAAAAATAGTACTACATCACCGGGCTTATCAAAAAGTCGTTTAAATTTACAAAAAAAAAAACGCGAGTCTAATTCAATGACGTTTTGGATAACCCGTACCAGAAATAGATGGAAAATCTCCCTCCGTCTACTACGATCTACGGTCTAGATCTCCATGTCGATCACTCATCAATCTACATAGTTTTTGTTTTTTTTTTATACAACGTTGGGAGGCAAACAAGCATACGGCCCACCTGATGTAAAGTGATAACCGTAACCTATGAACGCTGATAATACACACGATACCGCATCTGCTGCTGACGTTCCTTATACGACTTTCGTCGATGTTATTTATCTTGAATTCTCGAGGAAGTGTCTGATCACTTTTGTCGTGGGAATATGGATCATTAATCGTTTGTACACAAAATCACTTGGAATACATATTATAAATATGCAAGTATGTAGTGTATGCTGTGTCTGTTTATTGCTTAAGCAATGATAGCTCAGTGGATATAGAACCGGCTTATTGACCAACAGGTACGCGGTTCGAATCCTGGCTTGTGCCACTAAATAGGAAAACATCGTGAGGAAATCCTCAAGTCCAAGAAATTATACTTCGAAAGACGCGTGACCTAACCTAGAAAAGGTCTGGTTTCCATATGGATTGTTTGTTTCGATACAACGTCTAGAGGTCACAAACATTCGGTCCACATGATATAAAGCGGTTACCGTAGCCTATGAATGCTTGCAATACATTAAGTGTCACTCGCACGGTGCCTCCTCTGCTGCTAACACAACAACAGTTGTTATTTGGCCGCGGAATTCTCAGACGTATTCGTAATTCCCCAGACGAGCTGTTTTGATGCGCCCTACCTCTCTTTAAACATCCAGACCAAGACACCAGATATGTTCATGTGCACAAATGTTTGTCTTGTGTGTGAATCAAACTCACGAGCGTTGGTGTCGAAGTCACGTCATTCACGACTACACCACCGAGCTCGTCAAAAGTTGATTGTGGAAGTCTGACGGTAGTCGTTCTATGAAACAATATCAGTATATGCCAGTATATTGGTATTATCAGATAATAATTCTTTATTTGCCATTGGGCCCTCGCGGGCACTTAGACACGTCTTACAGTTTTTGAAATATAATCTTATTGTATTTTATTTAATTCTCTTTTTACTTTTTTCCTATTTTTTATCTACTAGCATTTCGGAAATGACCATTGGCTAAGAAGAAATGCCGAAAGAAACTTGCCAATATAGGTCTCTTTTAAAATTGTCAATTAGATATTACAAAAACAAAAAACACATAAGCATATTGGTACAATAATGATATCAAATGGTAAAATTAAAGATTATTAAGAACAGGTAGTCTGTGCTGAATTATTTCCAGACATCCTTGTCAGTTATATATTCATCAATTCTATAATAAGCTCTTCTACAGAGAGTATTTTTAATGTGCTTTTTGAATACATTGTCAATATCAATTTATATTATGTGGCTGGCACCGATTCCAAAAATCGTAAGTAATTGAGACCAATTATTTTTCGCTTTTTAGTTCCTGGGTGTTTTTGAAGGCGGTTTTTTTTATTTAAAAATACTAAATTTTTTGCTTTTTACAAAAGTCATCACAAACTTTTGCTCATGGGAACCACAAACCAAAACATTATCTGTGTATATATTTTTGGTTTTGTTGATTTTCTCTAAAGGCGCCTAATCAATTTCGATAAAATTTGTATGGGACTACCTCTTAAGTATGACCTACCAAACGAAAAAAAATTATGTAAATCAATTATGATTGGCGGAATGATCGTGTAATAAACATACAAAAATAATACAGTCGAATTGAGAACCTCCTTCTTTTTTGAATTCGGTTAAAAAATATGTATATTTGCTAAATCCTCAGCATTAGCAGACCTCGTCCATCCTATTAGATTAGGAAGCGGGATAATGCTAAGAAGAAAGTATAATCCAGAATCCAGATCTTTCTAAGGTTAGTTCACGCGTCTTTCGAAATACAAATTCTTGGACTTGCTGGTTTCCTCATGATGATTTCCTTCCTTTTTTTGTATGTATATTACGTGATGTCTTCGCCAGTTGTAGATTGATTTTAATGATTCATTTTTTATTATGTTGGGTATACCTTGAGGATGGTTCAGTTAAGTGATGTAGCGTGTACAGTTTTCCAGAAGCTCTTGAAAACCTAAATTAATCTGTGTATATCGACCAACTTTTCGGTTGATACGAGTATCTTCGTAAATTGTAAACGGATTTTCATGATTCTTTCTTAGTGAGGACTAGCAGAAGCCCGCGGCTTCGCACGCATGAGATTTGGGCTTTTAGTAGCCTTTATTTCTCAGTAGACATGATATTGTTTCTGTTTAAAAAAAAAAAAACAAAGTTCAGGGTCGTAGATGCAACCATAGAGCGATACAATTTTCGTACAGCGCCATCTATTGACCTTTACAGGAGGCAACGTATATGTATTTTATTTATATTACATAAAAAATGCGTAGTTATTTTATGTTACAAAAAATACGTATTTTATGAAAATAATAAAAATTAAATTGCAAAGTCCCCCGGAGGTGAAGATATTTCCCCCAAATTTTAACAGTTTTTCATTTTTTATGCAGGAACCCTAAATATTTCCTACCTACCAGTGAAAGTCCCGTTAAAATCGGTTCAGCCATTTCGAAGATAAGCCCGGACAAACAAACAGACAGACAGGCAAAAAGTTAAAAATGCGTATTTAGGCTTTGGTAACGTGAAAATAATAATATGAGCTTAAGATAAAGGCTTTATTTTGAAATCACAGACAGACACTTCAATTTTATTTATATGTATAGATTTGATGTAGATACGACGATATACAATGATAAATTAAAAAGTCATTAAATCAAACTTTTTTATTAAAAAGTAGAACCAAGTTCATCGAAGTCAACGCCTAATAGTTGGTTTATATGTACTGACATCGATTTCGAAGAAGTCAATTCAATGTTTTATTTAAGTTTTGTTAGGTACTTCAGCAATTTCGGACGTTGCCATGCGGCAGTCTTCTTCATACTTTTCTTCAAACTTTACTTGTTTTATTGAAGAAGCTATATAATTATCTAAAACAAAGGAATGTATTTAAGAAACGTTTATAGATCTTTACGAGAAAGCAACAATGGTAATCTTAAACCGAAATCATGCTCAGTTACATAAGAGATGATAGTAAAGACCACTAGCTCTCTCCACGGCGACGGCTAAAAGCTGAAAATGCTATTTCGCTGAATGGAAAATATGAATAGGTACTCATAATCTTGAAGCGTTGTGAGATTGCGCTCACATGTCTATGTTCGTTTTTTAGGGTTCCGTGCCCAAAGGGTAAAACGGAACCCTATTACTGAGGCTCCGTCCGTCCGTCCGTCCGTCCGTCCGTCTGTCACCAGGCTGTATCTCATGAACCGTGATAGTTACATAGTTGAAATTTTCACAGATGATGTATTTCTGTTGCCGCTATAATAACAAATACTAAAAATATAATAAAATAAATATTTAAGGGGGCTCCCATACAACAAACGTGATTTTTTTGCTCATTTTTGCTCGATATTGATAACCGCAACAAGTAGACGCTTGAAATATTCACAGAATATTTAGTTATATATTCACTTTAAGAATAAGTAATTAAATTAAAATAAAACAAATATTTAAGGGGGGCTCCCATACAACAAACGTGATTTTTTTGCTCATTTTTGCTCGATATTGATAACGGCAACAAGTAGACGCTTGAAATATTCACAGAATATTTAGTTATATATTCACTTTAAGAATAAGTAATTAAATTAAAAAAAAACAAATATTTAAGGGGGGCTCCCATACAACAAACGTGTTTTTTTTGCCGTTTTTATAGGTAGGTAATGTTACGGAACCCTTCGTGCGCGAGTCCGACTCGCACTTGACCGATTTTTTTATACTACGTCGGGTGGTATACAAGCATACGGTCCACTTGATGTAAAGCAGTTACCGTAGCCTATTAACGCTTGTAATATATTAAGTATCACTCGCGCGATGCCTCCTCTGCTGCTTACACAGCAACTCCTTGGGAGCATGCTGGTGACCTCACTCACACGCAGGAACGCAACAACCCTCTAGGGAGTTGTTATTTGGCTGCGGTTTTCTGTGAGGTGGAGGTACTTCCCCAGACGGGCTGCTTGGATGCGCCCTACCTCTCTTAAACACACAGAACAAGACGCATATGTTCATCACATGATTATTCTGTTTGGGAATCGAACTGCCGAGACTTGGTGTTAAAGTTATCAAACTGTCGTTGTCCACAGGCAACGGTTGCCTCTTCAGATGTACCGTTTTTTTATACAACTTTTACAAACAAGTATATGGCCCACCTGATGTAATTCGGTTACCATAGCCTATGAATGCTTGTAACACATTAGGTGTCACTCGCGCGATACCACCTCTGTTTGCTAACACATCTGCTCCTTAGGAGCTTACTGGTGACCTCACTCACTCGCAGGACCACAAAAACCCACCAGGGAGATGTTATTTGGTTGCGATTTTCTGTAAGTTAGAGGTACTTTCCCAGACGGGCATGCTTTGATGCGCCCAACCTCTCTTAAAATTTTCTTCTTTAAACACAAATTTTTCAGATACAATTCTATTATATATATTTCTGAGATTCATAGCAATTATCGTAATACATCCAGCTGAAAGTGTGTATGACCCCTTATGGTCAAGAATCCACGGATTTCCAATTACATCCATATTGGGCCGTGGGCTATTGTATTGTACCACGGCTAGTTAGGGAAGTGAGGTGTGCGCATACGAGATTATTACATTCGCATATAACACCTATGTGAATATATGGGAATATATTATATATCTGTCGCAGAGGTAGCAACACCATATTGAGAAGCCCGGAAGAAATCAATCCCCGTGATGCTAGTTTTAATAATAACGGATCAAAATGTCAAGTCGGCGCTTGGGTGGAATCGACATTGTTGGATTGGCAACACCGGTTGTGTTTGTTATGGTTTGCTCGAAATGTCGATTGTTGTCAGTTGTCAAAAACGTCAAGATGATTGGAAGCGTCATTGGAAGCGCATTACGAATCGAGCAATGGCACGAGCCAATCGCACGGGTCGCGTCCACCACATTTTGAATCCGTTGTAATCTACGATCTAAGCACAACTTTTGTTAAAAGTATTGTGGTAATTGGCTGATTAAATATTGAGAAGATTAACTACGCTGGTATTTCGCTTTATTCGCCATGAACAACGAGCCACCTGACGACCGTTACATCCATGTTCTGACATATCTTATATAACGGGATTTTCCCGGTCATTGATATAGCCGTGCACGGGGATATGAATCCAATGCATAGAGGGCCCTTTGAGAAGATTCTCGTTATGTCGTACCCCCACCGAGACCCTCTCCTGAAAATGTTGATGGAACAATATATCCACGAACAGGTCTCATCAGGTATTGGGACTATTGCAAATGTGTTGGAAATTATTGGTCTGTTGTAATGAGATCTGGAGGGATTATATAATGATCTTTATTATGATTGGTAAAGATAAAGATAAAAAATCAAAAATCAGTATCTAGAATAATGCGAGTATTATTTTTCGTTTATTGTTTAATTTTACGGGTATCGTGTTACTTTCTATACATTTGATACTAATGGTGTTATAAGGTTTTTCTTACTTATTTAGTGTCTCTTTATACATTTTTGATGTGCTGATGCATTTTTTTTATACTACGTCGGGAGGTATACAAGCATACGGTCCACCTGATGTAAAGCGGGTACCGCAGCCTATTGGCCATCTAGGGAGTTGTTATTTGGCTGCGGTTTTCTGTGAGGTGGAGGTACTTTCCCAGACGGGCTGCTTTGATTTTATTTTACCTTCAAGTTTTGATTTTATTTTTTTTGTTAAATGTATGAAATCTAAACCACTGGATTTTGATACCTGACTTTTTGTTTGATATTAGTAACTTAAACTGAAAGGAAAACTATCACGGAGGCTTTAGTTTATTATTAAATTACCATCTACCAGCTGGTGTTATAATTAAAAATAAATATTTAAATTCATATTATATTGCGTAGATGACTATAGAACTATTTACCTGCGCGAGCCAGATTCTTTGCCAGTATTTTTTAATTAGAATAATCCTTTAAGACGTCCCCATTTGACACATAATGTGGCCAGCGCCATATTTCTCGAAGCCAGCCCCGGGCGTGACTCCGCCGCACCGCTGTCCATATTTGGCGCTGGCTGCTGCCTGTTTGGTGTTTAGTGACAATTAAGGTTACCACTTTGGCTAGTGGGATCACGAGCGCTATTAGCGTGCGGACATAGGGTTTATTGGGGGTGTATCTAGTTCTATGGGGATTGGTGATATTTTCTGCAATATCTCAAATAATAAAATATATTTATCTGCCTCATAATATATGTTTTCCACTTAGCTTGGCATTTATCTATCTATAACTTCACGCCAAATCCCTTGCGGGGTAGGCAGAGAGAACCGAGCGCCACGTGACTCGATCCTTACATATCTCACTCGCTTCTTTAACATTCATTGCTCTTCTCATGCACGCTCGCCGGTTTCTAGGGCTCCTGACATCACCTTCTGATAGAAAGGCATTTATCTGTACGTATTATGTCTCTAAAAAGGTTCCTCCAACATAATTGATGTAACGTTTTTTAATGATCCATGTAAAGATTATTAAAAAGGACTAATAGCCTAGTAGATTATAAACCGCCCTGTTCATCAACTGGTCCCTGGTTCGTATCCTAATATGTATGCACCGCTGAATTCATGTTTTCAGATTTATTTACATATTTGTAATTATCAGTTATCATAAAATACATCAAACGATTTCTATTTACAATATGTACCTACTTGAATAATAATTGTAAAATAAGATTTAACAGGGAGAGCCAGAAGTTCTGTAGCACAGGCGTCTGCCCAGTTCAGACTCCTGACTCTCACAAGGATTTATTCATCACAATCATAAAAACTATGTAAACTTTGTGGGCAGTAAAAAAGATTATTATTATATATATTATATAATTGTTCGGCAGGGAAGGAAAATAACGTTAGGAAACCAGGACGTCTAAGAAATTTTCTTTCGAAAGACAAGTCACCTAACCATCTATCACTTAACTTAGATTGTAGAGGTCTGATGGCATTCTCTCCTTGTCAAAAATCAGTATCTTCCCCAAATCTTAGGAAGAAGATAATTAATGTGAATGAGAATTATTTTGAAGGAGTGGATATTCCATTATTAGAGCGATTTACAAGTCTCAGTCGTTTAAGATCGATCTTTTTTTGATACAACGTCGGGAGCTACACAAGCTCACCTGATGCAAAGTGGTTACCGTTGCCTATGAACGATTGTAATACAGTAAAGCCTTTGCTGCTAACAATATATTAAATATATTTATCATAGTTTAAGATGTGTGCGCAGTAAATAAAATAACAGAGAATATGAACTTTATTAATAAACAGAATAGAATTACTTTGGTTTTACGATCTTTTTACGATGTTATTCAGTAGCAATAGCGGGATGTCGCTAAATATGCATCACAACGTTGTAATTTGTGGACTTATATGTTTTATACAATATTATATGAATACCTAGTAGGTGTACCTGCTGCGGTGAAGGACGGTGAAGGAAAACATAGTGAGGAAATACCAATGATAGCCCAGTGGCTGAAGAACCGGCCAATTGAACGCAGTTTATCCGGTCCCCGATTCAAATACTGACTTGTACCACTAAATTCATATTTCTGGATTTGTGTATATATTAGTAATGATCACTAGCTCGATGCTGATGGAAATCATCATGAGGAAACCGGAACGACTAAGAAATTATATTTGGAAAGATGTGTGGTCATACCTAAGAAAGGTCTAGTTTTCCCCCTGGATTTTGGGTGTCTGACGGCAGTCGTTCCCAGTAAAAATGAGTACTTTCGCCAAATTCTTGAACTTAGGTAGCGGATGCCGCCAACTGTACTCTTTGAAGTAATAGGATAATGCTTACGCAATCATAATCTTGGAAATATAGCGCTTGAAAACGCTTACACATTCATAGTCTTGTAGACATTAGCACTTGAAAACGCTTACACATTCATAGTCTTGTAGACATTAGCACTTGAAAACGCTTACACATTCATAGTCTTGTAGACATTAGCACTTGAAAATGCTTATACATTCATAGTCTTGGAGACATTAGCGTTTGAAATGTAATAGTAGTAAATGAATTATCCCAGTTGTGGCCAGTGGTTATAATTAGAAAAAAAAAACGCAACCACCATTTCTCTTTGATGCCGTCATCGAAAGGAAATAAAATAAAATGGAGTTTTATTATTCAAGCAATAGTTTCATTAAAAAAATATCACCTAGCAAAGTAATAATAGAACATTATGTAAAACGTTGTTACTTCAAACTTGTTTTTAATAAACGATAATTCAATCGCTGTGTTATCTTAATTTAGTCTACCAAATGTGACTTCTGCCGATACAGAAGTTCGCATTAAGAATAATAAATTAGAATTATAGTAATTTAAATAATAAAAAAGAAAAATATCTAAAATTAATGAAATACAACAAGATTAATAATACAATAACATTTCATTTTATAAATGTAATACGTGTTTAAGTGCGAGGGTCCAATGGCAAATAAAGAATTTTATTTTATCTTTAATTAAAAATAATAAAATAATCTTAAATTAGCATTACACTATTACAAGATTCATGTACGATAAAGGCGTCAATACTTGGATTCCATTTTGACGATTTCATTTGCAATTAAATACATTAATAAAGAAAAAGCAATTCTCATCACGTTTCACTTGCATCGAAAACATAACATCAATTACCTTTAATTATAACCAAACAAACTTCCCATGTGTATGATTGGAATATCATTTTATAGTTTAAAATAAAAATGCATTTATTGCCGTGGCGAATCGCATCTTTCGATAGCAGAAGTAAAAAATTGCTAATTTAACGCTGTTGAATACTTTACTGTGACAAATATTGTATTATGTTGCTAGTTCATTAGCTTTTAGTATTGGTATATCTTCAGTCCCGTGCAGAGATTTTTGCTTTACAATTCTCAAATCCCACGAGGGATTAACTATTTTACTTTTGGGCAGGAGTACCTGGAAATCAAATTAACTTTAATAATGATCAAACAAACGTCCATTGCGTATAACTGGAATATAATTTTATAGCTTAAAATAAAAATGCATCTATTGCCATGGCGAATCGCATCATTCAATAGCAGAAGTAAAAAATGCTGTTCGTGTGGGCTACTGTAAGTTTAACTGTGATAGTATTTGTATTTTATTGGTAGCTCATTAGCTTGTATTATTAGCTCCGTGTAGAGATTTTTGCTTTACAAATCTCAAACCCGTGAGAGATAGAACTATTATAGTTCTGGGCATGAGACAAATGAACTTTCCTTGTGTATTATTGGAATATAATTTTATGGCTTCATATAGAAATGTATCTGTTGCCGTGGCGAATCGTATCATTCAACAGTAGAAATAAATATTTACTATTCTAAGGAGCTACTGAATATTTTGCTGTGACGGTTACTTGTATTTTATTTCTAGCTCATTAGCTTTTATTACTGTTATTTCTTCAAGTCCGTGCACAGGTTCTTGCTTTACAAATCTCAACTTAGACGAGGGATGAGCTATTGTAGTTCTGGGTATCTGGAGATCAGTATTTACCTTCTGATGAAAGATAAACTGTGAGAATTGTTGATGAAAACGGGTAAGGTGATTCAAGTTATAGGTTAAAATTTTAGCATACTATATTCTTTATCTCGTACATTACCGTTTATTTCTTTGCACAACCTTCACAGCTTTATGGTTGTCAAAAGCGATGTCAAATGTCGAAAGTGCTTTGCATGGCGTTACATTATACTCCATTCAATTTCCGAAGTCCCATTAAAATATATTCATTTAGTATATAATAAACACGAATAAAATTTAATATTTTTCATACATTCAAATGATTGATATAATACGATAAATAAAGACTGACTTTTTGTACAACGTCGGGAAGCATACGGCCCACCTGATGTAAGATGGTTCCCGTAGCCTATGAAAGCTTACAATATATACCTATAAAGTAACACCGCGCGTTGCGTCCGCTGTTGCTAACACAGCCACTTAGGTGCCGCTAGTCTCACTCAATCGCAGGAAAACAACATCTCCTACATACGCATTGTAAACGACCAAAATACATTCAGAGAGTCGTTATGGGATTTCGTAATTGGAACGTTATTACCATTTCATCCCGTGCTATTTATCATCACTTATCTAAAAACAAAACACTAGCATTCGAACTCTCAAACGTTGATTAGAACGTATTAAATGGGATTGCAGGAAATATAAACGGCTGCAAGATAACAACCAAGTCATCAAGGCTTAAAGTCGAAATGGGTGAACCCGTATATTAAGGGCAGTAAAACTTTATTTTTATTCATGTCCTTTTAAAAGGACAGGCCGTTCGTTCTTTGACTTTAATGTTGCATTAATATGCCCTTAATTGATATCTGAATTTGTAATAATATTAATTGTTAAGTTTATTACAGCGGCTTGACGTCTTCTTGGCGAAATAAATAACTTTTATTGTTCGAATTCGATAAGGCTCTGTAGTTGCTGTTCTTCTTAGTGTTTCTAATTCTTCAGGATTGGCGGGGTTCGCTACCTAAGCCTAACGATTTGGCGAACATACTGATTTTTTCATGAAGCGGCTGCGGTCAGACCACCACAACCGAGAGGAAAAATCATATCATTCTTAGGTTAGGTCCCACGTCATTCGAAATATAACTTCTTGGACGTTCGGGATTCCTCATGATGTTTTCCTTCACCGCAGTGATAATTACAAATACGTACCTACATAAATCAAATTTAGTGATTCGAACTAAGGACCTGTGGGTCACAAGGTAGGCTATCGTTGCTCTCTAAATAATAATGAATCCTACTGCTTACCAGTTTGGCAAACGTTTGTTTAATAAATAATTGTAAATGTTTCGAATCGCGGGAGCTCTGTAGTTAATATGAGTGCAAATTTTAGAGTGCCGCGCAAAGGTGACTAAAGTACTCCAAGTGCGGTCTGACTTGAGTCTTGAGATCTGTCTAAAATATACTACAAGTGTCCAAAAACCACGATAGTTGCTACATTAAGGATGGTGGTATATTCGTTCGGCGCCTGAAGAAGTGTAAAACAAATTGAATTCAACAATTTTTAACGGAAGTATCGCGTGTTTTATTTATTTTGTTGAACCTGACGTTTCGAATGCTTAGCAGCGTTCGTGGTCGCAGGAAGACTAAGGTGATATTTGTCTTACATTAGTTATTCAATTATTACATCTACCGACATCGATGGATTAATTATATATGTTCCGATTCACACAAAAATCGCTCACGGTGTCCGATTGTTTTTTAGTAGATCTCTGAGTTTGTGACTTGATTATTTTTAGGACTGGATCCCAAGCAGGTGGTACTTGCCAACCATCTTCTCTATTGAAATTGGGGTGTTTTCTTAAAACACCTTTCTTTCGTAAAAATT
Source organism: Pyralis farinalis (assembly GCA_947507595.1). Lineage (NCBI taxonomy): Eukaryota > Metazoa > Arthropoda > Insecta > Lepidoptera > Pyralidae > Pyralis > Pyralis farinalis. Next base: position 33,373,377 of record OX382271.1, on the reverse strand, counting down.
GAAGAACCAATGTAAATTGTGGGGTTGGGTGGTGTGAGTGAAAATATATCTAATAGCGGGGAGTTGTTAAGGTCAATCTGTTTGTTCATGAGAGTAATAACATTATTAATAATAAAAAATCTAAAATAACGGCTGGATATATATATATATATATATATATATATATATATATATATATATATCGGAATAATGACTATTCAATGAATATTATTAAGTTTTTATTTTTTTAATTTTCTTTAGGTATTAGTTACAAAATTAGAATACTTTACCTATACCTATACTTTTTATGCATAAAATAGATGTGCAGGCGTGATGGTAAGCAAATACAGCATTTAATAAACCAAAGCTATGAATATATTTATATTCTTAGACTGAAACATATAAAACAGAAATATGATATTATGAAAGAAAGAATGCCGAAGAAACAAGGGAGCTAATCCATTCAGTTTTTTTAACATAATAACTTCACTTATGTGCAGAGCAAATATAAATTTTCCACTTAGGTATTACTTAAGATTTTAATAATAATCCTTTATATTACATTATTCACATGATAATAAAACTTTAGCCAAAAAATCTAGACTAAAATATCAGAAAAACCTTAGTCATTGTCTTGATGAATAAAAATGATGCACGATTTTTGATGTTGACTTTCAATGGAATTATAACTTTGGTATGAAGGCTTAGAGTTTATTTTCAATTGCAAGAGGAAGATCTAACACCATTGGTTCCGTTGTTAATACGCCTTTTTTCTTAGCTATTTAGGGTTGTCGATATTTTGAGGAAAACATTAAACATTACCATTTTATTATTACTAAAAACTAGATGATGACGAAATAATTCGGCGATGAACGAAATTATTTGGGGTCCTTCCATCAAAACTGAAGGCGATTGATTGTTTTAATAGCAATAATTGAATTTCGGTTGAGATTGTCAAATGACAATGATTGAAAAAATGTAAACTTGAACAAAAATTCTATAATTATAAGTAAAAACTAATCTGATTTTTCTTGTAAATAGTCGGTAGGTCCCAAACAGGTGGTCTGTTTGGGATACTACTTAATACATCCCCATTGAACGTTACTAGCAAAGCAATGATTTAAAAAAAAATCTAAATTTTTTGTAGGAAAACCCATAATGCATAGTTGTATACAATTTACTAAAGTTGTGTTTGCTATGTCGTCGAATATGACTCTTCGCGACCAACTTCGCATTTCGACAGGTGTATAAGCTATTAGAATTTAACATTTCTAGTTTATCTTTAGCATATATATGATTGCATAAATCCGAGGAACGGTCCTTCTAGCTTACTCCGTCTCATCTTGGAGTAATGTAGAAGCATGACGAGCTCGGTGGCGCAGTGGTGAAACGCGTTGTTACGCTACTTTGACACCAATGCTCGCGGGTTCGATTCCCACACAGTACAAACATTTGTGTGCATGAACATATCTGTTTGTCTTGGTCTGGGTATTTTCTATGTATAATAAGTATGTATTTACAAAACAAAATGTATACGTATGTTTATCAGTTGTCTAGTACCCATAACACAAGCTTCGCTTGCTTTGGGGCTAGATGGCGCTGTGTAATTTGTCCGACAATATTTATTATTTATTTATTTATATATGTGTATACACACACCAGCGTAATTTCTGCAAAATGACATAGAAGAAAACTTAGATAGATAGTAATTTCCGAAAGAGTGTTGCCCACTTTAATAATTTAGCTAAAAAGAATGTCGATTGGACATCTGTTCCAGAGCTTAACGAATATATTTTTTGTACCAACCCTGACGTCACTTTTTATAAGTCCGGGATAGTGTTTAATGGTCGGTGCTGTAATTTCGGCTGCAGCGGTTGCGGGGAGGGCGGGAGGTAATTATGGACCTGCCTGTGTCATTGCCGGCAGTCCTAACTTGGGAATTGAAAAAATGATGTTTTGATTTGGTCCACGATTGATGTCTGCCTGGAGGTAGCTGGTTTAATGTGGGGGAGGCCTAACGTACGTCAGATGTATGGGAGACTATCGACGAAACGAAGATAAATTTTAGACATCTGTAGGTAGGTATACATTTTAAGTCGTACAAAACTGTACGTACCGAGGTATTCCATGCAACGCCTAATTATCTAAACGCCATATAATATATATAAATATGTAAATACATTTTACTACTCATTCTATAGGGTTGAACAGTTAAGTAATTTATCAAGGGCAGTCCTACCACTGTGTCTCATGAATAGTCGGAATTAAAAAGGACAACCACCAGATATAGAAATATGAAATTCGTTGAAAGGCCAGGGATATAAATACGGCTATCTTGGAAGTCACAACCGATATAATTTAAAAAAAAATGAATAGGAAGCTTCTAGATTGGACACCCTATTTGGTAAGTATGAGACAGTAAGTGACACAAGTAGCCTATAAGGTGGTTAGTCATGTGACACTCTACCAACTCGACTGTCGTTCAGCACAGGTTTACGATTTATGTTACTCTACGACAGAACCGTATTTGTTTATGATATTTCAATCGGCGAGAGGACTGAATAAAAAAATATTAGAAATAGACCCCAATTGGCAAGGAAACTTTAAAGTTCGATAGTACCGTTAGTTATTCAGCGGATAAACTTTTTAATTTAAATCTCCCGTCGATTGTTCCGTCACTCGCTTTTATGCGAGTTGAACACTACGGTGCATGGAGAATCATGCATTTGAACAAATAACGTTACCTTCTTTAGGAATATTCTGAAAGCAGTTGGCATATCATTCAGCGATTGTGCAACCTATATTGGAATCAATATGCTTTTCTGTACTATATCTTTACGCCAGGTGCCTTGCGGGGTAGGTAGGGTAATAATGCGCACCGCATACCTGATTATAGATCTTCTATTCTTCTTCGCGATATCACGTTTTCTAACCCATTAGGATTGGCGGAGTCCGCTACCTAAGCCGAAGGATTTGGCGAAGACACTGATTTTTTGAGCGAGTGCCGTCAGACTTTCACAACCTAGAGGGAAAACCACATCTTTCTTACGTAAGGTCACACGTCTTTCCTAATTTAATTATTTTCGACGTGTGTGTTTCCTCTCGATGTTTTTCGTCACCGCCAAGCAAGTGATAATGTACATAAATCCAAAAACACAAATTTAGCGGTACATGCTCCCGCCAGGATTTGAACCAGTGTCCCGTTGGCCAATAGACCAGTTCCTTACCCACTGCACTATCGCTGCTCTTTTTCTTGATTTCCTATAGTATTGAAATATAAAAATCCGTGGTATACAATAGTAGAACATCACTGGACTAGTTGTATCTTGTTTAGATTCGTTGTCTTAGCTTACCGTTCACAATTATATGTATATAGTTATTTAAACCATTTTTATTTATACATATAAAGATCATATATACCTGTTTAGTAATATTCACGATTAACTAAAAGTAATTACAAAAATAATACGCACCGCATTCTTGATTACAAGAAACCTCATCTCAATTAACTAACAATAATCGATGTTTTTACAAAAGCCTGCTTAATATCTCAACCATTATTTAGACACTCAAGAGTAATATCCATATGCCTTTACAAAATATATTAGGTAAAAAATTAACCAGCCTACCCAGCGATACCTACGTCAGTTGCATCAACCTCACGAATCCTCATAGAAACAGAACCCATAGACTAATATATTCTTTTTTTCACGCCGCGAGCAATAAAAGTTGATGAATAACAGAGCCCGATAAATATGATAGATGAGACTGGTGATAGAGTAAGTTATCTATGGCACAGATTTCTGAACGATATTTTAATGTAACCGGTATAAAATATTTTGTATTTAAGGCTGCAGTAATTACGTATGGAGCGTTGTAATATTTTGTAATTTAGATCATTTATCATAAAGTTAGTTGTGATTAGAACGCATTAGGGGTTTACAGAGGTACCTATTTATGTTACATTAAAAAAAAATAACAAAACTGTAGTACCTATTCTCTTTAGACAAAATGAGGACCAGAGTAATCATTATGATGAAACTAATCTAGTCATCAATTTGTCAAACATTCGCACCATAGACAATGAATACATATTTGATTGTGATGCACAGACAGTTCAATAAAAATAGTGGTTATTTAATTACTATATATTTTTTTATGATACCATAATTGATACACATGTTATACATCTCAGACAAAGCAAAAAAAGTAAACCTAATTTTCTTATGATTAGACTTATTGACAGCCGAACGAACAAATAACTATGTAACGAAAAATCGTGTTTCACGACGCATAACCTCTAAATTGTAGCCGTTCATTATTTTCCAAAATCCAAATGATACACGAACTAGGTATGTTAATAGGCCCCAAAACTCCTGCCTTGTAATTTGGCCACGTATCATTACGACCAACGCTGGGATTTGATGGATAATGGCGGATAAAAAATATAATGACGCATGAGCGGCCATCTTGGTCTAGTCACTTATTGTAGGTTATGTTTTGATACGTGACTTTTGGATTGCCATCGGTTTTTGGTTATCTCGTCATGAGAATATGTTTTTTTTTTTTATTCGTGAGATTACAATGTGTACAATGGGAAAATGTTTAGATTTTCTTAAAAATAATTTAAACTGTACATGACCAATTCTGCATATTTATTCACTTTCGATTCGTAACATATTTCTTTATTCATATGTTACTTTTTGTATAGATATTAAAAGTCTGTAAGTTCCGCTCTTAGAAGATAGATTCAGAGATTAGTGCGTTCAAACAAACAAACTTTTCCGCTTTATATATAAGTATAGATTATTATTAAAAAGGTGAATTTAAATAATTTCTAAGAACACAAACTTCTAATATTTCAAATAATTTACATAAATATGTCAAATTTACATTTCACGTCATATTTATATTTACTAATAATGAATGTCTTTTATATATTCGTGAACGCTATAATATGTTTTCGTAATCAATAAGAAATCTTTATCTGAATAAATACAAATACTGTCTTGAAATATATCTTGGTGGATGGATGTACAGATTTCATAGCTATAATTCTTTTAAGGAAGTGAACATGCTCGGGGGGAGAAGCTACTTTATATTCGTTTATCTTACTATTTTACATTTGTTACAAGTGGGTATTATTTCTTAGAAACAAGATACATTTAAACGTACACGGCATAAACAATACATACACAACAAAAAACTAATCATTCCAAAATGCCTTATAAAAAGGGATACAATATTATTTATATTTTTGTATTACCGAGACGTATAATAAGCATGGGTATAATGATTTAATGACAAGGCCAAAAACTTTGATACAAGGAAAGGACATTGTTTTTAGGTACTATGTTATGCAGTTAACAATTGATTCACTGTACAGTTAGCATCGCAAGTAGTAAAATAACATACGCCTAAGTTACTTTTGATGTGTTCTGTAAACACATAAACATTGCATAAAGACTTTATCCGCGCAGGCCTTTCTTCATTAATTTTTAATGCAAAAATAATGTTTTTGCGTTCATCATGTAAATTTGTGGCGATTAAGTCATAATGATGAGTAATATAAAGAAATTTAAAATGTTCCAATTCCCTCTTAAGGCAGTTCTCAACTTAGATGCGCCAAGTATACAAATTTAGTTTTTTTTTTATAAACACGATTATTGTTTTTGTAACATGCATCAGCCGCCTGATTTAATGTGGTTACCATAAATTATGAAAGTTTGCAATACAATGAGTGTAGCTCGAGATATAACCTGTGTTGTCAACACGGTAAAACTTCAAGAATGTCATGATAAGCTCAAATCACTCACGGGAATACAATAATTCTCCATGTAGCTGTTATTTTGCTGCAGTTTTCTGTGAGATACTTCCCCAGTCAGGCTGTTTTGATGCGCTCTATCTCTCTTCTGCCAGAGCCTCGATTAATTAGCGTGTCACACCATATGCAGGTGAGGTTGACTGAGCCACTATACCCCCAAATTTTATTTAGAAAATACGATAGAATATATTAAACAACGTAAAGCACGCAATCGAATCGAAATTACGTGTGTAGTAATAAATATGCCAGGACTTTCTTAGCTTATGAATTTAACGATAAGTTTTTATTTTTTTATTTGTTAACCGTGATTACAATAAGCAGTATAATAATGAACGTTAAAGTTCAATGGATGAATGTAATAGATGGAATGATTTTTTATTTACAATACAATTTCAATATGAAAAATAGGAAAGTATTTCTATAGCAGTGAACTAATACTGGCTGAAATGATGATGTCTACATGAGATTGAATCCGCTATTTTAATGAACTTTTAATGCAGTGAATGTATTTTAATATCAAAACAAAAACATTAAGAGTGTAGTCATTATTTAAATAATATTTTTTTGTACGGCGGTCTTGGCTCTTTTTTACCAAAAACGTTGTAGTACGTATTAATTTTTTTCTTCAAAAATTATAATAAATACTATATTTTATTACCACACAGGCTATATTTGTCGCCACGTTTTCTATGTAATTTAAATAACTTTAATATGTGTATCGCGTGATATGTCGACCTTGTAATCACGCCATTTTGAGAAACGACCGGAGATTTCAGTCATTCGTCCAAGTGGCCGGTTGTAGTTGTAATGCAACATTGTTTAAGTAGCTTTATGTCTTGCTAATGGTCTGTTTATGCTAGAATCAGGTTGTGTTGGTACTTTATCATTACAACTGTTATTATGTACAGTGACTGGTGCATTAAAGTGACATCTAAATTAAAAGAACATTTCAGTATCCCTCCTTTTTTTATACTACGTCGGGAGGCATACAAGCATACGGCCCACCTAATGTTAAAGCGGGTACCGTAGCCTTTTAACGCTTGCAATATATTAGGTATCACTCGCGCGATGCCTCCTTTGCTGCTTACACAGCAACTCCTTGGGAGCTTACTGGTGACCTCACTCACAGGCAGAAACACAACAACCCTCTAGGGATGCGCCCTACCTCTCTTAAAACATCCAGACCAAGACAAACAGACATGTTCATGCACACAAATGTTTGCCTTGTGTAGGAATCGAACCCACGAGCGTTGCTGTTAAAGTCGCGTCATTCACGACTGAGCCACCGAGCTCGTCAAACTTTCTTCTTCAAATATATACTTTAATCAAAGTTTGTACATGTAAATATGACTAACAAATAGACTGTGTTATTATTATGAGTTTCCTGAACATACATGTTTAAATAGACAATTCAAATAGAGTAAACAAAGAATATCAAATACGGCTATCTTTTATATCGAGATTTAAAAATAGCAACAACCCACATATTACAGCAGAACAATCGCAATAAAAATTATTGTTTCAATTAAAATCCCCTCTATTTTATCCTCACAAGCCTTGCAGCTACGCCGCTTATGTCCCAGTTAATTGAAAAAATAATTTGTTACCTCACCACTGCACACAGACAGAAATACATTTCTTTACTGCTCATTGAATTGTTTTGCTAACTATACTTGAGCACTATTATTTCTCACGTGATTTTTACGACGATATTTTACATACATATAAAAAAAATAAGATTTATTGGGGACCTACCAGGTGTCAAAAATATAGTTAATAAAGTGTAACAATTTACAAAGTAATCAGCTTTTAAAATAATACTTTTTTGGAGCTCAAAAAGCCGATTATTTCAAAAATTTTATTAGTTACTTTGTGGGACTGTGTACTTTGAGGTATTTTTTTCTTGAAAATAATATCATTACATTTTACGTATACATATTTTGAACATTTGTGCATAGCATAAACATTTTAAGTAAAAAAGAAAATGCAGCATGAAGTTGGAAAAAGTTACCATGATTTTTCACAATCATCACCGTTGGATCGTATCTCACAATGAGAATAGAGTACGTAATGTAAGAGTAGAAAGTAGTAGTAGAAACATATAAAAAAATTGGTGACAACTCTTATGTTGCACGTGTCCATAAGTAACGGTAACTACTTAGAATCAGGCAGACCGTTTGCTTGTTTACCATCTTAGTGGTATAAAAAGACTCTTAACAGAATTTAACATATTTTAGTCAGGTCAAAGTTTAAGTATACCTTTGTATCCCGTTTTTCCCCACGTTGTACGCATAATGTATCCCCAATTAAACCACACCCGTTTCGATAAAACAATAAAGATATGCAAGTTATGAACCAATTGTATAAGTATAATTGAAGTTTGAGTTTTAATGAGAATTTATATGATTTCCCCTCTTTATTTCAGGTAATTGCGATAACATTGATCGTAAGTGCTTCGGCCCATATTGGTAGCATTCGCTGCTCGTAACGGCATCTTTATGATCTTCACTTATCTTCGAAGGTATGTGTATTTAGTATGTAATGCGTAAGTTACATGCTTTGATCTAATTCATTACTTGCATTCCATTCTAGAGTAGAAAAAAACGAATTAAAATCTGCACAGACGGTTTTAATAGTTTTGTTGAATTATGTCAGGTCGCAAACAAGCATACAGCCTAATGCGATGGAAAGCAGTTACTGTACTCTATGAACTCTTGTAATATAAGAAGTACCATTAGCGCAACTTTTACCATACTACTAATATACTGCCCTAACCTGTCAGAGCGTATCCAAAGAGCAAATTTCATTATGCTTCTGAAGAGTTAGTGCGTTAGAAGCGGCAATTGCAATTATTGTTTGCCCACCGATGGGAAAGAAACCAGCGAAGTGTAAACATGCGCTAGATTCTCTATACCTACTCCACAATTTATCTAGCTTGAGCGTATAGCTTGAACGATAGACTGTCTGTTCCATCGACTACCGGCAATTACTGCTATCTACATGGCCACTAATGCCTGCAGATAAGCCGTATATTTGTTTTCCACTGGATTTTTATTCAATACTCTTATTTCAAGTTTTTGTACCCTGGAGTGTATTCGCGATTTTGAAGAGTGACTAAATCCTGCTCATCTTTCGTTTTGACGTGAGTAATAACAATTATGTCAAAAGGTCGTATGTGCACTTGTTGTGATACTGCTTTTTATCTCTCTACTATGCCACAGTAGTTGATAGAGGAACCAAACGGGTTTGCCTTAAATCAAAATTATACACTGTCCAAACATTCATCAAATGTGACCTTGATTTAAATTGCTCCTCGGGGTGAGGTCATAACTTAATTTCATTTGGTACCTTTTTGTTTACAAACATTTTTTGTTTACATTTCAATTATGTATCAGAAAATGATATGTTATCCGCCGGTACACCGAGTATATGTGCCAATATTAAGGGAGTTACATCGCTTAACAACGTTAAACTGTGCATCACTGTACTTCATAATGCGAGTGAGAGATTTGTAAAATTAAATTACGATGTATTTCAATACTTTTTGTGATATAAGCACAGTTACAGTGTAAAACACTGTTGTAAGACACAAAAATAAATAGCTCCATAAAAAATATATAAAATAAATCAACATTTTAATTTAATTTTAAATTTTAACATTAAATTATAGAATATTAAAATAAAAAAAAAATACATAAATTCTAGAAAACACTAATATTTTCGCCATATACATGGGAGATTAAAATTGTGTTATTTTGGTTCCCATATAACCCCGTGCAAATAATACGTAGAGTTACGTATCCCTATATATTAGGTATAGAGTTATAATCATCTCATCCATGGAAGCCGTAACGGACAATTATCTTGATATATAACTATTTAATATTAAATTATAAAGAGCGCCCAGCAATAGCTACAATAAAATTTATTGCGTTTTAATAATACCTAAAAGGTATAGCGGGATATAATAACTTAAAAAGAAAATGGCGTCACTTCATCCGGTTTGACTTTATTAAAATATCTATTCAAAAAGAAACAGATGTAACATTCTATTAGAGTTAATTAATTTCTTTTTTTTTCAAAAAGTAAACCGGTTGGTTTGTTTGAAGTATATTTCCTTTAACTATGATATATTATTAATTTATTATTATTAAATTGCCTGTAATCATGACTACATGTGAGGTTCAATTGATACCCGTTATTAATTGAATCACAAAAAAAGCGGCCAAGTGCTATTTGGCTCTCAGTAGTATGGTAATAAGTATTCCATATCAAGCTGTAAATGGTATGTTGAACATTATTTTAATTTTGCTTAAACTACATCCAAATAACAACTCCCTGGAAGGTTGTTGTGTACCTGCGAGCGAGTGAGGTTACCACTAAGCTGCTAAAGAGCTGTTGTGCTAGTAGCGGAAGTGGCATTGCGCGAGTGATATTTAATGTATGCTCTACATCAAGTGGATCGTATGCTTGTATACCTCCATAATTCTAAATTATTATTCGCTTTATACATAATTAAATCTAATTACTGTTTAGATAAAGTTATGTGTGAAGATGCATTTTAGAATAAATAAATTATAATTTTTCCAAATATCCAAAATATACAATCACCAATTATAAGAAAAGTTTTCGTAAATTTTAGTACTGAGATCTATGCGGTGATCACGTATCATCAGGTGATCTACGTGCTCATTTGTATTTTTAATTTAAAATATTTATCAATATTGATACCTTGATACATTGTTTTCTTCTTCGAGAATCCGATATTTATTTCCCCGTTGTTATAAATTTTTCTCAATTTTCATATAAGTATATATCTCTCCGTATTTTTTTCTTCTAGGCTATGTTCATCTCCTTTTAAACACGAGTTATACGTGAGTTAGCCAACACGAGTTAGTTAGTCGTTTTCATATAAGATTCCACCAATAAAATCTAAATAAAATATTTGATGATCAAATTAGAAGCGATTAATAACGCGACTTTGATACCGGCACTCGTATGCTCGATTCCCACACAGCACAAACATTTGTGTGCATGAACATGTCTGTTTGTCTTGGTCTGGGTGTTTTTAAGAGAGGTAGGGCGCCTATTCAGCCCGTTTGGGGAAGTTATAATAACACAAACCTCACAGAAAACCGCAGCCAAATAACAACTCTCTAGAGGGTTGTTGTATTCCTGCGTGTGAGTGAGGTCACCAGTAAGTCCTGAGGAGTTACTGTGTTAGCAGTAGAGGTGGCATCGCGCGGGTGATACTTAATGTATTACATACGTTCATAGCCTACAGTAGCTGCTTTACATCAGGTGGGTCGTATGCTTGTATGCCTCACGACGTATAAAAGAAAATAAATACTATATATAAAAGGGTGACCATATATCTGGGGTACTTTGATACACCAAATATTTGGTCTACCATTACGTAAAGACCACAGAATTAGTATGTGCGACAAACAAGTATCTAGCTCGTAGATGTTATTTAATTTGGTAGCTTATGCCAGACGGATAAACCAAGGTAAGGCCTTAAGTGTTCTTTTTGCCAATTCTGGCCCAGTACGCAAACAATTGACGTCCGGTTCGTCGAATTAATATCAAATTGACGGCTATAAGATGCCTTATCTTCATGTCAAGCTATGAAATGTATTCTTTTCAATAGTCTAGCATTCAATGGGTGTCTGGAGTGTCTTATGGGACATGTCCGCCATTGTACTTCTAGCTGTCTATTATTTTAGTGTCTTATTTTTTCTACAATGATGAATTTTTATATTGAACTTCAAAAAGGACTAGCTTTTTAATCTAACAGTATATATATAATACTCTGTTTCTGTTTTTTTTATTTCGAAGCACATAGCTCTCAATTTCAGTTTAAATTTGGTGAAATAATTCTATTTTGCAGCATTAACAGTTAATTAACTATTAATAACATTAATCAGATCAGAGGTTAAACAGTTACTGAAATACTGAAATCGTAAACTCAAAATGCTTAGTCCAACATAAAAATTGTGACTGCATTGTGAATAATTTATAATTATATTTAATTATTGTATGCTTACATTCTTCTATTACAAACAGAAATTATGTTTCGCCACGGCACTTATATAAATATTTTAAATGTAAAATCTATAAAACTGTTTTCATGGGAAGTAACATAACTAAATTGGTCTGCCATCAAACTTGTAACGGAACTCGTCCGATTGATTTCTTTACAACCAAAATGGATTTAGTATTTTTTGTCCGTGCTTAAGGGGAAGCGGTGTCTAATTGACCATAGATGATGGATGTATAGTAAAATGCTGTGAAGAAGATAGCGTTTTTGATTGATTTTTGAATGGGTATGAGAATTAGCGGGAATGCCGAGCGGGTTCAGTAAGGGTCACTGAATATTTTATTTCTCTTTTGTTTATAGTATTAATAGCATAATAAGATCAAAAAATTGTTTAAATTATTGCAATTTGCGAAAACGATTGTAATCTCGTTTTTTTGGATTGTCTGCAAAATATGTCTACTGCCATCGTAAGAGTAATTGCCAAAACTAAAAGAAGAAGGAAGAAGTTCTCGTGAATGTGTATAAAGTTACAGATGCTCTTCTATAGCTGGTTCATGTTGACATCACTGCGTACAGGAATATTACAGATATTCATGTCACGTAGATACTTGATATCAATAAAAAGGGCAACGGGACAAGTTATGGAATAGTGGCAATTATAGTATATTGATTGTAACTTGTAACAAGTAGGTTTTCATGGGATTGATTACATAAATCTAATTTTTTCTTTATTTAATAAGGAACGCATTCATGGATTTAGACTGAATGAAGTACTTTAATATTTTCCACCAAATGCAATGCAAAATATATTTATTTAAAGATAGTTTTTTACTTAAATTCGCTAATGCTTACTTTCACTTAACTTATTTCTTTCAATAGATAATGCGTAGATAATAATCTTGACTGATTTGTGTGTCATTTTGAGTAATTACGTTTATCCTTTTGACCTAGAAAGTATAAATAAATTTGATAAAATTCCGTTTTGTATGTTAAAATATTGACATCAAAATGGATATTTATTTATTTAACAGCCTCCGCATTTCGGTTTCCGTTGACTTGCGCTTTTCTCTATTACTTGACACCTATATTAATTGAAAGAGTTATGTAAATTAATTACGTGTCTAACAAATTTTATAGATCTAGGCAACTTGTTTTTCCGTTTTTTTTCTATTAGTCATAAATACAAGTTTTTTGGAGCACAGACTTGACAAGTGGTTATATTTAATTTATGAATAGGAAGATTTTGCATATTGAATATTAATATTCACATTGGCATATACATTTATTTAAAGTGTAACATGATACTTGCACATCCTTGTATTTCGACGAAGTCACACGTAATTGCAAATTTTTATAATGTTTTTTGTACGTACTAAGAGTCTGATGGCGAAGATAACATACATTTAAAATATATTATACATATTTTAAGCACGTGGGTGGAATTAAGAACTTGCACTTTTTCAAAGTCGGTTAAGAACTTAGCATTTCAAGGGTCTAGACATATAGTGAAGTAATATAAATCTGTACAATATTGTTAACATACATACATATTTTATTACTTTAGTATGTTTTCAGAGCTATGAAATGCTACGGAAGTTATTAATCGACTTCAAAAGAGAAGGTTCTCAATTTGACCTTTATCAAATTTTTTGTACATATATTATTGTAGAGTTTACAAAATATACATTTATCTGAAACGTCCTTTTTATTCTATATAAATTTGGTCAAGTTACAACTTCACTGAAGTCTTTTTGACGGTATGTTATATCTTTGCATTATCTTTATGAAAATTCTGTTACTTTATGAAATTTCTTCATTGAAATTAGTAGGACTTCAATGAAGTTGGTGTTTACGATCTTTAGTACGATCTTACTATAGTTCCGACTGCATGATGTTGCGGAAGGTGAAGTTATTTGACTAGTCGAACTACTTCCAATATACATTTGCCTTGTCCTCTCTCGTAAAAAAATCATTTACTTTGACTTTAACAATAACACTGAGTCATTTGCATTCACTAATTTTAAGTAAATAACTTACATTAAGTCAATAAAATTAGGACACAATAAAAAATTGAAATCTTCGCCTTAAGCACGGCGGTTCGTTCAAAACTCATAGGCAGTATTAGCGATTCGTTACCCCATACTTTGTAACGATAGTTTCGTGTGCCCAATCTGTCGTTCCCATCACTTAATTGGTACAAATTGACTCTAATAGTTTTGGTGTTGATGAACCCGATGGTGTCGGGGTTGCTGCTAGTGGAATTAACCGGAACATTATTGTTAAGACCACATCGATGTTTAATAATGTCACTGCATAATATTTAAGGCGATAACAAGTCATCGTGAAGGAGGGCCGTGTAAAGCCCAAACTAAATGATAAGTCTTAAATGGTACGAGTTTTCAATTGCACTTGGGTATTACTAAAAATGAGCAGTGCGAGAATTGCATAACAAAAGGATTATACAGGTGTATCAATCAACTCAATCAATCAATCATCACTGTATCAAGATAACCGTGGTGCACGGCAGTTGAGCTTCACTTGACTTCTTTGTGGTTTTTAATGCCTTATTTGCTGCCTCTCACTCTGCCAAGAGGGGAAGTCAATTCCATAACTTCCTACTCCTACAAATTTCTCCTGATTAAGTTCGTTGTGAGTTCCAAGGCAGCTGTAGTTTAAACCCCGGGACAGCAATGAACTTCACTGTTCATTGCCTTTTTGGTGCTCGCCGCTGTTAATTTTGGCTACATAGGAGACAAAGTGGTGAGAACGAGTGGTGGGCCTGTATCAAGATATTTTTGGAGTTTAACGTGTGCAAATTATGGAACTTTAAAAAAAATATTTAAAAGAAAATCTCTATTTTTCTAAGTATAAGGACGACTTTCCTATCGATAGCGAACGTTCCAGCTCTAGGAAGATGTCGAATATGTACAGACATATGTCTATAAAGAAAAACATCGTTGCAGAAGTGAATATTGCTCATCAAGCGAAAAAATATCACGCGCTTGCTTACTTAACTATCCATTTTACAGATTTCTACAATCACGTTTCTCGATTGAGTTTGATACTGTGCTTTGAAATCCTTGTCTAATCGGAGACTAGTCACAGTTGGACAGGTTTCCGTTTTTAGGATTACGTAGTTATTGAATGAGAATTTTTAAACAAGCTATTAATCTTTAAAATACGGCACAGACGAGTGAGACTCTTAGATTTTTATCCACACACATGATCTTCTCACTTCATTCATCACTCTCGATGCTAGGATACTGGTCTGCCTTTAACCGAAGGGGGTTTAGAACATTTCCAAATAGGATCCTTCTCAAATAGGATGAAGCCTGCCCTGCATAGGAACTCGAGACGATTAAACTAATCCATAGAAAGGCTATGGTTGACGTTGCTTAATTTGCACCTCTGATTACATAGACTTTCGAAACGACGCTGATCGATCTAAAAATGTACATACTCGTAGGTAGTTCAGTAAGGAATGTTTTATGCATATGGGTTTTCACATACAATATAATGAAATTTAAATTTCTAAAGTTCATAAAACAAAAATTATAGGCTTCTTACGTTTATACCTTTATGCCAAGTTCCTTGCGTGGTAGGCGTAGAGAATCGAGAGCTACATGATTCGGCCGTTATACACATCGTTCGCGATGCACAGTAATAATATGCTTAATAATTCATATTTGTTTAACTGACAAGTTAATTCTATTCAAGTGAATTCAATTCAAGTCTATTTGGGTGGTTTCCGTTTGTAATGTGAAAATAATTGAACCCTATTTGAACAAATGCCGCCTTCCACTTGCCTGGTTTTTACGCCGTGAGAAAATAGTGCCACTTTAATTAAGCGTTAATTCGTTGATAAATTGCTAATTGATTTTTTAATAAACGAGCATGAATGATTAAAGGCATTGCTATAGATAGAATGATTAAAAGATTGCTATATTGTGGAAAGTGCTTGTTTTGACATGGAAACAAATGTGAAAGAAACTACTTGATGCGAATAATTGAATACGTGGTAACTGCTATTAATAACGACGAAAGAGGTTAATATTTTCCGCTCTGGTAGGTGAGGGGCGTTGGTGGTGGAAGGGACTGTAGGGTAGGGTAATAACTTAAGTACTATTATAGGCAGACCGTACGTTTGTATTTTACAGGGTCGGTAACGCAAGAGTGACACGCCTAGTGTTGCAAATGTCCATAGGCTACGGTAAGTGCTTACCATCAGGCAGGCCGTATGCTTGTTTGCCACCTTAGTGGTATAAAAAATATATCATCTATGTAGTATAAAACGGCTTTGGGAAGGTAGCTCGTCTAAGGGGAAAAATATCACTCACGCGTTGCCACTTTCGCTCCTAATAGAGTATTTGTTGTAGGTACCAGTGGTAAAAGTATTCCCTTGCAATAAAATATAAGTTTTGGAGACATTTGGAGAGTATGTATTTGCTCCAGTCAAAAGGTACTTTAGGTGTTTTATAAAATAGAATACCAAATTGTACACCCCAGGCAAACCCAAATATCACCGATGTTCAGCAGTAACATACTGGATGAAGTACCAGCCTATGAATCGACTGGTTCTGATAATCCTGATGTGGGAATGTACCACTAAAATCGCGTTTTTGGATTTATAAAGGAAAACATCATTAACGAATACGCACGTGCAATAATTTATAATTCCAAAATATGTGTTATTAGGTCACACGCCTTAGATAGGTCTGGTTTCGCTTCTGGGTTGTGAAGGACTGAAAGCAATCGCTTCATAGCCAAAATCAGTACCCCAAATCTACTAGGTATTGGCAGTGGACTCTGCTACTCCTAACGGATTAGGAAATGCGCTGATGCTATGAAGAAGACGTAATAATGTAATCAGGGTAAACTGTTTAAGTGTTTTATGGCGCTCGTTCTCCCTGGCTACCCTGGGAGGGACAAAGATGTGAAGATATAGATACATATATATAACTATTTTCTGAAATATGCCAATAAATTTCAAAGACATTTTAATACACGAGTATTATATGATAAAGATTTGTACATTTTTTTATTACGCACGTGGTCAAAGCGGCGCCATTAAGAAAGTATAAAAGGTATTTATTCGATTTATCGTATAATTTTATTTATAGTTAGCTACTACCTACGGTTTTATTCGCGTACATTTATTTCGTTTTACTTTCTATTAAGTCGTTTAACTATTGAAACTAGATAATGCAAGCTGTCGATCTACGTGCAAAATTTCATGAAAATTTCTTCAGTCATTTTCCCCGATAGGAGCAAAAAATATTTAAAATTTAGCTCTTAAGATGTTATCGAGATACTTCCCCACAAAATTTTAATTACATAAAGAAACCTTCTTCTTAGCAGTTAACCCGTTTTTAATCCATTAGGATTGACGGGGTCCTCTACCCAAGCTTAAGGATTTATTGAACCTCCAAACTCCAGGGGAGAAAAACCAGACATTTCATAGTTAACGTCACGCGTCTTTCAAAATATAATAGGTTGGCCGGGCGGATTTCTTAACGATGTTTTTCGTCACCGCCGATCACGAACACCCACATGAATTTAGTGATACATGCCGGGATTCGAATCGGGGATCAATTGGTCAATAAATCGATTCTTTACCCACCAGGCAATCATTAATATTATACTATTTACAAAGAAAGTTTCATTAAAATTGGCTTTAAGTTGCGCTCCAGGTATCAAAGCGCTGTAAGTCCAAAATGCTCATATGTGTCGTAAAAACCCGATTCGTAAACTAGTTTTCCAATGTTTAAGACTTTAAAATGCTTGTGCATATTAATTAGTTTTTTTCTCATTAGACAAATACTTTAGAATTGAATATTTATAGCGGTGTGTCGCAAGCGAAGGCATGCAAGGAGAGTCATTGATCTAAGCTATTTTCCATCGAAGCAATCGAAGCGAATTAAATTTCTATTATTGTATGTTATTCACAATGCTATAAGGGTGAACGTATTGTAGGCACATTATTCATACTATGTAATATAATCATATAATTACTTATTACTAAAGTATCACGTGCCTGCAGTACCGCCTGCATATTGTAATTTTATTTGTACTTTCGTACGTTTACGTACGAACTCTAGATTTTTTTTTATACTACACGGCCCACCTGATGTAAGCGGGTACCGTAGCCTATTAACGCATGAGATATATTAAGTATCACTCGCGCGATGCCTCCTCTATTGCTTACACAGCAACTCCTTGGGAGCTTACTGGTGACCTCACTCACACGCAGGAACACAACGACCCTCTAGGGAGTTGTTATTTGGGTGCGGTTTTCTGTGAGGCAGTCAAAGCAGTCCGTCTGGGGAAGTACCTCCAGTACTTCCCCAGACGGACTGCTTTGATGCGCCCTACCTCTCTTAAAACATCCAGACCAAGACAAACAGATATGTTCATGCACACAAATGTTTGCCTTGTGTGGGAATCGAACCCACGAGCGTTGGTGTCAAAGCCGCGTCATTCACGACTGAGCCACCGAGCTCGTCAAATGTTTGCGTAATAAATAGTAGATTAGAACATGTGTCGGGATGTAAGTATGAACTTTAAAATTACTTCAAAAGATCAACAAGGAGAAATTAAAAGAATGTTCCATGGAAAATTTTGACCCACGCTTTTATTATATATGAGGGATGAGGGATTGACAGTTGTGGCACCTGGGGGCCCATTGGGTTTAAATAAGTGGTGATCTTCTAGTGTTCAGTAGAGCTCCGCGGTGCGTTGCCTTAGCTATTATAGAATACCACCAACCCAAACGAGTAGATTTTCTACAAATTGGATCTCAACGTCTTTAGCTTGAACGGTCGGCTTGATTGTAGAAGATGACTACCGCTCATAGACTTCAGCATGACGGAGTATGCTCTAAATGTATAAATATAAAAATGTAAGGGTTAGTATGAATAGAGTCCATTGGAGAGGCGTATCAAAGAATTTGCAATGGCTAACAAAATCACTGTTACTAGTCACAGAAAACAGGCATTGTACAATAAAATTATCTATACACGTACAATAGACTTTTTAATTTCAGGTTTTCTGAAAATCGAATGTTATGTCGCTTATACCACAATTAAAAAAAAGTAAAACGCAATGAGAGCAACGCACAAGGAAGCTAGGCATAACCTGAGAACAGAATTAAATTTCTCATTTTCCGACTATTTATCGCCTTCATCGATGAGTTAGTAGTTAAAAGGCACGTGGGGGTAACGCAGGATTCATTAATTCACCCGACTTCGCCTGTCAGTGGTGAGTGACAGACCAATAAAGTGGGTCTCTTGTTAGCCACGAACCCTAAGTGGTGGATTGTACTAAGATTAATTGACCATGATCTGTACCGTTATAATAGTATACATGTACGTGAAGAGGTTTTTTTTACATTGCAATTTTGATTACACCCATGGGTTTTTGTTTTGCAGTGGCATTCCGGTGTCAATCTTCATTTTAACTATAATGGAATAATAACAGGGTCATGTCTGAGGCTAATAGATATTGACTTTGTAATGGTTTAATTTTGGTCTTCGCAAAAACAAGATTTAAAGCCGTTTTAGTAGTTTCCAAACTTATAGGATTGAATTTTCCGTAGTCTTTGAAATAAATGGAAATATGCTTTTACAATGGGGCTATGATAGGGCTGTGGATAAAGAACCCGCCTATTGAGCAACTGGTCCCCGGTTTGAATCCTGGCAGGTGCCGCTAAATTCGTGTTTTCGGATTCATGGGTACATATTTGTAATTATCACTTGCTTGGAAAACATCGTGAGGATATCCACAAATCCAAGAATATATTTCAAAAGACATGCGACCTAACCTAGAAAAGATTTGGATTTCCCTGTGGGTTGTGGATGTCGGCAGTCGCTCCATATAAATATCGGTGTCTTTCCCAAATCCTAAGACTTAGGTAGCGGACTTCACCAATCCCAATGGATTAGGCATCGGGATAACGCGAAAAAGTAGAATAGAAAAAGTTCTAAGGTAGTAAAACTAAACGGACGGAAAATTAATAGAGAGGAATGCATGCTCCAGGGACGAAAGTTTTAATAAGCATAACGCTCAAGTAACTGCAGAGATAGCGCAGTAACCCTAGGGGTTGTCCCCGACCATCTTTGACATTCTTATGGACCCCAGTATAGTGAGTTTTTATTTATTATATGACGTCGTCTCAACATTATCGGTAACTTCATTCATTTCCCCAGATTACTATAAAAACACCTGAACCGAATATTTGACGAGCTCGGTGGCGCAGTGGTGAAACGCGCTGTTACGCTATTTTGACAACAACGCTCGTGGGTTCGATTGCCACACAGTACAAACATTTGTATGAATATGTCTGTTTGTCTTAGTCTGGGTATTTTATATGTATAATAAGTATGTATTTACAAAAAAAATGTATTTACGTATGTTTATCAGTTGCCTAGTACCCATAATACAAGCTTCGCTTACTTTGGGGCTAGGTGGCGCTGCGTAATTTGTCCGGCAATATTTATTTATTTATCTAAAGAATGATCAGTACGGACATTCATCAGGTTCACCTTTCGTCAGGTGGGGCAGGTCAGGATGCAGGATTTTTTTTATACAACGTCGGGACGCATACAAATATACGGTTCACCTGATATAAAGTTACCGTTGCCTATGTACCCTTGTAATACATGAACTCACGCGATACCACCTCTGTTGCTAACATAGCAACTCCTTGTGGGTTTACTGGCGACCTCACTCACCCGCAGAAACACAATAAGGGAGTTGCTATTTGGCTGCAGTTTTCTGTGAGGTGAAGGCACTTCCCTAGATGAGCAGATTGGATGCGCCCTACCTTTCTTAAAAATGCACAGATAAGCAGACACACACACAAATATAAACAAACATGTTCATGCACACAAATGTTTGTCCTATGTGAGAATCGAACCCAACCGTATTAAATTGGTGTTACTGACCACTGCGCTACCGAGCTCGAGCATGAAACCTCTTCACACCAAGTCCCTTGCGGGGTAGGCAGAGAGAACCGAGTGCCATAAGACGCTGTCCTTACATACTTCTCGCTCGCTTCTGTGACATTAATAGCTCTTTTCATGCACGCTCGCCGATTCCTGGGGCTCCTGACATCACCTTCTGATAAACCACGACCAATTTGGTCATGATAGGTTTGTCTCGGTCTTCCTCGGCTCCTACATCCTTCCACTTTTGCATTGTATATCTGTTTCGTCATTCTTTCGTCCTGCGTTCTTTCTGTCCGAACCAACGGAGCATGCCCTTTCTTATCTTAACACCGACACTCTCTTTCAGACCAACTCTTTCTCTCACGTCTTCTTTAGGAACGCGGTCAGCAAGCGTTATGCCACAAATTTTGCGCAATGCTCTCATCTCGACCGCACAACAACATATAGGTAAATATTTAGTGCTAGAGGTAAACATTGTAATCGCACTACTTATCCAAATGGCCAACTCCTAATTTAAATAAGACAATTTGAATGAATGACATAGCTTTAAAAAAACTACACTGTGATTACTATGTCAATCACATATGTCAGTTTGGATATATGATATAAACACTCTTTTATATCTTCACAAATGACTGTGACGTCACCAGGTCATGTGACCTTGTTAGATAGACACTTGTTAATTTCGATTTAACATATATTGCTGTAGAGTGAAGTTAGCTAATCATCAAAGCAATTGTCCAAAATTACTTTAAGTTTTTTGTGACCCTTTTTTACATATTCTTATTAACGATATAATGTTTATTCTGTTAAACATCTCGTATTTTGTATCATGATTGATGATTATTATGCTACGATTTAATAGAGAAAGGGCGTAATTACATGAGGAAACACGAAGTAATTGCCACCTTTCATTGCTCTATTCAGGAACTTAAAAGCAATGGTTGACTGAAAGAGATTCCTTGAAGGAATAAACCTGCCTTTGCAAATCTTACAACTATTTTTAGTCATAATTATAGATGACGACCAGTAACACAACTTTGATATTATAGTGGGTTCGATTCCCACACAGGGCAATTAAAATATTAAGAGCGTCGAAGCAGCCAGTTTGGGGAAATATCTCAATCCAATAACAACTCCATGGAGGGTCTAGGCAATCTTCGCGAATTAAATATTCAACATACTTAATCTGTTATTGTAAATATAAAATAATGTCTTCCAATATGAAGCTCATAATCCGCCATGTTGCTTCGGGCAGTGACTTCACTTACACAGGTATCGTACTTTTGAGCCAACACACCAATGTTGGCTCCAATTTTACTCCATTTAATGAAGAAGTCGGTTAAAAAATAGCCAATTTTTCTTAATTCTTTTGCTTGCAAATAGTATATTGGTATTATTTATTAATTGATTTCAATAATAACCAGTTGAGAACGCGCACGCATGCATTGCCAGAGGAACACATGGCTCGTCAATTATATACCTAACAATTAATTTTTTTTTGTAATTTGTCAGCCATTTTGACCATGTTCCTTAAAAGATAGGAACGGTGTTCCTAAACATTCCTATTCTACTTTTTTATGCTGAATCCGAATCTGAAGTCAAAATTTGAATATTCGAAAAAAAAGCGACAGACAAATACTCAGACAAACATATAGAATTCATATAGGAACGGTGTTTCTGAATACATATATGTTTATGTTCGTAGCGTAAATTTTTCAATGCTTTTTTGGTTTTTATCTAAAAAACTGAATTACTGTCACATCTAATTGTTGCGTTACTACGGAAAATGGCCATCGAATCTATTTCGGATGATAATACAATAATTTGATGCTATGTAGCCGGTATGATGATGAAGGTCGCAGAAGCCTATACCAAACTTTTAATATCTAAGAGTAAGTCTGTCTTGACTCTTGAGTTTTTAGCTCTTGTAGTTGAAATATAGCGCATTATTTTCGTAAGTTAATCTGTATTGTTGTATTTATTATCTGCTGAAATAGCTTAGCATTTAAAGATAATAGACAAGTGAAAATTTTCTACTTTTGCTGAAAAAAAAACAAGTCTTTTTTGTCTATTTGAAAAATGGCCATATGTATAATTTCGATACTGATATGATTCTGAAGTTATGAAGAGCCGTTGCAATATCTCTTGCACGGTGGTGTTTCAAATGCTTATAGGCTGAGGTAGTCTTGAGGAGGAAGAAAGTCCTAAAAAAACAAAAACAGCCAAAAATTTCGTATTTTTAATTTTAATGGCTCAAATATTGGCCTCAAATATTGGCGGTGCCAACCATTGTGATCACGCGCGTGCCCAAGCAACTGCTACGCATAATTGCGCGGCGCGCGCATTGTTCGCGCCAACCGCGCGCCGACGTCCGCGTGATTTGTAGTAGCGTCACTTTTTTTTTACATAACCGGCTTTGTAAATGGGCGGTATTGTGTTTGACATTGTTTTTGTTAGGTTGGCATACAACTTAACACTGTATAATGCCGGTATCACGTCATTAAAGTATAATGCATTATAACGTAAATCATTTAGATTATGAATAAAGACAGAAATATACTAAATTCTCGGTTATGGATCTGAAATATATCGGTTATTTTTTTTTATTCTACATTGGTAGCAAACCGCATAACTTAGCCTGTCTGATGAGAAGCAATTAGCATAACCTATAGAATATGCTATATAAGGAGTATCGCTTTAGAGTAGTTTATGTAGCAGGTGGATAGACTGAAGTCTTCGGTCACAATTTTACTTTTCGAATTTACAACTTTTTTTTGGCTTAACTAGCTATATAGGTACGTTAATTTGTCGTCTGTAAATAGGTAATTGGCTTTATATTTTTTTTTATTTTGTTCCTCGAAACTATACCAAGTGAATAAGTGTAAATGAATTGTTGTATCGTGGACAGACAAACTTTAGATATTATCTTCAAATTGATATTAATTAGGAATATTTTGACATTGCTCTGATTTATTTACGTTTTACATTCATGTACTTTTTTTGAATATGTACATTTTAATTATTATTATTAAATCGCGGAGTACGCTGAGATGTGTGAATTCAATTATACTTACGAATGCCTTGAAAAAATTATGAAGCAGCATATTAATGCCATTTGTGCATTATCTAACCACTTTTGTGTACTAAATATTATTACTTGGCATATAAAGTACTTGAGCGACTTCGGTTTGCGTTATTCATGTTTTTTTTTGTGAAAAAATCGCATTTATTTCTGTAGACCACCACCAATATATAAAGTTAAGAAACACAAACTTACCATAATACAAAATTTGATATAAATCGTTAGAGCTGCTGCAAAAAGCCTACTAAGAAGTTGCTGACGGATTCTAATATTCATATCATTGGTATTGTCTAATATTCATATCATTAGGTATATTTTACTTGTCTTTGTCAAATTTTGAGATTATTGAATCAAACGTAATCAAAATTCTCGTTTTGTGAGTGAATATACATTCTTGGTGTATAAATCTAAGTAATTGAATTTCTTGATGATAGTGTTTACAATGCCTATAAAATATAAAATGATTTAACTTTTAAATAAAGATACGTAAACCAAAATTAGTACGAAATTATACGGCGGAAATATATTTTCACATTATAGGTTATATATTTTTTTTACAAGTGAGTAGTTATGTAAGAATTAAAGTAATCATATTTGAACAACAAAATGAATGCAATATATAATTAACACTACTATGTTTCTGCCATCAGCTAAGCTCAAAACGCGTTTTAAAATAAGCCTGAACTAAAGATTTTGAGTTACCAGTTTATAAAAAAAAAACATTTTTATGAATAATTAAAAAACTTACTTAGACACTAAATAATACTTTAATGTCAATTCTATTTTTTATATATAAGCAGTGGGTATATTTTTTTTTGCATGAAGTGTAATTTAATACAATGTTTTATGAGTTACAATCCGCAGACTAAAAATACATCTTACTCCGCTCTGGGTGGTTCCAGGTTCATAATTTTTGACCGATGCCAAGTTTAAGTGTACAAATTAAAGTTGCTGCCAAATATAATTTATCAGAACCAGACCGTCGAGATTATTCATGCTTATGACAAATGATATTGAACTGGGATGTATATTTACGGATTTGTGATTTGCCATACAGTTGTCCGTGATATTTTGTTACGTCGGCCGTTTTTTTGGGCCCCAAGTGTAATGTATGTCGGCGAAATTCGAATTTTATATGAATCATTAGGTCGTATCGTATGGATTTTCAAATTTATATGACGTTAAGATTCTTGGAGTGTCTGGTTATTGTAGCCTTGGAGCTTGTGTGTTAATTTATATATGAAGAAGAATCAAGTAGAATACTTCGATTAGTTATTTCATATTACTTATGTGATGGATATATTGCTTCAAAATGTACCTGCATAAGTTAAAATGGTGCTTATGAAAGGAAACGGTACTGCATTTACACTGACCAGGTTGGTAATGAAAACTTTATAATACAATTTGCGATCTTAGCAGTACTCGAATAACAAATTGTATTGTTAAAACCACACAGCGAAAGAGCTGTGATAACCCAGTGGTTAAAGAACTGGGCTATTGACCAAATGAACCAGGGTTCGAATCCGCATATCTCAAAGAATTTCATGGTGTAGTATGTAACCCCTTATTATGAGTTTAGGTGCCACCATAGTATTAAAAACCTGTAAAAATTTTCCTTAATGACGTCATTTAAATACATTAAGCGGGGCCATCAGCTAACTTTCTTTTTGAGTATGGACGAGCTCGAAATTACTAACCCATCCACAGGCAGGCTTCAGACAATGTTTCTTAACTCACTTGTTCTATTCCTTTTATTTAAATGTTTATACATATGTATATAATATATATATATATATATATATATATATATATATATATACATATACACATACATATATATATATATATATATATATATATATGTATATATACACCGGTATTGATCATTTTGTGTATTTTAGAATCAGCTATTTGGATAAAATTTTGTATTTAAGTAGGTATAATATTTTTAAATAAAAAAGGTTTTTGGCTTTTATTTATCCATAATGGTGACTTACCTACCTAAAAAATGATTTCATGCACAAATCAACATAAATAGAGCCGAGAGAAGCTCGGTTGTTCAAGTGC
This sequence comes from Pyralis farinalis, assembly GCA_947507595.1. Lineage (NCBI taxonomy): Eukaryota > Metazoa > Arthropoda > Insecta > Lepidoptera > Pyralidae > Pyralis > Pyralis farinalis. The sequence continues at coordinate 33,347,437 of OX382271.1, read as the reverse complement.
TTACACTAATACATGCAAAGACGCCATTGTCTATTACAACTTTTATACTTTAGACTAGACAAAATATAAATTGTATTACAAAAACGCCTTAATTTTTTACTAATTTATTTGGCACTTTGACATTTTTTGTACCGAATCCTTATCGCAGTCGACAAATTCTTATCTTTGCTTGTTACTTGACGCCTTAATTACAGTGCCGGCCAAAATAACCTATCAATTTGGCGTGTACACTCGCGGCCGAGGCAACGTATCAATTCAACATGAATTAATTAAACAGTTCGGGTCGCTAAGCGAATGTCAAGTTTGTGAATTACAACTGTGGAATTAACAAAGCGGATTCTTGCGTGTTTTGTAAGTTATATTCCAGTGTTCGAACATCATCCTCCTTTTTATACAGATGTCTTCCATGCTCTCCTATATAGTGTGTGTGTGTAACAGATAATTTTACAGCGAGCGAGTATTAAAAAAAATCGGCCAAGTGCGAGTCGGACTCGCGCACGAAGGGTTCCGTACCATTATCTATAAAAACGGCAAAAAAATCACGTTTGTTGTATGGGAGCCCCTCTTAAATATTTGTTTTATTTTAACTTAATTATTTATTCTAAAAGTAAATATACAACTAAATATTCTGTGAATATTTCAAGCGTTGCTGTTGCCGTTATCAATATCGAGCAAATAAATCACGTTTGTTGTAAATAGGCTCAATAGATTTGTATTTGCACTTAAAAGATTACGGCAAATAGTTTCTTTGGAAGCTGCACTTACTGCCTATCATGGATATGTAGCGTCTGTTCTAGGTTACGGTCTCATACTCTGGGGTAACTCTGTAGAGATTGACAAAGCATTTAAAGTCCAAAAGAAGTGCATACGCGCGATTTGTAATGCATGGTTTGACGACAGCTGCAAACCGCTATTTAAAAAACTGCATATTTTACCCCTTCCGTGCATGTATATAAGAGATGTTTGCATCTTCGTTAATTCGCACCCAGAAGTTTGGAGAAAGCGAGGTGACGTTTTCCAGAGACAGACGAGAGCAAGAGTAATGAATAGATTGTATCAACCTTCCTGCCATAAATACATATATGAAAAAAATTCTTACAACATGTGCATATCCCTTTATAACCACTTGCCAGAGGATATAAAACTTTTGAAGAGAAAGTCATTTAAATTTCGACTCAACAATTGGTTGTCCTCTCATTGCTTCTACAGTGTCAACGAGTATATGGAATACAAAATATCACAATAATACACAATTTTGGTAAATATCGTTAATATAGCAAATTTTTAATTAATCTTTAATTGGCGACATTTTTATATTGATTAGGTACATGACATTGACATTTGAATTGAACTTCATATTGTATTGTGATTTCATTGTATTTAACTTAATTATTCTTGTTCAATTTGTGTTTGTGACTGTTGTTTGAATGAGATGTCGCAAAGTTGTAAGAAATATTAAACCTAAATATTTGCACGCCTCAATGTAGGCTGAATGTACAGCACTTAAAAATTGTATAACCACCTTTTTTGTATACTGCATTCCGCAAATAAATAATTGATTGATTGATTGATTGATTGATTGTATGGGAGCCCCCTTAAATATTTATGTTATTTTATTTTTTAGTATTTGTTGTTATAGCGGCAACAGAAATATATCATCTGTGAAAATTTCAACTGTCTAACTATCACGGTTCGTGAGATACAGCCTGGTGACAGACGGACGGACGGACGGACGGACAGCGAAGTCTCAGTAATAGGGTTCCGTTTTACCCTTTGGGTACGGAACCCTAAAAATGGAAGTGTACATAATCAAATTGCAGCTGCATATAATTATGTAGGACTTAGGAGCCAAGGAACACCAAGACTCACCTATCATGGTGAAATTGGTCGTCTTTGCTCAGAAGTTGTCAGGAGTGTTAGGAACCGAAGAGGGTGCATCAAAAGAGCTATGAGCAAATGTTAAAGAAGCGAGTGGGTAAGAGTCGTTTTTATGGCGCTCTTTCTCTCTGCCTATCCCTTAAGGGACCTGCCGTGAAAACATTCCTACTTATAATTATGAATGTTGTGTAATACAACCGTAGAAGTGAAGTCAGTGGATAAAGATCCAGCATGTTAACCAACGGTCGCTAGTTCGAATCCTGGGGTGGACGAGTAGTAGAGTGAAGACTTGTGACATAACCTAAAAAAGGTCTGAGTTTCGCTTTGAGTGGTGGTGATCTTACGACAGTCGCTCCATACCAAAATACTTATCTTCGCCCAATCCTAACAGATAACGCGGTGTAACGTTAGGAAGCAGAAGTTGTACAATACAAGCCATACACACATTTTGTTACAAATAATGCGTCAGCTTTTTATTTCCTCCTTGAATATCAGGTTAATACGAGTATAGGAAACTATCGGACTCTAAATTATATTAAGCCCTTCGACCTTACGAAAGATCACAGTCAAATAATAATTTACTTAGTGAGACCATCTAGGCACTACTGACGAGGTGCTGCGGTAAGTGTGGGCACTCGATAGCGATACTCTGTGTTGAAAGTGCTTACAAGTTATAATAATCGCATCATCTCAGTTGCGCTCAGGACATTAAAAACGTTAATAAGTTACTTTTTGGAACTTATTTTTAACCGACATAGAAAATGAGGTATTGTTTCGCATTGTCGAGTAGCAATGGCCTCATGCGCAGAGCCATTTGTAAAATTAGTCATACTTACGCCCCCAACGGAACAACACACGCACAAAGTCATTCTGCAACATAGCTTTTAACATAGAAATAAAACAGAAGGCTCCCAATTTTACTAATGTTATTTTTTATTTACTCGTATATATCTCTTTCTACGTAACGGAATCCTGTTTTCTAAATCATTAGGATTGGCAGATTTCACTACTTAAACCTAAGAGTTTGGCAAAGATATCGATTTTGACATGGAGCGATTGCCTTCACTTCACAATTCAGAGGGAAAACCAGACCTTCTTAGATTAGGTCACACGTCTTTGGAAATATAATTTCTTGAACATACGAGTTTCTTCACAAAGTTTTAATTCACCGCCGAGGAAGTGATAATTATCAATATGCACATAAATCCGAAAATACGAATTTAGCGGCATACGCTTAAGCCAGGATTCGAATTAGAGACTGTGGGTTAATAGCTACCTAATAGTTTTTTATTCACTGGGCTCTATATACAAGTTCGCCGGAGGCCTTTATTGAAGATTTAAGTACGGCTTAACCTTTATAATTCTTCCTATGTGCCAACATCAGCAAGCAATGATTTGGATACAGTGTATAGTAATACTATCGATTTCGTGTGTTCAAGATGAGAGGACTAATTATGTTTCTACGGTGCGCTCGCAGGGGGCGCGGCATTCCTGGCGTACACTGAACCTGGCGCGTAGACCGACGAGATGCTAGAGACGGCTAAAATTTAATTCTACCTTTTTTTGGTGCGACTAAATTGTAATTTGTTGGAGCGACTAAAATTTAAATTCAGAGGAGAAAACATGTCCCTTGTTTTCTCATTTTATATATATAGTTTTCCGATATTAAGTAACAAACAGCAATTTGACAAAAGAGTGTCTCTCTCTCTTTATAGAAGAGATATAGGACTGCGTTTTTAAGCCTCCTCCTGACTAGATTTTACTTGCTTGGAATTTAAATTATAAGCAGATTATACCCGTCTCTAGTTCTCTGTGAACCTTTGAAGTGCAATTTTAATGTGAGGTTGTCATATAATCAATTACATGTTGCTAAGATTTTTTTATACAAGGCTATGAGATGGTGAATCCAAAATGTATGCATGAGAATCCCCTTCTTGGACTCACCAGCAAACGGTACTAGAATACACAAGAGATTATATTTGATCTTATTTCAAAGAAATAGATACTTATAATAAATAACATGGTAATTCTAAATAGCAAATGTTAACTACTTTCTCAACACATACAAGAGATACATTTACATCATGAAATAGTCATATCGATGTAATTTTTAAATCTATTTAAAAAGGTATAAAACTTATTTCTAAATCATAACAAAATTATAATTACTTATTCATGTCAACAAAATTGGTGTTAATGCGATTTGAAAACCAAGCCAACGGTGATAAATTGATTGCTGACAATTATTTTGTTAATTCATTCAGCTATATGTAGATAATTAATAATATATTATTATTAATTATCTACATATAGCTGAATAGCTCTATAACACTTATTTAACTAGTACTATAAGTAGAATTGATAGTAGTTTGTAGAAAAACAGTCTATGTTTCCGATTTTAGACCTTACGAACTGTACAAAAATCCAAGAAAGTGCAAGTAGTGCATGTCAGAAATTAACTCAAGCACATAATGAATTTTAACATTTTTGTAGCATTAATCCTGATGATCGGATCCATAAGAGACAGAAAGTAATCACATTTTCTGAATGTACGGTTAATTTAGGTTATTTAGTTATGTACGTGTTGGGAGGGCTACAAATTTATTATTTACAGGATGATAGAACCTTATTACTTGATATCTTTATAATATATCTTCTGTTTCAGCTAATATGCAGGGTATTTTATATATTGATCAAAGAATTGAATTATTGTTTGTTTGTTATTGAATTGAAGAATCATCAACAACACACATTATTTCGAATAAAATATGATAAGACAGTCTGGCAATAGGCTTACAAGTTTATTGAGTGGGCTGTCTACAATTTCCTAGCTAACAAATTGCAGTAAAGGGTTGACACTTAAAGAAGATTCTAAGATATTTAAAGATAAAAATCGCATATTTTGCATTGATTAATCTTATTCGGTGGGTTTTTCTTTTAGAAAGCGCAGAATAATTTATTTAATGTGGGTATTGCCCCATTGAAGTCACTTAGGAGATATGAAAATAGTTGATGTTATCTACAGATTCACCTTCGGAAAAAATATTATATTATAAACGCTGGACACGAGTTGCTCGAGTAAAACAATTGTTGTGATTAATTGCAAATAAGAAAATATAAATTGTAAAATTTATCTTTATTCAGCGGAATACGTTCAAAATATTATAGTATTTAATAACAATATTATATTCATCCGCTCGAGTATACTTTTATACAGAGTAAGTAAAACACTCATCTAAAAGAAAAATGTTCTAGTTTTATTTTATTCTCATATACTGTTTGCATTATTTTTTATCTTCATTTTATGATTATTACATATAAACGAAATATTACTAGTAAGATTATTTTTCTGAACAAATGAAATTTAGCATCAATTCCACATTTGCGATGCAAACAAAACACCGACTAATTGCAACTAGTGTTAATACGTAAGAACAAAAATAACCAACGATGTGAATTGGAGTCGACCGCGATGAAATTAATATTAAATTTTAAACGTTTTCCGAGTTGTGAACTGGCGACAATTTTACCGTGAACGGACACATAATGATGCAAGTGTGGGGTCATGCTAAAAAAGTCCTCATTTATCATAGCTTTTTAGACCCTCCAATCCATTTGGAAGTCCACTCTGCTTTTGCTTAAGCGGTAGAATACTGTCGTATAGGGTCACATCGAGTGATGGTGAGATTTACGATCACTTAGAGTGCAGAGCCGCAATGACTTCCAAAAAGATTGTTGTGATGGGTAGATCAAGATTTGCCCCAGTACCGCATTTAAGTACATAAGACTAAGACTACGTTCTTATTTTCCATTCAGATCGGTTAACCTCGTTCTAATAGATGTTGCCTCTTCCTTGTAACTTAAAGTTATATTACAGAGAGTATTCGGTAGAGCTGTTTAATTTAGTACTAGCCACTGAGTTTTATCCTTTGATAACGGGGTCTAATACAGTATGATTTTAAGGTATTATTACCTTTCATGTATTTTGAAATTGTGGAGTCAACTTGCCTCACCTGTGTTCTCGAACTAATACGATAGGTATAAGGATATTGAAGAAAACAATCTAAGTTCTTTTTTTCAATGCTGATAACGAATAGGCGATGCTTTGGTGTTGCTAATATCTATGATTGGTAGTGATCACATACAGATCATCAATCTGGTGACCGAAATATAAAACGCTCTTATATAAATCAGATTTTATTCGATTTTTCTGGTATCATTTGAATTCTGTTTGATACTTTTATTGTTTATTATCATAGAAGCTAGTGATAAAACAATACATAACAAATTACGATCACAAAGTTCCAGCCTTGACAGATAGGTAACCTTGGTGATAGGGTCCTATTAGTACTCTCTAGTACGTACGTAAATATAAAGAAGTAGAAATCGTTATAGAAAACAAATAATTAAATGAACATGTTTAAAAAATAAAATACTTATTTAGATCCGATAGGTCTATGACATTGTTGTGTCTATGCGTTGTGGCAGAATGATGTACTGTATCACGTTGTGCGGCGCGAATGTGTTATCTGGCTGATGTTCTATTTAGAGACAATCGGACCGTGTGCAGTGGGCCTTATTATATCGACATACTTGCAACAGTGAACAAAGCTCGGGTTTGATAGAAACGTGCCTTAATCATATTACGTGAGATTATGTTAACCGACTTTGAAGGAAGTTATCGGTTTGTATATTTTTTATTTTATTCACTCACTACACTGAAAGAAATGATTAATAATATTGCTATATTGGAGTGTAATTTCATGAAAGTTGACCTTGAACTAAAGAAGTTGACTAACTAAAATGTAATACATTTTAATATAACTGTAATTTAAAATACATACGCGTTCATCGTCTAATGTTAACCGGTAAGGTTTGCAATTATAAACGTTTGCAATATAAATCATACCTATCCCTGTTACCGATGTAGCATTTGCTCAAGAGCTTCTAGGTAATCTGACTCTCTCGCAAGGACACAATTCTTTAGAGAATTGTTATGTGTGCGAGTCTTCTATAAGGTGAATCACTTTACCAGTGCCTCTTTTGCCAGAGCCACGTTTGCTAATCAGCGGGGTGTACCACGTCCACTTGAGGTTAACCTTGGTTCTAGAAATGTTGACGAGTCAATTACATCCACGAGTGGGATACCACTTCTGTCAGATCTACGTCCTTACAGTTTTGATTCACATGAACCCATATCTCACGTCTGGTACCTATGAACGCTTGCAATAGATCAAACGCTTGCATCAGGAACACAAGAACGCTCTAGAGAGTTGTTATTTGGCTACGGTTTCCTTTGAGATGGAGGTACTTCCCCAGACGGGCTGATGTGCCCTACCTCTCTTAAATTGCAGATTGATCGTGTTTTCAAGTCGTCCAAAGCCCACTAATTTACTTTAATGCCTATTATTTATCGACAACAGCCGGGATCGACCTCTTAACGTGCTCTCTGAGTTCTGAGGAGATTGAGATAAAAATTTCATCTGTAGACAAGAAGTTTACCTATAACTTGATTTAAACGAAGACTTTAAGTGCCTTTGCTTGTACTATTAACTGGAACCATCTTGTAATTGCCCAGTAACCCAGAGCTTTCGTTTTAGCGATAGAAAACTTTATCACGTATTTAGTATATTGTTTGTTTGCTTTCTAATCTAATCTAATTTCTATATAATATAAATTTCGAGCTCGGTGGTATAGTGGTTAGTGACGCAACTTTCACTCCAACGCTCGTGGATACGGTTTTCATACATGACAAATATTTGTGTACAATTTCAGTATATTGAACAAATTTTTATTTGTCTGCAATTTTTCTATATAACAACTTGACCCGTATTATAAACATCTGACAGTCATAACTAAGTTATAATGGATCCTTCATTTCTAAAGTACCCTAAAAATACTATTTTTTTTTTAAATCCTCTTTTCTTCATTTCATTTCATTCAATAGACAAAAGTTAGGTAAAATTCTTACCGTCACAGCCTCATATTTAAAGCTGATGCTTTTTTGCCTGTCAAGTTGATTGACAGATGGCAAAAAATTAAGCGTTTATTTTTTCCTAATAACCAGTATTATTGTCATTCTTGAGAAACTATGTACCTATAGTTTTTACGCGCGGGGCATCGCACGCTTAGTTTTTTTTTTATTATATTATTCATAGTGGATAGTCGACGTTTGAGTTGAAACCACATTACTCAATCAAGCTTAGAAATGTAAGTTTTTTAGTTCATGCTTGGTACCTCCGTTTTATTTAGTTTTTAGAAATTAAATTATGGATGAATCCGGTATATACTCTCTCTCTTGTTGCATAAAGAACTCCCTGTCGAGATTTTCTCTAGGTACTATAGCATAACGTTCTTCAAAAAAGCCGTGAAAAAGATTGTACAGGGTCGACAATGAAGGAGTGACAGCTGGTGTTGCGACTGTTCGAAGCAACTGCGACAACTGATTATCATCTGGCAGGCCATATGCTTGTTTGCTACCTTACAAATATATTACCAAAATTTTGTAGAAAAATTAAAAGAGACTTTTAGTAATCGACTTTTTTTTTGGATTTTATTAATGCTTTCGAAATTTACTATCGAAATCTTGAAACGGAAAAATCCGAAAATAATTGGAAAGTGAAAATATTAATTGTACAAATTCGAACCTACTACGATTTTATTACTTAGTAACACATTCAAATTTCAATTTAATACAAATACATACACACTCTCAATATAAAGAAAAACATCTAACACTGTGGCTCTCAAAATATTAAAAAAGGTAATCCAAATAAAAAATTACGAATTTCAGGATTTATATATTTGTTATAAAAACATTACATCATTATTTGAATTTAGCATAGCTTTTTTCTGAATTTATATTCCATATAGTATTTTCTTATATAATATTCACACACGCTTACGGCCCGCCCGATGAAAAGTGGATAGTGTAGTATCGCTTAAGTGCAGTACTTAAACGATACTACACAGCCACCTCTGCTACTAACACAGTAACTCCTTAGGAGCTTACTTGTAACCATATTTATTTGCAAAAACACAACAAATCTCCAGGATTTTTTTTTTCTGTGGTTTTCTTTGAGGTGGAGGTCCTTGCCTAGACGGGTTGCTATAACGCGCGCCACTTATTTTAAAACATACAATAATAGATCGCAACTTACAATAGTTTGAGAAACTCTGATCTAATATATTGCTTTAAGTATACCACATGACGTGTACGAAGGCGATGAGTTATTGCGTAAGTTACTTTATCACACGTCAATATACATGTTGGCAGATTGAATATTTTAATTCGATAATTGATTATTTGTAGTGATTGAACACGGTAAAGATATATGAGTGGTAATAGTGAAGTTTTTTATACTACAAAGTGGCACAGAAGTATATACTTGACTAGCTGCACTCCGCGACTTCATTCGCGCGTATCCCAAACGAACTGCCTTCTCTACTTTCGTTCTTTTTCCTCGTCTTATAAGGATCGTATCGTGATGTATATATATATATATATATATACATATATATATATATATTATATATATAACCTTCTCCAAGAATAATAGGCTTCTTCAATATAGGAATAGGGATTAGCGTGTTAAAACAAACAAAGTGCTTTACATATTAGTTATAAATTAACATTTTAAGCTGCCAGTACTAGCGGTAAATTGATGTAAAAAACTCGTAGAAAATCTACGGTAGAGTATTGAGTCGAAAGTTTATAGACGCCTAGAATCACATTGGTTCCATGCCTTACTATTTTATAGGCAGTCTTTTCTATATGTAGATATTTGCCAAAATATTACTAGGAGAATACAGCGCGGTGTCGTAAAAAACACGTAAGCGTTTGATAGGGTTACGAGCCAGCAAGCCGCGAGTGATATCTCGATGTTGCAAGAGTTTAATCATTACTGCTATATTTACTACATTTAATCTACTACATTTAATCGCCTTAATCATTGGCCACATAGGTCCAGTTTTAAATTTTAATGGAATTCTATGGTGAATTTTTATACATATAGAATAGCAGCTTTACTGACACGAATCTGTTATTAGATAGAATTCTAATCAAAGGTCGCGCGAAACTTCTAGTTATCTCTGAATACAGCACGTTTCGTTCACGCAGTAGTAAGATGTATGGAACATACCTGACCCAGAGCAACTTCAGTGTTTGAACGATGGTTGGTATTCTGGGCTACACACCGATGGCAGTTCTGAATAAGTTGTTGTGTTGCTTAACAAATCTCTAAACTTCTATTACCTATGTATTTTAGGGTCGGCAACGCAAGTAACAACCCCGATGTTGCAAATGTCCATAGGCTGCGTTAACTGCTTACCATCAGGCAGGCCGTTCGCTTGTTTACCACTTTAGTTTTATAAAAAAAACAGTACGCTAAAAATACGGATAGATTTTCTTTTTTATACTACGCCGAGATGCATATAAGCATACGGCCCTCCCGATGTAAAGCGATTTTCGTAGCCTATGAACACTTGCAACACATTAAGTATCAGCCGCGGGATGCCACCTCTGCTGCTAACACAGCAACTTCTTAGAAGCTTTGTGGTGACCTCACTTACATACAGTAACTCGTTTGAAGCTTAGTGGCAAGTTTCTTTCGGTATTTCTTCTTCGCCAATGGTCATTTCCGAAATAATAGTAGATTAAAAAAAGTAAAATAAGAGAATTGAATAAGATACAATAAGATTATATTTCAAAAAAATGTAAGACGTGTCTAAGTGCCCGCGAGGGCCCAATAGCAAATAAAGAATTTTTATCTTTATCTTTATCATTTAATCCAGGAGTTTTTATTTATTAATATACTCGTAAGAACGTAGGTACTCGGCGTCTTACGCACTGCACTCACGGTCTCCTGTTCGAGTTTCTATTTGACTATGAATGGAAAATAGACTCCTGAATATAGTACTATTAATGTATTTGGATAAGTAACCCTAAAGAGTAGTGTAAGAATGACATTTGAGCGCCCCTACGCTCGAGTAAATAATTTGTGCAAAGTTCGATAATGATCTCAGCGCGAGACTCAAATTACGATAATTAATCAACAATAATGATAAAATACACTATCTCATCTGAAGCTAGTGTCAAGGTAACACATTGCTCATCTACCGTTTTTTATATCTAAATTCCAGCAGCAAATGTTTCAAAAAACAATATGGCGTTCCAATAAGTCAAGTTTTGCTTAGAACCGCGCGAGATTTTATAAAAGTTTTTTCTACTTGACATAACGTCGGGATACATACGGTCCATCTGATGTAAAGCAGCTACCGTAGCCTATGAAAGCTTGCGATATATGAAGTGTCACTCGCGCCTTGCCAACCCTATCGGTAACTCAGCAACTCCTTATGAACGTCCTGATCACTTATTAGCATGAACGCAATGACTTTTCAGGGAGTAGTTATTTGGCTGCTGTTTTCTGTGAGGAGGTACTTATTCAGTCAATGAATGCTTAGATGCTCACTACCTCTCTTAGAAATATCCAGAATAAGACAATCAGACATATTCGTGCACATAAAAAATTGTCCTGTATCGAAAATTAACCTGGTAGTTAAAGTAATTATTGGTGACCACTGAACCTCCGTGCTCGTTACATAGAGAAGTCCTTATATCGCGTCCACAATAGATTTTGCCGAGAAAAGTTACGTCACATACTAGATTAGACTAGAAAACGATGAGTGGTTCCTCAAAACCGTCGACAGAGAGAGTATGAAAAAAATTCTCGCCGAAAAAAATTTCAACTAGATTTTTAAAATTTTTGAATTTTTTGACGACCTCGGTGGCACAAATTTTAAGTCTACTTTGACACCAACGCTCGTGGGTTCGACTTTCGCACAAGATAATAATTTGTGTGCATGAACTTATCTGTTTGTCTCGGACTGGGTGCTTTCTATACGTATTATAGTACGTATTTACAAAAAATAAAAGTATTTACGTATATTCATCAATTGTCTAGTACCCATTACACAAGCTTCGCTTACTTTGGGGCTAGTAATTTGTCCGTTAATATTTATTTATTATTTTTTTAAGATATAATAATGCGACCGCCTGCTTTTCGTTTCTAGCTACATTTGGTCTCTCATTTAAAGCCAAAACTACCTGGAATGGGGATAGCAGGGACCGTCAGCGATACGGGACAAGACATTTTGTAACAGTCATGTTTCTGTGCAACCTGTCACACAAAAAGCGAGTGCGATCCGGTGCGGTGCGGTCACGGGCATTGGCTTTTGTGGCATATTTCTTTCATGACACCCAATGCTTCGTCACATCACACGCAGCCTTCATTCTGGGACTGTACTTCGTCCTGAAGTTCTGAAAAGATTTGATCGTTCCAGAACTTTCAAACTGCGGAGCATGTCAGTAAGGATACAGCTGGATATAGTATCTGATTGCCACTTTTCACATAATTAATCGCTGAGCTAATCTAAAGATTTCTGGAGAATTTCATAAAAATCTCACAAATCATCTAATACATACCTATTATACATTGAAAATGCCAAGACCAAGACAAACAAACATGCACACAAAATGTTTATTCTGTGTGGGAATCGAAACCACGACTGTCGGTGTCAAAGTAGCGTAACAGCGCGTTTCACCGCTGCGCCACCGAGCTCGTCGTGAAAGAATCCAAAGATAATATCAAGTAATAGGTAGATACAACCGTAATGATCATTCTATAAACGCGATAAAACCTAAGATATCGTATCTCCTATCCGTCGTGAGTAAAAAACATGATCTAATAAAACCAAACATATAAAGAAAAGAGACACCGTGAACTCCAATTCGTTTTATTACAGTCACACGACCGAAGTCGGGACAAATCATTAGTCAATAAATAATGGTAATTTTTCACTTGGCAATTACACAAGTTTATGCTACACATAAAACTAACTTTACCGTGGTATCCCACTTGGAGCAATTAATTTTCAGTGTAATTTATGCTTTATAAAATGAACAAGGATGCGTCCCGGATACTTAACATCGGCACGTTGAAACTGGAGATGGGGTTTAGGTACGCATTGTCTTTTAGAGTATCGTTTCATTTTAAAGATATTATCAAATGATAATGCAAAAGTGGAAGGATGTAGCAGCCGGGGAAGGCCAAGACTTACCTACCATGATCAAATTGGTCGTGTTCTAGCAGGTGATGTCAGGAGCCCTAGAAGCCGGCGAGCGTGCATGATAAGACCAATGAATGTTAAAGAAGCGAGTGAGATATGTAAGGATTGAGTCACGTGGCGCTCGGTTTTCTCTGCTTACCTCGCAAGGGATTTGGCGTGAAGTTATAGATAGATAATGAAAATGATCAATATTTGATAAGATATCCAACCAAATAATTTAATAGCAAAATATATGATTTACAATTCTATACTGAAAATCAACTTTTTATGTCACTGATTAGATTTTTTTTAATACAAGATACACGGATATAAGCTCACCGGATGTAACGTAGTTATTACGAATGGTTGCTTTACGTTAACGCATCTCTGCTGCTAACACAGCAACTCCTTAGGAGCGCCCTGGTAACATTACTTGCAGGAATCCGCCTTCTAGAGTGTTTTTATTTGGCTACGGTTTTCTGTAAAGCGGAGGTACGTGGCTGGTGGGATGGTTGGTTAAGCACAGTTTAGTTTAGTTTACAGTTTTAAAAACATCCAGACCAAGACAAACATCAGTTTTGTCGAGCTCGGTGGTTCAGTCATGCATGATGCGACTTTGACATCAACGCTTGTGGATTCGATTCCCACCCAAGACAAACATTTGTGTGCATGAACATGTCTGTTTATCTTGATCTGGATGTTTAAAGAGAGGTAGGGTGCATCAAAGCAGCCAGTCTGGGGAAGTACCTCCACCTGACAGAAAACAACTCCCTGAAGGGTTGTTGTGTTCCTGTATGTGAGTGAAGTCACGAAAAAGCTCTCAAGGAGTTGCTGTGTAAGCAGCAGAGGAGGCATCGCGCGAGTGATACTTAATATTTTGACGAGCTCGGTGGCGCAGTGGTGAAACGCGTTGTTACACTACTTTGACACCAACGCTCGTGGGTTCGATTCCTACACAGTACAAACATTTGTGTGCATTAACATGTCTGTTTGTCTTGGTCTGGGTATTTTCTATGTATGTTAAGTATGTATTTACAAAAAAAAAATGTATTTCCGTATGTTTATCAGTTGTCTAGTACCCATAACACAAGCTTCGGTTACTTTGGGGCTAGATGGCGCTATGTAATTTGTCCGACAATATATCGCAAGCGTTAATAGTCCACGGTACCCGCTTTACATCAGGTGGGCCGTATACTTGTATGCCTCCCGACGTACTATAAAAAAAAAGTCTGTCCACTAATGAAGTTCAAAATCTACAAAGCATACAACATTATGCCATCTAGTCACGCGATCGGACATAGTAAAATTTAACAGATGTGATATTCATGCTATGTAGATACCATATTAAAAGCGAGAATGCTTATGAAGTAACTAGAAATTAAAGCTTCGAATCCACTTGTTCAGCACTCATATTTTTTGCGGCAATTAGTACATAGGTTTGAATTGTTAGTTAGTAATTTGATTTCAGTAGCCATACTTCCCTGCAAAAAGGCGAAATAAGTTGTCTCTATAAAAGTTGAGAGTGGCTTAATATTATTTTTAGCATTATTCAAGTCAATGCACAGAACAGTGACAGTACAGTGAATAAAAAACCGCTTTATTGACCAACTAAATCCCGATTCAAATCCTGGCACCACTAAATTTGTGTTTTCGGATTTATATATATACATATTGTAAATATCTCTTCCTCAGCGGTGAAGGACACATTGTGAGGAAGAATTTTGAGAGATATGTGACCTTATCTAAGAAAGGTCTGGATTTCCCTCTGGGTTGTGTCAGCAGTCGCTGTGTATAAAAGTCAGTCGCTCTATATAAAAATCAGCCGCTTCCCCAAATTCTTAGGCTTAGGGTGCGGATGACGCCAAATAGTATAGGAATAACGCTAAAAAGAAATATATATATTGCAATTTCTTGCTGAAAACTAAACAACATTTAATATTGAAGAAACTAAAACCTTTTTAAGAATTACGCTTAAAATGCAAGCGAATCTACGGAATCTGATCTTATGAATGCTGGCGATATACCTAAGTTTGGATGCTTTAATGAGGTTAAAGAGGAATTCGTAGCCCAGTTGTATATAAAACAACAACTACAAATACAAACAACAGAAAACGGTAGCGTAGCCCGTGGCGAGCTGTTGATGGGCAGTGAAACCACGCGTGCTGCAGAGCGTCGGCCAGGGCCTTCGTCTCCGTAGATCAACTGTCTTTATTGGCCGTCTAGAGAAGAGTCAGACTGTACACTCTAGAGGTAAAAGTGGTAAAGGCGTAATGCTGCGAGTAACTTCGGAGAAAGAGAACACATCTTCGTCACCCATAAGTCACTCGCACCTGTGTTCATCCGGTGATTACCAAGCCACGACCAGAAGTGGTATACAGGCGTGTAATAACTCAATATCTTCATATTTAAAATTCAAAATCAATGAAATTATTTACCTATGTTTCATAATAATCCTTATGTCTGTCTCTATCTGCTCATAGGTTATGTTAGTCCATTGATATTCGGTAGAGCGGGTTGCGGTAGATATACCACGTCACATTAATCTCCTTGAAGAAGGCTACGTATTGGAACCGTATCCCTGCGCACGCTTACTCGTCCTCTACATTAGAATAGAAGCAGCTAACAACTCCGCACAGGGTGACGTTACTAGCAAGCTCCTGAGGAGTTGCTCCATAGCAATTAGCTAATTAGTAGCCGGGTATCAATGCGTTAGTGATATCTTGTATCGTGAACATTTGTAGACTACGGTAACCACTTTACAGCAAGTTGGTGATTATTGTATAAAAAACCTAATGATATTGTATAAAAAACCTAATGACGTTGTATAAAAAACCTAATGATCACTGAATTTAAGAGAAAATATAAATAGATTTACAGATTTTGATTATCTGCGATATGATAACTTGCAGATTTTTAGTCCTAACATGGAGGCATAGCCTTAACAGCGTCCCGTCGGATATTCGTTCGGATATCTGCTAATCGGGCCATCTTCAACAGCAATGGACGTAATTAAAGAAGCACACACGTTGATTAAAGATTGCTATTAATGCGAGTGTTCGCCAACTTATTGGTTCGCTTTACAAAAAGTCACGGTTGGCGCGATTTAAGAGAGGTAGCAATTTTTGGGTAAGTGTAATTGGAATCTCCAATAACAGGCTATATAACTACATATTTTTATGCTTTGGTAGTAACTGAGCTTAGCTTATTTTTAATCATACGTGTACATTAGGTAGTCATAAAAGGTTCTAATATAATTTCACCATGCCCATGTATCCATCTACAGTTAAATAAACAAACGTCTCCCTGTACATCTGACTGCCCGTCTATCTGTATATGTATGTATGATATTGAAAAAATATTTACTACACATAGAATAAAAATACAGAACACCTGTTACAAATAATATTTCAGCTCTTGAAAGTTTATTATTTTAAGTACAAGCAATATCCGTCTTTGAGCCAGATAACACTATAACACAATTTGCCTCATACAAATGATAACCTTACAAAACTCTAATTAATTCATTGTATGACAGTGTACACAAACGAGTTAAGTTACACGTTGGTGAGCGATATGTTTGTATGCCTCTAGACATTGTATGAAAAATAGTTCTTTTGAATGTCCACAATAGCATTGTACCCGTCGAAGCTAAAGTCCTTAAAAAGTTGCTCTCGTTGCATAATCGCTGCCTCTTATGACTGGTGCCCACCGCACACCGGACCGTCGATCGCACTCTTTGAAGAGTGATAAAGTGCCAATTCCACTTATCTGATTTTACTAATTCTTTTAAATAATTGCATTTGAATCCCGTGGAATTCAATAAGTGGCCGGATAATGTCGCATCTTATTTTGCATTTAACGTATGCTTGATTAGTATTTGAGTAGTCAGCATAAAAAAAGATTCCATGTTAGGAAACATAAATCATGTTGCAATGGTATTTGTGTGAGATAGATCTGTGGCAATTATTGAAGCAGAGATTGGGATCGAACCGAATGAATTAATAGACTCAAGTTCCGGCCGTGAATTTGCGATAAATTCATTGATTACTTGTAGGGGTTTTTTTAACCAGCGACCGAGGTAAAAATGCATACCGCTCACTTGATGTGAAGCGATTACTGTAGTAAAAGGACGGGCGTTGCCATGTACGCCTAGTACAGTTGCTGTGTTAGCAGCGGGTGTGGCTATAGAAGAGTCCCTTAGGCGTTCACAGGCAACTAACTCACTCGCAGGAATATAAAAGCTCTTCAGAGAGTTATAATTTGGGTGCGATCTTCTGTGAGATAGAGTTATTTCTCCAGCTGCTACAATGCGCCCTGCCTCTTTTTCGCCAGAGCCTCGTTATTAAATTAGCAGGGTTTACCACGAGCAGATTTGGCTTTAAGGATAATAGTAAAATTTTATTTGAAAGATTGATGCGTCTCCGATGATGTGTTTTTAATGACTTGAAAGTATGTTTAGCCTGTATTTATTTACGTAGATGGTACGCCAAATCTTGACCAAGTATCCATAAGCTGCGGTGACCGCTTCACATATAGCGGGGTCGATTCGTACACTCACAAATCGATGTACATATACACTCGATAGAGGTCGAGATGCGATGTACACTCGCCGATTGATACGATCATTACCTCCCAGTTTAATAGTACAGTTATGAGTACACAAAGATCGACTTGTGAATGTGAATGACTTGTGAATGACTACATGATCTGAAAAGTTCTAATGCCGTACGCAATTGAACCTAAATTCGAAATTCAGTACAAAACTCGTTGTACTTTCAGCTGTACATATAGTTCTTATACAATAATAGTAGGCAGACATGCCTAATATATATTTACCAACATCTACTTACAACACTATATAATATAAAGACGATATCGTAGCATATGGTCACATGTAACAGAAGCTGGCTATAATCCACCAAGGAATTGTCATTTGATTCTCAGGTTTATGTTAGCTGCCCACCACCTAACATAAGCCCGGAGCCTTCTTCTTCTTTGCGTGGAAACCCCTAATGACTTCTATTAAATATTTATTAACTATCAACCAAACTAACCTAACTGATAATTCAGCAATAAGATATCATCCTGTACAGTTATCATAGGAGACCTATCACTATTCTGAATATATTTTATGTACAAACTCGGCCCTTACAATATTTTATTATAAGTATATACAGGTTCACAGATTCAATCATCGCAGGATGTATTTTGGCCCATAAAACTGATCAACTTTGCTAAAAAAACAAAAATCTATCATCCGCTATATTCTGGTCTGCAAAAATTGTACGGGTTGAATTGTTATTTTAGTTTTTTGGCCTATATTTCTTCGGAAAAGTTGTTTAGTTTTATAGAAAAAAATACATCCCGAGGGTATGTACCAAAGAGCCTTTAAAGATACAGCTCAGTTTCAATCTATTTTGCTAACCTGCACAACGTGCTTTGGTTAACTCTAAAAGTAACCGTTGTATGCAAACCTTTAAAATTCAATATGCAGGATACAAAGTACGTTGTCATCGATCAACATCGTCTGCATGCGCTTGACCTTGGCACTAGAAACTTTCTAAAAACCTATCACAAAAACTTCTTAACAACTACACAATGGGAGACGCTATTCATGCGTTAAGGTGCCGAAGTGATTAAAATATGTTTATTTCACACATGGTTCATTGAACACTCTCAGTACAGTACAATGGACGTCACTGTATACATGTATGATCGACAAGCGACCACGAGTGCTATTAGTACTCCTCTTTGACAATAGAAGAGTGCAAAAATAAAATTGATACAAATTAAATAATTAATACATTCAGATGTCATTTTGTGGAAGTCGAATTTATATGTAATTTGATCTGCGTATTGTTCCATTAGCAACGCGTAAAGTAGTATAGTTTAAAATGTGTGCTATGGTTCATTGATATGTAATTTCCTATAATGCCCTGAAGCTGTCAATTACTTTGCATGGCTTCGCGCAGGGTAATATTTATACAAGTTATATGGCGCTATATTTAATATGTTGTTTATTTTAGAGCTGTCACGTGATTGACGTTTCACATTGCCTGTAGTAGTAGTAGCATGTTAGACATTGTAATATATCATTATCTTCTTCTTCTTTTTATACTACGTCGGGAGGCATGCAAGCATACGGCCCGCCTGATGTAAAGCGGGTACCGTAGCCTATTAACGCTTGCGAAATATTAAGCATCACTCGCGTGATACCTACCCTGCCGCTTACACAGCAACCCCTTGGGAGCTTACTGGTGACCTCACTTACACGCAGGAACACAACAATTCTCTAGGGAGTGGTTATTTGGGTGCGGTTTTCTGTGAGGTGGATGTACTTCCCCAGACGGGCTGCTTTGATGTGCCCTACCTCTCTTAAAACATCCAGACCAAGACAAACAGCCATGTTCATGCACACAAACGTTTGCCTTGTGTGGGAATCGAACCCAAGAGCGTTGGTGTCAAAGTCGCGTAATTCACGACTGAGCCAGAAACGAGCTCATCAGAAACGTTAACGTTACCCCTTCCCTAGTTCATTAGAATTGGCACGGACCGGTAACTAACCCTATGGATTTGGCGAAGATATTGATCTCCACAACCTGGAGAGAAAATTCGCTCTTCCTTAGGTTAGGACACACGGCGACGTCGTAGGTTGTGTGAAATATAATTTTATGACGTGCAGGTTTTCTCACAATGTTTTTCGTCACCACCGAGCAAGTGATAAGTACAAGTATGTACATAAATGGGGAAACACGAACTTAGTGGTACATGACCACACCAGGATACGGATTAAGGATCAGTTGTAACATTTTAGCATGCTCCCAGTTTTATTGGGTTTCTTTAAATTTCTTCCCCGATCGCCACCTTAACAACCAGCTGGTCTCACAAATTGTCGATCTGATAAAAACACCATTAAATTACCATTACATATTTTTTACCCCCAAAAGCAATTGGCTCATAGCTTCTTATTAAAATAATATAAAGCACGCCACAACACGGCGTGTGAGTGAGGTTCGCTAATTTCATCACCTATTATAAAGTTTGGCCCGTAATGGTCTATAACGGATCGTGAGATCAACCAATAGTAATTTAAGTTTGATAATCTGTACAGTCAATTCAATTTCGAATAATAACTGACCTAGTTCTTACATAGGAGTATTATTTTTTGAAGTTTTAATTTACAGTGGATATCGATCTATATTGTGCACAGTCAGGAGTTAGTTTAAGTATACTATTGCCCCTGTATGCATCGCTCCTAATAACTATGAGCATCTTCTTTGCTTGTGCTAACGCAAAAGATAAAGATGCCATATGTAAACGCATACAACTGTAGCCGCCATGGCATCGATGGTGGTGGTAGTATGCAACTGCTAACGTTTATAGTATGCTAGTTAAAGTCTTCGAAAGATGTAACGAATTGCATTAGGACTCCTGAGAGATAGTAAGTGGTCAAAAAAGTCAAAGTTGGGTACCTACTCGAGGAGTCGCATCTAGGCGCAGTAAAATTTTTAAAGGTTTTTTTTATACGACGTCGGGAGGCATTCAAGTAGACGGTTCACCTGATGTAAAGCAGTTGCCGTAGCCTATTAACACTTGTAATATATTAAGTATCACTCGCGCGATGCCTCCTCTGCTGCATACACAGCAACTCCTTAGGAGCTTACTGGTGACCTCACTCACACACAGGAACACAACAACCCTCTAGGGAGTTGTTATTTTGGTTATAGATTGATAGATAGATACTATAGCAAAAATGTCGATGCTTAGTCGATAAATAAACAATAAAATTGCATCTACTATGTCAATCATGTCATGATAAATCACGACCAATTTGGTCATGGTAGGTGAGTTTTGGCCTTAATATCACAAAATGGTTCTATATTATAGATACATAGTCTGCTCTCGCTTGTAACATATATCTTTAATTTACGCTAAGAACATAATAAATGTATCTAAATTAAAATCATCCCCAATGCATGCCAGTACTTTGAGATCTAAGATGGAATGTTCTAGATATTAATCATTATAATGGCGTCTCGCATTAGGCTGGAATGAATATGTGGACATATTTAGCTGGAAAGGTTTAGCAATAGTTCTACGTGAGCGAAGAAAATGTTTGCTACATTTCTAAATATATGAAATTCTAATAACGAATACTAAATAACATACTTTTCGTCTATATATGAGTGGCTTGTGTGTGAAACTGGGAACTTGGTCCAATTAGATCCAGCAAAGTCTCAAGCACACACAAAGTCTCAAGCACACACAAATTCTCACATTCTCCGCTAAGAATTCAATTCCAATTGCTTTTAATGTTACTTTAACACCAAAGTTTCTTCTTAGCGTTATCCCGTTCCCTAATCAGTTATGATTGGCGGGGTCCGCTACCTAAGCCTGAGGACTTGACGTAGATACTGATTTTTAAATGGAGCGACTGCCGTCAGACATCCGCAACCCAGAGGGAAAACCAGATTATTAAGGTCATACGTCTTTCGAAATATAGTTTCTTGGGTTTTCTCACGACCTTTTCCTTCACCGCCGAGCATAATTACATATATGTACATAAATCCGAAAATACGAATTTAGTGGTACATGCCGTGATTGGAACCGTGGATTTGTTGGTCACTAGACCGGCTTTTTATCCACCAGGCAATCACTGCTCGCTTTAACACCAAAGCAGGACACAGGAGCAACATTCGTTTATCTGTCTTGGTCTGGATGTTTGTGTTAAGAGGCAGGGCGCGTCAAAGCAGCCCGCCCGGGGAAGCACCTCCACCTCACTACAGTCGAATAACGACCCCCTGGGGGATTATGGGGACTCGCTTGCGTTCCTGCAAGTGAGTGGGATTACCAGTAAACTCCAGATATATAACAAAATTCCAATAGATGATCCCAATTAATACCAAATGATTGACTTTTTTATATACAACGTCGGGAGGCATTCAAGCATACGGCCTACCCGATGTAAAGCAGTTACCGTACCCTATTAACGCTTGTAATAAATTAAGTATCACTCGCGCGATGCCTCCTCTGCTGCTTACATAGCAACTCCAGTTATAAAGTATGTAATTAATGAAAATTATAGTTATTCCATCAAGTTTGGAATTATTGTGTAGTAAATATAATAACTGTATAATTTTCACGTCAAGCGGTTGTGGCAAAATATGGGGACTGACATTATCAGACAAGACCTGAGTATCATATTGATACTGCAGTTCAAGTTGCATCTACAAACTTCTACGCAAGGTCGGTGCAGCGAAGAAGCAAAGCGACAGCATCGATCTATAGTCAGAGTACATGAGAGATTAAGTATGTATGTTAATATTAAGTTTATATGTATGTATATCTTCACGTCAAGTCTCTTGCGGGGTAGGCAGAGAGAACCGAGCGCCATAAGACGCGGTCCTTGCATACTTCACTCGCTTCTGTGACATTCATAGCTCTTTTCATGCACGCTCGCCGGTTCCTGGGGCTCCTGACATCACCTTCTGATAAAACACGACCAATATTAAGTTTGAATTGATCTTTATCGCACCTTCGTCGACAATTAGTCTGCTGAACCTTTTACTCACCCTTACGCCACCAACGAGGTCGTGAAGTGACGAGAAAACATCGTGTGGAAACCAGCACATCAAGAAATTATATTTCGAAAGATCTGTAACCTAACCTGAGAAAGGTCTCTTGTTGAAGGGTTGTGGAGGTCTCACCGCAGTCGTTCCATGTAAAAATCAGTATCTTCGTCAAATTCCCAGGCTTAGGCAGTGTACCACGTCAATCCTAATGGATTAGCAGCTCTACAGTTTTTAGTTGGTCGGATTTCGATATAGGTTTGTTATGATCATGTCTAACTTAAACGTTTTAGGAATCCAAACCGAATGTCTAAATCTGGCCTAAATCGTTTTTAGTCTTCGCTCATACGCTGCTTTTTCTTACACAACGTCGGATGACGTACTAGGAACGCTTGTAATACATTAGGTATCACTCGTGCGATGCCTCCTTTGCTGCTAACACAGCAACTTAGGAGCCTACTGGAGACATCACTCACACGCAGAAACACAACAACCCTCTAGGGAGTTGTTATTTGGTTGTTGCTTGCGGTTTGCGGTTTTCTGTGAGGTGGTGGTACTTCTACGGATTCTACCCTTCTTTTACTTCTACCCTATGATGCGCACTACCTCTCTTGAAAACATCCTGACCAAGACAAACAGACATGTTCATGCACACAAATGTTTGTCCTGTGTGGGAATCTAACCCACGAGCGACAGTATCAAAGTCGCGTTATTTACGCCACCGAGCTCGTTGAAAACCGCTACTGCCTTCGACAAGTAACTAAATCTATCCTTGAAAGTATTTAAATCATCGTGTGTGGTTCTTAACGCCGCCATTTAAAATATGAGTGATTTAAACCATGTCTCCATTTTATGGCCGAAAACTTTTAATATCTTTTTAACTTGATCGTAACTTATCAACTATGATCGTCAATATTTACAATGTAACATTTATTTTTATTTATTTTACAAAATCGATTAGAGATTTTATTCGCAATAAAAAGTCTCGTAATTTCTTGTCAACTAAGTGGAATGAGCCGTTTTCCTATAATTATTTTCTTTATGGCCTTGTCAATAAGGTACAAATTAGTACTTTGATTCGTCTATGCAGTTTTATCCATTAGTTTCTTATCTGTCTTTTAACTAATTAACGGATCGAACACTTAAGAATTATACCAGTAGTTAAATGCATAAAATCGGCTTTAATTTTTATGGATTTCCTAAGGAAATCTAGCGCAGTCGTTTTATAACTCGCCGACAAATTAAAAATATATGGCTTTTATATAGTCATCCATCAGAGACGTGAACTTTTAAAATTGTATTAGAGAAACCTTTAGGTACGAACCTAGAGGTTTCTCTAATACAATTTTAAAAGTTGCCGACGTATACGTCGTCCTTACGTACGTTCGCATTGATTCTTTAATTGTACGTTTTTAGAGTAGTGATAACCCACTAGATAAGGAAATGGTCAATTGGTCCACAGTTCAAATCCTGGCGTGTACCGCTAAATTCGTGTTTTCGGACTTATGTACATATTTGTCACTTGCTCGGCTGCGAAGGAAAACATGTGAAGAAACACGTACATCCAAGTAATTATATTTCGAAAAAGTAAGTATATCTCTGGTTTTCCCTCTGGTTTGTGGAGGTCACTCTTTGTCAAATCAATATCTTCACGAAATCCTTAGACATTGATAACTAAGACTTCCGCTAATCCTAACGGAAAACTAAACGGTGGAACGCTAAGACGAAAATGAAGTTTTAATTGTACGTTTTTATTCATGTCATTGGACAACTAAACATGATTATATACACATGCATACACAGATGCATACACGGCTTGGCTGATGGTAAGCAGTAAGATTAAGTCTAATCAGGTAATTACAATTAGTGATCTCAATCTACAACGGTATCATACGGTAGCCCAAACTACGCTAATTATTAGACTATGAAGTGGGTTATCACAGCTCTGAACTTACTCATTTGCAGCTACACAACTTACCCCAGGTATAATAAAGATCACCAGCTCTGGTATGAGGCACAAGTTCCTTCTCAGAATGAATCCGAATGAGGGTTCTCCCAATGCCATCTCGCCGTTTCTTTATATCTAATCACGGGGCACCAAGCGCGAATAAGTTTGGGTTTAGGCTTTAGAAATAATATCTACCCATCTACATATATGTATATTATACAATGCAGATAATCGTGCGGAGGCGAGTTTGTACATGGAATATTCTAGAAATAGTTATATAGCGAGACTCTGTTACGGATCTATAGGTTTCTCTCTATGTGTTAATGAACACATAGACAGAAACGAACTACAGTGGTACAATGGTACACACTATCTATATATCTATATTTTAACTCATGTCCCTAACGAGGCAGAGAGAACTGAACAGTGACAAGACCCGGTCCTTACACACCTCAGACGTATCTTTAACATTCATAGCTCATTTTAATGTACGCTCGCCAATTCTAGTTGTCTGGGCATTATCCTCTGATAAAATGCAACCAATTTGATCATCCCAGGCGAGTCAACGCCTTCCTCGGCTTTTACATCCTTCCACTTTTGCATTACATATCTTTTTCGTCATTCTTTCATCCTGCATTCTTTCTACATGTCTGTACTAACGGACAAACACAACATAAAAGCTTTAGAACACATTTCAATGAAATTATTTAGAGTGAGGTTTTATTTTAGAGTGGAATTATTAGAAATACTCTTAAATATATGGGGCTCTTGCGAAGGACCTGAAACTCCAAGCTCCACAGTCAAAGTCGCGGTTACCAGCTAGTATAAAATAAAACTACAAATTGTAATGAGACAGTCACAAGGTCACAGCAATTTTCGAGCGAAAGAGATAACGCATCCACACCATTACTGAGCGGTACTATAATCCTAACGCCGAGTAATGAAGTATATTTTTTTGCTTCCTACCTCACCACGAAGGCCAGGGTGTAATTTTCTTAATTCATGTAATCATACCGTGTAGGAGCCGTGGGTTTATTATTGAACGCAGAATTTTAGGGCTGGTTCATAGCGGCAGCAGAACGATGTGACGCGATGTCTGCATTAATATATTTATCTATGTTGATGCGAAGGCTCTTGCGAAATAGTTCTATCGCAGTACACAGAAAACATTAATATGGTTAATGTTTTCTGAGTATTACGATAGTACTATTAAGGTTTCTCTGCATAACATCTGAACAGAATTTTATTAAATTTTATTAAAAAATAAAATAAAAACATAGCTGGAAATAATGTTCAAGAAATGTGCAATGTGTTTGTCGATTGCAAACGAGACAGGTTGCGTGTAAAGTTCAGTAGCAAGAAGTTCGGTAACTCCGGACCTGATGCGATGGCAGGATGGTGATGCTGGAACAACCCTTGAGGACTAATGTCCTCAATGGTTCTCGAATAAATACGAAAGTGGACTGCGATCCGTCTTTAAGGAAGAGTTAAAAAGTTTCTTATAAACTCTAATAACTGATCGGTAACCCTTGATGTTGCTCATTACATTTTGTCAAGTCAGCAATGTACTTTTTAGGGTGCCTATCATCGTTATCCCAATAGCACTCTGCTGACGGGACTGGACTAAATTTTTTTATCAAATCTGCTCGAATAATATGTATAACTCTTCTTTTTCATAGTGATATCTCGTTTCCAAATCAGACCTTTTCTAGGTTAGGCCACACGTCTTTCTTATCTACATTCATGGACGTGTAATGAGAGTGGAAGGGAAGGATGGTGAAGGAAAACATAGTTTCCTTACTATGTTTTCCATCACATCCTTACTATGTTCTTCATCGAGCAAGTGACAATTACGTATATGTGCATAAATCTATAGACACAATTTTAGTGGTACATGTCCACATCAGGATGTAATACTATTGCTCAATATAGTATAGCATTATGAGAAGTTTGTTCTTTAAGAGAGCAGCATAGAAGACTGTTAGTAGGAGATGGTAGCTGATTGTGCTTTCCGAATTTTGATATTTTTACACAACGGCTCCAAAAAAGTAATGTAATGTTTTCACCTTCATGTATCTTTGTACTTTATTAGCATAACTACAAAATGATTTAACTTATTCGCATCGTTGAATCCTTACGTTATCCCGGTTAATATATGGTATGTAACATAATAAAAGCGGATTATATTCTCCACATTGTACAAACTGAAGAATAAAGAAACTCTGAATCTATCGAGTTTTGAGAGAGGATCCAGAAGAACAAAGATACATGTAATTTATAAGTTCAAAACTACCTACTCTTTAATTAAAAATAATATAAACAATTATAACAGAGTTGGTCTGAAAGAGAGCGTCGGTGTTAAAATAAGAAGAGGCATGCTCCGTTGGTTCGGACATGTAGAAAGAATGCAGGATGAAAGAATGACGAAGCAGATATACTATGCAAAAGTGGAAGGATGTAGGAGCCGAGGAAGGCCAAGACTTACCTATCATGATCAGATTGATCGTGTTCTATCAGAAGGTGATGTCAGGAGCCCTAGAAACCGGCGAGCGTGCATGAAAAGAGCAATGAATGTGAAAGAAGCGAGTGAGGTATGTAAGGATCGAGTCGCGTGGCGCTCGGTTCTCTCTGCCTACCCCGTAAGGGATTTGGCGTGAAGTTATAGATAAACAATTATTTCCATACTTATTTTTTTTATTTATCAAATAATCCTATTCACTTATTACTCGTAGTTTCGGTATTTTTAGAAATAATAACAGGTATCTTTTTTAATTTCTAAATAAATTGACTTGTTTCCATTGGACTCAAGTTGCAACTCAATGGATACATAGTCAATCTTTCGTGACAGTTTGGCAACGCTATATTATTGGACATAATTTGCCTGTCAGAGTGTTTGCAATACTGAGCCGCTAGCATACATCTGTAATTGTAAGTTATTAGTTTGTTTTCCTGTCTGTTGGAAGTAGACATGGGATGTTTAGCTCATGCCTGCAAACCTCGCTGGAAGTAGCTCGGTCTGTAAAACTACATCGCTCCCTAGGGAGCGTGCCTGGGAAATAGATGGGCATGGTTGAGCAGAGTTAGCAGCACTACTTAAACGTCAAGTACGTAGGTTCGATTCCCAAATAAGATAAACATTTGTGTCTATGAACTTGTCTGTTTATCTTGTCTGGGTGCTTTTAAATGAGGTTGAGCGCATCAAAGCAGCCTATGGACAACTCCTCGATGACTTCTTATGTTTCTGCGAGTGAGTGACGTTACTAGTAAATAATATTTCAGGTACAAGCGTTCATAGGCGAATATGGGTCATACATTAAATCGAAACTACCAAACTAATTAAACTATGTAAAGGAGTATGTTTCATACAACATATATTTCTTTGGCATAGTTGTTCATTTTTATGGGTTACTGTAGTGTAGTTCCTGCGAGGTGTTTGTAGCTTACGAGTTGCCACGTTATTCTTCTAGAGCTTACTACAACTCCTTAATAGCTACTGGTACGGAGTTGCATGAGCGATCATTACTCCATGGCTTTGTTAGGGTAACCGTGTTACATCATGCCGGTATACATACTTGTTTTGCTTATAAAAACATGAAACTCCGTTAGAAAATATTTCTCAGAGCTACATCTTTCAATTTAATACGCTTTTCAACTTTCATACGGCGTTTTGTATGCAATTTTCTGACATCCCGCATAGCATAAAGAGAGCGCAGGTACATTCATTAATAACCTACCCTGATAGTAGGCGCAAGATTCAATATTTTGTAACACGATTTTGAATTCTACGCTCTTTGTGATACGAGCTGTAGGATTTAACATCAAAGTGTACATAGAAACAGACCAGAGAGGCCTGTCGTGCTGTTGTAGGCACAGAAATTAATTAGGTACGCTGTGGTCTTAGTACAATCGAGTGATAAAGTGTACACACTATTGTTATCTTTGTACTTATCAATGATTCATAGGTGGGATATCAAATATGATATGGGACGTAATATGTTTTATACTATCTATATAATTATTTCACAAGTTCAATTCAGCAGAGATAATATTTTTTCATATTCACTGATTTGCGAGAAATGCACTGTATATCTTCACGCTTGGTCCCTTGCGGGGTAGGCAGAGAGAACCGAGCGCCATAAGACGCGGTCCTTACATACTTCACTGGCTTCTGTGACATTCGTAGATCTTTTCATGCACGCTCGCCGGTTCCTGTTGCTCCTGACATCGTGTGAGAAATGTTCATTGATTTATTTGAGCACTGATAGTCCAGTGGATAAATAGACTCTATTGATCCTGTAACACTGGCATGTAACACTAAATTCGTATTTTCGTACTAATGTACATATTTGTAATTATTACTCGTTCGGTGGCGAAGGAAAACACGGCGAAGAAGCTGGCACGTCCATGAAGTTATATTTCGAAAGACGACCTTATTAAACTTTTTTAAGTCTGGTTTCTCTCTGGGTTGTTTCTTTTTTTTTTTAATACCACTAATTTGGTAAACAAGCATACGGCCTGCCTGATGGTAAGCAGTTACCGTAGCCTATGGGCATTTGCAATACCAGGTGTGTTACTCTTGCGTTGCCGACCCTGTAAGAACCTCTTCACGCCTTTCTTGAAGAACCCCATACTGTAGTCCCTTGGGAAAATCTCCGCAGGGAGCTCATTCCACAACTTAATAGTTCTCGGTATAAAACTTCTTGTGAACCGCACAGTGCGCGATCATTGCGGTTCCAGTGTATGAGAATGAACTCCCAGCCGTCGGCGAGCTGTGCGATTGTAAAACGAGGCTGTTAGCATGATGTTGAACAACGGTTGTGGAAGTTTGACTATCTGTCGCTCCATATAAAAATTATCTTCGCCAAATCCTTAGACTTACGTAGCGGACCCCGCCAGTTTTCATGAATTAGGAAATGCGATAACACCAAAAAGAATAAGTTTATGGATTTATTTGGTTGATGGTTAATTTAATATGATAGTGCATATTTGGAGCAAAATTGTAGAGAAGTGTATAGGCTAAACAAACATGACACTCGATGCTTGCAATGATTATAACTCCTTGTGTAAAAGATTAGAATGTTAGGAATTCTCAAAATTATCAAGCTTTACGTGCTCCTGGCTGTACTTGCTGCATGACGAGTGTATTCAACGTTGGATGACGAACTCGGTGGTGCAGTTGTTTGTAAAGCTACTTTGACACCAACGGTCGTGGGTGGGAAAAAAAAAAAAAAAAAAAAAAAAAATAACAACTCTCTGGAGGGTTGACGTGTCCCTGCGAGCGAGTGAGATTACTAGTAAGCTCACGCGAGTTATACGTAATGTGTTGAAAACGTTCAAAGGGTACGCTACCGCCCTAAATCAGGTGAATCGTATGCTTGTATGCCTCACTTGTTATATGCTTGTATGTTGTATATAACAAAAACTTACATAAATAAAACTCAGTTCTGTCAAAACCATTAACGTGTTATAAAAACATTTCTTTAATTTCATACTTAAATAATATTGTTGGTATATAATATTAATATTTAGTGGTAACAGTTTATGGTAACGCTTTGAATGTAATGGAGATACTGGTAGAAAAAAAAATTGACACCTAAATATTATTCTTATAATTAATCAGATATATTCTGGTATATATCCAAAAAAATTAATAAATGATTATTTTATTACCAAAACATTTCAAACTCAAATTGTCCATTGTCAAAAACTAAAAATATAAACAGAATGACTACTTTTCCATTTGATTGTACTTAGTGCGTACAGATAGACTGAGGTGCAAAATAATTATACGAGTAGTGAGTTCAGATCCGTAATATGCAACGAGATGTAATGAAGATACAACGGCTCTCGACTTTTTTAATTACAGAATTTGATTACAGCTACTATTACGGAAATTTAATTCCAAAATGTAATTACAAATTTAATGATTCAAGTCAATTTGAACATAAGTTTGAAAACGTTTAATACTTAAAGAAACTGGGTTTGAAACTATTCTATTATTACTAAATTCGGAAATTTATGGTAAATAATTTTTCATGCTGAATGCAAAGGTCAAATATATTGCAATTTCATGTTATGTGTAAAATGTTAAATAAGGTAAGTAAAGTTCATCATTAATTCATTCGATCATTACTACGGCTAATGGAATTTTAGGAGAGAATAGTAGGCACTGTTCTCTCCTATTGTTATTATACTAACAAAAGATATTGAAGAAAGTATAGTACAAAAATTATGTTTACTTGCTCACTAAACTAAAACAATAATTTAAATAGTAATTAAAAAACCTTTATTGAAGATTTATAATATAGTCTCACTGGTGGCAATAAAATTTATGATAAGATATACTATGAAGTAAAATCATTTATTTACAAAAATAACATTGTACAGATTTTGCTATACATAAGACATGCTTCACTTATTGTACCCATTGGTAGATTATTATTTTTTTGGGTGTGAGAATATATTATTAAATTAACTTTTTATTCTTTATCTTGAACTTACAAAAAAAGAATACTACTACACAAAAACCATTATGGAATGCAATTAACATTGTATGAAATTTAATAATTTTATAAAATAATTAATAATGATTACAATTCATATTTTCGTTTATGATCCGCAAAAATGGATGTCAAGAGAAAAGAGATAGATAGGCTGCTAAAACAAGACTAATGTTATTATTATTTCTATGTGGGACAACATAAAAACATACTTTCACAGTGATCTACGGTAAGCATTGTAATACTTAATTGCATTCAGCTGTAAGCGGTTCGCTTGGTATTCTACTTACGCTTTGTTGTAATGAGGGAGTACGAGAATGTGTCAGAGAACTATTATGTGTGACATTTGATTGATTTGCACATTTTACTGCGATATCTTATTTTGCAGACTGTGTTTACAGTAGTTTTGCAACTGTTTAATTTGCCTTAAAAAGACGTAGTAATATTTTAGTAAATTATTTAGAATTTATCAATTACAATATTAAAACAATTTAATTAAAACAGATGGAGTGAAGTGTGTCGTGGAGTAATTTCGGCATTTAAATAAATTCAAATAAAATATTTTGTGCATCAAACAAGTATCATATGAATATATACATATTATAAGAGAGGTAGGGTGCATCAAAGCAGCCCGTCTGGGGAAGTGCCCCCACCTCACAGAAAACCGCAGCCAAATAACAACTCCCTAGAGGGTTATTGTGTTTCTGCGTGTGAGTGAAGTCACCAATAACCTCCTAAGGAGTCACTGTGTTAGCAGCAGAGAAGGCATCGCGCGAGTGATACTTAGTCTATTACACGCGTTCACAGGCTACGGTAACCGCTTTACATCAGGCGGACGTTGTATACATACGCCACAAAGGGAACTTCATTTAAATATCAATTTTAATATGAAAATAATTTTATTTATTAATCCAATTGTTTATATCAATGCAACTTCTAATCAGATTATATATATAAGTTGTGTAAGCCATTATATTATGAAACAGAGCTATGCAGCAGCCATTATTCATCTATAGGAGATACATACCTATCTGTCTCTTTAAACTTGAGATCTTGGCAGTGCTGCACGGTCCCGGTATTGGTCGTACTACATAAATATTTTATATGCTATACCTTGAGATGCCTACATAGCCTGTCGTTTAGGGAAATTACGCTTGGCGCGCTGACACGAAAACAACATCATGGCGTGCGTGAGCGCAGGATTATCGTGCTACCCTGATAATGAACATTGTGTTAATTATATTATTCCTGTCATTTGGAATTTTGAGAAACTTTATAAAATCAGTACTAGATCAGTAACTAGATTGTGAGCATTTTTATTTATTACCACTATGGTGGCAAATAATCGTACAGAATGTCTGATAGTTACCATAACATATACAACGGCGGCTATACAACATTACATCAAGTTTCTCAAAGGGGCCTCTACGCGTTGGATCCAAATTCCCGCGCACGCCTATCAAATAACCGGGATAAACCCGTGATATAAGAGCATAATAATAAAATAAATAACATAAGGACTATTAAGGACTTAATTATAGTATCCTATAATTTTGTCATTGGATCTTCCGTGACAATTTACCTTTTGTGTCCGTTAATTTACTAATTACCTATTTATTGGTCGTGTTTTATCAGAAGGTGATGTCAGGAGCCTTTTTTTTTTTTTTTGACGCGGGGAAAAATGCGTTACGCATACCACCGGTGCCTGGGTGGCCTCCGGTGGTAGTGTGGGACTCCCCGTCGGCTGTCCGACGGTATACCCACTAAACGACCCCGCGAAATGCCATCGGCCGCGTTGGTGTGGTGCCCCGGATCTGTCAGCAACAGGGCACTGAGGTCAGGAGCCTTAGGAACCGGCGACCGTGCATGAAAAGAGCTATGAATGTGAAAGAAGCGAGTGAAGTATGTAAGGACCGCGTCTTAATGCGCTCGGTTCTCTCTGCCTACCCCGCAAGGGACCTGGCGTGAAGATATACATACCTATTTACCGATCGCTGTGGAAGTCTTAAAGAGATCCGTGTTCAGCAGTCGACGTCCTTTAGCTGAACTGATGATTACATTTATTAATAATAAATCAATAAGTCAGGTTGCTATTGTAAGAGCTCGGTGGCTCAGTCGTGAATGACGCGTCTTTGACACCAACGCTCGTGGGTTCGATTCCCACCCAAGACAAGCGTTTGTGTACATGAACATGTCTGTTTGTCTTGGTCTGGATGTTTTAAGAGAGGTAGGGCGCATCAAAGCAGCCCGTCTGGGGAAGTACCTCCACCTCACAGAAAACCGCAGAGAAATAACAACTCCCTAGAGGATTATTGTGTTGCTGCGTGTGAGTGAGGTCACCAGTAAGCTCCTAAGGAGTTGCTGTGTAAGCAGCAGAGGAGGCATCGCGCGAGTGATACTTAATATATCGCGTAAGCGTTAACTTTACATCAGGTGGGTCGTATGCTTGTATGCATCCCAATGTAGTTTAAAAAAAAAGTACGGGACTTACAGCTTTGCCGACGCCATGGTCACGGGATTACTGGAGATGGCGAGTAGATGCTAATCACCCAAGGGTAGACCTGGGTAGACATATCTGTATATCCTTTTTGTACGTCGTTCATTATTCGGAGCCTTACGCACTACACTTACGGTATCCTGTTACAGATTGTTCAAAGCCTGCACATAACACGTTTGCATAACCCGATTACTGGATTCCTCGTTCCCGACAACTTGGAACCGTGTTCTCGTATGAAATTACGATGCTTCTTTATTTCATTATCAAAATAATTTACTTTAATAATTAATTTAATAATAATTTCCTTTTAAAAAGAAGTTGCTTGCCTATCTTTTAGAGAGTGTCCAAGCAGTAGTCATCCAATATGTGTTGAATAATTAGTATGTATTATGTAATACACTATATAATACAGTTGTTTATAGAATAAAAAATGTATGTATTACTAGGGTTTTGTATGTATTATCGTATTATGTATTCTTATATTTATGTTAGATGACCTTATAAAGAACATATTCTTTATAGGGTCGATTCATATTTTATATTAATTAATACCGCAATCGCGTTTTTCTGCACTCCCAATGGTTGACTGGTAGAGAATGCAATTAGCATTAAGTCCGTCTTTTGAACCTTGTATACATATAAATAAATAGATGTGTTAATTTTTTGGAGAGAGTATATGTATTTCTAATAAAAAGGCACTTCCACACTTTTCAAATTGACTATGGTGGTATCGCTGAAGGTACATTACAATAAAATCATAAATATTTCTACTTACCGCTGATGTGGAAAGACGAGTGAGTGCTGGGAATAGTGTGAATGGAGCGTTGGGAAAACTTTTTGCCAGTAAAAACTTGAGCCAGAAAGCATAGCTATACACAATGTAGTGCTAGTCCCAACGCTTACTTATGGAAGCGAGAACTGGGTATGGCAGAGAAAGCATGAAAGTAGGACAAAAACGGTCCAAATGCGAGCATTGCGCAAAATTGGGAGCGTAACGCTTGCCGTATTCGCAGTGATGATGTTAGAAACAGGTCTGAAAGAGAGTGTCGGTGTTAAAATATGAAGAGGCATCCTGAGTTGGTTCGGACATATAGAAAGAAAGCAATGTACGAAATAATTATCTAACAGATATACAATGCAAACGTGGAGGGCGCTGAGGAAGGCCAAGACTTACTTACCATGACCAAATTGATCGTGTTCTATCAGAAGATGATGTTAGGAGACTTAGAAACTGGCGATCACGTGGCGCTCGGTCCTCTCTGCCTGCACGATACGAGGAAGAAAAGACTTCATAATTTGTTTATAAAAAATAAACTTTTATAGCCACATCTTTTCATCTTTCTAATTCAATAGTATGCGAGGTTTCGAGTTTACTACGCAACTCTAAAATTAAACTCTGCTTACACGTGACTGGTTATCATTTTTCGTTTACATCTTTAAGCACGTCTTAAAATTTTTAGTTTTATTATTTAATTAAGCATAGGTAACATTGTGATTTATTTTACGTTCATATTTTTTCAGGTACGTACTCCGCCGCAACCTTCATAGCCACTACGAGAATAATGATCCAAGTGAGTAGTATTATAAAACATTTTTTCTGCAATAATTAACAATTGTTTTATCAACACGGAACTCAAATTTGACCGAAAGGTAATTTGGAACCTAGGGATTAAATAGAATACGTTAAAGCTTATTATGTTGGTCTTCAATTGGATCTTTCGCATAGTCTAGCATAGGGCGAAAAAGGGACCGCACTAGCAGAGCTTTTGTACCCAGTAGAATAAAATACTGTAAGCGCTTTAATGCCCGGAGCGATGCAAAAGCGGGCCTAAGACAGCGTTTGGTCAATAGTAATGCTTAACTTTTAACGTATATAATATCCTGTTTTGCAACTTTGACATTAAGTGAGGTCTGCCTATGACAATGGACTACGATTTTGATGGATTTGTCTTTAATCCGTAATAATCGGTCTATTTGCCAATGGTCAATATTGATGTTGTATATATATACCTATATATGTCTGTATCATGAGGGAAGTAGATGAAGACCGAGACTAACCTACCATGACCAAATTGGTCGTGTTTTATCAGAAGGTGATGTCAGGAGCCCCTAGCCCCTGTCTCTAGGAAGCCAAAGTAATTGATGTGAAGGGAGGGGCTATAGAATACACCTAAGAGTACCTTAGTATGATAAAGAGATATTTACAGGAATTGGAGCTCAGGTGGTTAAAGGCTCAGGATTCAAGTGTATATGGCAGACAGAATCGAGTGCCGTAGGTCACGGTACTTACACTCCTTGCTCACTTATTTAACATTTACAGCTCCTTCCATGCAAGATCGCCAGTTCCTATGGTGCCTGATATCACCTTTTGATAAAACACGACCAATTTGGTTGTGGTAGGTGAGTCTTAGCCTTCCTCGGCTCCTACATCCTTCATTGCTTTCGTACCGTACATCTGCTTTTCATTCATTCATCTCGTATTCTTTCTACTTTTATAACGTTAATATAAGTTTATAACCGCACCGCTCGCCGACGGCGGGGAGTTCACCCTCACACGCTTGAACCGTTATGGTCGCGTTCGGTGCGGTTCCAGAGAAGTTTTCTTCCGAGAACACTCAAGCTGTGGAATGAGCTCCCAGCCGAGGTTTTTCCAAGGAACTACAGCATGGAGTTCTTCAAGAAATGCGTGAAGAGGTTTTTAGAGGGTCGGCAACGCATGAGTGACGCCCCTGGTGTTGCAAATGTCCATAGGCTACGGTGACTGTTTAACATCAGGCAGGCCGTATGCTTGATTGCCACCTTAGTAGTATAAAAAAAAAAAAAAAATACTTGCCCAAATGAACGGAGCATACCTTTTCTTATCTATTTCGTACATCAACGCTTTTAGCAAGCAGCAAGAAATATAGTTATTCTGTTGTCTGTACCGAAGAGGGATATAACACGTTTATGTTAAACCTTTCGCCTTACTGCGGAAGAACCTTCACTTTATAA
Source organism: Pyralis farinalis (assembly GCA_947507595.1). Taxonomy (NCBI): domain Eukaryota; kingdom Metazoa; phylum Arthropoda; class Insecta; order Lepidoptera; family Pyralidae; genus Pyralis; species Pyralis farinalis. Next base: position 33,310,948 of record OX382271.1, on the reverse strand, counting down.
AAAACCATAGCCGACAATTACTTCTAGTTGACGTGTTCTTGCATGCAAGTTTCATAGGATTTATGGATTTACAATATGAGCAGCAGGGGTGGCAATGATCGTACAGTGGTCCTCGTTTTTAAGTAACTGAAACTGCTCCAAATCAGATGAGCCGCATGATTGTTTTCCACCAGATGTAGATATCGTGAAAAAGATGTAGCATAGCATAGCTCGACGTATCATAATCAGAAAATATCCTTATATTTGCATTCATACTAGATTTCACTAGCTGATTGTGAGTAGCAAAGGCCTGGATTCAAGGCCTTTGTTAAGACGATATCAATTCAAAGTACCGTTCGCAGAAAACTGGGTTAAATGAAGTCTTTACGAGGCATTAAAGTTAATAAATACGCATGATCACACTTTATGGTGTAAGGCCCCACGATCGTAATGGAGCTGTGAAGTGGGGAACAGCTATTGACGATTTATGATATTCTGACTGTACATTCACACTTCTATATTCATCTACCGGTCAAACATAAAAGCGTAACAGACATATATAATTACTTTTGCGTTTGGTATAAACTTTTGTGCATAATGTCGTCGTTCAGCATTTAGCCGGGGTTATTTTGTCCTATTATACAAGCAAATTCGCAAAGATAAAAGATAAAAATTCCTTCCTTGGGCCCTCGCGGGTACTTAGACATGTCTTTTATTTTGTAAAATAAAAAAATACAGAAAGAAATGGCTCTTGTTTCAAAGTCGTTAATAGAGATAACAACAAATGTATCACATTAGAGCAACTTATGTAGATCATTTAGGTTTAAGGTACCCTTATGGCTGGTGAGACACCCTCCGCTCATAATAAATACTGCAACCAATATATCTTTAGTCCGCATTTTTTATGTATTATAGAAAAAAATAGGCATTTAACTGACTCAGATTTTAAACCTTTTACATTCCTTCTATTTTTAACGTTTTTAACCGACATGAAAATGGAGGGGTTTTCAATTCAGTCCATAATATAGTACATAACACATTTATTTTCCAGGTTTCTTTTGAGATTTCTTATCCAATTGTAAACTGAATTTTGAAATTTCTTTTTTCATTAGCAAGCCCTGAACGTACGATTGATTAATAAAAAACAAATTAGTGACGCTTTCATTGAATTCGGATTTCACGATTTTAAGTCGTTTATAATTGATCGCAATACATTGGAGGGGAAAAACAAGGAATCATCAAAACATCTTTACGAAAAGCAGTAATAGCCTAGTACACAGAGAACGTGTCTTTTAATCCGACTGCTCTCCTGTTCGAACCCTGATGTGGACATGCATCACTAAATTCATGTTTTTGGACATTATATATTTATACATACTTGTAATTATAACTTGTTCGGTGGTGAATAAACCCGCGTATACAAGAATTTATATTTCAAAAAAAAGACTAGTTTCTCTTCTGAATTCTGACAGCACTCGCTCTTTGTAAAAAGTATTGGCAAACTAACTAACTAAGATCAGAAATCCTTTACGAAAAATTCGAGTTGGAAACCTGAGAGCTCCGTACCAACTGCAGTTCTTCGTCCATGGACAATCGCATTGGGATTCACTGATCTTATTTTCGCCATTCATATTTTCAAGTTTAAAGTAAGGAAGCGAAGTTCTCAAAGCATACCGTTACTTTGAATCTAAAATATAGCATCCAGCTTTCTAGGAAATGTTAGTATTAAACTGTCATGGGCCGTCCGGAGCTTATCCTATGGAGCTATTATTCATAGCTCGCGTCTGTGGGCAGCTCGCAGCTCGATATCATAGCTTTAATGCTAATCTTTTCTAACAGATAGTTGGCTTTCGTCGACCATCAGTTACATTTTATTGGCCCAAGTAAATCGTTATTACACTTAGCGTTTCCATGCGTGTAAATTTTGGTCTAAACAGTAAGCTTCTGCTAATTTATGAGAAAAATAAATCTATTTAATACTACTGAAACTCATACCATAATGTTTTAGTAGCATTATACTATATAAATTAAGAAAAGTATTTATATATGCACGAAATAAGTTATACTTCTTTCGCGTATCAAAACAAAAATAACTCCAAAAATTTCATCCCGCGTACCAGTACTACAAGTTTGTAAAAAAAAAACGATAATATATTCAATTATCAATAACTATGATTCAACACCGTATATAAATACACAAACACTTAACTTGAATAACTATATTGAATATAGTCACGAACAAAACTTGAGAGGCATTTGCTAACTTCGTGGTGTCGATTTTGGATGTCGGTGTCGTAAAATTAAAAAAGGCGTAACTTCAAAAATGAGCATATTATACATACATATTATAGAGGAAACAGTTCGGAAGCGGAAGGATGGAGGAAACAACGAACGTCAAGATTCGCTTATCACGACTAAACTAGTCGTGTTTTATTCGAAGTTGAGATCAGGTGCGTGAAGAACTATCGAATGTGTAAAAGAAAGCGCTGGGAATATTAAGAAGTGACGGGTATAAGTAACGCGTATCGTAGTCTCCCCGCAAGTGAAGTGACGGGTGTAAGGGACGCGTATCGTAGTCTCCACACAAGTGAAGTGACGGGTGTAAGGAGCGTGTATCGTTGTCTTCCCTCAAGTGAAATGACGGGTGTAAGGGACGCGTATCGTAGTCTCCACGCAAGTGAAGTGACGGGTGTAAGGAGCGTGTATCGTTGTCTTCCCTCAAGTGAAATGACGGGTGTAAGGGACGCGTATCGTAGTCTCCACGCAAGTGAAGTGACGGGTGTAAGGAGTGTGTATCGTTGTCTTCCCTCAAGTGAAATGACGGGTGTAAGGGACGCGTATCGTAGTCTCCACGCAAGTGAAGTGACGGGTGTAAGGAGTGTGTATCGTTGTCTTCCCTCAAGTGAAATGACGGGTGTAAGGGACGCGTATCGTAGTCTCCACGCAAGTGAAGTGACGGGTGTAAGGAGTGTGTATTGTTGTCTTCCCTCAAGTGAAATGACGGGTGTAAGGGACGCGTATCGTAGTCTCCACGCAAGTGAAGTGACGGGTGGAAGGGGTGTGTGTCGTTGTCTTCCCTCAAGTGAAATGACGGGTGTAAGGGACGCGTATCGTAGTCTCCACGCAAGTGAAGTGACGGGTGTAAGGGGCGTGTATCGTTGTCTTCCCTCAAGTGAAATGACGGGTGTAAGGGACGCGTATCGTAGTCTCCACGCAAGTGAAGTGACGGGTGTAAGGAGTGTGTATCGTTGTCTTCCCTCAAGTGAAATGACGGGTGTAAGGGACGCGTATCGTAGTCTCCACGCAAGTGAAGTGACGGGTGTAAGGAGCGTGTATCGTTGTCTTCCCTCAAGTGAAATGACGGGTGTAAGGGACGCGTATCGTAGTCTCCACGCAAGTGAAGTGACGGGTGTAAGGAGCGTGTATCGTTGTCTTCCCTCAAGTGAAATGACGGGTGTAAGGGACGCGTATCGTAGTCTCCACGCAAGTGAAGTGACGGGTGTAAGGAGCGTGTATCGTTGTCTTCCCTCAAGTGAAATGACGGGTGTAAGGGACGCGTATCGTAGTCTCCACGCAAGTGAAGTGACGGGTGTAAGGAGTGTGTATCGTTGTCTTCCCTCAAGTGAAATGACGGGTGTAAGGGACGCGTATCGTAGTCTCCACGCAAGTGAAGTGACGGGTGTAAGGAGTGTGTATCGTTGTCTTCCCTCAAGTGAAATGACGGGTGTAAGGGACGCGTATCGTAGTCTCCACGCAAGTGAAGTGACGGGTGTAAGGAGTGTGTATCGTTGTCTTCCCTCAAGTGAAATGACGGGTGTAAGGGACGCGTATCGTAGTCTCCACGCAAGTGAAGTGACGGGTGTAAGGAGCGTGTATCGTTGTCTTCCCTCAAGTGAAGTGACGAGTATAAGGAGCGCGTATCGTTGTCTTCCCGCAAGGCACGCGCGAAGATATGTTGTTACTTTCAAGGAGGTATTCATGAATATACATATATTACATACTATATTATATTATCGGGGGAAAAATGTATTTAGAAGATGTTTTTTTGAGATCATGTAAATGGGTTTTTCTGAAAAATAACCCTGTCTCACAAAATAAATATTATAGCCCATACAATACAATATAATACTATTTATCGCACCACGTAGAATATATTAAAATGACCACTAAAAATTAACGTACGATAGGCGTAGTAATCTCTTCCTTAGTGTTGAGAAAAAATCATAAAGTTTGTAGGTGGCGCAGCACGAATTATACATATGCAAGTTAAGTACTTAAGTTCATATAAACTTACTCACAGACACACACACACACATATATAAATATACATACGTATACACATAGATATACATGTACATACATATTAATCATAGTTTTTAGCGGTGAGTGCAGTGACAGCCAGGCTGTCTAAAGAACCGAAATGATTAAGTAATCTATACTAAATATATTCCTGAAGTAAGAAGCCACAGGCTTTTACCGTTTTCCATTACAAGTATCGCATCACTAAACATTCATCACTCAACTCAGACTGTGTGATCTCTGTGTATTTCAAACGACGCATTAAAATCAACTTCGGACATAAAGAACTTTTATCACGAGGTGGCCCACTCAAACTGGCCACAGCCTCGCAAAGTATGCAAATCTGCGGCTTATCAACCGCCCCCCCGCCTAGCCCTGTTTATGATGTACATACCCTCATGACGTTTGCATGCACTATGTGAACAGCCAGACTGAGCCGTGAGTCATCTGCAATGTTTATGTTATTGCTTACTCTGTGGGCCGCTATGTGCGACATGGAGTTGAAATGAATGTGGCATTGTGAAGTTTTGTTTTGTTAACGATGCAGCGGCATTTTCGACGTCGATTTGATATTTGTTATGTAGTTTATTGAAATGTTGTGTTGATGGAAAATAAGAAATTGAGTAAGGATATCAAGTAAGGTCCTAGGGAGTTATTACACGTGGTGGCAACAAACATACTATAATATGCTAAGAACAGTGGCAACGTAAGGAACATTGCAACTGTCCATAGCTTACGGTAATTGGTTAACATCAAAGTGTAAGTATATAGCCAACGTGATGTATATTAGTTACCGTAACCTATGTACGCTTGCAATACAGGAAGTATTGCTCGCGCAATGCCACCCCTGCTGCTAATACATTAACTTCTTAGGAGCTCACTGGTAACCATTGCTATCTGGTACTTTTGACGAGCTCTGTGGCGCAGTGGTGAAACGAACTGGTACGTTACTTTGACACCAACGCTCGTGGGTTCGATTCCCACACAGAATGAACATGTCTTGTCTGTCTTGATCTGGGTATTTTTAAGAGAAATAGGGCGCATCAAAGCAGCCCGTGTGGGAAGTGCCTCCACCTCACAGACAAATAACAACCCCTTGGAGGGTTGTTGATATTCCTGCGTGTGAGTGAGGTCACCAGCGAGCTCCTAAAGAGTTACTGTACTCGCTGGTTACTCATCAGATACTGGTTATTCATCAGAATCGTGATAACGATGTTATTAATTCATAATTGCAAGTGAGTCAGATTACTAGTAAGCTCCTAAGGAGTTTCTATATTAGCAGCAGGGATGGTAACTAGAAGCTGGACTGAACCGAATTGGGCAGTCGGGAAACTTCAGAGTATACTGAGCACATATTTCAACCTTCGAAGACTTTAACGAGTGCGGCTTCCACTATTTGACCTTCGATACAAGGGTGAACGCTCACCATATCAAGCTAGTCACAATGCTAGCGACGAAACGAGCTATGTTTAATTTTTCTCTAAGAAAGAGAATCCTGAATGAGGAAATTCGAAAAGAATTAATCAGAATATTATACAGAATCAGAATAACATCAGAATTAGAAATAATATAGTCAACATAGACCTTAAAAAGAGCGAAAAATACAACAACAGCGCCTACGATCTCCTGCAACCATATTCACCTCACGGTCCTGCTCGCTGGCTGTGTTTCGCCGGGCGAACTACACGACTACGTCTCAGTCCGGACCTCCCGACGTGTGCGGGAACTGCAGGCCACCTCCGTCCAGGACCTCCTAATGTATCCGGCCTAATCCTCCTGAACTTTGGTTAGACCCAACCACGCGAGCTATTAGAACCAGTCCTAACCCGAGCTTTTGGAACCCGTCTTTTTTATAACTATATTAATATAATTTTTTAGTGAAAGCTGGGTATGTGATGGCTTAATCTCTCTAGATGGACTAAATACCAGTTTTTTTTCTTCTCGATGGAAAAATATGTATGTATGTATGTATATGTATGTATGTATGTACCCTAACGAGACTGAAAGAGACGGTGGACATGAATATGATAATAAGATTCATTCAAGTAATCATAAACTTTTTCTTTTCCATAACCGTTTCCTAATGCGTTAGGATTGGCGGGGTTCACTAACTAAGCCTAAGGATTTGGCGAAGGTACTAGTTTTGATATGCAGCGACTACCATCAGACCTCAACAATTCAATGAGAAAACGAGACCTTTCTTAGATCACACGTATTTCGAAATATAATTTCTTGAACGTGCTTCTTTCTTTGAGATGTTTTCCTTCACCGTTGATCAAGTGGTAATTACGAATATATAAAATCGAAAACACGAATTTAGTGCATGTCCATACCAGGATATCAAATAAACATAAGTAATTAATAAAACTTGAGTTTGTATTGTTGTGTAATAAATGATGAACATAAGTCATAAGTATGGTGGACACGACACTGTTGCAGGAAGCGATCAGGCATTTGTCGTTTGATAGTGTATTGCTAATGGCATAGACCATCAGTTTATGATATGGGATAGATCTGCGTCTTATTACTTTATGCGTGTCCAAGACAGCTCTCACAAAGGAAGGTTGAACATTGTAAGGTATTATTATACGAAGAGGTACAGAAGACACTGTTCAAGACGCATAACTCCGATATTGTAAGCATTTTATTTCCCATGACATTAGCAGTGTTAGTTCCGTGGATAAACGACCAATTGACTAACTGGGTCACGGTTCGAATCCTGGCGTGTATAACTAAATTCATGTTTTCGTATTTATGTACATTTTTTGTAATTATCACTTACTCGGTGGTAATGGAAAATATCAAGATCAAGAAATTATATTTTTTTTACGAAAGTCATGTGATATTACTTAACCTGTCGAGTCCCGACTGCTATATATATGGCACCTGGTTAGGAAAGGTCTGGTTTTTCCTGTAGGTTGTGGAGGATAGATCTTCGCCAAATAGGTAGAAGACCTACCAAATATTATGGATTAGGAAACGGGTTAACGCTACAAAGAAGATTTAAAGTGTAAAGCTCTTAAAGAGATCTCGAAAAGATAAATCATAAAAACATCGCTCCAATTGTCTTGCAATCTCTAATCAAAATGACAAAAACAGTAATTACTCAGATTTTTCGATTACCATAAATTGACGGTAAGGGGAGGGAGGTATTTATTACAGATTGCCTCCTCCCCTCTTCTTGCCGTCCATCAGATTTTGTAAACCGAAAAATGTCAGACCAACGGATAAAGTCTTAAAGTTTTCTGCCTAGCACGGAGCCCTAAAAATAGCAAAATCGCAATCCAAACTAATGATAATACTTATAAGGAATAATAAAACACATTCATACTTAACTACCATAGGGTACACGCTGTTTATTAATACCCATGCTGAACAGCCATTCGTATTTTTTACATGCATAACAAATGGATCTTCGGGCAGCAGTGCGTAGTGCAGACAATTTGTTTGCGAGTCCGTCGGACAGAGGAACACGTGGTGTGAACAGTTTGCTACTTTTTTGCTAGAATAAGATAAGGTTACATAAAAAGATCGCTATAAGATAAAGCCAGTGAATATGCGTTTATTTTTGTAACTTAACACTTTGTGTTCTACGGATCGCGTTCCTTTGATATTTGGTGTGTAATTAATTTTGTCTGTATGTGTAAATAATATATTTTCTATTTATACAATATATTTTTTTAACGCATAGCGATTGTCGTAGTTTCGTTGATATGCACTGTGTAGTACGTAATAAATTGATGCAGTGATAGTCCGGTGGTTAAGGAACCAGCCTATTGATCAACTGGTCTCCAGTTCAAATCCTGTTATGTACTCACTAAATTCGTGTTTTCGGATTTATGCACATATTTGTAATTACCACTTGCTCCGCGGTGATGGAAAACATCGTGAGGAAACCCGCACGTCCAAGAAATTATATTTCGAAAGATTGTGACCAATCCTAAGAGTTGTGGAGGTCTGAAAGCGGTCGCTCAGTCAGACGGCTGTCGCTCCATGTCAAAATCAGTATCTTCACCAAATTATTAGGCCTAGATGGCGGTCTCAGCCAATCCTAATGAATTAGGAAACGCGATAATGTTAGGAAGAATTTGGAAGAGCACATTTGTCCAACAATATATAATATTCGATAGCTAAATGTATACAAGTATACGCTTGAAAACATTTACAGTTATTTTGTATCAGTACATGGTAAAATTGTTAATATTCTAGCATTTCACACTGTCTGGAATTCAACAAGTTTTTCATACGTTTGGAGCTCGTTTGCACGAATCGTACCCGTATTTGTTTAATGCTGCCAAACGGTAAATTTATGAGAATTTTATGAGGAACACCATAGTCGGCGTATTCAGGCTCGTGGGATTTGTGTTGTGAGATATTCTCCAATGAAATTTGCATTCGTGAGGGACTGAAGAAAAAGTTATTATGAGCCCGGCTGCTTTGATGACTCCGTCTACCTCGCTGAAAACCACAGCCAAATAAAAACTTCTTGGATTCTTGTATTCCTGCCAATGAGTGGGGTTATCACCAAGGTGTTGCTGTGTCAATAGCTGGGGTTGAAATGCGCTAGCGATACTTTCTGTTTAGCAAGCGTTACCGGTTACCAATTTACATAGTGGGGGGCCGCAAGGCTTGGCGTTATTAACCCTTTCAAGGCGTGCTTGTATCCCTCCGGTCGACGCATAAAAATCAAGTGATACATCCTGCCGACTGTCAAAGAGAGATTTGGACGTATTTAATTAGGTCCAGTGCCAATGGCGACGTATTGGTGATTTGATTGTACTTCCCCGTCCCCCAGGGTACCCCACCTCTCCAGCTTTGAATTCAGTCTAAAATTGATTATGAGGCATCTACCTCCCCATATTTAGTGTCTCGTGAAAAATTTCAAATAGAGAATATTGGAGTGTTGGAGGGAATCGAACCCACGATCGTTGGTGTAAATGTGGTATGGTAACCACTGCGCCACCGAACTCGTCAAAATATAAACCCTTTAGTTAAAGGGAGCCAAGTATCTCTAAGCACCCATAAGCTACTGTAACTACTTTACAGCAAGTGTATTCTTGTTTGCAACCCGTAATTATATTTATATACTAAGTTAGGAAGCATGCATCTAATCTAAGTCATAAGTAAAGTAACTGAGACAGCTGTTGAGTCGGTACTTTTGAAATGATATAAATATGATGCGAATGTATCATGTTATCGGTGGCTTCGTCATATATGTACATATGTATATGCATAAAAGTGTATAAGATAATTGCACGTGACACATGGGATGCAAGAATGATCAGCTAGCAATGAACTATAAAGTCTCGGAAAATACAAGAGTGGAAAAAAAAAACGAATAGTGTGTTTGTTTACTCTGATATATTTGTTTTTGCTATTAATTTGTGTCGATAAATTATAATACAATAGTTATACCTCAGCAGCTTGGCAGCACTCAGGTTTAATGATTTTCGATTTAGATGCCAAATAATTACATAGCTACAGTTATGACTTTTTTGTTAGCTAAACTGCATTCTAGTATGTCTGTTTTTTCCAAAAGCTGTTTGGTCGACAATAATTCATTGACTCTGAGGTTCATTCCTCTATTCGCAGTTATAGAAATATAAAGTAAGTGATAAGTATTTGACGTACAAAATGATTACTTTGCAAAATATTTATTAGTGGTATAAATTATAGCCATACATGAAAATTATGATATCGTAATTGGATACAAATTTACATAATATAATTTTCCGAAATATTCTTACTCACACTGAATACTGAATGCTCACTAAACTTCACAGGAGAATGCCACATTAGTAACATTTGTTCTAAGCAAAATGATGCAACGTATCAGAATCGATTTATTACGTTTCTTATTAACTTTAGTAGCTTTAGAAAATGTATATAATTTATCTTCGCTACGAGATAATAACACAAGTTGGGTTATTAGTTCTTCTCTAGACATTCACGATTCTTTGAAACCGTATGTCACACATTTTGTTACATTTCTTTTTTGTTTTATGAAGCTGACTCTCATACCTAATTACGTCAAGTTTGATCGTTAGCGGATGGTTGGCATGTTTTATTAGCAGGTCCTCCTCCATTTTAAGTACCTTTTATACCAATAGAGTAGTAATAAGGTGGCAAAGCATACGGCCTTGTAATAGCATGCTGTCATTAAAGCGTCTGGACGCTTGCAACACCACTAGCATCATAACTCAGACTTAACATTAAGAAAGATTGGGCACGTCAAATAAAAAATGTGTGCAATATTTTATTGGAAGTTTCATGTTTTAGCAAATAAGTACGGTTACGTGCCAAGCAGGAATACAGTTGTTATGTTAGCATCGTAAATATCACACAGACAGTTAAACCTAGTTAAAACAGTTTAATTTTGTATTACCTTGGTCTACCCAAGTTTTAAAGCAAGAAAATATTGAATATATGTTTATGAATTTACTTGGTTAAGAACTTAGGTATAAGTTCGACCTTACGCTCATTATTCGTGAAGGTAGTGTGTCACGTAAGTGTTAGCGGCTATAAATGGCCAACGATGCATATTTATCGCAGTCAGGACTATCTCAACGTGCCGACTCCATATATCATATTCGTTCAAGTTAACTGGTACTTAATCGTTAGTAATATACGTGGTAGGCACCGTCGCGTAACCGGATCGTTTAACTACGGATTATACTAAAACTGTTGTGATGTTATAATACCATTTTACATTAGCACACTTCTTTTTTATAAAAAGAATTGGTGATCAGTTTTAAGCGAGCTAATTATATTTTCTGCCACATAAACTCTCATGTCGGGGGCCCTTAAAACCTGTGAACATGAAAGGGGTGAAAATAACTCACTAAAGATACCTTAATTCATACGTGCGCACCTGTAGAACCAAGACTCTTGAAGACGTAGAGCGTATTAAAATCTGCCTACCTAGTTATTTTCATTTCACAGAAGACCTCAGCCACCTAACAACTCTAAGGGCAGTCGTATTCCTGTGAGAGAGTGTGGGTGCCAGTAAGCTCCTGAGAGCGAGGATATCAAGGCGCGAGTAATTCTCATTGTATTGCAAGCATTTGTACGGTAACTACATCAGGGCAGTAAGCTTGCTTACGTCCCGACTTTTTTTTATACAACGTCGAGAGAATAGCATACCGCCCACCTTCTGTGAAGTGGCAACCATAGCATATGAATGCATGGAACGGCAGGGGTATTGCTCGCACGTAGGGAGTGAGGGTGTGTTTCATTGAATGCTTTTATCTCCTCTTCAATCCACATGTGGACCCTTGGATACATTTATCTCCTATTCCATCCATAGGTGGTTTGCATTAAAAACATCTTTGTACCTTTTTTTAAGAAGTTGCAGTGTTACAAAAGAGACATCTAAATATTATCTATTATGTCAATTTTTTTTAGTATATTTACATATTTCATTATGAATACCATGTTATCATTTTGAATAGCATATCATGTTCTTACGAATGTAATCGTAGAATTACACTACTGGATGAAACCAGTTCAATAACTATCACATTACGTAATGAAGTTTTAATATCGCCACGAATCAGAAGCTATTAACTGTATCCTAGATATCGCGTCAAACTGCTCAGATACTTCAAACGAACCGATGAAGAGGCCCAGGGTCTTACTACAGCGGACGAGCGAAAAGCTGCATTACGTTCTTATAATATTCCGAGAAAAAATGTATGCCACGTACCCTATATTGTGAATTCAAAAATAATCTTCTTTCCGCCATCCAGTTCCTGTTTAGGATTGGTGGAGTTCGCTACCTAAGCCTCAGGATTAGGCGAAGACACTGATTTTTATATGGAGCGACTGCCGTCAGTTCTCCATAACCCAGCGGGAAAATTAGATCATTCTTATATAAGGTCACACGTTTTTCGAAATATAATTTCTTAAACGTGCGGGTTACCTCATGATGTTTTCCTTCATCGCTGAGCAGGTGATAATTACAAATATTATGTACATAAATCCGAAAACAAAAATTTTGTGGTACATGCCAGGATTTGAACCGGAGACCTATTGGCACCTGCCCTGTGTTGCGAATTCAAAAATGATATTTATTATTTAAAACAAAAATTGATTAACTAGGGTGGCATAATAGCAGTCCGTCAAGGGCAAGTACCTCCATCTTACAGAAAACCGTAGCTATATAATAACTCCTTGGAGGGTTTTTGTGTTCCTGCGTGTGACTTAGGTCACCAGTAAGCTTCTAAGGAATTGCTGTGTTAGCAGCAGAGCTGATAAGTAATATTTAACGTATTGCAAATTACGTTAACCACTTTATGTTGGCCGTATGCTTGTTTGCCTCCAGATAAAAACATATCTAGTCGTGGTAGAAGAATCTTAGTCTTCCTCAACTCCTTGCACTTTGGCGTTCTTTTAGCCTTTCATCTCAAACTCTCTTGATACGTCCGAACCAACGAAGAAAATAAACAAAACCATCTATGTTTCCTTTACTCAATATCTTCTCACTCGCTACATTCTAAACATTAAACCTAAGCTTTATCTAGCTCATATCCAGATGAAACTAGGCAGAACTAGTTTCATAGCCAGAGCTGCGTTCCTGTGGCCTGTCCCGTGGAAATGGCTAACAGAGTTGCGCGCGCGTTTTCGCAAAGCGATCGATTAGGTGAGAGCGTACGTCGGTAAACGGTAATGGATCGTAAATAGTTGATGAGGTAGATAAACTGGCGGTCGGGACATGTTCATTGCATTTTTTTTAATGTTCGAATGACAAACATACATACTCTGCTCTTATAGGTGTTTGTTCCGAGTGATTGTATTTGCTTGGCTTTAGATAGCGAGCTTTACGCCTTAAGACATAAAGTTCTCTTTGCCATTTATTAACAATTAAGAACGTACGAATTACATCACATACACAATACAACCTTATCCTGTCACACTAAAGTTTATATTCGAATAATAACGTAACATAACGATGACTTGGTTGACAATGTTTGATTGAGCGATTCGATCATAATGCATTGATAAGAGATCGGTATTGATAAGAGATCGTGTCGATATACTGAATGCATTTGCACGATTCATCTCATTATGATGTTATTTGGGTTTTTTATACCCATATAATTGATTTATAAGTATTTTGACAGATGTCTTAGTAATTTTAATATTATTATATGTAAAATATAATGCTTTCATATGCGAGCTTGACGGCATCGTTGAGCGTGTTATTGTAATCGAACACGGAGGTTAAGCAACGTCGACCGCAGCTTGTGTTCATCTTCTTAGCGTTATACCGTTTCCTAATCCATTAGGATTGGCAGGGTCCGCAACCTAAGGATTAGGCGACGATATTGATTTTTACGTAGAGCGACTGCCGCTGCCATCAGATTTCCACAAGCCATAGGGAAAACCAGATCTTTTCCAGGTTAGGTCACCCCTCTTTCGAAAATATTATATTTCATGCCTATGAACTATGACTTTTTCATATATACAAACTATATATAAGATCTTTGTTATCCATATTTAGCAAAAAATAAATTGAATTGTGAACGTTAAGCCATCGGCCTGAGATGACAGACGTTGACGATGGCCTCCTGGTGCCTTGGAAACTCTGGCATTCGCAGTTGACCAGGATGTCGGGTATTCTCTAAACCCTCATCGGTTGAAGGGAATAAGGTAAGTACTGGTGAGGTGTGAATGGATATATTGTCAAATTTGATCCAGGGATTTCTATTCTAGTGGGTTTATCCATCACCCTTAGGATCAAAGCCGATAAGGTTCTGACAACAGATAGCTCTGTTTGTCTGATCTTCTGTTGTCAGAAGCAATATTTAACACGCAGCCATCCTGGCTATATCTACTACACCCAATTCACAGAAGACCATTACTTCACACCCAAGTAACAAATCACGGGGTTGTTATTATTATTCAGCTAGTGAGTGACCAAGAGCAGTGATAGCCCAGTGAATAAGGCACGGGCCTATTGAGCAACAGGTCACCGGTTCGAATCCTTGTATGTACCTCTAAATTCGTGTTGATGTAACATATTTATGGTTAATAGATTCAGGCGTTATTTTGCGAAAGTCAAATTTACACGCAATTTGATCCAACCTGATTTGTGTGCTTCCGCCACCAATTAGTTCATGTGGCCTAGCGCCGGCCGGCACCTACCCACTACTGTTAGTGCGTGCTACATGCCTGAGACTACCGGAGCAGCCATGGCAGCGTCGGCATGTAGCACGCACTAAGAGTTTACATTATTGTGCTTATCACTCACTCGGCGGTGAAGAAAAACACCGTGAGGAAAGTCGCACGTCCAAGAAATTATAATTCGAAAGTCGCGTGACCTTACCTGAGAAAGGTCTTGTTTTACGTTTGGGTTGTGGAGGTCGTACTGTCGCTCCATGTAAATATCAGTATCTTCGCCACAAATCCTTAGGCTCAGGACACCGTCAAACCTAATGGATTAGGAAGCAGGATAACGCTCAGAAGAAGACGAAGTTAGTGATCAATAAGTGCCTGAGTAATTGCTGAATTATCAGTTACGACACATGGGTATATAAGGTAGAAGGATTTAGAAGACGAAGAATGTCCCGACTCACCTACCGTGATGAAATGGGTGTGTGTGTGAAGGTGATTTCAGGAACTTCAGGAACCAGCGAGAAGAGAAGAAAAGGACTAACGTTATGTGATAATGAAATGTTAAAAAAGCAGGTAAAATGTGTCATGTGGTGTCCGCTTCTCACTGCCTAGCGTTAAGATACACATAGGAAGTGTCTGTAAAAAAAAAAAGTTGAGTCGGTGTGTGAGATTTGTGGATTATCCAATTATTTTTATTGCATACTAGCTACCCACCCCGGCTTCGCACGGGTGATCGGATCACCACCAAACTTCACACGAGCTGGGCTAATCTCAAGACTCCCTGAAAATTTTATCAAAATCGCGCCTGTCGTTTTCATATCCATAAAGGACATACAGACAAACATTAATTTATAGATATATAGATATTTTCATCAATTCAATAGATTGTGAGGAGTATTAAAAAAGTTCTTGTCTCAGCTTCCAAAGAAGCGATGAAATCACGCCGTCATTGCAAATTCATGTCAAGAAACCCACCTTTATCTTCAACACTTGAGCCTTAATCGTTGACTGCATTATAAAATAATTTATTAGTCAATTTTGATTCTAAAGCCCTTGGATTAAAAGTTATGAAAATATTATTATGGCTGGAATTAAGCTTGTGCGCCCTGACCACTGAAATTCGATGCGTGGGATGAATGTTATCAAGTTGACAGAGGCTTCTATACCTCTACATGTAATGAATCAAGGTACATTATAAAATAACAAATAACTTATCCATTAATTTAGTATTAGTTTTGAAGATAAGTTTTGATTTATATTTGGGTAAAATTATGGATTTTAGTGAGCGTTCATTCAGTAAAAATATATTATGTTGTCTATGTAACACATCTGGATGTTTAAGCTAAGTTTCAAATATATTCTAGTTAGAAAACCCCAATAAAGAAAAGAATCACTTATTCTTTAATCGAGTAAATATAATAACAAACCGTGAATACAGACTTCAATGAAGTCGTAGCTTAACCAAAATAATACGAAAATATCATGTAACATTCATACAAAAAAAAACTTGTTTGGTTTTTAAGCCGATGTTTTTTTTGTTATAATGAATTTTGTACGGTTTGTAATTATGTTTCTCGATTAAACATAATTATGTTTCTCGATTAAACATTACTTAATGTTTTCTTTATTTGGTTTTTCAGACGAGGTTTCAAAAGTAATCGAAATAGATTACCTATTATAAAATATACTTGTAGGAATACAAGTATATTATATATATTTATATATCTTCAATGATTAGTCATATTGAAGTATACCAATAAAAAAATACGAACATTAAATATGGTCGTCAAGGGAATGAACCTCAAAACTGCATCAACAC
This sequence comes from Pyralis farinalis, assembly GCA_947507595.1. Taxonomy (NCBI): domain Eukaryota; kingdom Metazoa; phylum Arthropoda; class Insecta; order Lepidoptera; family Pyralidae; genus Pyralis; species Pyralis farinalis. The sequence continues at coordinate 33,294,735 of OX382271.1, read as the reverse complement.
ATGTTTCCGTAACGATGAATTTCATCCGTGACGCCATTACATGCTCGCAAAAAGCTTTTTCCGCAACTGCGCACACGCAACACGTCTTGAAGCTAATTGGGCGATGGCCCGATGCCCCTCCTCGCAGAGGGAGGAGCACCGCGTAATTATTTTAATATCCCCACCCCTTTTTAATTAAAGCCTTTGCACGAGGGAAACTTGAGACAGGTTGAGGGTTTGATGCTTTTTATGATAAACGAACGGATGGGAGTGAGCACAGTGTTAATGTATTAAGTATTGTAGTAATAATTGTTACGTCTCCCATTACTTATCAGGAACACCGTTCCTTTATGAAATCTACATGTTTGTCTGTGCGTATGCCTGTACAGATACACTGTCGCTTTTTTCGAATATTCGAATTTTGACTTCAGATTTGGATTCAGCATAAAAAAGTAGAATAGGAATGTTCAGGGACACCGTTCCTATCTCTTAAGGAACATGGTGAAAATGGCCGACAAATTAAAAAAAAACGAGCCAGGTGTTCCTATGGCAATGCAAGCTTGCGCATTCTCAACTGGTTTTTGTATATGTTTTCTCATATGTCCTGGGAATAATGAGTGAATACATAACAAAATGTATAAATGTAAATTAACCATTATTTAAATGAATAATACGTATAGGTTATGATAAAAAAGATGAACGTATTGAAATTATTATGCCAATTAAAAATTACCGACTTTAACCGAACAAATCAGCCTTTATTTCCTACAAATTGTTTAAATAATCTGGTCCTCATCTCTTTAATTTAGCATTATCCCGTTTTTCTAATCCATTAGGATTGGCGGTGTCCGTTACCTAAGCTTAAGTATTTTGGCGAAGATACTGATTTTTACATGGAGCGACTGGCGTCTAACCTCCGCAACCCAGAAGGAAAACCAGATCATTCTTAGGTAAGGTCACACGTCATTCAAGTTACAATTAATTGGTCGTGCGGGTTTCCTCACAGTGTTTTCCTTCACCGCCAAACAAGTGATAAGTATAAATATGTACATAAATTGCCAGGATTCGAACCGAAGACCTCTTGGTCACAAGGCCGGTTTTCATAATGTGATCCTCATCTATTTACATTTATTACAATTTTACGTTTGTTTATATTAAAACATATGTCTTTTTTCTATTAGTATGACTAGTTTAGTCAGTGGGTTCATTTCAATCATCTATTTTTATTACTTACCTACCACTAGGTCTCATGGAAAATTCGATTCGATTTCGATAGGTTCTTAAAACTAGCTATTGTTCACGGGAGATTATTTATGTTAAATTTCAAGTTAAAAGATAAATATTTATTTTTTTCCCACACAAATTTTGCCTTCTCCTTTCGTCATTTAGTGTTTAAAATTCGATAAATACTCACTTCATGGGCACTTCACAGAGAATAAACTGAATTAAACAATTTTAACGGAAGTATCACGTGTTTTATTTATTTTGTTGAACCTGACGTTTCGAAGGCTTTGCAGCATCCGTGGTCGCAGGAAGAGAATAATCTGTTTTCCACATTGGACACTTTTAGCTTAGTTTCGATTGGGTATTGATCTATTAGCTAATCAGTGCAATGTTCTTGTATATATTAAGACGAGTGACGCGATCTATTTCCTGCGTCGTGATCTACGTTTTTCATTATATAATTGCATTAAATCTATTGCCCGTATATAAACAGAACTGGACCCGGAGATAAAATGTTTAAATGAATTACATCTAACTTTAGCAAACTTCAAGTTACATATGCCAAATCAACCCTTACTCACCCCACTGCAGGGATACGGGTTTAACCGAATGGGTTTAGAGCATACTCCACCACGCTGCTCAAATCGGATTGGCGGAGGCCTGTGTTTCCAAGCCGCCCGAGGACCACTGACTTATCTTAACGACTGCCAACTATTGACAACAGCCGGGAACGACGGCTTAACGTGCCCTACGAGCACGAAGAAACTGGAGATAGATAAAGCCATCCATAGACAGGCTGCGGTCAAAATTGCTTAACCTGCGTGTTCGGTAGGATGACACACGCAACGACACCATCGAGCTCTCCTTGTTAGGTATGATATTCCAAAATTTCTTACAATGCCCACGAAATCATTAACAAAAATCTGCGAAGAATATAAACATAGGTAATTTGATTCACCATTATAAATTTAAAAAACTAAACCAATTACACCATTTGTATGCAGGATGTGTGTAAGAAGGAATTTGAAAAAGTATGTACAGCCACATCGACTACCAGAATTCGTAATCCGTTTAACAGTCCGGGTTTTCCTAAACTGATTCAGCTCGTGTGCTCCAGACCTATTAATATTGGGAGCCTGTAGTTAGATGATTGTTTAAGTGTCAATGACGAAACATCCATGGATCTATAGATTTTTCAAGGTCTACTTAATCGAATGCCGTAGTTAAATCTAAAGTTTGTGTCTACTCATTTCGTTACTTCATTTTTGTGTCGATGAAACTAAAACTTAGATATTTAATAGACGCAGACGTTATTTTGCGAAAATTAAATTTACACTTACAATTAAACCTAAACCACTCTGATTTCCGATTATCCGACGCCGGCCGGCACCCATCCACTACCGTTAGTAGATGCATGCCGTCGCTGTCATAGTTGCTCCGGTCGTCTCTGCTTCGGCTGCTGCGGTCGTTTTTCGGCAGAGGCATTAACGGTAGAAGGTGGATGCCGGCCGGTGCTAGCCAGCATGAACTAATCGATAGAGTAGCGCATAAAGTAGTTTAGATCAAAATGTCTGAGAAATTTAGATGTACCCTGATGGAGTGGTCTTAACATGAACCTCTGTAGTGTAGACTAACACTAACTTCATTTGTGTACTAATTTGCATGTGTATCTAAGTGTTGGAGTAATTTTTTTTTAGTACAAGTATCATACATCTCTTTCGGCTTTAATCGTAAAAATATTTCAATGGAGCCTTAAACATTAGTAATAAGAAAAGATTAAGTATTCGAGGGCTTTCTCTATGTCAATGAAGATTCGAATGTAAACTTTTTGAATGCGTCTGCATGTCGTCTTATAAAAAGCGTGAGAGTAGAATAAATGTATGGTGACAAAAAGTTTAACGCCACTGCAATGGTTCACTGGCGTCCTGACTTCCTAGATGTCCTTTGCTGTACATAAAATATTTTATACATCTTACTCCGTTTTGAGAGCTCGATCCGCATTTGAGCAGCGTGATGGAGTATGCTCTAAACTCCTTCGGTTGAAGGGAGACCCGTATCCCTGCAGTGGGATGAGTAAGGGTTGATATCGCACCTTTGCGGAAAGATTGTGATATCTCAATATGAGTGATTTCTCAGGAGACCACTTTAAAACTTTTGAAATACAGTGACTTTCGAAACTTTGAAGTTGTCGCTTACATTTCTATGAAACAGATACTGTTCAACTATTAAACTAATGTTATTGGAGGTTATTTTGTACCTTAAACCCATCGAGCAACATGATATTACGGTTTGAAAAAAAAATGGAACATCTGTCACGTTGTTCTTGCAAAAAGGAGAAATTTCATGTGTTATCTCGTGATGTAACATTGTAGATGACAATAATTTTAGAATATTATTGAGTTATTTTAATAAAACACGTTAAAAATATGACATTTTTTTATTAAGTTTTTTCGTAAAAACATTTATATCAAATTACTATTGTCTTTAAATGCACAAAAATAGTCCTAAAGTACAGTGACAGTATCACACAAGTAATCTAAATGAAAACAGACTCGAAAACGAAAAAGAATTGACCTCTTAATTAAATTAACAACAAAAATAATGTAAACAAGTCAAGTGAACAATGCCGTTTAAAGCTGTTACTTCCAAGTAGGAGATATCAATAAAGTTCAAGTGAATCAGATCATATCACTATAGATCTAATACAATAATCACACTATCACTTGTCTTTAATTGACGTCTCAGAGTTGTTACGGACGTACAAAGTTTCTGTATTTGAGCAAAAATAAAACATTTTAACGAAAAGTAATAAAATCAACATTAATCTTAGCATTAACCAATAATAGTACTTTGTCTTAGTTACTAACTAACAACAGTAAATTAATCTTATTTATTGGAATGCACCAAGTTAAATAGTGCTTAAGCACGTGTATACATAATAAAGTACGAGTATCAAAACCTTAACTTTATAAAGAACATACAAATTCTAATTTAAATCTGAAATAAAAATAAGATCGGGTAACCATCAATCTTTACACGCTTGTTAAATCTTTTTGTTACTCCAAAAAATATCAATTAATACTAATCAAATACAGTTAACTTTAACAATATGTCTTTAAACTTATTATCAATCTTAAGTCGTAATGAGGCAGGTAGCCTTACACAAGAGAGGCCTACCTCTCTTGTGTTTGTGTAAGGCTACCTGCCTCATTACGACTCCTAACGCATCAAAGCTGCCCGTCTGGGGAAGTACCACTACCTCACAGAAAACCGCAGCCAAATAACAACCCTAGAGGGTTGTTGTGTTCTTGCATGTTAGTGAGGTCACCAGTAAGTTCCCAAGGAGTTACTGTGTAAGCAGCAGAGGAGGCATCGCGCGAATGATACTTAATATATTACAAGCGTTAATAGGCTACGGTACCCGCTTTACATCAAGTAGATCGTATGTTTGTATGCCTCTCGACGTAGTATAACAGAAAATTAAAAACTAAAAAAGCATACGAAATGAAACATTGCCATTTGGTAATAAGTACCATCATCATTTGCTTCGATAGTAGGTATTATATTGTTGTTCAATCAATATAATACCTACCTACATAATATAATACTAATAATCATCAATGGAGAGCTCATTTTGCAATATGCATTGTTGGATGGTATGTTGTTCATTCTGTAGGTTAACTGTTGGAAGCCCTTTTATGCAGTTTTTATTCGTCACCAGTTCTAACATTCGCCTAGATCGTAATCCCATCTGCAAAAATGGTACACGTGATTAAAAACATGTTAACGCATACAACGTGACAATTTAAAACAATCTCTCTAAAAAATTCAATTATTGCTAAAATAACGAAACATCGTATACATATACCACACTAAAAAAAAAACAAGTAAAAAAATATATCACCTTCAACGTGACGTATTGAGATGTCCCTGCAAATAAACTATATTTTTACAAGAACAATGTGATATTATGGACGGATCACACCCAGAATATCTTATTTAATACTTAAATAGTGTGTCATCTACGACATGTCATATTTTTTCTTTAATAATATTGTAGTTAAAACAACTTACCTTTTTACATAAAATGTGGTATAGTCGTGAGGTCACGTTGTTTCCAAAATGCGGGTACACTTCACTCTTTGAATAACAGGTTGCGAACTTGCGACTAGACTGTCACAATGTCGCAGCCAACTAAATTGTCAAACAAGACAACGCTAGAGTGTGATATTTTGTCTCTTTCTTTTATTACGCAGCCGTTATTCACACAACCGAAACCACGTTTTTGGAGATAATAGAACTCGATACGGCGGTTTCAAATTTGCAAGAAAAAAAAAACCGACTTTCTCGAAATATCACGGTCTTTCCGCAAAGGTGCGATATGGACTCCGTTTTACGATTTACAAGATTACTAGAACAGGGAAACAGGTGTGTCAGAAGCGAGTGCTTAAAGTTTTTATTCTGTAACTTCACGCCAAATCCCTTGCGTAGTAGATTGAGCCAACCGAGCACCACATGACTCGATCCTTACAAACATCTCTCGCTTCTTTAACATTCATCGCTTTTTCCATGCACTCTCACTGGTTTTTATGGCTCGTGGAATCTTCTTATAAAACACAATAAGTTTTCGTTCTACGAAAAAAATAATTAGCCAGAATTTTGATAATATGCCAATAATTTTTGCCTGCTTCTGCATTCTAAGAAAGATGGGTGAGGAGGAGAGCTTTTCAGAATATTTTCCATAGTAGATATGGTACAGGATACTCATATTAATTACCAATGGCTCCACCCAAGTTAAGAGACCCAAGTTCGTTGGTCGCTTATGCGTTCCATGAATGCAATTATTGTCAACTTAAATACACACAACTTGCATGAAAATCGTAATCTTCTGCAACAAAGTTAGTTTTTGATGCGTTTTTTTCTGCTTTAATGGTATAAAAGAACTTACAAGAGAATTAAATAAAATTATTTCAATGAATTCTACCATCATTACGTTTGGAATTGCGTTTTAACCGCGTAAAAAAATGATGAACAAAAGAATCCAAAACGCATCAGTGTAGTGTAATGGAGATCACGTAGTTGGAGCGTTGGATCAGATTACACCTCTCGCTTTAATTTGCGGGATTCCACCGTGTGGGAGAGAGATAGATTTAATAATGGCTTAACCGCAAAACTTACTATCATTACACATATTTCCAGCTGCAGACACAGTGTTTCTTCTGTGAAGGGTATCTTAGGATGAAACAACACTGAGTTAAGTTTTGTGTCAATTTGTGTAGTGTGCTTGAGTGGTCCCTTGGCGGAAACCAACCTCGGTATAGTAATCATCGCGACCGACAATGGTAAGAAATAAATGTATTTTCGTTTCGTTTTTTATTCAAACTTAAATTAGTTTTTATGTGTTTTCTGAAGGGTTCTCAAGAGTTTTGACAATTGTCTTTGTGGATTATTATGCTTAATTTTAACGGAATGGCGGTGTCCATTCGGTGTCAAATCGTGGGACCATTAGTTTGATTGCGAGTATGAGCCGTGGCGGCAAATTGGGGTTATTTCTCATTATACTCTACTGCGTTTAGATTGGCTATGTTTGTACGTAATGACAGTACCGTGATAGGTGGAAACCTGCCGGATATTAGGTAACAATTGCAGGTGTTACGTAACATATTGTAACAAGATGGCAACATATTACACATTGAAGAATCATTTGTGGATTGGAAAACTCTCAAAAACAATTCCCAACAAGTATCGGCTAAATTGCACTGGAGTATGTCTTATAGCATAAAGCGTGTTTAGTAAGATTCATAGCGTAGAGTATATACAATACAGAAAGTTTTATGTTATGTATTGGCGAAGTTCCGTTTCAAAATTCAAATTATTTGGCTATATATCATATTAGTTTATAAGCAAGTACGACTATATTAACACTTCGAATGCAGTTTAAAAGAATAACTTTACGACGTGTATTCAAAAGATCTTTCTGCATGGATACTTCATAAATAATATGAAGCTCTTCATTTTCATATTATAACGAATTGCATGGAAGCCTAGCATTAACAAATACCTAAGCATCAGTAGCACAATGCTCTCGCTTACCTGTCACTTTGCATTCTATGAAATATTACAAGCATCATTCATTGCTTTGCGAAAACTGTGCCGCAAGGAATCTGCCAAATCCTGAATTCATTCAGAAATTTTATTTTCAACCTTATATGCCTTGATATATGGATTTGTAACCAGATTTTATATGTTAGCAAGGCAGTATTTCATCTTTATAGGCGGTTGTCGCTATAATCCTATAGGTTTCGCCATTGCTACGTTTAAATGTGTGGTCCTGATAGATAATGTGTGAATGTAAGTTGTATTTTATGTTAGTATTATAATCTTTTATTTCCATTTGTTGTTATTATTAATAATTAATAGAGGCTCGTATCTATATTATAAAGGACACTTTTCATCTGTGGCGCCCTGGGTGTTCCTATTAGAGATAGTTATCTATATATGTATATTTTACAGCAATTATAATTTGTTATAGGTACTTATATAATTGACGAGCTCGGTGGCGCAGTGGTGAAACGCGTTGTTACGCTATTTTGATACCAACGCTTGTGGGTTCGATTCCCACATAGTACAAACATTTGTGTGTATGAACATGTCTATTTGTCTTGGTCTGGGTATTTTCTATGTATAATAAGTATGTATTTATAAAAAAAAAATGTATTTATGTACGTTTATCAGTTGTCTAGTACCCATAATACAAGCTTCGCTTACTTTGGGGTTAGACGGCGCTGTGTAATTTGTCCGAAAAAAAAATAATATAAGGGGGAGGCCTATGTTCAGCAGAGGACGTCTTTCAGCTGATATGATAATGATAATGATAATGACTTTATAATAACTTTTTGTATATACATCGATAATATAAGTATGTAAGGATCGTCTTATGGCGCTCGGTTCTCTCTGCCTACCCCGTAAGGGACCTGGCGTGAAGATATACATACATCGATAACACACACCGCACTCATTTAGCATGAGGAGTTGCTGGAGTAGTGGAGGTAGCGAAGCGCTAAAGATATATATATATACCGTGCGTATTCCGGTACTCCGTGGTTACCGCTTTTCCTACTTTATTTCTTTTTTCTCGGCTTCGGAGAGCCATATCGTGACGTAGATTAGCCTATGATCTACCTCAAGAATTGGGCTATCAAATGGTAGGTAGTTCGAGAAATTAGCCCGTACTAACAAACTCTTCCGTTTCGTAAATTAGTACAGATTACGCGTAGCGGTTAACGTAAACCATAGACATAGTGTTGCTAACTAACGACAACTCCTAAATTGTGGAATGAACTCCTCGCCAACGTTTTCCCTAGGAACTACAGCATGGGATTCTTCAAATCGGAAGAGGTTTTTACAAAGTCGTTTACGCACGGTGTTACAAGTGCTCATAGACATGGTAACTACTTATCATAAGGCACTCAGTCTGTTTTTTATCTTAGTGATATAAAAAATATAACGCATCACCTGCGCTCTTTCTACTTGCTGGAAACTTAGAACCAAACACCTATTTTGATATCGCTATGCCATGACTCTGCTTCGTTAGAGATGTTCTAAAGAAGATTATGAGTTGTTATAAAATCAAAGAGTTTTCTTTAAGTTAATATCATAAACTTCTCCATTGATGATATAATTGTAACTAGAGGCCTAGCAATTAGTCTAGATCTAACCAGTAATACACTGAGTTCCGTTACAAAGAAAGCAGGCCCCTATACTATTATTACTGTAAGACTAATTGCACTTTCATATCAATGCTGTGTTGAACGTGCTTTATCAAACGGAATTGTATAGATAGTTTAATCTTCTTGGTGTATACAAGTAGAACAAGGGTTATCAGTTTCCAGTATATTATACTAGGAAATGGTTAATGCGTTTTCTTTTTAATTTTGTATACGATATTACTATTATATTGGCTTACGATACGGACTTTGACGTGATCTTTTCTTCATCATAGGGTTATCCCGTTTCCTAATCCATTAGGACTAGCAGGGTCCGCTACCTATGCCTAAGGATTTGGTGAAGATACTGACGTTTCATGTTCTATCTATCTCTAACTTCACGCCAAACTCCTTGCGGAGTTGGCAGAGTACCGAGCGCCACATGATTTGGTCTTCTTCTTAGGTAAGGTCACGGGTCTTCCTTAATAAAACTTCTTGGCGTGCGGATTTCCTCACAATGTTTTCCTTCCCCGCCGATATAGTGATAATTACAAATAACAACGACGTTGATGTCCCTGTCTTATATTGTACACTTCAGTCAGAATGTATTCCATTACAATAATAGTTTGGACAACCCTAGATTCAACCCGATCCGGGTGGCTCCTCCAAACGGTGCTTGTCTCAAGTAATTGTTGTGTGTAATTAGTATACCCTTGTTATCGTTGGTCGTGAAGACCCATCATGAACGTTAATAATTTTATCGCAAGTCGTTGCTACAGGCCGTTTGTATGAACTTTGTATCGTTTATAAATGTTTTTAGATTTCTTCTAACTCTTCCAGTTTACGACTCTACTATAGACTAGAGTAGTTATAATCAGTTTTTTTATATTATAGGCATACTAGTATGTAAAGCGTATTATGTAAATTGAGACTCAATTTCGCCATACTCTGTTAGTTACTTTAACAGACTGTTAACTGTTTTAACGGACTGTTCAGCTCATTGAGTGTCCCAACATGCTCTAACGGACTGTCTTCTCTAATGAGGCGTTAAACCTAATCAGTGGTCCAAAGGTCCTTTAAATCATTTGATACTTGTCAAAATGGAAGCCGCTTAGAATATTGTTTTTGAAGATGAATATGTTTCAGCAAATATGGATTATTGGGACAACTTATTACGCCGCACCAGAATTTTGGAAACTCGACGAAACAATTTTGAAAAATACGATTATGTCGATAAAAAAGAATTTGTAAATTTCGTCCAAGACATCCTCGAACTTTTTTAGTCATCATCTTTTATAATAAATTAAAACGAAACTCCGCAAAATAATTAACACGAACGATCACGTAAGCAAAACAAGTACGTAAAAAACGACCTAGAAATCAGCTATTCCCGCAATTTTTTGACATTTCAAGCAGCTAAACGAAAAACACACTTGGTTACGTTGTAATTCTATAGAAAAGTGAATCTTCAGTTTATTCGCATTATATAACATCAGCCCTACTATGTTGCTATTAGAAATAGACACACGTGTCGAAACAATACCCTAGTGAAAAAAAAAACATCTTGTTCTGGTCGGTTTACAATAAGAGTGAATGGTTTGCGAGTCGGTCGGGGGATGGTTGATTTATGGTTTCATGGGACGTATAATGTATTAACATAATGTCTCATTAATTAATGCCTGATTATTAAGAGATCGGTGAAATTGGATCTAAGTATCACTCGCGCGATGCACCTCTACTGCTAGCACAGTAACTTCTTAGGAGCTTATTGGTGACCTCACTCACACGCAGGAACACAGCAACCCTCCAGGGGGTTGTTTTTTAGCTGCGGTTTTCTGTGAGGTGGATGTACTTCCCCTGACGGGTTGCTTTGACGCGCCCCATCTTAAAAACAGCCAGACCAAGCCAATCAGACATGTTCATGCACACAAATGTCTGTCCTGTGTGGGAATCGCACCCATGAGCGTTGATGTCAAAGTAACGTGACAGCGCGTTTCGCCACTGCGCCACCGAACTCCTCAAAATAGTTCCTCCATTTTGTCTGTGAAACTTCAATTTTAAGTACATGGTAATATTAAGCAATGCAAGATACAGACACACCTAACATTGTAAAATGGATGTTTTGACAAAAACAGTCGTGATCGTGAGCCGTGAGATCTGTCTGCGTCCACGATATATTGTAGAATCTTTTACATCGGAAATTTCATATTTCCACTCGCTATGCCGCGGCAACTTGCTTTGTGTTATTGCCGATGTGTGGTACTTGTTCGACAGATGTTTAAATATGTTAGATGTGACATTCTTATTACCTTTTAAGCTATATAATTAAGTTTAAAGATATATAAGTTACCAGAATTATCTTTAAGATGATATGAATGCGTTGGAGATTTAGCTTTGGCCTTCTTTTAATTTCACGCAACGAAATTTTACCTCTCTGTTAGATTAGTGTCAGCTAAATATCAGTGTCGGCACTACAAAGACCTCGATGATACGCCGACGGAATATTGAGACCAAGTTTGTAAAAAAATAACTCAAATATTATGTGTTTGTGTTAGATATACTTTCTTACAGTTGAGGTACCTTCCTTACAAAAGTTTCCTGCACTTCTCAACGGTCATTTGGAAGAAATGTTTTTAGAAGAGGGCCGCCATTTGATCATATTTTATAACTAACTAGCTGTGCCCGCGACTTCGTCCGCGCGGAATAGTTATTTTTTTATTATTTATTTATATTAATAAAAATAAATAAAATTTCAAAAATAAAAGTGCCAGTGAAAGTCCCGTCTAATCGTAATTCGTCTAATCATAATTGTAAAAAAAAAAAATGTTTTGGTGTATGTACCGTGTATACATCCATATGCATTAGTAAAAAGCGGTTATTTTAATATTACAAACAGATATTCCAATTTTATTTATCTGTATAGATGAAGTTTTAAATTATTAATATTCAAATATTAAACAACAAGATTTATATATTTCGAAACCATTTTATCGATCACCATAAATGTTGGGACATTGAAGAGTGTGATTTCGCTGTAATTACGTGCACAACATCAGTATTGACAGCCTAGTAGATAAACGAGCCTATTTACCGATAGGCCCCCGGGTCGAATTTATAATTATCACTTCCTCGTCGGTGAAGGAGAACATCGTGACCTGCACATCCAAAAAATATATTTCGAAAAACGTGTGACCACCTAATAAAAGTTTTGTAAAATCAGTATCTTTGTCAAATCCTTTGACTTAGTAGCAGACATCGTCAATCCTAATGTAAACAGGATAACGCTGGAAAGAAGAAGAAGAGTGAATAACAATACACGTATTGTTGACGTTGTTGTAACGCGTCACTCGAGGGCGCTGCAAAGGCCGGACGACGTCCTTACGGATCCGCGAATTGTTAAGAACCTACATATTCATATAAGTAGCTAGTTTGGGGTAGTGCCTACACCTCGCACAAAACCGCAGCCAAAAAACTTCCTAGAGGGTTGTTGTATTCCTGCATGTGAGTGAGGTCACCAGTAAGCTCCTAAGGAGTTGCTTTGTTAGCAGCAGAGAAGGCATCACGTGAATGTTATTAATGTACTACAAGCGTTCATAGGCTAAGATAATCTGCGAACATTGTATAAAAAAAAATCTTTGAACTCTATTATCATTTATCAGCAGCTCTATGGTCTATTCTCTTTCAAGTCTGGTAATGCAACAACAACCGCTCACTCGTGAGATAACGTTCGTTAAATGGATACAAATTGTCTGCATTCGATCCAAGTTTAAATTATTTCGCTGTACCACGCGATCTTAAAATGGCGTATCATGTGACATATCCACAATTTCTTACATACGTGGCTTGGTTTATAAGCTCAAGAATAGCAAACGGTTATGGTTAGTTGAACAGGACGTGGCGCCATGTTCACATGTTTGAGACACGATCCGTGGTCTGCTTCGTTAGTCTGGGCTAGAGTTTATCTTTTTGGTTATATTTGATGGATCATCTTTGAAAAGAAATGGGTGTCGCGGTGTCTTAACGTCACAGCTTTTATTCATTGACGATCTTAAAATTTTGAAAAGAAAATTAATTGACGAGCTCGGTGGTTCGATTCCCACACAGTACAAACATTTGTGTGCATGAACATGTCTGTTTGTATTGGTCTGGGTATTTTATATGTATAATAAGTATGTATTTACAAAAAAAAAAATGTATTTACGTATGTTTATCAGTTTTCTAGTACCCATAACACAAGCTTCGCTTACTATGCGGCTAGGTGGCGCTGTGTAATTTGTCCGACAATATTTATTCATTTAATTTCTATTGACTTCAATGCTCATGTCTTTTGTTTGTGTGTGTTTGAAAAGGCGGAGGTTTGACATATAATTTCTTGTGTATGTCACGAAATATTTTCGCCAATAGCGGTTAGGTTTTAAAAGTATTTTTTAAAATCGAACCACAATATATCAGATACCTAAGGTTCCTTTATAGCTCCTTTTAAGTTTAGTGCAGTCTCAGCTTCACCATTTTAGTTTTAAGCGTTTTAAGGGAGCGTATATCAGTTTTAAGCATTTTTAACAGAGGTAGAGAACAAATAACAACTCCTCGAAGGGTTGTTGTGTTCTTGGGAATGATTGAAGATAATAGTAAGGAGTTTCTGTATTAGCACCAGAGATAATGAAACTCCAGGGATTCAAACATACCTCTCGCGCTTCTTCCACAGTGATCAACCTTCATGCACGCTCTTCAGTCTTGGGTGCTTTTGATTTGGCCCCTTTCTAGGGCGGCCCCTGCCGATATCACCACTCACTCTTGCCCTATAAACATCTTTCTTAACTCTTTTATCATTCATTCCTTCTTAATGAGTAAACCATCTCAGCATATCCTTTTCAATTTGTGTCACTTTCATCCCATCTCCACACTTACTGTTCAGCGCTCTCATTTCTACGGCGTTCAACCTATTTTCACATCATTACTTTTGACAATACCCGCCAGAGAGACTTCTTCCCGCGCTTCTGACGAGTGACATTGTTGTTTTACTTGAAATTTTTACAATTCAGTATAAAATTAGTTTTGTGTGACAATTTTGAAGGTTTTTTGTACCATAAGTGCTAGTGAATTTATACAGTAATGAAAAAACTCAAATATAACACGTTTATGCACTTTTTGGAAGACGTGAATAAGTTCATCAAGAAAACCTTGTAAAATTACTATCGTTTTATGAGTGGTATTTAAACTGGGTTGATTGGGTCTAGGTACCCTTCCCAAGTATTTTTTCAGCAGAGTTCCTGAAGCTGGAACATAGAATTAAGATTTTCAAATGGTTCTAAACTGATGACTTGGCTGTATGGGCTAGATCCCTTTGCCTTTCCCCTCGGGGATAAAAAGAACCAAAAAAAAAAATAACCTGCCAGAATAACACGAATTACAAAATAATACATATGTAATACAACAGCAAACTTTACAGCGTACAGGTAACTTCTACAATATCTTTCCATGCGTCAACAGTCTAAGCTGACGACATAATAGTAGGGTCATAAGAAATAGTTTTAATAGCCCCACTGCTATCTATATCATGATTACAACCTGTACCCGCTTGTTTCATATAAGATTGCTACCAACTCGGTTAAAATAGACTTACGATCGCTTACGCCTTCTTCCGCTTATGCGTAAAGCTTTGGAGCTCGTATAAAGTCACAATGATATTGTTACGACAGTTTGAATTAACTTTGTGGCTTATATACCTTTTTATTTGTCCTGTCTGGTGGAAAATAGTGTGAGTGTCCCGCAGCCTATAAACGCTAGCAGCGAAACAAGTATGGCTAAAGCGTTTTCACACTGATAAGTTCTTATCAGCGAGAGCTTTTTTTATACGACGTCGGGATGCATACAAGCATAGGATCCGAAACATAAAGCGATGACTGTAGCTTATAAATGTTTACAATACAGGAGTATTGCTTGCATGGTGCTCCTAATACTGTAACTTCTCAAGAGTCTACTGGCAAACACAACAACCTTTCAGGGAGCTATTATTCGGCTGCGGTTTTCTGGAAGGTGGAGGTTCATCTCCTGAAGAGTTACTTAGATGCGCCCTACCTCTTTTTTTGTGCAATTACTCAGTCTATTATTACTTACATAGTAATATTTCCGAAAATTTCGCCAGCTGTCTTGCTATTAAGAAACATGTTACATATAAATTCCGGCGGGTCGAGGAGAGCCGAGCGCTTCACGGGCATGTGGAATGTGAGAGACTGGATATGGTAGAGAGAACATAAAAATAGGATAAATGCGGACGAAATGCAGCTAGCAGCAGCAGTAACCGCTTTTTACAGCAGTTGGATCTTATGCTCGTAGGTCTCCTGACGCTGTATAAAGGGACACATTTTGATGAGCTCGGTGACGCAGTTGATTAGTAACGCTACTTTGAAATTGACGCTCGTGGGTTCGATTCCCACACAAAACAAACATTTGTGTGCTTCATGTCTGTTTGTATTGGTTTGAGTATTTTTAAGCATCAAAGCAACCCGTCTAGAGAAGACCTCCACTTAACAGTAAATCGCAGCCAAATAACAACTCCCTGGAGGATTGTTGTATTTCTGCGAGTGAGCGATATTATCAGTAGGCTACTAAGGCGTGTGTTAGCAGCAGAGGTGGCATCGCGCGAGTCATTATAAATGAATTGCTTCACAGACTACGGTAACCACTTTACATCAGGTGAGCCGTATGCTTGTATGCCTTCTGACGTTGTATTAAAAAAAATACTAAGTGTAGGCTAAGTGATATAACTGTGTTTATTTTCGTTCGTACTTTGGTGATCATATATGGTTTAAATTTTATGATTATGACACTGTCTCAATAAAATAGTTATAATTTGTAGACGGACAGACATACATACAGCTCGCGAGAGATACTTCTTAAATTTTAAACGGTTTGCATCAGGTAGACTGCTTATTTGATTCTTGGCGCTGAAGAAAAAAAAATACAAAAGACATGCAATCAAAAGTACCCAAATCCGAAGAGAATGCATGAAGAGGTTGATGAGTGTGGAAGAAGCGAGAGTGGTATGTTTGGATCGGTGCACCTGGCATTCCATAGTCTCTGCCTACCCTAGTGGGTGGCAAGCATGATGTATGTATGTATGTATGTACAATCGAACTTTCGCATTACGATAATGGAATGTAAACAGCTTCTTATTCTAACCTCCGAACCATCGACGGCTGGGTATCACGTTTCAAGGTTCGGTTGGAGTCGCCGGGTCGCAAGTTCGTTCCCGGCGATATTAGCATAAGTCATGGCAACGGTTGATAAAATATTGCATTTAAAATCTTAAGAATCGATTGTATTTTCTATTATCGGACTTCAAATAGGAAAAGGTTTACAGAATGGACGTAAAATGTACGCTTTCTTAGTTAGCAGTGTGTCAGTTAACCATAAGCTTCGGTGTCCCATTACAGCAGAATTATTACACTGCGTTCCCAGTATAAAAATGTCCAGCGAGGTGTAAGCTAAGAATGAATAAAGAAGCTAGTGAGGTATGTGAGGATATGTATATAGGATGTATTCATTGCAGATAGAACTTGTGATCTTGGTTTTGGTCTGTACCAAGCCGGTAACGATCCTGTAGGTTTCTTAGAGTCATACTAATCAGGATCCATTGGACTCCATATATATCTCAGTACATGTTGATGCTAAAATTATATTATTTAGCTTCTAACTACAGCGGCGTCTACATGGTGATGCAATTATAGCGATAATGAGTAGCCTATGTGATGCCATTTAGGTCAGTATCCTTTGATGATGCCCAAGTCCCCCATGTCCTGTGTATTGAATTCTAATCCATGTTAAACTTTTACTAACATTAATGAATGTCAACGTTGTATAATGATAAATAAAATAATTTATGTCTATAAAAAGGTCCCAGACTTCTACTTTACCAAACTTCATTGCGATCCATTCTGCGGTTTATCCGTGAAAATGTAAAAAAAAACCAGTTGAGAATGCGCAAGCTTGCATTGCCAGAGGAACACCTGGCTCGTCAAATAAAATAACAATTCAATTTTTTTTTATTTAAAATTTGTCGGCCATTTTGACCATGTTCCTTAAGAGATAGGAACGGTGTTCCTGAACATTCCTATTCTACTTTTTTATGCTGAATCCGAATCTGAAGTCAAAATTCGGATATTCGAAAAAAAGCAACAGACAAACATATAGATTTCATATAGGAACGGTGTTCCTGAAGATACATGACAGAGTTACCTTCGCATTATAATGTCCTATTTCCATATCTACATTTGGTCACGCCAGGATTCGGATCGTGGACCAGTTGGTCCAGAGGCTGGTTCTTTATCCACTGGGCTATCACGTCTATGCCACGTTACAATCGGTACCTTGGTCAAAGCGTTAGGTTTAGACAGCGATCCCGCCAACCCAATAGACTAGGAAACGGCATAACGCTACGAAGATGAATACTGATCTTAAGATGGAGGGACTGCCGTTAATCCCAAGCTGAAGCTCGATTTAAGTTGACCCGTGTTTAAGGAACATTTCTTTTCTTATACCACTAATGTGGCAATCAATTGTGGCAAACATTTTTTTAAGAGAGGTAGGGCGCGTCAAAGTATCCCGTCTGGGGAAGTACCTTCACCTCACAGAAAACCAATGTTGTGTTCCTGCGTGTGACTGAGGTCACCAGTAAGCTCCCAAGCAGTTGCTGTGTAAGCAGCAGAGGAGGCATCGCGCGAGTGATAATATATCGCAAGCGTTATTAGGCTACGGTACCCGCTTTACATCAGGTGGGCCGTATGCTTGTTTGCCTCCCGACGATAAAAAAAAATCAAGCACACGGTCTGCCTGATGGTAAATAGTCACCATAGCCTATGGACATTTGCAACACCAGGGGTCTCACTCCTTTGCGTCCCATGACCGTTGACGACATGATTTTTGGACGGGTTTCTGTAAGATAAAAAGAAAACAGAAAAATACACGACAGACAAAACTTTTTCATTGTATGTACTTTTTCCGTTTCCACTAACTCTGAACGAAAAATCAGAAAGACAGTTTTGCGTACATGAACGGGGTTTACAATTGTTACTTCCAACGTCGACGCAGCTCGTAATTGAGCGGTTTACCTGAGTATCCTTCACAATTCCCCAAAAACCTGAACGTGTACAAAAAATTGAACAACGCCATCAAATTGACGCCGAATAATCATTTTGACGAACTTATAAGTGGGGAGTAACGATCGGATGGAATTTAGAGTTTTGATTATTCGACGGCGATTTTTTTTTATTCGCTACGATCTCTGCGGTTCGAAGGCGCTGTGGTCCGTTTTTGTGGCCGGTAATTGTTAATTTTAACATTTCGAATGATACCTAAATTGGGATTTGATGGATTTACGGTGCAGACGAGTTCAAATAAACTTTTTTTGTTGTTTTTTGACAAATATCCGTTGTACATTTGTAATCGTGTTTTGCGAGAGACAACCGTAACTAACACCATCGTTCGAGTGCTCACTGTCATTTTTAGAGTAAATCCAACAAAAGATGGGCAGTAAAGTAAGATTTAAGTACTTAACTTACTATAGGTAAGTGTAAATCGTTTCGTATTATAAAAAAAAAACCGACAGAAAATACCTAATTTTTGAAAAAAATATTTATTTATATAAAAAAATATATTTATATAGTATGGAAGACCAACAGCTTTTTAAATCATATTACATTAAAAGGTACACATATTACAATATACTAATACACTACGAATTTAAGTATTTTTCGAAAAAATAAAAAAAAAAATTCGCGCGTTGATGTCTCTTATACTGTTCTTTTTCACTGCGCAGTGCAAGAAATGTTAGAAGACAGAATAATTTACTTTTGAAAATTAAAAATGTGCTCAAAATGCACATTTTTACAGAAAATATTTAGTATGCAATTATTTTTAAATACATACAAGCATACGGCCCACCTGATGTAAAGCGGCTACCGTAGCCGTATGAACGCTTGCGATACATATCACTCGCGCGGTGCCACCTCTGCAGCAACACAGCAACTCCATAGGAGCTTATTGGCTGCGATTTTCTGTGAGCTGTAGGTACTTACCCAGACTGGGTGCTTTGATGCGGCATACCTCTCGTAATATCTCATATATTTATCATGATTTTTTTTTCATTTATATCATGCCAATGAAGCATACGGTTTGATCTGACAGTAAACTAATGTTACTCAATACTCTTGCAATATGCGGGCCCCATATGTATTGGAACATAACAAGAACAGAACAGAACGCTTACGTCTTTAAATCCTCTACATTCATGGAAGGTACACTATGCCTTTGAGGAAACAGTAAGTTTACTCCCCAAAAAGTTGTACCAACATTACGAAATACTAATTATTAACGCAGCCAATCTTTTTACGCTATGAAATATCCTATAAAATTTATCTGAAAGCTTACTTGCAAAGATTTTAACTGATAATGATAAAATCTAACGGAAATGTTTATAGCTGGCTGTAAGATTAAGTATGTACTGAATAGTCCTTGGCAATAAAGTTGGAACGAGATGAGAAAGTTTAAACTGTAAAAGTTCGCACGAGAATATTTGTATTCTATAATTTCAATTGGAAATAACGACAGCATGGCTTTTTCAAGTTACAGTGAGTTACATTTATTGATTGATATTGGTAAGTGCGATATAAATCAATAAACTTTACTTTGTAAAATATGAATAAGCTACGTTGTTGTTTTTGTCGTAATATCTTTGTTGTGCGGTACATAAAAAATAAATTACAATGAAATTAAATAGTTTTATAAAGGCGGACTTATCCCTATAAGAGATCTCTTCCAGCCAACCTAGTGTAATTAATAGAATACGAGTAATATACAAGGGCGAAAGAACACACATACGCCAATTCATTGCAACAATATTGTAAATTTCGTAAAAGTAACGTACAGCTAAGTGCAGCTCAAGCTCTACACTTTGACCTTTGTACCGTTCTTATGTAGTTCGTGATAAGAGTTACAATCGCACTGTGAGTGTTAAGCGTGATCTGCTCTTAGCTGTACATCAACTTTAACGTACTCGGCTGTCTTATTGTCACTCAAATTAATAGAATTAAAAAAAATATATGAAGTAGAATTCACTGAAATTACGGCTTTCTAAATGACAAAACTTCCAATTTGAGCTTTAATTCACTCATAACTTTCATAACCTTTGATTTTTATATTTAGGGTTCCGTACCTAAACGAAAGAAATATATAAATAAGAAATAACGGAAGCCTTAAGGATCACTTTGTTATCCGCCTGCCTGTCTGTTAGTCTGTCTTTTCCTCAGGGACGGGTGAAGCTATTTAATTCCTTCAAGCGGTGAAAAATCATACTTCTCAGTCTACGTAATCAAAAGAGACGGTTTTTTATGCCTCGTTTATGCGCATATTTTGACACTCGCAAGTGAATCAAACCTATAGGGTCTTCCCGCTGACCTAGAATTATGAAATTCGGTAAGAACCAATGTCATGTAGCACAAGTAAAAGATAAAATTCGAAAACTGTAAATTTGAAGTTACAAAATAAAAAAAAAATCAAAAATAATTTGCGAAAATATTTTTTACGAAACCCACGGTGCGCGAGTCGGACTCGCATTTGACGGCTTTTTAGGAAAAGTAATAAAATTTTATACTATTTACGTCCGAACACAAACAAGAAACTCACCTGCACGTAATGCATCCTGTCAACTGCCTATTATGAGTTCCATATATCCCAAAGTTAGTTCGTGTTCTTTACCATTTGGAATCTGTTGGTATAGTACCTTGGTATTGTATTATGATAAATACCTTTAGCTATATTAATGTTACAAAGAAGCAAAGATTGTTAGTTTGAATGTAAGAGGTAATAATCTCTGGAATTACTGACTCTGTTTGTTTTAGTCTGAGTGTTTTAAAGAGAGGTAGGGCTGATCAAAGCAGCCCATTTAGTGAAGTACCTCCACGTCACAGAAAATCGCAGTTATATAACGACTCCCTGGACGGATGTTGTGTCATCAGTAAGCTCTTAAGGAGTAGCTGTGTTAACAGCAGTGGTGGCATCGCGGGCTAACGCTAGCAACAAATTAAATATCACTTAATTTGTTGCTAGCGTTCGCAGGCTGGTAATCGCTTTACATCAGGTTGACCGTATACTTGTATGCCACTCGACGTTGACGTTCAAAAATAACGGTAATATAGACATTGAATGTTTAAATACATAGATATAAAGATAAATGCAAGTTACGGAAATGGTTTATGTTTAACTGTAAAGATATAAACTTTAAACGGATACATAAATGATAATGGTTGAAATAGTAAAGTGGTCATGTTTATTGGTATATTTTAGTTTGTTATATCACCTTCCATGTTATTATATCTTCTTACATGGACTGGCAGCTACGGTTATATTTGGCTGGTAAAGAAGTATATGCTTGATGAAATGTGGGTACATTGTTTTATAGATAGATCGATTAATGGGTAGGAAACCCATATCTCAGGCGTTGTAACGATAAAAATTGACCACCATTTGTAATGAATATATAATATTTATGAAAACATAATTATGCCCGTGAGAATTTAAAGTCGTTTTCAAAGTTCAGTGAAAATTTTAGAAGTAGAAATAAGTTGTATATGCAGGTACATCGGCTTGCTAGGACTGGTAGATCTTTTCTTGTAAATTGTATTCGATTTTAAAATAAGTTGCCTGAAACAGTTCTGTTCTTTCCTGACAATGTATTCAAAAAGCACATTAAAAATACTCTCTGTAGAAGGGCTTATTATAGAATTGATGAATATGTAACTGACAAAGATGTCTGGAAATAATTCAGCACAGACTACCTGTCCTTAATAATCTTTAATTTTACCATTTGATATCATTATTGTAACAATAAGCTTATGTAAAAAAAATTGTAATATCTAATTAAAAATTTTAAAAGAATAGGTCTCTTTTAAAATTTTTAATTAGATATTACAAATTTTTTTTTGGCATTGGCAAGTTGTTTCGGCATTTCTTCTTCGCCAATAGCCATTTCCGAAATGCTAGCCATTTCTGAAAAGCTAGTAGATAAAAAAAAAAGAAAAAGTAAAATAAGGGAATTAAATAAGATACAATAAGATTATATTTCAAAAAAATTAAGACGTGTCTAAGTGCCTCTAGGGCCCAATGGCAAATAAAGAATTTTTATCTTTATATTTATCTATAACAGTGTAACATTCAAGAATAAATGGTAGGAAATCAAATAGTGAGATTTGTCTAGGACAAGCAAAGAAACATATAAAAACCAAGTTAAATAAACGTAAAAACTGCAATAACTTTTGTCCAAAATCGGGTAATCTTTCTCTAAGTTATGCGACAACTTACTTAAAGTTGCATACGTGATCTGTCCCCATAGTTACGTCAGGTGCATGCATCATCATACCAATTCGTTACACCTTTTTAGCCAACTATGCAGAACCACGTGTCGTCCCTTTCACATCCATTAGTTAGGCTATTTACCTCTCGCCTGCAACTTTGTAACTTAAAGGGGCAATAATATAAATAATTCAGAGACAACAATGTGTTTAGCAGCTGTCAGAGTTTTGATTTTAGATTGAGTGTGGTGGTTAGATTTGTATTATTAAGGGATTTTATATTAGTTTTTTCTATACCTTCAATGGTAAATAAGCTGACCGCGTGCCTGATATGAAGGGGCATTGCATGCATAATACGACAAAAGAAATATAACACGTTGCCTTCCCTTTTGCTAAAACCTCTGGGATTATTATGCCTGCACTGATACTCAGATGGTATCGCTGGTCACCGTTGTAACTAGCGCGGCAACTCCTCTATAGTTCCGCTCTCTCGCAGGAGCTAGAAGGAGGCGTGGAGTTACTTCCACACCCGTTCTTTATTGAATACTAATACGACTTCGTCGGCGTGCAATTGGGATTTATTCACAAGTTTTATTATTTTCCCGGGGAACCCTAAATGACTATATGGCCTAAGTTACTTCTTAGAATATTAGCTATTTGCCAGTAAAAATCCCGGCAAAACCAGTCAGTTTACATTCGGAGATTCGTCGGAACAAACAGACAAATATTTTTAGTGCAGGTACCATATTTTGTTTTCATACAACTAGGTTGGCAAACAAGCATGCGGCCCGCATCACATGGTAAGGGGTCACCGCAGCCTATTGACATACGCAACACCGCGGGGATTTTACTTGCGCGCTGCCAATCTTGTGACCGAAGGATGTTTTGTCACAGTACCCAGTAATTTCTCTGCCATATCTCACCCTTCAAACCGGAACACAGCTATATCTGCTTGGCAGTAGAAATAGGAGACAGAGGTACAAACGCAGACGACTTTTGTACAAGGTCTCCCTCTGGTAAACTATATACTTGTACCTATACATTCATATGCATTTAGCAAACAGCTGTTATTTTTAAAATTACAAGTGTCACTTCATCTTTATTATAACTAATATAAAATATTGATAGGTACCCTATCGCTATCTCTGAATTCTAGTTTGATAATCGGCAAGTACGCTGCGTGCTAAATGATGATTATTTCTCAAAATATACAAAATACTTACATTACTCATATACGAACTGATTAGTGTAAAAATGCAGTACAGTACACATTAACACAGTGAGTATTATCAATCGCGAGTGAGCGAGATATGTTGATTAGCGCGAATTTTTCGGACAAATAATAAAATCACACATTTTGTATATGTAATATTATGCAAGGTGTTCTTATTGTTTCTATTAAAACAAAAAACGTCGGTAGGCTTACAAGCATACGGCCCACCTGGTGTAAAGCGGTTACCGCAGCCTTTAAACGTTTACAATATCTTTCGCAATTCCACATCTTCAGCTAATACAGCAACTTCATAGGAGCTTATTGGTGACCTCACTCAAACGTAGGAATACAAGAATTGCCTAGGGAGTTGTTATTTGACTGCGATTTTCTGTGAGGTGAGAGGTACTTCTCTAGACGGGCTGCTTTGATGCGCCCTACCTCTTTTAAATACACCCAAAGTAAGACAAATATACATGTTCATGCACACCGATGTTTCTCCTGTGTGGGAATCGAACCCACGAGTGTTGGTATTAAAGTAACGCAACAGCGCGTTTCGCCACTGCGCCACCGAGCTCGTCAAACTCAGGGAGAAGGTGAAAAACTCTTCTGAGTTGCGTGCGTCAACTTATCCTTCATGCTGCCTAATTGTCTGCTGCCCCGAAACTTTAGGGCTATAAATACAATTTAAATTGTGTTTATAGCCTATTGAAGAACTGCTTCTGCCCCGCTCTCCAAAAATGCCCCTAAAATTTCAGCTATCATTGAAAAATTTATTCCATAAACAGGTAATATAAGTCAGTAATAATTTGCACAAATTACTGACAAGGAATTTGCTGATAGTCATTAATTTGACATAAATATTATACATAATTTAGTAATCTAATATACCGCTCGTATTATTATTGGCTACAAAGTGTTTTAGAGATAGTATCTAGTTATATGAATAATTATTGGCCGAGTTAAATGAAATTCTGTTGTATTCAAACTAGCTTAATTACATCATTTATTAAAATAATTGCAGACGAGCTCGGTGGCGCAGTGGTGAAACGCGCTGTTACGCTACTTTGACACCAACGCTCGTGGGTTCGATTCCCACAAAGGGCAAACATTTGTGTGCATGAACATGTCTATTTGTCTTGGTCAGGGTATTTTCTATGTATAGTAAGTATGTATTTACAAAAACAAAAGTATTTACGTGTGTTCATCAGTTGTCTAATACTCATAACACAAGCTTCGCTGTGCGCGTGTAATTTGCCCGAAAATAATTAAAAAAAAATGGCGATGCAACCGAAGCAGACGATCCCGATGGTGGAGTGGTTATCTATCCTACTTTAACTCCAAACCTCGTACCATACTTACGGGGTAGGCAGAGAGATCCGAGCGCTACGCGTCTCGATCCTTACATACCTTACACGCTTCTTTAACATTCATTGCTCTTTTCATGCACGCTCGCCGGTTTCTACCTATTATTATATGTATAAATATATGGTAGAGGTCCCAATGACAACTCCCAGGATTGTGAGGTTGCCTGTAGCAGCAGTGACGGTAACTAGATAGCAACATTTGCTGAGTACAACGCAGTGTAGCCTGGTGAATGGTGCAAACGTTACTAGTAAACATTACTTCGGATATTACAAGCATTTATAGGCCAAGGTATCCATTATAAATCAGTTGGGATGTATGCTTGTATTCCTCTGGACGTCGTATAAAAATATATGTATATGATTTAATCATAAGCATCACAATAGCTCCAATCTTAATAAAATATTCGCCACATTTCAACATAAAATAAATACAATTTGTAGAACGAACGCCGCCATTTCGTGTCCGCCAAAACGTAAAACAAAATGGCGTCCTCCCATTTCGGTACAGGAAGCGCGTATCTGTCAACGCGGCCGCATCGCAAGTGGGTATTGTATGATAATCGGCCAGCACCGGCGAACTTTAAAGATGTGGCCACGAAGTCAGCGATTTTATGTCTAAAGGATTACTAGAACCGGTCTTTATTGAGTGTAATTTAGGTATTATTCAACATACAACCATCCACACAATATAAAACTAAATACTAATGGATAGAAATAACTGAATAGATAGATAGAAAATTAAAGTGGATATTGTAGAATAAATTTCTTGCAGAAGTTTTTTTTTCTAGAAGTAGATGTTACCAGGAGCCCACGGTATGCAATTGGTTAAGGGGTATGATAAGTGCTTACTTTCAAACAATCCGCATAGTTGAAGCTTTTGCTAATCATGCGCGTAAAAGGAGCGTATGTTTTACGCAATTAGAATGTTTTTTCTGATATGGATTTCAAAAGTATTATTATTGTAGCTGTATTTTGTCACATTTTTGTTTTTTTTTCCTTCCCTTAGGATTTTATTTAGTTATTTATTTATATAGCTCAGTTCCTAAATAAACATAGGAACAAACTGAAAGAAGATTATACCACGATTTAAAAGCGCTTGCAACAGAAGAACGTCACTCGTCCGTCCAGCACCTCCCTAGAACTTTCAAAATTGTCTCACTTTCTCATAGTTGTATAACAAACCATTATTAAGCCGATATTCAGAAATAAACAGAAGAAATAGACAGTTAGTAGTAAAACATAAAATAAAGAGAAAAACACTTGACTAGAGACCCAACAAAACTAGTATTATCGATGTCAAAATCGATGATTTGTCAGAAAAATGTTATTACATAACTACAAATATATATAAATACATAACAATACCCTAAAATGCATGCGACATTCATACTATATAAAATTAGATTAACAAAATGGCTAACAGACCGATACACTTAGCATAACAGATTGGATAAAATAGTTATTAAGTACGTAATTAATGAAAATTTGCGATCTTTGCATCACATTTGTAATTACTCTGAAGTCAATGTGTTAAATGTATATTTGCACGTCATATACTTGTGGTAAAATGTTCGGACTGATAATATCAAACAAGACCTGATTATATGATATTTTATGGAAATAAATTATTATCCAATTCTATTCAAAATTATAAGTCCACCATACTAACCGCCTCCGCTATATCTCAACTCCCTCTGTTTCTAGAGCCCCATCCTAATTCCGTTCTCGACTTGGATTATTCCCTTATTCGATAGGAAATATGGATATTATAGTTATTAAAGTTGCGTCGTGTCGTGATCGTGACGCGTTGCATCGTACCTATCGTAACAAGGTGCGTGATCAAGTGATCATGATTGCTACATCCTGTACATGTGCTATATTTTAGCCGGCTGCGAAGACAACTACTAGCCATATTCATTCATTCTTTTTTTTATACTACGTCGGGAGGCATACAAGCATACAGCCCACCTGATGTAAAGCGAGTACCGTAGCCTATTAACGCTTGCGATATATTAACTATCACTCGCGCGATGCCTCCTCTGCTGCTTACACAGCAACTCCTTGGGAGCTAACTGGTGACCTCACTCACACTCAGGAACACAACATTGGTTTTCTGTGAGGTGGAGGTACTTTCCTTGACGCGCCCTACCTCTGTTAATGCCCTACCTGTGTTATTGTTCAGTAAGAATTTGCCGAAGATACTGAGTTTACATGGAGCAACCCAGAGGGAAAACCATGATCTGGTCTTATGTAAGGTCACACGTCATTCGAAGTATAATTTCTTGTACGTGCGGGTTACCTCACGATGTTTTCCTTCACCGCCGAGCAAGCGATAATTACAAATACGAACATAAATCCAAAACACGAATTTAGTGATACATGCCACGATTCGAACTAAGGACCTGTCGGTCACAAGGTAGGCTATCGTTGCTCTCTAAATAATAATGAATCCTACTGCTTACCAGTTTGGCAAACGGAAACCTAACCGCGGATGCACTAATCTTATTTTTATACTATGTCAGGTGACAAATAAGCATACGGCCTGTCTGATGTGAAACAGCATGTGTCCTTATGATCGCATTCAATATAATAATAATAACTCGCGCATTGTCACCCCTGCGATTATCGTAGTAATTTCTCAGAAGTTTACTGGCAAATTCACTCGTAATATTTCAACGTATCTCCAGGAAGTTGTTATTTGACTGGTTTGCAGTAAGGTAAAAGGTTCGTCTCCGTCGAATGCAATGATTACTGAATATATTGTCTACCTTTCTTTAGCCTTAGCCTATATTTGTGCAACTCCAACCAATTGGTGAAAAAAATATGCTTCAGTTCATCCATACATCCACATCAACCCTTACTTATCCCACTGCAGTGATACCGGTCTCCATTCAAGCGAAGGGGGTTTAGAACATACTCCAGCACGCAGCTCAAATACGGATTGGCGGATGTCAGTGCTTTCAAGCCGCCCGAGGCTCGGGTAAGCTCCCAAGGAGTTGCTGTGTAAGCAACAGAGGAGGCATCGCGCGAGTGATAATTAATATATCGCAAGCGTTAACAGGCTACGGTACCCACTTTACATCAGGTAGGCCGTATGCTTGTATGCCTCCCGACGTGGTATAAAAACAAGTGCGAGTCGGACTCGCGCACGAAGGGTTCCGTACCACTATCTATAAAAACGGCAAAAAAATCACGTTTGTTGTATGGGAGCCCCCTTAAATATTTATTTTATTCTATTTTTTAGTATTTGTTGTTATAGCGGCAACAGAAAGACATCATCTGTGAAAATTTCAACTGTCTAACTATCACGGTTCATGAGATACAGCCTGGTGACAGACGGACGGACGGACGGACGAACGGACGGACGGACAGCGGAGCCTCAGTAATAGGGTTCCATTTTACCCTTTGGGTACGGAACCCTAAAAAAGACTTTGTAATAAGTTACGGAAATGTAGCTTTTTATTACGCACACTGTAAATTATATTATCAATAGTGCCAATCTCTCGGAAAATGGGTTGGTGCCATATGACGGCTCACTCTACCACCGCGCGTGCTCGTTAGTCAAATCAAATCACTTCCCCGGCTTCCTGTTACACGCTTCCATCCCTTTTACATAGTCTCTCCCACAGATTGGAGGAAAGCGTAAGGAAAGATGTTACACATCAAAAATATTTATACTGAAATGTATGTTCTGCATATTTTTTATAAATTAAAATTGTACCTATTCCTTTACATAACTATTTCTGCGGTCGGCTAAAAATAATGTTGCCATCCTGCGCAGCTTTGGTAGGCCGCCTCGCGCATGCGTGGACCGCAATTTGATTTGCAGATCAACTTGCGTCTAAGCCCATGGGTGGTACAAGTAAAAAGAATTGATATAGAGTTCTGCCTGGTTAAAAACCAGTCAAGCGGGCGTTTGACTGGTTCTCCGAGGATTCTGTGTTCGTTCTTACTTTCTTAAATTGAGAGTTTTTAATCGATCGTAAAAGCCAACGATTTTTTTTTCGATTCGATTGGTGTTGGTAATATATTTTAATTTAATTATTAAAAAAAATCTTTATCATTTGTTTACCTTCTAATTTGTTATACATTATTTCTGAGGAATTTGAATTGTTGTATATGATAGTCTGCAAGTTACGTAATGATGAAAAATTACAGATTTATATACATACATAATTATCAGCATGCCTATCTCCCATTGGGGTAGGCAGAGACTATGGAACGTCAGGTGTACCGATCCAAACATCTCTCGCCTCATCCACACTCATCAACCTCTTCTGGCATTTCACAATTTCAGATTTGTGTTGTATTATTAGCTCTAAGGATTAGTCAGCCATTATAAGTAGCGGATAGTGTCGCGACGCACCAACATATTGGGATGTTCAATCTTCTGTGACTTGTACCACACACAAAATCGTATAAAACCAGCAAAGGAACAAAGGCACTATATTTCGCGTCGCCGCCCTTCGTAAGATTAATTAGCGTACCTACTAATATGAATTGTAGATATGTCTGTCTGTGAACAACATCCGGCTGTTTTCAAATCACTCTCTGTACGTTGAGAGTTATACTTGCATTTAAAAACGTCAACGGTATCGGTCTGGTTGGTTTAGAGCAATGATTTAGTCGTACAGACCATATTATATATATATATATATATATATATATATATATATATATATATATATATATATATATATATATATATATACATATACATATATAAATCTTTAACATTCATTGCTCTTTTTACGCACGCTCGCCGGCTTCTAGGGCTCCTGACATCACCTACAGATAGAACACGACCAATTTTATCATGGTAGGCAAGTCTTGGCCTTCCTCGGCTCCTACATCCTTCCACTTTTGCATTGTATATCTGCTTCGTCATTATTTCGTCCTGTATTCTTTCTACATGTCCGAACCAACGGATTTTTTGGTAAGTTAATAGCTTTAAAAAAAATCTGCCTACCCTGACAAAAATCTCTGTGCACGCCACTGGTGATGTGTTCCTGTGTGATAGTGTGGAATAGTAGTAGATAAAAAGCCGCTGATACGTGAAAGAGGCATAAAACTTATTTAGCACGATTCAAATATCTTAACATCCAAACTATCCCATGGCAACATATCACCGGAATAAAAAGTAGCCTATGTGTTAATACAGTATTTCATCTATCTACCTATCAAATTTCATTCAAATTCGTTCACGCGTTGAGGCGTGAAAATGGGACATACGACCAAACATCCATACTTTCACATTTATAGTATACAGTAGAATGTTTAGAAGCTTAACAATTTTTCAGAACTTTACCACGATTTTATTTTCAGTATTAATTTCTTATTCGACAGTCTACTGATCGTGGTAAGATTTTGGTTTTATGTATGACAAATATCTTTCCATTTAGAGATTGTTAGGCACTGAAAGAGACTTGTTATTATCATGTTCATCCATTTTCAAAACCAATAAAAAATAAAAGAAAGGATAATTGCTAATTTCCTATTTGCTTTTTGTTACAGGTAAATCGAACAGGAGTTACTGGCCATCTTCACTTGGATACCACATGCTTCTCGTAAGAATATTTGCACTTTATTTCGACGTAACTGATATTTTTTGAAAACAATTAATCGACTCTGTCGTTGTAATTAATGAAACTATACGGTAAACAGATGAACAGTTGAGAATTGATCGATTAGTGGCTAAAAAATCAACCTATTTATCTACGGTCCCTCCTTGGCGACTTGGCAGCAAATTCGACAGTTCGGATTTACGTACATATTTGTAATTGTCACTTGCTTGGCGGTGAACCAAAACAGGAAGAAAATCGCACGCCCAAGAAATTATATTTCATTAATTGGTGCATATGAGTGGTATAAGTAAACAAATCAAAAATGTGTCAAGCTCACTCGCGTATGGACATTCTGTAAACACTGACGAAATTGGGGATCTGAATCTTCGGAACAAGAGCTTCTCTCTCATTTGAACAAACACTCACGGAGCTCCGACTTGGAACAAGAGTTCCGGTTTCGCTGGAACATCCGCGAGCAAATATCATCGTAAATATAAATTCGTTATTTAAATTGTCTTCTAATCGTCCTCTAATTCAAAAATACCACAGTACGTTGACATAAAAGTTTTATCGACAAATACGATATGAATACAAATACTGAAATCATTGTTTGATAAATAACATTCTATTGTGCAGTGGCCCTGAGCGGCATTGCATGCAAATGTTGTATTAGCTCATATATTATGTCCTTACCTAAATAATGTAGCTTAGTATAAAATAATATACAACTAAGGTGTGCAAGGACCGAGTCAGGTGGTGCTCGGTTCTCTCTAACTAGTTTGGCTATAAATATTGTTACATAGAAAAACTTTTATTATTTTCATTTACAATTATTTTGAATTTGGAACGCGTTTATTATGTAAAATAATTAAATATAAATATATTGTCGGACAAATTACACAGCGCCATCTAGCCAAAAGTAAGCGAAGCTTGTGTTATGGGTACTAGACAACTGATAAACGTACGTAAATACATTTTTTTTTGTAAATACGTACCTATTACACACAGGAAACACCCAGACCAAGACTAACAGACATGTTCATGCACACAAATGTTTGCCTTGTACGGGAATCGAACCCACGAGCGTTGGTGTCAAAGTCGCGTCATTCACGACTGAGCCACCGAGCTCGTCAAAATTCTTTCGATTTGCCGCAGTTTTTCGTATTTTTTCCGTGTTTCCAAATTACAATATGGAATGGGATGTTAAAGAAAATACGATTGCCTTGCACAAAATGGGTATGGAACCGTCGGTCATATTCAAGACACTTTAAAAGCTTAGTGTCAGCCGTATGTTCGTATATTGTACTATCGACAGAAATATAGCGTAGCGAAGCTAAAGACGAACAAAGGTATTTTTCCTATGGAATTCAATCAGTTTCCGGAAAAATGTTTCTCACTGACAATAAAACAAAACCCTCGGGTATATATACTACTAAAAATAATTATTCTTATATATGCATAAAATATTTTTCATCGGTCGTTTTATCTATGTGTCTTCTAAATTCTAGCATCGATATTCACAACTCTACACTATCTACACGGCCTGCACTAGGTGCCTGTAGACCAATACATATTCAATACTAAGCCGTGGTATTGCATAATTTGCTATTTTATTGGCAACAATGGTTCTACGGACGCGCTAGCGCATTGTGATTTGGTGCGTGGTTCAAGTAATAAAAGCTAAGAATTTATTATGGATTAGACGGAAGGTCTATAAATATTTTATAGATTGTGGGATCAACACATCACTAAACTTTTCAACGCCTATATGTACTGTGTGTATTTAGGTATTTACGTTGAATGTGTAGTGTGTATTACACGTAAATGACATCAAACTGATGAAATGAGATGAATCCTTTTTCAATCAATTTTATGGTTGACTGGAAGATATTCCTATTGGGACAAGTCTGCTCATTGTATAATTTAGTTGGTTGTTACTATTATTAAATATTTCAAATGTTAAATTATACACTAAAGTTTTATATAACAAACAATTAACTCATAAGGTATAAAATATATTCTTTGGTGGTTTTATTTAGCTGTTTATGTTTGTCCTGCGTGTTTCATATAGCTGTTTACTTTTAATGAATAAATAAAAAACACCTAATATATTTTAAAATATCTTTTACATATAGTAACGCACATTATCGCGGAATAATATAGGCTATATTTTATTTTCTTAAAATTAGTAATCCCTACGAAAATTGGAATAATGTAACTCAAGGTATCAAAATTTGCCTTCAAAAATCAGGATTTTTGCGTGTGGTTAGAAAGATACATACAAGAATGTAATATATATATAAAACAGTTATTGTGACTATATATATATATATATATATATAGTCACAATAACTAGTGAATCAAACCATTGCTCGATATGATCATATTATTAATCCGTATCCAACTAAATAGTTTCGATTCTTGTTATGTTCGATTTAATGAATCTAAAGTGCTAATTTATTTTTCCATTTATCCACACGTGCGAAGACGGGGCAGGTCGCATTCATAAACTGCTTTTTCCTCGACTGCTTATCACTTGTACCACAAAAAAACCATAAAGGCGATATGTTGGTTAGATACTAAAATGACTACAAAAAGCTATAATAGTCTGGTATCCTAGCGCGTGTATAAATATATCTTAGCCAACTGCGATATTACTACCCCGTGGCTACACTCGTTTTGGGCGTTGGTGATCTGGACTATCTCACGATGGCGATATGGTCCAGCCTACGTAGAATTCGTTGTATTTACGTGTAGTTTCAGCTATAAAGAAGGGAGTGAGGTGTGTAAGGGCCGAGTCATACAGCGCTCGGTTCTCTCTATATATACTTTTGGCGATCCGTGCCCGAAGGAACAAAGGGAAACCCTGCCGCTGTCACTCTGTTATGCGTCCGTGTCATAAGTTTCAAGATGGAAAATGATTTGAGGTACCTATTCACTTGAAATTTGTAAATTTGTGCATATATCTTTTTTACACACAAACGCGAAACAAAATTTCGAAGATAGTTTCTTAAAATATGCAAACAAATTTATTAGTACCAGAAATAATTTAAAACAGAAGTAAGAATCATGAAACTGATATGCAACGCCAAAGTAGAAGGATGCAGGAGCCGAGGAAGTTCAAAACTTCTATTTATCTACCATGACCAAATTGATCGTGCTTTATCAGATGGTACTGTCGGACCTACGCCAATCCGCATTTGAGGAACGTGGTGGAGTATGCTCTAAACCCCGGTTGAAGGGAGACTTGTATCCCTGCAGTGGGAAAAGGGGTAAGGGTTGACGTTGTATGTGGCTGTCAGGAGCCATAGATACCGATGAGCGTGCATGAGAGAAGCTATTGAATGTCATAGAAGTGAGTGAGGTGTGTAAGGACCAAATTATGTGGCGATCGGTTCTCTCTGTCTACCTCGTAAGGGATTTGGCATGAAGTTACAGATAGAAATAATTTAATAGAGTGCAAATGACACTTTTTATTCATTTTGCGTCTTTCTTCTTCGGCTTTCATTTCTTTCTTTAGTCAGTATTAGAAAATTTTCGTACGGAATCTATTTAAATTTCTAAAATTCAACTAATAGTTCTGTGAACATGTCATCTCATAGTAAATTATGTAAACTATTTTTTTTTATACTACGTCGGCAGGCATACAAGCATACGGCCCACCTATTGTAAAGCGTGTACCGTAGCCTAATAACGCTTGCGATATATTAATTATCACTCGCGCGATGCCTCCTCTGCTGCTTACACAGGAACTCCTTGGGAACTTATGACCACAACAAACAAAAATGTATTTCGTTCACGAATTTATTTCCATGATAATAATAACTATACGAGAAGTGAAAACCTTCTTCTTCATAGCGTTATCCCGTTTCCCAATAGGATTGGCGGGGTCTGCTACTTAAACATAAGAATTTGGTTAAGATACTGATTTTTATATCCAAAACCCAAAGTAAAACCAGACCTTTGTTGGGTTAAGTCACACGTCTTTCTAAATATAGTTTCTTGGACATGAGGGTTTCCTCACAATGTTCTTCTTCACCGCGCCGAGAAAGTGATAATTAGTTAAATTCCTTGCATTCTAAATCCGGGACCTTATAAACAACATGATTTAAGTACTATCACTAGAACATGGGCCAAGTTGGCAGGAGTTAGTGAAATATAAACCTACGATTTATCTTACTAATTAGGTTTTTATACAACGTCGGGTGACATGCAAGCATGCGGTTTACCTGATGTTAAGTGATATATGAACGCTTGTAATACAGAAAATACACGTATCCCTGCTTTTAACGCAGCGACTCCTTAGAAGCGCACTGGTAACCTCACTCACTAGCAGGAACATAACTATTCTATAGGTTGTTATTTGACTGCGGTTTTAGATTGAGGCGGTTCCCCAGTCGAACTGCTTTAAAACCTACCTATCTCAAAACCCAGACAAACATAAACTATGATCATACACATAAATTTATCCTGTATAGGAATCGAATCCATCAGCTTAAGTAGTCATAGCTAACCAATCGATCATGGAGCTCGTTGAACTATACTGTTATGAAGGTCTTAAGATGCTACTTTCTATGTTCTCCGGGGCGTGCCGGCCGTAAATTGAATGTTAAAAGTTCAAACGGCCATCGCTTCGTCGCACAACGGTTACAAAAAGTCGTGATTTAAGAAACAATTATCTATAAAGGGATCCTTAAGAACTATCAGACATTATTTTTTTTGTGAATAGCATATGTTATTTGTAGGTGACAGAGTTGTACCTAGAAGAACCAGCCTGTTCAGTCGATCGCGGGTTCGAATCCCGGCGTGTACAATTAAATTCATCTTTTCGCATTTTTGTAAATATTTGTAATTATCACTTGCTCTTGGTGATGGAAAATATCGTAAGACCCGTTCAAGAAATTATACTTCAAAACGATATGTGAATTAACCATTATCATTTAATTAATTATTAATTAAATTTAATTATTAATTAATTTAATTAATTAAATGAATTAATTAAATTAATTAATTATTTATTAAATTAATTAATTATTAATTAATTAATTATTAATTAATTATTTATTCAATTAATTCATTAACTAAGAAAGGTCAGGTTTTCCCTCTGGATTATGGAGGACTGACAGCGGTCGCTTCATGTCAAAATCATCGCCAAATCCTTATTCTTAGGTGGCACACCCCACTACTCCTAATGGATTAGAAAACGGTCACATTAGGAAGAACAAGAGAGTTACCACTATTTTTTTATACTCTTCGTAATTTTGACCCCCGACCAATCAGAGGTGTACTAATCTAACTGACGCTTCTGTTTGTGTGCCAGTCAGTTTCGATGCGGGTTTAGGAGTGACCATGCCTTGAACTCTATTGGCGTATCTCAACATTTGCCATATCTTATCGACGTTTGAAACACAAAACGTGTAACTTGCGAATAGTCGTTTTCTTGGATATTTTCTGGAGACTTCACTCAACAGCAAGAACACAGCATGTTTTAGAGAGTTATTTGACGAGATATGCCGTTTATTATTGAACATAGTTTTTTTTTGTCGGACAAATTACACAGCGCCATTTAGCGTCAGCGAAGCTTGTGTTATAGGTACTAGATAACTGATAAACATACATTTTTTTTTTGTAAATACATATTTAGCATACATAACATCCAGACCAAGACAAACAGTTGTTGATGCACATAAATATGTGTCCTGTGTGGGAATCGAATCCGCGAGCGTTAGTGTCAAAGTAGCGTTACTAATCACTACGTCACCAAGCTCGTCAGTTATATGTAGAATACCCATCGTTCGCTTGAGTTAGTTACATTTTGCTAACCTATAGTATGTACTGCATGCAAGCGCAGTTCTCTGCAGTTCTGATCTTAAGCCATCTCTTCGAGAGGTATAAAATCTGAACATTCATCCACGCACTGCTACAACAATAGTTGTGTCCTGTGTGGTTTCAGAAAAGATTCCTTCTAAGACCCCTTAAGTCCTGAAATGAACTCTCTAACATGGTTTTCCCAAGGGACAACAATACATTTTAAGAGAAATTGTTTTCAGAGCACAAAAGAGGTGCGTGCGCGCAATGTGTAAGTTGCAAAAGCAGACGGATAGCTGCAAACCCTATTTCAAGGATTTAGGAATATTAACAGTTCCTTGTCTATATATATTCGAATGTGTCATATTTGTTAAAAGTAATATAGACCTATATACAACACATGTCAGTAGTCGATATCCTAATAAAGTTC
Source organism: Pyralis farinalis (assembly GCA_947507595.1). Lineage (NCBI taxonomy): Eukaryota > Metazoa > Arthropoda > Insecta > Lepidoptera > Pyralidae > Pyralis > Pyralis farinalis. Next base: position 33,258,101 of record OX382271.1, on the reverse strand, counting down.
TCTATCCATCATGTAGGACCGCACATTTTCAACGAAACTTTATGTTTATGGGACATAAACTATTTAATCATTTACCGAGAACAATTTTATCTCTCAATTATAAATTATTCAAACGTAGCGTTCTCAATTTGTTAAAAGAAAAAGTTTATTACAGTGTTAATGAATATCTCTCTGACATTTTATAATTATTTGTAATTTTGTGACTGATATATTATTGTAACTATTATTTGACATTTTAAATTCATAAGAGTAAGAGTAAACAATAACCGCAATAAATTCTCTCTGTGTTAGAATGGTACCAATGTGCATTGTAAATTGTAATTATTGTATTTTTTTTTTTTTTATAATTGTTGCATGCCGAAAGGTAAAATGTAGAAGGTGCTCATAAGAGATATAATGTTAACAACTGTTGTTACCTACATTTGCAAATAAATGAATTGAATTGAATTGAAGAGAGGTCTGTAAAGCAGTCCATCTGCGGAAATACCTCCACATCACAGAAAACCGCAGCCAAATAGCAACCACGTGGTGGCATCGCACGAATAATACTTCATAGGCCACTGTAACCGCTTTATATCAGAAGCGCCGTATACTTGTATGCCTCCCGACGTTATATAAAAAGAAGGCTACGGTCAAAACGCTCGCTTGCAACCTTAATGGCCTATAAAAGCATGTCATCAACCAATTCTATAGAACAGAAATATTTCTGCAGAACCGTAACGTAATGTTCACGTAACAATGCAGCGATAAATTCGCATAACAACCATTTATCCCGTGGTATACAAGCAACTATCACTTTCTCGAATGATTTACACTCGCGGCCGTAAATTAGCTGGTCCTATTTACAACTGCGTTACTATGGCAACGCACGCGCTTCCTACTCCCTGACCCCGGCTTTCACCAGATGCTATGGGAACTGCAGTGCTACGATTCGCTTTCTATATGCATTCGATGCATGCGTAAATACTCGTTGATACCAGTTATTTTTAATGTCATAGAGGTACCCCATACCCCATAGAGATACTCCAGATACCCCCCCAGAGAGCTCGATGGCATCCTTGCGTGTTATTCTAACCGAACACGCAGGTTAAGCAACGTCGACCGCAGCCTGTCTACGGATGGGTTTATCTATCTCGAGTTTCTCCGTGAATGTAAGGGCACGTTAAGCCGCCGGTCCCTGCTGTTTACGATAGATGACAGTCGTTAAGCTATGTCAGTGGCCCTCGGGCGGCTTGAAAACACTGGCCTCTGCCAATCCGCATTTGAGCAGCGTGGTGGAGTACGCTCTAAACCCCGTCGGTTGAATACCCCTGCAATGGGATGAGTAAGGGTCGATGTGGTGATGTGGTGGTGGAGATACCCCAGTGAAAGAACCGTCCTATGAAGCTACTGGTCGCCGGTTCGAATACTGGCGTATACTAAATTCGTGCTTTTGGATTTACATACATATTTGTAACTGTCACTTGGTCAAAAGGAAAACATTGTGAGGAATTTCGCACTTCTAAGAAAGCTCTATGTAAAAATCTACATCTTTGTACTGTTTACTACCGCTGTACAGGAACTGAACTGAGATGCAACTGCCTCCAACTGGTTGTGTGGTAATTAAGATGACTTTAAAATTAACTCTTCTTCTTTGCGTTATGCCATTTCCTAATCCATTGGGCTTGGTGGCGTTCGCTACCTGTGGAGTACTATGGAGCGACTGCCGTCAGTCCTTCACAACCCTCAGGGAAAAACAGATCTTTCTTAGGTTAGGTTACACGTCTTCTGAACTATAATTTCTTAGACGTGCAGTTTTCCTGACGATCTTTTCCTTCGCCGAATTAATAATTACAAATCCTACTAATATTATAAATGCGAAAGTTTGTATGTATGGATGTTTGTTGCTCTTTCACGCTTAAACGGCTGAACGGATTCGAATGAAATTTGGCATGTAGATAGATTATGATCTGGATTAACACATAGGCTACGTTATTTGACTCCACGCGGGCGGAGCCGCGGGCAGCAGCTAGTATGTACATAAATCGGAAAAGGCGAATTTATTCGTATATGCCAGGATTCAAACCAGAGATCGTAGGTTAATAGAGTGATACTTTATCCACTGAGGTATCAGTGCTCACTCTAAATAAATCACAAATTAGGTCCCAATAGTGTATCTGATAAACCGTGGTGCACGGCAGTTGAGCTTCACTTGGCTAGCCATCTCTTTGAGGTTTTTTAATGCCTTATTGCTGTCTCTCACTTTGCTAAGACGGGAAGTCAATTCCAAAACTTCCTACTCTTACAAATTTCTTCTGATTAAATTCGTTGTGAGTTCCAAAGCAGCTGTAATTTAATCCCCGGGACAGCAATGGACTTCACTGTTCATTGCATTTTTGGTGGTCGCCGCTGTTAATTCTGGCTACACAGGAGACACAGTGGTGGGAATGAGTGGTGGGCCTACTCACTCTAAAAGTGTTATCATGGTAAATTCAATTTTATCCATGGCACAACCAGTACTGTCATGGGAAAGAAAAATCTCCCGGCACTACTTGTATTGCCACGCATTAGTGCCGAGGGGAAATACACCTAATATCGCATTCCAACCAAACTAGCATTTAATACTATTTTATGTCTTAACACTCGATAAAATTATGTAAAGCCCATCACTAGATTCAATTAGAAACCCAATTCAATTTTGGTAGGTATAATAAAACGATATGTCAGTTGTAGTTAGATTTTTACGTCCATTCAGCCAATCAGAGTACGCGTAGCGGCCATACTCTGCCAGCTTAATATCGTTAGTACAAGCTTCAATAATGTTGTGCTTCTTTACGTCTCTGCAAATAAGGATAATAATCGTATGATTTTTGAAATCGTAGTGTTTGAACGATTTTGCGTCGATGATAAACTTCTGAGGTGGTCGAGTGCGTACTACTTTCTACTGCAAAATTCATTAAAATATTATCATCACGTGACAGGTATGAAGTAGAAACTTAGTTTAGTCGGACATTGCGATATATTTCTGTCTGTTAGATGCTCGGTTTTAATGATATCTCTATTTTAGTTTCCGCTTACCTGTTAAGTTAAGAATGACAATTCCAGTTCGTACACGAGACATATGGCGGAGTGGCTAGCAACGCTACTTTAACAAATTTAGGGATACGTAGCTTCGATTCCGACAGTACAAACACATGTGTGCGTGAATATGTCTCTTTGTTCTTGGTGTTATTCGTTTCGTGAACGATATAAAAAAGTTTATGTGTAAAGTATTTTTCTAAAACTTGGATTGTTAAAAAAAATATTCCATTGTAAATAAACACATTCATTCGTCATACTCTCTTCCATTCCGCAATTCATTCTTCCATTCATCATCTTTCAGTTACATTTTCTAAAAATTTTGATTTCGCCCATTTTTTAGAACGCCGGTGAGGTATCTTCATGTGTATCCAAACTTCCCGCCCCATATTGCGTCAGTCCAGCCACGGGCGACAGCGAGCTTCACAGCTCCACCTAGCCACCGTGATCCCATCGGCTATACAGAGTATAGCCGAGGTATACAGCATTAGTCCTAGGTGGAGCTGCTCTGCTTGTTCCTATCTAGGAGAGCCGTGGCTAGACTGACGCAGTATTTTAAAAATTTTGTTCTGAGACCGTTGTTTCGGTGACCCGCATTCCGAACTCCTGCTCCAAACCGTACCTCTGTTTGGAGAATGCCGGATACCGAAACAATATGTGCTGCACTGCAGGACACCGAGTCGTCTTGAAGCTGTTAAGATGAGTCTCTCGATGTAATTACGCTGGTTAAAGTCGCAAAGAATATCCATACCTAGCATATTCAGGCTATCTCGCATATTGAGGGAAGCGCCCTGAAGACTGGGAGTGGGAAGGAATGGGGACATTTTGTTGTAAACGCGCAAACCTGAGTTTTCTCAGCATTAAACTCAACTAGGTTATTGGAACCCCATTTACTAATGAGATTCAAAATCCGATTCAGCTCAACGACAAGAACTTCTCATCGATTTCTGTCCGACCAGCACCAGGCCGACCGAAAAATCGTCCATGGACCGTACTGTCATCTGCATAGCATTGAATATTACCAATCTCTACTTACCTCGCAAGGCAAGACGTTGACGTACTAATGTTAACACTTCTGTCGTTTGTTATCAAAATGGCGAGCTATAAATTTCTTCTTGTGACTAATACGTGTGATTAAATCCGATATCAATCCTTTCTAACCATTTCTAGAGAACTAGTTTACATTATAGTAGAAAACACATTTCAACAAGCTGTTTAATAACAGGCGTTTTTGTAAACTGGTTGGTGCGGAAAGCAGCATTTTAGTCGCTTGTTGGAAGTTGATATTATGCTGCTTAGGGGATTGAAAATTATTGACGTCTTGTTGAAAAGCGGAAGATGGGAGATGCTTTTGCAATTTAATTTTGCAAGTTCATTAGATTGACACGCGGAACGTCACTTATGAGTTCGATAAGGCTGGGGCGGGCAACGATGACGTTTGTGTTCTGACATCTGTAATAGCATTACTATAGTTGGATGTTTGATTAAAGTGACACGCGTAACGGCATTATATCATTTGAGTATTTTATGAAAAGTGCAACAAAAACGTTTGTCTTGCATTTTCCATTAGATAGACACGTCCAACGATGTTGGTTACTACTTAATCCGTTTAATTAAACTTACATGTGCAATTGTTCTGCTCAACTTGCGCGTTCGATTAGGATGACACGTGAAATTATATTGTTTAACTTGTACGTTCGATTATATGGCACGTGCAACTATGTTGCTTAACTTGCGCGTTCGATTATGATGACACGTGCAACTGCGAGTATGTTGCTTAACTTGCACGTTTGATTATGATGATACGTACAACTATGTTGCTTAACTTGCGCGTTCGATTACGATGACACGTGCAACTATGTTGCTTAACTTGCGCGTTCGATTATGATGACTCGTGCAACGATGCTGCTTAACTTGCGCATTCGATTAGGATGACACGTGCAAACATGGTGCTTAACTTACGTGCTCCATTAGATTGACACGCGCATCTATGACATTTGTCTTACGTGTTCAATTAGACTGACAAGTGAATCGATATATTAGTAACGTAGTTTGACGTGAGCCCGCGAAACCCGCAAGCTAAACCTTGCGTACTGCATTAGAGTGACACGAGGAACTCACAATAAAGCTCCTCATACATATTCACTTCAGAACAAAACGAAATACTTGAATTTTCTCTATAAGAGTGTATTATTAGCAATTGGTGACCACTGTTCTAACAGTTCGATAACGTCTTACCATAATATGATATCCAGTTATGATGTAGTTGCCAACAATAAGCGTATTTTATCAATTTACGCAACACGACATCCAGTTTGTGAACGGCGCGGTATCTATTATCGGTGTTAAAACGACGTCGGTTAACCAATCCATCATTAGATACCTGTTATACATTGGATCCTGTGAGTTGGGAAATTCTAATTTATAATAAGTCTTATCAGACGAGCCAAGTATTGATGAAAAGATGCAGTAGAAATAGATTTGGAAGACGTTGAAGCAAACAACTGTCCAGAAATAGCTAAGGATAGCACACTTTAATCAATGTAGTTATTTTTGAATCGCTGAGTAAGCATAGTAAGTAAGTTCATAGTCTTACGTCTTCTACGTATGTATTACACATCCAGCGGTGTGTTCGTGTGTACATACGATAAGTGTGTTATATATTTAACAGTACAAATTACGTATATAATTTATCCACAGATTATAGGTACAGGCTGGAATTTTATCTTAGATATATTTAGACTTTGGCCAATTGCATATCTTACAAAAAATATCCTACAGTTAGATTCAAGCCCGTTGATACCACAATAACCATTGCTAGCAACCGAAACTGATATTTCTAATTAAAATGTGTTTAAAACTAATTAAATTGCACATTTAATTAATGAAACCTGAGCAATGTCTGATTCGTGATCAATTAATTTCTTCTTAACAAACAAAACCACTAAACAGTTTCTACGTCTGTATTTGGTCTACGTTCAGCCACATAACATATATCAACAGAAGGTTCATACCGTTATAGTATCCTAGTATTATACTAAATATAATTATATGCAAGATATCTATATAGGTAGGCCATCCTGCCTGTACTGATATCTCGCGTAAAGCATTTTTGTCATTATCATATAGGATATGATTCGCTTTATCTTGTGCCAAAGTATCCTAAGTTTTATATTTTGTTCACCCTTTATTATACATTCCATACTCTGCCTATCCCGCAAGGGACCTGGCGTGAAGATATACATACTTTACCCATTTGTGTTACATACGTTGTAAAACTAAATACATTTATGTGGATTTAATATAGTCGGGATGATTTTGTTTTGACGTTGTGCATTTCAGTTATTACAAATTGTGTTTTAACAAAAAAAAAACATTTACTGTTGTCATTCTGTATACATATAGTTAATATGAATTCAATTACTCAACCATAAATGTCGTTAAGACTATATCTGAATTCACTACTGACGAATAAAGAAATAAATTACAATTTATTATTTTATTTTAAAATCGACTGCCATTTGAAAACCAATTGCGATTAACTTTCCATTTGTACAATCAAACAATAAAGCATGTTGCTTAAATTTTGTGATTGTACTTGTAATGCCACTATTCTTCCACGTAGCCTTATTTCATGTTAGATAATATTATTAGATTTCTATCAGTTTGTGAACTTTTCCCAACATCAGTTGACGTTTCCGCGAAATGTCCATGTACTTAATTAACAAGGAATACGCCGTACTCGACAGTGGATTCCCGTTAGCGCGGCGTGAAGATGGTCAACATATGCTAGTCAAGGCTTGTCTGCGACAGAATCCTTCTGACCGATATAATCTGAGGTGACAAATGCGAACGGCTTTTTCAGCGTCTACTTTCATTAAAGGTAAAGCATTTTAACGAGTTTGTATAGTTACAGAAAAACTAAGAACTGCAGAATGTCATGTACTCGCAGGGTTGTCTCATGTTACTTGTATTTTGTCTGATATATTTGCTGTTTTTTTCCTATAAAACACCGCCATCAATAAACTTGAATACAATCTCTGCATTTATGTAATACAAAGAAAATCTCAACACACACATATATTGAAAAAAACAGACCAATTCGGTACAAGCGACATCAGTTGACGATTTTGAACTGAATGGGTGGCAAGTTCCATATAACATTATAAATGCGATCTTGACCAGCTCGGTAGCGCAGTGGTGTAACGCGTTGTTACGCTACTTTGACACCAACGCTCGTGGCTTCGATTCCCACACAGTACAAACATTTGTGTGCATGAACATGTCTGTTTGTCTTGGTCTGGGTGTTTTCTATGTATAATAAGTATGGATTTACAAAAATAAAATGTATTTACGTATGTTTATCAGTTGTCTAGTACCCATAACACAAGCTTCGCTTACTTTGGGGCTAGATGGCGCTGTGTAATTTGTCCGACAATATTTGTTTTATTTATTATTTATTATTATAAATTTATATCAAAAAATTGTTACTTTTATTGACATTTAATTTATAACTTGGCAGAGTAAACTGTGCTGTGAATAATTATAAATAATGTGATTCAGGCACAGTCCTCATTTTTGACATTTAGTATCACTAATAGAAATTGTTAGTCGTATTTAGCGCTTCAAAGTTTCCTGAACTTTGATTCGTTTCTTATACCGTTATTACATGACACACAATGATTGGGCTATTTTGTAAATTAAGGCAATAATTTTAAGTCATGTTGTAAGAAAATATACATTTAAGTCAACTTCAGTTTTATATCTATTAATCATATCATAGTGAAAGCCGCAGAGCTACAGGTCTAAATAATATTGATAAGTTACATTTTGAAATTATAATCTTTTGACGGCCCTGGATATCGGTTTTCTTCCTTATAAAAACTAGGAAGATGTACGGGATTGATGGCTACGCAGTTTGTAAGTAATGATGTAGTTCGACTAATTGATAGATTGAATTTTTCGCACGAACCTCGTCATTTTTTAACGGTCCGCGCAAGTAGGAATGTAGGAGGCAAAGATTTTTCAACGGCCACCATGATAAAATTTCTTTCTTAAAGCATTACAGTTATGTGTACACATATACTGGTAATGTGATGAACAGATGTTAATATTAATTGAGCTTTTACCATTCTATGTAATATACTTATTACGTATCCTTTATACATCTTTCACGAAAAACGCTATTGAGCCCCAAAAACGCCGAGCTAAACTCGGTTATCCAAGTACTAATAATAATATACGTTATCGAGGTTTTGAGTGATATAAAAATGACCTAAATTTGACCTTCCTTTTCCTCCGAGAAAAGTCTAAAAGAATAAATGATGTATAAATGTGTATGGGATAAAAATGTATAAATTACACTTACATACAGCTTAAAAAAATATTTATTTCTTTATTGGGCACTTACATAATGATATTGTTTTTATTCATTCATTTTTTTCTCATTTTTTTGTCTAATTTACTGCAGAATCTTATTTTGCATTTGATCGGATTTTATATATAGTCTGGTTCTATACAGGCGGTAAACGTCCATGTGTGATGCGCCTTTTAATTCCCGTTTTCACACGTGAACAATAAAATGCAGTCGTGTGAAAAAATGCTTATCTCTAGAAAAAAATACACAGATAAAATTGATAAGTAATTGCATAACTACCACTTGCATTATAATTGCAAATCCGATTAGGATTAATTAAAAATATTTTCCGGGTTTTATTATTCGCAGTGGGAATATTATTAGTTGGAATGAACGTGCAAGCTCTGAAATTACAGCTGTGGAATGGAGACATCATATAATGTGTATACATGTCTAAAACGGCTTATGCTGCACCGCGGTCACACGTTGACCTTCTTAGACCTGCTTAGACTAATGCTCGTTGCCGCAAGTTTGCATGAACTATTTGGTTGCTAAGTTGTACAAGTAGTTTAGATTAAATTTGACGAGCTCGGTGGCGCAGTGGTGAAACGCGTTGTTACACTACTTTGACACCAACGCTCGTGGGTTCGATTCCCACACAGTACAAACATTTGTGTGCATGAACATGTCTGTTTGTCTTGGTCTGGGTATTTTCTATGTATGATAAGTATGTATTTACAAAAAAAAATGTATTTACGTATGTTTATCAGTTGTCTAGTACCCATAACACAAGCTTCGCTTACTTTGGGGCTAGGTGGCGCTGTGTAATTTGTCCGACAATATTTACAATTTACAATATTTATTTACAATATTTACAATTACTTGTAAATTTGACTTTCGCAAAATAACGTCTGAATTAATTGGTACTTAATCAAAACTTATAGAATGTTCCAGTACGTACAATTTGATACGAAAGAACATTTTACGATGTAGCACAAGGAAACGATTATATAAATCAAGTGTATTAATCCCAATTAATTCATATGCTTTGGCGGGGATTTGGATCCAACGCGTAGAAGCCCCTTTGTAAAGATTGATGTGATGACGTACTTCAGGATGTCAATAGAAGTATTGGGCAGGTATTGGGATTATTGTGAATATGTGGGAAATTATTGGGCTATTTTAATGAGATCTGGATGGATTATTGATACAGGATTGTTACAAAAGAGTGACTATCATGTATGATTGCTATGGCGTTGGCTTGCTACTCACTGGATGGACCCCTGAATGCCAATGAATGTTGGCCGAGGGCTGGAACATCGGCGTGAGTGACTCAAGGATCGATTATCTTATTATTATCTTATTCCTAAGTTTATAACAGCAATACGAAACCTTTACAACGCAAGTTTTAGGGATACGTAACCGGTGTTGAATTAAACAATTTTTAACGGAAGTATCGCGTGTTTTATTTATTTTGTTAAACCTGACGTTTCGAACGCTTTGCAGCATCCGTGGTCGCAGGAAGACTAAGGTGACATTTGTATTGCGTTTATTTCAATGACACTACTGCATATTTCTACACTGTGCCACTACATACGGCAGGAGACTTAACCTCATTCACGAATACTCGTAGCCAGGTAATTTAGATTGTATCTAGATATACCACGAACCTAGTCACATGCAATCAAAAGTAGGAGGTGTATATGAGGAGTGGTTACTTATTAATGATCAATATCTGGTATTCTTACCTCGTAAAGTTATCATTTCATGAATTAAACATTACTGTCATTATCAATGTGGATACAGACGGGTTAAGTCTTGATCAAGCGATTACTTTGATTACTGGGAACTCCCCTGGCTGAGAGAATTATAAAATAAATAAATATTAAAAACTTGAGCCAGATGGCGCAGCTGACTATACACAATGCAGTGCTGGTCCCAACGCTAACTTATGGAAGCCAGAGCTGGGTATGGCAGAAAGAGCATGAAAGTAGAATAAACGCGGTCGAAATGCGAGCGCTGCGCAAAATTTGTGGCGTAAGGCTTGTAGACCGTATTCGCAATGATGATGTTAGAAAGAGAGTTGGTCTGAAAGAGAGCGTCGGTGTTAAAGTAAGAAGAGGCATGCTCCGTTGGTTCGGACATGTAGAAAGAATGCAAGATGAAAGAATGACGAAGCAGATATACAATGCAAAAGTGGAAGGATGTAGGAGCCGAGGAAGGCCAAGACTTACCTACCATGACCAAATTGGTCGTGTTCTATCAGAAGGTGATGTCAGGAGCCCTAGAAACCGGCGAGCGTGCATGAAAAGAGCAATGAATGTTAAAGAAGCGAGTGAGGTATGTAAGGATCGAATCGCGTGGCGCTCGGTTCTCTCTGCCTACTCCGCAAGGGATTTGGCGTGAAGTTATAGTAGTAATAGTAGTAGAGAATTATAATGTGCAGGCAAATTACGCAGCGCTTCTTCTTCCTAGCGTAATTCCCGTTTCCAAATCCAATAGGATTTGCGGGGTCCGTTACCTAAGCGTAAGAATTTGGCGAGGGTACTGATTTTGACATGGAACGATTGCCGTCAGATCTCATAACCCAGAGGGATTAACAGACCTTTCGTTGGTTAGGTCACACATCTTATATAATTTCTTGGACGTACGGGTTTTTTCAAGATGTTTTCCTTCACCGCCTAATTACAATATGTACACAAATCTGGAAAACTGAATTTATTAGTACAAGTCTACACGAGGTTTCGAATTAGAACCAATCAAGTAATATGCTTGTTCTTTATCAACTGGTGAATCACTGCTCATAGTTCAATCCAGTATCAAATTAAGCGCAGCTTGTGTTATGGCAACTAGACAACTGACAAATGTACATAAATACTTCTTTTCAAGTACACACTTAATATTGAAAGAGAGCGTCGGTGTTAAAATAAGAAGAGGCATGCTCCGTTGGTTCGGACATGTAGAAAGAATGCAGGATGAAAGAATGACGAAGCAGATATACAATGCAAAAGTGGAAGGATGTAGGAGCCGAGGAAGGCCAAGACTTACCTATCATGATTGGTCGTGTTCTATCAGAAGGTGATGTCAGGAGCCCTAGAAACCGTCGAGCGTGCATGATAAGAACAATGAATGTTAAAGAAGCGAGTGAGGTATGTAAGGATCGAGTCGCGTGGCGCTCGGTTCTCTCTGCCTACCCCGTAAGGGATTTGGCGTGAAGTTATAGAAGATAGAAGACACTTAATATTATATAGTATACCCAGACCAACGGAGCGCAGATAGCACAGTGGATAAAGAACCGCTCTATTGACCAACTGGCCCCGATTCGAATCTGCACGTCCAAAATATTATATTTCGGAAGACGGATAACCTAAGAAAGGTGTAGCTTTCGCCGTGAATTGTGGACCATTGACGACAGTCGATTCATGTAAAAAAATCAGTGTATTCGCCAAATCCTTAGGCTTAGGTAGCGGACCACGCCGCCCCTAATGGATTAGGAAATGGGATAATGCTAAGAAGAAGCTCCAAACCAACAGTTGCTCACAAACGCAAATATAGTCTAATCTGCTGGAATCGAAACCCTTGGTTACAGAGTTGACTATAGAGGGTGCCATGTGAGCACATCAGGTGACACTGACTTCCGCTTCAAAAGTTAGATTAAACGTTAAAATTCTTCTCGAAAGCACACCTGATAGGCTAGATTATGTTGATACTGCCGATAGTAGGCGCTTGGTGGAATTGAAAATACCTTGATAATGCCGTAAAGGCGAAACCGATCGGTAAAAAACAATCTATACTATTATTATAAAGAGGAAAGATTTGTATGTATGTTATGAATAAACTCAAAAACTACTGAGCCGATTTCAAAAATTCTTTCACCATTAGAATGCTACAATATAAATGATTAACATAGGCTATAAAATATTTTGAAAATAGTTAGGGATCCGTATGAAAACTTCGATAATGTGTGAAAAATATACCAAAAAATCCTTATACCGCGTACGCTGCTGAAACTATTGACAATAGAGCAAAGTAATGTTCTACAGTTTTATAGAGGACATCAATATCTGCAAAAAAGTCCGCGATACCATATGTCTAACTATTACAGTTACGTCACAATAACTACTTTTTCATGTTAAAATATGCTATAGTAACGCCGGTACAAACTAGGCCACATTATTCGTACCTTGGTATTAATCCTTATCCAAATAAATCATTTCATATTCAAGACTGTTTCAATGCCTGTAAAAAATAAATGTCCACCCGTGCGAAGCCGCGGCGGGCCGCTAGTATTAAATAAAATTGTGAAGTGGAATCTATACAAGTGAAAGCATTAACATAAACGCGATGATAGGCTAGATCTTGAAATATCAAATTAGTAAACATTGGGAGACTTCAAGAATAATTACGTTCGAAACCAATTGATTGCTCAGTTATTGTCTCACATGCACCATTAAAGTTTTATGACTATTAAACTGCTTAAATGCTGGTTAACTGTTAACTTGAGTTTCAAGTTGTAATCGGTCATGTGTAGAGACCGCCCATGGAATTTGTTTAAAATGTTTTTATAGCTCCGAATGGAATTCAGAAGGTTAACTGTTTAAGTAAGAAAGTTTTTGTAGTTAACTATTTCAAAGGTGTTCAGTCTCAAAGTATAACGTATTTTGACGAGCTAGGTTTATGTCGCAGTGGTGAAATGCGCTGTTACATTAATTCGCCACACCGGACAAACATTTGTGTGCATGAACATATCTGTTTGTTTTGGTCTAGATGTTTGAAGATGGGTACGGCGCATCAAAGCAGTACGTCTGGGGAAGATCCTCCGCCTCACAGAAAACCACAGCGAAATAACAAATCCCTGAAGGGTTGTTGTATTTCCGCGATTGAGTAAGTTTACCAGTAAGTACCTAAGGCGTTAACAGCATAGGTGTCATAGCGCGAGTGATACTTAATGTATTGCAAGCGTTCATAGGCTACGGTAACTACTGTATGCCTCCCGAAGTAGTATAAAAAAATATGCACGCACCCTCACTTCACACATACAGAACCATACACATCGGTATAGATCCGAAAATAATATAATAATTGACACGCGATTTGATTCATACTACGTTAGCTTCCACCACCAGTTACTTCGATGCCTTTCATGAACCGCCCCCAACGATGGCTGACCAGACCTCTGGTCTACCACGACTGCAGCAGTTATTGCATACAAAGATAATGAATACGTACAGAGGTGACTACAAAACGTTGGGGGTTGCATACATCGTTTGCTATAGCAGGCACGAAGAGATGACCAGGCTGCTCTGGTCGTGCCAGCGACTAGAGCAGTCTGTATATACTTATATAAAAAGTAATATTAAGTATATGGCTTTCACTTAAGTGCAGATTGACTGTATATCTGCTTAATAGCTAAATGTTATGATTAAATCAGACCAAGTGATAAACGTACCGGTTTTTCAATAATTCATTCATTGGCCGAATGGTAAAAACTAGAGTGGTTCATAAGTTATTTGTTGCCATCATGTCGGCCGCTTTCTACAAATTGGGATATCACTAGGGTTGCCTCTGGCACAAATTTGTATAGATATAGAGGAGAAATTTAAGCCTAATCAGTACTAATGATTAATTTCTCTTTCAATAATTGCGTAACTTGTGCAATACAAATTGCAATATTAGTTATGTTTTTATATATTTTTGTAAATAAATTTATTTACTTGCATTGTTTTTTTTTTAGTAAATCACTAAATAAGAAAAAGTAATGTGCTTGTTTGTCTCGTTTTAAATCCAGCGGTTTAAAATTCTATTTGTCCTACTTTTTCTGACTGGTCAATAATTTTCTATTACAGAACATTAAATCCTTAAATAACTAAAATTTATACAACGGTCGAAAAACATGCATACGGTCTATTATTACGGTAAAGTCAACTAAAATGTGATGCGATGCAATAAGCAGGATTTCATCGCATCATATTTATGCATTCGCATAGCATTACATCGCACAATTAATTAATATTATCTTGAAAGTTGGCAACCCTGAAAGTACCGATAGCAGTAGATTTTCAAATGCTTAGATTGATTGAGTTGTTCCTCGAGTTGTGTTTATGAGGTCTTCATAAGGTAAGACAAGCTTTTTTTTGGTCTCAGACTTGTTTATAAGAAGAACTTGTTTCAAATATATATTCTACTGTAGGTTTGTAAATATATGGCTAGATTATTATATAAATGGAAAGGTATTCTTGCATTGAAAGATTTACACGGCCCAATATCATTACTAAATTGAATGTAACGTGGCAATTATTAAATTCTTGCGTGTGAGTGAGATTACCATTACGCTCCTACGGAGTTGCTCTCTTGGCAGCTGAGATGGCATCGCGCGAGTGATACTCAATGTATTTTTTTTTTTTTTTAAATACGTACACCCCTGCCGTGGGCAAGGCGATTTAAGCAACAATATCTGTCTTATCCTAAACAAATATTATCATATAATTTTATCTTTGCTTATTTATATTTATCTACCGATATAAACAATACAGAAGAAAATAAGACTTAAAAAGCAGAGCCAGAGCAATCAAGTTGCAATCGAGTGTAAAATACTGATCAGATATAATATAATGTGTACCGCCCACGCATCGCCTTGTCTGTCGCGTTAGCAACAAATCCTTAGGAGCTTGCTGGCAACTCCACTTGCTTGAAAAGTCACAGCAATGATCCACGAAGTCGTTATTTGACTACGTTCTTGTGTAAGGCGTAGGTACATAGTTTTCCAGACAGATTATTAAATGTCTTCCTCCCGTCCCTATTGCAGAACAAAGTTTGATAGTTGTTTTAGGGTCGACAACGCATGAGTGACACCCCTGTCAAATGTACATAGGCTACGGTAGCTGTTTACGATTAGGCAGGCCGTATGCTTGATTGTCACCTTAGTGATATAAAAAAAAAGTTGACAGGGTACACCATGTGGAGGTGAGATTAGTTGGAACTCCAAGTAATGGCTACATATCAACATTTCGAAGCAATATTGAAAATATTGCCAATATCGCGGGTCAGTGTGAAAAATATAGACAATATTACCGGCACAGCCTTTCGGCACATCTATAGGTAAGCGCAGTACACTGACTTGAATATATTTGCTGCTGTAAATGCCATGAGTCACAGTAATGCACTTGCCTGTCATAATATTGGGTCGCTTGGCTGCGGTCCATTAACATATAATGCTGGCTAAGTACACTTAGTCAGAAAAGCTGTTAATAGCTTATAAAAATGTTGGGGGTACTCTATATTACCCACTTTTCTTTTATAGATATAAATAAGCTATAGTTAGTCAATAAAAGGCACTCCGTATTTTTCAGATAAGGCGATGGTAAAGTATTTGAGATTTGTGGAGCTATAGGTACTTGCTATAGCAAACTTTTTAGTGGAGAATGAAGTGATAAGTATCTTAAGTAGGTGATTTGCCTAAGTTCAATATTCCTCGTGTATATATTTTTTGTTTATACTACACTAGGCTGTGAAAAGCGGTTTTCGTAGCCTATAGACGCTTGCAGTACAAAAAGCACTGCTCGCGCGCCACCACCCCCAGGTTTATTGCCTTATTTACTCGCAATTTCAGAGACAAGTCTATACGAACGCGGTAAGTTTTGTGTATTTATTGTACGATCCCCGATTGTATGATCGGTAGAATTTATCCTACAACGCTGGAATCCGCAACGGTCGCCTACTGCGGTTCCAGGAAAGTTATTTCTAGAGAACTGCTATGTACCTGCCGAGGTTTTTCATAAGGACTATATAGCATGAGGTTCCTCAAAAAAGGCTTAAATATGTTTTTAAAGGATCGAGTCCTATAGAAAGTGCGGAGTTTGCACTTTAGATTTTACTAACGATCGTTGATATATGGGCAGACAGTATAGAAAACTAGTATTGAGAGCCATTATAGCTGTATAGAGAGGTATACCGAGGAGTTGTACGATATGTACAATGACTATTCATATTGGATATCTTTTCTGAACTGATTCCTTTTACAATCGAAAAAATGGACAAAAGAAAAGAAATCACTTTTGGTATTTATATCCAAGTGCCTTAATACCTTGTATACCGTTAGTATATATCACAAATTAAAGATAATAATTAATTATTCCCTCTACCTGCGCACGAGATTTGGCGTGGAGTTATAGATAGATAAACAAATAAAAGAAAAACAAATATGTTAACAAACAGGAAAGGTATGAACGAATCGAGTCATGCCACCCTCTTCCTAGTTTAAAAGGTACTTGAATATGTAGATAGTTCAAGACAGATTAATGAATTACAGACAAAAACACCCAGCCTAAGACAATCTGTCATGTTCATGCACACAAATGTTTGTACTGTGTGGGAATCCCACTGCGCCACCGAGCTCGACAAATAAAACTTTGTAACACCGAAGTTAATTTATGTATTTATATTCGAACTGCCGTCAAATACCATAAATCTGTACTAGATCTAACTACCGCGTTTCAATGTAATTAACAGCTATAAATCCTTTGACATTTCGGTTTCGTGACACCGTTGCTTAATTAATATTGGGTATGTTTGTAATTGACTTGGCAAGTACGCGAGTTATTTTAATAGGTGGATAAGTTGCTTATATAAATCACACGTATACTATAACAGTCACTATAAATTACTTTACGCTTGCAATCTATGTTTTTGTACGTTACGTCGGATGGCAAATAATTGTACAATTGAATGTGTAGCGTCTTTCATAGATACTGGCGTTGACTGTTCGCACGTTTTCGCTACCTTTGCTTAAAAACTTTTTCAACTTTGTACCTTACTGCCCCCCAGGAACGCAGCTATCCTTGAGAGAGTCGTTAGTTAATTGATTTCGATTTGTGTCATAAATATTGAATAATCTATTCAAATAGTAAAAATACTTTCTAATAATAGTTACTGCATGACATTGATGATGTTATTGTATGTAATTTACTACATTTGTGCATCAAATTGAAAAACTATACTTTTCTTTCTAATCATTTTCATTTCGGACGTAATCTTGACACTTAACCATCAACGGGGCTGCCATAAAAGAGGGAAGTTTGCGGAATTCCCTCTTTGATACATTTGCCTGCTTTACTGTTACAAATACCGATCACATACAGAAAATTTCACACCGATACCACGCCTGGCGGAACCAATTGCCAAGATTTAAGGCTTCCGCGTACATCAGGTACCGCGCGGGCACCAGGGCGCTTCTCCCGATAACTTACGGGCATGGAACTCACAAGTTCCGATGACTTAGCTCATGAGAAGTTCTAAGTCGACGTACGATACCTCTCCTTGCCACGTTGCCTTTAGTTTCGCTGCTTGTACTTTAGGCTGCGGCGCTTCCCGCCTTACTCTTTCGGTGAAGTTAATTTGTGTCGGAGTGAACTCCCTTCGATCACTGCAAGCTGCACTATACACATCTCTCGTTTGAATAAAATTGTTTTTTTTACAGTTCCTTTTTTTTACGCAAAGGGTGCCAACGAAACCCTATAGCTAAGCCCCCCTTTCTGTTCGTTCGTCTATTTGCCAGCAGACTGTATCTCATAAACCGTAATAGGTAGACAGTTGAAATTTTCACAAAGCATTTCTATTTCTATTAACATAATCAAGAACCAACAAGAAACATGACTTTTTCGTCGTTCTTTTTTGTACGGGATATTCCATTGGACATTTCATGCCACTTGGACTTCATCGATTTTCCATTCTGTGCTTTATTTTCTAATACGCGAAGCCGAAGGCAACAGATAAAATTTTATTGGTGAATACTTAATACCTTCTGGATGGAATCAGGCTACTAGTTCATTCTATGAACGTTTTCCCTATTGGAAAGTTAATGTAATGCAAATGTATAAATGTATAATTCAATGACTTACACTGCTTACTTAGTACTGCCAAGTAGGCTAATGAAGCATATCTCTATTATGTATTATTTTATTAACTATTGGTGCTACGTAAATATTGCTATAAGGGTATAATTATTACATCTATTTATCGATTATTTTTTTCTACAATATTTCAGAGATCGTTCTTTGAAGTTTATATTAATAAATAGACTGCACTATTTGCACAACACATAGTAAAAATATCGGATTAATAAATATTGGTGAATTTCGCGAAGCCATTTCAAATTCAAGCGTTACCAGCGCTTGCGACCAATCCGATTGAGTGTCAGTTTTTGATGCCCAAATCAAAGGAAGCTTGAGATGAGCTGTTTGTTTGAGCCATTAGTATCACTTGCGTATCGGTGGCAAAGACGTATGTTCCGCTGTGAGGTTTGGTGAAGGTGGTGTTTCTTCATATTTACCTCATAGCTGTAAGGCCGCGGTTTAGCGCCATCTACCTAATACGTAATACACTACAAAATGCTTACTACTTTCCTACAATAATGGACTGTTGTGTTTGCTAAAGCTTCGAATGTAAAAATATTAAGGAATATTGTAGGAAATACGAAAATAATAATTTAACTATACATTATTATAATCGAAACAATAAATCACATATTATTAGTAAACTAGACAAACTTGTGGGCATACAAAACGCATAAACCTAAGTTTTATTACGGAAATCCTGACATTAACATCGCCACTACAAACAAACAAACCAGTATCAATTTATTTTGTATAATTAATCTTTGCCACAAAATAAAATGAATTAAATTATATATTATGAAGGTAATTAAATACACCAGAGTAAACATTGAACGAGTCTCATGTTTGCTTGTCACCACATAATAGACTTTACTACTTTAGTATTAGTGATCAATGAACGTTTATATGAAACGAAATATAACTATTTCATCTACGTGAGGAAACCTGCACGTCCGATAAATTATATTTCGAAAGACCTAACTTAAAACCAGTTGAGAACGCGCAAGCTTGCATTGCCAGAGGAACACCTGGCTCGTCAATTATATAACAATTCAAATTTTTATTTTCATTTTGTCGGCCATTTTGACCATGTTCCTTAAGAGATAGGAACGGTGTTCCTGAACATTCCTATTCTACTTTTTTATGCTGAATCCGAATCTGAAGTGAAAATTCTAATATTCGAAAAAAAAAAACGCACACATAGACAAACATATAAATTTCATATAGGAACGGTGTTCCTGAATAGTTTTGGTTATCCCTCTAAATTGTGGATATCTGACGGCAGACGCTCGGTGTAAAAATCATCATATTGGTCAAATTCTTAGGCTTAGGTAGCGAACCCCGCCCATCGTAATGGATTAGGAAACACGATGACACGAGAGAAAAGATACTATTCCATTTATATAGACATGTCACATGTAGTGCTTTTCTTAAATAGTAGTAAATTATATTAAGTTAACTAGCTAGATGACATACCGACAAATATTCGATTTTATATATATAGACTAGCGACCGGCGTCGGCTTCGCACGGGTGATCCGATCGCTACCAAACTGCACAGGAACACCCGCTAAGCTAATATAAAGATTCCCTGAAAATTTCATCAAAATCGGTCCAGCCATTTTTAAGTTCTTAGAGGACATACAGACAAACATTCATTTTTATATATATAGAAGGTTTTTTTCTAATAGGCACATTTGTGTTAATAGGTAAAAGATATACTCATAAAATAGTAGTTCATCTCGAAATAAAGATTTACATTGTGGACACAACACTAATGCAATGTAAATCTTTATTTCGATCGCACATCTAGTACTGTAGTCACCTAATTTTACATTCGGTATCGAGCGCATTAGTTTACGAAGAGACTTTTCCTTCTTTTGTGTGGTCTACTGTTTGTACAATGGGTTGCGTTCCGAGGAGGTTGTTCTATATGATGCCAACTGCTTCCTTGTATAACGGCACCGCTCGCCGCCCCGGCGAGGACTTCATTCTCGTGTACTGCAATCGTTATTGCCATGTACTGTTCGGTTCCAAAGGAGTTTTCTTCCGCAAGCTCTGAAGTTGTGAAATTAACTTCTTGCTGAGGTTTTCTTACGGTACTACATCGCGAGGTTCATCAATAAGCACTGCTGCTAAGCCGAAAAGTGAAAACTGTGAGAAATAAATGGAATGCAATAAGATTTTATTTAAATAATTAAAATTAAAAAAAAAGACTTGTCTTTGGCCACTCGCCAAAGAATTTTAATATTTTATTTTATTTGAACCCTTGCCGATTGACACATACTCTTCCTATTTTTAAGACGTTTAGAAGTACTCAAGTACTTTAAGGTGTACGTGGTCTTATCATGCTTAACTTATATCTTATCTTGATCGTATCTTGATAACATAAATAGTTATATTTATTTATGTGGCAAAAAACGTTTATTCTATTTACAAGCAATAGTATACTTTAAACGCATACATATAAAGAACATTCTAAGTATTTGTAAGCTACGCAATGCGTAATTTGAAGTAAGAGTATAGTAATTAATTAAGAGCGAAGTAATTAATTATAATATAATTAATATGAAATTATTCAAAATTTACGATGTTTTGATATAATTATAGATTATATACAAACTATCTATGCATGGGAAAATATATTTTGAATTTTTTTTATATGCAGAATATTTTAATTTTTGATATCATCAATACGGCAGAATTTTTATAAATGAGGTACCATTAGATATCCGTGAATCATGAGAGTGACTTATGTAGCACATATTGTGTCTAAATAAATATAAATCTGCTGTCAGAGTCACTAAGGTCGTTTGTTCTTTTTGTTATTCTTTCAATATGGTTAACATTTTATGGAGAGTCCATCAGGGCGAATATATGAATCATAAGTTGGTAGTCGTATGCAGTCGGTATCTTAATTTATGAATTAACAACCATTTCATTTATTTGAAAATTGACTCTATTATAGAAAACATATATTTATATATCTCTCGTGACATTAGCTAAGTCAGATTTTGTTTTTGGAAATTTGATATATTTGTAGGTATGTGTGTATATATTTGTTTGTAATGTTTTAACAGCAAATTTATATTTATTTATTTGGTGATGTGTTGAAAAAGGGCAAAATCAAAAGTACCCAAAACCGAAGAGCATGCATGAAGAGGTTGATGAGTGTGGAAGAAGCGAGAGAGGTATGTTTGGATCGGTGCACCTGGCGTTCTGTAGTCTCTGCCTACCCCAATGGGAGACAGGCGTGATGATATGTATGTATATGTGTGTATGTAATATTTATCTATCTATATCTTTTCGTCAGGTCTGTTGCGGGTTAGGTTTAGAGAACCGAACGCCACAAATCTACTCCATTACACACCTTGTTCACTTCTTTAGTTCGTTATTTATTTTAATTTTTTTTTTTAAAAAATAAAAAGCGCTTAACTCTCAAAAATGTAAAGTTACTGAATAACAAATAATATATTTATTTAACGCAACAAACAGTAATGGTACATATATCAACATACCTAGTTAAATCCGAAGTGGAATCAGCAGAAATAATTGCGCAGACAGTCTCACAAATTAGCTCGACTCAGCCCCCAATAAGTATATAACATAATAACTAAACTTCGAATAAACATTCGATTCATGTGAAATAATAACAACGAATTGATAACTAAGTACATGACAAATAGATAGTGCTCGTATATGGAAATAAGAAGCAAAAAAATTATGTTTAAAAAATCAAAAACCTATTTAGGAAATAAATAGATAATAGTAGAAAATAATTTCCATTTCCTACTACGATTTACGTAAGAGAAACAATTATTTTTCAAAGCTATAAAATTAATAGATCGTGTGTTATTCTCATGTATTATTAGAAATCCTAGGAACCGTCGAGCGTACATCAAAAGAGCTATGAATGTTAAAGAATAGAGTGAGTTGTATAAGAGACGTAGCACTTAGTTTTCTCTGCCTACCCTCTGATGTTTATTTCAATACCGTTTCCACTCTGTAATATAAGGTTTCTAACAGCAATATTATACCTAATTCGGTTTTAATGTTTAAAGATAAAATAATCCACAAATCTGAGCATACATGAGCCTTCAAATCATTACACTCCTTTTTTGGAATAGTCGTGTAAATTT
This sequence comes from Pyralis farinalis, assembly GCA_947507595.1. Classification (NCBI taxonomy): domain Eukaryota; kingdom Metazoa; phylum Arthropoda; class Insecta; order Lepidoptera; family Pyralidae; genus Pyralis; species Pyralis farinalis. The sequence goes on along the minus strand of OX382271.1, from coordinate 33,235,660 downwards.
TGTGGCAGTAGTAATGTACAGGCTACATTAAGTTTGTTTTGAAATCGTAAAAAAGTTATGCGAAAGGCGTCACAAGAACGATTAGATATTAAGCTACTGTTTCGTGTCATAAGCTGGATGCAGTCGCTCAGCCCAGCCACCTGACGATCTGGCCTAGATTCCCGCTGATTTATGACCGGTCTCTGTACCTAGGAGACATGGTTATGCTAAATCCCGAGTTGTAAGACGTGGAAGTAGGCTGAAAATGTTGTAAGACTGGAAATAAATTAAATTAGTCCAAGTGTCTAAATTGGTAGCTCAAAAATAAATATAAAAATGAAAATTTGTTAATGTGTGTTTATCACAAGTGTCAACGCAGCATAAAGCAATTATCAAATTATAAACGACTTTAAAGGCTCACTTTTTATACTTTATTAAGTTAAAAAGGAGTGAAGTGTGTAAGGACCGTGTGTTGTGGCACTCAGTTACCTCTAACTATCTCGCAAGGGATCAGATGTGAAGATATATAGATAGATGGTATGTTCAATGGTAAACAAAGAAGCAGGTCAGGTGTGAAGTCATAAAGTTGTTACCGTAGATTGTACTACTTGCGCATCTGTACAGTAGCTCGTCTAGGGAATAACCTCCACTTATTTTTCACACAACGTCGGGAGGTATACAATCATACAGCCCACCTGATGTAAAGCGGGTACCGTAGCCTATGAATGTTTGTAATACATTAAGTATCACTCGCGCGATGCCACCTCTGCTGCTAACACAGCAACTCCTTAGGAGCTTACTCGCGACCTCATTCCCATGCAGGAATACAACACCCATCTAGAAAGTTGTTATTTGGTTGCGGTTTTCTGTGAGGAGGAGGTATTTTCTAAGACTGCCTTGATATGCCATACCTCTCTTAAAAACACCAAGACAAACATACATGTTCATGCATACAAATGTTAGCACTGTGCGGAAATTGAACCTACGGGCGTCGGTGACAAACTCGTGTTAGTAACCGCTGTGCCACCGAGCTTGTCGAAACCGCCTCTCAGAGAGCCACAGCCAAATAACAACCCCCTGAAGGGTTGTTCTGCTCTTGCTAGCCTGCACGAGTACGTACCCTCCAATGCATCAATAAGTTTGAGATAGAAAATGTGGAATTAAACAATTTTTAACGGAAGTATCGCGTGTTTTATTTATTTTGTTGAACCTGACGTTTCGAATGCGTTCGTGGTCGCAAGAAGACTAAGGTGACATTTGTCTTACATTGTTTATTAAATTATTACATCTACCGACATGAATAGATTAATTATATAAGTTCCGATTCACACAAAAATTGCTCACGGTGTCCGAATGCTTTTGGGTAGATAGATCTCTGCGTCTGTGACTTGATTATTTTTAGAACTGGATCCCAAGCAGGTGGTACTTGCCAACCATCTTCTCTATTGAAATTGGGGTGATTTCTTATTTCAATAGCCTCTATTTATTATTTATAGTGAGGCGATTTAATCGTCAGGTTCAACAAAATAAATAAAACACGCGATACTTCCTTTAAAAATTGTTTAATTCAATGTATAACAATCGCGACAACCTAAGACAATACTATAGAGAATGTTGCTTGACCTATGTGCTCAATTAAAGTGCATTAATATTAATTTAATGGTCAATATATACTAGCTTATAGCAATGGAACGATCATTAAGTAACGATTTTATATATTAACGAATTTCATTATACGGCAAAACGATCAGTAACGACACGAGACAAGGAGGCGAAGTCGGCTTCCTGATACCTCACAAACGGTTAATTTACGAATAAACGTTCACTCGACAGCTATCCGAATGGGTAGTTAACAAAATGAAGACACAGCGCCTCGTGTAGAGTTCGGAATGACCTAGGTTACCCGCATGCCTGTTTTTATAGCACGTAGATTGCTTCTCCGGGAATTATAAACAGAAGTTAATCCAGCTTCGAACATACGTCCATTAGTCGTAACAACGAAGTGTTAACTGTTCGGTGATGTCTGATGCTGGGGAATTTTGTATTGATCGAATGAATAATTACAATGATTATACGTATTCTCTTCTACTTCTTTCGTTTCCTAATTCTTTAGGATCGACAGAGTCCGTACCATGAACTAACTAGGATTGGCGGGGTCCGCTACCTATGCCTAAGGATTTGGCGTAGATGCTAATCTTTATATGGAGCGACTGCTGTCACACCTTCACAATCCTAGAGGTTAAACCAGACCTTTCTTAGGTTAGGTCTTTGGACACATAATTTCTTGGACGTACGGTTTCCCTCGCGATGTTTTCGTTCATCAACGAGCAAGTGGTGTGGTGGTATTGGTCAATAGGCCAGTTTTTAGGGTTCCATACCCAAAGGGTAAAACGGAACCCTATTACTGAGACTCCGCTGTCCGTGCGTCCGTCCGTCTGTCACCAGGCTGTATCTCATAAACCGTGATAGTTAGAGAGTTGAAATTTTCACAGATGATGTATTTCTGTTGCCGCTATAACAATAAATACTAAAAAATGGAATAAAATAAATATTTAAGGGGGCTCCCATACAACAAACGTGATTTTTTTGCTCGTTTTTGCTCGATATTGATAACGGCAACAGGTAGTCGCTTGAAATATTCACAGAATATTTAGTTATATATTCACTTTAAGACTAAATAATTAAATTAAAATAAAATAAATATTTAAGGGGGCTCCCATACAACAAACCTGATTTTTTTGCCGTTTTTATAGATAATGGTACGGAACCCTTCGTGCGCGAGTTCGACTCGCTCTTGGCCGATTTTTTTATCCCCTGGGCTGCCACTGCTCTAGATTCGTTCATTCATTACCATCGAAATCCATTTCATCCATTCATTCAACACATTCAGTACCATCATCCATAACGATAAGTTTCTCAGTTTGACTGATATAAATAAATATTGTCGGGTAAATTACAAAGCGCCACCTAGCCCCAAAGTAAGCGAAGCTTGTGTTATGGGTACTAAACAACTGATAAACATACGTAAATACATTTTTTTTTGTAAATACATACTTATTATTATACATATAAAATACCCACACCAATACAAACAGACATGTCCATGCACACAAAATGTTTGTCCTGTGTGGGAATCGAACCCACGAGCGTTGGTCTCAAAGTAGCGTAACAGCGCGTTTCACCACTGCGCCATCGAGCTTGTCATATGTTTTTATATGGCAATTGCGAGACTATTTCCATAATTTCTTTTTTTATTAGAATAATTGCAATATTCGATTGATCCTTCGATTGAACGCAGTTTTAATGGTTTATAAAGCTTTGAAAATTCCTAGCGTTTGATTAGTCCCATATATGTAAGGTGAAAGGATTTTATTGTTGTACCCTCGTCGCCTCACATCCTCAGTTTGTGTCGCTGTATATTTTATATGGTGTGTCCATACAGTTGTTCACAGTTTGCGGCGAATCACTTGCCATCGCATTCAGTGAGCGGTCGATTCGATTGATCGAGTCATGAAGTACGCTCACTACGCTAGCGTTACGCAAAAAATCTCCTGGATCGGGACTCGCAAAGCGTATGTTTGTGATAGTAACTCAGTTTGTCTTCTGCGCCAAGAGTTAGGCAACGCTCAGTTTATACAACGTAGGGAGGCATATGCAAGGCTTGTAACACATTGAGTATCACTCGTGCGATGCCACAACTCCTTAGGAGCTTACCGGTGAACTCACTCACACGCAAGAATACAACAACCCTCTATGGAGTTGTTATTTGACTACGGTTTTCTGCGAGGTGGAGATACTTTCCTAGACGGCCTGGTTTGATGCGCCCTACCTCTCTTAAAAACTGCCAGACCTTCACAAACAGACATGTTCATGCACACAAATGTTTATCCTATGTGGGTCGAACCCACGAGCGTTAGTGTCAATGTAACGTAATAGCGCGTTTCACCACTGCGCCACCGAGTTCGTCAAAACCGTTCGTCACTAATACGACATCGAGTCTGCGACGGATCTGCCGCTCAAAGTCAGTCGGCGGACAGTTAGCCGCTCACTTTTCGCCTAATACTTCTACTTCCTTCCTTTTTACCATATTCACGATTAAGTGACAGTATATACCAAATGCCATATTTCATTATAATGAACTACTTAACTGACAGTGTAATGTATTTATTACAGTGTGTATTTGACAATGACAAACAGTCAGACATCTTGAATGTGACTGGAATGCAATTTTAGACACCAACTTGATCAAGTGCCTTGCAAGTATATGAAGTCTAGGTCTCACGTAGCATTGTCCCTCAGTTTTAAGACAGTAAACGTAATGTGAAATTTCTGTACATATTTACCACCACGAAGAGCCGCGCGTTAATCCCGGTCATAAGTCATAACTTTTCGCTTCGGAGTCCGGGGTCCGTTTTCCGACTTTTACTGATCCATCTCTTATTGTGAGACCACTGGCACTATATCCGTATTACATGTACATACCTAGTCCGGCCATAAGTTCGGTTCACTGCTTTTTCACAAAAATGAAGCTTTGTGACTCCTTGATAAGACGCCCCCCACCAAACCATTACAGATGCAGGATGATAACTACATTGTAGCGGCTGCTTTAGGACTGTGTGCGTACACTTTGTCATTTTCCTTGTTGTAGTGCTCTTCAATTGTGATTTTTTTTTGCGTCAGTAAAGAGGATATTTCTGTGCTTTTCACCTGCGTATCGGTAGAGAAGGTGCTTTGATCGATCCACTCTCTTCCACTCTATGGATTGATTTAGGGCATGTCCTGTATATCGACGATAAAAGCCGACTTCAGGTCTTGTTTTAATATCGCGACAGAATCCTAGGGGGAATCAATTTCTCGCGATAAGATTTTTTTACATTACATGCGAATAAAAATTCTTTAAACTAAATATTTACGATGGAAATTAAATTAATTTCAATCGTAAATATTCAACAAATTTAAACTCAGTATTTACGATTGAAATTAATTAAACTAATTAATATAATTTCCATCATAAATATTGAGTTTAAATTTACAAATATATTAAACTTCGCTTTTGTTTAGAAATTAATTAAATTGTGTTATTGTTTCAGGTAAAATAATATATTATTAATTGATTGCCGAGGCGGTGTACGGTCTGCGATGTTAAATACGAATTGATGTGCTAAGGTATGTAAAGAAAATACATATTCCGTAGGTACGGAATACTTATTTTGTAGCAATGTATAACAAACAGTACATATTATATGTGGTGACCACCTCATGACCTTAGCCGAAACTAATGTACGGCCTAACTTAATGGCCACAAAGGAACCACAAAGGAGAATGCAAGAAAATACCCATCTAAAGAAATCCATATTTGGTATTATTCCTACCAGTCCATGCTTGAATACCTTCGCATTAGTCAGCATCGACAAATTATTTTACACATTTTTTTCAATTATTTCAGTTACAAACATGCGACCCACCTGATGTAAAGCGGGTACCGTAGCATGTAAATGTATTGTAATGCCTGTAAACCTTAAGTACCACTCACGCGATGCCACTTCTGCTGTTACCACAGTAACTTTTTAGGATCTTACTAACGACCTCACTCACGCGTAGGAACACAGCAACGGTCCAGGGAGTTATTATTTGGCTGCAGTTTTCTGTGAGGTAGTTCCACATAGTACGGGCTGCTTTGACGGGCCCTACCTCTCTTAGTATATCTGAATTGCTGAACTACTGTGGTTAGTAATAATCCAAGATCATTACATATAATATAGTATGAAATATTAGTTATTTATAATACATAAATATGTATAAAATATTAGATTCTTGTATGTCGTAATAAATTATTCATTTGCCTGTTATGAAAAACAGCAATATTCTCACTCCCTATAGTTACTGGCTGGTAGAAAATTGTATTAACATTCACTCTTTTATACCATCTTAATGTGACTAATGATGTAAAAAAGGTTGTTCGATTTACTCGACTCGTTTGTTATTTTAATACAAAGCCAAAAAGCTCCAGAGATCGAAAGACCTAGTTAACTAGTAAAGAACTCAAGGAAACTAATGAATATGCGTGCGATCAAGCTGACTTAAGTACCAAAGCCATCAAACTCCTCAAGGAGATTTCGCTTAGTGGTTTAAACCAACTAACATTACTCCTATTTAGACTGTGTTAGGTGGTTCATGAACCAGCCCCATGTGAGGTGCGAACGTAACTTGCTATGATAAAATAAGGTAGTCTCGAACATTCCTATATCTGCTCTAATAAATTGAATTAGCGCGCCGTTCGATTTTCTGTACCCGACAATAATTTTATTGCTTGACTTATATGGCAAGGCAATAACTCTTGCACGAACCTTGGTACTTTAAAGTTTGGCTAACTTTGGTGTTTAAATATTACTAATATAATAAAATTATTTGGTATACTTGCATATTTGTATATATTCACGCCAAGTTCCACCAAGGGTAGGCAGAGAGGAAATTTTCATATTTCTCTCCAATAACTATTTTTAAAGTGAAACTTTTTTATGGGTGAAATGAGTGGGGAAAAAAGGATTGGCGTTACGATTTTTGTAATGGTTACATCATCGAGCCGTTGCAGTAATAATATTTAGTATCTAATATATAGTAGTAGCAACCTATACGGTGTACCATACATGGTCAAACCTATACGTATGCGTATTCATTTTTATAAAATCTACTATTCTAATTATTTAAAATAAAAATTCAATTTCATAAAAAGTATCGATAACCTACAGAAGTTTCACTTGTTGCGCGTGTACACATTGATACACGCACTCTTTTTCTTATTTTCTTGCGTATGTAAAGATATTTATTTACACTCATAGAGTAATTTTCAAATTACGAATTCAAATACAGAGATACTTCTAAAAACATAACGATAAATGTTCAAGTAATGAACGAGTATGATCCTTAGTAAAGGTTAATTACAATGTATAAACGGTAAGAATGTAACTCCCTGGCAGGTCAGCCTTCCACCGAGACGCGATCTACCTAACTTGTACAGCGTAGAGCAGATCACACTTGACACCTGAAAGTGCGGTCCTTTTTAGGGTTCCGTACCCAAAGGGTAAAACGGAACCCTATTACTGAGGCTCCGCTGTCCGTCCGTCTGTCACCAGGCTGTATCTCATGAACCGTGATAGTTAGATAGTTGAAATTTTCCCAGATGATGTATTTCTGTTGCCGCTATAACAACAAATACTAAAAAATAGAATATAATAAATATTTAAGGGGGCTCCCATACAACAAACGTGATTTAGTTGCTCATTTTTGCTCGATATTGATAACGGCAAAGAAGCAAGGCAAAAAAGACGCTTGAAATATTCACAAAATATTTAGTTATATATTCACTTTAAGAATAAATAATTAAATTAAAATAAAAAAAATATATATAATATGGATATACCCGAAATCCAAAGTCAAAGGTCAAAGTTGACATAGCCCCGTATATAGGCTATAAAATGCATTATTTTATAATGGTAAGAAAAGCAACGGTAATAACTAGTCACATAAAATTGCCTATTTGGGAAACGTCGATAATTCGAATTGGACACTTAAAGCAAATACGATACAGACAGTTCACATTTCGATTTAAACGATTGCATTATAATTTATTAGTATTATATTCAATGTCTATTTGTAGGACGAGTAAGTACTAATCGGTACATATACAGAATAATATTAAGTGAACATAGTAGATAGGTATATATAGAGCCTCTGTATCTGAAAGTACTCCCTGAAATTGTATATGTCAAAGAAACAATGTAATTCTCGCCGTCGAATTAACAAATTTCAAAATCTCTCGTGACTTGTACGTATTGTAATTAACCTAAGTTATTCATTAATTGCACATTTATCGTTATATTTTTAGAAATATATTTGTGTTTGAATTCATAATTTGAAAATTACTATGCGAGTTAATTGATTCAGGCGTTATTTCGCGAAAGTCTAATTTACGTGCAATTTGAGTCACCAATTAGTTCATGCGGCCTTGCATCTACCCACTAACGGTAGTGGGTGGGTGCCGGCCGGTGCTAGCCCGCATGAACTAATTGGTGGCGAAATCACACAAAGCAGGTTAGGTCAAATTGCATACTATGGGAGTGTAAATAAAATATCTTTACATGCGCAAGAAAGCAAGATAAAGAGCGCGTGTATCAATGTGAACACGCGCAAGAAGTGAAAATTCTGTAGGTTATCGGTACTTTTTATGAAACTCAATTTTTGTTTCAGAGGACTTTAGACGGGGTTCTAACAGTTTGAGCAGTAATATCAACTAAACTATCAATTGTTAGCTAAATGAACTATCTACTTAATGTGTTTACAATTATAAGATTGATCGTGTGTTATCGGAAGGTACTGTCAAGAGCCCTGGGAACTAGCAAGCATGCATGAAGATCAGTTCGGTGTGTAACGACTGTTGCTTGGAGGTTGATTGCCGCAGCAACCCCGCAAGGGACTTGCCGTGATATCATATAGATTTTTTGATTTATAAATTAATCAGGAAAATTGAACACTATGAGTTTATATTACTATGATTAAACTAGGCGGCACTTACGTCCGGGGATGCCTTCTGGTATTTAAGCAATCAGTGCTGAAGAACTGGAAGGGTCTTAATGAACTTTTCTTCTTTTTTTTCCATCACTAAGTGAAGGAAAAGATTGTGAGGAAACCCGTTCAAGAATTTATATTTCGAAAATCGTGTGACCTTACCAAAAAAAGTTCTGATTTTCCCTCTGGGGTCTGACAGAAGTTAGTCCATTTCAAAATTAGTATCTTCGCCAAATCCTTAGGCTTTGGTAGCAGACACTGTCAGTTCTGAGGGATTAGGAAACGGGATAATTGTACGAAGAAGAGAACTCATTGTGTACGAAGTCTGTCAAAGTTTGAATATAAATTTAAATATTATCGGACAAGTTAAGTGAGCGAAGCTTATGTTATGGGTACTAGACAACTGATAAATATACGTAGATACTTAAAAAAAACATTCTTTTGATATAAAACACCCAGGCCAAGTAAACCGAACATGTGGATACACAAATGACTATCCTGTGTGGGAATCGAACCCACAAGCGTTGGAGTTAAAGTAGCGTTACCAACCACCGAGCTCGTCAGACTTGGCCAATTCGGTAGTAAGTAGCAATTAACATTTTTTTCTTAACGGACGATTCGAATCAAGTATTTTACCAATCATTAGTTACTGCTACTCTAGTTTATCGTGATATGTAGGTGGGTAAGGAACCCCTTGCACAACGCATAGTGATGTTGAACATTTAGATAGGCCATGTATAGCCGCATAGTGTGTTTCGAAACTTGGAGAGCCATAAATTTTCTCGCGTTCTCAAGCCCAACGATATTGGTCTAATAGTTACTGTCGGTTTTAATTACGCAAGATTTTTTCTTACTTTTAGCGATTGACGACACAACTACTACTTAGATGCCTATGTTTAATTAATTACATCTAATTAAATCTGTCAACGACCTGAGGTAAAACGAAGTCGGGCGCAACGTTCCTGATTGGCTCAGTCAAGGTCATAGGATTTATTAATGATGGGACTGTTTTAATTGTGGATTTCTTGTATCGACAATTTTTTGACATTAATTTTGGTTCTGTTGGGCAATTAATAAAATATTATATAATTATGAAACGTTTTTAAAAATACGCAATTTTTAATCAAAAAACATTGTTTTACCTACTATTTTTTGTTATTTGCAAACTAAATTCTACCGTTTTTCAGAGTGCTATTTGAACTGTAGTTTATTTGTCTTATGTATCTATCTACATACATGTATATCTATATATATATGTGTAGTCAACAAAGAATAAACAAATAATATTTATGGACTTTCAAACGCAATTGCATTGCACACAGAATTGCATAATTTGTCATTTGTAGAAAGCAACTTTAAAATTAATGTTACGTTAAGTTTAGTTTTTTATTGTATCTATTGCTAATAGTATATATTAACATATAAAAATAATATTTCACATTTATATGTTAGTAGCTATACAAGGATGAAAACAATAATGTACTTTTTTTAACTGTGCAAGTTTAGTTTAAATTAGCGAGTACAGTCTTTTCCCGAAGATAATATTACACATTCTATCCATCTGTACAATCACATCGTTCACTCGTAACTATTTTCTTTTGTCTTACAATAATAGTTCCCAGGTAGGTTCGAAACATATCCGACTTGGTTTTTATCTCGAGCTGGCATGGTATAAATTAGGCATAGACACGGTAATCTGCACGATCGCATGCGTTCGCGATACCTTATCTATGGATGCACTAGACACCTGCACTGCACCTTTTGTTACTTTGTGTTTTGACCTCAATTTTATTTTAATACTACTGGGAGCCGCGGCTTCGCCCGTTTGAATATTAGTTTTTGACGTGATACATCTTTAAATTGGCTTCCATAGTGGAAGGCAGTTCCGAAAACTAATCGTGACTAAATTGGGGGACACAATTTAACCACATGTATCGTTTACGTTCAAAATTTAATTACATCACTTGATAGCTAAATAATGAGGTTGAGCGAGGATTGTGACAAATCGCGCGCGGCAGAGGGGGACAGCGCCGACATTTAGGATCATTTTCGCTGCGTCATATAATTTTCATTTAGTATAACTTACTTACATTTACCGGTTACGAAATGACACACGGGTATTTGGAAATGATGATGAATAATCTTGAAAAAGGAACAGTGATAGGCCAGTGGATAAAGAATCTGCCTATTGATCAACTGGTCCGCGGTTGAAGTCCGGGCATGTACTTACTTTTAGTACCAATAAATTCGTGTTTTCCGTTTTACGTACATATTTGTAGTTATCAAGTGTGATGGGATACATCGTGAGGAAGCCTGCACGTCTAAGAAATTACATTTCGAAAGACGTGAGACTTAACCTAAGAATGGTCTGGTATTTCCTCTGGGTTATGGAAGTCTTAAGGCAGTCGCTCCATGTCAAAATCAGTATCTTCGCCTTAGGTAGCGGACCCCGTCAATCCTAATGGATTAGGAAACAGGACAATGATAAGAAGAAAAAGAGAATGAAAAATCTTCATTAGTAAGTGTTACACAAATTTTAATTGGTCCAATACGTGCACACTCATGATAGGTTTCTTTTGTGGCATGGTAGAAAGGTTATTCCTCGTACACTGTGTTATATGTATGTTAAGAGTATCTTAGAAATTCAGGTAAACTACTAGCACTTATCAGGAACACCGTTCCTATATCAAATCTATATGTTTGTCTGTCTGTGCGTTTTTTCGAATATTCGAATTTTGACTTCAGATTCGGATTCAGCATAAAAAAGTAGAATAGGAATGTTCAGGAACACCGTTCCTATCTCTTAAGGAACATGGCCAAAAAGTTCCTCTGGTAAAGCAAGCTTGCGCATTCTCAACTGGTTTTATCTGCTATGTATCACATTTCTTACTTTAACCCTTGTTTACGCCATGTCTGCGATTGTAACGAACATTCTGTTTTTTTTTATACTTTTGTGTCTATATAAATACAAACTTAAAGTCAATTCTAGCTACGCCTCTATTTGAAAAATGACCTCCTATACAAACTAGACCTTGCTACAATAGTATTCAAAGTCACATTTGGGACAATAAATACTGTCTTATGTCCGTACTTAATATAAGTGTAATTTTTGTAACAGTTGTTGTGGAGAAAAACGATCTCGAAGACGGAGAGACGTAAGACGAACGAAAGTCTAGAATGTTCTTTTCTATACAACACCAGGAGGCACACAAGCATATGGCCCACCTGATAGTAACCGTAGTGAACACTAGCAATATGGGATCACTCGCGCGTTTCAGCCTCTGCTGCTTACACAAGAACTCCTTAAGAGTTAACTTGTGATTGGTGGTAAAGTGGAGATATTGAGGGTAGATGCGTCCTATTTCTAACCACCCAGTGCAAGACAAACAGACACGTTCGTGCACAAGAATGTTAGTGCTGTGCGAGAATCGAATCTACGTGCCTTGGTCGTTGGAGCAATTAGCCATTACTGACCACTTGACCATCGGGCTTGTCGGTTCCGTTGTTATGGTACGAAATTCCAGGATACAAAAACCGCTCCGTGTCTAATATGCTACGGCATTCCGTGAGCTGCCAACTAACCAAAACAAATATAATTGATAGTCGATAAATTAAAACTATCGATATCGAAATTATGTTGCCCTTTGTACAGAAATCAATTAACCTATTATATCCGCAAGCATATCAATACTATTACCACATTTAGGACACTTGCAACACCAACCAAGCCCATATATTTATCGGGTCTTAGTTACTCGTACATGCAGATTATCCTGTCATTTCATAAATACATGGCGTTTATGTAAAACGGTATTTATGTAAGTGTTACGAAGGCAGAACACTCCCACGCGATTAGCTGACGTGACGGTGGCGATACGATGTCGATACGATAAGATCGCTTATTGTAAAAGCACTGGAGATGATTAGTCATTTGTAGGTTGGGATACAGCCCCTACCATCTTCAGAGAATAAAACCTTACCTGCACGCATGCCGTACGCGTGTTATAAATATAAGTCATGGAAACTGTCGATACAGTGTTGGGCTGAAAGAGAATGTCGGTGTTAAAATAAGAAGAAGCATGCTCCGTTTATTCGGACATGTAGAAAGAATGCAGGAAGAAAGAATTACGAAACAGATATACAACGCGAAAGTAGACGGATGTAGGAGCCTAGAAAGGTCAAGACTTACTTGCCGTGAGCAAACTGATCGTGCTTTATCAGAAGGTGATGTCAGGAGCCTGAGAAATCGATGAGCGTGCATAAGAAGAGCAATGAATGTTAAAAAAAAATCGGCCAAGTGCGAGTCGGACACGCGCACGAAGGGTTCCGTACCATTATCTATAAAAACAGCAAGAAAATCACGTTTGTTGTATGGGAGCCCACTTAAATATTTATTTTATTCTATTTTTTAGTATTTGTTGTTATAGCGGCAACAGAAATACATCATCTGTGAAAATTTCAACTGTCTAACTATCACGGTTCAAGAGATACATCCTGGTGACAGACGGACGGACGGACGGACAGCGGAGCCTCAGTAATAGGGTTCCGTTTTACCCTTTAGGTACGGAGCCCTAAAAAGCGAGTTAGGTTTGTAAGAATCGAGTCATGTGACGCTCGGTTCACTCTGCCTGTTAATGCATCGAAAAAATATGGGAAAGAAAGAAATATAGTCTTATATTTGAGCCTCATTACTGCTTCGTTGTGCACAGATACGGACTATAGGTTAAGTAACTTACGATGGTCCTAGATGTAGGTATATAAGTATATCTACTACTTACTGACGTAACTTTCAAATGTGAACACTAAGAACCGTGTTCAACACAAATCTGATAATTAGAACACTGTAGCGGTTTTATAACGTGTGCCTTTCATTAATTAAATGAAAGGTTGTTTGTAACATGTAACTTATTCCTAGAAGTGATCGAATATAAACTTCATTGCTTATAACATTAGGATAGGTAATACATTAACGATTTACTCCACATTTGTCGTTGAAACCAAATTCGGAAAATATATACATTATCTTTTTTATTATAATTATAATAATCATCATCATTTCATAGAAGAACAATATTCAAAGCAAATATATATATATATATGTATATCTTCCCCTAGCAGGGTAGGCAGAGAATACCGCCATAAGATGCGGTTCTTACACATTTCACTCGCTTCTCTAACATTCATAGCTCTTTACATGCACGCTCGCCGGTTTGTGGGGCTCATGACATCACTTTCTAATAAAACACGACCAATTTGGTCATAGTAGGTTAGTCTTGGTCTTCCTCGGCTCCTTTATCCTTCCACTTTCGTATTGCATATCTGTTTCGTCATTCTTTCATCCTGTATTCTTTTTACATGTCCAAACCAACGGAGCATGCCTTTTCTTATCATAACATCGTCACTCTTTTTCTTACGTCATCATTAGGAACGCGATCAGCAAGCGTTATGCCACAAATTTTGCATAATGCTCTCATCGCGACCATATTTATTCTACTTTCATGCTCTCTCTGCCATACCCAGCTCTCACTTCCATAAGTTAGCGTAGGGATTACCGCGTTGTGTACAGCGAGCTGTGCCTTCTGGCGTAGATTTCGGCTGCCTAGAAATTTACCCAACGCTCCATTCACGCTATTCCATGCACTCGCTCGTCTCTCCACATCAGCGGTGTACCTTCCGTTGTTGCTAAAAGCGCTTCCAAGATACACAATCTCATCCACTTGCACCAACACTACATCATCAACCGTAATCCTAGTGTTCGTTCTGCTCTGATAGTGTCTCTGTTTCAAATACCATTATCTTGGTTTTCTTCGCATTCAATTGTAAGCCTTGTGTTTCAGTTTAACTCAAAGCATATTGATCAATTTTTTGGTTGGTCAACTGTTGGTGTTGTTTCATCTTTATCATGTCTAGCGTAGTTATATATATCTTGGTTTTATTTAGCAGGGTCCATCAAAGTAAATTTGTCTATAAAGTTCTTTTTCAGTAGCCTTGTTGTAAATCTACAGATTGATTATGAAGATAGATATACAAATCTGCTGTCCATGGCTATACCGGCATAAAAAGGTAATATCTTTTTATAACATTAGAGAAGATAAACAATTTATAATAAATAATAAAGTTGACGTAATCTGCCCCGCTTCTGTAATACTCATATCCCAAAATCCGTTCAGACTTCATTTCAATAGTCCATTAATTTTCTACACATTTACTATAATCCCTGTATGTCGAGATGTATTCATAAGTAAATTATAAAATACTACATGTCACCAATCATCTCGAAGGAGTTTTTACGCGTTGGATCCCTGTGCACGCATTAAATAACGGGAATTAATAATCTTCAGAGAGACATAATTATAATGTAGTCGTAGGAATATTGCTTATCTTAATTATTTATAACCAAATTTTGGTTATTACTAATATACCAATATAGAGTTATCAAGCGTGGAATACGCGAGGGATACCATTTGGCAAATTCATTATTACACAAATTATCTATTTCGAAATTTAAAAACAAACTAAACCGTTAAAGAACGAAAATTGTAATAAAATAATCAAAATAAAAAGTGAATAGAACAACGATTTGTCTATTCCCATGTGATCACACTTCACTACATTGAGAAACGTGTCTATGGTTTTAGTAAAAAGAAAAAGGCAGGTACAGTCAAGCGTAATATTTATTTAGTGTTTCGTTACTATAGGTGGATGTGTGTAAAATCTCTGTTGTCATAGCTATATCTATATATAAATAGGTAGATACAAAGTAGTTCAGTACCTTTTTCTTTCTTTGTCCTACTTTTATTTATCTTTTATTCAGTAGCTGTCCTATTGTTTTTATTGTTCTGTAGCTGATTAACTCTAGAGTGATCAACAGAAACATTTTGAAAACAATAGAAAAATAGTTAATCAGTATATGTTTTCTTGATATTTAGTCGAATTTCGATCATTGGAGTGAACACTAATAGATTAGGTTAAGATAAAATAGTACAGTACGTTTTTATTCATTGTTTGTCAACAATTTTATATACATTTTGTTAAGAATTGTTCATAAAAAGTAGAAAATATACAGTTAGCTATAGACTAGCTCTAGTGTTACCAACAAAAACATTTTAGAAAATATACAAAAAGTGTAAATTCATATTGAATAATTTTAGGATACTATGTTTTCCTAAAATTTATAACCCTAGTGATTTAACTCAAATGACAGTAACTCTAATGACAGTAGTCATTTTAAACATTGCAAATAATATAAAGCTTCATGACTGTAGATACAAAGGCATCTCTTTCAGTTCATGACTGATGGAACCACGTGAACCACGGAACACGTATTAGTATTAAAATCGTAACAAGTTTCCTTCCTAGCGTTAATCCGTTTCCTAATCCGTTACGATTGGCGGGGTCCGCTAATTAGGAGTAAAGATTTGGCGAAGGTGCTAATTTTTACATAGAGCGATTGCCGTCAGACCTCTACAACCTGGAGCGAAATCGGATCATTGGTTATGTTAGGCCCCACGTCTTTCACGATGTTTCCTTCACTGCCCAGCGAGTGATAATCAAAAATGAGTACATAAATACGACAACATGACGAGCTCGGTGGCTCAGTCGTGAATGACGCGACTTTCAAACCCACGCACGTGGGTTTGATTCCCACACAAGGCAAACATTTGTGTGCATGAACATGTCTGTTTGTCTTGGTTTGAATGTTTTAAGAGAGGTAGGGCGCATCAAAGCAGCCCGTCCGGGGAAGTACCTCCACCTCACAGAAAACCGCAGCCAAATAACAACTCCCTAGAGGGTTTTTGTGTTCCAGCATGAGAGTGAGGTCACCAGTAAGCTCCCAAGGAGTTGCTGTGTAAGCAGCAGAGGAGGCATCGCGAGAGTGATACTTAATATATCGCGTTAATAGGCTACGGTACCCGCTTTATATCAGGTGGGCCGTATTCTTATATGCCTCCCGACGTAGTATAAAAAAAATAACATGAATTTAGTGGTACATGCCTCCACTTGAATTCGATCCGGGGAGCACTCGGTTACTAGGGCAGTTTTTTATCCACTGGACTATCACTGCTCTAGAATTCGTAACGAGAATTATTATTAAACTGTAAATCATGAAGCCATCATTTACCCAGCTGACTGTACTCTATCAACCATTAGCATACAAAGTCTCAGTCGTGACAAAAAAAGGGCAAAACGTGTGCGCGGGAGTCGAAAAAACGAAAACCAATATTTTGTTCCCGCACTTAGATATTTGAGCGGCATGGCGGTGCAAATGTATGCAAGATTCGCTATCGGAATGCGGGGAACTGGAGATGAAATACAGAAATGTCGTTGCTATTTTGCTATTTCAAATGATAAATACATGAGAATACTTTTTTACACATCGTTCAAGATGCGAAAATATAGTAGGTATAAAAAGTACCTACAGAACATTTTCATCCCTTATCTTCGTCTGGTTTCTATCCGCTTCTCCTGCATAAGAAGACCATTAGAACGATAACCCTGGTTTCTCCAGGTCCAAGATAATTTATGTACCGAATTTTGTTACGATTCATACGACAATCTAAAGAAAAGAGGATTTTGACGAACTCGGTAGCTTAGTGATTAGTAATGCTGCTTTGACACCAACGCTCGTAGGTTCAACTTCCACATAGTACAAACATTTGTGTGCATAGACATGTCTATTTGTGTTTTGAAGAGAGATGGGGCGCATAAAAGCAGCCCGACTAGGGAAGTACCCCCACTTTTCAGAAAATACCAACTCCCAGCCAAATACCAACTCCCACCAGTAAGCTCCTAAGGAATTGCTGTGTTAGCAGCAGATGTGGTATCCCGCGAGTGCTACTTAATGTATTTCAATCGTTCATAGGCTACGGAAACCGTTTTATATCAGGTGGGCTATATCCTTGTATGTTTCCAGACGATGTATGAAAAAAAAAATTAACAAACAAACACGTATTTTAGTTTTACTACACGTGTGGAAACGTCAAAATATAATTTGTTTCGTCACCGTTGATTTGACGACGCCGTGATAACTAGCTGTCATTTGCAATCGGATTAATAACAGTTTATTTCTTTTTTTTTAATAAATCTGTCATGAATCTGTATATGTAAGTATTCACAATGTTCTCTTGCCTTAAAAAGAAACAATCAATGCGAGGAGGTTTCATTTTTAATCTGTACAAGAACCGTTGTTCAAAATTAGCGTTTACAAATAAAGCTTGCGCATGCAGTACGCATTTTTTAATTTCGAATATGGTTTTAGGGTTCGATGTGGAATTATCCGATACTAAAAACTGTCATTAACGGTAGGTAGCTTCTGGTAATGTTGTAAGAGATACCTTATTGTCTGCTACGATATGGTTACATTTCTACTCTTTGGAGGGTTGTTGTGTTATAGTTTCCGTTCAGTTTATTGTATCTAACATTTTTACTCTAGAAGTACCACTGATAAAAATAGGCTTGCTTGTTGCTGTGCTATAAAAATACTCGTCCAGCACAGATTCAATAAAAAACTTCTCCACTTCTTGTTGGGAAGAATTCCTCACGCGTTTTAAGAAACTTAGGCAGGGAGGGAGATTCCAATAGGAACTTATAGTTGTTTATTATCAGAAAAAATGTTCTTCAAGTCTCGGTCTACCTTTTCAGAAAGTCTCATTACGATCGATTTAGGAGTTTATAGGCAGACAGATAATAAATACGTATTTTTTTATAGAACGTCGAGAGGCATGCAAGCATACGGCCCACCTAATGTTAAATAGTAGTCTATAAACGCTTCCAGGACATTAAGTAGCACTCGCGCGATACCACCTCTGCTGCTAACACAACATCTCTTTAGGAGCTTTCTGGTGACCTCACTCATACGCAGGAACATAGCAACCTTCCAGGTAAATACATACATATATATAAATATGCAACCTATACAAACAGACGTGGTTATGCGCTCCAATGTTTGTATTATGTGGGTATCAAACTCACATCTTTCAGCAATAGACATTGATAACCACTCTACTACCGGGTCGGCAATACAGGGTTACTTCAGTAGTAGTAGTGGATCTTCCCACCAGGTCCCTTGTGGAGTAGGCAGAGAGAACGGAGTTACTTTCGCATTAGTAATATTAGCTTGAATAAGTTAGGGTCGCTTATACATGCAAAATTGCTTTACAGTGCGATATTGATAGGGACGGAACCATTTCACGGATAAAATTATTTCACACTTAGCCACTTTTGTTAATTAAAGAGCCCTCGGTCGGGGCGCACGCGTACGTCAGAAGGTATTAAGTTCTATAGGGCGGGAGCAAATTGAGGCTGCTTCCTTGGCGCGATTCTGAGAAACAACTAAAATATTATACCTTCTTTATATTAACTTTAGATTGCTCTCGTGATATGAATTGATTGAAAAATATTTTTCGATGCTCGTAATTCGTAAGCTTTGATAAGTGGCGAGTAGTAGATAGTTACCTTTTTAGGGTATCGTATTTCAAATGATAGAACGAACCCCGAAAAAAGCACTTGAATATGTCAACTATCGTCTCTAAGTTAAGAGAGAACAAATATAAACCTGTAAGGCGCTTCAACTTGATCGAGGATCATAGAATTTGGCGTAAAGTGCTTACTTCAGCAAATTCTAGGAGCTTTCCTATATAGGACAATAAAAAAAAACTGCCGCTTCGTTGTTATTTCTGTCACTCTGTTTACAGTAAATGACAATTCATAATATTTACAATTGACTAAGATTCTAAGGTCTCATAGTACCGATATGCATTTTCGTATACAACGTCAGATAGCAAACACGCGAGCGACCTGCCTGCTGAGTAGCATAAGATAGAGAATAAAAGGAGTACCGGTTGCATATTGCTATCCCTGTTTCAATCACTAGCCCGGCAGCAAACTTCAGGGAATTATCAATTAAGTGCTGCGGTCTGCTGCGCCAGCAGACAGCAGGGCGTACTTCCCCAATCAGGCCGCCTCATATGAAATAAAGCTGTGTTCTTCCCCTCCAGCTATAGCCTGCTTTCCCACAAATACCACGTGTGGTAGTGGGTAAACTTTGATCCTTGACAGGAATACCCCAATCTTACTTACCTTTTGATGGACAAACTCCTTAATGACGTAGACATTCCGTAGCCTTGTTAATTGGACTCCAGTGATGGACTAAGGAGGACCCGTAGGCGTTGTATCTACACTGAACCACGATATTAAAATGTAAAAGTGATCCCGACAGGCAGTTACCTTTTGACATGCAATTTTCGGACGTCCATTTATCAAGTTTGGTCTCAGTATGGTAGAGATGCGACTTGTTTTTATATAATATCGATATTTGTATTAAAGCTAAATCAAAAGCGGTAATTTAACCAGTGTATTATATTATATTTATTTTGTTCATGATTTTTGTTAGTATCATATATTTATTATTGTAAATTTAGCTGTTGTGAATAGAAATAACATATAATTTGTTTTTAAAATTTTGTTTTACTAAATAATTTTGTATTTATAAAGTGTATTTTTCAAAATTTAAGAAAAACAGGCTGTAAAGCAACTGACCAGCTCCTTTAATATACACAATAAATGACTGTTTTTAAAACCTAAAATTGAATAAATGTGTTCATGTCTTTCAAAATGCGTACATGCCTTATCGAAAATAGTCGTGCTGTTATTCGTACATGTAATATTTTTGACATGTTGCCTGAATAAAATATACTATGTTTGATGAACAGTATTTTTTATAAAAGAAATTATGTGTAACAAATAATCTTTTATAACTAACGGAAAACGAAAAGAATCTCAATTTACATTGTCTTTTTTAAATCCTATCGCTGTGTATTCGCTAATTGTAAAGCAGTTTTGTTTTTTTATGTACAGTATTTATAAATTTACGAGTGCAACAAGCCAAGGTGGCTTTTTGTATTATGCGAAATTGAATATACTTACTGTACTTGCGTGCAGGCTTGCGTACAGAAATAGTGGTTAATTGTTTTCAATTTATCCAAATCTACCTAACCCGCAAGGGATTTAGCGTAAAGGTGCTCCCTTGCCGCGAGTATTCGCTTGTAATGTAATATTTACGATTCGAATACTTGGTTGGTAATGCTTCGTTCTCCTCCCTCTCCGATGTAATGCTCGAATCTGTAACATTACAGTTTGCGCACTGTAATGCTCGGTTCTACTCCTTCACTGATGGTGGACTCGCGGTGAGGGAGCACCTTAAAGATATTTAGAAGAAAGATACAATTCTCTTCCAAACCGCTGAACCAATTTATCAGCCATTTTATTGTGGCTGTATCTAGTTGTAACATATTATTTACCACTTATAATTTTCAGCTTAATCAGACCATCAGTTTTCGGGGGTTTTTGTGGTATAAATACAACAGTAACGAACGCAGAAAAGTAGTGAAATGTCACTTTATTGTTATCGATACATCTTGTCGATAAAAGAACAACTCGTCCGGTAGACTCCCCGTTAAAATGAGACCGAGGTTCGGGGATCAAAACGATTAATCTCAAAGTTACCAGATTCTCAACTTAACCTTTCTGAAGGATGCTAAGTTAATCAATTTGCAAGAGATACGATGAAAAATTAAGGTATCAACATTTGTTTGTACGGGATTTTTTATGATACGATCGTTTGCAATGGCTGTCGAGACTTTGACAAAGTAGGATCGAGGTTGTGCAGCTAAGTAAGTATACACACATTATGTGTACTGCTGTAGATACATTGTACTACTGTTACTTATTCTGTCCTATTGCATAGAACCATTATGACAATATTCCCCGGGGGTTCAATCGATTCCAGGCTTTAGCAGAAATTTATATTATTCCATTGACATTGAATTAAACTTTTTTTTTTTAACGGAAGTATCGCGTGTTTTATTTATTTTGTTGAACCTGACGTTTCAACAAAATAAATAAAACACCCACGAGCGTTAATAGCGTAATTAACCACTGCGCCACCGAGCTCATCCTGGATCTGTCAGGTAGGTCATGTGCAATAAATAAATAAATGTCAATAAATAAAACACGCGATACTTCCGTTAAAAAAAATAAAAAAATTGTTTAACTCAATGTGTAACAATCGCGAAAACTGAAGACAATACTATTCCATTGACATTTTGAATAGTCAGTCATACCATCACAGAGTAGCAGCTATCCTTACCTGTACATATAGGGCATTTCGTGGTTACTACTAAGCATATTATCAGAGGGAGACTTCAAAAAAGTCGTCTGCACGGGTACCTCTGTCTCACCTATTTCTGCCGCCAAGCAGCTATATTTATATAGCTGTGTTCCGGTTTAAAGGGTGAGATATGGCAGAGAAATTACTGGGTACTGTGACGAAAAATCCTTAGGTTACAAGATTGGCAGCGCGCGAGTAACATCCTCGTGGTGTTGCGAGCGTCAATAGTCTGCGGTGACCGCTTACCATCACCCACCCACCCGCCTGGACTGGACGCCACCAATCTTAATGGGTTAGGAAATGGGATAACGCAGAGATGATGATGATGTGTAATAAATATTTTTAAAACAAATAATGGATATTTTAATACACTAATGTGTTAAACAAGCATATGACCTACCTGACAGAGCTAGGATGAGCTCGGTGGTGCAGTGATTAATTACGCTATTAACGCTCGTGGGTTCGATTCCCACATAGGACAAACATTTTTGTAGATGAACATGTCTGTTTGTCTTAGTCTGGGTGTTTTAAAGAGAGATAGGGCTCATCTGGGGAAGTATCTCCACTACACAGAAAACCGTCGCCAAACAACAACCTCTGGAGTATTGTTGTGTTTCTGAGTATGAGTGAAGTCACCAGCAAGCTTTTAAGGAGTTGCCGTGTTAGCAGCAGAGGAGACATCGCGCAAGTGATACTTAATGTACTCATATGGTTGTATGCCTCCCGAAGTTTTATAAAACCAAGGTCAAGCGTTGCTAACACTGTAAAATCATCAATCTCATGACATATTTTATGTATTTTTTTTTAAACTACGTCGGGAGGCATACAAGTATACGGCCCACCTGATCTAAAGCTGGTGACGTAGCCTATTAACGCTTGCGTTATATTAATTATCACTCGCGCGATGCCTCCTCTGCTGTTTACACAGCTTTGGAGCTTACTTGTGACCTCATCACACGCAGGAACCCAGCAACCCTCTAGGAAGTTGTTATTTCCCTGCGGTTTTCTGTGAGGTGAAGGTACTTCCCCAGATGGGCTTTGATGCGTCCTATCTCTCTTAAAATAGAAACAAGACAAAATGTTTAATAATCCAACATTGGTATCATTACTTCATCCACAGAAATGTATGAGAACATTGAGAACAAACCCGTATAGGAATGTCAACAAAAAGATTGTATAAAGTTCAATGTCCGAGAACTAATCACAGGAATGAAATATAAAATCACAAGACCAGCCAAACTTCGCCGCGCGGCTCTTTTTCGGGTCATCAGCAAGGCCATAATGCGAAACATCATCAATTTTTTTTTATCCCAAAACATCATTTTGGAAACAATTTTCTATCCCATATGATTATGGGTCATTTTGACGATACGAAACTATTATTATTATATTTGGGCATTGTGCCTTTGTTGCTCATTATTTCTAACTTAGAGCCGTCTTTCCTTTTAGCGAAATTTACCCGCCTGTTATGTTATGTTTTACATTTTAATTTTTTTTATACTACGTCGGGAGGCATACGAGCTTACGGCCTACCTGATGTAAAGCGGGTACCGTAGCCTATTAACGCTTGCGATATATTAATTATCACTCGCGCGATGCCTTCTCTGCTGCTTACACAGCAACTCCTTGGGAGCTTACTGGTGACATCACTCACACGCATGAACACAACAACCCTCTAGGGAGTCGTTATTTGGCTGCAGTTTTCTGTGAGGTGGAGGTGGATCTCACACACAGGAACACAACAACCGTCTAGGGAGTCGTTATTTGGCTGCGGTTTTCTGTGAGGTGGAGGTACTTCCCCAGACGGGCTGCTTGGATGTACCCTACCTCTCTTGGAAATGTTTTATTTAAGCTATATAATAATTCTAAGGTAAGTTGAACTTCGTTGGACGATATAGGATATTTCTACTGATTTAACCCGTGGTGCGTCCCATTAATGTCAAAACTTCCCGTTTTGGTTAGAAATATTAATTTTCGAGTTGTTTGTCGATAAATGGCCTAAACAAGGGTAGTTTTGGTTGTTGTTTATCTAGTACAAACAAGTTAATCAATGTAGGACGCTGTGAGCACATTTTCCTATATCCTGCCTCAGTCTACTGGACGCGTGATGGGTTAAAGAGAGTCAGCTGAAAGCGACAATCAATCAATAGCTTTCTGACTGGAGAACATGGCTTAGTGTAACCACACTCAATCGCAGCAACACAACAACATTCCAGAAAGTTGTTACAGGACCGATCTCTTTTGTAAAATGTAGGTACTTCCATCCTAAATTATGTTATTTCCTCTACACTTATATTAAAAGTAGGATTAAGTTTATACTTGGATCATTCTTTTGAAATAGTGATGCAGTTGCATTCTAATATCGACACCGAAGAGAAAATGCCATTTATATTTTGGTTTCTTTGAAATTTTATTCAATGAACATGTTTGTTTGTCTTGGTATGGGTGTTTTTAAGAGAGGTAGAGCGCATCAAAGCAGCCCGTCTGGGGAAGTAACCTTCACCTAACAGAAAACCGCAGCCAAAAAACACAATTACCCGGAGGGTTCTTGTGTTCCTGCGCGTGAGTGTGGTCACCAGTAAACTCCTGAGGAGCAGCTGCGTTTGCAGCAGAGGTAACATGACACTTAATGTCTTGCAAGCGTTCATAGGCTACGGTGACCGCTTCACGTATGCCTCACGACGTTGTGTAAAAAACCATCGGTAGGATGCACCACGCGCAGTCAAAGTACTCTTTTTCTCTTAAGAGAATTGTATGTCAGTCACGCTACAATTTTGTGGTTTCTTTTATTATGTATCGTCGGGAGGCAAACAAGGATAAGGCTCACCTGATGTAAAGTGGATACCGTAGTCTATGAACGCTTGTAATACCTAAAGTATCGTTGGGTCGATGTCATCTCAGCTGCTACTACAGCAAATCCTTAGGCGCTTACTGGTAAACTCACTCTTAGCGAGGTTTTCTGTGAGGTGGAGGTATTTCGCCAGACGGACTGCTTTGATGCGCCCTCTTAAAAACCCTCAGACCGAGACAAACAGACATGTTTTATGCACATTAATGTTTGTTCTGTGTGAATATCGAACCCACAAGTCTTAGTGTAGCGTTGATAACGACTCCGCCATCGGGCTCGTCAAGATTTCTGTTACAATATAAAAGTACCTAAAGATTATGGTTTGAGTTTTGAAAATTCTAACGAATTCAAAACATGCTATGGCGTAATATAATTTGGAAAGGTACGTTACAGATAAGGAAATCCATTAAACTTATCTCTGGAATTCGGATATTCAAATGTGAATGTGTTTTGAATAGAAAATCATCGCATTTGATACGAGAGGAAGAAGCTTTATAGATATTGTGCTAATGAGTCAATAGAGTATATAAACAAACTCAAAGAGAGGTAGCATCAGAGAAGTATCTCCATCTCACAGAAAACTGTTGCTGAGTAAGCTTGTGAGGAGTTGCTGTGTTAGCAACGGGGGTGGATACTTCATGTATTATAAGGGTTCAAGCCTACTAAGTACATTTCTGACCTCACTAAAAGGAGTATATCGTAAGTTTCTTCGGAATTAGTTCTACACCGGCCCGTTTTTTTATGTAACGTCGGGAAACATACAAGCGTACGTCCGGCCTGATGTGAAGTGGTTACCTAAGATGTGGTGGTAGCCTAAGAAAGCATCGCTGGCGCGGAGCTTATAGGACACCTAGTTCATTCTCAGCTACAGTAAGTTAAAGTACAGCTATATATTAGGAACCGTACTATATGGACATTTGAAAATTTCTACTGAGTGCCTAATATTGTTCTATAAACATTACATAATAAAAATAAAATAAAAAAAAATGTTAAAAATAATTTGTTGTTAAAAATAAAATTAAAAAAAAATGTTTTAGACTTTTTGCCCAAAACTATTTTTAATAAATCTTCTTTCTAGCGTGGTCTCGTTTCCTAATCTAGTAGGATTAGCGGGGTGGCCCTCCAATCGTAGTAGATAAGAAATTAGTATCTAAGCTAAGATTCTGATTTTTACATAGAGCGACTTCCGTCAAACATCCACAAGGCATACGGAAAACCAGTCTTTTCCGATCTATTACTATTTTTAATAAATATGTAGTGTTAAATATTGTACGGTGGTACAAAACCTTTCGTGTACGGGTCCGACTGGAACTTGGCCAATTTTTTTACCTCACAACTTCATGCTGGTATTAGGACAGCTACATACTTTCACATCGAAGGTTGCGATACAGATCGGCAACAAGCAAAATGATGATTCGCGAACTAGCCAATAAGCGTTGCGTGTTCTACATTACCCCTGACCCGTAGCGGCGAATTGAGTTACTTCGTAATATCGGTCCCGTCGGTTCCTCAGAGGTTATTTCCTCCGTGACCATAATAATGTAATAAACATCTATTTTCTATATCTTCGCGCCAGATTCCTGGCGGGGTAAGCAGAGATAACCGAGCGCCGCAAGACACTGTCTTCACATACCTCGACCGGATTTTCAACATTCTTTTCATGCACGCTCGCCGGTTCCTAGGGCTCCTGACATAGCCTTCTAATAAATAAATAATAAATATGATGTGATGATATAACATTATTTACGTATTAACAATATTAGAGACAAGTCGTTTTTTAATAGAAATTAAAAATCTGTTAATATAATACTTAACAAATGTGTAATATATCATACTCCGAAGACATAACAAATTAACATATTATTAAATTATTCAAGAGGTCGAACACCCGACACCCACCAGGTCGCGGGCACTATGATAACGCTTTGTCATACATAAACGACATTTGCATAAAAATTCAAACAAAAGTCTCCATTTAAACGTATATTGTAACTATGATTAAGTAAGAAAGATAAAGTAAAACGTTTTAAGCGTTTCAGATAGGAAAAAGAATATTTTATAATTAATCTGACATAAAACCGAAAAGTGACGAATATAAATATTATTTTGAACAGTTCGACCACCTGTCCTAGAGTCAAGTGTTTTTGTTTAAATTTGTGATCTGGTTGCACAAAACATAACATAATAATTTTACGGAACTTTTTTTGTCTTTTATCGATATTGACAGAATATATCGATACAATTTGTGCCGTCATTACCATTATTTAATTAATATATTTTGTGTTCAGTAATTTACATGCGTATAACGTTTTTACCTTTTTAATTTTAACGTTTTAGCTTATTAATTTCATCAATATTGTGTTCATACGAGATTTCTTTTCGTATTCACTAATTTATTATATTTGCGGGATATATTTGTCGTTACACAGTTTTTGTAAAACTATGTAGAAGTATCTGTTCTCGAAATATACCAGGATACCATGCTATTTTTAAGAGCGGTAGGACGCAACAAACCAGCTCGTCTGAGGAAGTACCTCCACCTCACAGAAAACTGCAGCCAAATAACAACTCCCTAGAGGGTTGTTGTATTAAATATCTTTTTAAAAATTACTTAATAAATCCGGTTTTTTACACCACTACGTGGAAACAAGCGTGCGGCGTATGTGATGGTTAGCAGTTACTGTTGCCGACCCTGTAAGTCGCTCTTCAGGTTCTTTCTGTAAAACTTGTGTGACTATTGTTGTTTCTGTATAATAGAATGAATTCCCTAGGGATAGCTAGGTACAAGGAAGCTGTGAGCATCATATCGAACAACGTCTTAGAAACATCCCATTGTATTGTTGGTAAAACACGTAAAAAGTCTCTCCTTAGATGGATAAGCACCATGAATAGAAAAAATCACATGTTATCTCTGTACCGAATCACAAGGTCCAGGCTAGGTATCTAGATGCTCTCACCCGAAGTTGATATTTGTATAACATAGGTCTTTGCTCCGAGCTGAAGACTGATTTGCTCTGTTGAGCATATCACGTTTCTTGATTGCCAGCTTGACCTTCAAAATAGAACTTCGCAGGAGATTTTGATACCAAAAATTATACGTATCTATGACATAGTTAGCGATATTCTTGGACAAATTACAGTATAACCGTAAGATTTATCGATAAATGTCTCATCACTGGCAGGCCACCCTGCAGTGTCAATATAAGCCAGCCAATTGTGCATGAGTCGGCAACATTTGCGGCTATTCAATAAGCTATTCCTCGTCGCAGATCGGTATCTGCCTACGGCCCATCATATAGCTCTAAAACAGTGCAATGAACCCTTATAGCAATAGAAATAAGAATGAAAATGTGTTAATCTACATTCGCGTGAAAAAGTTAACCAAAATAACAATACAAAATAAATCTATTATTAAATATTCATTCAACAGCGACCTCTTATGTTTGCAATGAAAAGTGTTGTAAATGTCATTGGAAAATAATTATTTGAGAAATAAAATTTATTATTTTTTTTTATTTTGACAAGTCCTCCGATTTCAAACCGCATTCCATTGTTCCATCACAACAACGCGTTCCGATATCGCGTGGCGCGTAGTGATGTGCGCATTATCGATAACGCTCGCTTTCAGATGCGAGTGCAGTGCCCTAACCAACCTCTGTAACGGTACGAGCCGTCAATCTCGAATCAACTATTTTACTTTTACCGCTGTCACAGGTTATTATCTATTATTTATGATCATAATCCAAGGTGGGAAGGTTGAGAATCTTTTGACAGTTCATTTGACGGGTTTGTGTGTTGTGTAAAGGTTTCTAGGTGTCAGATAGTTTGACGTATCGACCGGTCGTATACTCGGAGTTTAAACTCTGATTTGTTTTCTGTTCCTTATTTTTACTATCGAATGCAATATGTACTTAGATATCGACAAGTTTAAGAGTTTGTGATTTTAACGGATTCTTTTGGTGTTTGTTCCATTATGCTTTATTTGTGATATGATATGTACCATTTGACGATACGTTTTGTTTATATTAAAAAGATAATATGTTTACTATTAAACCTCTGGTCGGCTGGTAGAGATTCCTTGAAGGAATAAGTCCGCCTTTGCAAATCATGTAAGTTTTATACTTTGTAATTATGGATAATGCAATAAAGTTATACAAACAAAACAAACAAATCTCCTTATTAATAAGTTTGCATTTTTGAATTATTGATTTAGTAGAATACTTATTGCGTTGATGTTTTTATTTCAAAAGGATTTATTTTACTAGTTAACGTACTCGCGGAATTTGGCTTTGAAGCTTTTAGAAGGAAACAAATATTCCTGAGTATAAAAGTATCCTGAATCTTGATTTGTAGTAGTAATTATCATAGCGTATTTTATCAAAATCAGCTTTTTTATACAACGTCGGGAGGCATACACGCATACGGCCCACCTAATATAAAGCGGTTACCGCGGCCTATATACGCTTGCATTAAGTATGACTCGCCCGATGCCACCGCTGCCGCTTATAAAGCAACAAGGCATCTCATTAGGAGCTTACTGGTGATCTTACTCACACGCAGTAACACAAGAACCCTCTAGTGATTTGTTATTAAGGCTGCGGTTTTCTGTGAGGTGGAGGTACTTCCCCCGAAGAGCTGCTTTGATGCGCTAATCTACCTCTCTTAAAAACTGCCAGACCAAGACAAACTGACATGTTCATGCACACAAATGTTTGCCTGTGTGGGAATCGCACCCACGAGCGTTGGTGTCAAAGTATCGTAACAGCGCGTTTCTTCACTGCGCCACCGAGATCATGAAATGATATACTGATATCCTCCCAAAAGTGATATAGAATGAGTCAGACGGCCTTGAAACTTATATTAACAAAAACTAAATGTCGATCTTTGAATACATTTCTCTACAATTGGAAGTTAACAAAACCTGCGTTCTGTGAAATGAAATGCTGTAAAAATAAACAACAATATAACCCAATCCTATGTTTACTTTGCCATCAGATAGCCCATTGAGTAAATTCGTCGCTATAAAATATGAATGCGCACCGGCGCGGCGTAGCGTCAAAGTGTCTATAATAAAGCACAAATGACTCTATGGTCGAGTACGGGGGACATAGACATGCCCTATGCCTTACACTAAGGATTTTTACAAACTAGCGATTTTCTGTATAAAAAAAAATAATCGCAGTCCTGTTATTGTGTGAACGTGAGATTTAATTTTCAATGTGGTTACCGTAGCCTTTGAACGATTATAATAAATTATGTATTACTCGCGCGATGCCTTTTCTGCTGCTAACACAGCAACTCCTTAGAAGCTTACTGGTGTCTTCACTCACACGCAGGAACATAACAATCCTATATGGAGTTTTTAGATAGGCGGGCCTGCTTTGATGGACCCTACCTCGCTTAAAACATCCAGACCAAGACAAACAGATATGTTCATGCACACAAATGTTTGTCTTGTGTAGGAACCGAACCCAGGAGTATTTGTGTCAAAGTCGCGTCATTCACGACTGCGCCACTGAGCTCGCCAAAAGTTGATTTGGTATATGGGTTCATACTTACCTACTCAGAGTACTGCTATTGGAGCTTTTAATTTCTTCAAGCTCATTTGTGAAATCGAAGGCAAATAAAGCATTTAGGAGTGTAATTAGTTCGCAATTTTCTATCTTGCAAAATAGGGAACCAGCGAACTACATGGACCATATAATAATTGGTTAAGTGTAAACTAGACTGGACTTCCCTAACACAATTAGAAAAAAAAAACCGGAAATATCACATTCCTATGGGTGCTCCTTTAATTGTAATTTAATTTATATTGTGTTGTTTGTTATTTTAGTAGCAATAGAAATAAATAGTCTGTGAAAATTACCTAATACGATTCATGAGATGCAACTGACAGATAAACTGACGGACGGACAGTGGCGACTTAATAGTAATAGGGTCTTAATAGGGTCCTTTTCGTACCGTCTAGGCACGGAACCCTAAATATAAAAAATACAGGCATTCAATGTCTGCAACCGTTTTGAGACATTAATAGCATATACTTTAAGCAATCTTATACTTTAACGGTAGCATAGCAGGAAAGTCACTTGCTATGTTTACTTTATATATTTAAAAAAATAATTAATTAGCGACGAAGGCAAAGGAGAAGGAGTTCCATTCGTTAGATAGACTGGTGGTTTATCTAACGAATGGATAGACTGGTAGTCTATCTAACGAATGGAACTCATTCTCCTTTATCTTGGTCGCTAATTAATTAATTTTCAAGACAAAGGAGAAGGAAATCCATTCGTTAGATAGACTGGTGGTTTATCTAACGATTGGATAGACTGGGTAGTCTATCTAATGAATGGAACTCTTTCTCCCTTGTCCACCACCACCAGTCTACCGAACAAATGGAACTCTTTCTTCCTTGTCCACAACCACCAGTCTATCTAACGAATGCGTATCCTTTGTCTTGGTCGCTAATTAATTAATTTTCAAGACAAAGGAGAAGGAGTTCCATCCGTTAGACCACCAACCAATACGTCCACGAAATCATAAGCACTGCCAAAGATCGAAACAAAAGAAGAACGATCATCTGGCAAATAATTAGTGGACATAAGAAGGAGGATTAACTGGCACTTGACTATTACTGACTGAGTGACAGACAAGGCGAAGCCCATGTCGAAAAGGTCTAGAATAATCTTTTGCACTTTGAGAAAACGTCCCTTTTTGGTGATGAAAATGTCAATGGAAGATAATCCTTTCATCAGACTTATAGCTTCGTGAATACGCATATTATAGCCAGTGTACTGATGCCCTAATAACTGTTTGCGGCGGTTCCGTGTGGGCTGTTGTACACTTGCCTTCTATACCGTTAATATTCCCTTAATCTCCAATCGTACATTTGTTGCCGGCCTTAGACAATGCGTCCGATGAATTATGTCCGTATTTGCAAATGTCACGGCTTGTTGTTATGATGTTTCTTTAGTTTTACACGATTATATGTGAAACTATTTACAAATATACGTTATTTATTGTCTATCTTATTAATTCAGGCGTCCGGACGATAGAACTCCGATGACGTTACATTTTTTTTAATACAACGTCGGAAGGCATACAAGTATACAACCCACCTGTTGTAAAGCGGTTACCGTAGTCTAACAATGCAATATATTAAGTATCTCGCGATGCCACTGCTGCTTACGCAGCATCTCCCTAGGAGTTTTCTGGTGACCTAACTCACACTCAGGAATACAATAACACTCCAGTTGTTATTTGGCTGCGGGTTTCTATGATTTGGAGGTACTTTTCCAGACAGGCTGCTTTGATGGATCTTACCTCTCTGTATCGACATGGTACTGTAGCCCATGAATAATTAGAATTCTATGAGTATATCGTTTACATGCGGCTATATGTCGATCTGTTCTTGGTAAGGATTTCCCTCTTTTGTTTATAAAAAAAATCATATTAGGTATCTGTGCAATAAGAATCTGTTGCGTCCACTAATTCTTTGAGTTTTGATGACTTTACTAACAACTTTTATAAAACTATGAACAGGTAAAGTTATAAACAAATGATTTTGAAATATCTGCGGCTCAGCCTGACATTGTTGAGAAAAAAAACGAGCGAATCTTACTGTAGTCGCATATGATGTGTAACGTCTGACATCTCACCATGACAATAAACTTAAATTAATTGCCAGCTAAATATAAACAAACACAACTGCTTACACGTCAAGAACAATAATGAGCTAAATCTGATTTACAGATATCTTTTTATCGCAAATCTGATGAAAATACTGTAGGAAACACATGCGGTATAGGAATTGTAGACTCGAGTCATTCAATGATCTGCCTTCAGATTCAGGCTTCGAAATGGCCTTGCGGATGTACCTACTCTATCGCCTTTAATACGCAATGTACTGTTCCCTTAAAAATTAAAGTTACATTATGAGAGGTCATGAAGCTCATATAATTGAAATGGAATATTAATACCACCCAAGTGATGGGCGTTCTCGTATCGGTACCGTAAAATTTTCGCTACAGGGATGCACCTGCATTCTATTCGAATAATTATCAATACATCACCGGTACAGCCCTTTCCTTGTCGGACGCATCGTTCCGTTTGCGCAAAACGGTGTATATTAATTTAAATATCGAGATATCCCTAAGAGATACCGATTATATCGATTAGTAGGCAATCTTGATATCGTATATTCGAGTAGAATAGCGGTATTCTAGTCGAGGCCATTGTTAAGGACGGGAAATCTAAAGTCCCACTTCGTATAACAAGCTAATTCAATGCAATGTGAATGGATATATATTTAAGAGAACATAACTTTAGATTTGTAGAGTTATAGCATGCCGATAATCAGCTGGAAGTAGCTGTAGCTGGTTTGACTTGAAATATAGGTAAGTATGTATGTACATATATATCACGTAGGTAACCAAAAAGCTTTTTATAAGAAGTTAGAGTTTAAGCAAAATATAACCACTGTATGATGTCTACTTATCCTTGTAGTCCTTTCTACATAATCATGTCGTTTAGAATTAGCATCACGCGTAAAGTGACGTTTTTTTTTTTTTTTATTAAATATATTAATGCGTAGTCTTGTTTTTTAAAATATCTTCGACATCATCCGAGCATTAATTCTAATCACTTCTAAAGCTTTCGCTTCCGGTGCCGCCTTCCTTCTTTCACTTCGCGCGGTCTTCGGCATGCCTTATAGTGAGACCATTGGTACAGCACTTCTTGGGCCTACTCCTTCTACCGGGAACCAGCGGACGTGGCGTGACCAGATATTTCTTCCTCACGTATCTAGCCGTGACGTGATCGTATCAGCGTAGGGACACTCTTGCAGTTTGTCCGTTTATATCACGACACGAAGGTTACTACGAATGCGGGAGTTCCTTATACAGGCCTTCCGCGTAACTCGGTACATCCACCGAAGCATATTCGTCTGTATGACACGCATCTTCTGCTTGAGTCGCTCAAGTACCGGCCAAGCCTCGCTACAAAAGTTTTTTTTTTTTTTGTAATATGTCGGGCAATAATTTTCTGTTTTCTATCTATCTATCTATAACTTCACGCCAAATCCCTTGCGAGGTAGGCAGAGAGAACCGAGCACCACGTGACTCGATCCTTACATATCTCACTCGCTTCTTTAACATTCATTGCTCTTCTCATGCACGCACGCCGGTTTCTAGGGCTACAAAAGTTTTTTTTTTTTTTGTAATATGTCGGGCAATAATTTTCTGTTTTCTATCTATCTATCTATAACTTCACGCCAAATCCCTTGCGGGGTAGGCAGAGAGAACCGAGCACCACGTGACTCGATCCTTACATATCTCACTCGCTTCTTTAACATTCATTGCTCTTCTCATGCACGCACGCCGGTTTCTAGGGCTCCTGACATCACCTTCTGATAGAACATGACCAATTTGTAAGTCTTGGCCTTCCCCGGCTCCTACATCCTTCCACTTTTGCATTGTATATCTGCTTCGTCATTCTTTCATCTTGCATTCTTTCTATATGCCCGAACCATCGGAGCATAGCATTTTCTGTTTTCAGTTAATAATTATTTGTTTTCTGTACAGGGTTCAGCTCTCTTTAGAATTACTTCGGGGATGATAACTTCTAAATCAGAAGTAACATAATATTTAATGTATTTGGAATTTACAAAGATATATTCATATATTTTTTAAACCTCTTCCATTGATTCTTTGTGATGTATCCTTTTAAATGTCATTCGTGAAAAAAGGAATGACAGGTTACATCGTAAGTCGTCTGAGCTCAGGCGTTTGGAGGGTGATTCGATTAAGCTATACGAAATACTAAAGCAAGATTTTGAATTTGTACGAAAGTATTTCTTTAAAAGTGGAGAAATTGGCATATTCTTTGGTTTATTAAAGAAAACAAAGATTTGAAGATTGAAGTCATAAGAATAGTTTTTAGTACACTCGAAGATAAAACAATCCAAAATTAGTTGCAAATTTTTCATAATAAACGATACATTCCTTTAGTATTACAAATTTATCTATTTTCACGCCAAGTCACATGAATAATAGTAGAATTAAATAATGATAGTGTTAAGTTAATTAAATTTCCTAATTAATTAAGTTTCTAACTAGAATAAAGTGAAATTATATGCTGAAAACAATTTTTATATTTATTTAAAAATGGTATTTATTGAGAAACCCTATTACTAGTATTATCTGAACCTATATCCTTACATTTTTCTTTCAAACGCAGCACACATAAAAAGGCATTAAAGCATTATCATCATCATCTATTCATACCGTATTCGTCCACTGCTGGACATAGATCTCCATAGAGCCATTCGCCTCCATCTTGTGCTATTTGCATTCCTCGACTCCCCACGAACTCTTGAGGTTGTCGCTCCATTTAGTATAGGGTCATCTCACGCTGCATGTTCCAGTATACCCTATTCGAGACCCTCTCTTCACCAGCGATTGTCGATATTACAAACTATGTGGCCGGTCTAGTGCCACTTCAGTTTGCTTATTCTTTAAGCTAACTAATGTATCCACATTAGTTCATTAAAGTGTACATGTCATAAATGCCTCAATTGACTATAAGTGACCACACCCGTGATATTACTGACTTACAATTTGTTGTTTACATTATTATTGCAGTATGAAACTTACCGCGATTTGTTTTTCTATTTCCTCTATATTTTGTCGACGTGGTCATTCCGATATCCCGTGACCAACGACGCCGAAATATCGGGGAAGTATAAAAATAAATCCTGGTAAGTCCCGTACATACAATAATTATTAAGGTACTTTCTTTATAAAACGATGTCCAATGATTCATTTTTTCACCAGCAACGTCATTATTTTCCTTTTCTCTATTTATTTATCTTCACCATTATTTTCCTGTTTACTTGCCACCTCTATCTAGTAGTGAAAAAATTCTTGAACATGTTTAGGTACACAGCGAATCACACGTTTAGATTGGTAAATGGAGCTTACGACTCAATAATTTAATGTTTTAACGCATGAATCGATCGATGTGCGATTTGATCTAAAGAATGAGTTATCAATCATTCATTTATTACATTGTCGAGTACGACAGTAATCGGATTATAATCTGGTACTTTTTGTTACATAACGGGAAAATTAATTTGTTAAATGAGATAATATAGCTTTGTTAATGGCTATTATTTCATGAAAGTAAATAGTTTTTACACTTAAATCTCATGTTAAATGCTAAAGAGAGGTATAAATCCATGTTCACTCCACTTCTGAAATGTGTGCATTCCTTCAGTATCACTATATCCTACATGAATAGATAAAGTGGATGGCCTCAGAAGGCAAGTCGAAGTCGTTGTTAATGAAAAGAGTGTGCTGTGTAAGAACCCAGCGTGTGGCACTTCGTTCTCTCTGTCTTCCTTCTACTACTACGGAACTTCGTAATTTAAAAAGCAGTGAATTTAAATTTTGGATTTATAGAATGCACAGGTGCCTCGCGATGCACCATCCGCGTAGATTTTGGCTTTTAAAGTTTTATATAGGTACTCGAGATATTTTCTTGATAACAATTAAATTACATGTTAATGAAGAAGAATATATTACTTGTATATTTGTGTGATAAATTCTTTCATCCGCTTTCGCGGGAAAGAGTAACAAACACTCCTACATCCTGACAAACTTTCACATTTATAATGTTAGTGAATATTGCTGTTAGTGGCAAATGAGGCAAGATGGCCAATACAGATACTTACAATACTTGAGTAATTCTCATTCCCAAGTTATTGCATCCATGATAGTACAGTAACCGCTTATCGCGTAGACTGTATAATGTTTTTGCAAACTCTTCTGCATAAAGCTATGCCGTTTCCCGTTAAGTTGTATTAGCAGGATCTACCACTGCTAAGTCTAAGGATTTGGCCAAGATTCTGATTTCGACATAGAGCGATTGCGCTCAACCCAGAGGGAAATCTTTTACCAGACCTTTCTTAGGTTAGATCATGTATCTTTCGAAATATATTTTCTTCGACGTGAGTACAGGTTTCCTCATGATTCCTTCACCGCCGTGCATGTTTACCACATACAAATATGTACACAAGTCCGAAAACACGAAGTTCGTGGTACATTCTCATATCAGGATTCGAACAAGGGGCCTCCTCTAATACAACTGATATATTTACAAACTGTTGTAAATTATAAAATAGGTTATCGTGAGTTTATAGTGCTTATATGACGAATCTCGAAGGTGTCATTGCGTGTTACATACACGCGTGTATCGCGTGTATGTAAATACGTAATCTATCACGCAAGTCAAGCAGTGTCGAACATAGACTGCCAGTGGATTATAATGTTTATCCTGGGTCATCCATGCTTCAGAGCGAACGTTAAGGAGTACGTATTGGTTGTTAAATAACAGTTGTTAAACCAGTTCTGCTACCTTTGAGTCTGATGGCATGAAAACTGACTTCCGTAAACTGTAAACTCGCAGTAGAGCATTTTGGCGGAGTGTATTCCAAGCACATATGTAATTTGTGCAATGTAGTTACAGAGAAGTCAATCCATCTTGGAAAATATCATAATGGTGTGAATAAAATAAGAAAAAGAGGCTGTTTGTATGCGGAAACTTTCTACTCTACATAGGCAACTCTATTTAACTCGAGCCCGGCTAACGCTGTCAACTATTGTTTGCGGTAGAAATATAGCAAGATTTGTGTGTGGCACATTTCACAATTCAGAAAGTGTAGTGCAGTAAATAATATTAACACATCGCGATTGGGCCGGGAACGGGTATAGCCGGCATTTGCGGAAAGCACGATCGCGGTATTTTGTTTTAGGGTGTAGTGCTAGTCACAGCGGAAACAAATTATTTATTTCGTTGACTGAATACTTTCATATTTTTTCAAGAGCTTCAAGATGGGTAAGATCAATCACAGAACATATGTAGGTGTAGTAGTTCTTTGTAGTCTGTTTGAAGTGTCTCCCTGGTTACTAACGCATTCACACATTCTGAGTATACTCAAATTGTATTCGGAGCCGTTTTAACTTATATTCATCTAATCTAAATAAGAACCAAGTTATGTGGTGCCATTCAGTTTCCACTGCCTATAGAGCTAGGTTATTTGTGTTAAGATATAGATTACATTTATTACATATATTAGAAATAAATTGATTATAAGACCTTTACGTAAAAATAGTTTTATTTAAGTAGTTTTTATGAGAAAGATGTACATAAAAACTACTTAAATTGTAGTTTTTATGCACTTACATCTTTTTCATTTAATATAGATTTCTCGAATATTTCGTCGTGCATTTAGATATGTTTAGTTATGTGCCTTATATTTCAAAGAATTTTGTATAGATTTCATGGGGCTGATTACTTCACATCTCATAAGTAAATAATAATGAATTAGAGACAGTAAGGGGGATTCGTAAAAAACAGAAATTAAGAGGTTGTTACAGAGCGTCGGCAACTGAGTTATGCCGCTCTTATTGTAAGTTGCGCGTCCATAGCCCAAATATTTCCTTAAGATATAAAAACAAGAACCTTATGTATCGCTTAAATACCGACCCCACCTCAACATTAGCTTGTTTCCATTTGATTACAGACGAAAGGGGTTCTGGCCTTTTGAATACCCTGCAGATATTTTAACACATGTAGGTTAAATACGGGCCAAAATGCATGTTAGATTTGTCATAAGCGCAATTTATTAGTCTTGTTAACATGTTTATTGGCCTTTGAGTGTGTTAAGTACTATTGCATGGATAAGGACCTTTATGGAGATATTTAACATAGAGGCAGAGTTTTGAACAAGGTCATTTGAAGCATTTCATTTTCACCGTTTCTAATATCAATGCAAATATCAACTTGGGCATCTTTGGTTCATTGAAATGATATTGGTAATAAAGTATAGAGTATTCGTATCAAATTGTTCAGTTCATATTTTATTGAAAAGGATTTCAAGTGAACAGCATTAGAGGGTTATGTTGCATAGACAATAAAATGGAAACGTTTCTCTTTGTGCATAAAAAAACACATAACGCACAAAAATCAGAAATAAAAATAACACAAAGTTAGATTTTTTTACGACCAACATTTCCCTTTCGTCATAGAACCACACGTGCAGGCTTGCGATGTCATCATTCTGTTGAGGACATTTTTCTCGCATCGTAGCATATGAACGTCTACAATACAAAGAGTATAACTCGTCACGTTTCAAACCCTTCTTTAGAAACTTACTGGTAATATTACCCACTCGCAGGAATACTACAACCCCAATGTATGTTGTTATTAGCAGTCCTCCGTTAGGTTGAGACACCTTCCCAATCGATTTGCTTGTTGAATATCGCTGATTCTTCACCTTACCCTATGCTTATTTACCATTTTCTTCCTAGCGTTACCCCATTACCTAATCCGTTAGGATTGGCGGACTCCGCTGCCTAAGTACTTGACGAACATGTGGATTTTTACATGGAGCGATTGTCGTCAGACCTCTACATCCGAGAGGCAAAAGAGGGTTTTGGAAATATAATTTCATTGATGTGCCGGTTTCCTCACGATGTTTCCTTTCACTGCCGACCAAGTGATAATTACAAATACGAGTATGTACTTTTTTTATACCACTAAGGTGGCAATCAAGCATACGGCCAGCCTGATGGTAAACAGTTACCGTAGCCTATGGACATTTGCAACGCCAGGGGTGTCACTCATGCGTTGGCGACGCTCTAAAAACCACTTGACGCATTTCTTGAAGAATTCCATGCTGTAGTCCCTTGGAAAAACCTGGCTGGGAGCTCATTCCACAGCTTGAGAGTTCTCGGAAGAAAACTTCTCTGGAACCGCACAGTACGCGACCATTGCGGTTCCAGAGAAGTATTTGTTTCGTATTTGTTTTTATTTTTATTGTTATTTCGTGTTTTTGAATTTATTGGTACACGCCAGGATTCTAACCGGGGACCATTAATAGGCTGGTTCTTTATCCACTGGGCTATTACTACTCAATACTAATTTAACATCTGAGCCGTAGAAAATATCTTAATTCACTGTGAATTTAATTGCAATCTTTTAAGTCAAAGAGCTAATATATTAACTTAAAAGATACGATAACGAATGTAGACATAAAAATACGGACGATTCGCCGATAGTTAGCCGTTTACAGCTTTTCTCTAGATTTATTTTAAAACAGTTATATAAATGTCAGCGCAAGTGGCCTAACTCTGGGGAAATAATTTAATCTGTCCATAGTCGTAAATATTGAACACATTCCGTTTGTAGAACACCCCTTGCACGGCGGGAAGGTTTTATTTGATAAGCGGAAGCGATATTTATTTACTAAACCACGTTAATAATGTAAGAATTAAATATGAACACTGTTATTTCTTAACGATGTCTACGAAAACATTATGTATTCTCGTTTTCATATTTCGGTGGCCTGTAAAGAATATTTTTTTTTAGATGTGTGTATACACTGTGTAGCTAAAAATAAGTCATGACAAAATATACTTGTTGTGTACTACTATAACGTGTTGATATGTGTTAAGATCCTCCTTACTTTATTTTACGGTATTGACATTATTATCCCGAATAAATTTCAAATATAATTTACACTCACCACATGAGTATTAATTTTATTATCATATATATTGGTTCATATACAATGCGAAAGTGGAAGGATGTCGGCTCCTGCCGACGAAGGCCAAGACTTACCTACCATGATCAAATTGGTCGTGTTCTATCAGAAGGTGATGTCAGGAGCCCTAGAAACCGGCGAGCGTGCATGAAAAGAGCAATTAATGTTAAACAAGCGAGTGAGGTATGTAAGGATCGAGTCACGTGGCGCTTGGCTCTTGGCAGGAATTTGGCGTATATATATATATATATATATATATACATATTTTTTATCCTTTGGTGTACTAACAATATTTGGGTGCAGTAAAATTATTGATGCTTTTTCATCTGGAAGATAAAAGATACGCAGGCTACACACATCTACTGCTTTATATATTCACGTTACATAAAACAATAGTATCTATCACTTGAAAACATCGCAATCACTAAAGAAATTTAGAAAATTTAGAAAATTCAGGCGTATTCGTCTGTTTAAGAAAACCTGACTAAAGTATGTGCCTAAATGTTATATCCACATAATACAACAATCCACACATTTAATTTGTTTCATTTTTACTGTTATTAGTATTCATTGAAACACCATCCGCTTCCGCTTATAACCCACGGCACCTCGTTATAAAGTCTGTTGAATTGCTAAATGGCAACGCAATACGTGGATATTCTGCCTAATAAATTGCCGCTGCATCTTGTAAAACTTAACAATACATATTTTAAACTGAAACACGTTTATCTGCTACAATTGGTTTTGGTTCAAACTATGCCAGATAGAGTACTGTTTATTAATATTATTTTACTTTGATGAGTTTAATTGCCTCACTGTGCCTATTAATATGCTCAGCAACAACAAATTATTGGCGCAAAAAAATATATTTTTTTATGATAATGGAACTACAAATTTACGGCTTTCGGATTTTTTTTACTTGCGCTACATGACATTACTTCTTATCAAATTTCATGATTCTAGGTCAACGGGAAGTACCTTATAGGTTTTGATTCCCTTGCGAGTTTCAAAATATGCGCATAAACGAGGCATAAACAGCCGCATCTTTTGATTGCGTTGACTTAGAAGTTTGATGTTTTTACTGCTCTAAGGGACTGCAGACCTGTGTATTTGATCTTGACTGACAGACTGACAACAAAGTGATAAGGGTTCCGTTTTTCCTTTAACGTACGGAACCCTAAAAATGTGAACTGCATCGCGGTAAAAAAATATATTTTTTTTTATGGGATAATCTTAAACAGCTCAGATTATCAACATTTGAAAAATACACTAGGTACATAATGTAAACATACATACTAATTATAAACTGTTGGTATAATACTCGTAATTCATACGCTCGTAACATGGAAGAATAAGTGGAATTTGACATTATGTAACCGAAACATGTGTATTACCTCGTTTTTGTGATTAAATAAATCTTACCTTATCTAACAGGAGAATTCCGATAGGTCATTAGAGTCATACATGCAGTACCGCCATCTGTTTTCTTGAACCATAACTAAAATTATGAAATTCTTAATACACGTTTCCAAATGGACTTAAACTCAACGTTCTGTGGCCAATTTATTTCTAGCACGTATTTGAAGATAACGCGGTATATCAAAAGTTAAGTTTACGGCGGTTGCATGCGTAATATTCATAAAATAAAGATTCAACTTGAATTTTATGTTTAAACTTTTTAGAGCAGTTTTATTTTGTTATAATTGCTGAGCGAGAATATTTTAATTTTATATATTTTCATAGAAGTGTTTGTATTATTATGTCTAATTGCAATTGGTAAGAGTATAAGCACATAAATTCAAAGATTTCTTTTTACAATTTGTCGACAGATTCAGTAAGGACAGAATTATAAAAAAAATCATTTTTTTTCCTGAGTAACATGTTAACAACTTCTCCGTCCCCCATGAATGTTTGTAGTACAAAACATGTCCGCTGCAATGCAATAGAGTAGCAAAGATTTCCTTTTTTATTTACAGCAAGATTCAGTAAGAAAAGAATATTGTCAGATACAGGA
Source organism: Pyralis farinalis (assembly GCA_947507595.1). Lineage (NCBI taxonomy): Eukaryota > Metazoa > Arthropoda > Insecta > Lepidoptera > Pyralidae > Pyralis > Pyralis farinalis. The sequence goes on along the minus strand of OX382271.1, from coordinate 33,193,485 downwards.
ATATTACTATTTTTTTATTTCTCCCATGCAGTATATTAGAGCGGTTTCCAAATTATTTCTGAGTAACGTATTAATCTCTCATTACCCGCGGGCCGCTTTTTCGCCAAGAAATGTATGGGAAAACGTATATAACGGGGTCTCACAGGTTAGCAACCTTTTACATCCCACCCACTGCTGCTGACACAGTAACTGTTCAGCTACTCACTTGTAACTTCATTTACTCGCAGGAACACAACAACCCTCAAAAGGATGAGTTCGAGTGAGGTCTTTTGTAAGGTAATGGAACTTGTTCAATAGAGCAGCTACTTTAGAGGGCTATCGCGAAAGAGAGGTAGGGCGCCTACCTCTCTTTCGTGATAGCCCCGTTTGTTAATGGTTGTACCTTGTGGGTAAGAATGATTTTGACACAATGGATGATGGGTGACATAGGTACACATCATATGTATTATTATTGAAACAATTTATATACTATCGAAATGAGATAATATAAAAGTAACTGTTGTACTGCGCTCCAACGGATGCTTTTCAAAAGTTTACAGAGGCGCTAGTGGTCCGTATTTACTACTCATTCAAAACATACCTCGCACTTGAGTGACTCTAATACTAATATTTTGCTCGTTTATTGTAGCGTATCGTTCTACACAAGACATCTTCTTCTTTAGGAGGTCTTAGAGATCCATTTCAAAACTATACGAATTACATTCAGCGGATAGAGATCGCACTAAAAAACAACAAATACTATTTAAAAAAAAACTCACTTTATTGGTCCATGTCCATGCTATTTGGTGCAGTGCCTATTAAAATGCGTGTTACAATTTTCACCACACAATAGTGGCATAAAAATTGTAAAAATACAACACTACAACAAAATGAAACAATTGTAAATACGAAAATATGTTACAATAAATTTCTTATATTATTATGACAATCCTAACGCTCGTACGCTCGTGAAGGTAAATTATGAACACAAAGGAATTGCACTATTGCGCACGTGTGAGTAAGGTGCTATTTTAGAATGAATAAATATGAATACAGTTCTCTGAAACTTTTTAAATCGTCGGCATTCCTTCGAGACCAAAGGAGTGCTACTTCTATACGTCAATTGGTATTATGATCTATGTTGTGACTAAAGATGATGCTAGCTGTGTATTGCTTCTACTGCTGTCGAAACAGGGACTTTCACGTATCCTCTTCTCCAGCTATCTATAATGATCGCCAAACTCCAAAGGAAAGTCTGCTCTTAGATCTATGAATAGTCTAAATTTTTCATCATCAACATAGATACATAAATGATCACGAAACTTTATGGCTGATGCGGTGATAGTGTTTGCCGGAACGTTAAGTTGCATGACGGCAAGCATATGTAGCTTGTGATAACAATTACACATCACGACTATGAGAACGTTATGATGTCAAATTCTTATTTTGGTCCTTATTTTTGGTTTCGACACGACTTTACTACTACAGAGATGACCGTACTAACTGTACTGAAAGTGGGGCTTTGGTTGTTCAATTCAAATTCAAATTACAGGTTGAAAGTTACACAACGAGTGATGTAGAAAGCTATGCTCGCGATTTCTCTAGGGATGATGATGAAATTTGATGGACGATCAAAGCTATGCTATATAACCATCAAAGTCACAAGCTAAAGTGATAGTTGCCATATCTGCCAAATGAGCGATAGCTGATGGGAATGAGGTCCTAGAGTGGAGATCGCGTACAGGAGGCTGATTGTCTCTAGATGGACTGATGATCGCTAATGTAACCCGAAGTGTTTAGACAGTTCCCGTTGGCTAAGACCGAAGCCATATTTCTCTGAAGACTTGTGCCTGGAACGATTCTGTCCTTTCTTGACAATGTATTCAAAAAGCACGTCAAAAATACTTTCTGGAATATGGCTTATTATATAATTGATGAATATGTAACTGACAAAAATGTCTATAAATACTTCAGCATAGACAATCTTTTCTTAATAATTTATAATTCTACCATTCGATATCGTTATTGTACCAGTATGCTGACGTGAATTTACTGTAATATCTAATTGATAATTAGAAGAGACCTATATTGGCAAGTTTCTTTTGGCATTTCTTCTTTGCCAATTGTCATTTCCAAAAGCTAGCAGATATATTTAAAAAAATATATTTAGGAAAATGTAAGACATGTCTAAGGGCAATGGAAAATTAGCAATGGCAAATAAGGATTTTTTATTTATATTTTTCTTTATCCCGAAGAATGAGTAAGTTCTTCAAGAATCTGGAGATCAGTTACTACTTTATCCTCGGGGGTAGCAATAGATGGCAAATCATGTTACTGGCATCAATCGTGCCGTACACTTATAGGCCACCCAATGAAAGTGCATAGGACTAGTATAAATGTATTTTTTAGTTAGTATTTACTGCTATTTACCCATGTTATGTGCGTGAACACAAGATTTCTTTTTTTGTTTGTATTTTAGTACCTACTCGTCTCAAACAAGCCACATTGATGGATTGGTTTGTAATCCATGCGGTCGTATGTAAGCGTGTGTATGAACGTTGTTTATTTTAGGTATAACTCATATGCCTCATAATTTTTGATTTTAATACTATGTGATACTGAAAAATATACGTAATATGTTATATTCAATTTTAGACAGTGATAAAAGATGCAACTTCTTATTTATCTCGACAATTACTTCCAAATAAGTGAGATATCTCCCTAGCATTTACCGGTTTCATAATCTGTTAGGATTGGTGGAGGTCTGTTATTTAAGACAAAGGATTTGCTAAAGATACTGGTTTTGACATGGAGCGACTGTGGTCAGAACTCCACAACCCGGTGGTAAAACAAAAACCCACATGCTTGAGTCCCATGACTTCGAAATACAATTTCTTTAACGTACCAGTTTCCTCATGATGTTTTCCTTCATCGCCGAGTAAGTGAAACATTCCCACACTAGGCTTCAAACCATGATAAGTCGGTTATACAGGATGGTAGTTTAACCACTGGGCAATCATTCCTATTTTACCAAATATGTGCTATGTATAAGTACACAGATATATCTAGTCGTCTGCACTAAAGCGATGTGTCAAAACCCGCTAGTAATGGCCACATTTATTCTATCAGACGTCTATTCACAGACAATTACGCGGATATCCGTTCAAGAGATGGTAATAAAGCTTAATAGATGCCAATAATTGTTATAATAATTATGGGGTATGGTGTCTATGCACGTATTAAAAACGGTAAATATTGTAAGATTTTTATATTTTTTTTATACAACTAGATTGGCAACAAGCATGCGACTCGCATCAAATAAGTAAGCAGTCACCGCAGCCTATTGACGCTCGCAATACCATGGGGATGTTACTCGCGCGCTGCCAATCTTGTGGCCTAAGGCTGTTTCGTCACAGTACCCAGTAATTTCCCTGTGATATCTCACCCTTCAAACCGGAACACAGCTATATAAATATAGCTGTTTGGCGGTAGAAATAGGTGCCACAGAGGTAGCCATGCAGACGAATTTTGTACAAAATCTGGTAAATATTTTGAATGAAACAATTTTTAACGGAAGTATCGCGTATCACCTGCTTGGGATCCAGTTCTAAAAATAATCAAGTCACAAACTCAGAGATCTACTCAAAAACATTTGGACACCGTGAGCGATTTTTGCGTGAATCGGAACATATATAATTAATCCATCCATGTCGGTAGATGTAATAATTGAATAACCAATGTAAGACAAATGTCACCTTAGTCTTCCTGCGACCACGGACGCTGCAGAGCATTCGAAACGTCAGGTTCAACAAAATAAATAAAATACGCGATACTTCCGTTAAAAATTGTTTAATTCAATGTGTAACAATCGCGAAAACCTAAGACAATACTCTGATAAATATTACTTTGGTAGGCATTGTTTGCGTCCCGTAGAAGTATGAAAAATACATATGGCTAGATGTGAAGCGGTTATAGGATTTTTTGTATTAATATAGGCGATACTTTTTGTAATAATACATCGCGAGGCAATGACAACCACACGGGCCACCTGTTGTAAAGCGGTTACCACAGCTTATGAACGCTTATAATACATTAAGTATTACTCTCGCGATGTCACCTCTGCTGCCAACATAGCAAGAGTTCTTAGGAGCTTACTTCACTCACATGCAGGAACTTCACAACAACCCTGCAGTGAGTTGTTGTTTGCCTTTTCTGTAAGGTGGATTTACTTCCCCAAACGGGCTGCTTTGATGCACCCTACCTCTCTTAAAAACACCCAGACCAATACAAACCTACATGTTCATGCACGCAAATGTATGGCACGTGTGAGAATCGAACACACGAGTGTCGGTGACAAACTCGCGTTATTAACCACTGCGCCATCGAGCTCCGTCAAAAAAATATACGAATGCTCTCAACACAAAAAGCTGTTTAAGTTACTCGTGGGAATACTACAATTCTCAAGGGCGTTGTTATTTGGCTGCAGTATTCAATGAAGTGGGTGCTACCTCAGTCGCGCCACTCATTAGTTAATACAGCTGCGCTCTACATCGTCAGGATGTATCTCGTGCAGTTGACGTTGGCTCATACAGGTTTGATGAATAAGTGCATGTACATTTTGTAAACGTATATTTTTAACTAGCTACTTCGCACCCAGCTTCGCACGGGTGATCCAATCGTTACCAAACTTCTCAGGATCACCTGCTGGGCTAACCTGAAGATTCACTGAAAATTTCATCAAAATCTGCCCAGCTGTTTTTGACTCCATAGAGGACATACAGACTAACATTAATTTTTATATTTATAGATAGGAAGATATACAAACTAGTGATGTATCACTAGCTCCTAGAAAACCCCAGCGGAATAGCTCCCATAGGGCTTTGTACTCCTGGAAAAAATTGAAAGGTACTGAATTACCAACGGGAATGGTAATACTCGATAGTCTATGCGATGCAAACATTCATCGACTATAGGTACAAATTCGCCACCTAAGTGATTATATCATCACTTAGGTGGCGAATTTGTTATTTTGTAAAAGAATGTATTCACAAATTTCTATTAAGGCTCAATATATTTTTTTATACTAGGACGGATAGCAAACAAATACACGGGCCGCCTTATGTGAAGCGGTTGCCGTAGCCTAAGATCGCTAGCAACAAAAAGAATGTCGCTAGCGCGTTGCCACCCCTGCTGTCAGCACAGCAACTTCTCATCTTCTGGTAACCTCACTCACTCGCAGGAACACAACAACCCTCCAGGGAGTTGTTATGACCATTAGGTTAGTAAAGTATTGCTTTCATTTATGGATTGAAACCGATTCAGGTTTCGTATGCTTGTTGAGGTTAGTACAAAAAATGCCCACTCTTCTCGTATGCATTATAATTCCACCGTAACAACATCCTTTATCACTCTGTTTCAAATCTGACGTGCCGGATAATATAGCGCTCTCTTTGACACTTGCGTTATCTGTCTACAAGTCACAAAAAACGTGAGGGGACTCATAATAATGACTTAATTAGCCAAAATATATGTGACAGCCAGTGAAGCGGCTTTATGTAACGATAATGATCGAAAATTGGATTAAAATTGTGTTTTTTCGGATTTATGTCCATATATATATTTATCACTTGCTCGGCGGTGAAAGAAAATATAGTAAGGAAATCCACATGTCGAAGAAATTATAACCCTATTTAAGAAAAGGTCCTGATCTGACATCTGACGGCATTGAGTGCCATGTCAAAATCGGTATCTTTGAAAAAATCCTATGCTTTGGTCGCTGACTGTGATAGTCCTAATGGATTAGGTAACGGGATATAGCTAGATAGAAGAGTTATCAAAAATAACAAAGCGGATTAATAGGTAGCTATAAAAAAAAAATTAGCATCTGTATCTAACCGAATCGGCCGTCTGTATATCATTAAATTACTGCAGCATATAAGTATAATATACATATATTCTTAAGACATTAGTTCAACGTTTCTCATTAAAGTACAGAATTATGCATAAAATTGTCTGTACACATAATATGTGTAATATATTAATAATATGTAATATATTAAAATATATTAATATTACTATAATGGCCAAAGAGTTACGAAAGAAGTGTACAGGCAAGAGTGAATGGTGATGTCGGGAGAAGCCGCCCTAGACGCACATATATAGATCAAATTGGTGATGTGTTGAAAAAGGGCCAAATCAAAAGTACCCAAAACCGAAGAGCATGCATGAAGAGGTTGATGAGTATGGAAGAAGCGAGAGTGGTATGTTTGGATCGGTGCACCTGGCGTTCTATAGTCTCTGCCTACCCCAATGGGAGACAGGCGTGACCGTGGGCGAGACGATATGTATGTATGTAAATTTTCTTATAATATGTACATATAAAATTTACGATACGATTTGTTTTTAAATTTCAGTGTCCCATTTTATTAAACGCACGTGATTTGGTTGAATTGTTCAAAATATTAAGTTCATTGAAATTACTGTTTATATAACATAAAGAAATAAATATGACGCTAAGGTAATTTTTTTTTATATTGTTTGGCAAAAAGAAATTTCTTTGTGTAGCAGAAAAGTATACAACTAATACAGCTCAAGGATTCATAGAAGCAAAGAAAAATAGATAGAGATAGAGAATTTATGGTAAATTTTTAAGAAGTTGACTCTATAACTACTTCCAACTTAGTGCACTAGACTAGTCTGATCGTACCACATTTTTATAGTATCATTAAGATCACACCAAATTGAAGGTCAAGGTACACAAATCAGAAAGGTTGTAAATTCGGTTCCATAAATCTTACTATAAAGGTACATACAGGTGTCCTATTAAAATCATGTTAAAAACGTTAACATTCTTTTAAACAAAACACAAAAATGTGGTATCATTAGTCAAAGTCTCATTTAACTCACTTAAAAACTCGGACACATAAATTAATAGAACAGCGCTGCTAGATTTATTGCTACTAGAATATCATAGACCTAATGCAGCCTCTATAAAATTTATGGACTGACTTACGTATAGTCTTTTAAACCGGACATTTTGCAATGTGTTTGTGCCTATAGTAACTAATACCCGGCTACCTACAAGCAATTTGGTATTATATCAGCATGCATTAATGAGCAGTGTTTCTGAATATGGTAGTGGCAATTTATGAGAGCATAGACTATCCCATTATGAAAATTATATACGAGAATTGTAAAGGTACGTATGTTATAGTTGATAAAAAAATATACAAGAAATTAGTAATTGCCAATATCGTTTCTGTACATCTACATATATCACACGTTAACAACACTAAGAGAACAAGAAGAAGGCAAAATGATACGGAGTTTTGTTCTAGTTTGTGCCTTAAACTTTACTTTACTCAGACGTGGACTATTGCCTACGAATATCTTTAAACCCCTCAGTCGGCAGCCGCTCAGCATTTTCCTTTCAGATAATATCGTCCTCGGTATGTTACAGTTAACTTGCACAAGCTTAAGCATTCTATTGCTATAGCATGTATAGTATAAAGACTGCTATCAGGCTCCTTATTAAGTTGAAAATGATTTAATTTTATCTGAATGCAGTCTATAACTTTAAGACCTATGCATTACATAAGCGAATTCGCAATTTTTGACAGCAAAATGTGAAGTCGTTGAATACGAAACGGAAACAAAAACAAAAGGCATTGCAAACTGACGTTCTTATTAACATAATGCATTCGTACGTCACTTAGAATACTTTAAACGTTTGTCAACGGACGTAAAGCGAGGGTTACACGCGGTCATGGCTGAAACAAAAAAAGAATCTATTTGAGACAGGACAAACAGGCAGAGGGGACTGGCGAGATTTATTGCAGACGATTCTAGTTGAATTCGGGTAGGCGAGTTGTAAGTGAGTTTGCGCAGCACTCTTTTTGCATATGGTAGGTGCCTACGTATAATACTAGGGTGTCTTGATATGAATAGTATTTATACAAATAATGCAGTTATTTTAATATAGGCCAAGGCCCGAGAAGAATTGCTTGAGCTATATACCAGAAGACACACCTACCTAGGGATAAAAGTGTTAAATGACATAACACCGCGAATAACTTCAGAGAAAGCTTTAGCACTTCACAACAATTGGGTTGCCTATGGCCTTTGTAACACGGCCACAGCCTATCAAATAGCCAGGATTATATTGGAATATTATTCTACATCCCTACAGTGGACACCAGCTTGACATCGTAACATTTGTACCAACTCGTGACATTCTTAAGAGCATTTGGGCAACAGTTGGTACTATAGGCCGATCTTTTTTAATTGAGAAAAAGGTTTTCATTTTTCAAAAGCACATAATAGGCATTATTATGCGGGAATATCGAGGTATAATGAACTTAATGTTCATTTTTAGAGTTCCGTACCTAAAAGTAAAAACGGAACCCTTAAAAGATCACTTGTTGTCCGTCTGTCTGTCTAGTACAAAAATAATATCAAATACTCAGGTCAACGCAATCAAAATATACGGCTCTTTATGCCTCATTTCGGCGCTTATTTTGACACTAGTAAGGGAATCAAAACCTATAGGGTACTTCCCGTTGACCTAGAATCATAAAATTTTCTGAGAAACAAGGTCATGTAGCACAAGGAAAGGAAAAAATCCGAAAACTGTAAATTTGTAGATCCACCACAAAAAAAAGTGTTTTTGCGACAATAATTTATGACAATATTCTGTTCTATTCTGTTCAGTTCTGAGGATTGTGAATTAATATTAAGTTTGCTGAAACTTTGCCTCTCTTTGTGCGTCCTATGCTGCATAGGTTTTTTATTACGTTGGGAGGAAAACAAGCTTACGGCCCAGCTGATGTAAAGTGGCTACTTGTAATGCAGGTATTGCTCGCACTAACGCTTCCGAAACTTACTGTAAGCAACCTGATTTATTCGTAAAAACACAACCCTTCAGGAGGTTGTACTTGGCTGCAGTTTTCTGCGAGGTACTCTCCCAAACATTCAATGAGCTCAATCTCTCTTCTAATTAGTCGTATCGCTAATGATTTTCTTAACTCAATTACCTACATTTCTTCCAAATAAAACACTAGAAACCTTTTCTAACAAAGAAAACTACCAGTTTCTCCACGGTGTGCCGTAAATGCAGGCAAAGAGTATGCTAATTGATCACTATGTGGAATCAGCGCTGGACAAAGTTAACGTACTAGGGTATATGCTAATGCTTTTTTGCATTCCGACTGCACACGACCAGAATTCAAGATATTTACTTGTCTCTGCTTTGATACGTTTGGGAGTTTACTTTAATTATTTATTTAAAAACATTATTTACTGCATTTTTGGTAGAATAGGCGAACGCGAATTGCATTCTCTACCTGTCGACCTTAGGGAGTGCATAGAGGCCAAAGCGGTTTTAAAACTAACTTATCAATACATAAATATAATAAAATGTAGTTTATTTACATATACTATAAATATAAAAGTTCCTGATGTATGGACGTTTGTTAGTCTTTTACGTAAAACGGCTGATGGGATTTAGATGAAATTTATCATACAAATATCCTAATCATTCCTTTTTATCCCAAAAGTATTTGGAATTTCAATATACTACTTGAAATATCGGATAACAGATAGTCGGTGTCGCGTACGTAGGCAGTTTCATATAATTTGAATCCTCAAATTATGCTAAGTATACACTTCGGAATATGCCTAGAAATAAATGATAATAAATCTTGGGATTCCACTTTAGAATTAATACAAAAGGAAGTTTCTACGTTTAAGTAATTTCTCAAAATTTATTCAAAACCAAATACAGATAGAGACAATGCAGTGCCCTTATTCGTATTAAAGTATGGCCTGCATATATATTCGCGCCCTAACGCACTTGAATAAAGCTTTCAAACGCACTTATGCCAATGTCATTGCCGTTTCAAACCCTATGAGATATTCATAAGCGGTAGCGATTATCGCCCGCTTTTAAAATATCGTAATATTGTAAATGCAAAAAAAAATATTTTTTAGTTTACTAATGATAAGTTATTAACCTAATAGGATGAAACGGCTATAATGGAGGGTGCGAATATGGCTATAATGGAGGCTATATTACGATGTGACAGACGATCTGTAATAGTGGAAAAAGAGACAGTAGAAAAGCTGACATGAAAACGGAATGTATCGTAAACTTCATTATTCATTTTGCCCCTTATCAATGCAGATTAATTAGGGAATCGACCAGAATTGACGAAATTAAGTACATCTAATCAGAGCTAAAGTCAACACATTTGCACTTTTGTGGCACAACAAGAAAATGTTTGATCTGTTTGCCAAATCTAATTAGTTCGATTAAGAACAGTAAAGTCGCATATTCATTTTAATTTGTCATTTTTTTAAATGTGTATACTACTTTCTAAACAAAGTTCCTTAAAGTTATCCCATTTTCTAACCCCAAGGAGTTGGAAAGGAACTGTTTTTTACATGGAGCGACTGCTGTCAGACCTCCATAACCCAGAGGGAAAACAACACCTTCCATCGGTAGGGTTGCACATCTTTCGAAATATAATTCCTTGGACGTGCTGGTTTCCTCACGATTTTTCCTTCACCGTGAGATAATTACAAATCTGTACATAAATTCTAAAACGCAAATTTAGCGGTACATGCCAGGATTTGAACCGGTGATCAGTTAAGGCTTACTTAAGGCAAAGCATACATGAAAAATCTGTATGTAGTTAAAGTTTCTCGCTTAAAGTTTCTCTATCCACCGGAACTGTAAACAAATACAACCTAGACATAACTACAATAATGTTAAAGTAATTTTAGTTTGCTGTGGGTAACTTGAAAGTTTCCAATATTTCATGCTTTAAATGGTTATACTCGTATTTTATGATTTCTGTGACCTATAAGCTCTTAAGTAAGTAAAAATGTATTTTTATTGACAATCGCTACATCTCTCTCTCTCTGCCGCTTATAAGTGTATCCTTAGCCCAGCAGTAGCGCAACGTGTGCTCGTAAAAAAGCACATTTACAACGTAAATATAGAATTGCGAACTGCTCACTTTATATTTTTTCACCCATTCTCACGTATGCACCAGTAAAATATTGCATTTTAAAGAACTCGAGTACATTTTTGCGTAGTTTTTCAGCATTTTTTTTCGTGCGTATATTATTCATTTAGGACGTGTGAATGGTTTAAGTGATTATTTTATTATGCAATTGTTAAGTTTGTGTGTACATGCATAATAATTATTTTTCGAATATTCATATAGCGACCAATGTTTGTAGGTCGGTCGGTTTGTCCATTGGGTTCCTACAAAGTTGAATTTTGTATTGCACTAGCTGTTAGACGCGGAAACTTTGTAATATTTATATATATTTTAACTTTTTGCAAGTTTTAAAGGATTCCCGAAATCTCCTAAGATGCTGTGTTACCAGGAGGACCGATACTTCATGAACTGCAAGCGTTCATAGGCTATAGTAACCACTTTACATCAGGTGAACCGTATGCTTGCATCCCTAAAGAAAAGTAGGGCGCATCAAAGCAGCCTATCTGGGGAAGTACCTCCACCTCCCAGGAAACCGCAGCCAAATAACAACTCCATAGAGGATTGTTGTGTTCCTGCGTGTGAGTGAAGTCTCCAGTAAGCTCCTTAAGAATTGCTATGTTAGCAGCAAAGATGGCATCGCGTGAGATATACTTAATGTATTGCAAGTGTTTATAGGCTACGGTAATCGCTTTACTTCAGGTGGGCCGTTGTATAAAAATAAAATTGTTAAAAAAAATGCATGCAGCGTTCAGAGATAATGGCTTCCCGTTAATGATCTGGATCAGTAGTTCTAGAAATTACCCCTAAATTCAATCAAATCAGCAAACTTTACTTCTAAGGGCTGCGCTGGTTCGAATGAACTAACTCGTGGTGAAAGTGCTAGAGATCAAATTGCCTAATAAACTCTATCGCTTCAAATGTTAATGTAGATATATGTTACGTGCCACTTTGTGAAGTTTATTGAATTATCTTTACTTTATCTTTTTTATCTTAAATATTTATATCTAAATATTCACGGCAAATTCTTGGCGGGAGAAGCAAAGTGCACATACCTTGGTCCTTGCATACCTCACTCGCTACTTCCACATCTATAGCTATAAATATGTGGTAATATAAGTTCACAGGGAAGAAATAAGATGGAATGACAGAACCGTGGTTGTTACCTTTAGAGATCGTCTATAGAACATCCCTATCAAAAACTATACCTGAGGACCGTTGCATTGTAGAGAGTACCAGGCCAGTCGTGGCAGCGACGGTGGTGGTGGAGGCATGCGGATTCTGTTCCAGATGGCGGACGACCGCAGCAGCCGAGGCAGAGACGACCGCAGCAGCCATGGCAGCGTCGGCATGTAGCACGTACTAACAGTAGTGGGTGAGTGCCGGCCGGCGCTATGCCGCATGAACTAATTGGTGGCGGAAGCACACAAAGCAGGTTAGATCAAATTGCATTACTCGTACTATCCTCGATGTATATTTTAACACTCGATAGTTTAGGAAATGTCATCTTATAAATACTTTAACTTACTATAGGGATAGGTATTTTAAGTGACTAAAACGCGTACGATCTAGACTGAGTCCTAGAATTGTGTGAATACCGTTAGTCTAGATATTTCATCGTAATACATAATGCTGTGCGCCAGAGTTAATGTTCGTTTGAATGTAACTCCATCTGAGTGTAGTTAAAATATTTATTTATTATAGTTGGTAGTTGAGGAGAGTTGAGTGCGTATATATACTTGGAATGTGAGAGGCGGATTGAAAAATAAGGTGAATGAATGAGAGATGCCTAGATTCTCTGTGTATCACATTGATTTAGCAGCAGAGGAGTGACATCGATGATTTCCTTGATGACATATTGGACACCGTGTAGGCATTGTGTTTACCTCTCATTTAGCCTCTGGAATGAGAGAATACGGTTTGGTAGGTCCATGACTTTTCCGGGTAAAACATAGGATCACGCGTTTCTTCTGGTTATTACATACGTTCCCATGAGCTCATTCTCTACCTAAGATCTTGAGAAGTCTTGGAGGTGTGTAAAATCCAAAATATCCCTATTGTGGATTTAGCTGAAGAGAGGCTGAATATGTGTGCAAATTTGTATGATAGGGTTAAAACCAAGCGAGACAGCTTTGACGCTGTATTTGGTCCGTATGAAGATAAGAGAGTAAACGAAGCAGATAATTAAATTTTAAACGTATGTATGAAATGAAACCTTTTTGTGTCGAATACTCTATTCCGTCGTAAGGATATTCATACGTATACGTGGAGACGGATAGAACAAATAAGTGTTATCGATTTAATTTTGAATGAGGAAGAGAGATTGACGTTAAACTTTGAGGTAAATACCAAATTGTTTTCGAGGTAAAGAAATTTATAGATTGATCGTCATTATCGAGAACAGATAAGATAAAATCTAAACTTGGTAACATTCTTGCTAACACTCTTCCTGAGCAAGAATGTTACCAAGTTTAGATGGTGTGAGCACGGTGGAGGGAATATTTTCGGGAAATATAGGACGGTGATGTTGTGAATTAGCTTATAACTGTGTTAAGTCACCATATGAAAAGAAATTGGCAGATTTTTGTCAATCAATGTGGGTACCTAAACTCAGGCTTGGTGACTCAGTGTGGATACTTAGTATTCTACATCAGACCACAACCATCCATGCATGTTGATAGTTAGTAGTTCCCATTGTTACATTCATTCGACTCCTTATTAAATGTCTTCAGGTCGGCGCTCCATCTAGTGGCGGGTCATCCTACACTGCTTGCTGGTACAAGTACGTCATTTATATTCATTAGTTAAATGTTTGTACAGAATTAGGTACCCACGGTGTTGTAGAAGAGAGAGAGCTCGATGGCGTCATTGCACGTGTTATGATAACCAAACATGCAGGTTTAGCAACGTCGACCGCACCCTGCTTATGGATGGGTTTATCTGTATCGAGTTTCTCCGTGCTTCGGAAGGCACGTTAAGCCGTCAGTAAAAAAATCAAATTACTTTAATACTGAGGAGTCAAAGCATGGCAAGCAAGCATGTATATGACTCATTTGATGTCATTTGGTAAAAGTAGCCTATGTATGCTCGCAATATAATGAGTATTGGAGTATTGCTCATGCATTACCATCCCCTGTACTAAAAAAGCAATTATAAAAAAGTAGTGACCAGCGAGTGACTGGCAGAAACACAAAAACTGTCCGTGGAGTTGTTATTTGGCTGCGGCTTTCCGTTAGGTCTCTCCTAAATTTACAAGTGAAGTTACAAGTTAGTTGAGCAATAACTTAAGTACCGTTGTAAATTGGGTTTGATAACGGAAAGCAGGTGCACGGCCGGCCTTAAATTATCTGATACATAATTCTTCCGTATTTATTCATTGCTGTTAATGTACAGCTAGCCTATAAAATGAGAAAAATATGTTAAAGTGGGTGGTAAGATTATTTTCAAGAGTTAATCTGTACTAATATATAAAACAAGAGACTTTGTTTGTATGTTTGAACTCGCTAATTACTGGAAATACTGGTCGGATTTGAATTATTTTTTTGCTTTTGATAGCCCTATTCTTATGGAAGGGTATAGGCTGTTCATCATCACGATATGACCCTCAGGAGCTGAGAAAAAAGAAAGAAAGTAGGCACTATAATCAATGTTTTTAGACAACGTCGGGAGGCATGCAAATATACGGACCACCTGATGTATGCGGTTACCGTAGCCTATAAATGCTTGCAATGAAGCAACTCGTTAGGAGCTTACTGGTACTGCATACTCGCAGGAACACAACAATCCTCAAGGGAGTAATTATTTGGCTGCAGTATTTTTGTGAGGTGCAGGTAGTTTCCTGGTCGGGCTACTTTGATGCTCCCTACCTCTGATGTGTCTTGTCTTCGCATGAGTGAGTGATGTTACCAGAGTAGCTAAAAGCTGCGTTGGCATTGAAATTATTCAAGAAGAGATATTCTCTAATGTTATGAAAATTACACTTTATTTGTTTTACACATTAGAGAAAAATAAACCACTATCAGATGAACAAATTTAACAACTATCTATAAATAATAAATTAAGTATAAATAATAAATTATACAATTACCTAATTAACCAATGAATCTCGATTGTGAATTAAATACTATTTATTACCTAATAACTTATATTTTACGACTAAATTAATTCAAATTATCAATAAATTACAAACAATTTCCAAGTCATGAATGTGATTACCGAAAATTATGATATTACAGCTTCTAAGTATAATATTCCAGAATGTAATTAATTACTCAGGTGATAATTCTTAAATCGCTACCTCTTATGTAAAAAGTAATATTCAATGAAATATGCTCCTGGTTAAGGTATTTGTTTTATATTTTACTGGTGACCAGCCCCGCAAAGGTGATCTCGCACGGGTGATCCGATTGCTACCAAACTTCACAGGATCACCTGCTGGGCTATTCTGAGGATTCTCTGAAGATTTTATCGAATTCAGTCTTACCTCCACCGCACAGAAAACCGCAGCCAAATAACAACTCCCTAGAGTGTTGTTGTGTTCCCGCGTGTGAGTAAGGTCACCACTAAGCTCTTAAGGAGTTGCTGTGTTAGCAGCAGAGGTAGCATCGCGCGAGTGATACTTAATGTATTGTGAGCGTTCATAGGCTATGGTAACCGTTTTATATTAGACGGGCCGTATGCTTGTATGCGTAACGTCATATAAAAACTAAAAATAAAGAAACCCTTTTTGGAGTCCATTGGGTACATACACATATCGAGTTTTATATTTCATCATCATCATCTTAGCCTGTATTGGTCCACTGCTGAACACAGGCCTTTCCACTCGTCTCGATCCTGTGCCACCTGCATCCATACAAACCTTTTGAGGTCGTCGCTCCACCTAGTGGGGGGTTGTACCACACTGCGTGCGTACGAGGACGTCATTCGGGAACATTTCTTCTCCAGCGGTTATCGGTTCTACGTACTATGTGGCCGGCCCACTGCCACTTCAGCTTGCTTATCCCGTGTGCTATGTCAGTTACCTTAGTTCTACTGCGGATAAACGGCAATAGAAAAATCAAATATATAATCATTATAAAAATATTTATATGAAACGGCAATAGAATAATCAAATAGATATATAATTCATAATAAAAATATTTATATAGAACGGCAATAGAATAATCAAAATATATAATTCATAATAAAATATTTATATAAAACGGCAATAGAAAAATCAAATATATAACTCATTATGAAATTATTTATATGAAACGGCAATTTCAAAGAGAACGTTATAATAATTTCATAATATACGTGACACGGCGGCTAAAGGTTGGTAATTCGTTTTAAATGCAGTAATTACCCAAATATATGCCTGCTGGCATTGCGTCGAAAGTGAATGTAGAGTATGAAAGTAAAAAAATATTGCGTAACGATTGAGTAAGTATAAGTATCGTTTAAGGTCTAAGGGTCCGTACAAAATGTTTATACAATTTCAAATACATACCATTTAATCGTTACGTATAATATCACCAAATATTCGATTATGTGCGGCTATCGATTAAAAGGATGTAAATTGTAAAAACAGGATTATGTAACCATGTGTCACTTAGTGCCTACGCCGCAAGGGACTTGACGTAAAGATACAGAATAGATAGATCGATAATTATATATATCTAGATCTATCTATTCTATATCGCCACGCCAAGTTCCTCGGGCGCACTATTAACTAAAGTTAAGACCTGTAAGAGGTTCGTTTTACGCCTTTAGCTATAAATTGACCGATTGACACGAGAGGCTCTGGAAAACGCCACATAGAACATAGCTAATAAAAAAAGTGTAATTCATATTATAAATGCAAAAAGTAAAAGTTTGTTCTTAATAATATTACACTCTGTATTATCTGCGCAAATTATTATGGCGTTCATATCAATGAAATAAATCAAAACGAAACGTTTGTTCACAAATATACATTTGGTTTCGATTCCAACGATACGGGTCTCTAAAACAAGAGCGATTTGGTTCGGAAATCTTGATAAAGGCCGCGTGGGGCGGCGACATCGTCGCGTAAACAGATTAAAAAATAAAATTAAAAGGAACAAGGTGTCGGCGGGCCGTGTCTGTGGCCGTGTCGTGTTATCTGTGCAGCGCTGATCGATCAACGTATGGTCAAAATTAAAATTCAAACAATGGCCGACGGGACCTCTTAGCTGGGTCCACATCATGTACTAATTTTAATGGCAACCCTTCGCGCGATCTGGTGATTGATTGATTGTATTTGCATGTTGTATTTCTGAAAGGGTCGCTACGTGGACTTTACTGACTGGCGTCGCAGTCGAGATTCGCATATATAGGATAATAACTTCTTTAAATAAAGGGCTTTAACAGACTCAGATGCGATGACAGATAGACTATATCAGATTTGATAGATAGGCTGATGGATAAAGTACCAGTCTAATAATCGACTCGTCCCAGGTTCGGACCCTAGTGAGGTCAAGTGTCATCAAATCACACGCATGTTCTAGAAATTATATTACGAAATACTTGCGGCTCATACTAAGGATGATCTGGGTTTCTGTCTGTAGTTATTTGTAAAAATTAGTATTTTCGACAAATTCTTAGATTCCTTAAAAACGGACCCCGCCGGTCATGTGACTCTGTGGTCATATTAAATTAACTCGTGCACATGTGTTCCCTCCTTCCTACAATATGGGATCCTTCAAAAGAAGCGTGAAGAAGCATCTTGCGGGTCAGCATGGCAGCGTCAACTGACAGGATACTGTGTAGTATTTTGTCAGTTGCAGTTGCGATTTGGGCTCCTCTTTCGCTTACCATCAGGCAAAGAGGAGCCACTATGCTGAACTAATATAAAAAAAAATGGAAAAGTAAGAGACATGTGTAAAATAATCTATTGTTCTCAATATTACATTGACATGGGTACCGACTGTCAAGAGTAAATATATAATTTTCTCCATTAATTATAAAAGTAAATGTGATCAGAACAAAATCGTGATAAATTTGTTATTTTTCTAGTTTATCTCTACTCGTACGAGTATATACAAATTTTATTTATTGTGTCATTAAAGTGGTTTGAATTTAAAACAAAAATCATTGACTGAGTTTTGGAAATTGAAAAAGCAACGTCCAAAGTGGTGGTCACATATGGCATAAAGAAAGATTTTGATGGACCGATAATCCCATATGAGAAGCCGTAGGTGGAACGTATATAGCGGACGATCACATATCCAATAGTAGCTAGATAATCTACAGGAAAAGCCAATATCCAATAACAGCTAGATACAGGCCGATGTAGATGAGATTAATTTACTCGTCTTTATTTTTCATTGATATTAACAAAGGCTTTAATTTTTTGTAACTAACCAGCATTTCTGAATGAAGAAAAAACATGTTTCCCATAGCGCAAAATGCCTCGGTTACACTGCATAGTTTTCTTAATAAAGCGCTAAAATTTAATTAATAATTACGCTCGAATGCGGGACTGAAGCAAAAAATGTGGACGGGCCCAATGGCTGCCATCCTTTAGGGTTGACAGTAGGCAACTTCAAATAAAAAAAAAAATGAATCCATATTATAATTTCGATCAGAGAAAAGTTCTAGAATCCAATGAAGACAACTTTATAGCAATGAAATAAGTGCTGAAAGAGTCGATGAATGTTTTAATTTATTTTCCCAGCCTTATACCGAAAGTGGCAAGAAGTAGAAATATTTATAGAAAGAGTGAATATTAACAATTACGTATTTTTTAGGTTTTTAATGGCTCCGATCAATACCAAGTATACTAGGCAACTACTTGCTCAAATATCTTTCTTCAAATTTAACGTATAATTTATATACGTAATCATTCCAGTTAGAAATAAAAATTCTCTTTAAAATGTATGTCGTTGCGTACGATTTATTTATTTAAGACAAAATTTATAGTATTGTGGCAAAAACTCACAGTTAGATTTTAATTTTGTGCTATAAAAACCACGTTTGATTGTCCAACAGTGTGCGAATTTTTTTCACCCATATCACAAGGGTTGACAACCCTAACTTCAGGTACACGAACTGACTGCGGACGATTAAAAGTAATTACTCAATCGTCAAAATGCGAATTGTACCGAAGAGTCTTCGAATCGCATCGCGTTTAGTGTTCTTTTATGGTATTAACAGACAAACAAGCAAACGGTCCACCTGATGGCATGTGACTGCAATCTCCCACAGTACACATGCAGGATCTGTATTTTGAACTTCATTGTATCACAGTTCAGTGGGAAAGCGATGCAGGTTCGTACCAAAGTTGACATGCGGGCGGGAAAAATGACATGTCAGTGAGTATTGAGTCGAAATAGCTAATGAAAATTCTCTATTTCAAAAATATGAACATTTGTGGGATAACACGTACATACTTGTATATAGTATAGCCAGAGAGAACCGAGTGACACATGACTCGTTCCATAAATACTTCACTCACTTCTCTAACATTCATAACTTTTGTCATGCATGCTTGCCGTTTCTAGGACTCTATACCACCTTCTAAAAACAGACGACCGATTTGGTCGTAGTAGGTAGGGAAAAAGAAAATAGAAATAGATGTCGGTAAAAAATTAAAATAGTCACAGTTTCATAACACTCTAATGTAGTGTAGTAAGCTAAATCACAAAATCATAAGTGATCATAAGATTACTAGTACTCCAGATATATTGGGAAGTAATTTGTCTAAGCTATGATTAGGTGACTTATTGTAATTTTATGTACGAACTTTAAATATATTTGGCACTAGTTTGACGTATGACTTCAAATATACTCTAATTTACTACAACAACACGAGACTATTCGAATATAATTTCTTCCGAATATTTCAAAATATCAAACAACCTTACAAATCGCAGACTAACATATAAATCATAGCTGTATTGCAATTTCCATATTTATGACTTAATAAGCAAAGTAATTATAAGCTTTAAAATGAAATAGCTATAATCTTGTTGTAGGTACAAAACTAAGAGTGACGACAGACGATGCGTTCTCGGTGTATTTCAGTAGTGTAGTTTATGTAAATCTCTTTTTAGCTATATTCAACACGGTGTAATGGCAAAGGGTCGACGTCAATTGCTTTTAGCAATAAGGCCGCCTTGTTGCATAGTACATTTCTATAATTGTAAAAATCTTTTGGAATGTATTTCCAAATATCCGTATTATGCAAATAAAGTGTATTCTATCTATCTACAAAGGGCAAAGTTAAATAATCCCAAATAATTTACTTACTCTTAATCTTTGAGGTGTCTGTTTCGGCCACCTTTCTAATACATCAACAGACTAACTCGATGAAGTCATATTATAGAAATAACGAAAGCCGTGTCACTACCAATAGTAGAAGCATGCCGTCATTGCCATGGCTGCTCTGGTCGTCTCTGCGACACGTGCTTCGCCTCTCCACGAGGCATCATCAGATCTGATCTGGTATAGAAAATCTTTAAATCTAACATAGATCAGTGTAATTTAATGTATAAAAACGTTTGCTGTATTATCAGGACCATAATCATTTGAAAGAGTATTTTCATTTTGTTTATTCATATTTACTATTTGTGTTATCGATATACTCACCATTCTTCGAACATGAATAAATAAATAAAGATCACACAGGCGATGTGCAACAGAGGACAGAGACAGTGGCAAGTGACAGTGATGTGATGAGGGTGTCAATTATTGTGGCGAGTCCTATTTGGGAGTACATAGTGTGGCACTTTTTATGAATAAGCTACACAATATTGGATACGGCCAAGTTCGTGACGTCATTGGCGTTCACAAAAGGTATATTTTGTAAACACAGTACGGTGCCACACTGCCGTGTGCCACCCAGGGCGTCGTCATTACAGCGGTGCGGCGTCATCGCCGCAACGCACTGCAACGCATCGTGAGGCCTCACACTAAAGTCTACATTTAATGGCAGTGGTTTGTAATTAGTAATTAACATGTTAAGTCGTATTAATTTGCATTTTCAGCGATTCTTATCTGTCGGATACGAATCAGCTCTTGTCTTCAAGTCAACGCTTAGATATCAAAATGTTATATACAATTCCGAATATAGAGTTTATGACCTATTTGATACTTATAATATCCTATAGTAAAATTCTGTTTGGTGTTCTTACAGTAGATATATTTTTCCAGTCTTGCTGTTCAATTTATATATATCAATATCTTCACACCAATTTCCTTGCAGGGTAGGCAGAGAGAACCATAACACACGGTCATGACACATCCCACTCGGTTCTTTAACATTCATAGCTCATTTCGTGCACGCTCTTTTCATAAGGCTCTTGGTATCATCTTCTAATAACAGACGATAAATTTGATCGTGGTAGATGAGTCTTTACCTTCCTCGGCTTCTATATCCTTTTATTTTACCGTTGTATATCTGTTTTGTAATTCTTTCCCCCTGCGTTCTTTCTACATGTCCGTACCAACGGAGCATGTCTCTTCTTATATTAACACCGATACTCTTGATACCGACAATCTTCATTGCGTACTCGGTCTACAAGCGATACGCCATAGATTATGCGCAACGTTCATATCTCGACGCCGTTTATTCTACTTTTGTGCAGCTGCCATCACGAGGTTACGAGTCTTTTAAATATATTTTTTGGACGCGGGGGTGTGATTTCTTTCACCGCCGGGCAAATGATAGTTATAAATATGTACATAAAATTCGAAAATATAATTTCAGTGGTAGTTGCACCGGATTCGAACTAGGTACCGGCCGATAATAGGTCGGTTCCATGGCGCTTTGCATTGTACTCGTATGTACCTTTCACTTCGAAACCCGTGTGGTCATATATGACCGCGAAATGTATGGGAAAAGGTATATAACGGGTTCTGAAGGATTACACATTGGAGTCAAACTGGGGTTGAATCCATTTCTATAAACAACTATAGAGAACTTTTTGAACAGTACGCTTGCCTTGAGAATCAGCCGTTTTCAGCAAATCAATATCCGCGCTGATGTCGCGGCCAGAACTCAGTGAATTCCTCGATATATCTTTGTCGATTAAAACCGTAATTTTCTACCCCCGGTAGACAAAACGGGGAGAATTGATTCCGCAATCTAAACCGGCTATTATTATTTATCAAACTCATGGAATGACTCTAACCATAGTTAAAAGCATGACAAATGGTTTACCGATACCTCTGTTATTACCAGCTAAGTGTGATATTATAGACTGTAAATCTGAACCGATTTTTCATATCTAAGTGTTTCCTCGTTCTGCTGGTTGTTGAGGAAACCGTTTGTGATGGAAATATTACATTATACATGCACACAGCAAATTTTTCGTTACCCTTAAATAAAACAAGTAAAATAATGTATTTATTGTTTCTCAAAATACTCTTTTTTAAATTTTGTATGTTTATTTCAGTCGTTCGAACCATTTTTCAAGACAAAGAGGAACGCTGATCGGGTGGCATATTTTCCTTAATTGAAAATCATCGCAAACTCTACTGATATATGACAACTACTATATCAAATCTTTAATTATGAGGACGGTTAAACTATCGTAGCGCTGGAGAATGTTTCAGGAATGCAACCTGCATATAGTCCAGCTCGCGCGTCCTGTGAATTCTTTATTTTTCTAACGTACTTAATGACGAGTCCGGTAGTGGAATAGCTAACGATAGTTACTTTATCACCAAGGGTTCGATTCCCAAACAAGGCAAATATTTGTGTGCTTGAACATATCTGTACCTCTTGGGTGTTTTCTATCATAAGTGTGTATTTACAAAAAAAGATCCTTACGTTTTTCAATTGTCTAGTAACCATAGTACACAAGCTTTGCTTAGATTGGGACTAGATGGCGTTGTGTGATTGATCCGGAAATATTTTTTTTGTTTATTATAACTTATAACGTACCAAATGTACGTAATTTTCTATGTGTGCAACTTTATTTGAAGCCCGCGCTAGTGTGCTGATATTGCGGCATGTACGAGACTTCTGCTCTCATTATGACTATAATGTTCAGGATTCCACGATAAATGTTTACATTAATTTGCTATGGAGGTATGCAGTTCATAATGTCGACGTTTGCAATATTATTCAATGATGATAATTTTATTTTATAATACTGGTGATATTGTCGAAAATCGTGCTTAATAGTTCAAGTAAGGACCTTTGGACTATTGGATCGAAACTAAAAGTAAGTAGATCATAAATACGAATATAAATAGTTTTAAAACACTAAATATTTTTGTTTTTTATTTTCGCGGTTTTTCAGGAAAAGTACATACACTACTTCTTCTTCTTCTTTATAGCGTTATTCCGTTTCTTAATTCATTATGTTTGGCGGGGTTCCTACTGTTATATCTCTTTATACTAGGTACCTGTCATCATCGTTATTATCACGTTATCATGTACTAGATAGAGGAACCAACTATTATATATCACTCGCGCGATGCCTCCTCTGCTGCTTACACAGCAACTCCTTAGGAGCTTACTGGTGACCTCACTCACATGCAGGAACACAACAACCCTCTAGGGAGTTGTTATTTGGCTGCGCTTTTCTATGAGGTGAGGGTACTTCCTCAGATGGGCTACTTTGATGCGCCCTATCTCTCTTAAAACATCCAGACCAAGACAAACAGACATGTTCAAACACACAAATGTTTTGTGTGGGAATCGAACCCACGAGCGTTGGTGTCAAAGTCGCGTCTTTCACGACTGAGCTACCGAGCTCGCCAGAAGTGTTAGCTTAATGTAAATTTCAAGTCATTTATCCACAGACGATGTGTTATATTGGCTGTTAGAGTGACACTTCTGTCAGGACGAATGTTATTAATCCTTTTCTCGTTTCAAAATTTCCCATAGGAATTGACACAAAAATGTTTCAATATGTATAATACTAATATCCCTCACAGGATATCTTTGAAAGATAATTAAACGATTAGCTTAGCTGTTTATTAACTTAGTACCCATTGAAGACTAACGGAAGCCGTAAAGAATAAACAATCATAGTATTACCTTTAGACATATCTACCCTGTAATTCAATGCCTAAACACCCCTTTCCTCTTTGAGGCTTAATTGAAACAGCCTGCTTTGAACACAGACTCCGTTACATTGCAGACTAGTTACACAGTAGAAAGATATATGCAGTAGGTTAACTAGCGTACTTAGGCCTTTTTGACATGTATACCAACCACATTACCAATGCATTAGATATTTGCCCTTGTGTATTAGGATCGCACCGTCTTACACTACGTAGTACGTAAACTTGATCAGTAATCGACAGCTTCAGAGAACCCGGATGATTACTTTGTGTAACCAATTCCGATACATTGGCATTAGAATTAAAGTCTTAAATTACGATTGTAGCGACAGATCTCTCTCGATTGTTGATTGCCAAGTTTGATACTAGTAATGGTAATCAATCTCATGTTGACTAGAAATTACTAATTAGCCGGTGCTGTATTGTATCGGAGGGATGGTGATTTTTTGTTGGATTAAAATTAAAAGCGTCTTTTATCTAGGAGCTGGTGTATTTATTGGAATGTATCACAGACAAGACAAATGTCAAACACAAACACTATACATTTTCAACCGTACCGCCATCTAACGGCAAAACCGTGAAAGACGGATTTAAATTATAAAGACAGAGCGCTAGTAGATTTTCTCCACTATTTATTACCCATAACTTTGATATTAGAATCGAATTGACATTAGTGTCAACACCAGTAGTTAGTGTTTGTGTGTACACCTCTTTCGAACGTTTCTTTGAAGTTTTCCTACTGTTATATCTCTTTATACTAGGTACCTGTCATCATCGTTATTATCACGTTATCATATACTAGATAGAGGAACCAACTATTACTTTCCTGTGTAAATATACAATTTGAAATTTTAAAGACGTCTACAATAAGAATCAAAATTGTACGATCATGGTGATGTGAGAATTCTTAGGCACTGAAGGGTGGGTTTTACGATGTACGCTAAAGATATGATTATTTATGTACAACAGTTGTTGATTTATGTACACGAGTAAATGAGTAAGTAATTTCGATTTACTTACGATTATTAACGCTGTCTTTATGTTTATAATTAAAGGTTACGTGGGTTACATTATATATTTGTTACACAAAAGGCCAAAGTCTACTGCCTTCATTCAGCTTGATTATAGCGATTTGTTTATTTTTTTCGTCTGATAACTAGTGATATCCCTAGCCGTCATCCATAGATATCATCGGAGTATCACGGAATCTAGACCGGGTTTTTTAGGGAAATATATACCTTAGTCTTGAAGGTAGCTCTTTTATGTTATGTATATCTGGACAAGATGCGAGGGGCACAGGATCGATAGCAGTGGAAGTCTGAAGGGGAGGTCTATATTTAGCAGTCGTCTTACGGCTGAAATAATAATGATGATATTTGAAAGGATCTCATTCTACAATGATCTAAACTCACTATTAACTGTGTGAATCTTGTTGAAAATTGATAAATTCTTCAGTTTAACTGCCTTTATGTTTATTTTGTTCCTTTAATCATGTGGATCAACATTTATAAACTGAAATTTAGATATCAAACAGACATTTTATTTTTATTATAACTGTTAGACTTGGGTATTTCGCTCTATTTTACGCTCTCCCTACCTTAAACTATTTACTTTACCATCATCATTCTTCTATATAAAAGACCTAACGTAACCTAGAAGTAACAAAAGTCCAAAAGAATATTCAGATATATCATGTTTAGATTTAGTAGTCAACAAGCAAAAATTTTAATTTCCTCTTTCCGCTTACAAATTATACTGTAAAATATTTATCTTCTCCTCGTCGCCCAACTCTCACTCACTAGCTTTCCATTCCATTAATAAATTGTGCCAATTTTCCAGAATATTTTGCTCCTTGCTTTTCTATCCCCGTTATTTCAATTTCACTTCGTGTTTATAACTTATTTAGGTACATCCTTCATACAACAAAAGACCTGGTTTTATTGTCAGGTCCTTCCTGCTAAAAAGAATGTTAGCCATTATTCTTGCGGCATGTATCTTTTTTGCAAACATTACCGCACACGTAACAGCGCAGTGTACTAGTGTAGGGGGCGTGGTACAGACTCTTTATCATCGAGTGATCTAAGCCAACTAACTGCTACTTGCCTACTTCACCGAGATTACACTTCTGTCGTCAATGATTTATGATCCTTCGATACAGAATATGCAGTCTTAACTACAAGTATCAACTCGAAATGATTAGAAGTAGCGCCATCTGTCCATATTTTCAGGAACACCGTTCCTATATGAATTCTATAGGTTTGTCTGTGCGTATGTCTGTCGTTTTTTTTTTCGAATATTCGAATTTTGACTTCAGATTCGGATTCAGCATAAAAAATTAGAATAGGAATGTTCAGAAACACTGTTCCTATCTCTTAAGGAGCATAGTCAAAATGGGCGACAAATTAAAAAAATAAATTGAATTGTTATATAATTGACGAGCCAGGTGTTCCTCTGGCAAGGCAAGCTCGCGCATTCTCAATTGGTTATCTTTGGCTTAGGTCAGATGCAAGTGATAGCAGTGAGCTTATTAGAAGAGGATGTTGTTCTAGTGGAACCTCGTGAGGAAACCCGCATGCCCATTAATTATATTTCGAAAAACGTGTGAACAAACCTAATGTCTGGTTTTCCCTCTGAATGGTGGAGGTCTGACGACAGTCGCTCCATATCAAAATCAGTATCTTCGCTAAGTCCTTAGTGATATCTATATATCTATACAGATAAATAAAATTGGAGTGTCTGTTTGTAATATGAAAATAACCGCTTTTACTAAATGTATATGGATATATATACGGTACATATACCAAAATGAATATTTTACAATTTTTGTCTGTCCGTCTGTCTATTTGTTCCGGCTAATCTCTGAAACGGCTGGACCGATTTTGACGGGACTTTCACTGGTAGGTAGACGACTGTTCAGAGCACAATATAGGGTACTTTTTATCCCGTAAATATTTCGGGTTCCTGTGTAAAATATGAAAAACTGTTAAAATTAGGGGGAAATATCTTCCCTTCGGGGGACTTTGCACTTTTATTTTTATTATTATTTTCACAGAATACGTATTTTTTGTGACATAACTACGCATTTTATATATATATATATATATATATATATATATATATATATATAATAACATAATATGTAATAATATAATAATGATCTTCTACACAGATAAATAAAATTG
The DNA here is from genome assembly GCA_947507595.1 of Pyralis farinalis. Lineage (NCBI taxonomy): Eukaryota > Metazoa > Arthropoda > Insecta > Lepidoptera > Pyralidae > Pyralis > Pyralis farinalis. Next base: position 33,166,304 of record OX382271.1, on the reverse strand, counting down.
GAGTGTCTATTTGTAATATTAAAATAACCGCTTTTTACTAAATGCTTATGGATATATACACGGTACATATACCAAAATGAATAATTTTAGAAATTTTATTTATTTTTATTAATTATTAATATAAATAAATAATAAAAAAAACTATTCCGCGCGGACGAAGTCGCGGGCACAGCTAGTATATATATATTAGGAAACGGGTTAACGCTAAGAAGAGGGAGATGTCGCGCAGGTAGACTATGTGTCTATTTACGATGTTCTATTATGTTACGTATTATGACGCTATTACTGTAAAATCAATTTTATATCAAAGAATGGCCGTGCATAGGTGTCATAAAGTGTTTGGCTAATCATCAGGCAAAGTTGAAGAGAGCATGGCTAAGAAGATATCGTCTTGCAATCAATTTTGAGAGAAATTTTCTTCTGACAACTCTTAACTTCCTCTCCCTGCTCAGATGTTTCCCAATGAGCTACTACGAGGATCATCAAATCAGGCGGGAACAGGTTTTTACAGAGGATCAGCAACACACGGGTGTGCCTCTTGTTACAGGTGTCCATAGGCTACGCTACGCTCATTCACTTGTTCCAACACTTGGTCATCAACCGTAATCCTTATATTGGTTATGGTGGTTTAAATTTATCACCTTATTGATATAAAAGATCCGTTTCGGCGTCTAATGTTACATTAGCGAAATGTCCCGCTGATGTTAAAAATCCCTGTACTGAATATCTCTCTCACTAAAAGTCACACTCGCTATAAATTTCTGTAGATACCTGAATGTTTTCCTAATTATAATAGCGTCATAAAGTCAATGCGCGAATAGAAATCTGATCATTTTTGTATCTGATTATTTGTGTTTCTAGCACTATTCGTCTGCATGTTTAAAATGGGTATAAGAGTGATAATGTGACATTATGCTAGTGTGTGCGAATGTGACATTACGCTTGTGTCACATTAAGCGAGAGTGACATTAAACGAGTTTAAATTTCACGCGTATGACATACGCGTCGAGGGGAAAAGGTCTATTTATTCTATACAACACCATAAATCGTGCTAATCATAAAAACAAATTCTCAAGTTAGGTACATTTTCATCACCTGTCATTTATACATATAAATATTGGCAGCACAGTTTTACAGCAGTGCCACAGTGGTAATAAACTCGATAATGACTTGTTCTGCCCATTGTCTGCACTAATTAGAGTAGTTATTTGCACCATTGTAGACGTGCCGCCCGCAGTTTTAATGGCATTCGCTGGTTTTTTCTTTAATGATGCTTATTTATTTTTATTTGAATTTTTCTCATCGTCAAAATTGTATATGTATACTTAATAATTAAGTAGTACGTACATATCTTATATATTATATATATCTTAATAGGAGACAATATATTTATGCATATCATAAATACATTGTCTCGTGTTAAGATAAGAAAAGGTATGCTCCGTTGGTTCGGACATGAAGGAAGAATGTAGGATGGAAAAAATTAATTAGTCGTATTTTATCAGAAGGTGATGTCAGGAGCCCTAGGAATCGGTGAGCGTACATGACGAGAGCAATGAATGGTAATAAAGCGAGTGAGTTGTGTAAGGGGCTCAGTTCTCTCTGCCTAGCCCGCAAGTGACCAGGCGTGAACATATACATACTGATATTTTTTGACATTATGTGTATAATTTGTTGTTTGATAACAAAGCGTAATGTTAATTTTAAATACTAAAGCTATTTGTGTTTATATACATATAGGTACTATAACTGCTGTTGAATATGACAGCTTAGTGGATCAGGAACCTACCTATTAACTGACTGGTCTATGTTCGGATCATGGCGAGGACATATATCTACCATTAAATTCGTGTTTGCAGATTTACACTTTTTTTATAACGTCGGGACACCAACAAACATACAGCCCACCTGACGTAAAGCGGTTAACGCATCCTATGAACGCAATACATAGTTATCACTCGCGCGATGCCACATCTCCTGCAAACACGGCTACTCCTTGGGAGCTTACTAGCGACCTCACTCACTAACAAGAACACAACAATACTTCAAAGAGCTGTTATTTGTTTGTGGTTTTTTGTGAGGTGCTTCCTCAGATGGGCTACTTAGATGCGAACTACTTTTCTCCTTTGTTTGTGTCTGTGCATAGCCGTATAATTTAATTTATAGCCAAATGATATATTACTAAGTACTAGTAACCCATTGGATAAAGAACAATCCTATTATTTACAGTTCATGGTTCGAATTCCGGTGTAGGCATCTACCAATAAATTCGAATGTTCGGATTTATGTCCATATTTGTAAACCACAATAAAACCAATTTGTTCTAATAATTAAAACATGCTTCTGACAACTTATCTAGTAACCTAGAACAGTTAATAGTACTGGATTCAGGTTGATATTAGAAAGTGTCAGAATACGGCCTTAAACAGCAAGTTATTAATTTCACTCAGCGATTGTAGGTACGAGTAATAGCAGGTTCGATTCTAATGTTAGAATTTATAGTCTGGCTATTCAATAGACACTTGTTAACTGAATTATGGTGTATTGTTTTATCAATATCTTCGTAATAGAAATAGGTGTTGAGACATAACTTGCAAAGGTCTACTGTGGCACGGAACACCATAACTTCGTCTTTTCAATGAAGTAATCAGCGGATATATGATTTTTTGAAGTGACAACTTCTCGGAGCGTTGATTGATTTTTGGTGGAGTAATGCTTCCTATATCTTAATAAATAAAACAGTACATGACATTATCCAGAGCAGTGGATAGCATAGTCCAGTGGATCAAGACCAAGTAGTCTCCGGTTCGAATCCTAGCTTTCACTTCGAGTTTTTGGATTTACGTACATAATTGTAATTATCTTTAAAAAACTTTGTGGAATCAAAGTTGATGTAGTGATAAAAATTGAATAGGGTATGCTGAGATGGTTTTGTCATTTAGAAAGAATGAATGACAAAAGAGTTACGAAAGAAATGTATCAAGCAAGAGTGAATGGTGATGTCGGGAGGGGCCGCCCTAGACGCACACATATAGATCAAGTCGGTGATGTGTTGAAAAAGGGTCAAATCAAAAGTACCCAAAACCGAAGAGCATGCATGAAGAGGTTGATGAGTGTGGAAGAGGCGAGAGCGGTATGTTTGGATCGGTGCACCTGGCGTTCTATAGTCTCTGTCTACCCCAATGGGAGACAGGCGTGATGATATGTATGTATGTTGTAATTATCACTAGCTCGGCAAAAGAAAACATCGTGAGGAAGCCCGCAAGCCCAAGAAATTATATTTCAAAAGACATGTGACGTGAGCTAAGATTTTTCCTCTGGGTTGTGAAGGTCTGTTAGCGGTCGCTCCAAGTGAAAATTAGTATATTCGCCAAATCCTAAGGCTTAGATAGCGGACTCCACCAATCCTAACGGAGTAGGAAATGTGTTAAACGGCTAAGAAGAAGAAATTGTTTTATATTTATATATATATGGCAATAGTGTTGCTACTTTATGCCAGTGTCAAAGTCTTCAGTTTAGAACCATTTGAAAATCTTAATCTATGTTCCAGCTTCAGGAACTGTGCTGAAAAAATACTTGGGTACCAATTAACCCAGTTTAAATACCACCCGTAAAACGATAGTGATTTTTACAAGGTTTTCTTGATGAACTTATTCACGTCTTCCAAAAAGTGCATAAACGTGTTATATTTGATGTTTTTCATTACTGTATAATTTCACTGGCACTAATGTTACAAAATACTATCGAAATTGTCGCACAAAACTAATTTTATACTGAATTGTAAAAATTTCAAGTAAAACAACAATGTCACTCATCAAAAGCGCGGGAAGAAGTCCAAAGAAATTGTTTCACCAAAAGTAAGATGCGAGAGGATTGATGGATGTAACCAGTACCGTCTCATGCGAATGAATGTTTCGCTTTGTCGATACAGTAAGAAGCAGTGTAGCGTCATCATAATCCATGGTGAAGACGTAGAGTTTTCGATATTCGCTGCAGCACTGAGCTGTGTATTGCGAAAATGCAAAATCCTGACATTCTATTGCTGTATCGGAGTGTAACGTTACTTTGCTGAGTGCTTTTCGGAAGCTTGTTAAGCTTCTCGAAAGGCTTGATAGTCACGATTAGCTTCCGTGTTTACGTATTCGGCGTGGAGTGTTTGTCCGCGCGCCCGTTTAGCTTTATGAGAGCAGCTTGCCAATAGTATAAATGATTTGTATAATAAATTATACCTGAGCGATAGGGCTTCGCTCGGATTTTTGTTTTTTTTTTTTGTGTCGCGTTCTTTTGAGATAAGACATCTGTTTAGATAAACTTATAAAGAAAAACCTTACCTAAATATAAAATTTCTTTCAAGTCGGTAGTCATTGTATGGGTATATGTATGAAAATGACCTCTGGTCTGGTTTTCCCTCTGGGTTACGTAGGTCTGACGGCAGTCGCTCCATGTCAAAATCTTCACCAAATCCTTAGGCTTATGTAGCGTACCCCACCAATCCTAGTGGATTAAGAAACGGGATGACGCTAAGAAGAAGAAGATATGAAGAATATAGAAATGTAAATAATTATCAAAGGGTTATGAATGAGCGAGGCCGGTAAGGACCACGTCTTGTGGCGCTCGATTCTCTCTGCCTGCGCTGCAATAATCCTGATGAGAAGATATATAAAATATACCCCGAAAAAATCCCCATTTATCGTACCGTATACTGGGTGTCGATATATCGACAGTTACGCTGTCATCTGGAGAGCATAGCGAAGTTGGCGTCCAAGAAGATTGGTGTGATCAATAGAGCTAAACAATACTTTACACCTCAACATCGCCTTCAACTTTATAAAACGAGCTAGCCCAGATCCGTCCTCACATGGAATACTATTCACATCTTTGGGCCGGCGCCACAATATTTGCTTACTCCATTTGATCGCATACAACGTAGAGCAGTTCGAATCGTCGGAGACCCAGTGATCTTCGCTCGGCTAGACTCGCTTTGTACACAAAGAGACGTTGCTTCTCTTTGTGTACTATACATATGTATCATGGGGAGTGTTCGGAGAAGCTGTTCAACTTAATACCAGCCGCTGAGTTCCACTATCGTACCACTCACCACAAACTTAAATTTCACCATTACCATCACGATGAGAGGCAATCCACTACAGTACGATTTTTGAGACATTTTCTACCGCGTACGATGAAATTGTGGAATAAATTACTCTCAAAAAATCTTCCCGATCAAATGAGATATAGGAGTCTTCAATAAAAAGCCTATGTTTCCCTAAAACGCTAGCAACGGATCAGTTGGTGTTACTGATGTCTATGGGCGGTGGTGACCACTTACCATCAGGTGATCCACATGTTCGTTTGGCCCTCTGTAATATAAAAAAAATTCAAATTTATTTTTTGAGGTACTATCAAAATTTGTTTCTAGTAATACTAGAAACAAATTATCAAAATTTGTTTCTAGTATTACTAGAAACAAATTTTGATAGTACCTCAAAAAGCGAGAAGCGCAGGGTTCACCCCTATTGGAATATTTTTGGAATATCGATCTACTTATAATTTCAATGTACCTAAATGAGTAGTTTAGCGAATTATGAGGCAAGCTTTATATTTATCTCCCATATGCGAGTATATGCCAAATTCTTGACCTTTTTTTGCCTTAATTTTTTCGTCACATGACATGGTAACACTGTCAATCTTATTTTGAAATCTCTCTAAAATATTTTTCGTGCAGTAAATACATTCTTCTAATTCTCTGTCTCCCAAAGCCCTTAATATGAAGTCATAGATAAATAAATACATTTGTGTAAAACCATCACCCGTTCCGTTTATAAATGAATACTTATTTCATAATTTCTCCCGTTAAAGCTAAATTCCTCTAAACTATGCGTATAATTCAAAACTTGTCTATGGTTGATAGACAGGTTTCCATTCATTTTTAATACGCATTAAATACAATCACCATTACAAATATTGGGCTTAAACATACATACAGACATTATGTTAACGGTAGCCTGACGTATCGAGTAGCTAATATTAGTAATGTATTGGTGTCTGACTGTTTGAACAGGTCTGGAACTTGAGTTAATTGTTTCCTTCCGTTGCTGGGTATTCTGACTTTAAGTAAACACTGTTATTTCAGAAGAATTTAGTCAGATAAATAGGTATTATCTAATATAATTTCAAAGTTTACGTTTATATTTTTTTTATAAATATTAATGGCATAGACAATTGTCTATCCATTCATATTTTCATACCAAGTCCTTTGTGGGATAGGCAGTGAGAACCGAGCGTCACATGACGCGGTCCTTGCGCGGCTATCATAATTCTTTAATATAGTCCTGATACCATTTTATGATAAATCATGACCAATTTAGTCGTGGTAGGCGAGTCTTGGCCTTCCTCAGCTCCAGCATTCTTCTACTTTCTGCAATATCATACTTTCTAAACAGTTGCCAGCTATTTATTTATTTACATTGAATATGCAGCTGGCTACTAGTGTTTCGTAAACTGGGAGCCGCGGCATATAGCATTGTCATTAGCTAGGTAATTTACCACCCAACATAGAGTAAATAGAGAGAGAAAATGATCACGGAAACCTATGAACTCTTGCAATATACGTAGTAATGTCGAGGTTTGCCACTGCAACTGCCGAAGTAACGACTTCTCACGGGTTTATTATTTAACTTTACTTGTCTTATAGGAACTCAAAAATCCTCCTTTATTTGACTATGGTCTGCTTATGGTGGAGGTACTTCCACAGTCTGCTCTAGTTAGATAAAAGTATACATCACATATGTGAATACTGCTCACCCACTCCGGGCGTATCATTAGAAACGCGGAAATTGAGCTATAAAGACTATATGACATGCTTTTAAAGTAACTACATAGAAATGTAAATGGGCCGTAATGGTGCTAAATACATAGGCAAAGCTGGAGGCAACCACTAGTATCGACATCCGTGTTCAACCGGTGTCATTAGGACCCGGCTCGCGTAATGTCATAATCAACGAATATGTATAATGGCCACGTTTGATCGTATCTTTATACAAATGAGAATGATACGGTGTCAAGTAGAAAAGGTTCTAATGGTGAAGGTTCCGTTCTAGAGTTGCAAACAACGAAAGCGAAGTTATCTTTTCTTGAAAGAAACAGAGTGGCATTTTTTCAGTTAATGATATTAAAAAATATATTTTGAAATAATTTATTATATTTCCAAACACTAAGACGACAAACAAGTTTCATATTGTTCTATTATTACATATATTTCTGCGTAACTAACCGGCAAATAAAAACAGAATTATTTTATAAGATGATTTAATTTATGATATGCTGATAAAGGATTATATCAAAAGCACCCACAATCGAAGAGCATGCATGAAGAGGTTGATGAGTGTGGAAGAAGCGAGATCGGTATGTTTGAATCGGTGCACCTGGCATTCTATATTCTTTGCCTACCCCAATAGGAGTCAGGCGTGATGATATGTATGTAAGATAATATATTATATGATAAATTACATTAAACTAAATTCATGTTTTCTAATTTATGCATGTATTTATAATTATCAATCTCTTGGTTCCCACGTCCAAGACATTTTATTTCAATCGACGTTTTACCTAAAAATGGTCTAGTTTCCCCTTTAGGTTGTGGAGTTCTGGTGGCAACCGCTTTGTTCAAAATCACTATCATCGTTAAATCCTTAAGCTTAATGGATTAGGAAATGGGATAATCTAGGCAGAAGAATTATTTACATGATAAACCCAAAACTAAACCAGTTAGGAATTTGAAATTTCAGTATATCATGTACCTAACATAAACACTGTAAACCTACTCGTATAATGAGTAGACAGACGTAGACGTTTACAGAAAAAAGCATTACAGATCCCTAAAAAAATTTACTTCACTAGCATGTGTGACCGGTTGTTTTATTCAATTTCGATTTCCAAACATCGTGACGGCAAATGCCTACCTTACCTTTACTGTAAAATGTTTACCAGTAATTCACCGCGAAGGTCGTAGGTACCATAAACATAATTTAACTTTACAAAAAGGAGAGCAACTCCACAATAAACCAACTGGATTTCTTCTTCTTCCTTATATCCTGTTAACTAATACATTAGGATGCGGGGCCTGCTACCTAAACTTGAGAATTCGGCGCAGATCCTGATTTCGACATGGAGCTATTGCCATCAACCTGTACCATTCCTAGGTTATGTAGCAGGTATATAATTTCTTAGATGTTTGGGCTTCTTCACGATGTGATAATTAATATTTACATAATTCAAATTAACTATTTATATTTATTATATATTATATTTATTTCAAACAGCATGTCTTTCAGCAGATACTCAGATAATTATCTTAACATATATATGTGTATAACTTTAACTCTTCCACCTTTAGTCGGCGAAGTGTTGCGTATGACGCTAGGCAACTGTCCTCGGAACTTCCGAAATACGATTCCCTCTGGCCTGAATTCTTCCTTCACAAATCCGAAAACTCGAATTATTGGTACATAGCCTCACCTACCAATAAACCAACTACGCTCTATGTTTCTCGCTGAAACCAGGTTAGCCGGACCTCAGTTGCAGTGCATATAAATGCACCATCTACAATAATATTAATTGGTGTCCATTATTTCTAAGAAAGGAGACCGTAGACGCCGGTAGTCCCCTCAATGCACATTACTTACGTAGGGTCACCATGATTTGTAATCATTACCGGGACATTCGCGGCAATATCTAATGATGTACATTTATTTCAACTAAGAGCAAATGTTGCGCATAATATGAGTGTTTTGTTATTCTGTTATCAATTTTCTCATCCTCATTTCATTGGCGTAATTATTTTGGATTAGAATATAAACTGTTGATAGTGAAATGGTATCTACATCCTACATTTATCTACATTTAAATGTTAGGTCCCTTGCAGGGTAACCAGAGAGAACCGAACACCACAAAACGCGGTCTTTCTAGGGCTCTTGTTATCTTGATAAAACACAACTAATTTGGCCGTAGAAGATGAGTTTTGGTTTTCCTCGACATACATCTTTCCTCTTACGTATATCTGCATTCACATAATTATTAGTAACACAGATTCAAAATAATTGCGACATTATTAATCAGTGTTTTTTTTTATTTCAGGTAATTAACAAGGATACAACGATATTCAGTAGCTGAAACTGGAAAGAGAAGTACCTCCGTTACAATAATTACTATGCCTCAATACGAGTTGAAAAAGTCATATCAAGTACGATACAAAAAGGTCATTCGATGACAAGTGCGGAGTGAACTGAACAATAAAACAAAATTCCTGAATGCGTAAAAATTAACTATCATTTCTATATTTGTTCATAATATAATAATATATTTATTGCCATATAAATAATTTCGACATAAACATTAGTTTATGGTCAATGTGCCGAAATTAAATCAATAGAAATTTTAGAAATACTCATTATGGTTAATGCCAACTTACACGAACGTACTCTGCACGACAAAATCACCGTTTAAATTTATTCAGAATCCGAATCAAAAATTGATTTGAGTTTATTACATTCTACGTATTTAGTACGAAGTACAGTGAGGTAGGAAGAGGAAATAAGAGAAACCAACCTATAGTAATCTTTAGTAAAACTATCGTCGAGTTCTTCCCAAGGCAGTCACCCTACACGGTTTCTATTACAGCTGCTGCATGGCACACTACTATCTGTTAACGCTTTTGTCCTGCTACCCGCATATTATTGTGTCTTCCTAATGGACAACGTACATTACCTCCGCATTGTGGCCTGATCATCAGTATTCAGGTATTAAAAGTGGTAACATGTAGTTGGAATACCTAGATACACTGAATGAGGAAAGGATATTGACTCTCATAATCAATTTATGGAAAGGAACGTCGGAGCGGGCACAGTCTTTGACTTGTGAATTGCTTTCACTTATTGAATCATTGTCATGATCAAAATTTTTTATATATAACGTCGAAAGTTACACAAGCAAAAAGCTTACTTACCTCATTTAATCGCAGGAACAGATAAATTCGTCATTGATTTCTTATTTAGCTGCAATCTTCTGTGATCTGTGAGTGTGAACTTCGGAAGGCATTCAAGCATACGGCCCACCTGATTTAAAGCTGTACCGTATCCTATGAACGCTTGTAATACATTAAGTATCACTCGCGCGATGCCTCCTGTGCTGCTAACACAGCATCTCCTTAGGAGCTTACTGGTGACCTCACTCACACGCAGGAACACAACAACCCTCTAGGGAGTTGTTATTTGGCTGCGCAAGCCCGTCGTAGGTAGTACCTCACAGAAAATGTGAAGTGGAGGTACTTCTCCAGACGGGCTGCATTGATGCGCCCCACCTCTCTTAAAAAGAATCGAAATAATGACCGTAAGTTAATACACTGGTTCTTTATCCACTGGGCTACCACTGCTATGTCTTATTTATCTACCTATCCAATATTCAAGTACCTATATTTATACTCAAGTAGATTTTCTACTGCATTTATTTTGTACAACACAGCAAGCGATTTCTCTGCACCGCCTAGCTATAAATGTACTCGTAATAGTCTTTTATATGCAAAACGACATTCAACTAAATGTAGATTAGGTAAAGAGATCTAAAACTACAAGATTTCTCAGCCATCTTTACGTCCTGTCAATCTGAAAATACACTTCTTACCACTGAGAAGTATAAACATAAAGTAATTTAAGTACTTATCTTCAAATCACCGGCTGAGTGCAACGGAATTTAAATTCATTGCTTGTTTACTTAACGCACACAGTTGCATGCATATTTTGTTACAAAGATTACTGCGATTTTCTTTTCCGAGAAAACCTAATGTTGAGGGCTTGGCTATATTTTAGAGTCTTTAACATTATTTATTTAAGGCATTCATACGAATGAAGGTAATATATACATTTTATATTTCGAATTATGGATATACATTATTCCTAATTGCCACAGAATATTTTTGAGAATTTAAACCGGCAGGGGAGGACGTGGTACATTAAATTTAACCTAACCCGACTATGTAATATTTATTAAGACATACCACAAACAACGTATTAAAATAGTGACCCGTTTTCCGTTTTCCCAAGCCTCAAACAGGTTTGAAAACGTTCCAATATTTTTGCTTACTTTTCGATGTAATATTTCACCAAGCGCATCTTATTTATACGTTGTCGACTGAATAAGACGTAGTTGTCAGACAGTACTGGTTTCGGTCACTAATGATCTGGGACTGGCCTTTTTTGCCGTGTCTAACTAAATAACATCGACGTGCAGTGTATACTTAAGTTTGCAACTAAGTGTACGGTGTACTTACATTTCAAACGTATGTGATCTTGTGTTGTTGTTGGTTGGTGAATACAGTTGGACGGTGGGTGTAGTACCGTATTTATTCACGTACTTCATTGTTTGTATATAAGTCAGACCGCACGTGGAGTACTGCAGTCACCTTTGGGCGGGAGCACCTGGATACCAGCTTGGACCGTATGATTCGGTTTAGTGATTCGCTGTGAGAAATGTCGACGATCCTAAGCTTACGCACGGTATTGAACTCTTAAGTTTAAGGAGAGTTGTTGATATATAGCATAGCAGTGAATTAAGTACCTCTTAATTAGTTAATAGATTTAGGCGTTACTTTGCGAATGCCAATTTACAGGCAATTTTATCGAAACAACTTGTGTGCTTTGGCTCCCGATTAGTTCGTGCGAACTACTGCCGGCCGGCACCCGCTCACTACCATTAGTAGATGCATGCCGCCGCTGCCATGGCTGCTCCGGTCGTCTCTGCCTCGGCTGCGGTGGTCGTCTGCAATGCAATGTGTATTCACCATCTGAAATGTGAACCGCATCCACCCGCTACCGTTCTGCCCTGGCTGCTCCGGTCGTCTCTGCTAGACAGCTAGCACATTTTAGATGATATACATTATATGATCAACCTGGTAAGACGGTTGTCAGCACGGCATATATTGGAACTTTCATTGCGTATGTAAGCGTTATACCTACATAAAGAAAATCCGAAGAATTTCACCTCGCACGATACCTATTGTAATCCCATTTGCCCAAATTGGCGATGATTTTTGACATTTTAGTACGTAAAACCAACGTTTAAAATTCATTAAAATTCTTGAAAATGCATGACAGTTTTGTAACTGGAACTAATTTTGAAAATAAACCGTACTTTTTGCTGCTACGATTTACAAAATAACCCTTTAGACCAGTCGTTCTTACAATAATATACTTATCGTTGTAATGTCTAATTTTCACGAAAAAAATAAAATATGGTTGCTTTGAAAATTTTTATGCGTGTTTTTTTTATTATAGAACTTATATTTACTGTATATTATAATCCAGGGTAAGACAATTTTTTTGTCAAATGGTCCCTCATCACTGAAAGGTTACGAACCACTGCTTTAGACGTGTTATACGTTTTATATTAGTAGCAAATTATAAGCTGATGAGTAAAAGTTATGTTATGACCAATTATCACAGATCATTGATTAATTAATGCATTATGTATTTGCATTTACTTCTCTGACTTAGTTGTGGTACCCACGCCAAATTATTTGGCCATTGTACCCTGTAGGGTTCGATGGAAAAAATATTTAGCCATAGTACCCACACGACGACTAGACTAGGGTACATCTTTATTCTAACCTTTGTAAAACAAAAAAAAACCGTTTGCAATATTGAACTCATTATAAAATAACCGTACACTTGCATGAATGTTTAAAATTGTATTTCATTATTCAACTTTATTGAATAATCTGGATTATAACCTCGCAACAACAAGAAGGTAATTTATTCTATGATGTACCATTTTTTCGAATTACTGCAGGTGAGTCACATGGTGCTTTCGTAAAGTCATATCGGAAATTACCATCTTTTTGATGAGATGCCGCGACGCATGCGCTGTTTGTAGCTACATTTTACTTTTTAGACTAGCTATTTTGTATTACTAGATTATTGTAGATAAGATTTTTAAGGTGTTAATATATTTTGTCGGGCTCAAAGGTGAGATGGAGAGGGTGGAGAGAACACCGAACTATGGATTAATTTATCTATCTCGAACTACTCCACGCTTCGGTATTACGTTAAGCCGTCGGTCTCCATGAGGATGATCACAGCCGTTAAGCGAAGTCAGTGGCTTTCGGGCGGCTTGAAAACACTGGCCTCCGTCAATTCGTAGTTGAACAGCGTGGTGTACTATGCTTTAAATCCATTCGGTTAAAGGGAGACCCGTATCCCTGCAGTGGAATGAGTTAGGGTTGATGTGATGGAAAAGGTCAGATGATCTCTTTTTCCTCTCTCTTTCTTTTGAACTCGAAGAAGACTTTGTATTCGCCAATCTAATCCAATACGCAAGTAAGGAGCATCGATCATCAATGAATGGGTTTAGACTTTTCCAGCTTAAAGTTTTGCGTCATTAGTCTAGTACCTAGTAGTCATCGATCTGGGCTGTTTTCTATATATAACAGCCTAACTGGGGAATTGTCTCCATCTCACAGAAATCCGAAGCCAATTTATAACTTATTATACATAGTAATGATGCCAATAACATAATACATATTTAATAAGATACAGTAAGATTATAATCAAAAAAATTTAGGCGTGTCTAAGTGCCCACGAGAGCCCGATGGCAAATAAAGAATTTTTACCTTTTTTATCTTTACAAGCGAGTGAGATATGTAAGGATCGAGTCACGTGGCGCTCGGTTCTCTCTGCCTACCCCGCAAGGGATTTGGTGTGAAGTTATAGATAGATATATTATTATTATTATCTTTACAAAATGTTAATAAATTACTTACTTCAATTTTACAATTAAGTTTAAGAGTTGCTGTATTATTAGCAGTGATCGGATAATCGGGCGCTTATATACCTAAACTTCTTTCCTTCAAAGAAGAATATGGATATTCCTTCCTGAATTAATAAGTAATCCGGGATTAATAAGTAATCATATTTTTTGTGAAACATTTTATAATTATAATTTGCTTTTTGTACGAAAATAAATGGTGCTACACATAAAATTACAATTGTTTCAATTCCATAAGTAGTTTAGGTTGCTGGCCTGTTACGAAACCAATTTTAATAAAAACTTTTATTGTAAATTAAAAGTTTCATTAGAATCAGCTTTTTAAATATGAAAAAAAAAATACAATAAGAGTTTAACAAGGAACAGCCGTCTTGAAAGTACGAGAGGGTATGTAAGCATTATTCAATGTAAATATATCATTTTCACAACAAGTTCTAACTATATTTTGTATGCACATAACATTTTTAGCAATCTCAGGAATTTCAAACGACTCCGGGATCCGGGGTTCTGAAAGGCATGTCCGTATTATTCTTTTGTGGGAATAAAAATGAAGTTTAGGTATATTAGCGCCCGATTATCCGATCACTGATTATTAGCGAGTAACACATACAAACTCCTTGCATTGGAAGCATTCATAGGCTACGGCAACCACGTCACGTCAAATGGACCGTATTGTTGTTACATTTAGAAATGTTAGTATGTTACATTTAGAAAAAAAAAAGAACAAAGAATCGACATATTTTAATGTATTGCCACAGAAGCAAGATTAATTTCTCAATTGAATTTCAACTAAGCTTGGAAACTTTGGATTGCCATTCCGAGGAAATATTCTAATTAAAATCATCTGTTATAAATCAAATTGCTTTTGGTTTTCAATTAAACACCAGAGTAGGTTCAATGCGTTAATCATGGCGGCTAATAGAACGACCTAGAATGTAGCGTGCCACCTACGGTTAGATCGCTACAAGGAGTTAAGCTCATGCTAGGTGTGGCTATTGTTACACAATTTAAATTGATATACGCCTCTCGCTGACTCTTCCTAGGCTTCTGTCTTCTAATCCATTAGGATTGGCGGGGTATGCTACCTAAGCCTAATGATTTGTCGAAGATATTTATTTTTGACATCAGGCTACTCAGATGGAAATTCCTTTCCTATTTTTTTTATACCACTAAGGTGGCAATCAAGCGTACGGCCTGCCTGATGTTAAACAGTCACCGCAGCGTATGGTAACTTGCAACACCAGGGGCATCACTCATGCGTTGCTGACCCTCTAAAAACCTCTTCACGCATTTCTTGAAGAACTCCATGTTGTAGTCCCTTGGAAAAACCTCGAATTAATAATCCTATTTTAGGCCACACGTCTTTTTGAAATATAATTTCATGGGCGTGGGGGTTTGTTCATACTCGCGATGTTTTTCTTCATCAGTAAGTGATAATTACAAATAAATTCTATCCGAAAATACGAATTTAGTGGTAAGTACATGCCGAGATTCCAACCTGGGAACAAAAGGAGTAAACAGGGGAAAGCAGACGTCACCTGCATGTGATTGTATCCTTCCAATTACAAAATCTTTACTACTCAATCTTTACTATAATCTATCTATCGGTAAAGTCCAATAGAGAGATTATAGTAAATACTGAGCATCTCAGCTTAACTGGATAAGTATTCAGTAACCGAATGCAGCTTGGTAATATTCTCTAGACTACGCTTCGCTGTTAATAAATAACATTAATACATTTAAAAATTAGATATTTACGTAAAATATATTATATATAGTTTCACAATGCCATGTAGTTTCAAATTAATCAAGTGCTTTTCTATTGAAAATGGAAACATGATTATTTTATGGAATGAAATACTTATTTAATTATTATTTGTAAACTTTTTGTAATATTTATATAGTATGTTACATACAAAATATCCATACGAGCTATGGTTTGGCAGACACAGAGATTTTCCTTCTTAGGAATCGAATCTATAATCCTAGGTAGCCATTTATAACTTCTCTGCTATCATATTCGTCAAATTTATATTCATTTAATAAACAAATCCGCTTCCATTAATTCTATGTTTATGTTCATATTCAAATGGTAATTCAATAAACGCATATAGATACTCGCGGCTTTGACTGAAAACCGGAATCCAAATAACTTCTCAAATCAATTGGCATTTCCATTAATAAAATTAATCTCTATATTTAAGTAACGGAACTCCCTTGTTTATTAGAGTAGCGACACATGCGTTCAAATTTGCTACCATTTACCATACCATTACCATTTCTTGAATTAAAGTCGCTATTTCATTATGTCTGTATAAGAACTTAGGTCTTAACAGGGGATTATCTTGTAACTTTAACTCCTACTTATCGTTATTCCATTTCCTACTCTGTTAGGGTTTGGCGGTGTCCGCTATCTAAGCCTAAGGTTTTAGGGACTCATTTTTACATGGAGCAAATGCCGTCAGACCTCTACAACCCAGAGATAAATCTAGATCTTTCTTAAGTTGGGTCACACGTCTTTCGAAACTTAATTTCTTAAATTTGCGGGTTTGTTCACGATGTTTTGCTTCACCGTCGATCAAGTTACAATTACATATATATATACATTTTTTTTTATTGAGGTTTTAAATACCTTTTTTGTCATATTGCTGTCTCTCACTTTGCCAAGAGGGGAAGTCAATTCTAGAACTCCCTACTCCTACAAATTTCTTCTGATTAAATTCGTTGTGAGTTCCAAGGCAGCTGTAGTTTTACCCCCGGGACAGCAATGGACTTCACTGTTCATTGCCTTTTTGGTGGTCGCCGCTGTTAATTCTGGCTACACAGGAGACCCAGTGGTGGGCCTGCCCCGTTAAAAAAAAAACAAAAATATGTACACAAATTCGAAAATACGAATTTAGTGGTATATGCCAGGATTAGAACCGGGAACCAATTAGTTAATAGACCGTTTCTTTATTCATAGGGCTATCACTGCTATTTTGTGAGTTCATTTATAACATTTTTATAAAATATTTAAGCGATACGAAGCAAGGATGAATGCGCTGGGTGGGTATGAACCCGATCTCTTATATAGTTTATCGGTTTCATGCCCAACTAACAGGCTTATAAATACTTGATAAATAGGCACTAAATAGTACTAGCGAGTACCTGTGACTTTGTTTCGTTAACTCACAAAAACCAAATTATTTAATAGGTTATTAATAATGCCTTAACATAACCTTTTCATAACCAATTCACACTCAGCCTAATATGTCGCTACACTTATGTTACAGATTATTAGATAACCAAATATGGTATTAAGTTAATGACTGTCGATATGTCTAGCTGTGTATGGTAGGACGATGCTAAAACGGAATATGCTCTAGATTTAATTTTACATTATAAGATGATGTCTAAACTTGTCAATTTGGCTTGGATTGGCAAACTGATTGGTATTTTCTAATATGTCTTAGAAAAATCCCAACTTCTGTTCATACAAAATATGTTCTGGTGAAAAGGGTGATTGTCCGGAATGTTATGTAATTGGGGGGAATATTCTGAGGAGCTCTTCTTCCATCCCCTTTTCTTGCAGGGACGTGATTCATATCCTCATAGGATATAGAAGCCAATCTACTAGATACTTGAAGCTATCTAAATCGAACGATAGGGATGTACGATCATCTTCCTTATTATTATATTGTTTGCGTAAATTTTCATTCAATCCTTCATCCAAATTATAAGTCAACTGGATGGGAATAATCAGCACATTATAATTATGTTATGAGCTTTAATCTAAGTCGTCACCTCTTGCATCACACAAGATGTGACTGTTTACAGGTTACAATAAAAGGTAAAGCCTGACTTGGGTAGATTTATCTATCTACAGAGGAAAATAGCTACACTGTACAGCAGAGTAGCTACGATTGTAGGTCTCCTGAGTTGTTCTAGGCTTTCGGACGATGGCCGGTACATCTTCTGGGGGTTTTAAATTTTCTTCCGAACTGCTGAATCAAATATTTTTATTATACTGTGTGTTAAAACTTACTTATTCATAATCAGAATATTAGATTCGATACATTTCTGCCTACACCGCAAGGGATTTTTCGTGAAATTATAGATAAATAGATAGATAGGTTTTCAAGTTATTCAAAGGAAAGATTATGTAGTAATAAAAGAAAAGAAATATAATATATTGACTAACGAAAGTGCCTCTTTATCTATTTATTTAATTTTGCTATTTTATTATTACTTACTTGCATTCTACATATACAAATAGTTAATTTGCAATTATCTATTGTCAAATTTAGTACAGTTTGACATCCAATATACATACAAGTATGCAAAATTTGACAAGACGCAACAAAAAATTACAGGCTTCTCAAAATGAATAATACATTATAACTTATTTCTGCACAGTCAACGAATAAATTATTATTTCTAAGCCATCTCATTATTTCCTACTGCTTAGCGGTTGGAATATAAACGTCTTTTTCGCTTCAGTGTTTGAATCAGCAACACCCAAATAGAAAGTTGTACACAATTCGAAGTGTTAGATTCAACCATAGAAATTAATTATAACCCGAGCGTACCGAGTCTTCCAGCCTAGACCGGGTTAGTGCTTGCCCTGAGGCCTAGATAAAGGTCTGTGGGCTAGGTACGCAAATGGTCTCTTAAATGGTTATAACGGTGTATTTAATATCAGCTGTAGAACTTTCACAGAGCGACGGTGGTCAGTTCGAGCTTTGCTGGAAAAAGTATGTAACATCTTATCATGAATATTGTTTGTTTGTTGTATGGGAGCCCCGTTAAATATTTATTTTATTATATTTATTAGTATTTGTTGTTATAGCGGCAACAGAAATACATCATCCGTGAAAATTTCAACTGTCTAACTATCACGGTTCATGAGATACAGCCTGGTGACAAACGGACGGACGGACGGACAGCGAAGTCTCAGTATACCAATAGGGTTCCGTTTTACCCTTTGGGTACGGAACCCTAAAAAAACACTCATAGTAGCACAACGAGGTAATTTCTACTTAGCTGCGGTTTTCTGTGAGATACAACTTCCTCGGTTAATTTAATTAACATTATAAATATCTAAAGCGGCGCTAATCACTTTGTGTCAAACGAATCACCTTTCACAGTCAAGTTTTCAAGGGATGGTCCGCCTGATTGAATACGTGTATATTTAAATGGAAACTGTCATATTGTAATGGAAACTATACGTGACTCTAACAGTTAAGCAAGGTCTTAACTAGATGTTTCATTAGTATTTTTCCTCGCTTTTAATTAGTCGTTTTCCCTTAAGTGTTAATTGAATTATTTTAAGTAGTCATTTCTTGTCTCATTACGAGCCGGAACTCATCTGACACGATTGTAGAGTGTTCCGTTTATACTAAACATAAAAATTATTTATATACCATTGGGCCCCCACGGGCACTAAGACACATTTGAAATTAAAATAAAAAGTATTATATTTAAAAGTATTATTATTTTTATCAATTCATTGGCGAAGATATTTCAATTGATGTCAGTAGAGCAAAAATAATGAAGCCAAGTGGTTAAAAAAAAATGCAAATGCTGAATATTTTTTCAGTCAGATATTCTTCATTTCTGTAATAAGGCCTATTACAAAGAGTATTTTTGATGTGCCTTTTGAATTTTTTGCCAAAATAGTACTGTAAACTTTTTCAGGCAATTTATTACAAATACGATTTACAACAAAAGACTATTAGACTTAGTAAGCTAATGCCCGGACATAAGCAACTCAATTCTGCCTCTAAGATTTTCACTCAACTTTGAAAACTACTTTATATTTTTACGAGCATTATATGTTTTCATCTTCTTTTTTATATTTATTTTAAAGGACTTTTATTTGTTAAAGACTTGTCAGTCCTATTATACGTTAAACTAAAATTTATCCCCAGTAACTTCCTTATAAAGGCGCTGACGGTACATAAACTCATAGACTTTTCTAGCTTCTAAAGACGTCATCTTTGCTAGAAGAGAACGGAATAATCCAACCTACTGCTTGTTACAACATACAGTACAATGTGTTCATCAGCACCCACCATGCAAGCATAGTACTAGGCTAAGTGGCTAGCCCCCCCCAATAAGGGCATATTCTTCAGAGCTAACTTAGCAGTAAGGTAGCAGTAACGGATACTTCTGACTCAGTCTCGATTATCTACGCGTCATCAAAAGTACAGTGCTTTACGAGGTAGCTTTAGATTCGCGGCGACCTATGCTGGAATATTATTACCCCCATCCGTAGCTTACCAATGTTTGCAATATAGGTAAGGTAACCCCACTCGCTCTTGGCAATACAACAGCTCTTCGGGAGGTTGTTACATGACTACGGATTTCTGTGAGCTACTTCTTCTGTCGACATGTTTTGATGCACTCTGCCTTTCTTAAAATACCTTAACCAAGGCAGTCACACAAATCCACGAGCCTTGTGGTCAAAGTAGCATGGCTAATCACCCTGCAGCCGGGCTAGACAAGTCTAGAAACACATAGAGTTCTGTAACAGACCCAATTTAATTTGTGAGGCTTACCTGTTCAATCAAACTCAACACGTTAAGTTTGCAATAGCCCTTAGCATTACCAGTACATATAATGGTTGGCATAATTTATTATAGTCTACCGATTTCACATCGATTGCGACTGCATCGGTGCATTCTCAATATCGTCGCTTGGGCAGAGAAAGTGTTAATATTTAGTGCATTTAACTGCATTTCCTGTTACAGAACTGAGACGATTTTACATAAACATACAATTAAGTATTTAAATTTCAATAGAGATATATTACTTTGATAGGCAATTTGACTTATACTTTGTGTAAGCCACCAGCTAGTTAATGTGAACTGGCGCCGGAGTGCACCCGCTACCGTTAGTAGCATGCTACAATGCGCGAAGAAAAAACCCTAAGGAGAAACGAAAAGACCGATTTTTTTATACTACGTCGGTAAGCATACAAGCATACGGCCCACCTGATATAAAGCGGGTACCATAGCCTATTAACGCTTGCCATATATTAATGATCACTCGCGCGATGCTTCCTCTGCTGCTTACATAGCAACTTTCAGAGAGAGTTGCTATGTAAGCTTGAGAGCTTACCAAATAACAACTCCCTCGAGGGTTTTTGTGTTCCTGCGTGTGAGTGAGCCCATCAGTAAGCTCCCATGGAGTTCCTGTGTAAGCAGCAGTGGAGGTATCGCGCGAGTGATACTTAATATATCGCAAGCGACTACGGTACCAGCTTTACATCAAGTGGACCGTATGCGTTTATCGTTTATCATATGACGTAGCTCGCCTTGTTAGTTAAAATTTCCTCACATAGATAGATAGATAAAAAGTATATTTACATAGGTCAGTAGGTGTTTTTGTGAGCGCGTGCCTTTATGCGTAATCAAGTGGTTGGTACTACAATGGCTGCTATAGTCGTCTCTGCCTACCATCTGCAACAGGTGATACATACGTGCGTGCGCGTGTATACCGCGGCAGCCGCCTCCCGTTTAGCTATGGCATGCATCTACTAATACAGTTCTTAAACAACTGCGATATCCAACGACGAGCCCTGTGGTCCAGTGACCAGTGATGGTTAGGGTTGTGGATTGGATTCCCGTACAAGGAAAAACATTTGGTACACGAACATGTTTGCTTGTCTTGGTGTAGTTGTTTTCTGTACAAACGTAAAAAAAATCCTAAACACCGGTTACAAATTAATTGATTGTATAATTGATTTAAGTTGTAACCGTAGCTTATGTTTGTTTGGTTTGTGTAATAGGCGCTGTGTAATTTGTTAGAGAATATTAAAAGTATTATTCCAAGGAAATAACTGAATGTGATGAACCTTTTTACTACGTTACATTACCGTATCTATCTTCACAATCTAATATTATAACTAGGGCTCTTATTAACCGGGCCAACTATCTACGTGCCAAATTTCATTCAAATCCGTTCAGCCGTTTAAGCGTGAAAGAGCAACAAACATCTATACACACAAACTTTCGCATTTATACTCGTAATATTAGTAGGATAATAATATCCACTACACTAAAGCCTTACTCATCTATTAAATAGTTAATAGATTCAGGCGTTATTTTGCGAAAGTCAAATTTACATGCAATTTGAGCTAACCTGCTTTGTATGCTTCCGCCACCAATTAGTGCATACGGCCTAGCGCAGGCCGGCATCCACCCACTACTGTTAGTCAGTGCAACATGCCGACATACATGAACTAATTGGTGGCGGAAGCACATAAAGCAGGTTAGATCAAATTGCACCTTACTCATCCCACTTCAGCTGAAGGGGTTTAGAGTAGGTATAATCCGCCCGCCGCAAAGACTCCTAGTTTCAAGCCTCTGACTGAGCTTTACGTCTGTCATCTATCGACAACAGTCGGGACCGACGACTTAACGCCTTCGCCGCCTTCCGAAGCTCGATAAACCCATCCATAGAAAGACTGTGGTCAACGCCTAACCTACGTATTTGGTTAAAGTGATACGTACAACAATGCCATCGAGCTCCTCTATCAAACAATAATATCTAATAGTAACAAATACCATCACTGCAGAAGATACTCAATGAGATAGTAATCAAAATGCGAGGTATTCAATAAATGCACTGATAGAAATCTGTTAGACTCTCATAGACACCGTTACCTACTATTTAAATATATATCGCTCACAGTAATCTAGTGAGATAAAATGATTTCCGCATCATTGACCAGCCTGTTTCAGACCAATTCAATGGTCTAAATGCTAGTGCTAATTTGAAACATTCGTTGGTTTTCATATTCGTTGAGAACTTTGTACTAATAATCAGAGTGTGCTAATAGAATCTCATACCAAATCAATTACTAAAGCTCAACTGTCTTTCTGTATATTTGGACCAGCTCAGTAGCAGTTCGACACCAATGCTCGTCGAGTCGATTCCCACACAGGTTAAACATTTGTAAGCAATATGCATGTTTGTCTTGGCCTGAGTATTTTTAAGAGAGGTAGGTGGCATCAGGCAAGCAGAAGTGGCATCGCGCGAATGATACCCAATGTATTATAAGCGTTAATAGGGTACGGTAACTGCTTTACATCAGGGCCATATTCCTCCCGACGTTGTATAAAAAACCCACCGGAGTGATTTTTAATTATACATAGTGTAGTGTTACAAAGTACTTTTTGATACAAATATGTCACAAAAAGTCAAGGTCCTGCAATCGACGGTCAGCTGAATAATGAACAATAATGACTTCGAGATGCATGTATTTACTAAATTTCTATTTCTAGAGAGCTTGATGGCATCGTTGCGCGTTTTTTTCGTGCTTCGGAGGGCACGTTAAGTCGTCAGTCCCGGCTGTTGTCAATAAACGACATACATTAACCCCTGGCCTTTGGGCAGACGACAGTCATTAAGCTGTGGCCTTTGGGCGGCTTGAAAACACTGGCTTCTGCCATATTCCTCCCGACGCTGTATAAAAAACCAACTGGAGTGATTTTTAATTATACATAATGTAGTGTCAAAAGTAAACTAAAAAAAAAATTGATACAAATATGTCACAAAAGGTCAGGGTCCTGCGATCGACGATCAGCTGAATAATGAACAATTATGATTTCGAGATGCATGTATTTACTAAATTTCTATTTCTAGAGAGCTTGATGGCATCGTTTTTTTCGTGCTTCGGAGGGCATAACGTGCCCCAGTCGTCAGTCCCGGCTGTTGTCAATAAACGACAGTCATTAAGCCCTGGCCTTTGGGCAGACGACAGTCATTAAGCTGTGGCCTTTGGGCGGCTTGAAAACACTGGCATCTGCCAATCCGCAGTAGAACAGCATGGAGTAGTATGCTCTACACCCCTTTGGTTGAAGGGAGACCCGTATTACTGCAGTGGAATAAGTTAGGGTTGGCGTGATATTTCTAGCAAAGAATAACTAACTCATTATATTTGCAAAAGTAGTCGACTTAATTTTGTTAGGCTATTTACAAGTAGACTTGAATCGTTTTCTTGTTACGCGTGTTAGTCAGCAAATGCAAATTTTATAAATATTAATTCTTTGATGCAACTTATACTAAAAGCACATATCTCTATTAACAATGAATACCTATTGTTAATGCATCCTGTTTTTAAATGCGTTGTACAAACATCTTTGAGTGCTTCATTGTTGTTGGTTTGCGAGCGAACACACGTTGCGAAACTTATGTAGATATTCGCCTTTGTAATACTTTCAGTTCTAATCACTCTATTAGCATACGTAGGAGGAATAGTGATAATGCACAAATCTCATTATGAAATATTAAGAGTTATTATGAGGCATTATAATTATTATATGATTAACTATAAGCAATCGCCTTCTCTCTACATATTGATTACCAATTGTCACTTACTTAATTTCTATACTAATTAGCATTATTATATAAATAACATATGCAAATTCAACTATTACTGAAACAAGGTATTTTCGTCATTATATACATCATGTTTTCGCTCCACTTTTAATCGATATTCCTTTTTGTAGTGATACTTACATACGAGAGTCTGATTTCTTTTTAATTATTCGAAGAAAAATATTCAAAGGAACTTACATTACAATTTTGTTAATGGCGTATTTTAATGTCAGGATAGTAGCATTAACATAAAGCATTCGATAGTAAAGCATAATTAAATATGTTTTTAAAAAGTAATAGCTTCACGTAATGGTTTTATAATGTTAGTTTAATAGTTCAAGTGAATATAAATCGACGGTTACCAAGCTGTCATCACAATTTCATAACGATATTAAATTTTTATTGCGGGTTTATGCCAAGGCAGTATTCTAGATCCAACATAATCTGTGATAATGATTTTACTTGCTGAAGAAACCATTAACTAAAAACCAAACATAGTAAAAAAATGTAAATCTAGAAAATTCCGAAATGGAAATTCCTTCATTGTTAACAACATCTTTTGTCGCTCTGTGGCTTATCCTCGTCTATCAAATAAAGAAGTGTTCCGTATATATTACACGTAAAATCTCTTAACTATTCAACTTTACGATTAATTATTGAATGTAGATATATATGAATCTTCGGGAGTAATACCGCGAATTATATAATATAATTTTACTTAATATTCTTAAAGATGAGTTTCTTTAAGAAAAAATGGAGTATGGACTGCATACTATTCATAGGGTTATACACTTTAATTTGTATATTTTAACGTTTAGATTTTTTCTTTTTTGGCAATAGTATTTAATTTTGTATATTCTGCTATAGTAGTAATTCTAAATCCCAATCCATGCGACCTTTTCCGCATGTGTTGGTGGCCGACCACCATCTTTCATCCCGTGGTGTAATGTTTCATTGTACTCTAACGTGAACGCAGAAATATCAGATGCGGCATATTATTTTGATCGTGTTTCTTGTATTTATTTATCTTTAAAAATTCACTTTGCTTTGGTTGTTACTTCTTACCATGTTTTCGTCACATTAATATTTCGTTTTTTGTCTTGCTATTTCAGATATATAATTTTCCATTAACAAACTAAAAATAACAGTAAAAAGTAGATTTTTTTTTCTATCATAGCAATTTATTGAACACCATTGCTAATTAAATAATTTGATCAGACGCGTCTCATCTGGATGTGTTATAATATAATAACAGGTGTTTCTAATAAACTTCAGTATGTCATATGATTATGAATATATTTATTAATTAAAAATTCAAGTAGATATGTTGACTTGTTATTTCCTTCCTTTGATACTCTAGACGTAAATAAGTTTGTCCTGTCAATGTTCAAGGAACACCATCAATATAATATGCATATGACTACTTACTTTCAAATTTATGTACTCGTATATTTTAAAGCGATAACGTCTAACAAAATCTAAAAACCGAAAGATGGAAAAATCAACTTTCATCTAAATATATTGTGAATTCAATCATTCATTTATATATTAATCTTAGACAATGCATGTATATCTTCAAGCTAGGTCCCTCGCGGGGTAGGCAGAGAGAACCGAGCGCCATAAGACGCGGTCCTTACATACTTCACTCACTTCACTAACATTCATAACTCTTTTCATGCACGCTCGCTGATTCCTGGGGCTCCTGATCCATCGCCATCACTTTCTGATAAAACACGACCAATGTTGTCGTGGTAGGTTAGTCTCGGTCTTCCTCGGCTCCTACATCCCTCCACTTTTGCATTGTATATCTGTTTCGTTATTCTTAATCATAGACAACCTTGTACAATTAATTGACTTATCCCGTTCTGCACCTCTTCTTCTAATATAATCTGTATATATACATTTATGCCGAGTGGAGTTGAGACTTGACTCATTGAATTCGTTAGATCGCTGCCACTGGGGGAAGAAAGCTAACTCGTTTCTTAAAGAATCTGATACAGCTGAAGTCAATTATTATTTTTACTAAAGCTAACATATTTTTTATGGCAGATTGATTTCAAATTATAAAAAAATGGCATATCTGTTAGCCCTACTATGTTTATCACATCATTGGTTTGCGCGACTTACGCGAGCACAACCCAGCTCATTCTAATTAAGCAGCTACCCAGAGATTTATAAGATATGAAAGCATTAGTGAGATTTATACCTCGTACTGAATAATGAGATAACGCTAATGGTTGCTATGTACTCAGATTCCTATAACTAAGTGCTATATTTGCCCAGAATCTAGAAGTAATAATTTTATTGAAGTTATTTGTTAATGCAAATCTTGTCTCAGGTGATATTAATAGCAGCATTGAAATACCTGCAGGATATGGATCTAAATAAATTAGTTATTTATTCTATTTAAATGGGACTTAGTTTATAGTTACCTGTGTTTACAAGTGACACTGACTTCACTACTTCTTCTGCGTGATGAGATTTTAATTGATTACTATGGAAAAGGGTCTGTAAACTTTATCATTGTAGTTGCCAATTGAGAATTAGTGTCAAGTTATATAAAAACATTACAATCATGTCAGTCAATATTCATCCAGTCATTCACTGCTGAACATAGGCCGCCCACTGAACCGCTACTCACCTCGTTTCTGATCTACCTACATACATCGACTCCCTACAGATCTTTAGAGCTCGTCTGACCACTACCAGAGCCAAGAACAGCGAGGCTACTGCACTCATTATAGAGATTCTGTCATAGTTTCTACACTTGAAAAGCCGGTGGGCAATCGCAGTGCATAATTTTGGTGGGGCGCAAAACCACATCCAAATAATAACTCCCTAAAGGGTTGTTGTGTTCCTGCGTGTGAGTGAGGTCATCAGTAAGCTCCCAAGGAGTTGCTGTGTAAGCAGCAGAGGAGGCATCGCGCGAGTGATATTTAATCCTTCGAAACCCGGGTGGTCGTATACGACCGCGAAATGTATGGGAAAACGTATATAACGGGTTTTGACTGCTCAATATATCGCAAGCGTTAATAGGCTACGGTACCCGCTTTACATCAGGTGGGCCGTAAGCTTGTATGTCTCCCGACGTAGTAAAAAAAAAAGTTAAATATCCCCCTGCGTACATAGATAAATATATACTCAGGGGACACTGCTATTCGTCTCCTGAATCGCCTTTTACGACACCTACGGGTTAAGATTGGGTGGCCTATTCTTACACCGTGACTGCACGGCTATAGGTATGAAATATATAAAACAAACAAGTATATTGAAAGTCTTTCCTGCGACCACGGACGCTGCAAAGCGTTCGAAACGTCAGGTTTCAACAAAATGAATAAAACACGCGATACTTCCGTTAAAAATAGTTTAATTTCAATGTGTAACAATCGCGAAAACCTAAGACAAACAAGTATAGGTGAACTAACTTACTGAACTCAGAAAAGAAGTAAATTTACCCCTTACCTTTAGATTGTAGGGGTCAGAAAATGCGACTTTTCTGGCCCTACACCGTTAAAAATTTTTAATTCTCATATGCGGATTTCTTCGTTTGATTTATCGATTCATAATTTTCTCACCTGTCTTAAATAATCATCATCGCGGGCATTCATATACACATTAACTACGTCGTGGGAGTTGTTGGTGATGGAGAATCTACGATATACCGACGAAGTGTATTATAATTTTATATACATTGCTGCGTAATGGATCATACTAAATCAGGTATCCATTAAGGCGAAGAGAAAATTTCGTTACAAGTAAAATTTTATTAAATTTCTTTATTTTGCAAATTGTTGAAAATGAGGACATAGCTGTTTAATATAAAGCATTTTCCTTAACTAGTTTGTAATACGAGATAGTTCGCGCGTTGCGATCTCAATGTCTACAAGGTTCCTGGTGTGTTTTTCACTGTATTAATTTGTTCCACAGATAGGATAAATAATCGATTTTTTTTTGGATAAAGGAGTTTATAGTATACTTCTATACATACTGCCCAAGTGCTAATTGGCGAAGACCAGCGTTTTCAAGCAAGAAAGCTACTGCCTTGGCTTAACGACTGTCATCTATTGGTATCAGTTCACAATTCTGATGACATAAAACAGTGAAAAATAAAATATAATGACTAGTCGAATAGTACGGTACTCATCTCAAACCAATAAATCACTTGCCTGCGCATGGAGGTACCCTGCACTCACCAGAAGTTGTGTTTTAGCGCCTAAATATCTCACCGAGTTACTGACCAATGGGAGAATATTTTAACCAATAAGCCGATAAGTACCGCAATGTTGATTCATGAACTAGCCAATAAGAGGCAGTTCTTATTGGCTAGGTCATTCTATTTTACCTCCCGACCCTTAGCGGTGAATTGATATACGAATTTTACGATCGATTTAATTGGATCTTCATAGATTATTTTCTTCATGGTACTGATGGAACATAGACAGCAATGTATGCTGAATTCAATTGTCAAGTTTATTTCACGGGCTGCCTCTCCCAAATCCACGCAACGGTTCTTACCAGTTCCACGATTAACTAATAATCAGTAAGGCATTAGTGTCTTGTTTATCACTCCGGAGATTATTCTTGCGTGCGAGTTGCGCAAGGAACTAGTTTCGTGAATAGACATTGTGTGATTCTTTATTCTTGTTTCGTTGACCTGGCTGTTCAAATTTATCATACATTTCTATTATAATGTTAAAATTGTATTTTATGTTCATCATAGTATAGGTCATTCGTAGATCTGCATAACACTTGTACCTATCAGTTTTATAAGCCACAAATTTTATTTGTAGCATATTTGTAGCGTATTTCAGTCTTATCAAACATATATATAGAACTAAGTTTGGGTAAGGATCGGATCCCGTGGCGCTCGGTGCTCCCTGCTTACCCTGCAAGGGTTTGGGCGTGAAGTTATAGATAGATAGAAATTTGTTTGAATTATACGCGCACGGCGTTTGGATTTTAAGAACTTTGATCACTCTACTCTACTAACTTTATCTCCCTTTGTACGTACAAAATGGGAGATTAAGTCTCGTCTTAAACTCCTTTTAGAGGACACAACCCGAATGGCCATGTACCTCCATCTCCATCATAGAAAACAACAGCCAAACGACAGGCTCCCTGAAGGGTTGTTGCGCGTGCGTAATGTTGCCAATGAGCTCCTGGGAAGTTGCAGTGTCAGCAGCGAGGGTGGTAATGACATTTCCTGTGTAACATGCGTTCACAGCGTATGGTAACCACGCATCAGGTATCGTATGCATGTATGCCACCGATGTTGCATAAAAAAACCTTAATAGCATACAAAATAGTTCATAATAAGTAAATTAGCACCAGTAATATTTTTTTTATTGTGTCCTAGCTGATACTCGCGACTTTGTGCATTTGATTTTATATTTCTGAACGTTCCTAGCGATGTGTTGGACATACCAAATAAACTAGCTATTTTTTAGTTTTTGACTAACGCACCGCGGTTGATTTCTACATATATATACCACATCAACCCTTACTCATCCCACTGCAGGGATACGGGTGTCCCTTCAACCGAAGGGGTTTAGAGCATAATCCGCCACGCTGCTCCAATGCGGATTGGCGGAGTCCAGAGTTTTCAAGCCGCTCGAGGGCCACTGACTTAGCTTGACGACTGTCAACTATCGACAACGACCTGGACCGACGGCTTAACGTGCCCTCCGACACGGAGAAACTCGAGGTAGATAAACACATCCATAGACAGGCTGCGGTCAATATTGCTTAACCTAAGTGTTCGGTTAGAATGACACGCGCAACGACGCCATCTACATATATATATATATATATATATATATATATATATATATTGTAGAACAAATTGCACTTTTAAAGGTTAAAGAAAAGATGTGGGTAAGTTTTATTTCGAATCGTTTAGAAGAAACGTTAATGCCCTCTAGATTATGAGGTCCCACATAAACCGGGCTCAGCACATCTGGAGTACTGTATTGTAGTGGTCTTCGAAACAGTAGTTGCGACCTGTTATGAAAATCGGGCGCTGCCGAGGGGCAGACACGTCAGGAGGATTTATAGGTGTCGTATAAACTTTGTTGGGAGCCTTGAGAAAACTGAGACTTTTAGCGATTTGATTCAAGATCGAGTGCTTTCCTGTTTGTTGTGAATTTCATTACGGGCTTCTATCTATTGATTGTTGGTGATATTGGATCTTTGTTTTTTTTTATACTACGTCGGGAGGCATACAAGCATACGGCCCACCTGATGTAAAGCGGATACCGTAGCCTATTAACGCTTGCGATATATTAAGTATTACTCGCGCGATGCCTCCTCTGCTGCTTACACAGCAACACCTTGGGAGCTTACTGGTGGCCTCACTCACACGCAAGAACACAACATCCCTCTAGGGAGTAGTTACTTGGCTGCGGTTTTCTGTGAGGTGGAGGTACTTCCGCAGACGGGCTGCTTTGATGCGCCCTACCTCTCTTAAAACATCCAGACCAAGACAAACAGACATGTTCATGCATACAAATGTTTGCCTTGTGCCGAAATCGAACCCACGAGCGTTGGTGTCAAAATCGCGTCATTCACGACTGAGCCACCGAGCTCGTCGTCATTTGTGTTCTCAGTTGTACTTTTAGGATTCTATACGTAAGGTTTTTGAAGTTATACTTCTTTTGACGCGTAAGGGAAAAATTATGAGAATGATTTTTTACGACGGTATATAAAATCGATACCACAACGTTAGTAGGTAAATGTATCTCATGTTCTGTTCGCTGCTATATTCATGGTAAGTAGTTCAACCACCAATTTATATATCTATGACATGAATACAGATGAAATATATTCAGAGCAGTGACAGACCAGTGGATAAGGAACTTCTTCTGATCTCAAATACTATACTCTCTTTCAGGCCAACCCTGTTTCTTACATCATCATAAGCCTTTGTTACAAAATTTGGTTTTATAAAACCACTCACTCACTGTTCGATTAGAACTTACGTTGGCATAAAATTATATATGCATAGATCCAGGCTTGCCTCGGTACATACTTTCTCCTTCCATGCATTATATTTCATCATTATTTCCTTTTGCATACTTTATACGTCATATTCGAACCAACAAACATTTAAAAACTGAAAAATGAGTTGTGTGATATTTAATAGTATTCATACAACTTAATACCTTTATTAAGCATGTTATGTAATTAATCACAAGCAAACGGAACACATAATTATGCAAAGATTCCTCTAATGCTAATAATGAAGAAATTTAACAAACATTAATATTCTTAAACGTAACAAATCAACGACATTTATCTCAATAACGGACTGTTTGGATATAAGGAAGCACAGTTTATCCGCTGACATTTAAATTTTACATTTTAAATTTTAATCCGACGTAATGGAATAGCTTTAACAAAAAGCTATCCCATATAGGTAGTTAATAAACGTAGGGCCTGCCTGAAGGCAAACTGTCACCGTAGCTAACGGACATTTTCAAATAAAGGGGTGTCACACGTGCGTTGAGTTCCTCTAAAATATTTTACGTGTGTCTTGAAGAACCCCATGCTGTTATCTCTCGGGAAAACATCTGGCTGGGAGTTAACTGGACATCTTGAGAATTCTTGGAAGAAAACTACTCTGAAACCGCATCTCGCGTTCACAGCGTGTTAGAGTGAATCGTCCGCCGTTGGCGTGCGGTGCGGTTGTAAAAATAATCCTTCGCTATCATATCATACAATTTTTCAGAACACAACCCGCTGTATGGTAGATTTCGTAGTTCACCCATGCACCTTTTACAATCTTCTAGATCCAAGCTGTATAGGGACTTGTAATTTGTCACAGAACAACCTTATTCAGTTTGAATACTGCGAGGTAAGTCTTCTATTTCTAGCGTTATCACCTTTCCTTATTAAGTAATAGTCATTTCCTTTGACAGGTTATTAGGATTATCGGGATCCGTTACCGAAGCTTTAAAATTTGGCTAAGATATTAATTTTGTCACGAAGCGACCAGACTTTTCTTAAGTTAGGTCTATAGAAATATAATTTCTTTGACGTGCGGGATTCCTCACGATTTAACCTCGGTGCCATAGTAACACTACTGTAAGACCAACGTAATGCTCATAGGTTTCGATTCCCACGCAGATCAAACATCTGTGTGCATGAACATATCAGTTTGTCTTCATCTGGGTGTCTATAAGAGAGGTAAGGCGCATCAAAGCAACTTGTCTTGGGAAGTAAGTACCTCACAGAAAATCGCAGCCAAATAACAACTTCCCGGAGAATTGTTATGTTCCTGCGAGTGAATAAAGACCTAAGGAGTTGCTGTAATAGCAGAGGTGGCATCGCACGAGTGATACTTAATGTATTGTAAACGAAACACCAGTAACCTCTTTACATCAAGTGGGTCGTATCCTTGTATGCCTTCCGATGTTGTACAAAAAAAATACATGGCAGTACGCAAAAGTAAAAAAAGAGCATGAGAGAAATTTATTCAATGGGTTGTATGAGTATTATTGTTCAAGAGTGTACATGAGTGTGGAAGAAGCGAGAGAGGTATGTTTGGATCGGTGCACCTGGCGTTCTATAGTCTCTGCCTAACCCAATGGGAGACAGGCGTGATGATATGTATGTGTATGTACGTATGTATGTATATTGTAACCAACCAACGCTCGTGAGTTCGATCCCCACACAAGACAAACATTTGTGCATGAACATGTCTGTTTATCTTGGCCTGGATAGAGGGGTAGGGCGGCGAGGTTATCAAAGCAGCCCATCTGGTGAAGTACCTCTGCCTCACAGAAAACCGCAGCCAAATAAAAACTCCCTAGAGGGTTGTTGTATTCCTGTGTGAGTGAGGTCACCAGTAAGCTCCTAAGTAGTTGCTGTGTAAACAGCAGAGGAGGCATCACGCGAGTGATAATGTATGTTACAAGTGTCAATAGGCTACGGTAACTGCTTTACATCAGGTGGGTCGTATGCTTGAATGCCTCCCGGCGTTGTATAAAAAAAAAAAAATTGATTTGGATTTGGCGTGAAGTTATATATTGATAGGTTGTAGACGTAAAGATGGGCTTAGCAATAAATAATATTGATTTAATCACATTCATTGAGGAAATATTATCGCCATTATGAAGTCTCAGAGTCACTGACCTCCATTAATTAAGGATCTGAATGATTAAAACCATTATAAAAATCAACATCGGCGAATATGCAAAATAGTTTGTTCTCTGTGATTTATTTTTTTCCATCATACAACGCTACATTAGTCGTTAGCTTTTTACTGGTACCAGTTTTGATATGGCAATAAAAAAGAAAAAAAAATTGTATACTACATTGGGAGGTATACAAGCATACGGCCCACCCGATGTAAAGCGGGTACCGTAGTCTATTAACGCTTGCGATATATTAAGTATCACTCGCGCGATGCCTCCTCTGATGCTTACACAGCAACTCCTTGGGAGCTTACTGGTGACCTCACTCACATGCAGGAACACAACAACTCTCTAGGGAGTTCTTATTTGGCTGCGGTTTTCTGTGAGGTGGAGGTACTTCCTCAGATGGACTGATTTGATGCGCACTCGGTTCCCACTGCCTGCCACACAAGGGATTTTGCGTGAAGTTATAGATATAGAAAAATACAAGTAGCATCTGCGATATCCCCATCCTAGACAGTCGTACTTACGTATACGAGCCCACCAGCGCAATGAGATTTAAGCCGGCGAGAATAAACGTAATAGCGCAAATAGTCAAGCAATTAAACGAAAATAAAAGCCCTGGTTACGATGGTATAAGGGCTAAAGATATAAAATATATACAAGATAATTTAATACCATTAATAACACATTTGATAAACCGCTGTGTAGTCACTTCAATATACCCAGACTCTTTAAAAATTGGTGTGATTCGTCCGATTTACAAAAAAGGGAAACGTAATGACCTCAGCAACTACAGGCCCATAACAATACTGTCTTGTATCGATAAAATAATAGAAAGATTTATAAGTGATCAAATTAGTAATTATTTACAGTCTAATCATATTATAAACACTAACCAGTACGGCTTCCAAAGGAACAAAAGTACTACAAAACTACTACGAAAATTTACCGAGGAAGTAAATGAAAATTTAAATAATAAGAAACATATACTTGTATTATTTATAGACTTTAGCAGGGCTTTTGACATGCTTAGACATAAAATCTTGTACGATAAGCTTTGGCGATGTGGAATTCAGGGTCCCCTTCTGAAATTACTTATGAACTATCACGATAACCGGTACAACACTGTGAAAATTAGTAACCAGTATAGCGACCATATACTCAGTGAAAAGGGTACGGCCCAAGGTTCTATAATCGGTCCATTGGAATACCTAATGTATGTAAATGATATGAGTAACGTCATCAGTGGTGGATCGGTATACCAATTCGCAGACGATACCTGCTTATTGGTCGCTCATAAAGATGTGAAAGAAGCCACTAACACATTGCAGCAGAATTATGATCAGCTGTGTAAATGGGCGCACGATGTAGGTTTAGTTATCAACTCACAAAAGACAAAGTTAATGCACATACATTCATCCCAAAACACAGTGAATATTGAGCCAAAAGTCGTGTCCCATGATCACGGATGCTTACACAATAATACTAAACATTGCCTCTGTCCAACCATAGAATTAATTGAACAACATATGTACATCGGATTGATAATTGATAGCAGATTCAGTTGGGGACCACATAAAGAGTATATATGTAATAAACTCCGCTCAGTAATTAGTAAACTCACAGTGTTGAAATACAAACTACCATATAAAACGCTCAGAATGTTGTACATGGCTCTAGCTGACTCTGTTATCGGTTATGGTCTGAGTAGTTATGGTGTAACATATAGGTCCTATATGGAAGATATTTACAAACTACAAAGAAGATTATTGAAAACGATTGTTCCTAAAAATATTAAAGAAAAATTCCAAAACGATGATGAAGCTCTGTTCAGATATTGTAATGTAATGAACGTTCATGACAAAATTAAATTTTCAATATTAACAGAAGTACCTAATATGTATGAAACCTTGGTAACTAAAATACGCCCAGGTAACTTAAGGCAAAACATACACTCCAATAGATATGTTCTTCCAAAAACAAATAATTTATATGGATATAGACTCTGTAACAACTTAATTCCTACATACCTAAACGAACTACCAGACGAACTACATAATACGTACATTAAAAACGGAAGGTATGTAGTTAAGTTAAAAAAACATTATATTTCCCAACAAACACACAATGTTACTGCTAGGTGATATGGTTAGTTTATAGATTTTTTCATTTCATGTAACTGCGACTCGCCGTGTCACAGATAAACCCTGCGGGCTTTCGTGACAAGGCAATATATGTAATGTGTATGCTAATATGATGTGAATAAATAAAAAAAAAAAAAAAAAAAAAGATAGCGAAAACTTAGGCTTATTTCCCATCTTAGTCAAAATCTTTTTGGTGAATAGTAGCCAAACAGAAAAAGCGGAGTTAAAAGTAAGCTCTCGAAATGTTATCTTAGCAGCGGAGACGACGTCGTGCGAGTGATCCTTTTGTATTGCAAGCATTTATAGACTACGGTAATTATTTTCTTGGCAGTAAAATCCTGAGCCAGAAGGCACAACTCGCTATACACAATGCAGTGTTGGTCCCAACGCTAACTTATGGAAGCGAGAGCTGGGTATGGCAGAAAGAGCATGAAAGTAGAATAAACGCGGTTGAAATGCGAGCGCTGCGCAAAATTTGTGGCGTAAGGCTCGTAGACCGTATTCGCAATGATGATGTTAGAAATAGAGTTGGTATGAAAGAGAGCGTCGGTGTTAAAATAAGAAGAGGCATGCTCCGATGGTTCGGGCATGTAGAAAGAATGCAAGATGAAAGAATGACGAAGCAGATATACAATGCAAAAGTGGAAGGATGTAGGAGCCGGGGAAGGCCAAGACTTACCTACCATGACCAAATTGGTCGTGTTCTATCAGAAGGTGATGTCAGGAGCCCTAGAAACCGGCGTGCGTGCATGAGAAGAGCAATGAATGTTAAAGAAGCGAGTGAGATATGTAAGGATCGAGTCACGTGGCGCTCGGTTCTCTCTGCCTACCCCGCAAGGGATTTGGCGTGAAGTTATAGATAGGTAATTATTTCACATCAGATGGGACATATGCTTGTCTCAGTGATAGTCCAGTGAATAAAAAACCGAACTATTATCTGAAGGTGCCTGGAGTGAATCCTGATGTGGGCATGTACCACTAAGCTCCTATCTTTAGATTTATGCACATATTTGTAATTATTACTTGCCACCATCAAGGTGAAGGAAAATATAGCGAGAAACTCACACCCATGAAATTATATTTCGAAAGATTTGGTTTTCCCTCTGGGACCACTCAGAGGGAAAACGGCCTGACGGTAGTATGTGTTATGCAAAAATCAGTATCTTCGCCAAATCTTTAGACTTAGGTTGCGGTCTCCGTCGTTCCTAATGGTTTAGGAAACGGGAGAGGCTATGGAGAAGAAGGGGCATATGCTTGCCTGCCGACTATGCTAATAAAAAATAGTTCCATACATAGTCAACAATTTCAACAGATTTAAGATGCCGACCACCAACAAATAAAGCGGCTATTTGGCTGACATTTATTAAAATCAATTATAGCACTCCAGCACTTATCACAAAATGCATCAAAATAAAAGCAGCACGACACCACACTTCAAATCTAAGACATTCGGACAATTGTGCCAACAAAAAACAAACCAGCGCAGCGCCCCGAGTACACGGCTGGCAACACCGAGCTAGGTGCCCGTCAAAATTGAATTTCATCGCATCACTCATATTCATAAAGCTGTGTTTCTATCAAATAGACTTTTGATTCTTTTCTCCCAACTTCATCTGCGTCGCACTTTGTCGAGCAGCAAACGTATACTCTTAGCGTAATCGCTCTACAATAGTTGATATACAGCTGAAGGATAACAAACAAGCAGCGGTACAACAATTGTTGAGCTATTGAGCCTACTTATACAACTCTGGTATTGGTTAGGCTATGACGTTGAATAAGCCGCGTAATGATTAAACATTAGGTACGTCTACAGTACAAAGGACAAAACGAGTCTGTAATAGGCTGCGATAGTAACGGGGCAGGCGATACCCAAACGACATTTGTTGTTTTTATAGATTACATAAGTTTAAATAGGTTACAGGCATTATTTGATGTATAATTTCATAATCCAATCTAAATTAAAAGCACTGATCTAAGTCTGATGTAAGCAAAAAAATTAAGTTTTTTAATATAGGATTATGGAAATATGAAAGTAAAGTCTATTCACGAATATTAGTTACATTTAAACCTGTATGTTCCACGTAACGAAATAGTTTCTATAATTTAGAATGTTTATTTTACCGACTTTTTCTTTAGCTGATCAAATTTGGAGCAATGGAACATTTCGTTGTTCATACACCCGCATTTCACACGTGTGTTCCTGATTTTAAGCAGCTATTTTTTGAACATTGAACATAATACGAGTAGTATCATTGCATAATTACCATCACTATGGCATACCTCTTTAAAAAAATAAAGTAAATTACTTTTGAGTACTCACTCACTTAAGATTTTTAATGAGTCTACATGACTTTATCGTAGCTTCTCTTTCGCGAGGGAAATAATGTTACATTATCAATCGCATGGAAATGCATCTTAAGAACTTCAAAGGTCACGCCAAATTTCAATTTGATGGAACACAACTATCGCACATAAACGGCGTACGGTTGTCCGTCGGTCCCACAGAACTGGTATAAACCGTAACGGTGTCTGTTACAAGATGTAGCGATAGCGTAAACATTCCTGCGACTAATTGAAAATGACAAGTACTGCATACATTTTTGTTACCTGTTTAATTATTACATTAACTATTCAACATCACGACTCTTAGAAACCGAGGAATAAGACATAAAGTAGAAAAAGCGGATACGGGATACCGGGATATACGCGCAGACGAAATCGCGGGCAGCAACTAGTTCTATTTAATTGCCGTTCTACTACTAGAGATCATAAAGCCTGATCCAAGTTAAATACTAGTTAATTGGACGACATATTTTATGTCACTAAAGTTACAAACCAGCTTACGTATCGACTAATGGTAAGCAGCATGGTAATGGTTTTTTTTTATACAACGTCAGGAGTCATGCAAGCATACGGTTCACCTGATGTATAGCAGTTACCGTAGCCTATTAACGCGTGTTATATATATTGAGCTTACTAGTGACCTCACTCACACACATGAACACAAATCCCTCTGGGAAGTTGTTAATTGGCTGCGGGTTTCTGTGAGATGAAGGTACTTCCCCAGACGGGCTGCTTTGATGGCGCCCTACCTCTCTTAAAACATCCAGACCAAGACAAACATGTCTTGACAGACATGTTCATGCACACAAATCTTTGCCTTGTGTGAGAATCGAACCCACGAGCGTTGGTGTTAAAAACGCGTCTTTCACGACTGAGCCCCCGAGCTCGTCAAAGCAGTTATCGTAGCCCAGGGATGTTACTCGAAACACGATTGATTATCACGATTCTTACATAGACACTGTGTACCGTGACGCTTACTAACAAAGAATCTTAAGCCTTAGCGTGAATCGGATCGCTTCTCTTATAGTTTGTACCGTGGCGTAACACGGTAATTTAAGAAATGATACAGTCTGTGTCAATTAGAAGCGGTATGTGCGGGTCTCATCACTTTTAGAGTTTCATTACATAGGTAATTTCCAACTGTGGTCGCCATTAGTGAGCGACCGTTAGCCTAGAGACTTTTTGTGTGCGAATTGATGCTTAAGAACACAAAAGTAAATAGGTAGATGTTTATTAGCAAAGTTTGTGATACTAGCGTCAATTTGAACCAAACTTAATGTGTTTAATCACATAACTCACATTTCTATGTGAACTAAAAAGTATATAATGATCATTTTTGACAAAAGATTCCAGGATTCCTGATTTTAAGGAACTTTTTGAAGACACAACACAATAATTCTAAAGTTACGGCGAGCTCGGCGCAGTGTTCAGGGACGCTGCATTGGCACCAACAAACGCACACAGGACAAACATTTATGTGCGTGAATATTTGGTTTTTCATCAGGTGGGACGTATGGTTGTATGTTTCCTGACGTTACATAAAAAAAACAGTTCCTTCATACATTTAATTCACTCCACACATAAATACTTTAGAATTATTGATAATTATAATCCATAAATGTAAAGCCTAACTCACACATATTACGTGTAATTACTCATATACTTACGTAGAACTGAAAACATAATATATTCTTACTACCTGCACCCTGTGACTTCGTTCGTGCATATCCCAATGTCAGTGGGAGCCGCTTTTTCTTACTTTCTTTCTTTTTCATCGCGACATTGAATAATTTATAAAGTTCCTCAAGAATTGGGCTATGAAATGCAAAAAAAAAATTTCAATCCGACGGGTAGTTTTAGAGATTAGCGCGTTCCAACAAACAATCAAACAAACTGTTCCGCTTTATATATATATATATATTTATTTGGTAAAGTTTTTACACGAAATTGTAAAAATTGAACTCATGAACTGTCTCTAGTACATTGCCCAAAGGAACATTTTTCGAATAAAAAATCCGTGATAAATTCGATGTAATCTAGCAAATATATGGATAAAATCATAATTTAACTATTTCTTTAACGTTACAGCACATTTTTCATAACTGCCTTGAAAAATAATAAAAATATGCTATATAGGATATTGTAAAGGTTGTATATACATAAATGGAAATAGGCTTTAAAATTTAATATCCTTTTTGTGCCAAACCTAGAGCACTTCCTAATGTTTAGTTAGCAAAAGAGATATTGTTTTGGTAGATTATTTGAATCTGCAAGAAAGATAGTAACAAATTCTTTAATTGAAGGTTTTGTTGTTATTCATTATTATTGTCTGAGAAGTTTTAAATTATTAATATTTAATTTATTTTGCTATAAAACGAAACCATTTATAAACATTCTGCTATACGTGTTATCTAGTTTAATTATACATAATTTTTTTTTCATGTAGTATTTCTCTAATACATGTATATTTAATACACACTTTAGTAATCCGATTATATTGCCGCATCATTTCCTTTTTATACGTCTATTTTTTGTATCTTTTCGAATTCTAAATTTACAGTAATACCGGTGCCGATTGGATCGGAGGCCAGTGCATGAGAAGTCGGCCTTTTGCCCAACTGGTCCCCGGTCCCAATTCTGGCGTGGGCATGTACCACTAAATTCAATTTCTTTTTTATTAAGATAAAAATTCTTTATATGCCAATTTTTGAAATATAATCTTATTGCATCCTCTTATGTTACTATTCTTCTTTTTTTAATCTGCTATCATTTCGGAAATGACCATTGGCGAAGAAGAAATGTCGAACGAAACTTGCCAATATAGGTATCTTTTCAAATTGTCAATTAGATATTACAGTAAATTCACGACAGCGTATTCGTACAATAATTGTAATTTAGAGTCTACTGTAATTCCAAGAAACACAGTATTATTAATAAATTCTAATTTATTATGATGAGAACTTCTGAAGTCACATTTGGAATACTAAATTTGATGCATTTGGTTTTAGTCGAGTTTAACCTTTATTTATGCACATATTTCTAATTAACACTTCCTTGGTGGTAAAGGTAAACATCGTGAGGATACCCGCACGTCCAAGAAATTATATTTCGAAAGATGTTTGACCTAACCTAAGAAAAGGCTGGTTTTTAGGGTTCTGTACCCAAAGGGTAAAACGGAACCCTATTACTGAGGCTCCGCTATCCGTCCGTCCGTCCGTCTGTCACCAGGCTGTATCTCATGAACCGTGATAGTTAGACAGTTGAAATTTTCACAGATGATGTATTTCTATTGCCGCTATAACAACAAATACTAAAAAATAGAATAAAATAAATATTTAAGGGGGCTCCCATACAACAAACGTGATTTTTTTGCCTTTTTATAGATAATGCTACGGAACCCTTCGTGCGCGAGTCCCACTCGCACTTGGCCGATTTTTTTCTGGTTGTGGAGGTCTAACGCTCCAGCTAAAAATATCTTCGCTAACTTCTTAGTGTTAGATAGTAGATCGCGTTTTCTAGTTCATTACCATTGGCCATTCCTTGCGTTATACAAAACGCTATAACGCTAGGAAGAAAAGTAACAGATTTTTTTTTTCTCCTCGCTCGCTTTAATTTGGTAGGTACGATCTCAGTCAATTTTATTTTAACAAGTCGACACCTCTCAATACGAAATTCGATACCTCGGAACGCGGACACCGGACCAAAGGGCGTATTACATCGAAAATGAATAAATTCCCCACAAAATAAAGCGCGACAATGACTTGGATTTACAATGGTCTGCATCTTACAATGTATGCGAATTGTAAAGTCGTGTTAAGAAACGGTTGAGTTGTGGTGAGGATTAACAAAAAGGCTACAGTTATCTACCTTTTTTAAATGGGCCTTACTTTTTAAAGTATACCAGTTTAGCTTAACGTCAGATCAGGCTCGTGCCCTGGTATGTTAGTGGATACTCAACACCGTTAGAGGCTTGGAGGCTCACCTCCTCGTGGTGCATGCTGGCGATTATCAAACAAGTATTTGGCAAAAGAGAGGTAGGGCACAACGGTATGTAATCAATAGTAGCCTTACTAGAGTAGTACGAGTATCTCCGCCTTTCGGACCGCAGCTGAATAATAGTTTTCAGCATGTTGATTGTATTCCCGTTCCGACTGATCCGTCCCGGGGTCAACAGAAAGCTCCTGAAGAGATCAACAAAAAGTCTTTTTGTACCTATTGTAGAAATTTATGTTCACTGCAGTCGTTTTGTCAATTTGATGTTGAAGGCGAGCCGTATAGAGTACACAAGTTTATGTATAATATTCGAGCTGGCATTTTGGGGTATATGTTGGGTTGCCTAATTTAAAAGAGAATTAATATACGATAATTTTTATTTTAGAATAGTTAAACTAGCTCAAGATACACTTTTTATTAAAAACATGGTTTTACTTATCCACGAAAAAACCATACACGAACACACAGTCATCCCTATTATATTAAAAAAAAAAACAAATTTAAAATTTCATTCGCCATAACAAATTTAATAAAAAAAATTATATTACATTTGTATAGCTGTAATGTAAATTAAAACATATATTATAGCTATATATTTTCACCGAATATATTTAATCATAGAGGTCACGCACCTGTGTCGTAACCCAGGGTAATCTATACTTTTCTGAAAAAAAAAGTGAAATTAGAAGCGCACCCAACAATTTTCATGGCCATGCATACTAACAGTGAATGCAACCACAATGAAAAAATGTATCAGACAGTAACTAAATTAAGATAAACTCATCATAAGATTTTGTATTGTGCACTTTTAGAAACGCGAGTTTATTGTACAGCGCGAACATAAGAGTAGACTTTACAAAAAAATGGACAAGACACATATGCATCTATATTTTCACACCAAGTTCTTTACGAGTTAGCACAGAGAATTGAGCTCTACACGACTCGGTCCTTACGAATCTCACTATTTTTTTTTACATTCATAGCTCTTTTCATGCAGGCTCGCCGATTCCCAGGGCTGCTTATACAACTTTCTAATAACACACGATCAACTTCTTCGATTCCCACATCCTTCTACTTACGTTTTGTATATCTGTTTCGTCGTTGTTTCCTTTTGTATTCTTTCTACATCTCCAAACCAACAGTGCATGTAGAAAGATATGTTTCTAAAAATGTTCAGATTATGCCATTCTCAAATACATATTGTAGGTACATCATTACCCGCGTGCATCTATCGACTGCTGGAGACATGCATTCTTTAATATTTTTCAACTTCATACCTAGATCGATGCCGCATCGCGGTCGAACCAATTCTAGCTTTTTTGTTTGGCCTTCTCTCCAGCGGTATAACATTTAGGTACTGGTGCCATAATCGATATGTGTTCTCTGCAACCACAGGGTATCAAATATCCCTTCCGCAAATGTGTATTCACACCGAGACCCAGACATGTGTCTACACTTCACACGCGCTTCGTGAGCTAATATAGGTAGTTGAAAAATAAAACCTTGAGTAACATACATCGGTGAGTATTTATGTGATTGGTCAGCCTAAGTATCCATATAGTCTCTCAATGGAAACGTTTAGGGAGGGCAATCGAGTAAAAAGACGCGAACGAACTCAATCATTTCTTCTCGTCGATATACCCGCTCGGGAGTCAAGCCTGCTTAGCAACGTACCCCGGCATCAAAAGCTCTCCATTACTACCATTATTACACATGAAACAACTGCTGACAACTGTATAGTACTTTACTGTTTGTACAATAGTGTAGGGCAGCGTAACTTCCTGCTATCTGATAGGAATTGAGAGAATACAGAGAGCAGTACTGAAGCCTCTTCGTCTACTTATCTCCTCGTTGTATGTAGAGTACTCATTGCATAAAGGGTATTCAGTGGCCGCAAGCGGTTAATCTTTGGAGTATTTATTAATATGCAATAGTGAGTATTGTTAATACCAGGATATAAAGCTATAATAGACGGGTATTTGGAACTGATTGATACCTATAAAGTCAAGATAACAATTACTCAGTATCAGTTAGTATCAGTAAATACTAGCGACTTCATCCACGCGTATCCTGTGGAAATCTGTCTACTGTCTTTCTTTTTCTCGGCTTCTAAGCATCTTATTGTCATATTGAATAGTAACCTTCCTCAACAATTGAACCATCAAGCAATAATAGTTTCAATTCCGACTTACTGATAGTTTCGCTTTATATATTAGAATAGATATTATTTATTTTTAAACTATAGCCATACTCAGAACGGATTGGATGTTGTCTAAAATAAAAAATAAAATACTAACGGACGAACAAAGAGGATTTCGAAGGAATAGCTCTACAATTCTAGCAATTTATGATCTTCTGAAGAGGGTTACATATTGCATGGATAACAGAACGGACATATGTGCTATCTTTATGGACATGTCAAGGGCGTTTGATTATACGAACCATAACATATTAATTAAGAAACTCGAGTCTTACGGAATCCGAGGTTTAGCATTAAAATTATTCAAAACGTACCTTAAAAATAGAATACAATGCACCGAAGTAAATCACTTTGATAAACGCCTAAAGTGCGAACAACGCTACAGTTCTGAACACAGGATTAATCCGTGTGGTGTGCCTCAGGGCTCAATT
This sequence comes from Pyralis farinalis, assembly GCA_947507595.1. Classification (NCBI taxonomy): domain Eukaryota; kingdom Metazoa; phylum Arthropoda; class Insecta; order Lepidoptera; family Pyralidae; genus Pyralis; species Pyralis farinalis. The sequence goes on along the minus strand of OX382271.1, from coordinate 33,121,876 downwards.
TTAGGACCTCTACTGTTTCTTTTGTACATCAATGATTTGCCAAAAGCTGTAGCACACCCTATGGTACTGTATGCAGATGATAGTACAGTAATCATTAAATGTAATGACCCTATGACATATGAAAATGACATTAACTGTTCAATTAAAAATATTATTCAATGGCTGGACGCTAACAAATTAATTATAAATTTAAATAAAACGAACATTATACATTTTAGACAAACATTACACAGACCTATACATACTAAAGCCAATTACATGAACACAGAAATTGCACAGGCAAATGAAACTAAATTCCTAGGAATTACGCTAGACAGCTCACTAAATTGGAAACCACATACTGTTGCACTATGTAATAAAATAAACCAATATATATATGTGCTCAAAACCCTACCTAAAATATCCAGTGTAGACACAGCGCTTATCGCATATAATGGTTACATCGCATCTATTCTGCGTTACGGAATTATTTTCTGGGGTATGTCTACAAACACCGATATGGTGTTCAAAGCGCAGAAGAGATGCGTAAGAGCAATATGTGGATTAAGACAAATTGATTCTTGTAAATCTTACTTTAAGTCTTTGAAAATACTAACTCTTTCCTGTGTGTATATATATGAGATAGCGGTGTTTACAAAAAAGAATATACATTTATATACATTATCGTCACAAGTGCAAACGCGCAGCTTGAGAAATCCGGACAAGTTATGTCTAGGTCCATCACACACAACGCTTCTTAATAAGAGCGTTTTCCAAATGTCGGTATTTATTTACAACCATATACCAAACTATATAAAGGAGCTACCATTACCAATTTTCAAAAATCGACTTAAAGCATTGTTGGCAGACAAAGTTTACTACCGTGTCGATGATTTTTTAAATGATAGAGATTTGTGACATGGTGTTATTATTTGACTCAATTATTATAGACATTTTAATGACATTTTAATTCAAGTGAAGTAATTTGACTAATTCCTTTTTCATTATGGCCTCTTGTGACATTTTTTTGTTTTGTAGTCGTGTAAAATTATGGAATATTGTAAGCCATGTGGCAGGACATAGCTGATCCCATTGTAAGTCTGTAACACCTTTATTTATACCTATGTACCACAATAAAGAACGATTATGATTATGATTATGATTATGATTATGATTAAAACTAGTAACTAAAGCACTTCAAAAGCTACAGGTTTGTACTACAGGAGTGTAGATTAATGCCCACGATATTCATTGCTTTATAAAATGTCCAATATAATTTAAATATGTTTCCATACGACAATTTGACCAGAACATTACCATCCCGTGCAAATCTTCGACCAGTTCTGGCGAGTATCTTAAAGATATCTGGAATTCCGAGCTTTAATAACCTGTGGGAACTATGGTCGAAAGCTAATAAATCAACTCCTCGCAACAGTCAGTATGAATAGCTTTCAACTAATTCTGCTACTACTAAGAGAACTGCGAACTACATTGATTTTTTTATTAACCAGTCATTTATTTATTATATATTAGCTAAGACTACTGCTAGCTTAAAATAAAAAACTTAAATACCAATATAAATAATGTTTGCTAGCTACAAGATCAGCTATATTATTATACAGCATATTTAAAAAAGGCCAGTTATACTTAATAAGAAGTGAGGTACTCAATCAGCTAAGAGATAACAGCAACCAATTGACAATATTGCTGTGTTTGCACCTGAAAGGTAAGCGGAAGGTATAAAAAATAATTTTCGATTCACACAGCGCAGCAATTAAAAATTCGCCATTGAGCACAGCCACTTCGAAAAAGTAAAATACATAACCAGTATTCGTTCATAGCATTTCTTTAATTGATCCCAGTATTGTCCAATCTGCCTGACCTTTCAGTTCGCCTTTTGTTCATTAAAAACATTATTGCAATCGCCAGTTTATTTTGTCTGCCTCTTAAGAATTAAAAGGATAATTTTATTTCTGACTTCTTTTTTTTGTAATTGAACTCGTGGAGTGTTCCCAATTTATTTATTGCGCTATTTTTTTTATTTTTTAACACTACTCCGTTGTATCTTATTCTTGAGTTAAAATTGGGATATTTTCCTTTTATTCTTATAATATATTTAACTACAAACGTATATGTCGTTGTTTTAATAAGAATTATGTATTTTATTATAAAAAACACTACCCCACTTTATTTCAAGTTTTGGATTTAATTTAGTTCGTATATTTTTATACGATTGGCATATATCATATTAAAAATGTACTTTTACTTTTTAATGTAATAAAAATATAACTCATGTAAATCAAAAAATTATATTTTTCTTTCATTTTAGACTAAGCTAAATGACATAATATACATAAGCAGTTGACATAATTGTAAACAAGTTCACTTCAATTTGATTCTCAAGTCTTGTAAAACCGGAACATAAAACAATGACGAATACAATATTCCCCACTTCTTAAAATGGCCGTGAAATAAGCAAATTGAAATGGAATTCACACGAAATACAGGTCAGAACTCAAGTCATTTTTTCGTTTAATTATCAAAATAAAAAAAAAATCCACAAATTTTCATCTTATTCCCGAAACTTTAAAGTCCACATTGTATAAACTGAAAAGCATAGCTGTTCAACTAATGGGCTACAAATCCTTTGGGTCCGTCCCTGGTATTGTCCGCAGAATTTTATTTGCTTCTGTTATCACCGTCGGTTACTTCACCCTTCTCCTTTTTCTGCGACCAATTTTTAAATGGCTTATGTTTGATACTATTATTGTGTGCCAATCAGCCTGAATTACAATGTCCTTTACGTTGGCCGAACTAAGAATCTTTTAGTTACAAATCATTTATTTTATCTTTTTGTTTCGCGTAAACAAGGCAGCTGCCCGCTTTATTTAGATGAGCACCAGTGAATGCCGTTCTTGAATTTAAATAGCTTCGTTCTTGAGAAACTTGGCGATCTGAATGTTCTTTTTGAAATTGTCCCTTTGTACATTTTCGTCATCCGTCTTACGTCCGCTTCGGCGACATTTTTAAAAGTTATGAAATGTTTCTCTCGAAGCTCTGTTTTGTAAACATGAGCACATAGTATTTAACTTACTAATAACTTTTATGTATTTATATTATATTTTAAAATATATATCTTATTTGAATTGTATTTATTTCCAGTAAGAAATTTATTCCGCAATCAGAGAGGTAAATTATGTCTATTAATCGTTAGTTTTAGTATCATAAAAACCGGCCAAGTGCATGTCGGGCCACGCACAATGTAGGATTCCGTATTTCCTTCACTTTGCTTGATTGCGAAAAAATTAGCTAGTTGCCTAAAATAAGGGGGGGGAAATCCACTACTTGGCCGTTCAAATTAGAAACTAGGAAGCAAAACGCTTAATGCAGATAAGTGCAATGTCATATTCTATGACATTTGTACGTTTTCATAGAAGAAAATACATTATGTGTTCGTCGACTATTACTCGTTAACCTGTAAAGCCTGCTTAGCCGTGACAGTTTTCCTTTTAATTCACTTGAGTCAAACAAAAATTTACAGTTTTAATATTAATATTTCGCAGACTCTACTACTACTAATGTGTAGGGGAGGTACCACCAACAGCTTTCTAGTATCAAACGTCTCTGAGCTAGACTAGAGCTGACGGGCATGGCGAAACTATTTGGGTTCCTTGTTTACTACGGAACCCTCAAAAGTGCCGTCATCCATAAGTTGTCTGTCTTGTGTATAGATAGTGACAAAATGCCTATCAATTAATTGAAACAATATGTCATCTTGATAGTGAAATTTGTTCGAGGATCTTTCAACATTATTGAAGTAAAATTAGTGTATTACTATGTTTACTGCTACTTATGTACTTTCCATTTATTCAGAATCATATACTATAGTACTATATACTATGGTACTATATGGAATGGTACTATATTCTGAATAAATAAACGTTATCTTTACACATACTCTTCCCAAAATGTTATCACTAACACATCGGATTGACTCTTCAAAGGAACCCTCCTTTGAAATATTAGCGGCCCCATTAACTCACTAATTGAGATGTGCAGGAACGTTTAAATATAACACTTTTATAAATTCTTTTTAAGTACTGGTGTTAGCGAGAGTGTGCAATAAATCTCATTGTGACCACTCTTATCTCTTCCACGGAGGCAGCCGATATAACCAGTGTCAACTTGCTTGAAAATTTAAATATAAAACAACTTAAGTACTTAAGTCAAGTATCGAGTGATCCTCCGCTTTTATCTTTGACTCACACATATTCCGGCGAGCCACAGTGTTTATAACGTTTATTATTATTCATTACAGACTTGACTTCCTCGTGCACAATTTATGAAAGTAATTCTATACGTAAACTCTGCTAAGTTATTTAAAAGGTTACAAAGTCTTATCATGATCATGAACTTTATAGTCGATATGTTGAGATTAAACAAATTAAAATTTCTAAAATCTACACTAAGTATAGTCACTTCGTGTGTGGCAGAGTGCGCTAAACTCTTATCAAAAATCTCATCATTAAAAACTAAAATACGGGGTCGTCGTATCGTCTCAAGTGACTTCTTTCCGATCGGCCTTAATAAGGCGTCTGATTCTGCGACAATCTGGTTCTCTCGGTTTGCATGCAAGTTAGTTATATCGATGGAGCATCAATCAGAGGACTCGAATCGGAGGGCCAATAATAATAAAGTAAACTCAGATCTGATTCTGGCATTGTTTTCAGCAAATGTGTTTCTCGGAATACAATTGCATTGCGTGCTACACACCAATGATGGAACGCCAATTTTCGTAAATACAAATCAGCTTATTTCTCGCGATGCGATGTTGAATGTTTTGCTTTGTAATTGCTAGACGTTTATTTGTAAATGTTTGTGCTCTTTAATAGTAATGGGATTCAAATTCTCCAATGCCGTTGTCATTTTAATGAAAACGATATTAAGTGCGAATTAAGTCTCGCGCACTGTTTCCTTTACCAATGTAATTTGAAATTTATTTGTATATAGTTATATGACTAGACAGTGACGTGACCAGTCAGAACCCGTTATATACGTTTTCCCATACATTTCGCGGTCGTATACGACCACCCGGGTTTCGAAGGGTCGGTTTTTCACGAAATTAAGACCAAATAAAAAACCGGCCAAGTGTGTGACCGGTTCCGTACCATTATCAATAAAAATGGCAAAAAAAATCATGTCTGTTGTATGGAAGCCCCACTTAAGTATTTATTTATTCTGTTTTTTAGTATTTGTTATTACAGCGGCAACAGAAATACATCATCTGTGAATATTTCAACTGTCTAACTATCACGGTTCATGAGATACAGCCTGGTGACAGACGGACGGACGGTCGGATAGCGGAGTCTCAGTAATATAGTCGTTTTACCCTTTGGGTACGGAGCCCTAGAAAGAACGTAATAAAGCGTGACTAAATACATACCTAGAAATATAATATTTACCGCAGTTCTCTGATTTTCACATTAGAAACAATCAAAAGCCTCCTCTGAGAAGCAAACACACGTGTCCTTCAAATTTCCGCTGATATTTGCCCCTTATAAAAATAAAACAGCAGTTCCTTTGTCAGGCTCTAAAATGAAGACACAGAGTCTAAAGTAAAATTACTAAAACTAACACTTTAATGGTACACCGTGCCACTGCAATTTAAATCGTAAACGTATAGTTTCTAAGACCGAAATTTCATAATGCAATGATGCTGCATCGTTGCAAGATCCATTTATCTTAGGTCTGGACGCTGCTGCAATTAATCAAGGCCCGTTGTCACGTTGGTAATATACAGCGATAAAGTGAGAAAGATGATTTTAGGCTAATTATCGACGTTGTTGTGTGGGTCTTCTTTTTTGGCCACTTAACACCTACCGGACCAATTTATTGGTTGTTTCTTTTCTCAATCAAATTGTAGCTTTGATTGGTACGCTCAGCAAAATATACTAAATATGATCTTTATGCAATTAGTTTTAAATTGAATTTTGGACCTGTTTATTGTATCCAAATGTGCGGAACCAAAACATGTTTTTACTGTTTTTGTTTCGAATGCTTTGCAGCATCCGTGGTCGCATCAGGTTCAACAAAATAAATAAAACACGCGATACTTCCGTTAAAAATTGTTTAATTCAATGTGTAACAATCGCGAAAACCTAAGACAATACTATGTTTTTTGTCGTTAACATAAATTAAAAAAAAAAACTTTCTTTCCGTTTTACAATATTGAACGGTAATAGCTTATACAGAAAAAACACGTATTTAAAAAGTTCAAACAAGATTTATTAAAGACAAGAAAGATTAGAAAACGCCATAAAACATTTCTTACAAATGTTTCATAGTTCTCCTCCCTCCTCAAGCGTTGCTGCCCTGGATGTTTTGGTCATTCATTTGCATATCAACCGATGCTAGTTTACATGAACTAACTGATAGCGGAAAAATAAACTAACTTAGTATTGTCTTAGGTTTTCGCGATTGTTACACATTGAAATTAAACTATTTTTAACGGAAGTATCGCGTGTTTTATTTATTTTGTTGAAACCTGACGTTTCGAACGCTTTGCAGCGTCCGTGGTCGCAGGAAAGACTAAGGTGGTATTTGTCTTACATTAGTTATTCAATTATTACATCTACCGACATGGATGGATTAATTATATATGTTCCGATTCACACAAAAATCGCTCACAGTGTCCGAACATTTTTTAGTAGATCTTTGGATTTGTGACTTGATTATTTTTAGGACTGGATCCCAAGCAGGTGGTACTTGCCAACCATCTTCTCTATTGAAATTGGGGTGTTTTCTTATTTCAATAGCCTCGCGCAACATTCTCGGCATGTAGCGATTTTCCTTGGCGAGGATTTGTGGTTTATCGAACCGGATATAATGGTTTGGTTGGTCCAGTGTATGTTCACATACTGCAGAGTTTTTATCGCGCCTATTCTTCATGTCAGCAATGTGTTCTTTCACACGAGTACCTACGCTTCTCTTTGTTTGCCCTATGTATGATAAACCACATTCGCAGTCTAATTTGTATACTCCTGCATCTTGTAGGGGGATATTAGACTTGATAGGTCTTAGAAATTGACTGATCTTCTTATGGGGCTAGAAATAAGTTTTAATTGAAGCTCGCCGTAAGATGTTGCCAATTTTGTCTGTGACTCCCTTTAAGTATGGTAAGATGGCAGGTTGACGTTCAACTGTAGGTGGCTTCGGGCGGCTTCTGTGACGCATGCGAGGGAGTGTGTGACTATTGCTTCGCAGTACTTGTTTGACATGTTGGAGTTCCTCCTCTAGATGCTCAGCGTCGCAGATGCCGTGTGCTCTCTGAAACAAAGATTTGCCTACGGTAGCTAACTGACATGGATGGTGGTGTGAGTTACCATTGATAACTCACACCACCATCCATGTCAGTTACCATTGATACTACCTGCTTGGGATCCAGTCCTAAAAATAATCAAGTCACAAATCCAAAGATCTACTAAAAAATGTTCGGACACTGTGAGCGATTTTTGTGTGAATCGGAACATATATAATTAATCCATCCATGTCGGTAGATGTAATAATTGAATAACTAATGTAAGACAAATACCACCTTAGTCTTTCCTGCGACCACGGACGCTGCAAAGCGTTCGAAACGTCAGGTTTCAACAAAATAAATAAAACACGCGATACTTCCGTTAAAAATAGTTTAATTTCAATAAACTAACTTAGCTTCTAAATTTGATTTTCGCGAAATAACGTCTGAATCTGTCAATTACTTGTAATATAATACGTCAAAACTTGTCATATCTATTTAACAAACATTGCAATCAGCCATATAATATTAGAAAAAATATTAAAAATAAACGGGCACTGAATCAAGTACTGCAACTTTAAAATTACTTTCTTATTAAATCGATCCAGTATTAACGCCTATTTCGCCCATTGGCGAACCTCTCAGTTATCTGACGAACCCCATAATCTCCAGTCTTTGCAATCAAGAAAATGATACTACAAAGTATCAAACAGGTTTTTTTTGCATTCCATCAACGTTAAAAAAAATTACAACCGAACAAAAAATAATTTTGCGAGCATTATGAGCTCCCATATACATCCCAATGTAGGGAGTTTATAAATTGATCTGAGATTACGTCAAAAATGACACATTGGTATGACTAGGTGAGAAGAGCTTTCATAGCATTGTCTTTATTACCAATAGCTACGATTGATTCCTCATCATCACCATCGTTATCATCACTCCACGTCCACTGCTGAACATAGACCTCCCCTTAGACTACTTGCAGGCATCGGCGGCTCCCTGCAATCTTCGCCAGATCATCGGTTCATCATGTGGAGGCAACGGCATCCTACTCTGTGTTCCGGTTCGTGCTCGCCATTCGAGAACCTTTCGGCCCCGGCACAATCGATTACATTTACAAAATACGAGAATAATAATTAAAATGTCAATTGTATAATACCGCGTACTATACTTTAGTATTTTGCTTCTCTATTACGCCTTTTACTGATTAGGTATTTACCGTTCTAACTGCAACGTCACTGGTTAAATACCTCACAGGATAATCAATTCGTGTAGGATAAAATGCAGTTAATTAATTACGATAGTTACCTTGTACTTGTATGTTGGCGTACTGGCAATTAGTTGTGCTGTATTCGCAAATGGTGAATCTTTTGTTGGCAGAATTGATAGCCTCGTGTTCAGGTTATGTGTAGTCTGTGATAGATGTTGGATTTTAGTATTCCGTAGTGTAAAATATTGGATCTATAGATTTGCTTCTTGAATGCTAACTTAATCTTTAATTGTATTTTAATGTGTATATTCGAGACTCTAAACTCGATGCCCTTAGGAGTCAAAGCGTGTTGAGACACACGTTGGTGGGAAATTATTCATAGTTGACAAATTTACACACGGAACAAACTAATTACAGTACAGGAATACCAATAATAAATATTATTTAAAAAAGTTTCTTGCTGAGATAAAAACAATGCAATCTAGGCACAAACTAAGCAAAGCTATTACTAATAGACACAAATCTGCACTTCGTTTTATAATTACTGTCATAAATATAAACTACCCAGACCAAATAGACCTGATCAGCGAAAGGGTCTCGCCCTTGGCCTCAAAGTGATCATTGTTAACCACTCAACCACCGTGGTCATATACCACATGTTGATCTCTCCATCGTTTAAGTGATCCTTTTTTAATAAAATCGATTACAATTTCCAACCACTAAACACTGTGACTGATTGCACTAGCATTATACTAGCCTTTTTTTACGTATTACCATCGCCACTACTAGCATATCAAGTTCTTAGGAACTTATTAGCAACACACATCTTTCCAGAGATTTGTTATTTGGCCGCGGTCTTCTGTAACGTAAAGGTATTTCCCCTCCAGGGTTGTCTTGTTTGTCTATTAGTGAAATGTGACTTACAGACTAATAAAGAAAATTATTTTTGTCTCATTTCAGATGTCAGCCATAGATCCAGACTGCGGTGTCAATGCAATAGTCAACTACACGCTGGGCGATGGTGTTGCCAGATCCGAGTTTACCGTCAAGCCTGACTCTGGGGAACTCTGTGTGGCTGGACCTCTGGATCACGAGACTAGCAGTGAATTTGAGTTCCCAGTTGTAGCTACTGATAGAGGTAACAATAAGTTTTATCTTGCCTTTTTAATTCGTTATCGGTACCTATTTTTATATTACATGAAGAGCAAGCCCAAAGGTAGCATCGCCCGAAATGAATCAGTAACTTCCTTCCTCGTAGCGTTATCCCGTTTCCTAATCCATTAGGAATGGCAGATTCCGCTACCTAAGCCTTAGAATTTGGTGAAGATACTGATTTTTATATACCGTCACACCTCTACAACTCAGAGGGAAAACCAGATCTTTCTTAGGTAAGGTATACATCTAGACGGGCGGGTTACCTCACGATGTTTTTCTTCACCGCCAAGCAAGTGATAATTACAAATATGTACTCGTACATAAACCCGTGAACCAGTAACCGCGGCATATATAAATCCCTTGTGATCATGTAGTAAGGCGAAAATATGAAGTTTTCTCAGTCAGGTCCTCGTTTTTAGTGATACAAACTCGCAGAGAGCGTTTAGTTAATTATATATTAATTATTACTCCATCATTATTTATCTCCCTAAGAGATTTCCTCATATACTTCCTCTCTTAGTTCATTAACTTATATTGAAATATTTGGCTATTCTAAACCCGTTCTTATCTTTTTGTGCCACTTGAAGATGTTTTTAATTGCCTCATATCACGCTAAATACCGTTTTTACCGTTTACAGAAAATACTAATTATTTTACATATTAAGGTCGCTTCCTTTCATATATTTGACCACTTATAAGCACAGACCAAAAACTTTTGATTCGTTAATATCCGCGCTTCTTCGTGACGTAACAGATCTAAGTTACAGCATTAATAAATATATTATCGCTTTTCTTTCTAAACTTATCCCGTTTTCTAATGTATTAGGTTTGGTCCACTACTTAAGCGTAAGGATTTGGCAAAGGCACCGATTTTGACATGAAGCGTCAAGTTCTGACGCTCCATGTCAAAATCGCAGAGAAAATTCAAGACCTTTCTTAGGATAAGTTTCGAAGTTATTGTATTATTAATTACATATTTCGAATTGATAAGTTTCGAATTAGTCTTTCGAAATATATTTTCTAGGACTGCGACTACCATATTACAGTATCCACAATTACTTCTATGCTTAAAGACTAGAAGTTTCGACTTCAGGTTAAAAAGCACTGGTTAAAAATCACACAGTGCAAAGAGTTATAGTCGGGATTTTTCTCAATAATAGCAAAATTAGCGGAGAACCAACATTGACCATCTACCGAGGTAGTGAAATGAGGAGAGAAGGTCTAAAAAGAAGGGCACATGGGTCGTAAACCTTCGGTCGTTCGAGGACTATTGAGGTCTGTTTAGAGGCAAATTCTTACCACGCAATTGCGCTCATGATTAACATAATTAATCAATGGCTTTAACTAGTGCTTTGATGTTATGTGCAGAGTCACAGGTCTGAGTCGGTGGTCCTATGGAGATTTGTGGAGACTTTTACACCACTAATCTGAGGAAATAACATCATAATACATATTGCTGTTGTCTGTGCAACTAACGCTGATTTTATTATACTATGTCGTCATATCTGTACTGAAACGTAATCTGGATTCTATCTAGATCAACAGCGCAATACAGACACGTGTATGATGCTCGGTGACCAAATGATTCTTTTCGTCTACACTACACGGTTCTCATTTACAGCTTCCGAACTTACTAATTAAGTTAGTTTCGAGATAAATTAAAATGATCCCATTTTAATTTATAATAACTGAACATACGTTTGTACTCCTTCGCGTATTCATTATAACAATCTATTGTCACATTTGAAGTTGAATTTCCGTAAATTCATTTGAAATTCGAATCGAATTTTCGATTCCCATGAGCGGCGAAACAAACTTGCCCAGATTGGGTGGAATAAAAACTCTGCAATAGTTGGCTGTTTCTCGCTCCATAAATCAGCCGCTCGCTGGACATTTTCTGAATTTATTTCGAGCTTGCCACGTTGCGCGGTGCCGCGCTTTTAACCAATGGGGTGTGCAGCGCTTTGTATTTGTGTTCTCGATGAGTTAATAATGAACTGAAGGTCGAATTTGACATTGAATTTGTTCTATTGAGCTTCAACTCCATATTTACATCCTAGATCAGTTGATTTTTATATATTCTTAATGACACTTCTGCGAGTACAGCATGTGTTAATATGAACAACTTTTTTATTTCTATCTATCTTGATAGTTCCTTGAAGGATTGACAGAGATAATCGAGCGCTATAAGACTTACACACCTCGCTTCTTTAATATGCATAGGTCTTTTCATGGATGCCCCTAAGGCTCCTGCCTTCTAATAAAACATGAATAATATGGTAGTGATGGTAGGTCTTGGTCTTCTTCGGCTGCTACATCCTTTCACATTGGCATTGTATATCGGTCTTTCGTCCCGATTCTTTTGATATCCCCGAACTAATAAAGCATTGTTTATCTTAATACTGACGTTCTCCTTCAGACTAGATTTCTTTCTTAGATTATACAACGACGGGAGTCATAAGCATACGGCACCGCTGAAGTCAAGCGGTTACCGTACCCCATAAACGTTTGAAATACATTAAGTATCAATACCAAAAGCCAGCGATAACAACAATGGCAATGGTAAAATGTAAACAAATGTTTTAAAAGTAGCAACACTATAGATACATATCAACAACGTCTCAGATGATATTAAACTTTTTACGACTACAATAAAGGGAACGTATAAAATAAACGCCAATATCATACCAATAAAAGGCATAAAAGCAACAATTCAGTTTTTATCAATTGTGATACCCATAAAAAAGCCACATTGTCAGAACAATCCATACGTGCATACAAAACAGTTTTATTGATAACACAAGAACTGACATTGGCATAAATCAGCGACTGTCAATTAAACATAGCATTACAACAATATACAAACAATCAAACTTCCAATTATTTATTCGCAGGAGGGCTGTCGACAACCGCCGTAGTGAAGATCCAACTGCTCGATATAAATGACAATATACCAGTATTCACTGTTAAAGATTACAATGTGTCTTTGAAAGAAGGACGAATATCGTCAACCGAACCCATTGTTGCTGTGTCAGCAACTGATGCTGATTCAGGAAGATTTGGCGCAGTCACATATAGAATTGTCAGTGGCAATGATAATGACGTATTCAGAATTGATAGAGGCACTGGAGAAATTTTGGTCACGAAGCCAGCTCTGATACAAGCTAACGGGAGATTTGACTTGGAAATATCAGCAACTGACGGTGGAGGGTTGTCTGCACCTCAAGGAGCTACAGTGCACGTGAATGTTATGCCAGCAGGAGTTGGATCGGCTTTCTTTGACAAGCCAAGGTACAATTTTCGTGTTAGAGAAGACGTGAGGATTGGAACAGTTGTTGGGAATCTGAAAGCTACTGTTGCCGACAGAGGTATGTACATTCGATTCATTATTTTATTTTTGTATTTTTTTTAAGATATATAACTAGGGCAAAAAACTATTTATGGCCACGTAATAAAGTATCAAATTTATCATAGTATACTTTGACTTGAGTAATGAAATGAAAGTTACTCATAATATCGGTTCTATATAAATACAAAAAAAAATGATTTTGTCATTACTGCTCTCAGTATAATATACGCATAATTATGAAAGCATAACGATAGCAATCGTTCAAAATGTCATTGGCATAGAAATAATACGCCCGAATAATTATTTCATTATCAAACACGGTTTTTGTTTATATAAATGTCTGTTTGTTTGTATGCATAATATTCGAAATGGCCTATAAAATATAAAATAAATAGAATATCATCTTTAAAAGAGGTGGTGAGACCTCACAGAAAACCGCAGCCAAATAACAACTTTGTTGTTGTGTTCCTGCGTGTCACCAGTAAGCTCCTGAGGAGTTGCTGTGCTACCAGCAGAGGTAGCATCGTGCGAGTGATACTTAATGTATTGTAAGCGTTCATAGGCTATGGTAACCATTTTCCATCAGGTGGGAATAGAATAGAATCCAGAATAGCTGAAATGCTGATAGAGGCAAAACAATACTATGCGATAGCTTAGAGTTAAATAAAATATTATGCGAATAATCAAATGACGCTGGTTAAAATACTGTTAATCTACGAGTATATTATCACAAATCAACATTATACTTTTGTATTTTTTCACATCATGAAGATATCACTTGATAAAATTAACGCATATTATGATTTAAAATGTTTAGTTCAGTAAGTATAAAAGCTGTTTAAGTGTACATGTTTCAGTTGATGCTATATAGTAAATGTGTTGTTGTAAAACTAATTAGTAAGTTCCGTGTACTAATATTTCTCGAAATGAATGTGAAATCAAATCTACTTCAAAATCACCTAACATCAAAAGTTACTTAGGAAAGGTAAATATTAATGTTTAGGTGGTTTAGGATCCGTGAACTACCGTTGAGTCAAATTACCTTATGGCTTCATTTCGTTTAAACAAATTTATTGAAATCGTGCTATAGTGGGACAGGTCCACGTTGTAAGCGGAAGCGTATGTTTACAGTTGGAAATCGTCATTTGTTTTTGTGACAAATTGCTCGCTAGCTAGCTCGCTCATAATATGATATATTCTATTCAGCCCAGCATATAATTATGGCCATTAAACTACGTGGACCCGGGATGGTTGTATGCAAAATATCATTTTTATATTTTTCAAATATTTCGTGAACGTAAATGGGTAATGCATAATAATATGACACTTTTGTTTTATGCTTAACCGACTGCCTTATACTTAGCTAGTTATGTAATTACTGAGCGTTTAAACTTTCGTTATTATGAGTTTACTTGTAAGCTTAATAGAACCCGGCCTTATATGCATTTTTATATGATTTTTATAGGAAAAATATATTAAACAAATAACTAGTAAATCTATACAGATAAATAAAATTGGAGTGCCTGTTTGTAATATTAAAATAACCGCTTTTTATTAAATGCATATGGATGTATACACGGTACATATACCAAATAATTTTTTTTACAATTTTTGTCTGTTTGTCTGTTTGTTCCGGCTAATCTCTGAAACGGCTAGACCGATTTTGAGGGGCTTTCACTGGCTGATAGGCAGATAGCTGATGTAATATAATAAGTTTTATTTTAGAAATTTTATTTATTTTTATTAATATAAATAAATAATAAAAAAAAAAAAACTATTCCGCGCTGACAAAGTCGCGTGCACAGCTAGTTTTATATAAAATTATCATGCTTTGTACCTCAGTTTATAATCTTCATGTCTTCATAAGTATTCTGTAACATTGAGGTTTACACGTGAGAAACAAGTATTACAACTCACTCTTATAAAAAAGGGGACATATTACTTTCTGTGACATTTCATATATTTTACATTAGATTTGCTTCTTTTAAGTGAAGTCATCTACTGACTTAGAAATGTGATAGATTATCGTTAAAACTCAGTCGATTTTCTAAGGCATAATACAATAAATACTTGCCATTCGATCTAACCTGTTTTGTGTGCTTCCGCCACCAAGCGGCGGAAACACACAGCAGGTTAGATCAAATTGCATGTAAATTTGTCTTTCGCAAAATAACGCTTGAGTATTCGCTGTTAGTTTCTCGATTGGGCCAAAATCAAAGACGTTCAGATTCCTTAGCACAAACACGTAATCGCCCATTGTCTAAGTTTAAGATCACGACCAGGTAATATGCGACTGTCGATCCAACTACGCTTAGGTACCACGTAATTTGACTTCATTTAGTTTTCGTAATATTATTTTACCTGATGTATGCAGAAACAGAAGGGTTAAGTGTGGATTGGGCATTGCGCATCGCTTGTACAATGTCGCACGGTACAAACACGATCGGTAATTTAATTTATTTTAAATATTTAAGAGTGGTAGGGCGCATAAGAGCAGCCTGTCTGGAGAAGTACCTCTACCCCACAGAAAACTGCAGCCATCCCTTGAGGGTTGTTGTGTTCCTGCTGTGAGTGAAGTCACAAGTAAACTTCTACGGAGTTGCTGTGTTAGCAGCAGAGGTGGCATTGCGTGAGTGATACTTAATGTATAGCAAGCGATCATAGGCTACGGTAACCACTTTACATAAGGTGGGCCGTAGGCTTGAATGCCTCTCGACGTTGTATACAAAAAAAAAAATATTGACAGTTCTCGTATGAAGAATGCCAAGCTTTACCATTGGCTTACGATCTTCATTTTATCGTATCAGGTTCAACTTCAAAGGTACATAAAAGCACGGAAGCTTATCGCATTTGCTAAATTTTTGTACTAGCTATTTCAACAGTTAGGAAAATTCCTTAAAATCATTGATTTTACGTTAATTTACTTCCCGTGCCGCATAGAACGTTTGGAATGTTAGAACGGGGTACATAAAAAATTGACATCGACTTTCAACTGATACTAAATTATACTTTGTATCATAATCGAACTGTCTAATGTTATTTGTCATTTACCACCAAAAATAATTAAAATATTTTAAGCATATCTCATTGTTAATAAACAAAACATTTAACATTTTTACTTGCATTCACATGAGATCAAATTTTGTAAACAACAGAAAACATTAATTACATATATTTGATGAGATTTAAATTAAAGTTTGTCTACTTTCATTTAAATCTGATAATTTCAACATTATCTTTAAAAAAAAATAACATAAAAATACACCGTGAAGCCATATAAACTGCATACAGTGTAGTACTATGGTAAATTTTAGCCTCGCGCACCACGGTCCCATGTCTGGTGACAGTTACGGCGAAACTTACCGTATCCCCAAGGAAAGAAAATAATTATATTTCTGTGCATAACGTAAAAAATACTTACCGTAGTTTTTTCTATTGAAAGTACTTGAAGTGAGAATTTAGGTAATATAGTTATCTCTTTTTTACATACAAGGGAACGTAACGTAACCACTCGCGCACAAACTGCAAGCCTCAATTACAACCAAATACTTCCCGTAATGCAGTGAACCTGTTAATACCCAATTTAAGATAAAATGAATGTTAAAGAAGAGAGTGAGGTATGTAAGGATCGAGTCGCGTGTCGCACGGGTCACTCTGCCTACCCCGTAAGGGATTTGGCGTGAAGTTAGTTAGATAGATAGATTAAGATATAATACCAATATCTTGACCGTAGATTAAGATACCATCCAATTTAGGGTGATTGTATTTTTCATCGTAATTTCAATGATGCGAATCATACTTCCTCAATATTGACAATGTCTACTAGACCTTTTCGATTATTTCCACAGTTTTAGTAATTACAGGGGTAGAGTAAGTAAAGTATCCATTTGTAGATAGATAAAATATGTTTTATTTGAGCAACAGAAACTAAATAAAATAAGTAGGTACTACAGCGATAGATACGAAGTATTTTCATTTCCAAATATGCAATATTTATACCTAAATCCATAGCTTCCATTTGACGGACACCACTCAGTGATAATGCTATTTGTATTGCAAGCTACACACAAACTATAACTTTCTCAAATTAAGCCGTAGCCATTATTGCCCGGCGCGGTAATAAAAACGTAAAGGATAAAAAATTGAGTTAAATTGGAACTTATCATGTATAGGATCACAACATTAATTACGGCTATCATATATATTTTTTTATAATATAGAAAAATAGAATGATAATAAAACAGTATAATGGCAACCCAGTCTTTGTTTTTCAGAAGCTACCTTTAACAGAGTCCGGTGCGTCTATTTGCAAAATACTATATACCACAAAAGTATCAATAAAACTTGAGGATCAATTAAATGACCACGCTGTTGGGTGATCGTATAAGCCTTTGATGCGCCGACTTCAGGCTGTATGTCACACCGTCTTGTAATGTTTGGGTGTGTTTCTATATGCTCTTATTAGATGTATATTTGCAATTCAATAGCGAGAAAATCTTTACACTTTACTGCAAGGAAAAAGATACATTAGATGCTAAATTGAATTTCGTCTGCTTATAGCAATTGGTCGAAAAGCTTCACTCGGCTTTGTTTTGTTTTTCCCTGTAAAATCACGTTTTTTTTTTTCAATTTTTATCACTACGTCATCTTTCATTCATTTCTCGTATTGTACTATTTTTTACTCTATCAATCATTCTCATTCTGGGCAATATTATGGATACTTCTAACATAACAAGTAGTATCAGCTAGCAACCTGACCTGTAGGTGGTGGTGGTGGTGGTATCAGAGTCTCATTTTTAATCGGTAGGATTCAGGGCAAAGCTATATTGAATAAGAAGCAAACCGAATGGAAATGTACCTCCACCTTTTGAGCAGTCAGAACCCGTTATATACGTTTTCCCATACATTTCGCGGTCGTATACGACCACTCGGGTTTCGAAGGGTTAAAAGATGACATCTAAACAGTTATTGCGCAGATAATTATTGTGTTTCCACGAGTGAGAAATACCATCAGGAAGATGGTGAGGAATTACAATAATCTTCCACCACCACAAGTGACCACTTCAAATCAGGATGATCTTTTTTTTTTATACTACGTCAGGAGGCATTCAAGCATACGGGCCACCTGATGTAAAGCAGTTACCGTAGCCTATTAACACTTGTAATATGTTACGTATCACTTAACGCGATGCCTCCTCTGCTGCTTACATAGCAACTCCTTAGGAGCTTACTGGTGACCTCACTCACACACAGGAACACAACAACCTTCTAGGGAGTTGTTATTTGGCCGCGGTTTTCTGTGAGATGTTGCCTTGTGTGGGAATCGTACCCACGAGCGTTGGTGTCAAAGTCGCGCCATTTACGACTGAGCCACCGAGCTCGTCAAAAATCTTAAGCTTACTTACCCGAATTACTTTGAAAAGCATTTGTTGGATTTATTCGTATACATAGCAAAAAAAAACACCTAAGTTTCTAAAACTGTAATTTAACGCAACTCGTGTACAAACGGAGCGCACATCGTTTTCGAATAATTCTCCGCAGAACATCCTTGATAAATCAAGCGTTAGTCAATAAAGCACGCTCGCTATCTCACTTGCATTATGCGTTTCTAATATTTATAATACAAGACTTTCTACAACGTCCTTAATCACACCGTAGCGTAATAGTCGAATAGATACAATGAGATTGAAATGTCTACGTAAGTAATCTTGTAGCTACAAGCTGTCATTCCGATATAACTTCAATACGTGCGGTTAAGAGGTACAAAAGTTTTGTCATCAAGTGTAACATTAGTACCTCTTGTGCCGCCGATATTAGGCAGTGATGTACCTAGTATTGATTTTTAAGTTCACTATCTTCGATACAGAAGATCGTAATATAATCATTTAATATTCGCATTTGATCACCTTTTTATTATGTCGACCTCTATATAACAATTTAATGGAATTCAATGAGTACAATTTCAACCGATCATATTATTTTATTAGATTCATGAAACTTAAAACTTAAGTGCGGTTCTCATATAGAATAATAATGTAATAATCATCGCGCAATCGAAATATGCAGTATGATGATGAAGGTCGGATGCATAAAGGAAATAACCTGTGGAAAGACCGGTATTACATAGTAATTCAATTCATCGCTACGGGTCCGGGGGTAAAGTAGAACGCGCTACTCTTATTGGCTAGTTCACGGATCAACGTCGCGGCAATTGTCGGCTTATTGATTAAAAGTAGGCTCGAATCTAATCTTCTCCCAGTGAACAGTAGGCTCGAATCTAATGTTCTCCCAGTGAACAGTAGGCTCGAATCTAATGTTTTCCCAGTGAACAGTAGGCTTGAATCTAATCTTCTCCCAGTGAACAGTAGGCTCGAATCTAATCTTCTCCTAGTGAACAGTAGGCTCGAATCTAATGTTCTCCCAGTGAACAGTAGGCTCGAATCTAATGTTTTCCCAGTGAACAGTAGGCTTGAATCTAATCTTCTCCCAGTGAACAGTAGGCTCGAATCTAATCTTCTCCTAGTGAACAGTAGGCTCGAATCTAATGTTCTCCCAGTGAACAGTAGGCTCGAATCTAATGTTCTCCCAGTGAACAGTAGGCTCGAATCTAATGTTTTCCCAGTGAACAGTAGGCTCGAATCTAATCTTCTTCCAGTGAACAGTAGGCTCGAATCTAATCTTCTCCCAGTGAACAGTAGGCTCGAATCTAATCTTCTCCCAGTGAACAGTAGGCTCGAATCTAATCTTCTCCCAATGAACAGTAGGCTCGAATCTAATCTTCTCCCAGTGAACAGCAGGCTCGAATTCACTCCTCGCTGAGATCGCTGAGATATTTAGGCACTAAAACACAACGATTTAGTAAACGCGGGGTTTTGGGACCTGCATACGCAGTCAAGTAGTTAATTGATTTGTGGTCGGCGGTGGCCGTGTTGAGTTCTGAATAATTATAAGCCCCTATACAGTAAGTAAAGTGTGATTTTTAGTTTCTCTTTTATATTTACAACATCGAGAGTCAAGCAAGTATTCGGCCAACCGGATATATATATATATATATATATATATCGGATAACAGGAAGCGCAGCATTGGGTTGGTATGACAATGAAACCTGGGCGGGCCGCTAGTTGATAATATTTCACCATACTTCGCTACCAATATGGTGTGATTTATATTGTTAGTATCTGTAATTGTAAATTCCAATCATATGTCAATACTTAACTGTAGTTAACGCGGTACAAACGCGGTTTACCTTTAACTCATCGATTGTATCTCTGACAAGTAACTATGTAGGGAATTATTTAAACACAGTTTACGATTTAAGAGATGTCAGAACAAATTTTAGCTAGCGCTCTGCCTTCAGTGTTTGCTTTTAATGATCAGCATTTAAGATTTATTGCTCTATTCAAACATTGCTATGAATAACAAACGAATATTACTTAATACAAGTGTGTTGATATGGATGTCAGGAGTACAGTAAACGGGAGTTACTTTATTATGATGACATGGATAGCTCTATCGCCTATGCCATACAGACTACCACGCTATAAAAAATATTTTATATATCATATATATGTATAGTAAATTGTAGCAGCGTTATACATGATTTTTTTAAATGTTGCAACTGGACTCTTCTATCGATATGAAAGCCAAAAAAATCTAGTTATTTTTTTATCTGTCCGCCCGACCATTGTGAATGAACTCAAAACTTACTAAATGGATTTCATGAAATTTTATATAGCTTTACATACAGATAACATTTAAGCTACTTTTATAACAATGTTTTTTTTTGACGACCCCGTTTACGGAGCGGTTAGTAATACTACTTCAATACCAAGTTTCGTGGGTTCGATTCCCACACAAGACAAACATGTCTACTTGTCATAGTGTAGGTGTTTTTTAAAGATTAAGGGCACATTAAAGTCGACCGACTGGGGAAGTATCTCCACTTCGCAGAATACTGTAGCCATTACTCTGGACAGTTGTTATGTTCTTGCGAGTGAGGTTTTTTTTAATTTTTTTTTATTTTCGTACACCCCTGCCGTGGGCAAGGCACTTACTTCAATACATATTTATTTATACAAAAATATATTTTTTTTTTAAATCGCTAGTATACACGTAAATAACACATTCATACATCACACACTTTCGTCCCTCAATTCATTCTTCCATTCATCTTTCAGTTTTATTGTCAAAATTTTTCTTATTTGCCCGTTTTGAACGCCGGTGAAATTATTTTATCTGTTTTCGCGAGTGAGGTTACCAATAAGCTCATAAGAAGTTGCTTCGTCAGCGGCGCTCATAGGTTTCGTAACCTAACTTAACATCAGGCGGGCCGAATGCTTATAGATTTAAGAGAGGTAGGGTGTATCAAAGCAGCCCGCCTGGGAAAGTACCTCCACCTCACAGACAACCGCAGCCAAATAGCAACTCCCTAGAGGGTTGTTGTGTTCCTGCGTGTGAGTGAGGTCACCAGGAAGCTCCTAAGGAGTTGCTGTGTAAGCAGCAGAGAAGGCATCGCGCGAGCGATATATGTTACAAGCGTTAATAGGCTACGGTAACTGCTTTACATCAGGTGGACCGTATTGTATGCCTCCCGACGTTGTATAAAAATAAAAATCGGCCAAGTGCGAGTCGGAC
The DNA here is from genome assembly GCA_947507595.1 of Pyralis farinalis. NCBI lineage: Eukaryota > Metazoa > Arthropoda > Insecta > Lepidoptera > Pyralidae > Pyralis > Pyralis farinalis. The sequence goes on along the minus strand of OX382271.1, from coordinate 33,100,248 downwards.
TAGCGCACGACGGGTTCCGTACCATTATCTATAAAAACGGCAAAAAAATCACGTTTGTTGTATGGGAGCCCCCCTTAAATATTTGTTTTAATTTAATTTAATTATTTATTCTTAAAGTGAATATATAACTAAACATTCCGTGAATATTTCAAGCGTCTACCTGTTGCCGTTATCAATATCGAGCAAAAATGAGCAAAAAAATCACTTTTGTTGTATGGGAGCCCCCTAAGTATTTATTTTATTCTATATTTTAGTATTTGTTGTTATAGCGACAACAGAAATACATCTGTGAAAATTTCAACTGTCTAACTATCACGGTTCATGAGATACAGCCTGGTGACAGACGGACGGACGGACGGAGGGACAGCGGAGCCTCAGTAATAGGTTTCCGTTTTACCCTTTGGGTACGGAACCCTAAAAAGACCTTCAGAAGTTGTTCAAAAAAAGTATATTCTACGAATGTCGTATTTAAGAAAGTTACACTTCGGTGAAACTGCACCCAGCATGTCCACGTTTATTCTGCAAGTTGGAGCACTGTAAATCACTGAATTGCAAACTGTACCGTTATTATACGTGGCGCACTTGTCTATGGGAACTCCGCCAAATGCGTAGACTTCACTATCGGGGAACGCAGATGACTCTGGTAATGTTTTATAGCATGGAGTATTTCTTGTTTAGTCTATGCGCTCTTAATACTTTCTTGTTTATGGAAATGAACATTTGTGATCTGAATAGCGTGAATGATAGAGTATTAGCATAGCATAATGTTTGTAAAAGCATAGTATAAGGGGGATAATATATCTTTTTTATGCATACTACGTCGGGAGGCATACAAGTATACGGCCCACTTGATGTAAAGCGGTTACCGTAGCCTATGTATATATACCGCGCGAGTGATACTTAACATAACGCTTGCGATATGTTAAGTATCACTCGCGCGATGCCTCCTCTGCTGCTTACACAGCTCCTTGGGAGCTTACTGGTGACCTCACTATGAGTGCAGAGCGCAGGAACACAACAATCCTCTAGGGAGTTGTTATTTGGCTGCGGTTTTCTGTGAGGTGGAGGCACTTCTCCAGACGGGCTGCTTGCGCGATTAATATACTAGCTACACATGTGACTTCATTCGCGCGTATGCGAGTATCCAGTTGCAAACATTTTTTCTTACTTTTGTATACAACGTCGGCATACATACAAGCATATGGCCCACCTAATGTAAAGCAGTTACCATAGCCTATTAATGCTAGTAATATATTAAGCATCACTCGCGTGATGCCACCTCTGCTGCTTACACAGCAATTCCGTATATTGCAAGCATCTTTCTTTTTTCTCGCTGTCGATCGTACCATGATTTCGTGTGGTAATCACTTTAAATCAGCTATTTCTGATGTTTTACACCACTATGTTAGTAAACAAGCATATGCTCTGCCTGATTCTCCAGTTGCCATTTAGACGGATCCTTTCTTTTGCTAATACCTCGTTAGCTAATTAGTGATACCTATCTTATATAGTGAGGCTGACTCTAGTTCCAACGACAATGGAAAACCGCTCATATCTTAGTGTTTAGTAACTTTAAACCCATTTTCAAAACTATGAACAAACTCTATCAAACAATAACCAAAATACATTCGTTCAAAACGAAAAAAAAAAAACAAAATAAGGAAGCATTTTAATAAATTCCGTACAGTAATTACATTCCACCGACGATATAGGAACGGGCGTATTGCAAATCAAATCTTTAGATTGAAGAGATATCGCTAAAAATTGAAGTTACATTGTACTGTTAGGCCCAAGTCACTAGGTAGAGGCGGTATTTTTTGAACAAATTGATCAAATGAACAAACCCTGTCCTAATTAACCTATTTGTAAATAATGTTCTTCCTAGCGTCATCTCGTCTCCTATTCTTTAAGATTTGCTTCTGATTTAAGCTGCTATGCTAATGCCCGTTGGTGATAACACTGCTTTTGACATGGAACGACTGCCGTGATACTGCTACGATTTACAGTAAATATCAGACCTTTCTTAGATTAGGGCACACGTCCTAAGATATGTAATTTCTTTAAACCTGCGAGTCTATTCTACAATGTTTAAGTTTTTCAACAAGTAATTCCTAGGGGTTCCTACGGCTCCTGATATCACCTTCTGATAGCACGACCAATTTGGTCATGGTAGGTAAGTCTTGGTCTTCTTCAGCTACTGCATCCTTACACTTTCGAGTTGTATATCTGTTTCGTCCTTTTGTTTATCCTAAATTCTTTCTACATGCCCGCACCAACGGAGAATCAATCTATAACTTCACGCCAAATCCATTAAAATATACATTAAAACACGAATTTTAGTGGTTTCTAAACCAGGTACCAGTACGTATATGTAACTGATATGCCTGGGTAATTGAAACATTGGAGAGATGAATTTTACACGGACGAGATAAAATTTTACAGATTTAATTGATCAGTGAAATTATTTTTTACTAAAAGATTTTTTGTCAAAAAAATGTGTAAACTAAACGCTACTTGCTTATCACTTGTACCACGTCAGCTCATCTCTTGATCGGTGTTATGTTAGGTTGTAATTTTTACGAGTACATTTTAACATAAAATATTTTTATTAATAAGAATGGAAACACTTTCGTTTTCCAAACGCCTATCGCTTGCTATGTGCGTCACGGCAGCGCGCCCATCCTTGAGTTTAATTAGAAAGAGCTCCATAACATTTATGTTCAATGCCCAATGCCCGCCCATTTCAAATTTATTGCCAACTTGCCCGGAGATAAACATCCATTAATTAAAAAAATATAATATATTGGAGAATTCGACAGACGGACAAGGGTATTTAAATTGTAGTAATAGTTTTTACTATACCAATAGTGCGCGAATTTTTTTGCTCTATTTCCATAACATGGTGGTTGATTAAAAGTTATAGGTTGTATAAACAGATAATTCGCCCGAGGTGTCATAAAATTTGATGTTTCATATTCCTATTTTTAATATATCGCTTCTGCCTTGTGGCACACTAGTTATAAAAATTAATGTCAACGAGTCAAATGCATTATATTTATTTATTTAACACATTATTGGCCACGATATAAGCGTATAAATTGCGGACCTCATGACTAGGGTATTCTGTTTAACTAAATCTATATATGTCGGCTTTCGCAGCCTGAATAGAGTTTTTTCAATATGACTGGCATGCTGTTTCTTCTAGGTACTTTATAACAGGCTCAAATATAAATATAAATACAAATGATTTATTGGTAAAATACAAGTGCGTTTACATAAATATGGGTCTTATCCAGTTAAGTTTATAAAAACTTGTACTAGAATAAAACCGCTCTTCTTTGTCTTAACTGTGACATGTTTATAAACAATCGCTCAGCTTTTGATAGAATAAAAACATATGATACGAGCTGCTGCCCGCGGCTCCGCCCACACGGAGTCAAATAACATAGCCTATGTGTTAATCCAGATCATAATCTATCTACGTGCCAAATTTCATTCAAATCTTTTCAGCCGTTTAAGCGTGAAAGAGCAACAAACATTCATCCATACATACAAACTTTCGCATTTATAATATTAGTAGGATATGTATAAAAAACAAAATATTGATAAACAATATCCAAGTAATGTGCACACACGTATATGTTTGTAGCATAATATACACATTTAATTATTAATTCAAATTTGTAATAACTTTTCTGTTGAAAAATAGTCCTGAGGTAAAACAAGTTACTTAAAAATCTAATTTGATTTTTCTATGTGTATATATTCACTTGTTGTCGCACTGTTGGTATTTAACATCCCTATAGATCAAAGGATTTTTATTTCGTCGCGTATCTTGTATCCTTTGTACATTGACGATCGAAGATCATAAACTTAGGTTAAACACCGCCATCTATCGAAAACAACTGGTACTCATAGCTTAATGTGTTCGTTGAAATTTGGACTATTTAAACGATGATGATAACAAATGTTTTTTTTTTATTAAACATCGAGAGACATATAAGCATGCAGTCCACTTGATGTAAACTATCAGTATCATACGAGTATGAACGCGTACAATACATTAAGTATTACTCGCGCGCTGCCACCTGTGCTGCTAACACAGCAATTCCTTAGGAGCTTATTGGTAACTTCACTCGCCCGCAAGAGCTCAACAACCCTCTAGGGATTGTTGAAGTTATACTTCTAATGCGACTTGCAAAAAGGTTGCGTTAAACGTTTAACGCTACCATGAAGGGGAAATAGAAAGAGACATAGCGAGAGTGAATGCGTGGCACTCGAACACAAAAGTACAGGTTTAAGCTGCTAAATGTTTCACGATATTACCGGTAGATGGCGCTATAGTTAAAAATGTGCAATAGGTTAAAAGTGCTAAATGTTTCATGGTATTACCGGTAGATGGCGCTATAGTTAAAAATTTATAACATTTGTATTTTACATTTGACTTGTATGTAATACATTCCATTAACATCGCCGCTACTACTTGATAGACGTTTTTTAATTTTACTCCAATAACCCTTCTTATAAATTAAAATATTATTATTTAATATAATTAATAGTAAATATTATTAAGTTATTAATGTTAAATATTTATTTAATGATGCCAGAGAAGTATAACTTCTCACGCGCGTACATAAGTACACGCACCCATTTTTGTTTGTTTGTTTGTTTGGGGTCATCTGAGTAGCACGTCTGGCGAAGTCCCCAGCGGGCTACTTTGCGCCCTCTCTTAAAGAAGAAGAAGGCTCGTTTGGATTAAATTGGAAAAACAATAAAAATAAATTGATCATATTCATCGCCTACGCATGTAATTCAACACCTCTTTAGGAGCTTTCTAATAAGCTTACTGCTCATTTCAACAGAAAAAAAATACCAAGGGATTATAATTTTATAAGGCGGTGTGAATTTGTTATAAAATATCATCTATATTGAATTGACGGTTTCACGAGTTAAGATTAAACTCAAACCGTTAATTCTCCTAACCGACAAATAAGTGTCAGTTATGATAAATTTATATTTTATAACCTGTGTGGTCTGCAATGAACGAATAACGAAGTGCCAAGCAATATATTAAAGCGATATTTGATTAGATGGGAATAAGCAATTATGTAGAATGTCTTATAATGATACTCAATCATACATCCAAGTTCATAAATAGCTTCCGAAAAAAAAAACGAATTAAACGAGATGTTCCTCACACAGAACAAGAAATTTTGTTGTAATTATCTTCAACACCAAGTAATCTGTGTCTATAAGTAGTTAGTATTGATCATTGTTTTAATCTATATTTGTCCTTAAATCACTGTGACGAAACATCCTTAGGTCGCTGTGACGAAACAGCCTTAGGTCACAAGATTGGCATCGCGCGAGTAACATTCCCGTAGTGCAGCGAGCGTCAATTGGCTGAGCTGGCCATCTAATGCGGGCCGCATGCTTGTTTTCCAATTTAGTTTCATAAAAAAATATGCACTTTGGTTCATAGAAACTACGAAGGAAATAACCGTTGGAGAACCGATGTGGCCGATATTACGTAGTAACTCAATTCACCGCTACGAGTCGGAGGTAAAGTAGAACGCGCAGTTCTTATTGGCTAGTTCGCGAAACAACGTCGCGGCTCTTATCAGCTTATTGGTTAATGTATTCTCCCATTGGTCATTAGGCTCAAATCGCTGACATATTTAGCTAAAAGACAACTTTTTTTTTGTGCGTGGGCTGCCGTCATGAGTCAAATGGTTTATTGATTGTGATAGAAACAAACCATAGCTGGGTCCATTCCAGCGGAAAAGTTTTCCCAAATAAACATGGATTAGAATATCTAAGCGTTCATATAGCATTGTTGGTATTGTAGGATTTTGCACAATTTTGATACTTTTACATTTTTGTCAATTTTGTATAATATGCTAGTGAACTTAAGTAGTAATGAAGAAACTCAAATATAACACCTTTTTACACTTTTTGGCAGACGTGAATACCCATAAAGATGAAACTTGTAAAATGTACTACCAAAGTCAAAGAAAATTTGTTTCACGGGATTATCGTATTATGTTGTATATTTAAACTTCGGGATTGGTGTGGAGAAAAAAGCATTCTGAAGCTTCGGGGATAAAATGAAAGTATAAAATTAACTGCAACGTGATGATGAGATCCCAATATCAACTAAACTCATCACGTTGCAGTTAATTTTATACTTTTATTTTATCCCTGAAGGGAAACGCAAAGGGATCATACAACACAAGTCTTAAGTATAGAACAGTCTCAAAATCTTCTTAATTCTAGATGTCCCAGCTTCAGAATCCCGAAGTTTAAATATACAACATAATACGATAATCCCCGTGAAACAAATTTTCTTTGACTTTGGTAGTAAATTTTACAATTTTCATTTTCATGGATAGTCTGCCAAAAAGTGTATAAAGGTACATAAGTTCACTAGCATATTAAACAAAATTGTCAAAAATGTTAAAGTATCAAAATTGTAAATAATCCTATAATACCAACAATGCTACATGTCTAAAGCACATAACGAAGGCCTCTTCCGACTTTTTGTGGTAACACTGGGATGTGTCCTGGTGACGTGGGTGAGTCTCACGTGAATACGTCTTCAATAGGATGCAGCGAAATGATCTCAAAATGGTGGAATCGCCGGCCGCCGCGATGCGCCACAGTCCTCACAAATATGTAGTTACAACACTATATCGTACCCAATTTTGTTATCATCAGTTTTATGAAATGCCTCACCAATATGGAAGCAATTTTAAAAGTGTGTTAATACTTCTATATATATTAATGTATCCACTTACAATGATTTTTCTTGCCAAACATCACACAAACATTGGTCTATGCTAATTAAAATATTTGACCATAGAGAAAAAGAATCTCGTTAATAGTTTTTTTAAGGTCACGAGAGATCTGATCAGATTAAAATAAGATTATAATTAATGTGAATACTTAAGATGGTGGATTAGTAAGGCGGAAATCCTCTGGTACATGTCATCACGTCAAAAAAATGCAAAGGCCGTTACACAAACACATTTCACGTGTGAAGTTAGTTCTTTTGCTGTATTTTTGTCTATTCATTTTCTTAGTCGTATATTTACTCACTGTATCGCAGTTTAGCCCGAGTTAATATCTTGTCATCGCAATGATAGCCTATATTCTTCTCTAGACCTCACACTGTCCGTTTATTAAGTCTCGTTACGATGTCGGGAGACATTCGAATATACGACCCACCTGATGTAAAGCAGCTGTATCCTAGGAATGCTATCAATACAGGAACCTCGCGCGTTGTCCAACTCTGCTGCTGATACAGCAACTAGTCTAGTAATCTGACTCACTCACAGGAATATGACAATCCTCCATTGAGATGTTGTTTGGCCGCGGTTATCTGTGAGGTACTTCCCTAGAAGGTCTTCTTTGATACCTCTCTCAAAACACCCAGACGAAGAAAAATAAACAGATTCATGCACAAAATGTTTGTCCTGTGTGGGAATCAAACGCACGAGCCTCGACACCAAGACTCGAAGGTTAGGCTTAGGAACGGACCCGCCGATCCTAATTGATTAGAATACGTGTTAACGCTAAAAGAAATAGATAATAGTTAATAGAAATTATTTACCAATGGATATTGATTAGACCTTAGTAATCAATATCCATTAGTAAACCAGTTGAGAATGCGCAAGCTTGCATTGCCAGAGGAACACCTGGCTCGTCAATTATATAACAATTCAATTTTTTTTTTAGCTTGTCGGCCTTTTCGACCATGTTCCCTACGTAAAATGGGTCGCATTGGTTCTCCATAGGTTATTTCTTTCATGATGGGCATGTATATACTATTGTGACAGCGAGGATGAATTATTCTGATTGAAAGGTTAAATCGCGTTATGTTTTCTTAGTAATCTTTTAATTTAGGGACCTTTTTTATACAATTAATTGTTTCATTAAGATTTCTTAACAAACAACAAATAATTTAAATATGGTATTATAACCGGCATTATTGTAGTCGATGTCTATTCTCGTATTCATCATAACTGACGTCGACTCTAGTGTCATAATTTCGTTTAGAAGTTTTTTTTTTCAACCAATAAAATTATTCCAATTAATGTGAAAAATTCGACGAAAGCGTTTCCGAAATCATATCCCTCATTGACACTTTAAATTCCACACGTCATTATTTTATAACGGCAAAACATTTAATTTCGTATCAATTCACGCTCAGCGGCTGAAAATTTGAAATTCGTATCCAGAGAAATGCAAGTATAAGTCTCGTATACGAATGCGGCGGCCAAATAAATCTTTGGAGTTGAACAACCTCCGCGCGACACTTTTTGCCCGCGTCCGTTTTATTCTTTTTTGAATGCTGGCAACAATTATTTTAAACTTTTTACCGCGCGTTATTTGCCCGGGTTAAAACTGAAATTTCAACGATTTATTTGATCGTTGAAAGTGTAAGTTAATTTTTACGGTATGGAAGTAACACTTTGTTTGGATGGTGTAATTTGTGAACCGCGCACTTTTATGGCACACCGCGATTGCGCTTGATGAGGAAACTTCCTTTGCTTTTTCTTCTTTTAGTGTTCCATTGTTTTATGCTATGCAGTGTGGGAAATGACTGTATGTGAACCATAGTGTGATTACTGTAGTCTATGGATATGCAACACGAGGAGCGCATTGCCTTGCCGTTTACATACTAACTTCATTTACCAGATTCCTGGTAACCTTAGTCTTTTCTAATACGCAAGTTAGTATAGGTTTATTTTCTTTTTTTTATATGCGGGTGACAAGCATGTACTCGTATTACCGCTTGGGTGTATGAGGCATAACCCTGTTTGCCAACACGTTACACCGCCTCGCCTTATTTAAAGGGATACAACAAAGCCTTACAGAAGTTTACCTCTTCCTCAATATACTACAATTTGAGCGATAAGACGTGGAGTTACTGATTGCTTTGATTTTAATTAAAAAAACTAGGCAATAACGTTACGTAGCAAAAACGTAGCATTTTAAGGGGTAATAAAATATTATGTTATTATAAACTATATAAAAACCAATTAGTCAAACTGAAAATCAAATCAGGGCTAAGTTACTATACATCAAGAGTATCAAGTGTAAAAAAAATGTGTATTTACATATAAATATATATTTTTACATATACCACACGTGTATTTATATATAAATAATTTCAATTTATCGACGTACCAACAGACACACAAGCAGAATAATCCTATATAACCGATAAAGAATGACTCAGGTCGCATTGAAATGTAAAACTATAAAAAAATATTTTGGTTCAATTACAACAACTTTGAACTGTTATAAAATATCCTAATCCTAATAATTTTATAAATGTGAATGTCCGTTTGTTTGTTACGCTTTCACGCGAAAACTACTCAACCGATCATCATGAAACTTTGTACACATATTCTTGGAGGTATCAGAAGTACCATAGGATACCTTTTATTAAAAAAAAAAATGCGAGCGAAGCCGCGAGTAAAGCTAGTATAGTTATAAATCGGAATTGATTAAAAAAGCATATTATTAATCATCACACATAATATGTCATGCGTTATGTTCTGAGGACCAAAAAGATCCAATTAAAGTTCAAGACAATAAGAGATTGCCGTAAAACAAATATCTTATCTTAAATATAAAATCCTAAAACCAATCCAAAGACAATAGCTATTTTATTCGCGCCATAGATAATCTAAGCACTAGATTAAATTAATTCATTAAATTAAGGGCGAACAATTCACATAGAAATCTCGCAGGACTTAATTGAAGACTGTTCGGTCCTCGTGAGAAAGATAATCTTCATCCTTAATGATTTCAAGAAAGGCAAATTTATTTTGACCCAATGTGTGCAATACCTTTGCTTCGGCTTCTAATGAATTGGCCACCAAAACATCACCTCACGCAATGTTTTTTTTTTTAAGGTACCGTGATAATGCACATGAAATAAGATGTTTGCCAGCGTTAAAAAAGAATCCTGCTCGCTTATCGTGTCTTTGTAGTTTTAATGAGTTTATTTACATAGTTACGAGTATATCAATGTTGTATTCTTTGTTATACCAATATGTTTATTTTGTAATTCTTTATTATTTCTAGAACAAACATTATGTTTGTAGGCTCTTTTAAAAGGCGATTTAACGGTTCTATGGTACTTCCACGTCGAATTGATGCTACGAATGCAGTTTTTATGTATTTCATTTGTTTGTACTAGGATTTATACAATGTGTGTATTTTTAGCGATTTTGTTATTGATCACATATGTTATGTTTATTTTGTATCCATTTAATTTTCCGCCACTTTGATTTCTTTTTCCCAACGCCATTCATCGCTCCATTCAGATACTCAAAAGCAATGGTCGGCCGGAAGAGGTTCCTTGAAGAAATATATATTTTTTTATACTACGTCGGGAGGCATACAAGCATACGGCCCACCGGATGTAAAGCGGGTACCGTAGCCTATTAACGCTTGAGATATATTAAGCATCACACGCGCGATGCCTCCTCTGCTGCTTACACAGCAACTCCTTGGGAGCTTACTGGTGACGTCACTCACACGCAGGAACACAACAACACCCTAGGGAGTTGTTATTTGACTGTGGTTTTTTGTGAGGTGGAGGTACTTCCCCAGACGGGCTGCTTTGATGCGCCCTACTTCTCTTAGAATGATAGATACTTGAAGTGATGAATAAATAAACATATGGAAAATGGAATTAAGTTATACAAAGAAACAAAATTTATGACGATAACTTTACATAATTTCTACTAGTAATATTTAACGCTATTTCTACAGAGATGCCAATTTGGTAGAAACACGGGGTAGAATTTAATAGTGAGACAGACTTACCATTAAGACAATTAGAGACATGGGCATGGTTCTGCTGAAGTAATACAGTAGTACCTATAAGTGAATAAAAAAACAGCAATTGTAACTTGTAATATTATAGAACAATCAATGGTGGTCATTTTTTAATTCTCTATGTCTATGAAGACAAAAAGAGAGTGAAGCGGTACTTACAAGGTCGGCAACATACGAGCGATGACTCTCGTGTTACAAGTATATATACACTGTGGTAGCTGCATACCATCAGGCAGGCCGTGTGATATAAGTAGTAGATACTTTATAAAAAGTAAAAGGTGATGACAGGAGCCCTAGAAACCGGCGTGTATGAGAAGAGTAAATAAGTTTTTTGAAGAAGCGAGTGAGGTGTACAAGGTCCGAGTAATGTGGAGCTCGTTCTCTCTGCCTACCCCCCAAGGGATTTGATGTGAAGTTATACATAGATAGAATGGATATAAAAAGTACATCGTACAATGGTCACGTACTGCGCGGTTCTAGAGAAGTTTTCTACCGAGGACTATAAAGTTGTGGAATGAGCTCCCTGTCGAGGTTTTTCCTATTAACTATATATAGCATGGGGTTGTTCAAGAAAGGCGTGAAGAGGTTCGGCAACACAAGAGTGAAGTTGAAGAACCTCTTGTGTTGCGAATGTCTATAGGCTACGGTAACTGCTTACTGCAGGCCGTACGCTTGTTTATCATCTTAGTGGTATATAAAATAAAAAATAAAACACCACTAATTATTAATTTTACATAGCAAGATTACTACATATTTACAACGCTGAATTTCAAATACTACAAGGTTGTAGACTAAACAAAACTATTGTTATTATAATGAAAGGGTAGCATACGATGTCAATAGATACTACCAGCAATTTCATTGCTAGGGAGATCATTGGCTGAGCTGCAGCATAAAACAGTCAAGTGTCAGACAACATTGTACAAAAATTCTTGCTTCAGCAAAAACGACAATAATTAATACGGAGCCGAACATAGGGCTTTTTTAAGTGCAGTGATTTTTTCGAACGGCTTAAACTAATTTAATGAGCGAGCCCGAATCTCAGTACACGAATTATGTGACAGCGACATTAATCCAAGTCTAAATCAAACCGTTTGCGTAAAAAAACCGACCTCGCGGAGTAAATCAGGGGATTTTATAAACACCCTGCGAATTATCAAATGGGCTTATTACACGTTTTGTATTTTAAAGAGCTTTGATGATATTTTAAGGGATCTGAATAAATTAACTAAGTTTTTAATGTTCATTTTCTTCTAGGTCACGCTTTAATTTTGTATTTACTGACATTCAGATGTCGGCTCGTTTAGATATCTAAAGAATGAGAACAACAAACTGTAAGGTAAACAAACATACGATCCGCGTGATGCGAAATGGTTGCCACAGCATACGAATGCTGGCGATACAGAGAATATCGCTGACGCGTCGCCATCTCGGCTATCACAGCGACTCCTCTGGTGCCAGGGACCGCACTCATTAGCAGGAATAAAACCAGGGAGTTGTTAATTGGTATTTCTTCAGTCGGCCCGCTTTGATACAGCATGCTTTCTACGTCTTCTTTATCAGAATCTTGTTTTATATGTAGAATGGTGCATCACGAGCAGGTTAAGTTTAGCATTGAAGATGATATTGAGCTAACAGCTAAAAAATTTGTGATATTCCTAACTGTTATATCTCAATCGTTTTTTAAACACGTTAAATTATGTTTATTAATGATGATCGAGGAGTAAATGAATGAAGGATTAGGAAAAGCGTAGCGAAATATCTTCAGGCAGTTGGTATATTATTTGTTACGTTAGTGGTATAAAAAGTGACAAAGAACCGGATTTGTGTTCTTGCCCCGTGAGACGGCCCCATGCATTCATCAAGCCATAATTGTCGCTTACTTTCGATGCATTACTTGTAGTTAAGACAGTATTATCCTCACCTCCAAAAAAGTATATCTATCAATTTTTAATTGGCATCTCCCACTACAATTTAAGGGTTCGTTGTCGAAATTTTTTGCGCATATTTTTTGCGCACTCTTTTTCTCATTTTGGGCAGATCCGTTGACGTCGGGAGATTGATAAACGGCTGCCTCGTGGACATGCCCCGGACTTTTGTTTAACTGGTCCCGGTCCCTCCCCTCCACCTCTAACCCCCCCTCCGCCCTTTTGTATTCCCTCTGTATACAGTCTGTGTATCGTTTTATTTTAGTTCCAAATTCACTGGTTAGGTAGCAGATTTCTTTTCGATCTTTTACTATTTCATTGCTTTCTCAAACGGGTATCAACCGTGATTTATTTCTTGTTATAAATTGTATAGCAATGATCGTAATCACGATATTTTTTTTATGCAGCGTCTGGAAGCATACGGCTCACCTGAAGTAAAGCGGTTACCGTTGCCTGAACGCTTGCAACACATTAAATATCACTCGCGTTATTACACCTCTGGTACTTCTTAGGATTTTACTGGTGAACTCACCCACACGCAGGAACACAACACTCCCCAGGCAGATTTTTGACTGCTAGTTTGATGCGCCCTACCTCTCTTAAAAACACCCAGACCAAAACAAAACCGACATGTTCATGCACACGAATGTTTGTCTCACGCGGGAAGCCACGAGCTTTAGTGTCAAAATGGCTTTACTAACCACTGCGGTACTGACCTGGTCAAATAGTATCTCTTATTGAACTTAATATACAAAATATAATCAATGCTTTCGAGATTTTCTGAATAATTTTGTAGCCCCACCGAATTTAAATAATTGTGTAGTTCTAGCCAAATATGCTGTAGAAATAAATTCACCACATCACTCATATCTTCTAGTTCTGTTTTAAAGGTACTTACGTAAATGTAGCTTCTCAGAATTGGAGGCTAGCGATAGACAGTTCTTTCTGGAAAGTAAAATGATACCGATGCATAAATATTTATAGTGACCATAAATTGTGATTCCGTCAATTTCGCTGGATGCACACAATCTGGGGAAATTGAGACGAGTGGGGTTAGATACTGACATACTGCTGGTATGTTCAGCGAGTATTTCTAAATAATTCTTAACGATTTTCAGTACCTACATTACAAAATATATTTGTACGCACGTGGAATGCACTTGCATTTTTATTTTAAGGTAATTATTCTATTAATTATAGTATGAAAGTGTTAAATTGTACAATACGGGTCGAGTAAAATATTATTTTAAATTACACGATTGAATGATGTATAAGTACGTGCTTAGCATGTAGTATTACGCCATAGATTATGCAAAATGCTCTCATCTCGAGATTTTTATAAATCCAGCTATGTCATATCCAGCTCTCGCTTATTTTAGCGTCAACACTAGCACCTCGTTATGCAAGTTACAAAGTTTGCACCTGAGCCTTCTGGCTTTAGACTTCAGCTGTCTAGAAATTTCACCAATTATTACATTTTCTACTGTTTTATTACGTTTTATTTGTAAAGAACTAGGCAAAATATGTTTTCAAGATATTAAAAGCTCTAGGTAATACATATATGCAGATGGATGGTTTTATTACCTTCATGACTGTGTGTATCATGATAGTGGTGTTATTTTAAGTTTGATGTTTGATGGCTGAAAGTAAACGGCTCCAAGCGTGCTGGTATTGTGATGTTATCATAAAGACGGAAATTTGATATAATGGTACACGTCACATCGGGATATTGGAATACGTTAAGTATACTTTACTCATAGTGTTATGTGGAAGGTTTGTTTTAAATACAACATGCGTGTTAAATTGTATTTAACTAACGATTATCGTAGTTATTTTTACGTTTCACGTTTGATCGTATGAACGAGTGTTCAATGTAACTTCAAGTTGTGTGGTACCAACAGCATAGGTACAACAGCAGGTTTATTTTGATTTTAATTTAAAGTTATATTGATCAACAATTCTTAACTCCTATAAAAGTTATAACATAAATCATGCAACTGTATTTCTTTTTCTATATATAAATCTTTGATTAGTTTGGAATTTACGTTTAATAAGTCCAAAAATCAAAGTGTTTTCTTTTTTTTGTATCAAAATTTTTCTTTTTTTTGTATCTAAACATAATTTAATGCATTTTTATTACCATCCATAATTGACCACAAAATATTTCGTCAGGTCATCCCGCTCGCTACAGTATCGTGTCAGGAGATCCTGAACATCACTTCACCGTCGAGCCCCTCACTGGCACTATCAGAACAGCTGGCCAGCTGGATAGAGAGACAACCCCTTCCTATCTACTAAACGTTCGAGCTGCTAATGGCAACCCTGCCACTTATGACCAGACCCAGGTTTGTAATTGTTATACACTTTTTCGACAAGCTCGGTCGTGATGACGCAGTGGTTAGAATGTTACCTTGGCCCAACGCTCGTGGGTTCGATTCCCACACAGGACTATTATTTGTGTGCAACAAACACAATCATGTCTGTTTGTGTTTAGAGAGGTAGGGCGCAACAAAGCAGCCTGTCTGGCGAAGTACCTCCACATAGTAAATTGCAAGTCCCTGGAGGGTTGTTGTGTTCCTGCGTGTGAGTGAGGTCAGCAGTAAGCTCCTTAGGAGTTGCTGTATTAGCAGCAGAGGTAGCTTCGCGCGAGTGATACTTAATGTATTGCAAGCGTTCACAGCTTGGCTTACGTGCCCACCTGATGTTAAGCGATTAACGTAGCCGGATAAAGCATACCTAATTGATTAATTATCAAACTATCATATTCATAAAGTTTATGTAGCTTATTCTTCTTCTCAGCGTTATCCCGTTTCCTAATTCATTAGTATTGGCGGGGTCCGCTACTTAAGCTTAAGGATTTGACGAAGATACTGATTTTTACATGGAGCGACTACCGTCAGATCTCCACTACCCAGAGGAAAAACCGGACCTTATTAGGGTTCCGTACCCAAAGGGTAAAACGGAACCCTATTACTGAGGCTCCGCTGTCCGTTCGTCTGTCACCAGGCTGTATCTAGTGAACCGTGATAGTTAGACAGTTGAAATTTTCACAGATGATGTATTTCTATTGCCGCTATAACAACAAATACTAAAAAATAGAATAAAGTAAATATTTAAGGGGGCTCCCATACAACAAACTTGATTTTTTTATAGATAATGGTACGGAACCCTTCGTGCGCGAGTCCGACTCGCACTTGGCCGATTTTGTTAGGTCACACGTCTTTCGAAATATAATTTCTTGGACGTGTGGACTTCATGATGAAGTTTTCCTTCACCGCCGAGCAAGTGGTAATTACAAATATGTACATAAATCCGAAAACATGAACTTAGTGGTTCATGTCAGGATTCGAACCTGCGACCAATTGGCCAATAGACCGGTTCTTCCACTGGGCTATCCCTGCTCAAAGTTTATTGTTTAGCAATATATATTATTTTAAATAACTACTTGCTTCTTTCATCATCATTATCATATTTTTATTATTATTATTTGACGAGCTCGGTGGCGCAGTGGTGAAACGCGCTGTTACGCTGCTTTGACACCAACGCTCGTGGGTTCGATTCCCACACAGTACAAACATTTGTGTGCATGAACATGTCTGTTTGTCTTGGTCTGGGTATTTTCTATGTATGATAAGTATGTATTTACAAAAAAAAATGTATTTACGTATGTTTATCAGTTATCTAGTACCCATAACACAAGCTTCGCTTACTTTGGGGCTAGATGGCGCTGTGTAATTTGTCCGACAATATTTATTTATTATTTATTTATTTATCATGCAGGTACAAATAACACTAGAAGATGTTAACGACAATGGTCCTGAATTCGGTACATCATCAGTGAGGGTATCAGTGGCCGAATCAGCGGCTATAGGATCAGTGGTCTACGCAGCAAGGGCTACCGATGAGGACGACGGAAAGAACGGTCAGATTTCATACCACCTGGTGTCAGCAACTGGTCCTTCTAACACATTCACTGTGAATGGGCATCTTGGATTAATAACATTGCTAAGGTGAGTTATAACGCAATCATTTTCTATTTAACTTTGACACCAACGCTCGTGGATTCGATTCCCACATATGACAAACATGTCTGATTGTGGTGATCTGGATTTAAGAGAGGTTCAGCGTCAATATAACCCATCAGGGGAAGTGAAGTTCCATTTCACAGAAAACCGCTGCCAAATAACAACTCTCTAGAAGGTTGTTGTGTTCCTGCGTGTGAGTGAAGTCACGAGTTAGCTCCTACGGAGATGATAAGCAAGCGTTCATAGCCTACTACTATGAAAAAAATGTTAATTTTTTTATACTACGTCGGGGGGTATACAAGCATACGCCCCCCCTGATGTAAATCGGGTACCTTAGCCTATTAACGCTTGCGATATATTAAGTATCACTCGCGCGATGCAGCAGATAAGCAGCTGAGGAGTCTGCTGCTTATACAGCAACTCCTTGGGAGCTCACTGGTGACCTCACTCACACGCAGGAACACAACAACCCTCTAGGGAGTTGTTATTTGACTGCGGTTTTCTGTGAGTTGGAGGTACGTCCCCAGACGGGCTGCTTTGATGCGCCCTACCTCTCTTAGTACATGCCATTATTATTGGAATGCATAACATTTGGTATTTTTTCAGGCCATTGGACTATGAGAATTTGGTGCGCCATACTTTAGTCATATCTGCCACAGACGGTGGATCACCATCGCTCAGTGCCAACCTGACCTTAGCTGTGGATGTCCAGGACGTCAACGACAATCCACCTATATTCGAGCACGATGCGTACACTGCCAATGTTTTGGAATCTGAAGCTGTTAACACTAAGGTACGCTAAATATTTTTTACTGAAGATTAAACGATCTATTCGCTTGATGATATGAATGGTCAGAAATATGGTAGGTTAGGTTTACATTTTATTTATTTATTTATTAAGGACCACAAACAAGTTCACAATATTTTATAATTATGAAATTATGTTAGTACCTATCTAATTATGAACCCAATACTGTTGATCACAAATTTATTATATACGAGTTCATTTGAGTGTGATGGTGGTATTACATTTACACGGAATTGAATTATGTTAAGATTTACAGAGTTTGTGATTAGTAAAGTAGTTTAGGTGTTTTACTATATTTTATAGGTAGTGAAAGATCACTGTAGAAGTTCCTTACAAATTATTATTTACATTATTTATATTATTGTAGGTTTTTATCACAAATTCATCATCATGGAAGAAATCCATTATCATCTTTCAGTTTCTGTTAGATTTAACTTTGACTTCAAGGCTCGTGGATTCGATTCCCACAAAAGACAAACATTTGTGTGCATTAACATGTCTGTTTGTCTTGGTCTGGATGTTTTGAGAGAAGTAGGGCGCATTAAAGCAGCTCCGCACAGTTTGGGGTAGTACCTCCACCTCACAGAATACCGCGGCCAAATAACAACTCCATAGAGGATTGTTGTATTCCTGCGTATGCGTGAGGTCACCAGTAAGCTCCTAGGGACTTGCTGTATTAGCAGTACAGGAGGCATGGCGTGAGTGATACTTAATAATGTATTACAAGCGTTTATAGGTTTTTTTATACTACGTCGGAAGGCATACAAGCATACGGGCCATCTGATGTAAACCGGGTACCGTAGCCTATTAACGCTTGCGATATATTAAGTGACACTCGCGCGATGCCTCCTCTGCTGCTTACACAGCAACTCGTTGGGAGCATCGAAATTAAAATACCGATAAACAATTGCCTTTGGTTCTAGCAACACACATGTTTGAATTATCTAGTGATATACAAATTTACAAATATAAAGCGGATTAATTCACAGTTGTAGTCATATATTAATCAAGTGCCATTCTGTGCCAGCATTACAAATAATATCGATAACCATCACGGACCATCGGATAATCGAACTGAAGCCGATGCGAGTATCTAAATACGGCGTATCTGGTCTTTGAATCGATTATTCGATCTATATTCAACAAGAGCTACTGGAGAATCACTTTGATAGACTCGGCAATTTTAATTGTGTCGATTCCATCCTGGTTGTTGTTAGTCGGAAATATTTATATGTGTTCTTATCTTTGTACTACGTCGCGAGACAACCAAGTGTATGGCCCATCTGATGTGAAATGGTTATTGTAGTCTACGAATGCTAGCTATATAGGTAGTGTAGCTTGCACGTTACCATTACCTCAGTCATAACAGCCTTTGTGTGTGCCCTATTTCCAAGACATTACCATGGATACAGTACTCACACATGATTGGAATCAGATAAATCCAAAATAGCACTTAGTGCGATGAATTTTCTTACTAACCGTTTGAACGTCATTGAATCAATTTAAATTAAACCAACCTGTTTTAATTTGAAAGGATTCAATGACGTTCACACGGTAAATGATACGTAAAATTATTAACGTCGTAATTCTGACAAATTCAAACGTTTTAATACACTACAGAAAACTATAATTTTGATATAGATAAATGCCATATTAACCAAGACATTTTCTCTCCACAGATTTTAGAAATCCAGGCCATCGATAAAGATACAGGAAACAATGCACGTATTACATACCGCATTGCATCAGATAACAACACAAACAATAAAGAATATTTCAAAGTACAACCCACAACTGGTTGGGTATATCTAGCTAAACCGCTTGATAGAGAAACAACAGACAAACACAAAATGACTATAACAGCTAGTGATAATGGCATACCGCCTCTGTACGCCACAGCAGTCCTAGTTGTCAACGTTGTGGATGCGAATGATAATGAGCCTATTTTTTCTAAAGCTGCATATGAATTCAAGGTTGAAGAGAATCAAAAAGCTGGAGCGTTCGTTGGTAAGATTTCTGCGATTGATGCTGATTTAGGCGAGAATGCAGTTGTAAGATATAACCTTTTTCCGTCAAATACCAGTTTCATCATAAACCCCATATCAGGTAAGTTCATAATTATTCCTTCATTATTATAACAGAGTTGAATGTAACATAGATGCAATCTCGAGTAGGTATGGGCGTTACCTTTATACAGTCTTTAATTAATATGTAGATCTAATATATAATCATACGTATTTGTAGATATATTTTAATTTAGATTTTTTCTAAAAGTGTTTTACTGTTTACTGTTTAAAATTTTATACTCTTTGCTACTGATTTAATGTATTGTCCATCATGTCATAAATACAAAGGTTACTTCTTGCGACATCACATTTGTGAAAAATATGGAACAAGACAATTATTCATCAATTATGTAAATACATACTTCTTTTAAAGAATAAATGTCTCCTCTTAATTATTAGTCCCTGGGTTATATATTTTACGTTTTACGTGTAAAATGTTTATTTTTTCAGAAAAGATATTATATATATAGAAAATATAACCCAAAATTTGTCCAATTTGTCATCATAGCCATTTCTGTTAGTGAGTTTAAAGTGATAGGATAATATGCGTCTCTTGCGCTAAGAACCTACAGTGCATAATTAATAAATAAATAGAAAACGAAAATAAATATATATATATATTGTTATGTGCTTAGGCTTTTTATTATATTTTATTGGTAAAATGTACAGTTAAAAATGGTTTAGGAAAATTGATAATTTTGAACTATTTTATTTATTGCTTTTACATCTTTATCTTAAAACTAAGAACAGTAATATCTGGCGACTACAACACTAGGCCGAGCCCGTTTCTTGGAAGCCTTAATTGTATTAGGAAATTATAGTTTTTTCCTATTTCGATCGAATAATGTAGATTTTAAGAGATTTTTTTTATACAACGTTGGGAAGCATACGGCCCACCTGATGTAAAGCAGTTATCGTAGCCTATTAACGTTTGTAATAAGTTAAGTATCACTCACGCGATGCAACTCCTTAGGAGCTTACTGGTGACCTCACTCACACGCAGAAACACAATAACCTTCTAGGGAGTTGTTATTAGGCTGCGGTTTTCTGTCAGGTCAGGTCAAAACATACAGACCAAGACAAATAGACATGCTCATGCACACAAATGTTTGTCTTGTGTGGGAATCGAACCCACGAGCGTCGGTGTCAAAGTCGCGTCATGCACGACTGAACCACCGATTGATTTTAAATGTAATATAATATACGTGGTATTAGAATTTGAAACTACTTACATGAAATAATACAGTGTAATATCAAGCTATACGCTTTTCTAGTTCATTTTCCAGCTTATTCTAAAAATTATCTCAGAAAAAGAAATTTTCTGTCTGTGATTATGCAAAGACCCCTCTTCATTTAATGTTAATTAAGTTAAATAGTCAACTCCGATAGTACATAAGTTTACAGTATCGTCTGTATATGCGATCGTTAACAAGTTATACCTGGCCGGCGCTAAAAGCGCGCCTAACATTAGAATAATGCAATTTTACCGTAATGCAACCAGTTGAGGGACTATTTGATCAAGTAAGGAATTATTCCTGCCCACCCGGCCACTCGACGCATTGTTTATCCTGCCGGCACTTTGAAAGCTAAAACGCAAAGTGTGTTGTGCCTTAAGACTCATCGACTGAACAAACAGTTTAGACAAACACGGTCACTTTAATACCATCACAATTTAGAGAAATAGGGAGCAGACTTGAGAGCGTTTGCCTTGCCTCTTCCCATGAACAACCAGGACGCAATTTCGTATTTTTTTCTTATACGAATCGCAAATGTGTTTGAATGCATCCACTTGAATAGCATTTTTTCGAGCGTAAATAAACTCTGTGTGATTTTTAACGCGTTGACAATTTTAAAGGATTGAACACCCATAATTGCCATACGATCAGCGAGTTCATTATCGTGAGTTAAATCGATTTTTATCGCGGGTTCGTGTGAGTTTTGTAAATTCTTGATATGGACTTCTCAAAAAAGGGGGTTCGTTATCGTCTGGGTAACTGACTGATGAATGGACGATCGTTTCATCTCAATTCGGTTTATCAGTGATCAGCACCCCGCGAGCTAGTTAGCGAACCTCTACCTCACCTTTTGGTGTTGGCGAAATGCGTAAATCATTCGAAATGACGTCTGTATATAGACTTGATCTTCCGATATAGGATTTTAGATTTAAACTCGATTTTCGAAAATGGCTTTTATGAATATATTTTTTTCGGCACATTAATTTATTTTGCCAGCCCTACAGAGATTTAATAAACATATTGCATGTTATGTTTTAACGTGTAATGGGTACCTTACTTACACCTGATTACCACATCAACCCTTACTCATCCCACTGCAGGGATACGGGTCTCCCTTCAACCGAAGGGGTTTAGAGCATACTCCACCACGCTGCTCAAATGCGGATTGGCGGAGGCCAGTGTTTTCAAGCCGCCCGAGGGCCACTGACTTGACGTGCCCTCCGAAGCACGGAGAAACCCGAGATAGGTGAACCTATCCATAGACAGGATACGGTCAACGTTGCTTATCCTGCGTGTTCGGTTAGAATGACACGCAACGACGCCATCGAGCTCTACACCTGATTGTATTAAATGAAATGTTGCCTTTTGTTACACAATCTAACTTAATCTACAGTCTTTTCATTTCTCCAAACGATCTGTAAGTACATGCTTCCGCGACGTGTACTCTTTACAAGGGGCTTTAATTTAAAATCATTATCTTGATTATTAATCAGTCCTTTATGGCAATTTTTATTCGAAAGGTCACACTACTAGTTCTACCAGATAACCGCGACGGGAGGCAGACCACAATGAATTTATGCACGTCAATTGCGAGTTATATACGTCGTCGCTCGCGCATGCGCCGTGACCCACCATTAACTATTATTAAAATATTGCTATGTAGGAGCCTCGCTATTCTCTTCCATGTTTTATTACAAGTCTTACCACGGCCAGATACTGTCGTCGAGTATTTAAAGCTCATACGTTACAAATGTACGTGTAGGACGTTGCACGGTGCTACAACTCGTTTGGTTGACGGATACCTTTTATTTTCATCTGCTCTTAAATGAATTATTGGTATAAAATGTTGCTGGAATCCAAGTCTTAACCGTGTGATTATAAATCGTAATAATCATACGCACTAACATATGAAAGTATCGCTAGGGAACAAAACGTGATTAATGCAATTCCGAAAAATATAATTCTTAATGTCACTTGTTAGTTATCACTTGTATATAATTTACAAATAATAATTATATTGTGATGTTCAAAATGCTACTCGAATATGTGGGAGAAAAAGATAACGAACATTTTTTTTCTAGAGCTCACTTTACGTCGCTCATTACCGGCCTCTGCCTCGTCTTCCGACAAATTTTCCTTGTTTCCGAATCTTATACTTTACCATCGTCGTCTCAAAGACCCATTTTGAACAGAGCTTCTTTATGAAATCACGTTTATAGCCCTTCTTGGTTTCTGTCATCACGATTTTTAGGTTCGCTATTCGGAGCGAAGCCTCGGATAATCATAGGTATTCAACCGCGGGCGATCTCTTTTATGAATGCCTAATTTTGGGTTCCAAGTTCACGATAATCATTTTGAAATTGACAAAACCAGGTTCATTGCCTTAGTTATCAGGGCTAAATTTGTTATGGACATGCACTGCGTTTCTTATGGGCTTGAAAATGAATTCTAGACCAAATTATCCATTACAAACAAAATTTTAATACTTAAATAAAATAGTTCACAAACTATGCATAATTTTGTTGCAGGTATTATTACAACCAAAGATGTTTTGGATCGGGAATATAAATCAGCGTACTCATTATTTGCCGAAGCAAGAGATCAAGGCAGTCTTCCAAAATCTAGTCGAGTACCTATATCTATAAAAATTACTGATGTCAATGATAACTCGCCAGAGATAATAGATCCTAGAGAAGATGTGGTTAGTGTGAGAGAAGAACAACAGCCTGGTGCAGAAGTAGCTAGAGTAAAAGCTATAGATAGGGATAATGGTGTTAACTCTTCTGTTATATATTCTATATTGAATGATAGAGACACAGATGGATTTGGTATATTTGCCATCGATCCGAATACAGGAGTGATTAAAACAAGTACCGGTAAATATCGCCTGAACTTGAAGCAAACACAGTAATTTCATGTTATTTTATCCGAGGTAATAACAAACTCTTTTATATTTCAGTTCTTGATCACGAAGAAAGATCTATTTATCGACTTACTGTAGCTGCTATGGATGGTGGTAATCCTCCGAGGCAAACAGTAAGACAGCTTAAAGTTGAAGTGTTGGATTTAAACGATAATAGACCAACATTTACCAGTTCTAGCTTGGCATTTAAAGTAAGTAACAGTGTTTATTTATTTCATATTTGTGTATTTATAGGTATAAATGATATATCCATTAATCTACCCTTTATTTTCCAGGTAAAAGAAGACGCCCAAATTGGTCACGTAGTTGGGACAGTTGCATGTTGTGATAGTAATATTCAAGATAACCTTATAAACAGTGATGAGGAGAAACAAATATCATATCTCCTCATGCCTTTAACTACAGATCACTCACCTGGAACTTTTGAAATAGACAGACGGACAGGTTCCTTGGTTGTAGCTAGGCAATTAGATAGAGAAATTCAAGATGAGTACAGATTAGAAGTTAGAGCATTAGACACATCAGCGACTAATAATCCTCAAAGCAGTGCAGTTACAGTAAAGATAGAAATCATAGACGTTAATGACAATGCACCACAGTGGCCGGAAGATCCTATAAATATAGAAATATCAGAAATATCTCCCATGGGAATGATAATATTTAACTTTACAGCAAATGATGCAGATGCTGGGCCAAATGGAGAATTGAATTTTAATATTATATCGTCTCTTCCATCAACACATAATGTTTTTAATCTAGATCCTTTGACTGGTTCTCTAACGCTAACATCATCTTTAGATTACGAAACTTTACAAGAATATTGGTTGATTGTTGAAGCTACCGATTTAGCAATCAATGTTTCTGAAAGAATGACTACATCTGCAACTGTTCACATATCAGTGACAGATGCGAATGATAATATACCAACTTTTGTATCAGCAAATAAGGTTTCTGTATCACTCAATACTTTAACAGGGACATTATATCAAGCACTAGCTGTAGATGCAGACTCAGGCGATAATGGAAAAATATCTTATTATATATCCAGTGGCAACGACCATGCGTATTTTTCTATGGAATATGATATTGGAAAATTGACATTGTCAAAGAAATATTCATCTGATATAGCTAGAGTTCGCCCTGGCAATTATAGATTGAATCTTACTGCATCAGATCATGGAATACCATTTCCTAGGCAAAGCCATATGTCGTTATTACTAACTCTTCAAGAATCTACTAACATACCTCCAAGGTTTACTGATTCAATCTATAGAGCTAATATTAGCGAAGACATTCGGTCAGGCAGTTTTGTTACTAGGCTGACTGCAAAATCATCAAGAGGAAATATAGGTAAACTGTTAAAATTTTATTACGCTGCTATGTTTTAATTATATGTCCTATTCTTAAATATAATAAATGTATATTATTGCAGGGAATTTAACATTTAAGATACCATCGGGAGTAGCTAACGATAAATTTACAATAGACGAACGTCTTGGTACGGTGACAGTAAGAAGCAAAATAGACAGGGAAGAAAAAGATCATTATATTTTCCCAGTTTACGTTACTGATTCAAGTACTTATCAGTCTGCAACCAATTTTGATGTTGCAACTGTGATTATTAGTGTGATGGATGTTAACGACAATCCACCTAGTTTTAAAATGGGATCATGCTATCCGTTGGCAGTGCCAGAAAATAATGACCCAGAAATCATTCATACTGTTACGGCAACAGATAAAGATATCGGAGCAAATGGTGTCATAACATATAGTATAACATCTGGTAATAATGGAAATAAATTTTCAATTGACTCCACGACAGGGAAGCTTACAGCTAAAACATTAGATCGCGAGACGCAAGCAAAATATCATTTGACTATAACTGCATTCGATCATGGCTCCCCAATAGCATTACAAGGATCTTGTAATATTACTGTTATGGTAGAAGACCAAAATGATAATGATCCTATATTTGACACCGGCCATTATTCCGCGGCTATTCCCGAAGATTCTCAACTCGACACCTCTGTAATAAAAGTGAGAGCGACAGACGCAGATTTGGGATTCAACAAACGTATCATTTATTCATTGGCAAATGAAAGTCAGGGACTGTTTAGAATAGATAATAAGACGGGAATTATATTTACTACTGGGTAAGTTTCATTTTATTTTATTACGGTTATTTTATTTAGCACATATAAATAATGGTACTAATATTATTTTTTTCTTGTTGTAGATATTTTGATCGTGAGAAAATAAACGTTTATCACTTTGAAGCTGTTGCCACTGATGAAGGTCGATACGTAGCTCGTTCCCAAAGAGTTTCAGTCGAAGTCACAATTAGTGACGTAAATGACAACAAACCTATATTCACAAAGTATCCCTTCAAAGAACAAATAGCTACATTAACGCCTCCGGGACAAAGTCTCCTGCGTGTATCCGCTACTGACAATGATGTTGGTATTAATTCCGAGATACTTTACGAGCTTCTCGATACGTCAAATCATAAATTTCGAATCAATCCAACAACAGGAGTTTTAACAGCAACCCAGAGTTTGGCCAGTGAAAACGGTAGACTTATACATTTGAAAGTTATGAGTAAAGATAAAGGAAATCCACCGCAGAGTTCTATTGGACTTATCGAGATTCGGGTCGGAGATTTTTCTGATCAAACTCCCACATTAAATTTTCAAAATACCACATACAATGTAACCATCGAAGAAAATATGCCGTATGGGAAGCATGTGCTACACGTTACCGCGGTGCGGAGTGACGGCCGACGCCAAAGAATCATTTATGAAATTGGCAATGGAAATGATCAATACGCTTTCGAAATAGACTCTAACACAGGTGTAATAAGGGTGAACAACTCCGCGAATTTGGATTACGAGTCGTATCCCGGTCCGAAGAGACAACTGGTAGTGGTCGCGCGAACAGAAGGCTCGCCGGTCTTATACGGTTATTGCGACGTAATAATAAATCTGTTGGACCAAAACGACCACGCTCCCCGATTTACGCAGCAGCAGTATATAGCAAATGTTTTAGAGGGCAACGCTAAAGGCGAATTTGTCGTGCAACTTGCGGCAAAGGACGGTGACCGTGGGGTAAACGCGAGGATACTGTACCATATAGTGGACGGGAACCACGATAATGCATTTATTATCGAGCCGGCATTCTCTGGATCGGTCAAAACGAACATAGTGTTAGATCGGGAGATAAGAGAAACCTATAAATTGACGGTGATCGCAACCGACGAAGGCGATCCTCAAATGACAGGCACCGCTACTCTCCGGATCAATGTAGTGGACGTAAACGACAATCAGCCGACATTCCCACCACCAAACCTCATTTCTGTATCGGAAGGTAAGTTTTCAAGTTTTTGTACCGGTTTACGTATTCGGTTTTAAATTGCTGTAGCGCGGCCTATCGACTTTTCGAAATAAATTGGTAGAACAAAAAGCGATTCACAAAGAGGGAGGCATTTTACATAATTTGTATTCCCGACTCCAGGCCTGGCTTACATTGCGACTTTTCGATTCCAGCGCTGAGATTAAATAAAGGGACTCCTTTAGAATCAATATTTATTGGACGGTATTACATTTTTTCCGAGTGCATGTTCTACCGGTGCGTCCCCAACTGCTTGCGTTGGTTCATTTTTTCTTCTTTTTTATATCATTGTACGTCGAGATTGGTTTTGTTTAGCATATTTATTTTTTGGGTCGTTAAAACGGTAGTCAAACGTTGGAAAGCCGTCATCTGTATCGTTTTATATTTTTGCAGGTACGGAAGTCGGTTCTGTGCTCACATCTGTTACGGCAAATGACGTTGATACATATCCACCGCTGAAGTATTCCTTGGTACAAGGTGATTTTGCGACGGGTTTTTCTATAGATAGATACAGTGGAAAAGTGGTGCTAAACATGCCGCTGGATTTTGAGACTCGGAACCTATACCAAGTGAACATAACCACGTCCGACAGTGAACACACTGCCAACACAACACTTACAATCAAAGTGACAGATGTAAATGACAACGCTCCCGAGTTTGAAGATATTTCTTATAACAGGATATTACCGGGTAAGTAAATTGTAAACTTTACAACATGATAACGAGCGGTTTCTTCTATGTGAGAGTTTATACTTACAAAATCATTATTTTTTGATTAAATATAGTCTTCTATTATCTTTTTCATCCTAAGAGAGGTAGAGCGCATCACAGTAGCCCGTCTGTGGAAGTACCTCTACCTCCACCTCACAGAAAACCGCAGCCAAATAACAACTCCCTAGAGGGTTGTTGTGTTCCTGCGTGTGAGTGAGGTCTCCCAAGGAGTTCCTGTGCAAGCAGCAGAGGATACTTAATATATCGCAAGCGTTATTAGGCTACGGTACCCGCTTTACAATCAAGTGGGTCGTATGCTTGAATGCCTCCCGACGTAGTATAAAAAAATCATAGCGTTATCCCGTTTCCTAATCTAAGGATTTGGCTTTTCAAACCTCCACAACAGAGGGAAAACCAGACCTTCTATTGTTACGTCTTTCGAAATGTAATTTGACGTGCAAATTTCATCACGATGTTTTTCTTCACGATTTCTTTAGTGAGTCATGCCCACGCCAGGATTCGAACCAAGGGACCAGTGGGTTCTTCATCCACTACACTTTATCCAATTCTGTCCTTGCCTGACAATATGTTCAAAAGGTACATCAAAAATACTCTGTGTAAGAAGGGTTATTACAGAATCGATGAATATCTAACTGACAGAGATGTTTGGAAATGATTCAGCACATGTATTAATATATCTTTTATTGCACCACTGCACATCACTATATATACACTCACATATATTTCCTCTAATATATATTGATGATTATAAAAAAAGACCCATATTGGCAAGTTTCTTTTGGCATTTCTTTTTCGCCAATGGTCATTTTCGAAATGCTGGTAGATTAAAAAAGAGAGATTAAACTAAAAAAATCGGTCAAGTGCGAGTCGGACTCGCACAGGAAGGGATCCGTACCATTATCGATAAAAACGGCAAATAAATCACGTTTGTTGTATGGGAGCCCCCCTTAAATATTTGTTTTATTTTAATTTAATTATTTATTATTAAAGTAAATATATAAATAAATATTCTGTGAATATTTCAAGCGTCTACCTGTTGCCGTTATCAATATCGAGCAAAAATATCACGTTTGTTGTATGGGAGCCCCCTTAAATATTTATTTTATTCTATTTGTTAGTATTTGTTGCCATAGGCGGCAATAGAAATACATCATATATGAAAATTTCAACTGTTTAACTATCACGGTTCATGAGATGCAGCCTGGTAACAGACGGACGGACGGACAGCGTAGCCTCAGTAATAGGGTACCGTTTTACCCTTTGGGTACGGAACCCTAAAAAACTATGGCAAATTATTAAGATACAATATGATCTAATTTAAAGAATGTAAGATGTGCTTAAGTAAGGGCCTAATGGCAAATAAATGATTTTTATCTTTTACTAGTATATCAATGTAAAGTTTTTAGTTATATTAAATTGGATTTGTGTGCATTATTATAACATTATTGTTTTATATCGTGTGGCAAACAATCACTGCTGTTGTTATGCTCGCTCTATTGCCAGGCAGTGTGGTAAAGCGCAGGCAGCACCGCCTGCGTTAGTGCCGGAAGTCAAAACACACCACGACAATAAACACCGTAAAGTAACTGGTTGCATTTATATGAACTCAGTTGCTGATACTCATTAACTATCGAGAGAATTTTTATTTGGTGTTGTATTATGTGTATCTCTTCTACTATGTACTATTCTATTAACTACCTCGTAAATTATATATTTATATATATGGTATACAACGTCGGGAGGTATATAAGCATACGGCCCGCCTGATGTAAAGCGCTTGTGATATATTAAGAATGACTCGCGCGATGCCACCTAGCTCTGCTGCTAACACAGTTACTCCTTAGGAGCTTACTGGTGACCTCACCCACTCGCAGGAACACAACAACCCTCTAGTTAAGGAGTAGTTAAGAGTTATTTGGCAGCGGCTTTCTGTGAGGTTATACTTCCCCAGACCCTACCTCTCTTATGTATTTAATATGTATTTTATTATATATGTATTAATGCAATTAGGGTTTACTGAGACATAATTTGAACACTGGCTTATATTAGTACATCTTCTCAAATTCCAGAAGGCACCGGCATTCTTGAAATTGGTTCAGTAAGTGCAACTGATAAAGACACTGGAGATAACGGGAAGATATCATATTCAATGCTCCATTCAACGACGAGTTACTACATCGATGCGATGACAGGGTCCATTTTTGTAAACTACAGTGCATTGCGTCCAAACCAGAGAGACACACAACTGGCTGTAGTAGCCACTGATCACGGGAAACCGAACAGGAGTGCCGTGGCGTCGGTCAGAATCAGTACCGGAGCGTCTTCAGAAATCAAACCATTTATTGGACAAGATACCTTCAGGTTAGTTATCCTTTAATATTAGTTACTGTCCCCCTTTGCCCATACATTAATACCTCTATCGATACAAATAATAAATATCTTAATCGCGATAATAAGTACCTAACTTATGTTTTTCTCCAGGGCTTATTCTTAAAATCAATTGCAATACAATTAGACAGCAATAAGTTCCTAAACCGTGGTTTAGAGCCAGTGGTAGCGATTGATGAATTAAATTCTTTTTTATAAACTACAATGCATCGCTGATAAAAAGCGTGTACCGTATAGTATTGTCTTAGGTTTTCGCGATTGTTACACATTGAATTAAACAATTTTTAACGGAAGTATCGCGTGTTTTATTTATTTTGTTGAACCTGACGTTTCGAACGCTTTGCAGCGTCCGTGGTCGCAAGGAGACACTTTTATCGGTTGAACATGCGATACTTCCGTTAAAAAATGTTTCATTCAATGTGTTACCGTGGTCTATGAACGCTTGTTATACATGTGGTATCGCTCACACGTTGCCTCACTCACTCGCAGGAAAACAACAACCTTTCAAGAAGTTGGTATTTGGCAACGGGTTTCTGTGAGGTGGAATTCCGTCTTCAGTTTATTTATCACATTTGATACACCCTATCTCCCTTAAACAAAACAAACAGACATGTTCATACAAATGTTTGTCCAGTTTGAGACCTGCCTTGATGTTAAAGTAGCTCGATCTCTAGGCTCATAAATATACCGGACAATAATTACTACTATTACTAAATTTTACTAATAACTTGGACATTGAAACGAGATTGTCTTTGCATATAGTTACAAGAGTAACCCTACAGGCTTTAGAATACCATCACAGAAGTTGGAGTTGCTTCTAAAGGTGAAGAATGGTGGTGAAGTGAACCACTTATATATTTATTAGGTTTCACGACTTGTATCCAGTTCAATGTAACCCAACGACGTAGGCGTATCTACATACACATCTATGCAAATAATTAAATGGTAGTGTCTGTTTGTAACATTTTTTTTATTAATATAATGTATACGCGGTGCATATATACGAAAAAATATTGGAATTTCACTGACATATAGCTCGGCTGCTTTTATTTTAGAAAAAGAGTTAGGGTACCGCGGGAAAAATAAAACAATGAAATTGTGAACAAAATCCAATTTCACGCGAACGATGTGGCAGGGGCCGCTAGTTTATAAAATAAAAATAACAGCATTCACATGTATATGCCGTAGTAACACAAAATGACTATAGCTCTGCTACGTGTTTAATTCTGATGAAGAAAACGCTAGTTATTCTGCTTATATTAGATAATACATCATACGTATCTCTTAATAACAAAGTGTCAGATTTAAGGAACATCATAAAAAAAAATATTTTATACTTATTACTATCTAGCAATTTTATAGGACGTTATCGAATAAGGGTAATTTAGCTGTGAAAAAATTGAAAATGTAAAAACACTTTTACTTTCCTTTTACTTTTTATGTTACAAGTCGAATCGATAAGATAATAAAATAGCTAAATTATACTGATGATTAATTATTTTTGAATAAACAGCAAAATGCTTATCTATTTATTTATATATTTACTTAAGAGGCTCAATATACAATCACTTTAATTATGGGGCTCACTGATCTACCATGGTTAACCACAGAGTGTAGGAATTATGATGTTTCGGCATCGCAAACTAAGCACGCGTATTAAATTGAAACTGCCTAGTATTGAGTATGGATGTATGTTTAATGTAAACTAATCGTGATTATAACTCTATTTTTCAGGATTACTGTCAACGAAGATACCCAAAAAGGCACAACTTTACTCCAAATTGGTGGCATTAATGATGTTCTCAAGAAATACAACTTGAATTTCCACATCACATCTGGAAACGAAGGAGACACTTTTGACGTCAACGTTAATGGAGCGTTAATACTGATAAATGTATTGGATCGAGAAGCGCGTGATTCTTATGTATTAGGATTAGCCGCTGTAGAACAAGGAAAAATACTGTCGTATAATCAAAATACAACATCTATTACTGTATTTGTAACAGTTGCAGATTCCAATGATAATGCTCCTATATTTTCTACTAATGATTTTGAATTAAGCATTAGCGAAGATGTCAAAATTGGTCACTCTTTGACCCAACTTTCTGCTACAGATGCTGATTTATACGGGACACCTAACTCTGTTATCATTTATAATATTACGTCTGGAGATGACGAAAA
The DNA here is from genome assembly GCA_947507595.1 of Pyralis farinalis. Taxonomy (NCBI): domain Eukaryota; kingdom Metazoa; phylum Arthropoda; class Insecta; order Lepidoptera; family Pyralidae; genus Pyralis; species Pyralis farinalis. The sequence goes on along the minus strand of OX382271.1, from coordinate 33,067,718 downwards.
GTTGTTTTACATACATCCTCATACTGGTGTTATAACAGTAAATAAATCCTTGGACTATGACATGGGAAAAACGGTTTATAAACTAATAATTGTAGCTTGTGATCAAGGAATTCCTTTCTTATGCAATGCAGTATCTATAAAAGTTGAGATCATAGATGAAAATGACAATACGCCAACATTCCCAGTGAATGAGTATTTTGAAAGTATTGGTGAAAATGAAAGAGTTGGAACCTCTATATTCATAGCAAGAGCTACCGATTTAGATAAAGGAAGTTATGGCAAACTTAAGTATTTTATCGAACCTGCTCCTGCAAGTTATAGCCGAAACGAGGACTCCTGGAAAATGTTCCAGATAGATTCTGTAACTGGATTAGTAAATACCAACGTTGTGTTTGATTATGAACAAAAAAACAAATATGAATTTTCAATCAAAGCTTTAGATTTAGGCGGAAAAAGCTGTACCGTAAAAGTTAGAATTGACATAGAAAGTCGAGATGAGTTCTATCCTCAATTTACGCAGAAAACGTATAACTTTGGAATACCAAAATCGGGTCCATTACCAGCAGGATTTCATATAGGACAAACTACAGCAACTGACAGAGACAAAGGCATCGATGGAAGAATAGTTTACCAGTTATCAACTTCGCATTCCTTCTTTAAGATCAATAGGACGACAGGTGTTATTATCTTAAAAAGGAAAGTTGAATTTGTTCAAAGTCTTTTTGGTTCGGATAAATCAATAAGCTTGGTCATCACTGCAAGTTCAGGAAGACAAGGTTCCTTAACTAACAAGACTGCAGTTGAAATTCTCCTGGATCCCCTGGCGGTCATTTCTGATACCAATCAAGTCAGTGACACGGCTACTGCTTCAAGCGGAGGACTTTCAGACTGGGCGCTAGGGTTACTTATAGCATTTATCTTTATTATAATTATTTTTGCAGCTGCTTTCTTATTTCTACATATGAAAAATAAAAGACATAAAAAAGTTAACAAACCTGGTCTGAACTCGGAGGGCGTTGGAGCCACTAATAGTTATGTAGATCCAAGTGCTTTTGACACTATTCCAATTAGAAATACTGCAGCACCAGCGAATCAATTTGCTCCTCCTAAATATGATGAGATTCCGCCCTATGGTCCTCATACTGCTAGTTCAAATTCTGGAGCAGCAACTACTTCAGAACTATCCGGATCTGATCAATCCGGATCAAGTGGCAGAGGATCTGCTGAAGATGGAGAAGATGGAGAGGATGAGGAAATTAGAATGATAAATGAAGGTCCTTTAAGAGAGTCTGGAATGCATCGTCAAGCAAACGGAGTCGATGATGATAATCTTTCTGACGTCTCAGTACATAATACCCAAGAATATTTAGCTAGGCTTGGTATAGTTGATACTGGAACTGGTGGTGGAGCTTCCACGTCATCCAGGAGATGCTCAGAAAATGTAGGTAATAAAGATACAATGCTTCATCATGGACCTATAGATTCAATGCATATGTTTGATGAGGACGGTGGACATGAAAATGACATAACAAACCTAATTTACGCAAAATTAAATGAAGTAACAGGAAGTGAAAGAGCAAGCAGTGCTGATGAACAAGCAGCAGTTGACCGAGCAATGGCGTTAGGATCTTTTCCTAGTGCTCCTGGAGACAACACCGCTGTACCAACAGCAGGACCATCGATGACAGGAAGCCTTAGTTCCATAGTACATTCAGAAGAAGAATTGACTGGTAGTTATAATTGGGATTATTTATTAGATTGGGGACCTCAGTATCAACCTTTAGCACATGTATTTTCTGAAATAGCTCGACTAAAAGATGATGCAGTATCGCTTCAAAGCGGTAATAGTGCAGCTTCTAGTGCTAAAAGCAAAGGCACTTCAATTTCTGGAGGAAAGAGCATCCCTCCACCATTACTAACAACCGTAGCTCCTAGAAGTTGTCCGGCTCCTTCATTGTCTTGCAGACAACCTCAACATTTATTACCTAGATCTCCAATTAGCCATGACGTACCTGGTAGTTTTTCTGCAGCTGCTGCTATGTCTCCTTCATTTTCACCCTCTTTATCGCCTTTGGCGACAAGATCTCCTTCAATGTCACCTTTAGTCGGTCCAGGGCTACCACCAGCTCCAGCGAGCAGAAAACCACCACATTCTACAATGAGGATATGAAAATGTATTATTTTGAAATTTGTACATATTGTATGCATCGAATATTTTTGCCTTTAAGTATTGGTAGTGCTATTTATTATTCGCCGATATAATCGGCTTAGTATTTTCATCATTTCATTTTGTGCATCTGTAAAACTGAACTGCCGTATTGTGCTCAAAATGAAGTATTAAGCGCTTATTACCGATTTTACGGTAAATGTAAATAATTGTAACGTTCGGGTTGTAACTTTAATGTAAATATTAATTAAACTATAGTGCCTTGTAAAATATTATAATGAAGACTGCCATGTTATATTTTGTAGAACAAATGAAACAGCTTTACATTAAGCTATAAGAATATTTTAGATAACTGCAATTTTATATTTAGCCTTAAACGACGATTTCATACAAAATATTGTCACCAATTCTACTTTAGAATCGTATATTTGTATGATTTCATGAAAATCGTCTATTTATAAACATTTTTGTACTGTGATTTTCATCTAAGCATCGATAAATGCCTAGAATCTGTTTTGATTTTATCACCATTTGAATAAAGTTATTATCCAAATTTTTATCTATGATGATAAAAATGGAACAGAATGATGTTTTGTAAATAAACCTGTCCATAATAATGTTTAAGTTCGAACGAGTGTCAGGGGAAGATGTTTAAAGAAAAATAAACAAAATGAAATTGATCACTAGTTTTATTCGCCAGCATTATTCACCTCGTAAATATAAACGAAAAGAATTACAAAGTATCACAGATGGATCTAACTCTACTGATAGGGATCCACTTAGTGGAATTAAATAATTAGATGTTACGATTTATCGTCATGCTTCGATAGTTAATTGCATAATAATTTAAGAGAATCAGGCAATGAATTAAATATAATTTAGTATTAATTAGTTAGACAAAGTAATTACACTTTAAAAAAATATCAATTGACATAACCATTAATGTATTAATTCAAAATGAAATAAAACAAACAAAATTTAATGAAAACAATTTAGATCATATAACACATTATTAATTAAATCATAAGCTATTATGCTAAAATGGTTGAAAAAATACTCATGAAGTTCATAAATACTAAAAATTCCAGACCCATTATGATGTATAATAGATACGCTAATCAAATGAAATAATAATTTTACACTTTAGGAAGTAACACAGCATTTCAAAAACCACAACGATTAACTGTAACTATTATAAACTGCCATCGATAAATAACCAAACCCTTAATCAATTCACAAATACCATTGCAATCACTGTGTTTAAAAAAATAACTCAAACATGTATTTTAACAACATTGAATACTAATCAAAGATGAACACCTTGTATTCAGTCCTCGTGATGTATTGGATTTTACAGTTAAAGTAGGCGATTATTTTATTATTATAGTGCAAGATACTACAGTACTTGATGCCTGGGTCTAGGCAGTCAGCTGGCGTGACTGAATATACAGAGACGACAGGAGAGTGGTGGTGATTATTTATGAACAATATAACGCAACATAAAATCAGCCTTCACGGCTATGAATCCTGGAGTCATGCCGCTGATAGTGCTTATTCACCTACCACCCACCAACAAGTTCAGACTTCAGATGCATGCGATCTACGTAATACTTTCGAAATAGTTAAACTTTAATTATTATCGTCTATCATCTATTTTTAATACTTCAAAGTTATTCATAAGTTTTTGACGACGCTATACTGAATTTATATACGATCGGTTCTTACATACCTAAAGTATAAAAATACGCAATGTCGATATCTAAAGTGCCGAATGTATTGCGATGAACACTATAGGTTTGCGTTGAAAATTACCTATCCATTGTTGGTGAAGTATGACAATATTTATAGATTATTACTTAAAAATAGTTAATAGATTCAGACGTTATTTTGGAAAGTCAAATTTACAGGCATTTTGATCTAAACTAATTTGGGTGATTCCGCTTCTGTTTAAGTTTAGATAAAATTGCCTTTTACTTGATACTTTTCACTTCTTGTCAAGGCATCGTTTAAGACTACGTTAGTAAGTACCGATTGTGTGACGTCATGATACAAAACGATATCTAAGTTAGGCTATATCTGTATTATAATTTCTATTATTACTTTCTTCACCGTATCCTAGTCATCTATCTCAATATAGGCAACGAAAAATAATAATTATTAAGCGATGAAAGTATGTAACCATGATGTTAACGAGTGTTGTCATATCACACGCTACGTTCACTGACATGAAGCCGGGGTTGAAGTAGAGCCACTTGAAGCCGAGCTATCTTAGTCTGAGCGAAAAAATCTTCTCAAGGTCACAAAATAGAGCAATTCGGAATTGGATTAACTAGAGCCAACGTTCGATCACACGGCTGATGCACGAAAAGACGTTGCTGCTTTAGCTATTAAAGCTTCAAAAAAAGAAGAATGACGGCGGATTAAGGTAACCTTATCGCCAATTATGGCCTCCGCATAATTTAATTAACGTAACGTGTTTATTAATTTTGCTACGTGTCGAGTATATACCTACACGATAATCTGAGTGCGCTGCTTACTCTGAGATACCTTGCAGCCGTTATTACCGATAACGAATATCTCGTCCGCCTCGTTTTGGGTCAAGACGTGGCAGTGGTTCGAGGCAAAGCTGCATCTAATAGATACCGGGCTTTAGATACCAGATAACGTACTACCCAGGGTGGACAGCAGAGAGATGTAGTAAATTAGCACTCTGCAAGAAATACCAGCTGCTACCTGATTTAAATTTTCAAAGCTTCGTTTTCTATGTGAGACAGATAGAAAAGGAAGCTTTCAAGAACATCCGTTTCTCAAGTCATTTTCCTGCACATGTCCACTATGCTGTAATAAATAATACCAATCCTCACGATAAAAATATACAAGAAACACACCGATGATTACAATGATTACTATCTATGAGATAATCATCAAAATCACCGTATAACGTCAAACGAATATGACAAATGTCTATCTGATTTGACTGTGTAACATGTATGTCAGTTTTATTTTTATGCGTATCAAATCGAATTATTTCACATAGCTGCAGAACGGAACTTCATAGCCCTTCCAATTCTTTATGGCACAGTAGAAGGTTCTTCAGAGCACAAATATTTTTATTGTTGACTTTGTTCTTGAGCACATCGCTAGTGATAATTCAGTTTTGAATTCTTACACATCAGGGTAATTTCTATAGTTCACTACCCTTTTATTATTAGACACCCACGGCGCAAGAAGAGTACATTCTCACTTTAGTAGAGACGTTTGTGGAGACAATTTGTATAGTATGCTGGCTACAGCATTTAGGTCATTATTGACATGGTTACCAGCACTCGCCGAGTTTTCAAGCTCGCTAACAGTTAGCTGCCGGCACTCAGACATGATGGACTTGGTGTGCCCTACTGGCATTTGACTGCAAAATTCGAATAAAGCTGGGTTCTTCTCTGCGAGTGTGATAGTGATACGTATTTAATGGAAAGGGTTTTCACTTACAGCTCGTTTAGTACGCCAATAGGACCGCCATTTGTCAATATCTTAAGAAGTAATTCGAATGATGGTCCCCTTTGCAATAGAGCCCAGGGATGTGTCATTTATAAATCCTTGGATACTCGCCTAACATTTTCTTAGTTTGGTTACATTCAAATGGACTCGAACATTATTTAACCTCAACCTGTCCAGTGGTCCAAATCAGTCAGTGAAGTGCAACTGTTTTTGACATTTCTATAAGTCTTTCTATTAAATTCTACTGTTACTCAATGTTAGGTTAGATTTCATAATATAAACAATTTAGTTTGATGTGCTCACAATATTCATCGTACGAAAAAACACCTTAATTAACTCTACCTTCCCTCGTGCTATGCTACTAAATACCTAAATTACAAGGGTTAATTTAGCACCTAGTCCCTTAGCCAAATTAGTAAGTGAACATTTAAAGCTAAAACTCGTGTCTTACACTAAAAATGCCTTAAAACTATGTACATGGACATGACAATGGACTGATATTGTACTACTTAGGCTTTTACGTTATGGCATAGGGTGGGGATATAATAAAAACAATGAAACATTCATTAAAAATGACAACTAAATGAAATTCACAAAAGCTTTTTCTTCATAAACGTATTCATTGACTTATTTACTTCTTGCATTTATAAATATGGCTTTTATATATGATGCTTTGTTCCTGTGTTGTTTTGCCCTGTGGGTTTTGCCGTTGTCGTAATAGTATACAGCTTATATCTTTCTCTAGATTATCTTTCTACTAAATTTCAAAACACTAACAAACAAACGTAAACTCCGTGTAATGCACATTTATAATCACTGGTGTGGATGCATATACACAGAGTAGACTAAGCAGCACAGAAAGATCACATAACATATAATATTAATTTAACATGTTTCATTACATTTATGAGTTATTAATAAACTAGATGGGTTATTAAACACCGTGTTAATAATTATCTTAATCAATAGTCGTGTGAGCTCCTTATTATAATAATTAGTAGGTAGGATTTTTTAATATAGTGCCTGAACCGGCTTATACAAAGTTTTAGTGACCACCTAATTAATCATCCGCTACTTCTTCCTAGCTTTATACCGTTTTCTAATCCATTAGGATTAGCGCGGTCCATTACTTAAGCCTAAGGATTTGCCGAAGATACTGCTTTTGTCATCTTTTGTCAGCGACAGCCATCTATCTTCACAACCCGAAGGTGAAAACCAGACCTTTCCACTTTCTTTATCCATTGTGTGTAGTTATAACTGTGAGGCAAATTAGAACAGTATTGTCAAGGACGCCATCTTGTTTTTTTGAAATAAAAACGAGAACATTTAAATTCAGCAATTTTCGACAAACAATTCGTATTTAACTTTGAAGAGATCGAAGATCGAAGAAGATTATGTAACAATTGCAATGAAATTTTAATGTTACCATGATTCAAAGTGTTGAAAATTCCACAGGGTATATTTTTTAATTTCACAATTAAAAATTTTGTTACTTTTATATTATGAGGATTGACATAAAATTATACATTTATCTTTCAAAATTGAAAGCGATTATTTACTGGAAATGTCACCTTCTGTGGTTCATGGGTGACGAAACAAAAACGATACCGTTTCGGAATGGTGCGATATAAATTCAGATGGCGTTAATCTAATTTTGCGTAAAAACGTTTTCGAAATCATTTCAGTCTATTAATCAATTAAATACTCGTATTATTTAACAACTTGCATATATCTGAGGGCCAGAATATATTTTTCCCTAGTCAAATTCATAGATCCGATTATGAAATTAAGCCGTATGTGTAATTGAATACCACAAAATAGTTTTTTTTTTACTTATTATTGCGGTGAAAACAAAAAAGCACGTTGTAAGTAACTACTAGTTCATAATTTTTTTCGATTGTCAGTGATTAACACTCGAAAACTGCACGTGCAGGTGAGCTTGGTGAAGATTGTGCATCCTGCTGATTAACTCTGACAAACTCTGGCGACATACAGCCCGTATGTTTGTTTGCCTCTCAACTTTGTATGAAAAAGGAAAACCAACAAAACTTTTTAACCAATTCTTACTTGGCTCACATTTTATTTAGGCAGGCATAGTTTTAGTATCATATCAAGCCGACAGAAATGAGATGGCTTATTATAAATATTCCTCATAATTGTAAACAATTGAAAGGATTATTATTATTAACAAACATTTCACATTCAGATAAATAATAGTAGCGACTTCTAGCGAAAAATAACTACTACTAATGGATGTAGCATTAAACTAAAAATAACTAAATCAAAACATTACCATTAAACAATGTAACAACATTTCTTAATTACCGATTACTCTTGCCTTAACTACCTACATCTTAACGAAAATCTAACTTAGGTTTAATTACCAAACAACTGAAAAATAGCCATTTGTACTAAACAACTTTGGAGTCAAAATCAAACCTCATCTGTACGTGGTAGACCACGCCAACAAGCAAATCAGGTTTTGGCAGGATAGATGTAGAGTGGTTTAGTATTAACTAAGGAAGTAGTTCCACCTTACTGGAGACCTAATAATATGAGACGTGTACCAATTCGCTACAGATGAGGTGCTACATTACGGGGATAGCAATGCTTGAACGATACATCTTGTATTGCTAGTGGTTATATTCTACGATATTACCTTCTAATCATGCAACCCATTTGCCATGGAAAAAAATATAGTTGCGAGATTTCTGAGTACAGCATTAGTTTTATATACTAGCGGGATCTAACAGACGTTGTCCTATCGGAAAATAAAAATGAAAAATTCAGAAACCTACAACACTTCCTTACGGGTCTAATTGAGAATCTATAACATTCAGGGATTTGCTCAAATACACACAACAAAAACATCGAAGTCGCCCGTTTAGGAGCAGTGCAACCCATACAAAGTAAATACATTTACACATACAGAAGAAAAATTTGCTTGTTCAATTGTTCAGGAGTTATCTATATATAACTTCAAGTCAAATCCCTTGCGGGGTAGGCGGAGAGAACTGCCAAATGACTCGATCCTTACACACTTTACTCGCTTCTTTACCAACATAGCTATTCTCATGCATTCTCGCCGGGTTCTAGTGCTCCTGACATCACCTGATAAAACAGATGAGGATGATGAACAGAGATGCTTTCGCATTGTATATTTGTTTCGTGATTCATTCTTTCCACAGGATGGAAAAGGAAGATGTCTCTGAACAATTTGACAAGCAAATTTTTCTCTGTGCTTTATTGCTAATAGTAAAAAGAAGGAGTTAGTATTTACTATGTCTTATAAACTTAAGGAACAGTAAAATCAATAGCAATTATTACCAACTACGAAGGAACTCTAGAGCGTACTATGCACAGTAACAAATTGAATCGATAAAATGTCACAGTTTGAACTGCGAATATTTATTAACCCCAAGAGGTGAATCTGGACTGGATTCACTAATCCACAAGTCCATTATTGTGTCCAGTCATATGATATTTTATAAGATATTGTAAAACTTTATATCATTGTACAAATTAGTATAAAATATGTTATGAACAATATAACAAATAATCAACGTTTCGAAGATCTAACCTGTACTGGTGAGCTTGTTTGATTATTTTCGACAGGTTGTGGATTTTTTAAAAGATATCTCACTGTTTTATATACTCCATTTTGACTTAATTCAAATTTTAAAGTAATTTTGATGAAAATGTTCTTATGCTATGTTTGAATGAAATATAGTTGAGGTACAGAGCCAAAGTCTCGTTAGCTAATCAATTGCAATTATAAAGTATAGCATGTTAACAAATTTGTATGGTCAGAAATCTCAAAATGTTCTTTAAACAGACAAAATACTTTTTAAACAATAAAGACACAGAATAACAAATAGAAAAGAAGCCAACACATTTCTACTATGTACACACAGCGTCAAGTCATGTTAGAGACTTGCAACACCATTTTAACTCTTATTGCGTGCGCCATAAGTACGGTACAAGGACCAAGCTGTCAGCTTGAGGTGTACATTTGTGTACAATAGCAGTTCGACTAAAATTTTTTTTTTACTGTTTTGGTTTGTGACCAATACTTTAGATACTTAAATGTGACATTTTGAGTATCAATACTCATGGACTTACAGACAACAAGCTTTTATATTAAATTTTTCAACGTGTTTTTATTCTATAGATCTGCTAGTAACTTTGAAATACTACGGAACTTATTTTTTTTTTTATATTGGCTCCGCTTCGCCAAATGGTTAGCGAAAAGAGGAGCCCAAATCGCAGCGGTAACTGCCAAAGGATTACAGTCTCCTGTCAGTTGACGCTACCATGCTGGCCCGCAGTAGTAGTAATTTCAACCAAATCAAACTGTTGTACCCGTGGTTGTACCTATCATCTCTAGATTTAACCATTGAGTCCGACGGCATGATGAGTGGTCCATGGGGACTCCTCGTCATATAATACCGCATCCACACATTGGTATATGCATCGGTGTTACAAACCAATAAACCACTTGATGGCGCATAATGGCCCTTACTCATCAAAATGTAGTGTTTTAGCGCCTGAATGTTTCAGCGATTCAAAACTACTGACCAATAGGACCAGCAATAAGAAGACTTTTTATACAATAAACTGATGAGCGACACGATGTTGATACGCAAACTAGCCAATAAGAGCTGCGCGTTCTGTTTTATTCTCAACCCGTAGCGGTGAGTTTAGTTACTACGCAAAATCGTGCCATCGGTGCACATTATTTCTTTCATGATCGGAGCCATACTTGATTCCAAATACTTGCTGGGCCCTATGTACCCTTCGCACTTCATCTTCATTCGCTTTGACCGTGTTACGAAACTCAACTTCGCCACGGGTTAATATTGGACATTGGAAACGAGTTGACAATGTTGTCCAATGTTTGTCCAAAACTCATCCATACATGTATTGGCTTTAACAGTACAACTTGGTGCAAATATTACCAACGTTTGGCTGCGGTATAAATACCGCGTCTAACACTGGCAGAATTTAACATACAAATATAAACTCTAAATTCATTAGCAAAGGCAGTTGCAGTGATTCTCGCAAATGAATATTAAGCCAATCAAAAACGTACTTTATGGTATATAATTAAGTTCCATATTTGTTGATTATCATTTCGTTTCCCTTGGAAACTGTGTATAGTTTCCTTCACTTGTCTCACCTTTGACAATTAGGGGTTTTTTTTTAAATGTAATTATAGCTAAACTGAACTTGAAACTAAATCCGTTTAACGTTGTTGCACTGTTTGTCATTGTGTAAATGCATGTCAATTATGACGTCATCGCATATCGACCTCTTCGGCGTGACGATCCCGATGTCGACTTCTGTGTTAGGAGTTGGAGCTAGGGCTGCCATTGGCTCCTTTAAATTATAAAAAAAAAACATATTAACTACGCTATTTGATTGATGCCAATTTTAGGAGAGGGAGGGCGCATCAAAGCAGCTCGTCTGGAGAAGTTTTTTTTATACTGCGACGGATAGCAAACAAGTATACGGTCCGCTTGATGTAAAGCAGTTACCGTAGACTATGAACGCTAGCAACAAAAACAATTTCGCTAGCGCGTTGCCACCCCCGCTGTCAACACAGCAACTCCTCATCTCATTCTCTCGCAGGAACACAACAACACTACAGGGAGTTGTTCTGTGAGGTGTAAGTATCTCCCCAGTCGGGCCAACGTCATGCCCTACCTCTCTTTCGCCACAGCCTCGTCTGTTGATAAGCAGCACCACGTGCAGGCGAGGTTGGCTTTGGCTCTAAAGGTGACATTGAGTCACTTACACCTCAAACTCTGGAGAAGTACCTCCACCTCACAGAAAACCGCAGCCCAATAACAACTTCCTAGAGGGTCGTTGTGTTCCTGCGTGCGAGTGAAGTCACCAATAAGCTCCTAAGGAGTTCCTGTATTAGCAGCAGTGGTGGCATCGCGCGAGTGAACCATAATGTATTGCAAGTGTTTATAGGCTACGGCAACCGCTTTACATCAGGTGGGCCGTAAGCTTGTATGCGTCCCGACGTAGTATTAAAAAATCGGTTTAATGTTATTAACACTCCAATCGTTCGACGATTGATGAATGGTAGTAACCTAAGTTCATGTTATGGTCACATTAGGCGGGCAGAACGCTTGTTTCTCGCCCAAGTTGATATAAAAAGGTGATATTTCGTCAGAACACTTCAAACAGTGAGTGGGCTTCGACCGAGATCCAGATCATAAAACCATCACCAGAAAGGCAACACTGAACAGCGGTCGCCCATTTATCACGTGATGCTTTTAGCAACATTTTACATGATAGATAGATAGATAGAATACGCTTTATTTGCATAATACAGATATTTGGAAATACATTCAAAAGGATTTTTTACAAATGAACTATGCAACAAGGCGGCCTTATTGCTAAAAGCAATCTTTTCAATGCACACTTAATTATTTAACTTAAACTTAGTGATACGTGGTGAGGTTTTAGACTAACTGAAAATACACGTGACCCCCCGCTTTCCGCCTCCGCATTGCGATGTTTCGTGATTTTTCGGCCCCCGTATATCACGTGATTGGTGAACGATCCCACATTACTGAAATATGTATAAAAGTGGACATAAATAACTTACGGAGACGGCTTCGCACGCCATGAGCTCGTTCTTGGAGAGGTGCTCGACGATTGCGGCGGCGTAGCAATCACCCAACATGTTGTTTGTTGTGCGTATACGATCTCTGAAACAGCATTGTACACAATAAGGTCCATCTGATGTAAAGCCGTTACCGCTTGAAGTACGTTAAGTATCGCTGGTGGGATTCCACCTCTGCTGCTAACACAGCAACTCCTTAGAGCTTACTGTTGAACTCACTCACTCGCAGACATCAACCTTTCAGGAAGTTGTTACTTGACTGTGAGATGGAGATACTTTCCCAGACAGGCTGCTTGATACGCCTTACCAAGACAAACAGACATGCACACAAATGTTTGTCCTGTGTGGGAATGTCAAAGAAGCGCTACCAACTAACCTGCCCCACGAGCTCGGCAATAGTCTAGGAAAATAGAAAAGGTCTAGTTCACACGTTTTTGAGGCGGAAAAATCTCATCCAATAAACAGTGGCCCATACTATGTGCTTAGAACTAATTGGCCATGTGCAGATAAATCCATGTCAAGCTATGTACCTTCGTGCCGTTCCTATGTTGTACATAACTAGAGTTATAATAACAACAAAAACAAAAAATGTACAACCCTAAATCCAATTATCGAATCACTTGGACTTGTCAAGCAATCAAAAACGAATATTCTTTAACTTGTTCAGTTAGCAGTGCTGTAGTGCATTCACCATCTCTTTCAGACGGTGCGATGTCATACGTTTTTTTATCGCCATTAAAAGTTCCTTATAGGCCCACTAACGTCACGTGAGTAAAAAAATATAAATCACTAAATTTACAATAAAAAAATAATAACAAAAAAATTCGACATAACAAAATACAAAACAATATACGAATAGTATTTAAAATACTATTTGATTGTAAATTTTGCGAATTATAAAAATATCTATTTTATAAAACAGTAATCACTAACTATCAAATAATGTTAATTCCACATCAACCCTTACTCATCCCACTGCAGGGATACGGGTCTCCCTTCAACCGAAGCGGTTTAGAGCATACTCCACCACGCTGCTCAAATGCGGATTGGCGTAGGCTTCCGGAAAAATTGTTTCTATGGAACTAATTAACACAATTAAATGTAGTTTATTAAATCGAAATGTCAGAAGGTTCTGAAACGAAGAAAGTCAGTAGGTAGTTTCTGAAGGCCGATTCTACTAAATAACTGCAACTGCATTGCAGCGCGGCGTGTGTCAAAATGCGTACATTTTGACGTTTCGCTAAGGTTTTTTAGTAGAATCGGCCTACAGAAAGGGCCGCTTTCAGTTATTTTTTTTTTTAAACTATCTTTAATTTATTAATTTACTACTCCTACTTAAAAGGTTATAAATAAGCAGAAAACCGCAGCCAAATAACAACTCCCTGATTGTTGTGTTCCTGCGTGTGAGAGCGTTTAAACACGCCAAATATATACAGAATAAGTGTCTCCATCAGGAAATTACTATGAACTTCTTAGCTGGTGTCGGCAGTAGTAACGAGCTGGCTCGCTCTTTTCAAACATTTATAGGTTATGGTAAATTATATAAAAAAGTACTCACACGAGCCAATCAACAGCAAATAACAATGAGACATCGTGCGTGGGAGCGTCCACGGCAGCCAGCACCACCATCAACAGCACCATGGCCGCTGATGGTACCGATGCCGATGACACAGATGCTGCCGTTGATGTAAGACTGGAAAAATATACCCCATAATCAAAAAATATGTATCTATGCGACACCATCCCTCCCTGAATTTTCACGCGAAATTTCACCACCTCGAAATCTTCTTCTTCTCCCTTTCTTCTTTTACCATCTATGTCTTTCAGGGTTGGTCTTTTAGGTGAAATACGGGTTAAAAGGCAAAAGCATATTTTTTTTCATTTATTAACTCCTTTAACAATATACATTGTGTTAGGATATACATAAAATTAAATTACAAAAAAAAATTACACATTACAAATTTACACTTACACAATTTTACACTTACAATAATAGAAGTTCCAGTCTAATTAGACCATCTATTATCAATAAAACATGTCATATCATTTCTTTATCATTAAAAAAATCATCCACAGAATAATAAAATTTTGTTAATAGAATTGTTTTAAGTCTTAATTTGAAAATATGGACGTCATATATGGTTTTTAGTGATGTAGGTAATCTATTAAACAGCCTTATTGCTTGATACCGCGTACTGTGACCAACTATTCTCAGTTTTGGTGCAAATTGGGTTCTTAAATCTTTCCGCCTAGACTTTTCCCTAATCATTCTCTCATCTTTGCTTTCGATTTGGTCCAAATATTTAATTAAATTGCATAATGTCACCAAAATGTACAGACATGGAACCGTTAATATTTTTAATTTAGCGAAATGGTCCTTACACGATTGTGTCTGGGAAATTCTCATCATAGTACGTATTACTCTTTTCTGCGCTACGAAAGCAGATTTGACGTTATAATTGTAGCTGTTCCCCCATAACTTGATACTATAACGCAATTTTGATTCAACCAGTGCATAATACACAGTTTTAAGGTGTTCTATGGTCACTTCATCACGCAAGGACCTTATTGCATAGCATGCTGAACTTATTGCGCTTACTAATACATTTAATTCTTTTTGCCACTTCAGGTACGAATCTATATATACACCGAGAAATTTAACTTCATTCACTGGTTGAATAGTTTCGTCTATGAATTTAGCCACAATTGAATCATTATGTTTTGCTGTTGATTTAAATAACATAACATTAGTTTTTCGAGCATTGACCTTTAGATTGTTAGCCACAAACCATCCAAGAAATAATTTCAATAATAAATTTATATCAGATTGTAATTCATTCAAATTATCTGCTGAAACTATTGCATTCGTATCATCTGCGTAAACTATCAGTGTTGTATTAGTTTTTGAATTCATTATAAAATTAATCAAATCATTCGTGAATATAACAAATAAAATCGGACCCAAGATTGAACCTTATGGTACTCCCCTTTCTAGTAGTGTGACTTTAGATTTGTTTGTCATTTCATTTCCTATATCATCATCGATTAAGGTTACTTCAACGAACTGTTGTCTATTGGTCAAGTAGGATTTGATTAAGTCTAGCTCTTTTCCCCTTAGGCCATAATGTTCTAACTTTTTGAACAAAATCTGGTGGTCTACCATATCGAAAGCGGAACTAAGATCTAGAAAAAGACCAGCTACTTTTTTCTTCTCATTTATTTTTTGTAAAACGTCATCTATCAATCGGTCAATTGCATCTGTTGTACCTACATGTCTTTTATATCCGAATTGTCTTTTATTTAATATGTCATTTAAATCTAAGTGTTTCACGATTCTATTTTTTATCAGTTTTTCGAGAATTTTTGAAATTATTGGTAATAACGATATTGGCCTGTAATTATGGGGATCAGTCCTTGAACCTTTTTTGAATATTGGAATAACCTTAGCTATTTTCAGATGTTCAGGAAAATATCCCTCGTCAAAGCATTTATTGAATAAATATGTCAACGGTTTAGATAATATGTCGATATTATTTTTAAATACAGATATTGGCATGTCATCGTGACCACAAGATCTTTTGTTTAGCATTTTTATGACTATTTCATTTACCTCCCGCGGTGTGACCACCTTCCATTTCAAATTTTGCTCTACCCTGCTAACATTATCTCTTATATATTGGTATGCTAAATCAGACGTTTTACAACTGGTCATGTTGTGTTGACTAAAACTGTCGCAGAATATGTTAGCTATGTATTGTGGATCTTTGTAAATTTTATTATCTACTCTCAAAACTGGACAATCGTTCTTTTTCTTATCTTTTTTACTTCTATGTCTATTAACTATATTCCAGATTGCCTTTGAAGAGTTATTGCTATTTTCTATCTCTTTTTGTGTCGCATTTTTCTTTGCATTTCTTATTACTTTGTTTAAGACTCGTAAGTAATTCTTCCTATATTCCAGTAAAATATTTGGACAATTTTGACTGTTTTTGGTTACATTTAAGAATCGTTTCATTTTACACGCGACTTTAATTCCACTGGTTATCCACTTACTGCTTATTTCTTGAGTAGGTTTAATTTTCACTCGTCTTATTTTGAAGCTATTTTTGAAAATATCATTGAATTGCTGAATAAAATTATTAATTTTTAATGAATCCCAATGCCAATTTTTAATATTTTGCCTAAAAGTTTCATTATTTTTCTCATTGAAAATTCTCAGGTTTTTTATTAAATAGGATTTATTATTCCTACAAGCTTTGACCTCCGGTAATTCTACAGTACCAATTAGAGCAGCATGACCATCAGATAATGAGTTGAATTCAACTGTCACATCTTCCTTCATGCATTCTTCAGGTATATTTGTCAACATGTTATCCAGACAAGACTGAGAATCGAAACGTTTAAAAGTTGCACTATGCACGGTATGTCTAAAGTTAAAACTTTTCAACAAATTAACAAAAGCATTAGTTTTATCGTCATTTCTAAATAGATTTATGTTAAAGTCACCACATATGATACTTTTCTTATTGAACAAATATTCTAATAATCTTTCAAGTCGTTCCATAAAGTTATCAAAGTTTTTGTCTTTTGGATTCCTATAACAACAGCATATGTATGTATTTGTGCCCACATCCCTAACTCCACATACCTCAAAACATTCTATCTTATAAAACTTCTTACATATCAACAAATCCTCATATTTTTTGTCATTATGTCCTAATATTAAAGCTCCTCCTCTTTTTTTATTTTTCCTAACATTATGAGAAGCAAGTAGGTAGGTATTTATATTAAAAAAAGAGATATTCTGTTCATTTAAAAAATGTTCGGTCAAGCAAATGTAATCAAGAATATGATTTGAGCTTTGAATGTAAACCTCTAAGTCATCTTTTTTAGTGTTTACACCACACACATTCTGATGAAAGACACGTAAAACCATAGTTGATGAGATATTTTTTTGTACAATATTTTCATCATGACTACTCACGAAAAAAATCTTCATCGATTTGCGTACCTGTACATACAGAAAAATGATCCTCCATTCTGGTACATCGATTATTAGAGGGAAAGTCATCTGTCTGAGTTGTGACATTAATATAGAATTTATGTACATCTAGAATCTTCGTGTTTACATATTTTTCAAATTTATGTTTATAGTTAATTTGTAAAATTTGTCGCAATAACAGTGCACAAAGAGTTTGTCTATATTGGTTAAAGTATTCATAATAATTATCTGAAACTTTCAAAAACTGTACATTGTTAAAATTTAAACTAGTCAATTTAAAAATGTCATTCAACTTTTTTTCGTTTAAATAATTACTTTTCTGAATTTCACCTAATATAATATTTGTGTGTAAGTTTTGGCTGACATGATAATACAGTAATGATTGTAACTTAGTAGGATTTCTATCATTCTTACCTCCTAAAATAAATACATAATCATTTGTAGTAAAGTCTTTACACTCATGCTTGAACGAACTTATGATGTCATTTAATTGTGCATTCGGCTTTACTACAGATGTCACCATAAAATTATCTCCAAGTAGTTTTTGCATTCTATGTCTCAGTCCCCTTCCATTCTCATCAGTTAATAACAATAATCTATGTTTCATAGCTTCCTTTTTAGATATATTTTCCAAGTTCTTTGTACATTTTCGGTTTTCATCCCTCATTATTTTTTCTGGTAGTTTATGATCTTTATTTGTTTCTTCTACAATTGTTCTCTCTTGCTCCCTTACATTAGTGTCAATTGCTACATGATTCATTCGGTGTTTGATTCTGTCAGATTCATCATCATACATAGTTTGCTCGAGTTTACTCGACGACATATATTCCTCTAGAACAACATTTGAAGATTCGGGTGTGCTATATTTAGCTGCGGGTTTTTGCTTTTTTTTCCGTCCCGATTTTGGTGTTAAGGTAGATATTTCAGTACCCACTTTCTTATAAATTTCGATAATTTTTTTACATTTTTCTAAATCATTTTTTAATATAATATTTTCCATATTTAAACTATCAATTTCGTTTTCATACAAGCATACTGCCTAGATAATGTAAGCATACTGCCTAGATAATGTAAAACACTTTACACGTACTTTACTTCACTACCGCTTGTGAACGCTTGTAACATAGAAAGTAATTTTAATGCGTACTCAGAATCTTACTGTTAAGGCGACACATCGAAAAATTAGACCAACTTTCATCGAATAGTATAGGCTAATGACTAAACTGACGGATCTAAGATTTTAATATAAATAACTTCATTTCTTTATCTTGAATTTGCTTGCTCAAATACGCGATTGTGTAAAATTGATTCGATAATAATTACTTTCGAAAACACCTCCTGAAATTCATTATTTTTGAAATTACAACGAAGTTGTTCTATTTATACGCTTCAAAATTACTTAAATCTATTAGTAATATCTATGTTTATAATATGGTTGCTGCATATTTTGATAAGTGAAACATGAAATTTTTTAAAAATATTTTAAGTTTCTGACAATTTCTAAGCGATCACATTCGTCTTGGGTGCTACGTGTTTTCGACCTTATTGTGCGGTAATGAGGATTATAAACGCGTTGACTAACTACATCCAGCCAGTCCGGCTGCAGCCCGCTTCGAGGTGAGACCTATGTCGACTGTCTGCTCGAGCTCGCTCCATTTACATCGCGACACCGAAGTTTTTATAATTAATAGTTGTAAATATTCAATATTATAGTATTTAGCGTAAGTGTATTATTATTAGATATAAGTAGTAAATAATATTATAGGTTTATATATATTTATTATACTGTTGTAATAATGGGGAACACTAAAAAGAAAATATATAGAATAAAAATACAAAGAAAATGTTCGTAGAATGGCGGAGACGAACAAGACAAGGTATTTATTTTTTTTAATTATTATATTCATTAAACATATTATAATAACATTGTGTAGACATATTTCTAGTTTTTAGAACAGTTCCTAGGTATGGTTGGCCCAAGCTATTTAATTCCTCTTCAAACTTTTTTTTAATTTTGCTTACTTAATAACTCTATATAAAACTGCATTAATTAAATAAGAGTTATTTTTTGCAGGAATAAACAGTAACATTTGATAATTAGTATACATTATCCACAGTCTGACCGCGTACCTATATAGGACGTCAAACTCCTATTATATCCATTATAATCTGACCGAACTCCGACTTAGAAGTTGTACGTCGGTGGAGGTCAGGTTACGTTGGAAATTTATACCAATAAGGTTCGCGCTCTCAGCACATAGCAACCAGTGGAGACTCTTTATTTCTTTGTATTAAAATAAAAACTTATAAAATAGAATATGACGGCGCTTCTATGATTTTCGATTATCGATATAACTTGATCGACTATGGGAAACAAATCGAGTGACAAGAAAGCGAATGACAGTATCGATTCGCTTGACGTAACGCAGAGCGCTGGACGCATGTGGCCGTTGCGCGGGATTCATTATCCTTTTGCATCGGGTGCGCGCACCACGGGTTCTGCGGAACGTTGTCGATTTATTTCGGATAAATGTATCATAGTTAATTGTACCAACTGATTTCTGTAATTATTTGCATAAATTAAAGAAGACAATCATTGTAATTACAGTATTGTGCAATTATTTCTCCTCGCCCGTTTACCTACGCCTGCTTCACATATAATGGACAATAGTGGTACTCCTGACATGGACCAGGTGCCTATATCAGAAGTGGGATCCAGAGGGCCTTTGCAAGAGGAGCAGGGGCACAACAGTCAAACAGCCGCACCACCAAATCTACTTCAAAGTATGGAGATGCTTCTTACGCGATTATTGGCTGCACCCCAACAAACTGCAACTGCGACTACGACGCAATTGGTTCAATTTGATCCCGATAGCATGGACGCCGATGTTGAAGGTTGGTGCAGAATTACCGAAATTATTGTAAATAGTAAATACCTGAAAGGGGCCGATCTGTTATTGGCATTGACACATGCATTAAAGGGAAGAGCTGCGGCTTGCTTGACTAAATTGGACGTGTCACAGCTTGAATGGCCGCGAATCAAAGAAATGTTATTGGTGAAATTCGCTAGACCCATGCTGCCACAAGATTACTTTGATAATATTTTACGGTTTCAAATCGGCGCGAAAGAGACAGCTGGTGAGGCCGCCATGCGCCTCTGGAGCATGATCGAGTGCATTCCGCGTATAGAGATGGCGGAAGATATGATAACCGGATTTGTAACATCTTTACTATGCCAAAAAGACAACACCATACGTCGTGAACTTACTTCGCATGCTGTATCGACCAGATCCCAATTGCTTCGTATTTTAAGTGGCATCACATTAAAAAGACGCATGGACAGCAGCGATCATCTCGAAATAGAAATGAAGAAGCCACGATACATTGAACCGCGATTTGCAGGTGTATGTCATAATTGTGGGACCTTAGGACATAAAGCTGTGGATTGCCGAAAACGAAGGCAAGAGATCTCAACTACATCAAGACCTGTTAGCCAGACAAGGGGACCCGTCGAGAAGATGCAACCTACCCTGTGCTATGTCTGCGGACGAGCTGGACATGTGGCTGCGACTTGTGCAAACCGAAAAGGCAACACCGACGCGACTACGTCAGAAAAGGAAGTGCACCTCTGCGATCGGAGACCAACCACAGGCCAATTAACAACATCATCTGGTGAGACTGTTTCTTTTCTTTTCGACAGTGGGTCGGCCTGCTCGCTTGTGACTGAGCGACTTTCTGAAAGGTTTCTGGGTACTCGGCACAAAGATATAGTTCTTTTAAAGGGAATTGGGAAGTCAAATGTTGAGTGTACGACACAGATTTTAAGTCCTATTATTATTAGTAATATTCCCGTATCTCTCCTGTTTCATATTGTTCCTGACGGTATTATTTCTGAATCCGTTATTATAGGAAGGGATCTTTTAGATCAGGGGATTAAGGTAGAGATAAACCAAGATCATATCGAGTTTTCGAAGCCAGAAACAACTTCGTTACATAATACCCTAGGTGGTCTCGATATTTCAACAATTGACACAGATTTGGAGGGCAATGATAAAGTAGCATTATTTCATATTCTACAAAAATACAGTCCGTTTTTCATTGATGGTATACCTAAGCGTAGAGTCAAGACCGGAATTTTGCATATTGATCCCATAGATCCAGCTAAAATAGTGCAAAGAAGGCCATACAGGCTATCTCCTGCTGAAAAAGATATTGTAACGGAAAAGATAAATTCCTTACTCGAAGCGGGTGTGATCAGAGAAAGTAGTTCACCTTTTGCGAGCCCCATTCTGCTTGTAAAAAAGAAAGATAACACTGATAGGATGTGTGTGGATTATAGAGAACTAAACTCTAACACAAAACCCGAACATTATCCGCTGCCCATCATTGATGAACAGATAGATAGGTTGAATGGTGCTCACACATTCTCTTCGTTAGACATGGCATCAGGGTATCATCAAATTCCCATAGATACAGAGGGCGATAGCATTGCACGTACTGCCTTCGTTACTCCAGATGGTCAGTACGAGTACTTGACAATGCCATTCGGGCTCCGAAATGCGGCTTCTGTGTACCAGCGCTGCATTAATAAAGCTTTAGGCCATTTAAAAGATGAAATAGCCTTAGCGTACATGGATGACGTGCTCTGCTTCGCTAAGGATGTGCCTGAAGGTTTAAAGCGGCTGGATTTAACCCTTAAGGTACTCTCGGAAGCCGGTTTTTCTTTCAATATACGCAAATGTAAGTTTATGAAAAAGGAAATTGACTATCTTGGTTTTGTAATTAAAGCGGGTGAAATAACTCCGAACCCTCGTAAAGTACAAGCTTTAGTTGATGTGCCTGCGCCTAAAACCGCTTCGCAGGTGCGGCAATTTCTTGGTCTGGCTTCCTATTTCCGACGTTTTATTCCCAATTATACTCGCATAGTCGGTCCATTATACCCTCTCACTAAATTGAAGGGTCCGATTAAGTGGTCCGAAACACATGCCAACATTCACAAACAAATCGTTCAAATTCTTACAACCGAACCTGTTCTGACTATATATGATCGTGAACTTCCTATTGAATTACATACAGACGCGAGTGCTGAAGGATACGGCGCTATTCTTATCCAAAGAAAAGAGGGCATTCCCCACGTTATTTCATATTTTAGTCGCCGAACGACTGACACGGAATCTAGGTATCATTCGTATGAACTTGAAACCCTGGCAGTCGTCCGAGCTGTTGAAAACTTCCGTCATTATTTGTATGGTCAACACTTCACGGTGTACACGGACTGTAACTCATTGAAAGCCTCCAAATCAAAAACAGACTTAACCCCAAGAGTACACCGTTGGTGGGCTTTTCTTCAAGCTTACGACTTTGATATTATCCATAAACAAGGCAGTAATATGGAACATGCTGACTTCCTTTCTAGAAACCCACTTCCAGATCCTATGCCGAGTACTTCTAAAGATGATAAACACATCACTCACAGATCAAATAAAGTCGTCCATTTTGTAGAGTTACACCAAGGTTGGTTAGCTGTGGAACAGAAACGAGATGCGTTTATTCAAGATCTCATTCATAAACACTTAGGGCACGAGCTTCCTGAATCTGTTAGTAACACCTATGATGTCAGGAACGAAATTCTTTATCGTAAAGTAGAACGCAATAAAATCAGCCGCTGGTTGCCTATAGTACCACAGTCACTTATATGGACACTGATAAATCATGTTCATACCGAAATTAAACATTTAGGTGCTGATAAGACTCTCGATAAGTTATATGAACAATATTGGTTTCCACAAATGGCTAAGCAAGTGCGCATGTTTGTAGACTCTTGCATCGTATGCAAGGCTTCGAAAGGTCCCTCAGGAGCTCAACAGGTTCGCCTTCATCCGATCCCTAAAATAGCGTCCCCCTGGCATACTGTTCATGTAGACCTTACAGGAAAATTAAGTGGCAAGAGTGATAGGAAGGAGTATGCTTCAGTAATTATCGATTCCTTTACTAAATACGTTCTGTTGGAGCACACCCCTTCTCTCGATGCAGCTTGCGCTGTAAAAGCTTTGCGAAGGGCTGTGTGTCTTTTCGGTACCCCTAAACGTATAGTGTCGGATCAAGGGAGATGTTATATAAGCTCCGATTTCAAGGAATTCTGCAGCACTCACGGTATAGAACTCCATCTTATAGCCACTGGTTCTAGTAGAGCTAATGGCCAGGTAGAGAGAGTAATGCGAACTTTAAAATGCCTTCTAACGATAATTGAAAACGACCCCCACAAGACATGGCGTGATGAACTACCTGAAGTTCAGCTAGCCCTAAATACGACTCGTTGTAGAGTAACGGGATATACTCCCACGGAATTGATGTTCGGTATATCCGCCCAATCTCTAGGTATTGCCGCCATATGCCCAAATAACGAGTCTGAGCCAAGGCTTGACCTAGATTCGATTCGAAGTACAGCTTCCGAAAATATTAAAAACGCGGCACAAAAAGAAGTAGTTCGATTCAATAAGGGAAAGGCTAAAGTTAAACCATTTGCTGAAGGCGAATACGTCTTTATTAAATGCAGTGAGCGCAATCAAACAAAACTTCAGAGAAAAATTAAAGGGCCCTATGTCATTAACCGAGTATTAGAGAACGACAGGTACGAGCTCAAACATATAGACAATCCCAACCGTGTCCTTAAATATTCACATGAAAATTTACGTGCGGTACCCAGGGGCTTCGAGGGGTTAGTTGACATAGCTTCCATTTTGAATAATGATGGGGCCGAGACGGCGGCTCAGGGTCGGGAAGGAGAGAACGAAGTGTCATCAGGGGATGAAAGTGACACGCTTTCTGTAGCAAGTTCTCATACCATAACCGCCAGCTCGGCAACTCTTACAGCTTCTGAGCTAGACGAACCATAATTTCATAGGTAAGAATTTGTGCACAGCAGAAATACGTCTCTATCGCTATGCATGTATGTGAGTGTGTAGTGTGCATAGTGTACATGAATTGATATCGTGGCAGTAAAGTACTTGACTGGAGAACCGGCGTTCAAACATATACGACTAAATGGGAGGACAGTTGATTGGAGGAGCTGGCTTAGCGGCCGACGTTCCCGGTTATACTGGTCCTACGTAGTGTACCTAATGTGACGGGGGCAATGGGCCACGTATTGGCGAGGATGTAGGGACTAGCTCAGAGGAGTCTACGTCCGGGCCATCAGATATGAGGATGTAGGGACTAGCTCAGAGGAGTCTATGTCCGGGCCATCAGACATGAGGATGTAGGGACTGGCTCAGAGGAGTCTATGTCCGGGCCATCAGAAATGAGGATGTAGGGGCTAGCTCATAGGAGTCTATGTCCGGGCCATCCGTTATGAGGATGTAGGGGCTAGCTCACAGGAGTCTATGTCCGGGCCATCTCAAATCATCTAGGAGTATTTGCCAATGAATGCGAAGGGTTGATATGCTCGGTGGGAAATGTAATGCCATTCTAAAACGATATGTAATGGTGGTGTCAGAGATGGACGAGCAAGGGAGCGACAATAGTGTATCTACCAGACTCTCATTTTGTTGCAGGTGTAAAGTTTGATGCTCCGCGTACCTAAGACGCACAGGGACGTGCGTATGTCAGTATGGCCGTGACGGCGCTTCTATGATTTTCGATTATCGATATAACTTGATCGACTATGGGAAACAAATCGAGTGACAAGAAAGCGAATGACAGTATCGATTCGCTTGACGTAACGCAGAGCGCTGGACGCATGTGGCCGTTGCGCGGGATTCATTATCCTTTTGCATCGGGTGCGCGCACCACGGGTTCTGCGGAACGTTGTCGATTTATTTCGGATAAATGTATCATAGTTAATTGTACCAACTGATTTCTGTAATTATTTGCATAAATTAAAGAAGACAATCATTGTAATTACAGTATTGTGCAATTATTTCTCCTCGCCCGTTTACCTACGCCTGCTTCACATATAATGGACAATAGTGGTACTCCTGACATGGACCAGGTGCCTATAAATATTTTTGCTGTTTTGTTTTTTAGGAGAAACTTACTAAATAAACATATTCCACTAGAAGAATCACTACTCGATTTATATGCTACTTTAACGTAAGTGTCATACGGGACGACAAACTCATAGTAACCATTATAAGCTCACCGAACTCCGACTTAGACATTGTACGTAGGTGAAGGTTAGTTTACGTTGGAAATTTATCCAATCAGAAGATAGAAAACCAGTGGAGGTTTTTTTTTTTTTTTTTGTATTTTAATAATTACTAGTAAAATAGTATATTTTGATAGTTTTTAAAAAAACTCGGTATGTTTCATGTTAAAGAAGCGAGCGAGGTGTGTAAGTACCGAGTCATGTGGCGCTCACGAGGGATTTAGCGTGAAGATATAGATAGATAGTATACTTATACCCATGGTACTCGTGAAAACGAATAATATTTACTATGAACCAACACTGAAAACACAAAAAAAATCATCTATTCTATACATTGTGGTTAGTATTGAACTATTGTACGGATTAGATTTATTTTGCAACATCAGAGATGGTCCTGGTTCTTTCTTCTTGAGAGTTTAATAAATAACAAGGAAACGTACAACAATACAAAACACAGAGTATACATAAGTAAAATACAATAAATGTCATTATACTGAAGTTAAAGTTATGAAACAGCAAGAAAATCATTTGTCACATGTTTTTTTTTAAATATGAATAGATTATAAAATCTATTTGTATATATGTATATTAGGGTGTCCCTTATTTTTCAAAGTTTTTATTTTCTAACGCATATGTCTTAGTTTTGTTCATTTGCTTTTAAAACACTCGGAAATTAATTTTTAACTTATTTGGATTACGATAATCCGTGCCGAATTACATCGAAACATGTTCATACAAGTGCAGTTTATGACTAGGTGAGCACTGATAAAAATACTGCCAAAAAACTCAGGCATCCCTCTTTTGGTATCCAAACAAATTTACATATTTTGTTAATTACATTATAATTGGATCGACTCACTCCCAGGCATTTTTATCATTAATATAGTCAGATACTTTATAATATGCCCTGCTACACAATTTGGCTTTAATAGTAGTTTTAAATTTGTTTATTGACAAATCTCTTATATTGCTGGGAAGTTTGTTATAGAACCGTATACATTGCCCCATAAAATAATTACTTGTTTTGTGGAGACGGCTTGCATATAACACAAGATTATGCTTATATCTAGTATTTATGCTATGAGTATCACTCTTTTTACAAAATGAGTCTATGTTTTTATGGACATACAAAAGATTTTCATAGATATATTGCGATGCGACTGTTAAAATATTTATTTCTTTGAATTTTTCTCTAAGGCACTCCCGGGGACCAAGTTTGTAGATAGCTCTTATGGCTCTCTTTTGCAATAAAAAGATGGTGTTAATATCCGCGGAGTTACCCCAAAGAAGAATTCCATATGACATAATACTATGAAAGTAGCTGAAATAAACTATTCTAGCCGTATCAATATCAGTGAGCCGTCTAATAGTTTTCACTGCATAAGCTGCAGAACTTAGTTTTCCTGATAATTTTTCAATTTGTGGGCCCCTTTGTAGTCTGGAGTCAATTGTTATACCCAAGAACACAGTTGTCTCCACAGAGGCTAAATTAGTTCCATTACCATGTACATTGGTAGCCACCTGCCTTACATTAGGTGTTGAGAACTTAATTACTTTAGTCTTTTTATCATTTAAAAGCAGATTATTAACACTAAACCAATGAATAACTTTAGAGAGAGCATCGTTAACTTCGTCATAATTACCTAACCGTCTATTAATTTTGAATGTCAGTTATTCTCGTGATTAATACGTAATGTTTTAACTTTTATAAGATGGCAGTGGAATTGAGAAGCAATAAATCAAGTATTTTCTTAGTTGGAGATGTAAATTATCAAATAATAGGCGCAAAATTACCGTCTAACCGTCAAGTTCTTCCTGTACTTTTTTATAAAATTCGCGAAGTTAAATTGACTGTTAGTGAAAGCGCATACCTAGTCATTCGAGAGTGTATTATATTTAGGGAAAAAGCTAGGATCCCTACCAGAGCTATACCTAACTGTGTAAAATAACTTGTGAATCTTCACCAGGAGGGAGTTGCAAAAAAATTCCAATTTTCTATTTCAATTTCAATCTAATTCAATCTGATAATTTTATTTCTCTTATTTATTCGAAATAAAAAAATCCTGTGTTTACTCGGCGCTATCAGCCATTATGACACTCGAACATCTATAACTTCAAGCCAAATCCCTTGCGGGGTAGGCAGAGAGAGCCGAGCGCCACGTGACTCGATCCTTACATATCTCACTCGCTTCTTTAACATTCATTGCTCTTCTCATGCACGCACGCCGGTTTCTAGGGCTCCTGACATCACCTTCTGATAGAACATGACCAATTTGGTCATGGTAGGTAAGTCTTGGCCTTCCCCGGCTCCTACATCCTTCCACTTTTGCATTGTATATCTGCTTCGTCATTCTTTCATCTTGCATTCTTTCTAGATGCCCGAACCATCGGAGCATGCCTCTTCTTATTTTAACACCGACGCTCTCTTTCAGACCAACTCTATTTCTAACATCATCATTACGAATACGGTCTACAAGCCTTACGCCACAAATTTTGCGCAGCGCTCGCATTTCAACCGCGTTTATTCTACTTTCATGCTCTTTCTGCCATACCCAACTCTCGCTTCCATAAGTTAGCGTTGGGACCAACACTGCATTGTGTATAGCGAGTTGTGCCTTCTGGCTCAGGATTTTACTGCCAAGAAGTTTTCCCAACGCTCCATTCACACTATTCCCAGCACTCACTCGTCTTTCCACATCTGCGGTGTACCTTCCATCCCTGCTGAAAGCGCATCCAAGATATACAAACTCATCCACTTGTTCCAACACTTCATCATCAATCGTAATCTTTACATTAGTTCTGGATTCTTCTCTTTCAAATACCATTATCTTTGTTTTCTTCGCATTCAGTAGTAAGCCTTTCTCCATACAGTCGTCTTTCATCGCTGTGACCAGTGTTTGCAGTTTAGATGGTGTATCTGCTAACTAAACATATGTGTCCGAATCAACAAATGGCCCGCTTTAGCCTCTCGATAAACAATGTTGTATTATGTAGCTGGTGTTTCATTCTTCTTAAGGGGGATACATGCCGTCCAGTGGCGCCTCAAGGAATAAAATATCGTATCTTAGCGTGGAAGATAAACATTATAAAGTCATGTGTTGCGTGTGTTACAAATACAATAACGTACTTTTACGTCATTAAACCAACAATTGAAATGTTTTGCTTTCGTTGTTATAGGCATAATTGCCAAAAAACGGCCTCTTTTAGCACTTTTGCTTATAACAACGATAGTGGAATATTTTGAGTGTTGGTTTAATGACGTAAAAATACTTTAACTATCTTCGTAATAAATGCAACATAAGATTTCATAATGTTTATCTTCTATGCTATAATATGTTTTTTTATTCAATGAGGGCGCCACTGGACGAGACCTAAGTAAGAACAACATAGATACCAAGACATGTTAACTTGTAGAGATATAAACATAAAACGATGTCATTGATTTCTCTTTCAATAAACTTTTAAAAGTGAATACGTTTCTGTAGTTTTTTATTACTATTATTACTATTGTTTTCCGTCTAGCTTAAATAAATATGTTTGGTTCAGTATGTATATAGCTAAATAATAATTAAATCAATAATTTTTATTAAATATTGATATTATAAATTTTATTTAAGTGTGACGCGACTCTGTAGCTTTTCTGTTCGTTTGCATTGACTATACGTTGACCCCAGGTTACCTATTAGGCGCTAATTTCAAATTTTACAAATCGAGCGTCGAGTGTCAATTGAGGGGCGCGGGGTGATTGGGCGGAGCCATTTTAAAGCTTCACGATCGAGGTGTCGCCTTAACCTCACTAACTCGCAGAAAGTTTTTCTGTGAGATAAAATCGAAGTTTCCATTACGAATGTGTCTAACCAAAACACATGGTGCATTCATTAGCAGTCTCCTCTCCAAACGCAGCATTGATACTACGAGCCGTTTATTCCGCGTCGGAATTCATATTCAAAAATTACTCAGATTTTCGAAGTATCCATCTTTCCCGTCTAAGCCGAATAAAAAAAAACAATTGAAATTCGAAAATCAAATGTTGCACATTTTTTTAAAGGAATTCCTCATAGGCATCATGTAAAAAAAGAGTTTCACTCTAAAATCTCACACCATGGAGGTTTAATGTCAATTCAAATATCTAGGTATTACAATTAAACGGCAATTTCGTACTTTAACCACTATTATTATGTAATAAACTGTATTACAGTTACTTATAAGAGGAAAATGTGAATGTATACTAGAGTTTTGTATGTATTATTGTGATTGTGTACGCATTATCGTAGTTATTTATGTGTTCTTATATTTATGTTAAGTGACCATATATCGATTCATATTTTATTTTAATAAAAACCGCAATCGCCTTTTTTCTCCACTCCCAATTGTTGACTGGTAGAGAATGCAATTAGCATTAAGTCCGCCATTTAATCAAACTGTATTGTGATCAATAAAGTATTAAATAAATAAATGAATAAGAATGGTAGTTTGACTATATGCTGCTACTATCATCATGCTTGTCTTCCTTTGGGGTAGGTAGAGACTATACAATGCCAATGCACCGATTCAAACATACCTCCTTCGCTTCTTTCACACTCAGCCTTTCCATGCAAGCTCTACGTTATGATTTAGAAGCACTTTTATCTGAATACTTACAATATAGTAGCCAACTGAGCATATCCCAGATGAATGTCGTTCATTTGACAGACAAAGACACTGGCTGTAGCCAGGAACAATGCTGTACCATCCATGTTAATGTTACAGCCAATGGGTAGTACGAAGCGTGTGATCCGAGGATCGATGCGGAGAGGACCCTCCATGCAACGGAATGTCACTGGTAGAGCCGCAGCTCTGTAAATAAATAACTATAAATCAATATATATAGAAGAGAATGGAAAAGGTGACGTGAAGTACTGCAAGTCTAGGCTGATATGCAGACTATTGTAAATGTGTCGGAAATTAATGGGCTATTGGCATGAAATTAAAAATGTGTATTATCAATAACAAATAACATAACACAGGTAAAGTTTGACTCCTTCTTTTAAGTGTTTTCACACCTGTGAGAGAAAGAGCCGCTCCTTCACAGCTTTTCTACAGCTACGCGTTATATTGATTTCTTTAGCAGAGATGGGAATACTCCATTCGAGAAACAGAGGTTAGCTAGGTTCGTAACGATTAGAACTAGCTCAGTATTAGCTTTCTTAAGGAAATCAGTAGGGATATTATCCCACCCTGGGGTGCTATTTGAGATTTTGAGGTATTATTGATACTGTAGTTTTAGACATGGATGGCCGCCTATTGCCAACATCATACCCGATTATTACTTCTTGACGACGGTAGTTCATACTATGGAACCTCAAAATGCCATAAAAAGAAGAGCGTGGGTAACACGGGCGTGAGTGTCAAGAGGTGTGCTGCACTTTCTCCAAAGTTACTCAAAGAGTTATGCCCGTTAACACTACCACCCCTGGAGCATACTATTATATGTTTATATTTTCATTAGTGTTAATGTGAGGTGCAATGCAATCTGTTCATATCCAATTCCAAAATCCCCTTATAAAGTGATATATCCTTTAACACTTCCGCTTATATACTAATGTTCCTCTCTGGACAATGAAAGTCAGAGCTGAGAGTCGACTCAGACCGGCGAAGACAAAGGCTCTGATCTAGTCTCTGAAGCACTCACCTATTATTAGAAACCGAATTTGTAGTACTTTGTTCTTCCAAGGGGTTATCAGTACGACCTATAGTGTAGACCTACTTTTAGTGCAGCATACCTATGCACTATTTTCAAGAAACACTTACGTTGAAGCTGTAGCGGCTGCAGTCAGCATGGGTTGTGTTAGCCCGTAGTAGAATTTATATGGATTTTTCTTAAGAAACGTGAAGTATATCAGCTGCATGACGATCAATTGGTAGAAGAATACACCGACAGCCACTGTGGCAATGAACCACGCCAGTTGGGACATCACCTGCGCTGCAATGATGGATATACTAAGTTAAGGTTCCTAGAAAATTCGGGAAAAGGGACGTAGCTGGAAGATATAAATAGATCCATAACCCACGTTAACTCCTTTACATTAGGCGAGTCACATGCTTGTATGCTACCAAAATATTCATTTAAAATTTTAGATTTTTAGGATGGTAAATTTTTGTTGGATTAAAATTAAAGGAGTCGTTAAATTTAAAAAACGGTAGCTCCTAATTAGGTGCTACCGTTTTTTTTGGAATGTATTTACTATTTACAGAAGTAGTGACATATTAAAAGCAGTAACGAACTGTCGATAAAACACATCAAATGTTACTCATTTTTAACCATAGCGACATCTACCGGAAATACCGTGAAATAGTTAACATCATGTCAATATGCGAAGCATTTTATTTGGTTTTTGTTCAAGGTCGTATGCTTATACGTGAAAAAAAATACGGCCAATGACTCACCAACGTTACTAACACCAAGTATCTTCCCAGCAATAACGCTACTGACCCCAACGGGCGTGAACCACATAACTCCAGTCACCATCTTCATGATAACCTCAAATATAGCCTGGAAGAAGTCAATCACCACCTGGCCTTTAGCACCTAGGGTGCCGAGAAGACTTCCAAATACAAGGCAGAAAAACACTAAACCTAAAGTGTTGGTACCAGATCTGAAAAGAAATTAATTAAAGAATAAACACATGATACACACATACGTGTATAAGTACATTCATTTTTTTATACATCGTCGGGCTACCGTAGTCTATGAACGCTTGTAATACATTAAGTATCACTCGCGCGATACCGCCTCTACCGCACAGCACACCAACTCTTTAGGAGCTTACAGGTGACCTTACTTACACGTAGACACACAACAACCCTCCAGGGAGTTGTTATTTGGATGCGGCTTTTTGTGAGGAGGAGGTACTTGCCCAGACATACATATAAAATTTGCTATGAAACCGACATAGTCATAAAAAAACTTCGTCTTAGCGTTATCTCGTTTCCGAATCCATTAGAATTTGCGGGTTCCGCTACTCAAGCCTAAGGATTTGTCGGAGATACTGATTTTCACAAGGAGCGACTGCCGTCAGAGCTCCAAGACCCAAAGTGAAAATCAGTCATTTCCTTAGTTTGAGCACACGTCTATTTTTGAAGTATAATATCTGGGACGTGACGAGGAAACGAGTTTCCTCACGTGTCGCAGTGTTTTCTTTCGCTGCCGAGCTAGCCGATAATTACAAATCTGTACTAATATATAACGCGAAAGTGCTTGCTCTTTTATTTAAACTCACTATCAAACATCTCTGTAACTATCGGTTGGATTTAAAAAAATCTTTTTGCATTTGATAATCCAATTCTTGAGGAATTTTATAGGCTATTGAAACTGCACGATACGATGCTCAAAAGCGACAAGCCGAGGAAGAAGAAAGAAAGTAGAAAAAGTGTTTCCTACGGAATACATGCCGCGATTCGATCCTTAGTAATAAAAAAAACTGTTTTGTACAAAATTAATCAGCTATAGCAACAATGTATATAACATTTTCTTTAAGCACCCTTTTACTACTTCGTGTATGTACCGCATCTTATGGTGCTCGGTTTTCTCTGCCTACCCCACAAGAAACCTGAAGTGACCTTTAAAATGCCTTCAAAAATTTGTCAAAAATTTCTTCTATGGCATAAACGAACTTGTGTTAAATTGCATTAACTGTAACTGCCAATACGACGATTAATTGAGCAGTCAGAACCCGTTATATACGTTTTCCCATACATTTCGCGGTCGTATTCGACCACCCGGGTCTCGAAGGGTTAAAGATAAAATTCATTAAAACCATTTTAATAATCTCTATATTTTTTTTATATAACGTAGAGAATTATACAAGCGTACGGACTCCTGATGTTCAGTGGGTAATGGTTAAGCGGTGGATATTAAGTATCGCTCACGCGATGCCTCTTCTGCTGCTAGCACAGCAACTCCTTAGAAGGCTACTGGTAACCTTACTTACTCGCAGTAGTACAACGACCCTGCTTATTTGCTGTTTAAGGAGGAGCTGCTTTGATGCACCCTACCTGTCTTTAACACCCCACACTCAAACAAACAGACATTTTCACACAAACAAATATTTGTCTTGTGTGGAAATCGAACCCACGTTGATGTCAAAGTAGCATTAATAACCACTGAGCCACCGGCCTCGTCAATATGATAGTAGCGTGGATTACAGCTAATTGATTACTTTTTCGCTGCGGCGTAATAAAATCGTCACGCACACACATAATTATCGCACTCTTATCAATTGTTATCAATGACGTAATTGCTTCTAATGAATGAATTTCTCTTAACCATCAATCATTTTATCATTTGCGAGTCAACTATCTTTTTATGTGATACGATAATGACGGAAAATTTTGGATTTAATTGTTTCTAAAAATTGCTTTCGCCATTTTTTTCATCATTTACTCTACAAATATGGTTACACGCGACTCGATCCTTACATACCTCACTCGCTTCTTTCACATTCAATGCTCTTTTCATGCACGCTCGCTGGTTTCTAGGGCTCCTGACATCACCTTCTGATAGAACACGACCAAATTGATCATGATAGGTAAGTCTTGGCCTTCCTCGGCTCCAACATCCTTCCACTTTTGCATTGTATATCTGCTTCGTCATTCTTTCATCCTGCATTCTGTCTACATGTCCGAACCAAAGGAGCATGCCTCTTCTTATTTTAACACCGAAGCTCTCTTTCAGACCAACTCTGCTACTAACCTCATCATTGCGGATACGGTCTGCAAGCGTTACACCACAGATTTTGCGCAACGCTCGCATTTCAACCGCGTTTATCCTACTTTCATGCTCTCTCTGCCATACCCAGCTCTCGCTTCCATAACTAAGCGTTGGGACCAGCACTGCATTGTGTATAGCCAGCTGCGCCTTCTGGCTCAGGTTTTTACTGCCAAGAAGTTTTCCCAACGCTCCATTCACACTATT
This sequence comes from Pyralis farinalis, assembly GCA_947507595.1. Taxonomy (NCBI): domain Eukaryota; kingdom Metazoa; phylum Arthropoda; class Insecta; order Lepidoptera; family Pyralidae; genus Pyralis; species Pyralis farinalis. The sequence goes on along the minus strand of OX382271.1, from coordinate 33,033,315 downwards.
CCCAGCACTCACTCGCCTTTCCATATCTGCGGTGTACCTTCCATCGCTGCTGAAAGCGCATCCAAGATATACAAACTCATCCACTTGTTCTAACACTTCATCATCTACCGTAATTTTTTAATGTAATGAAATGCGTATTGGCCAACTAAAAGATATGATTCTGACTCGAGAGTCAGAATTAAAACAACGAGTCTAGTTCCGTTGATTCAGATTCAATACGAGTAGTTCTAATTATTTCAATGGAAGATTTTTTTTTAACTACTTCTACAGGCTCTTTGGCCTCTTTGTTTGTTTAGATTTTTTTAATCTGAAATTTCATTGTGTGTTCAGTTATTACGCTAACTAAAAATAACTGAGCACACTGGTACTGAGTACGCTGGTGTACGTAAGGAAGGCGTAATAACTGAGCAAACTGGTACTGAGTACGCTGGTGTACGTAAGGAAGGCGTCATAACTGAGCACACTGGTACTGAGTACGCTGGTGTACGTAAGGAAGGCGTAATAACTGAGCACACTGGTACTGAGTACGCTGGTGTACGTAAGGAAGGCGTAATAACTGAGCAAACTGGTACTGAGTACGCTGGTGTACGTAAGGAAGGCGTCATAACTGAGCACACTGGTACTGAGTACGCTGGTGTACGTAAGGAAGGCGTAATAACTGAGCACACTGGTACTGAGTACGCTGGTGTACGTAAGGAAGGCGTAATAACTGAGCACATTGGTACCGAGTACGCTGGTGTACGTAAGGAAGGCGTAATAACTTAGCACGCTGGTAGAGTACGCTGGTGAGTACGTAAGGCAAGTGTAATAACTGTCGTATGGTCGATGTCAATTCACCGCAGAAAGGCAAGATCATTTTACGTATTGGATTCTCTCCTCTATCGTACCGTTTGCGCAGCCTTTTAGGAGTCAATTCGACGACGTAATACGTAACTATAATATACAAACTGAATGAACCGACTTGTGAACTAAAAGTGAAAGAGAAACTAAACTTTTTTGTTGTAATTCAATTAAATGTAACTTATTATCTCTGACTCCAATCCACACAGTTAGGAAAAATAAACAGCTTTGGCATACAAACAATGAATACTTTCTATGTGCCATTAGGCCCCTTTGTGCAGTTAGGCAAGTCTTACATTTTACGATGAACATTATCATGGTTTTATCATAATCATCAATATTCAATATATTTATTGCACATAATTATGTAGGTACATACATATTGGTCTTATATAGGTACATGTTTTACTTAGGCGATATATATTATGACCCTATATGGGTATGGCAACGGTCTGTGTGTAGAACTATCTATTTGTATTCATTGTCGTCATGTATCATCAATTTATCGTTAAAGAATTCGTTCGAGTGTATAATAGCTTAATACTTTCAATAAAGTCTTTAGATTTTTAATAACTCACTCTTGTTTGTCAATAACTTTAATTTGATTGGACAATTTGTTAAATAGTTCGACGGCCATTGAACTAGGACTAGAGCTATGCATTGTAAGGGCTGATTTAAGTTCAATGAGTTTATGTCTAAATTGTGTACTAATTTTATTTTTATTTTATTTTATATTTTATATTATTTAGGAGTCTTACAGCAATATAATTTAATATATGTTAACAATAAATAACACCTATACAAACGTATGTGTTTTATCGGCTGCTTTTGTAAAGAAGCCGGGGTATTTTTTGACAAATTTGCATAATTCCAGGATGTATATAGATGTTACGGATAATATTTTATATTTTACAAAATAAGTATTATAGAAATTTGGTATATTGGTATCAGGAGCTTTTATGTTAGCTAGGATTCTAATGCATTTTGTCTGGTCAATAAAAAGTTCTCCTACGTCTACACTACTTCCCCAGAGAATGATTCCGTATGTTAACGACGAGTAAGCGTAGCGTAGCGTAGAGTAGTAGCGTAAGACGTAGTTGGCTGAAATGGCGGTGTTTTAATCCGTGGCCCGACGTAGTTCTCTCAATGCGTAGGAAACACTTGATAGTTTGACAATATTTTTTTTAATATGGTGTTTCCAATTTATGTGTGTGCCAATTTCTAGGCCTAATAGGGTCGCCGTGTCAACACATTCTAATTTGATATTAGTATAATGAAAATGTATGTCAAGGGATTTTTTGGTAGGCTAAATTGTATCAATTTTGTTTTCGCGAAGTCAAGGTTGCGATTCATTATTCAATTTGTTATGTATTTAATATGTCAGATACTTTATTGTTGAGGTTTTGATTATATTTGCAAAATTGTGGAGTCAATACGGTATTTTTTACTTAAAATTTTTTGAATAACACCCGATCAGGCTGAAACAGGATGCATTCGATGGGGAAAAATATGTAGACAAAAGGACTCCCAATTATTTTTATACACAACTTATCCCCCCCCCCCCCAATAAATAAAAATTGAGAAAATAATTGAATAATACTGCCAAATAGGCCTGAATTTTAGTGTAATTTTCTCACAGATTGATTTTAGGCGCCTCAGCATTGCCATGATTATGATTTTATGAGGTTCTGTTGTGCAAAAGGTGGAAAAATTGTATGATCAGTGCGCTGAGAGCGGAGCGGCAGGCGGCGGGCGGGGCGCCCGGCTCGGCTACTACCCGACACATGCAAAGTGTCTATTGAAAACATTTGCTACATGGAGATGGTTGGTAATTATGTTATTATTTATTATTTAAGTTTACATTATTTACTTTTATTTTTATTTTTGTTTGTTCGCTCTTTTATTATTTTCCAAATGCATTTTGTTTTATTTTCAGAATTTTTCATTTGGCGTATATAATCGATCCTTTTCGATTTTTACATTTGCTTACTTATACATTTACTGTGCATGCATTTCAACTTTACTAACAGGATGTAATATATTACCTATTCTTCTAAAATACTAGTATCCAGGACCACTAAATCCTAAAAATACACTAAAATGAGACATAGTCAAAAGGAAAAATGAAGTGTGTAACTCAGGAAACAGTCATCTATTGCACCTCTGAACATAAATATCTTGAGTATACAACTCCTCTCTTTCTTTCTTTAATGAACAATTAATATATCTATTTCAAAGTTCCAATAGAAAAAAATTGTCAATAAGTTCCTGAATAAAGCAATTATTGGTGGCTGGGAAAAGAGATGAACGCTATTTAATAGCCTCTCCCGTACCTTATATTTTAATGTATGTATGTATATCTTCACGACAGTTCCATTGCGGGGTAGGCAGAGATAACTAAAATTAAACGTATATTTTAACATTCACTAAAATCACTCTATATACTCAATTTTTACTAACCTGTAAGATACAACTCGAACTAGAGTGGGCAGTGTGTCGTTCTCAGTCAAATTTCGGGCAAATAACGTCGGTGGTTCCGTGTATACGGTGTGTGCTTGTTGGAACGCTGCTTGCACGATGTTGTCAGGGAAAATATTCCTGTAATTAATAATAAATAAAGACTGTTAAATTTTACGTTCTAAAAAATGGATAAAACAAAGACTTTTTTGTTTGGTAACTATTTAATAGAATCTGAGGGGCCAAATTTCAACCACTTCAATTGTTGTATCAAATGAATTGAGTGTAGTTCTGTTGAGAACATATGTTATTGTCTGTTGATGAGGCAGCCATAGGTCACTTGAGTGAGCGGCTAGGAACGTGGAGGTATCTCTCCACAGAAAACCGCAACCAAATAATAACTTTCTAGAAGGTTGTTCATCTCCTGCAAATGACCGAGGTTACCAGTAGACTCCTAAGGAGTTGCAGTGTTGACTGCTGGTTGCCTCTCCTTACATGCATTTACGACAACAAAGACAGAATGTAGTGACACTTAGAGTTCATGAACTAGTGAGATTAATTCACTGAATTCGAATCTACAATATGACAACTTATTAGCCAATATATATGTATTATTAGCGACCAGCCCCGGCTTCGCACGGGTAGTAGAGCTTCTGTCGGGTCCATTATTTAAATTTTATGGTGTAAAGGATTATCATAATGTGCATGAAATGCTTAAAGGTAACTAACGTATTTAAGTTGATAAGGATTAATACTGTATAATCGTATAATATCCGATGAAAGCTCCCAGGCGGCATGATATTTTCCGACATTTTCAACAATTATCGACCTATTTCAACCGATTTACACAAAATCTTAACGAATTGTATTGTTCCTCAAGAATCGCTCTGTCTGTGGCTGAAAACCGCATGAAAATCCATTTTTGTGTTTATTGCGAACAGATTTACAGACAGCGTGTCTGTCTGTACATGCGTGGGACTTCGTTTTATAATATGTAGTGATAATTGAATCCACATGCTAGCATTTAAATTTACGAGTAGCTTTTAGCAGCCGCTTAGCTTGTTCTGAGTTAATCGGCTGCTAAAATATGAATTGGCTGTAATAAAGTAAATTAAATCAATACAGTAAGGGCAATCACCCTATCACTGCATAGGGACGGTTACGGCAGAGGTTTAAGTGGAAAAGTGAATTTACTCTTTTAGTATTTAGAAAAATCCCATACCTGACAATGAAAAAGTGGTTAACCACTGACAGATATCAAACCATTTCTTATGTCTTAGGATTGGCTGGGTCCTTTAAGTCGCTTTGGCGTAGATACTGACTTTTGACACAGAGCGACTGCCGTCAGTCTTCAGTCCTTTACACTAAATATGGAATACTAGACCTTTCTTAGGTTAAGTCGCGCATCTTTCGAAACATAATTTATTGGACGTGGGGATTTCTAGCGATGTGTTTTTGAAAGAGCTCGACATCAAGCCCGACGAGATGAAAGTCCGACCAGCTTCAAATATATATTACAATACAATTCCGTCGAAGTGGTGTTTAAGTAAATCTTTTCTTTTGTACCAAAAAGATGGCAAACAAGCGTACGACTTTTCTGCCAGGAAGTTCCTGATGGTTAACTGTTACCGTCGCCTATGGACATTTGCAACACCAGGATAGTCACTCTTGCTTTGTTGGCCCAATCCTCTAGCGTATATCGGCACATTCAGAGTATAAACCGGCCATATTAGTCATCTGAGTGAACACGAGCAATGCTTTCAATAGCCGGATTGATCAATCACTGCGACTTTTAGTCGTTCATGACGTGTACATACATTTATATTCGTAGGTACTAATTACTACCGACAGCCTTGCGTGGGGAATATAGTATAGATATAAGATAGGCATCTTATATCGATACCATATTTTTTGATGTTTAGCCATAAAAAGACAACTTTTGACGAGCTCGAAGACGCAGCGGTTCATAACGCGACTTAGTCACCGACGCTCGCCGATTCAATTCCCACACAAGATAAACATTTATGTGCATGAACATGTCTGTTCGTCTTGGTCTGGGTGTTTTTAGCGAGGTTGAGTGCATCAAAGCAACCCATTTGGGGAAGTACCTCCACCTCATAGAAAACCGCAGCCACAACCACAACTCTCTGAAGAGTTGTTGTGTTCCTGAGTGTAAGTGAGGTCACCAGTAAGCTCCTAAGGAGTTGCTTGTGTTAGCAGCAGAGGTTGGACTCCAGGTACTCCAGGTACTCCAAGTATTTACCGCTTTACATCAGGTGGGCCGTATGCCTGTATGCCTCCCTACGTTTTATAAACAAAAAAAGACATACATATAGAAGGCAACTCTGTCTAGCTGCTATAACATTTGGTAATAGTAGTGTGTATATATTTATTAAAAATTTGCACTGAATACAATGTCCAAAATATAAAACGCCGCTCCACACTATGATTCCGTTCAATCCCAAAAAAAACTTACCGTCCAATATCCAAAACGCTGTCCAATATGCTATGATCTCGTTTATTCTCAACAACATTGTGATAATCATCTCTCAATTCCGGCTGTCCAGGATGAATCATCATTGCCAACAATATCCCAAGGAATGCATTGAACATTGAGGTAAGAATGAAGTAAAGTAATGTCCTGATGGCAATCTTTCCACTCATCTTGGCGTTGAGGCTCGCAGAACCGGCTATGAGGCTGGCAATAATCAGAGGTAAGATCATGAGCTTCAGCAGTCTCATGAACAGTTCGCCGGGGTACGATATGACCATCAGGGCGTCTGGGCCGAGGTGGTATGGACGAAGACCGAAGCCTGAAAAACATGTTAAGATAAGATACAAAGAAAAAAAAATCGGCCAAGTGCGAGTCGGAATCGCACATGAAGGGTTCCGTACCATTATCGATAAAAACGGCAAAAAAATCACGTTTGTTGTATGGGAGCCCCCTTAAATATTTATTTTATTCTATTTTTTAGTATTTGTTGTTATAGCGGCAATAGAAATACATCATCTGTGAAAATTTCAACTGTCTAACTATCACGGTTCATGAGATACAGCCTGGTGACAGACGGACGGACGGACAGCGGAGCCTTAGTAATAGGGTTCCGTTTTACCCTTTGGGTACGGAACCCTAAAAATCAATTCAGCACTGGAAACTTTTAAGATCTAGAATTCATTTTACTCCAGTACATTGAACAACATACACTACACCAATCCTAACTCATCCCACGGCAGGGACACGGGTCTCCCTTCAACCGAAGAGGTTTAGATCATACTCCAACATACTGCACAACTGCGGATTGGCGGCCAGGCGGATTTTCAAATCACCGAATAGCTTAATGTGTCGTCTGAAAAACAGAAGCTCGATATAGATAAACCGATCCACAGATAGGCTGCGGCCGACGTTGCTAAACCTGCGTGTTCGGTTAGTGTAACACGCGCAATGACACCATCGAGCTCTCGTATAATGTACTTACAAAATATAAATATATAATTTATTGTATATCGTAATTTATTAATGTTTAGTTAAAACGACTTGTGGCCAAGTTAAAACAAAAGTTTGCTTAGACAAGACAGCTAACACGTATACAGGACCTAGTTACCGTAGCCTACGACCGCTTTTAAAACCAGGGATATCATTCTCGTATTTCTGTTAAATAAGCAAAATACATATACATGTATATACACGCACACGCAAGGCAAACAAAACAAATTATTATTAAACCGAATATAGCCAGCAGGCTATATTCGGCCTTGACTCGGTCCTAATCTGAGTAATCTATGTTAATTTAGTTTTCTATTTTCAGTGCTTGATAATCATCTCTGTGGTAGAAATTGTTCATTTCCCTTATTTTCTAGTTGAATTTGATTTAAGTGATTGAAAATATTTGATTTAAAAGTTACTGCCCTGTAATTTACAGCTTGTATTCCTGACGTATTTGTATGAAGAGACCTAATCTATGTTAAAGTGAGTGAGGTTTAACTTAGTACTAATTCTAGACTCATAATGAGATGTCTAAAAATTGCAAACTAATAACCACTTGACTACGCACCAAGGCACCCCGTGCTCGTAAAAACGTTGTGTTTCAGTGCCTATATATCTCAGCGATGTGAATCTACCAAAGGGAGAATATTTTAACCAATAGCTCGATAAGTATCTCGATGTTGGTCCATGAACTAACCAATAAGTGCTGCGCTTTCTACTTTACCCCGAGACTTGTAGCTGTGAATTGAGTTACGATCGATCTAATTGTAATTCTCTATAGGTTATTTTCTCCCTGACTAAAATGTTAGTGAGTTAGTGACCGAGTGAGTGTTAAAATGACACCATTAAAATCCTAACACTCGTGCACAAGAAGTGTAAAGTATTTGCTACGCATCATTTTCCGGTTTGTGCTGACCATTCGTGAACTTTCTGTCCCAACAATCATCGGTTCGATGGACTAATTCATCTTCTTCTTCCTAGCGTTATCCTGTTTCATAATCTATTAGGATTGGTGGGGGTCCGATACCTAACACTAAGGATTTAGCGAAGATACGGATTTTTACGTGACTGTCGTCAGACCTCCACTACCCCGAGAGAAAACCAGACCTATCTTGGGTAAGGATGCACGTCTTTCGAGATATAATCCCCTCCCCATGTTTTCCTTCACCGCCGAGCAAGTGATAATTACAAATATGTAATCAAAAAACACTAGTGTGTTACTACACACTAGTGTTTTGGATTACATATTTGTAGTACTTATTGGTATATGCCCACATCAGGATTCTTACCAGGAACCGTCAGATAATCTTTATCCACTGGGCTATCACCGCTATGGATGAATCATTCTGCCTAGTAAAGAAAGTCCAAATGGCTCTCTCCATAGCACGCTGTGCAACATTGAGCTGATGATGAGGTCCATAGTCAGCGACTCATCATCGCATGGATTGACATCTCAGTCCGTATTCGTCCTCTGCTGAACATAGGCCTCCCCTCTGGAGCGCCGTTAATCTCGATCCTGTGCCACCTGCATCCATCGACTTCCTACATACCTCTTGAGATCGTCGTCCCATCTAGTAAGTGGTCTTTCCACACTGCGTGTACTAGTACGGGGACACCATTCTAGTATCTTTCTTCCTAAAAAGTTAATTAGTTCTACGAACTATGTGACCGGCTCACTACCAGTTCAGCTTGCTTATCTTTTTGGATATGTCAGAATCAGAATCATTTATTCCTTAGAAAATGGTACAGTATAAATGTTGTACAAACAAAAAAAAATTCGTGCAAACGTTTTCTGCCAGAAATGGCGTTGGAATTAATTTTTATATTGTCTGTTAATTACAGTTCACATTGTTATTATACATCAATCATTGTCGGTTACCTTAGCAGCGCATATTCTCATTTCTCGTTCTATCGTACAGAGAAATCTCGAACATAGCTCTTTCCATAACACGCTAAGCGACCTTGAGCTTCCCCATACGGCCCGCAGTGAAGGGTCACGTCTCAGTTCCGCGTGTAATCACTGACAACTCACACTATTCCAAGACTAGCAAAGTCTTCAGGCGTTGAGGTATTTAGGGCAATTGACAATGTCTGAAGGAGACGTGGACGAGCTTCGGCCCGTCCACTTCAAAGGGGAAACCGGCCGCGGTGACCCTGTCGGCAGCGGCAGGGACCACCGAGGTCTAGAAGGAGCCGTTATGGACCGATGTGGTCCGTCGCAGGCCGCGGAAAACTGCCCCCGCTGCTCCCGCGGCACCCGCGCTGCCTGCCAGGCCGTCAGCACCTCCTGCTCCCGCAGGCAGGGAGGAGGGCTGTAAGGCTAAAGGTTTGCTCCCCGGCTCCATTGCCGTAATTTTAAAGTTACGGCCGGAGGCAGCCACTGGGGGGGGGGGTTTGAGGATCCCCGGTTCTTCATAGTTATCCATAGAACTTCACCATCTCACTCAGAATCTCAGTCTTCGTAGAAATAATAGCGCCAGTGTTAGTCTTCAGTTTCATTACTTGACTTTGCCCAACAGACAAATCATTGGTGAAGACTTTGGAGCCTTGGTTTCACTGTGTCCTTATACGAATTGTATTAACTTGACGTATGTCTCGCCGAATGCATTTAGAGATCTGCCTGTTCAGCTGTCTGTACTCTAGAATGTGAGCTGTGACCATATTGCAACCATATTACCTTTCTAAAACACCGCGATCTTGACAAAATACTTAAATTGTTCAAACTAATTGACGAAGTATTTGAAACTTTACTATCTGAATGGCAAGAAAGATGGGAAATTTCTACTAAAGGACGCCACTTGTATCTGTTCTTTCAATCAGTGCTAGACAGATTAAGTAACGGGTAAGTAACTGAACATGGAAACTTTAGACTTGTGTCATCGTCTTTATGTGAGTGTTCTACGACAAATCATGAATTCGAGCAAACAGCACATCACGTTCTCTGGGAGTGCGATCTCTGGCGTTGGGAGTGAGACGATATGTTAAATTCCTTGCATGTCACATCCGGGGTAGTATAATGTACTATTCTGATTTGGTGGCAACAAGGGAGAATTACCAGGCGTTTAGGCGGTTCTGCAATCTATATTATTGGAATCGATGTGTTAGGTAACAACTCACAATTTAGGTCCCAATAGTGTTAGATATCTGATAAACCGTGGTGCACGACAGTTGAGTTTCACTTGACTAGCCATCTCTTTGAGGTTTTTAATGCCTTATATGCCATATTTCTGTCTCTCACTTTTCGAAGAGGGGAAGTCAATTCAAAAACTTCCTACCCTTACAAATTTCTTCTGATTAAATTCGTTGTGAGTTCCAAGGCAGCTGTAATTTAACCCCCGGGACAGCAATGGACTTCACTGTTTATTTCCTTTTTGGTGATCACCGCTGTTAATTCTGGCTACACAGGAGACACAGTGGTGGGAGTGAGTGGTGGGCTTGTCCCATAAAAAAAGTCCTATAAATCCGAACTTGCTTGCCTCTTACAGTTCCACTATCTTCTCCACGGTCCTCATTGTATGCGTGTCGCATGTTGCCAGGGCCAGTCTGTTGTGATGGTAGCCGCGGCGTCGGAGCCAGTAATTCCTAGCACTCCCTGCCCCGCCGATACTATGACCGCTACGGGAGCCAGAATTATCGAGGCTTCCGGGAGTGACGGTTGTCTTTTTGTTGTACTCATTTTTTGAGGGTGCTTTTGCCATAGTTGCCACATTTGGCAGGCGGATTGGCAACCGTAGTACTAAAATACACCAGGGACGTTGCGGCCCATCTCCTGGATATATGTCGCCGTTTTCGACACCTACGGCTTGAGATGAGGTGACCTACTCTAACGCCGAGGGCATACGGGCAAAGTTATCGACTATGTGATAGGATATGGTTACTTATATGGTTGAAATCTAAAGATTTATACAGATTCATACTAGTGCAGGTGTAGTACTGTAACATTGAGGAACGAACGTAGATGAGTATTATACTTTTTTATCCATCACTTCCAACAGTCACTCCTATCATTATGGTTCGATTTCGTTTGAAATCATTGAACACCTCTCGAACACACTCGAGTCGCCAGCTGATTGCAATATCTGATAACCCAGGCCAAATCAAATTTTGACGAGATCGATGGCGCCGCGATCAGTAACGCGACTTTGATACTAACGCTCGTGGGTTCGATTCCCATACAGGACAAACATTTGTGTGCATAACATGACCGTTTGTCTTGGTCTGGCTGTTTTAAAGAGAGGTTGGGCGTATCAAAGGAGTAGGAAGGGAAGTCTATGGAAGGACTTCCACCTCACACCTGTTGTGTTCCTGCGTGTGAGTGAGGTCACTAGTAAACTACTAACGAGTTGCAGTGTTAGTAGCAGAGGTGACATCGCGTAAGTGATACTTAATGTATTGCAACCGTTCAAAGGTTACGGTAACTGCTTTACATGAAGTTGGCCGTATGCATGCCTCCCGAAGTAGTATAAAAAAAAGATATGAGACCTTTTGAACAATTTCAGACGAGTTTACATTTACTGCGCTTGTGATCTCTAGAACTACGATATGTATCTATATTGCAACAGTTCGATAGAAAATTTATTATTTGCCGTGTTGGAGAAACTCTGCAGTCGCGCTGTATATTTTTATCAAACACGCAATTGATGCAGACGGTAAATAAAGATAAAGATAAAAAAGGATAAAGATAAAAATTCTTTATTTGCCATTGGGCCCTCGCGGGCACTTAGACACGTCTTACATTTTTTGAAATATAGTCTTTTCGTATGTTATTCAATTCTCTTATTTCGCTTTTTTCTTTTTTTAATCTGCTAGCATTTCGGAAATTATCATTAGCGAAGAGGAAATGCCGAAAGAAACTTGCCAATGTACGTCTGTCGGTCTGGCCGCTTTTAGAATTGTCAATTAGATATTACAAAAAAAAAATTGGCCAAGTGCGAGTCGAACTCGCGCACGAATGGTTCCGTACCATTATATATGAAAACGGCAAAAAAACCACGTTTGTTGTATGGGAGCCCCCTTAAATATTTATGTTATTCTATTTTTTAGTATTTGTTGTTATAGCGGCAATAGAAATACATCATCTGTGAAAATTTCAACTGTCTAACTATCACGGTTCGTGAGATACAGCCTGGTGACAGACGGACGGACAGCGAAGTCTCAGTAATAGGGTTCCGTTTTACCCTTTGGGTACGGAACCCTAAAAAATGATGAAGGGGATTACATCGCATAATGACCATCAAGAGTGTCCTCTGTGGTAATGATGCGAGCGAGGGAGACAAATGATGTCGCTGGGAGATGACAAATTCTTAAAAAACACAAAATCTTTACAAAAATTTCATTATTTCGGAAAAATAATGAAGATCTTGTCAAAATGGGGAAACTAAACTAAATAATAAATATTCTGTCTCTATAGGGGTGTAAGTGGCTCAATGCCACCTTTAGAGCCAAAGCCAACCTCACCTGCACGTGGTGCACCCTGCTTATCAACAGACGAGGCTCTGGCGAAAGAGAGGTAGGCACGGCGTTGGGCCGACTCCACCTCACAGAAGACGGTAGCCAAATAACGAATCCCTGGAAGGTTGTTGTGTTCTTACGTGTGAGTGAGGGCACCAGTAAGCTCCTAAAGAGTTGCTGTGTAAGCAGCAAAGGAGGCATCGCGCGAGTGATACTTAATATATTACAAGTGTTAATAGGATGCGGCAACTGCATTACATCAGGTGGGCCGTACGCATTAATGCCTCGCGACGTTGTATAAAAAAACACTCGCTGTTACTTAACTTACGTATTCGATTAAAATGAGTCACAGACCGACGTCATGCTGAATAAGATACTCTTGTAGCCGGCGTATAGTGTATAGGTTACCGGTAAACGCTTTCAAGGCCAGCCGTATGCTGATCCTTCATTCAAGTGTTGTAAAATTAAGTTTATGGAACAAAAAGTATACTCACCAATACCAACTCCAGTCAGCACACCAGCCAATGTCACCACTAGCATGGTATTGTCAGCAAACCACTTCTTCACGCCGGTTGGTTCCACCGGAACATACCGTTCTTCCGTAGTCTTCGGCCCTCCGTCCCCTGGGCCCATCTTCGCGAACAGATATTCTGAAAACCGTTCACTTTTCTCCATTACAGGTGAAATAGGACTCTGTGGCCCAGATCTTAGGATCTGGTCTTTTGATCTTCTCGTCCTTTCTATCTTTGTTTCGTGTAAGTATAATCAAATTTTTCTACTAAGATAGTGCTAAGTTTTATAATGTCCTTTAATACTGCATTTTCGTCAATTTTTATTCCAATATGATTAAGGTTTATAGCATTGTTTTCTAATTGTCCTTTTTCAAATTTATATTCTGTGTATATTATTTTATTTTTCAATTTAGCATTTTCACGGATACACTGTATTCCACAATTGAATTGGAGCGACTAACCTACAAAGAGTGCTACAGATGATACGTACTATTCATTATCTTTATCTATGCTGTAATCGACTTTATTTAATTCAACAACATTCGTTGCTGTTCTAGAGAGGATTAACTTAAGTTTTCGTTTAACAACCCTGCAATGTATCGGTAGCTTGTAGGTGTGGACTGTTACTCTCTTTTAGTGGTACGGGAAGGAAGCCATTGGCACTAAAGTTGCGCGCGCATGCATCGATTTGTTTTCCATTCACTTGTCCGTATTAAATAACTATAAATAGTTTATTAAATTGTGGGCATTAGGTGTATTATAGGGAATCAAAGGTGTATAGATCACGTTATGAAATTGTTCATTTGTCTTTGACTTATTCATGGTTACACACAGGAGTAGCCTCGACATGCGCACTGATATCTGTGTCGACCGATACATTATTTATTTGGGAAATTTTTGTATTCAACCACGTTTCTCTTTTAAAAATCTATTTATTATGTGTGTTCAGTTTCCAAATATTTTGTGATTGTCGATAACCTTAATTATATATATATATATATATAATGCGAAACTGGTAGTGGTAGAAGTAGTACCGTCGGACGTCTACAACACAGAGTGAAGACCAGACTTTTCTTAGGTTAAGTCACACGTGTATCGAAATATAATTTCTTGGACGTGCGCGTTTCCTCACGATGTTTCCCATCACCGCCGAGCAAGTGATAATTACAAATATGTACATAAATCTGAAAACACAAATTTAGTGGTACATGTCAGGATTCAAACCGGGTACCTGTTGTTCAATAGGCTGGTTCCTTATCCACTGGGCTATCACTGCTCAAAGATCAAGACTAACCTACCATGACCAGGTCGTGTTTTATCAGAAGGTGATGTCAGTAGCCCTAGGAACCGGAAACGAGCATGGAAAGAGTGCATGAAAATAGTTATGAATGTTAAAGAAGCGAGTGAGTACTGTAAGGACCGCGTATTGCGCTCGGTTCTCTATGCCTACCCCGCAAGGGTATTGGCATGAAGATGTTACACGTAATTATAATTTTCAATAAATACAAATACTTGAAATAAAAACTATTTTAGTTATTTAGTTAGGCTACTTGATCAGGAGGAGGAGGAAAAAACCGGAGGATTGTGTTGCTATATAAAAATAGTATTTTTTTTTTTTCAGATATATTACACAGAACACTAACTAAGAAAAGCTTGTTAAAGAATACCATCTTTAACACATACGTAAATACTTCTACTTTGAAGGAACAAGTCTTGTAACTACAAATTTACGATTTTCGAATTTTTTCCTTTACTTGTGCTACATGACATTGCTTCTTATCAAATTTCATAATTATAAGTCAACGGGAAGTACCCCATAGGTTTTGATTCCCTTGCGAGTGTTAAAATATACGCATAAACGAGCCACAAACATCTGTATCTTTTGATTGCGTTGACTTAGAAGTTTGATTTATTCACTGCTCGAAGCGATTGCAGACCTGAGTACTTGGTATTAATTTCAACTTGATAGCTCCACCCGTCCCTGAGAAAAAGGGTCTAGACAGACTCACAGACGGACAATAAAATGATCCTGTAAGGGTTCAGTTTTTACTTTCAGGTACACAAGTAAAGGAAAAAAATAGAAAACCGCAAATATGTAGTTCCATGACAAGAAACAAATACTTTTTTTGCGACAATAATTTGAGAAAATATTTTTTTACGGAACCCTCAGAGCGCGAGTCGGACTCGCACTTGACGGCTTTTTTATGTATTTTTCTTATAGTGCCATAAAGTGTATTGTATTGTAAGAAAACTCCCATTTTGTATTAGACATCGTGCCGGTAGCTTCGACTAAACTTACTTCTATTAGCTTGATTAAAGATTGATTCATCGTTCTTAGATTACTTTCAAATAATAAATGTCCATTTAAGGAAACAATTGAAAATACACGAATTTTCAGGAACATCGCACCTATATGAAATCTATATGTTTGCCTCTGTGTGTGTCTGTCGCTTTTGTTTCGTATATTCGAATTTTGACTTCAGATTCGGATTCAGCATAAAAAAGTAGAATACGAATGTCTGAAAAACCAAATTCCTATCTCTTAAGGAACATCAAGGTTAAAATGGCCGACAAAGTTTTAAAAAAAATAATTAAATTGTTATATAATTGACGAGCCAGATGTTCCTCTGGCAATGCAAGCTTGCCATTCTCAACAGATTTTTACTGCTATCAGAATAAAAACAAAGGTAAAATTCAACTGTGTTTTTTCTTTCACAGCGGTAAATATCGGCCTAAGGATTAACATTTTCCTTTGTTTGAAGTCAAGACCACGAACTCTGTTAGCGCTTTAGAATCCATTCCTTTCAATAACTGAAAATCTAGAGTGAGGTTTACCTTGGTGTTTGCTTTATAGTGGCACGCAATGGCAGACATGATTTCTTATCTTAGGTGAAGTTATTCGAAAGAAACGTTAGGCGCATAACAGCAACCGGACTGGGGAAGTACCTCCACCTCACAGAATACAGAAACCAAAAAAGCTCCATGGAAAATTGTTGTGTTCCTCTGAGTTAGTGAGGTTACCAATAGCAGTGATTGTGCGATCAGCGGGGTAGCAACGCGCGATACAATCGTTCGTAGGCAGCTGTAGCCATTTTATTTCAGGTGGGCCATGCCCATATGCTTTATGGCTCTCGACCAATAAACCACTTGACGGCCCATAAAGGTCCCCCACTCACAAAAACGTGGTGTTTTAACGCCTAAATATGTCACCGATTCGAGCCTACTGGGAAGATATCAATACAACGACAAATGATGCGATGTTGACCCGTGAACTCGCAAATAAGACCTACGCGTTCTACTTTACCCCCCGACCCGTAGCTGGGGTGAGTTACTACGTAAAATCTTCTCATCTGTACTCCATAGGTTTGTTTTCTATTTCCTTCATGCTCCCGGCATTGTAAAAAAAAAATATTATACTATTCTTAAACAACTATTGAGAAGACGGAACTGGTATTCTGCCAGTATATGTATGTAATTCGTGACGTAAGCATGCTAAATTTAATTTTTCTTCCCTTTCCTGTTAAAACAGTAGGTATTATACAAAAAGCAGCAACACTGTCGTTAAGTCCAAAAAGTACAAACATTGCAATAAAAGCTACATAATTATTGTGTAATAAACATTCGCATTTACTTATGATAATCCTAAAAATGTGGCAACCACTAAAACTAGTATAGCTTTGTATAGGAAGCACGTGCATCTCTAAATATATTTTGCCAACAACGATGACACGGGCGGGCGTATAGAAAATAGCACGAGGAACTAACAATATAGGATCATTGATCTTGTAATGAGATTTGATACTGAGATTGGATCAACAAATGATTTTATTACTGCGGTTGCTGCGGGAGCTAAAAAGCGACTTTGGCTTAATCAGCAAATTGATTTTTCTTTATATTAGTAATGTGCTTGTGCAGTATAATGGCGGGGAAAAGTTAGTATCAAAGAGAACTGACTATAAAAACATCTTACGTCTTTAGTAATTAAAAAGTTGCAGTAAAACCTCTATGGTTGTACTGGTTGTATCTGGTTGGTTTTGATACCCATTAAATAGATGAGATGGTAAAAACAGAAAAATAGAAAATAAAAATGGTTTGGAAGAGAGAGCATGAAAGTAAAATAATCGCTGGTTGAGATGCTACTCGTAGCTTGCGCAAAATCTGCGACGTAACTCTTGTAGACTGAGTTCGCAATGAAGATGTAAGATAGACAGATGATATGAAAGAGAGTATCAGAGTTAAGATAAGATGATTCATGATCCGTACGTTCTAACATGTAGAAATAATGTAAGAATTATGAAAAAGATATATAAGGCGAAAGTAGAGATGTAGGGCGTGTCTGGGGAAGTACCTCCACCTCACAGAAAACTGCAGCTGAATAACAACTCCTTAGAGGGTTGTTATGTTCCTGCGTGTGAGTGAGGTCACCACGGAGTTCCTAAGGAGTTGCTGTGTAAGCAGTAGAAGAGGCATCGCGCGAGTGATACTTAATATATTACAAACATTAATAGGCTACGGTTACTGCTTTACATCACGTGCGCCGTATGCTTGTATGTCTCCCGACGTTATATAAAAAAAAGTAGAAGGGTGTCTACCAGACCAAATCGGTCGTGTTTTGCTGATGTTCAAAAAATAAAGGTTGAAAGAGTTGGCGGTAATTCTACACAATAATGTATATCGCATTCGGTCCTGAGTATGGATGTTTAAAACGAAGCGAAAGCGCGCGAACGGTGGCGCGCTTTGGTAGAATCAAGTGGTCGACACTGGGAGAATCCATTTCTCAGAGTTAATGCAAACGGTGGCAAGTGACGACGTCTTGGGACTGTCCTCTCTTTTAGTATTTTGCTGAACATTGATTACAAGGGTTGATTAAAAATTATAGTGTGATACGAATTGCATTAGATTTCTCATTGCACAACTACACACCATACGCCCGCATAATATCGGAGAGACCGAAAAATCACACGACGACGACATATGTATATTTAAACATAACTTTTGTTATTCAATATAAAACCAGTTGAGAATGCGCAAGCTTGCATTGCCAGAGGAACACCTGGCTCGTCAATTATATAACAATTCAATTTTTTTTTAATTTCTCGACCATTTTGACCATGTTCCTGAAGAGATAGGAACGGTGTTCCTGAATATTCCTATTCTACTTTTTTATGCTGAATCCGAATCTGAAGTCAAAACTCGAATATTCGAAAAAAAGCCACAGACAAACACACAGACAAACGCACAGACAAACATATAGATTTCATATAGGAACGGTGTTCCTGAATATGCAATCATGAGAACTGTCGATAGAAGTGGAAACTTTAAAGTTACACTCATATTTATTATACGTACAAACGTCGGAATACATACGGCATACTGTAAATTATGAACGCTTGTAGCACCTTAACGACTAACATCTACACCGCCAGAGGATGCGGAGTAGAGAGGGGAAACATGTATCGCAGCGACGACCGGAGCAGCCTAGGAAGCACGGTGGCATGCGATTCATGTGCAAATGGCGGACGACTACAACAGCCGAGAAAGAGACCTGTAGTTAGAAGTACCAAGTACCAGTAGAAGTTCATAGTAATTTCCTGATGGAGACACTTATTCTGTATGTATTTGGCGTGTTTAAACGCTCTCACACGCAGGAACACAACAATCAGAGAGTTGTTATTTGGCTGCGGTTTTCTGCTTATTTATAGCCTTTTAAGTAGGAGTAGTAAATGAATAAATTAAAGGTAGTTTAAAAAAAAATAACTGAAAGCGGCCCTTTCTGTAGGCCGATTCTACTAAAAAACTGCAACTGCACTGCAGCGCGGCGTGTTTCAAAACACGTACATTTTGACGTTTCGTTAAACGTCGCTGCTGTCAGATCGCTTAACGAAATGTCAAATTGTACGTATTTTGACACACGCCGCGCTGCAGTGCAGTTAACTACAACTGCACTGTCATTGTACTAGAATCGGCCTACAGAGCATCGGTGGCAGCGGCGGCATGCATCAACACATTGGGTAGGTGGCAGACACTAGTACGCATGACCTAATCTGTAGCGGAAGCACACAAAGTAGTTCAGATCAAATTACCTGTACATTTGACTTTAGCAAAATAACGCCTGAATCGATTAACTATTTGAAGAAGTTTTAACTTCAACAAGATGCTTAATCCTCAGAGTAGGTATGCTTCATTCAAAAATGAACAATTTACGGTGGAATAATTTGGATGAGTCTTATGTATGAATATAATTTTTTTGCAGTTGGTTTTAACTAGATTTATACAGATTAGATTAGTATAATCGCCCGATCCATTCTGAAATTAAGTCGATGCTTACGCAGTTAGGTATTTTATTAGTCACCTGTGTTTACTTACCTACGGGTTCGCAAACGGTTTAAGATTAAATAGGATAGCCTATAGGTATTGGTCATGCCAAAGGCACAACTTACGCGTTGCTATACACAGCTGTGTACAGCTAGTAAATAATAAAGGCTTTGCTTTACCCACTTCTGTTACCCGCTGCTTCGGCCGCGTGGTCAAAGAAAAATAAAACGTATTTTTCATGGGAGTGAGCTATTTTAACGAGCTAGAAAGTTGTATATGTCACTCCCGGTCCTTCCCATTATCTCCTTGCAAAGAATCACTTCACTATGTTGCTCCGTTTTCAAGTGAAATAAGGACAAATAAACAACCACACTTTCTTATTACTATGGACTTTTACTCTCCTAGAGAGGCTGCATCGTCTACGCAGGTGTGGATGTGCAGGTATACAATTGTGACGAGCTCGGTGGCTCAGTCAGGCGCGACTTTGACACCAACGCTCGTGGGTTCGATTCCCACACAAGGCAAACATTTGTGTGCATGAACATGTCTGTTTGCCTTGGTCTGGATGTTTAAAGAGAGGTAGGGCGCATCGAAGCAGCCCGTCTGGGGAAGTACCTCCACCTCACAGAAAACCGCAGCCAAATAATAACCACTTAGAGGATTATTGTGTTCTTGCGTGTGAGAGAAGTCACCAGTAAGCTCCCAAGGAGATGCTGTGTAAGCTCCAGAGGAGACATCGTGCGAGTGATAATTAATATATCGCAAGCGTTAATAGGCTACGGTACCCGCTTCACATCAGATGGGCCGTAAGTTGTATACCTCCCGATGTAGTATAAAAAAAACACTACCCTACTAAAGTCTTTTGACCATTGTATCTTCTTCTTCTTCTTTTACTTCGCGTTATCTCATTTCCCATTAGGATAGGCGGGGTCCGCTACCTAAGCCTAAGGATTTAACGAAGGATAGAGCGACTCCACAACCCTAAGGGAAAACCAGAACTTTTTTTTTAGGTTAGGTCACTCATCTTTCGTAATTTAATTTCTTGGACGTGTGGGTTTCCTCACGATGTGTTCCTTCGTCGCCGAGCAACTGATAAATATGTACATTCTAAATCGGAATTTAGTTGTACGTGCCGTCCCCAGGATTCGAACCGGCGATCAGGTGGTTAATAAGCCGGTTCCTCATCCACTGCTCATAATCCTCCTTTGACATAATTTACAATTAACAAACTTCGAAACTTAAAGTCACGTTGACATTACGAAACAGATAAGCAAAGGACCCAACTTTTTTCACCCTACCTAACCAAAATTTGTTATTTTAACCACAGTATTACACCTTTATGGAAAATAAACGACGAAACTCACCCTTTAGTTGTTTAATTTTGACAGCTTTAAATTACGTAACTAAACAAACACGAATCGTATAAACACACTTTATAAACGTCAATTAAAAATGACGAACTTATCTAAATGAGCGGGAAACAGGACTATAGAATAGAAAAAAGAATGCCAAAATAAAGAAATAAGAAAATACACACAATTAATTCTAGTATGTACACCCAATTGAGTAGGTGTTTAGAATATATTTTTTAATTCGAGACAAAGTGCATTCGAGCGCATTTTCTTGGCAACTGTTGGGAGAGTGCAGCACAAGGCTATTTTAATCGTGACTGATATTTAGCGTCTTATTGAACTTTTATTGCTCTGAGTGGTCAATTATAGCAAGAAGACTCATTTAATGGAAAGGGAAACAATCTTACAGCAGTGGAAACAAACCATTAAATAAGTATTTTATTATGTCGCTTTCTATTCAAATTCCTGAATGTATTAACTATGCATATATCTCAAAAAAATGTGTATAACTTTATACATTTAATACAAATATTGAGTTCCTCTTACTTTTTCGTGTACTTAACCTTCGTAGAATGATTACTAATGTATTATTTTCAAACAAATTAAAATTCTTCTGTCACTACCAATTCTATAAAATAGTTTCCATCATAAATAACCTAGTAATAGCGCGCGCTCAAACCCAAACATTTTCTTAGATGCAATGATACCAAGTTACGGTGTAGTGTGAGGTCTTGCAATTTACGTTACAGATATCATTGTTACATTTAACCGGATTATCATTTTGCCACAATCAACTTACTGATAACAAGTGTTTACCAATAGACAAGGTACCTTATTTTTGTAGCTATTTTTTATACCTGATGTAAAGCAGTTACCGTAGCCTATGAACACTTGTAATACGTCAAGTATCACTCGCGCGATGCCACCTGTGCTGCTAAAACAGCAACTACTTAGGAGTTTACTGGTGAACATACTCACACGCAGGAACACACTCTCTCGAGAGTTGTTTTTTTTTTATTATTTATTGTCGGACAAATTACACAGCGCCATCTAGCCCCAAAGTAAGCGAAGCTTGTGTTATGGGTACTAGACAACTGATAAACATACGTAAACACATTTTTTTTGTAAATACATGCTTATTATACATAGAAAATACCCAGACCAAGACAAACGGTCATGTTCATGCACACAAATGTTTGTACTGTGTGGGAATCGAACCCACGAGCGTTGGTGTCAAAGTAGCGTAACAGCCCGTTTCACCACTGCGCCACCGAGCTCGTTAATATTGTTGTCAATGTTCAATCGTCAATGTTATTGTCTAATATTTGATTGAGGTTTTCTCTGAGGTACTTTTACTTTCGTGGCTACTTTAATGCACCTTACTTCTTATGTTCATGCACACAAATGTTTGCACTGTGTGGGAATCGAACCCTCGAGCATCGTTATTGTTCGGTTTTACTTGTTATTTTGTCTTCGGAAGTAATAAAGTGTGTTGTTAGTTATTAATGTAATGTTTTTATATGATATTTTTCATCATTATCATCAGTGCATTATGTACGCACTGCACACACCAAATCGCAAAAATGAAAATGTATTCTTTCTACATGTCCGAACCAACGAAACGTGCCTCTTCTTCTTTCTTTCAGACTGCTAATATGCTTATAGAAACCATGAAATTGCGCTTTCATCACTCAAGAAGTTACTTCTTAAACACAGATAGGAAGCACTAAGACATGTTTTTTTTTAAGTGATGCTTTTCGTACTTCGCATACAACCCACATGATGTCAAGTGGATACCATATCCCATAAATGCTTAGAATAGAAGGAGTATCGTCCTCACATTGCCATGTCACAGACGTACAGAGTAAATACCCAGAAGCATACTGGTAACCTCCATCACACGCGGGAGTATATCCACTCTCCAGAGAGTTGTTATTTGGGTGCGGTATAGAGGTGGAGGTACTTGTAAATGTAATTAATTGATAGATTGTAAATGTAAGTGACTCACTATCATATTTTGAGCTAAAGCCAATTTCACCTGCTTCTGCCAAATAGCCAATGGGGCTCTGGCACAAGACAGATATGGTACAGCGACATAAACAGCCCGGCTGGAAAATCTCCACGGAATGCTGTAAGACAAGCCAAATAATATTATAGCTCTCTGGACGATGTGGTAATGCGAGTGAACAAGGTTACCAGTAAGCTTCAAGTTTTCTGCGGTAACACCGCGGGTAGTTAAAGTACGAGAAAAACTGTTTGTCTGGCAAGCGAATGTTAAGTAGCTATTATAATAGCTTCCCATCAGGTGGTTGTATGCTTTTCTAATGCTAATAGATAGATAAACATGTAATGAAGCTATATTTAGAATAATTTTCTTCAAAATACGGTTGCAGATGTTTTACATGGTCGTTACACCATCTCTTTCTCTTTCATGCAAAAATCATGTGAAAACGAGTAATGATCCTGGTATTCCAAGTATCCGTAAGGCTGCGGTAACAACTTACCATCGGGAAGGTTATGTTTTGCACGTAAGTCGAAAAAAAACGCAATATTAAACACAAGTTTTCTGTGTTAATTAATAAGTTTTTCAATTTTATTACATCGCCATCTATACCAAACAATTGGAACTATAACAACTTTGAATACTTGATATATGAAAAGCATTTACTATTGTGATGTTGCTTTATATTTGCAAGTTACAGTTATTACAGTCACCGCTAGAGGGCACTTTAATATTACTTTTACATTATTATATTTGAAACATATGAGTGCGTATGACAAAACGTTCGATACTAGCACTGTACCATATTTGTGTTTTTTTTTGGAATTGTTCTTAAATTCAGCGTTATTAACAAAAACAAAAACAGGGCGCCACTTAGCTTTCTACGCCGTCTTAAAAATTAAACATCATATTTTATCAGAAGGTGATGTCAAGTGCCCTAAAAACCGGCAAGCGTGTATGAGAAGAGTTATGAATGTTAAAGAAGCGAGTGAGGTGTGTAAGGACCGAGTTATGTGGCGCTCAGTTTTGTCTGCCTACTTCGCAAGGGATTTGGCGAGAAATTATAAATACATAGATTGATATCACATACAATCTTAGACCTTGAAAGGTCTAAGCATACAATATTTATTTTCGCATTCGTGTAAGTAATTAAGTATTTTTCAAAAGATTAACAATAAATTAATCCTTAAAAACGATTTTCATCTTAAGTCCGCTTTTTGATTCCTTATTTTTTTATACTACAAAGATGAAAAACAAGCGTACGGCCTCGCTGATCATAAACATTTACCGTAGCCCATAGAGATTTGCAACTTCATGCTGACCCTAAAAGCTTAACTCAAGATATAACCGTCCTTATCACATGACATTAGATACTAAAATTTATATTGTAGTTGTAAACATTTTTTGTATACGTTCATTTTTTATGTATATAAGATGTAAACCGTAGCCCACCTGATGTAAACCGTAGCCTATTAACGCTTCTACTATATTAAGTATCACTGGCGCGATGCCATGTCTGCTTACTGGCAACCTCACTTACTCGCAGGAATACAGGAAACAATCCTCCAGGAAGTTGTTATTTGGCCGAGGTTTTCTGAAAGGTGGAGGTTCTTCCCCATACGGACCCACCGGACCCATAACCCACACCAGTTAGTTTCAAAGATGAGATGTACTAGTAGGCGAAATCTAAGTAAGCGTGCGTTACTACACTTCTTTCTGGCATTGCCTCGTTACATCAGGAATGGTAGGGATATATATATATATATGGTACCGATACCTAAGCCTAAGGATTTGGGGGAGATACAAATATTTAAACAGAGCGACTGCCGACTTCTCAGACTTCTAATCAGACTTCCATGACATAAAACTTTCACCATGACATAAAACGATCTTTCTTAGGTTAGAAATCGTCTTTTCCAATATAACTTCTAGGACATGCGGGTTTCCTCAGGACATTTTCCCTTACCGCCTTTATAAACAAGAATTAATTAGAAATATATTTTTTTATACAATGTCGGGAGGCATACGGCCTACCTGATGTAAAGCGGTTACAGTTAAAGCGGTAGTGCATTAGGTATCACTCGCGCGATGCCACCTCTGCTGCTAACATAGCATCCTAAGGCGCTTACTGGTGACCTCACTCACACGCAACACAACAACTCTCTAGGTAGATGTTATTTGGCTGGGCTGCTTTGATGCTCCATACCTTACTTAAAAACACCCAGACTAAGACAAACAGACATGTTCAAGCACACAAATGTTTATCCTGTGTGGGAATGGAACCCGCGAGCGATGGTGTCAAAGTAACGTAAAAGCGCATTTCACCACTGCGGCACCACATCAACCCTTACTCATTCCACCGCAGGGATACTGGTCTCCTTTCAACCGAAGGGGTTTAGAGCATACTCCACCACGCTGCTCAAATGCGGATTGGCGGAGGCCAGTGTTTTCCACCCGCCCGTGGCCCACTGACATAGCTTAACGACTGTCATCTATCGACAACAGCCGGGGCCGACGGCTTAACGTGCCCTCCGAGGCACGGAGAAACTAGAGATAGATAAACTCATCCATAGACAAGCTGCGGTCGACGTTGCTTAACCTGCGCTGTTAGGTTATAATGACACGCGCAACGACGCCATCGTGCTCTGCGCCATCGAGATCGTCAAAATATGTACATAACACCAGGATTCTAACAAGGGAACGTTGGATATTTCTTTATCCACTGGCCAATCACTACTCCCTGATGCATGACCATACAATTTCCTGGTTGTCAAAGCAAGCCCTACAGCAACCGCTGTGTTATCAAGAAGTGATATGACCGGATATGCGTCGTTGTTAATATGTATCTATATCTATTTATCACTACATTACAACATTAACAACGGAAATAAAAAATAATTATTACGTACACACAGCGACCCATCAAGCTTGACCGTTTAAGAGGGGGCATAAAGGTAAGTGGCGCCCTCATTTTGCTTTTATTAATAACGCTGAATTTGAGACCAATTCGAAAAAAACGCTCAATACAGGCACTGAAGAACCATATTTACGTTTCTTTCAGACATATTCTGTACTACCTGCTGCCCGCGGCTCCGCCCGCGTGGAGTCAAATAACGTAGCCTATGTGTTAGTCCAGATCATAATCTATTTACGTGCCAAATTTCATTCAAATCCGTTCAGCCGTTTAAGCGTGAAAGAGCAACAAACATCCATATATACAAACTTTTACATTTATAATATTAGTAGGTAATTTATTATTTATGTATAATTAGTCATAATTTTGATTATTGTTGTAAGTGGCCACAATACAGGCCCACCACTCATACCCACACTCATACTACACAGGAGACACAGTGGTTCTCCTGTGTAGCCAGAATTAACAGCGGCGACCAACAAAAAGGCAATGAACAGTGAAGTTCACTGCCGTCCCGGGGGTTAAACTACAGCTGCCTTAGAATTCACAACGAATTTAATCAGAAGAAATTTGTATGAGTAGGAAGTTTTGGAATTGACTTCCCCTCTTGGCAAAGTGAGAGACAGCAGTATGACAAATAAGGCATTTAAAAACCTCAAAGAGATGGCTAGTCAAGTGAAGCTCAGCTGCCGTGCACCACGGTTTATTAAATATCTAACACTATTGGGACCTAAACTGTGAGTTGTTACCTTACACATCGATTCCAATAATATAGATTGCAGAACCACCTAAACGCCCTGTAATTCTCCCTTGTTGCCACCAAATCAGAATAATATACTACCCCGGATGTGACATGCAAGGAATTTAACATATCGTCCCGCTCCCGACGCCAGAGATCGCACTTCCAGACTCCCTCAGCATTTAGCCACAATAAGCAATAATTAAAAATTTGGTTACTTGTACATAGATAATAAATGCAAGTTATGTTTCAAAAAAACATAAATATGATTCTTCAGTGCCTGCATTGAGCGTTTTATGGAATTGGTCACAAATTCAGCCTTATTAATAAAATCTAAATGAGGGCGCCTCTTAGCTTTGTACGCCCTCTTTACCTTCACACCGTTCTTATAGTGATCGCTATAAGAGTAAAAATGACGCTGCAATTGAACACAACGACGAGTCATGTTAGACACTTGTCTAATATGACCCGTCTCGCTGTGTGTACAAACTTTATAAACTAAAAGTGAGATGTTTTTTTATACTACGTCGGGAGGCATACAAGCATACGGCCTTCCTGATGTAAAGCGGGTGCCGTAGCCTATTAATGCTTGCGATATATTAAGTATCACTCGCGCGATGCCTCCTCTGCTGCTTACACAGTAACTCCTAACTTTGGCTGCGATTTTCTGTGAGGTGGAGGTACTTCCCCAGATGAGCTACTTTGATGCGCCCTACCTCTCTTAAAACATCCAGATCAAGACAAACAGACATGTTCATGCACACAAATGTTTGCCTTGTGTGGGAATCGAACCCACGAACGTTAGTGTCAAAGTCGCGTCATTCACGACTGAGTCACCGAGCTCGTCAAAATATTAAGCGTTTTGTATAAGGTGGGCAAAACGCTTGTTTGCCGTTAGACGTTGTATAAAAAAATAAAACAGATGTAATACGTGAGTTTAATGTCACTAGACAGAAAAAAAATCAGATTACTTTGAGCCTAATAACAACTCCCTGGAGGGTTGTTGTGTTCTCGTGAGTGAGTGAGGTCATCAGTAAACTCCGGGGTTGCTGTATTGGTAGCAGAGGTGGCATCACACGAATATTGCAAGCGTTCATAGGCTACGGTAACCATTTTACCTCCTCCCGTTATAGTTACACTGACTGACTGTACTCCGCTAAATTTAACCGTAAAATACTTCCACACATAAACCGGTACGTTAAACATCATTAAGTTAGACCGGCAAACTGCACAATTCGCGGGAATCCCTGAATATCCCGGCGTTCCTGTTTGCCGGCAATCCGGGATTGTGGGCGCGCGGCGCGGAGACGACACACAGGGAAATGCATTTATCGAGCTAACCAACAGACGATGGACACACTGCCATCTAGGATATCGAACAAAACAGTAATTGTCTAACCCGAACAAAGCGCCCGTGTGCATCTACTTTTCCCACAGAACATATGAATTGCAGTACAGATGAATTGAGTATATCTTTAGTGCGTGTAATAATGTAGTCGATGCTTTCCAATTCGGCAAATGCTCGACGAAAGCGGATTTAAATTTCTATCCACCGTCAAACATTCGCGGAGTATAAGCTGGCATAGATATTTTAGAGAAATGTAATATGTTTATTTCATATATGTTTATAGAAATAAACATTTTAACGGGTACAAAAATCATGATTTATGCGATAATAGACCTACTATGACGTTATGTACTACTACTATAACTTCACGCCAAGCTACCTTGATCGCTTCTTTACATTCATAACTATTCTCATGCACACACACTCAGTCGGCTTGTAGGGCCCTTGACTTAACCTTCTGATAAAACACGGCCAATTAGTTATGGTACATAAGTCATGGCCCTTCCTCGGCTCCTTCTATTTTAGCGTTGTATAGCTATTTCGTAGTTATTTCTTCCTGTATTCTTTCTACATGTCCGAACCAATGGAGCATACATCTTCGTATTTTAATACCGACGCTCTCTTTCAGATCAACTATATTTCTAACATCATCATTGCGAACGCGGTATATACACGTTACACCACAATTTTCGCGCAGCAATTGCAATTTGACTGCGTTTATCTCAATTTCGTGCTCTCTCTGCCATGCCCACTTCTCGTTTCCATAAGTTAGCGTTATTGGGACTAGCACTGTTGTTTATGAAAAAGATGTGTCGCTTAGGGGGCTGATATTATATAGGGAGGATGAAACCGAATCTAAACTACCGCTAAGTAGACTTTAAGTAAGATGAGAAATCCGATAGTAAGGTGCATATATCAATTTACTTTAACTATATAATTCCATCGTTATGCCATTATCTACGTACTGTAATTAGATAAAAATATTTACACTATAATAATTAATTATAATATTCAACATAGAGGACGTAGGCATATGCCAATTACTATTTGAGGAGCTCAGTGGCGCAATGATTAATGATGCTTCGGAAGACTAAATTTGATGCGCGCAAAAGATTGTTACATGTGTACCAGTTTAAAATAGCAGACACAACACCATTTACCTTGTCAATGTTTTCACACCGGCGGACTATATTGAGACAATACAACTTGAAAGTTTTCGGAAGAAAACTTCGGTGGAATGCAACCGTTGCGGTTCCAGTGTGTGAGAGTGAACATCCCGCCGTCAGCGAGCGCTACGGTTATAAAAAGAAGCTGTCGGCATTATATCGAAGAACACGGCAATCCTTTGTACAACCGGTAGAACACAATGAGAGGTAAAATCTCATCTAAAACTTAAGGGCTTAATACCTACTATCTTTAAGCTTAGGATCGCCGACAATTCTAATAGCTCGTCTCTGAACCGAATCACAAGGTCCTAGCTGGTATCCAGGTGCGCCCGCCCAAAGGTGACTACAGTACTCCATGTGC
The DNA here is from genome assembly GCA_947507595.1 of Pyralis farinalis. Taxonomy (NCBI): domain Eukaryota; kingdom Metazoa; phylum Arthropoda; class Insecta; order Lepidoptera; family Pyralidae; genus Pyralis; species Pyralis farinalis. The sequence goes on along the minus strand of OX382271.1, from coordinate 33,004,374 downwards.
GGTCTTGAGACTTATATATTATAAGTCTTTGTTCCGTACCGCAATTGCTCTGTCGATCACACCAATTTTCTTGGACGTCAGTTTGACCTTCTCCTCTAGGTCATTTCGGTATTGAACATCGCTGGAGAACCCGACACCGATAATCCCAATGCTTTTGGCAATGGTGTGTTTTGAAAATTGAGCAACCACAGCCAATGGAGTTTTCTTAGCGGTGGTCTTTATGGGGTTAAATTGGACTAAGTTCAGTCGCCCCCATTCAGATACTTTAGCTCGGACATGTTCATGTTCATGTTGGTGTCAAAGTAACGTTAACAATGCTACTGCGCCACCGAGCTCGTACTAATATATGAAGCGGAATAGTTTGCTTGATCATTTGATTGTTTATTTGAACGTGCTAATCTACTGAACTACCGGCCCGAGTTGAAAAATTCATTTTGCATTCGGTAGCCCAGTTCATAAGACTATTTAACATTACGATGCGATTGTATCATCATTAACATTACAAAGGTTTATCAATGGACTGTACTCAAATTTGGATTTTAAACAAAATAAAGGCACCAAGAATGTCGACTTTCTGATGGTTTTTAATTATTTATTAATAAATGATCAGATCTTTACCATAAAATATTGCCATATTTTATGGTAAAGATCTGATCATTTATGCCAATTTTGTACCAAATTTGTATTTCTTTTGGTAAATTTAATTTGGGTCTGTGTATTCTTTTGTGCACTATTTAATCTAACGATTTCTCTTCGAAGCGAGAGAATATTTTTTATACAATATCGTGAACTAAACAAGCGTACGACCCATCTGTTGGTTGGAGTGTTCTTGTGTTCCAGTGAGTTAGCGAGATCCTAAGGAGCTGCTGTATTAGTAGCAAAGGTAGTATCATGTGAGTGATAATTAGTGCATTATAAGCATTCACATGTTACGGTACCTTCCGACGCTGTATCTTTAGAAAATTGGTTAATTAAATAATAAATAAATAAATATTGTCGGACAAATTACACAGCGTCACCTAGCCCCAAAGTAATCGAAGCTTGTGTTATGGGTACTAGACAACTGATAAACATACGTAAATACATTTTTTTTTTGTAAATACATACTTTTATTATATATAGAAAATACCCAGACCAATACAAACAGACATGTTCATGCACACAAATGTTTGTACTGCGTGGGAATCGAACCCACGAGCGTTGGTGTCAAAGTAGCGTAACAGCGTGTTTCACCACTGCGCCACCGAGCTCGTCATTTATTCCTCCCATTTCTTACCACCGTTGAGATATTTAGGCGCTAAAACACAACGTTTTGTGAACGCGGGGTGCCTTCGCGTGCAGTCAAATTATTTATTGCTTTGTAAATGCAGTCATTACTCAAGTGATGATTCAGTAGCTTATTATACTTACAAGATTCAGTCTTTTATTATGTATCCAATATGACTCAGAACTAATTCTCACTTCTCAAGGACAAGATATGATAACGTCTCATGAACCTGTACAAGACTCACAGTAGGAAAAGGAAACAAGAACACAAATTAAAAAGAACTTAAGCAAATCGTACATTACAGCTTTCGGAAAAAGAAATCGAAAACGTCGCTTGAAACCATGCCTGTATGTCGCAACGCAACAAATGCCAGGAAAAAAATCGACGATGAACAGGGGGAAAAAAAATATTAACAGATATTTGGAATCTTGGCTCATATAGTTTTAGACTGGCATTTGTATTAAGAGTGATACAAAAGCCACTCTAAGTAACAATACATGAAAATAACACATCTAAAAGGCGTGTGGATGAGTCCGATAAATAAAGATATAAATAATTTACTTACGAGTATCATTTCGAAATAAATTCGTAATAAAAAAAGTTTACGATTATCAGTTTCAAATTGATTCAGAATGGAATTACTCCATTTTGTATTTTTTTTTAATTTAGACATTATTTATAACTTTGTAAAATCAATTGGCCATAAAAAGAAGTAGTTCCAGTGGTGCAATCGATCTAGATCGTACGATAGCGACCTCGGCGATGGAGTCGGTTCAATTCCCACACAGGGCGAACATGTGTGTGCATGGACATATCTGTTTATCTTGGAGCTTGAAAGATAGCGCGCATCAAAACGCGTAACATTGTCCTACAGAAGAAGGACTAACCCAGTATATAGTATAACACCCCTAAATGTAATTATATCTGTGTTGGATAAACTTTGCGGCCGTATGTATCTCGTAATCGCTTTTGAATTCAGCGATTTTAGGTTTGGGAAAATTTTTGCTCACTCAGCGTACAGCCGGGGCTCTTTGATGACTGCGATTCGTTTTATTTACTTACTTGTTAATGTTCACGGCTCCGCTCGCGCGGAGTTTAGTTTGAACCCTGAAATTTTTCGGAAAGAATCCGGAAATTAAGTTTCGGACGCTTTTTGAGTTTAAAAGCCATATTTACGCAACGACGTATCAAAAGGTAGACACGTTATACATCAACATTATTATATTTTAAAATAAAAGTAGTACTATATCTACGTACAGTTATTTATTATGACACTATGCTCTAACAAAGAGACAAATGATAGGGCATACCTGTCGTTAGAAAGAGATGAATATATATCTTAAGACATTTATGCTTTGTGGCGCAATACGTATAGAGGCGCCGCGAGAGCGTGGCCAACTGAATGCGAGTTGGGCAATTACCTTACTTTCGTATTGCCATTCTAGAGCGTGTACGACGTATCTATAACTATAAAAACATCTTAGTATTTACCCAGCAAACTTTCTATTTGTGTGCCAAAAAAGTGTACACCCAAATTTTTTAACGTATTCATCTGGTGAATGTGAAATAATCCACTATATACCTACCTAAATATAAAAATGGGTTGTGATAGTCAGGTGAATAAAGAATCTGCCTATTGACCGACTGGTTCGAATTCATAATATAAATTCATGTTTTCAGATTTGTGTATATATTTGTTATAATCACTTGTTCGTTGGTGAAGGAAAAATCGTGAGGAAAGTTTTATGTTTCAAAAATTATATTTCGAATGATGTGTTGCCTAACCTTATTTTGGATCCTTTTTATTTTTAGTATGTACACGCGAATGATCTGCCCTATATGGTGCAGAAAATGGCGGATACAGTACTATTTGCTGATGATACATGTAGAAAGAATGCGGAACGAAGGAATGACGAAACAGATATACTATAGAGGTATGTAAGGATCGAGTCACGTGCCGCTCGGTTCTCTCTGCCTACCCGTAAGGGATTTAGCGTGAAGTTATAGATAGATAGATGTTAATTCCCGAAGCTTCCTCTTCTTCTTAGCGTTATTTTCTTCTTGGCAGGGTTCGCTACCTAAGCCTAAGGATTTAGCGACGAAACATTTTTTTACGTGGAGCGACTGTCAGACCATCAGACCACAACCCAAAGGGCAAAGCTCTTTTCTTAGGTTAGATCACACGCCTTTCGAAACATAATTTCTTGGACGTGCACGCTTCCTCATAATATGTTTCTTCAAGGCAAGTGGTACCTAATTACAAATATGTACATAGATCCGAAAACACGAATTTAGTGGTACATGCCAGGATTCCAACCAGGAACCAGCTGGTGGTCACTGGTCTGTTCTTTATCTACTGGGCTATCACTGCTGTGTTAATTCCTAAAGTGATTATAATAATAAATAAATATTGTCGGACAAATTACACAGCGCCATCTAGCCCCAAAGTAAGCGAAGCTTGTGTTATGGGTACTAGACAACTGATAAACATACGTAAATACATTTTTTTTTGTAAATACATACTTATTATACATAGAAAATACTCAGACCAAGACAAACAGACATGTACATGCACACAAATGTTTGTATTGTGTGGGAATCGAACCCACGAGCGTTTGTGTCAAAGTAGCGTAACAGCGCGTTTCACCACTGCGCCAGCGAGCTCGTCAAAATTAAATCATGGAATGAGAAAGATTGAAGTATATTGTAACGTTTTTACAGGTGCCTGTTCTCTCCAACGCAATTCAGAAACAATAATTACTCCTACATCTTTAATATCAGGACCGAGTCAAGTCGGGCTCGGTTCCGTCTGTCTACCCCGCAAGGCACTAGGCGTGTAGTTATATATAGATAGATCATTACGCGCTCCTAACGCTCCAACAGACAAGGCACTGACACATACATTGAAAACTGTTATCTAATTGGTTATTTGTAAGCTGTTGTTGTCTCCCTTTGTTTGTTAGCATATCTACCGTAGTTTTATATTGTGTGTCTCAGTGTACAAATAAAGCTTTTATCTATCTATCTATCTAATCCAAAAACGAACCATTGGTGCCGTGTCGTGACAACTTTTGGAACTAAAACAGACAATATATTTTCAGTTATAATCACAAGACGTACTTGTGCTGTAAGTCCTTGCTACTCGTTAAATATTAGTTTAACTATATGTACCATACCATCACATCAACCCTTACTCATCCCACTGCAGGGATACGGGTCTCCCTTCAACCGAAGGGGTTTAGAGTATACTCCACCACGCTGCTCAAATGCGGATTGGCGAAGTGTGTGTAACTATGTGTACTCTAAATATTTTCGATATGCGATTTCTTGACAGATTTAACTGCAAACTGCGATAAAGGTTTAATCTTTTAAGTACGGTACCCTAAAAATGAAGACTATATTGCCGTAGTCAGTAGTATCATTCGCACATTGCCACCCCTTCTGATAACACGGCAACTACTTGAGAGCTTACTGGTTACCTCATTCACTTGCAGGAACAAGAACACAGCAACCTTTATGGAGTTGTTATATCTTCTATATATATAAAAATGAATGGTTAAATAAATAAATATTGTCGGACAAATTACACAGCACCACTCAGCCCCAAAGTAAGCGAAGCTTGTGTTGTGGGTACTAGACAACTGATAAACATACGTAAATACATTTTTTTTTTCTAAATACATACTTATTACTCGTATATATAAAAAATGCCCAGACCAAGACAAACAAACATGTTCATGCACACAAATGTTTGTCCTATGTGGGAATCGAACCCACGAGCGTTGGTGACAAAGTAGCGTAACAGCGCATTTCACCACTGCACCACCGAGTTCAGGTTAGCCCAGCAGGTGATCCTGTGGAGTTTGGTAACGATTGGATCACCCGTGCGAAGCTGGATCGAGTAGCTAGTTATAATATATCATATAGGTATATGAATATGTATATTTTCGTGCGGGAATCATGTCGGTACATGAATTCGTCACATTTGGCAGGTCAATATTCACGTGATTGAGTTGATGGTTAAATAAAAGATGGTTTAATAGAAATTAATAATAAACCAACAAATCCTATGTCAGTTTAATTAACATAAGTGATATTATTATGTATTTATTTACGTGTACGGATAGATAAAACAAACCTCTATTCTAATTACAATCAACTTAGCAGCATATCATATTTTTTCAGTATATATTTTCATGGTTCACTATAACGCTTGAAAGAAAAAGAGATGTATACAAAATTTGATCCAAATCTTTACAGTCGATTCCGAGATAAACTGAATAAAATTTATATATATTAGAATAGCTCATTTAAAATAAGAAATTAAACTTGAATGCATAATAAGTAGGTAGACAACAAAACAGAAGCTACTTACTCATTCACATGAGTACACCGTACTTACGAGTTCCTAATCCAAATCACTTCCAGTTGCTGCCAACTTCACAAATTCTTCATATGACTGCGCACCTTTGCACAAATTAATGTTTCGTGTATTTAATCTTACTATGTAAAAATTCTCGGACTTCAAATGTCACATTATTTTCAGTTACTCTCATTAATGTTATCGATATCAATACTATTACTAGACTGGTATGTGTACTTAGATGATTGGCGTAGATTGATGGAAGTGAGGACAGACTTATTCTGCAAATGTAATACTCAATATTTTACAAATATAACAATTGCTTCTTCTTCTTAGTGTTAGATTCCTAATCCATTAGGATTTTTTTTATACTACGGGCATACGGCCCACCTGATGTAAAGCGGGTACCGTAGCCTATTAACGCTTGCGATATATTAAGTATCACTCGCGCGATGCCTCCTCTGCTGCTTACACAGCAACTCCTTGGGAGCTTACTGGTGACCTCACTTACACGCAGGAACACAACAATCCTCTTGGGAGTTGTTATTTGGCTGCGGTTTTCTGTGAGGTGGAGGTACTTCCTCAGACGGGCTGCTTTGATGCGCCCTACCTCTCTTTAAGGTATAGTTTATATTAGGATTAATGGGATCCTCCACCTAAGCCTAAGAATTTGGTGTAGATGCTGATTTCTACATGGAGCCACTGGCCTCAATCCTCCACATCCCACAAGGAAACCCAGACCTTTCTCAGGTTTAGTCGCATGTCTATCGAAATGTAATTTCTTGGACGTGCAAGTTTCATCACCATGTTTTCCTTCACCGCCGAGCAAGTGATAAGGAAAACAAATGACCTGGCCGATGGTGAGTACTTACCGTAGCCTATGGACATTTGTAATACCAGGGGCGTCACTATTGCGTTGCCTGGAAAAATCCCGACATGGAGCTCAGTCCGCCACTTTATAGTTCTCTGAAACCGCACAGTACGTGACCATTGCGACTTCAGCGTATGAGGATGAACTCCTATCCAACGGCGAGCTGTGCGATTGTAAACGAGGGTGTTGGAATGATATCGAACAATTCTTCAGAACTCAACCCATTGTACAATCGGTAGAACACGCAAAGGGAGGCAAAATCTCTTTTCAAGGGCTCAATACCGTGTATGAGTTTAGGATCATTCACGATCCTCACAGCTCGTCTTTGCACAAGGCCCTAGCTGGTATCTAGGTGCCCCGCTCAGAGGTGACTAGAGTACTCCACAGGCGGTCTAACTTGGGACTTACATAACAAAAGTCTTTGCCCCGAGCTGAAGTATCGTTTGGCTCTATTGAAAACACCAATCCGATAACATGAATTTAGTGGTACTCGCCTGGATTCGAACCGTAGACCAGTTGGACAATAAGTCAGTTTTTTAGCCACTGGGCTCTTAGTTCGCGGATCAACATCGCGTTACTTATCAGCTAATTAATTAAAAAGCCCTCTCCCTTCCGTCGTAGAACCACAGGTGGAGGCTTGCGATGTCATCATTCCACTGTTGAGGACTTATTTTCTCGTACTAAAAAGTTCTCTGTCGAACTAATAAAAAGTGGAACGCCTTGCCTGCACATGTGTTTCCTCCTTCCTACAACATGGGATCCTTCAAACGAAGCGTGAAGAAGCACCTTGCGGGCCAGCATGGTAGCGTCAACTGACAGGACACTGTAGTATTTTGTCAGTTGCCGCTGCAATTTGGGCTCCTCTTTTCGCTTACCAATAGGCAGAAAGGAGCCACTATGCTGAGCCAATAAAAAAAAAACGATAAATTGAAACGCTGAGATATTTAGTCGCTAAAACGCTGCGTTTTAGTGAGTAAGGCGTTTACGTGCGACCAAGAGGTTTATTGGTTCGTGGCCCTAGCTGTCTTACACTACTTATTTAGTTTTATTATTATTGGCCTGTGTATATATTCGTATAGCTATATGGACTAAGAAAATACTCATATTTAAGCGAAGTGGTTAGTAACTCTACCTTGACATCAACGCACGTGGGTTAATTTCTCATACAAGGACAAACATATATGCGCATGAACATGTTTGTTGCCTGGGTGTCTTGAAGAGATGTAGGGCGCATCAAAGCAGCCAGTGGAGAAGTACCTTCACCCCACAGGAAATCATAGCCAAGTAACAACTCTCTGGGGGATTTTTGTGTTCCTGCGAGTCAGTTAGATCACCAGGAGTTGCAGCAGAGGTGACATCACGCAAGTGATACTTAATGTATTACAAGCGTTCATAGGCTACGGTAACCGCTTTACATCAGGTGGACCGTATGCTTGTGTGCCTTTCGACATTGTAAAACACCGTCACCGCTTTACATCAAATTTGGTCTTTGTACCATATACGAGTAAATGAAGTCGTTATACGTGCATGTTATTTTGTTTGAGAATCACCCGACGAGCAAATAAAGTCCCCTTGTGTCATAACTTGGTCATGATTGCCCGTGAAATTGATCTCGCCCCCTCCCCCCTCGACCTCTGTACACACAAACAAACATTGCAACATGTCCTTTATTTATATGCAATTTGATCTGACCTGCTTTGTGTGCTTCCGCCACCAAATACCTTATTAGAACTAACTAGCGTTAGTAGATGCAACATGCCGTCGCTGCCATGGCTGCTCCGGTAGTACGGTAGTTGCTGCGGCCTCGTGTTTGCCCACCATCTGGAACAGTAACATGCACCCGCCACCGTCGCTGCCATGAGTGCCCTGCCGTGCAATTCTGTAAGAGCAAACATACTTACATCCTCGGAAACATCGGCTGTTACAGCCTTGAACACAAAATTGCAATTCTTTGGTGTCGCTTTTCATGGTTGTGCAACACTAGCGCCGCAAGGCTGCGTTTGGAATTGGTATTCTACAAGGCAAACAGCCTCGCGTACGCTTACAGCCTTATAGAATACCAAATAATTTAGCCGTGATCGCAGTAGACGATGTCAAAGCTGTGACATCTGTGATCACAGCGACGCACACAGCCATTACGAGTCGCTTAGAGAATTGCATGGTTGGTCGTCGCTGCGACATGTGTACCGCCTCTCCACGAGGCATCCTGAGGCGCTGTAGATAATAGTCGTTGCTTCAAGTAATATTTGGGCTTAAAGTATGAAATTGACGATTTGTACTGAAAAATTAAAACTCGTTTTTTTTTCTAAGATGTAACCATATTTATATACCAAACTATATACCATCATTATCTATACATTGCTGCCATCTAATCGGAAGTTTATTTATGCCTTTGCGATAGAACTCTTGGGATCTAGACAAACGGTGTGAAAGCATTTTGTACTGCTTCCTGGGAAGATTTTTTTTACTACGTAGAAAATTGTCCAAATCACAAAAAAAAGGTAGTCAGATGGAGCAAGGTTTGGCGAGTACGGAGGATGACGTATGGTTCTAACAGCAGCTGTGGTGTTACAACGGTTTCTAGTGCAGTGTGAGGTCTTGTGTTATCATGGAGCAATAACGGTGAACATCGATTCACGAGTCGGGGCTGTTTCACTGCCAGTTTCGCCATCATTGTTCGACGTTGGGCACAGTAAACATCTCATGTTATTGCTTGACCAGACCGGAGAAAGCTATAGTGAATAACTCCATGAAGAGACCACCAAGCAGTTACCATTACCTTTTTATTGGTAATCTTTGCTTTAGGGCATTGTTGCGGCGTTTGACCTGGTATCAACCATTGCATTTTTCGCTTACGGTTATCGTAATGAATCCTTTTTTAATCACATGTCACAATTCGATCCAACATTCCTTCATTTCTGTACCTATTCAACAAGATAACACAAGTTTCAACACGAGTTTCTTTTCTTCTTTTCGTTTGCAGATTAGTCAAACCGTGAGGCACCCAGTTTTCATAATTTTTTATCTTCTTGATTTGATGCAAATGAGTCAATGTTGTAGGTAAGGTAACGTTCAACCATGCCACTAATTCCTGGGTAGTTTGACTCAGATCGGCTTCCACTATCTCCTTCAATTCAACGTTATTCACCTGTGTGGGCGGTCTTCCACGTGGTTCGTTCTTCAAATTAGTTTTGGCATTTGATAACCCAAATCTAAATATATATATATATATATGCTGAATTATTTCCGTTCATGTCAGTCAGGTATTCTCAATTCTATAATTACCATAGAGAGCTTATTGGTGGGTGGGTAATTATAGAATTGAGAATACGTGACTGACACGAACGGAAATAATTCAGCATAAGCATATATATATTTTTAAAAACCAATTTTTTTTAAACAACGCCGGGAACTAAAATTATACCGCCTGATGTAAAGAGATGACCGTAACGCTTGCAATACATTAAGCAACACTCACGCGGTGCCACCCCTGCCGCAAATACAGCATCTCCTTAGGAGTTTACTGGTGACCTCAAACTTGGCATCATTATTGTTGTAATATGCTGCCATAATTTATTTCAATATATAATTGACAATTTAAAAAGAGATATTGGCAAGTTTCTTTCAGCATTTCTTCTTCGGCAATGGTCATTTCCTAAGAGTGTATTTAATTAAGAGAATTGAATGAGATGCAATAAGAATATATCTAAAACCAGCTTAGACCTTTCAACGAAAAGGTATAAGAAAACCAGCTGCAGCCCGCGTCTTCGCCCGCGCTCAGTCCGGTATCTTGCTTTTTCTTCAGCTTCTAAGGGTCGTATCGTGATTTTGAATAACTTATAACCTTCTTCAATTGTTCTATGAAATGCAAAAGCCAACATATATATATTCTTTTATAACCGCACTACTTGCCGACGCTGGAACCGCAATGGTTACGTACTGTGCGGTTCCAGAGAAGTTTTTTCCGAGAACTCTCAAGCTGTGGAATGAGCTCCTAGCCGAAGTTTTTCCAAGGAACTACAGCATGTATTTCTTCAATGAAATGCGCGAAGAGGTTTTTAAAGGGTCGGCAACGCATGAGTGGCTCCCCTGGTGTTGAAAATGCCCATAGGCTACGGTGACAGTTTACCATCAGGCAGGCCGTATGCTTGATTGCCACCTCAGTGGTATAATATATATAACATAAAACATGAAGAACTTAACACGAGATAGGTACTGCTCAGCATGGCTTGCTGCAGTGCTGCAGAGTTCCTCCATCGTGTCATCCGGATCTCGATTTCAAGCAGAATCTGGATTTCATGTACCTGCATAAAATCGAGGTCCAAGTAATCCTATGGAGACTAAACTCGTACAGTACAGGAGAACCAGGCTCACAAGGCCATGCCTAGTTCTCCAGCACTGTATGATTTGACACTAAATTTTTCAAGAAAATAAATGCTCAAGTTTGGAACAACTTTCCTCCACCATTTTCACTCTGAACTCATATAATCATGCGGTTATGGTTACCAGTAGGTATCTACCAGTAGTCTACCAGTAGTCTACCATCAGGTGGATGACTCACTCGGTTGCCTGCTAAACTTACCATTAAACAAATCGATGAGTAAACAAAATAATGCATAATTACTGTAAATACATGCGTTATCACTTGTGGTTTCCGGCCGATAAAAATTGTCATACAATACTTTGCAATATAAGTAATTTTGTACATTTCAGTTGTTTGTCTTTTCTGTTGTTAATTAAAGGATATTATCCTAATAGTTATATAATAATAGATTTTGAACGAATCATACCACGAATATTTTAAACGAAGTTATGAGGACAACTTGATAAATACCACATCAAAATCTTCTCGCCAGGTCTTATGCTGGGTAGGTAGAGACAATCGAGCACCACAAGGCGCGGTCCTTATCTTGGTTCTTAGCAACCAATTCTTTTCTCTCCCTGTCTGGACCCTCCCTGGTTCGTAGGGCTCCTGATCTTGTGATAAAACTCGACAACTTTTTTTTTATACAATGCCCACATGTAAAGCGGTTACCATAGTCTATGAATGCTTGTAATACATTAAGTGTCACTGGCGCGATACGCCCTCTGGTGCTGACACAAGGACTTCTTAGGAGCTTACTGGTGACCTCACTCACACGCAGGAGCACAACACCCCTCCAGGGAGTTGTTATTTATCTGCGGTTCTCTGTGAGGTGGAGGTACTTCCCCGTACATCCCGTGATGGGCTTTGACGGGCCCCACTTCTCTCTTAAAAATACACAGACACGGACAAACATAAATGTTGAAATTAAACTATTTTTAACGGAAGTATCGCGTGTTTTATTTATTTTGTTGAAACCTGACGTTTCGAACGCTTTGCAGCGTCCGTGGTCGCAGGAAAGACTAAGGTGGTATTTGTCTTACATTAGTTATTCAATTATTACATCTACCGACATGGATGGATTAATTATATATGTTCCGATTCACACAAAAATCGCTTAATTCGATTCCGTTAAAAATAGTTTAATTTCAATGTGTAACAATCGCGAAAACCTAAGACAATACTAAACATAAATGTTTGCCCTGTGTGGAAATCGAACCCACGAGCGATGGTTTCAAAGAAGCGTAACAACGCGTTTACCACTGCGCCACCGAACTCGTCAATGTAATACATTAAGGATCACTCGCGCCATGCGTCCTCTGCTGCTAATACAGCAACTTCTTAGTTACTGGTGACTTCACTCACACGTAGGAACACAACAACCCTCCAGGGAGTTGTTATTTGTATTGATGAAGTCCAGCCTCCCGAACAAGCCGGATTCCGAAAAGGCTTTAGCACCGTAGACCACATACATACTCTCCGTCAGATTATACAGAAGACTGAGGAGTATAATCTGCCCTTATGTCTGGCGTATGTGGACTACGCGAAAGCCCTTGATTCCGTTGAGATATATATGCGCGGTGCTATAATCTCTCCAGTGCTGCCGAATTGACTATCGGTACATTGAAGCGATGAAGTACTTGTACTACGATGTGTATCCGAGTACAGGACCAGAGTACGAAATCGATCTAAGTGCAAAAAGGTGTAAGACACGGCGATGTTATATTCCCGAAACTCTTCACCGCGGCATTGGAACAGGTCTTCAAGCTCTTGGGCTTGAAATGATACGGTATAAACATTAATGGCGAATACATCACTCACCTTCGATTTGCCGACGATATAGTTCTCACGGCGAAGTCGCTGGAGGCTATGCTTAATAGCGCTATGCTCAATGACCTCCATAGTGGTTCCAAGCAGGTAGGTCTTAAGATGAACATGGACAAGACTAAGATCATGTCGAATATCCTATTATATTACACCTATGCCGGTCACGGTTGGAAGCACTAAGCGCGAAGTTGTCGACGAATATGTCTACCTAGGGCAGGTTATTCAGTTAGGTAAATCCAACTTCAACTGAGATGTCAATAGATGGGTCCAATTCGGCTGGGCAGCGTTCGGGAACTACGACACTTCCTCTCGTCCAAAATACTTCAACGGCTGAAGAGAAAGGTCTTCGAACAGTGTGTGTTGCCAGTGATGACAAACGAAACTGAGGCGCTTCACTGCGGGCCGTATGGGCAAGCTCAAGGTCGCTCAGCGTGCTATGGAGAGAGCTATGCTCGTGGCTTCTCTGCGTGACAGAATCAGAAATGAGAATATCCGCAGTAGAACTAAAGTAACCGACATAGCTCATAGGATAAGCTGAAGTGGCAATGGGCCGGCCACGTAGTTCGTAGAAGCGACAACCGCTGGGGAAGAAAGGTTCTCGAATGGAGTGAGATGAATGAAAGAACTAGATGGCGCGACGACCTCAAGGGGTAGGAAGTCGATGGATGCAGGTGGCACAGGATTGATACGAATGGCACTCTAGATATGTTCGGCTGAGTTGTTGATGATGATACTGTTGTTGGACAGTGCTGTCTCCAGCTTCCTGATAAAAAATATTTCCATTTAAGCATTCTATTGTGGTATGTTTCACTCTCTTGTTGTTCCTTGTTTTTATTGTTTGATAGATTAGACATGATCTCCAAGTCTTGAAATTAGTTGTCTTATTAAGAAATTAACAATGATTTACCTACATATTGTTTTTGTCATTTTTATTCAATTTATTGTCATCTATTTTATGTTTAAAAACATGTGGTATTTATTGGTACCTACATGTGCAGCGTCTATACTGGCGGTGTGTCAACAATCAAAGGCAGAGTCTGAAAAACAGCGGTTCCGCTGAGGCTCTTACCTCTTTATCTGTACAATACGTCTATGTGAACGTAAGGGCTACTATATATTCGTGCACTGTGTAATAATGTCATTGGTCGCAGACAATGTGTTTGTACAGATGAATAAAATTTCTTTTATTTATTTATTTATTTATTATTTATACACATGGTTGTATACACAGTAGTTATATCAAGAAGATTTTTTTTTAATTTTTGTTTGTTTGTCTGTTTGTTTCATTGTACGTTAAAGAAGCGAATGAAGTGTGTAAGGACTCAAACCAATAAACTCACAAAAACGGTAACGCCTAACGTGATTTGGTTTCCATAAGTCATAAGTCTTCCATGGTGAAGACCGAGTTCTATGGCGCTCGGTTCTCTCTGCCTACCCTTCAAGGGGCTTGGCGTAAAGATATGAATTGGACGAGTTCGGTGGCGCAGTGGTGAAATGCGCTATTACGCTACTTTGACACCAACGCTCGTGGGTTCGATTCCCACACAGTACAAACATTTGTGTGCATAAACATATCTATTTGTCTTGGTCTCGGTGTTTTTAGGAGTGGTAGGACGCATCAAATCACCCTGTGTGCCGATCTACCTTCAACTCCAGAAAACCGCAGCAAAATAACAACTCCCTATAGTGTTGTTGTGTTCCTGCGTGTAAGTGAGGTCTCCAGTAAGATCCTAAGGAGTTGCTGTGTTAGCAGCAGAGGTGGCATCGCGCGTGTATAGGCTACGGTAACTGCTTTACATCAAGTGGATCGTATGTTTGTATGCCTCCCCACGTTGTATAAAAATAAAGATAGGTGTTTCAGTACTGGGCCTAAGCGAGACTAAACAAACAGCCAGTATTGTTTGTTTATTAAACTGGCATTCCCAGCAATCTTATTATAGGCATATGTGACGTATATATTGTTTGTTATTCAATTATCTTACGGAGAAGTCAGTGAGTCTAGCTAATTCGCCTTATCAGCTTCACCAAAATAATAATATTATGTTAAACAATCTCCGCTGAGTACTTAATTGTTCTGATTTTTATTACTGAATGGATAATATTATTGAAAACTATAACTAAAGTAAAAGAGGCAGAGGCATCAAAGCAGCCCTTCTGGGGAAGTACCTCAACCTCATAGAAAACCGCAGCAAAATAACAACTTCCTAGAGTATTGTTGTGTTCCTGCGTGGGATTGAGGTCTCGAGTAAGATCCTAAGGAGGCGCTGTGTTAGCAGCAGATGAGGCATCGCGCGTGTGATACTTAATGTATTACAAGCGTTCATAGGCTACGGTAACCGCTTTACATCAGGTGGGCCGTATGCTTGTATGCCTCCCGACGTTGTATAAACATAAAAAACTAAAATATCGAATTTAAAATTATTTGTATGTAGAATCTTCTTTTTTTTATTAGTATGAGTTTGCGCTTGGTCCCATCTCTGCTGATGGTAAGCGATATTGAGACTTACGATAAAGTGCGCTTGCCCAAAATGTGGCCATTCACCATTGACTTGAAGAGACCCTGGTTGTATTTCTCAGGTAAGACCAAATCGGGCAGAGCATACTTCTTACCGTTCGCATTATAAAAGAAGCAAATCGCTTCGTTCGAATGTATGGGATCTCAACGGTATAGGGGTGGAACCCGGGTGTTCGTCTTGTATTCTGATAGCGGAAGAGGGAAGACGGAAATAAGTGATGAAGCTCGTATGTACACTCCAAAGTGAATTCTGTAAAATACCGAAGAACAAGCCACCCTACGACGGTGTTCCACACTTTGAAATTTAGCCTTTTTAGGGTTCCGTACCCAAAGGGTAAAACGGAACCCTATTACTGAGGCTCCGCTGTCCGTCCGTCCGTCCGTCCGTCCGTCCGTCTGTCACCAGGCTGTATCTCTTGAACCGTGAAAGTTAGACAGTTGAAATTTTCACAGATGATGTATTTCTGTTGCGGCTATAACAACAAATACTAAAAAATAGAATAAAATAAATATTAAAGGGGGCTCCCATACAACAAACGTGATTATTTTTGCTGTTTTTATAGATAATGGTACGGAACCCTCCGTGCGCGAGTCCGACTCGCACTTGGCCGATTTTTTTTCAGTGTTTGTTCACTTATCAATCTCATAGCGCCCCGCTTAACAGAGTCGAGGGCAGCTAACATCAGTTAGCTTAGCAGATCCATCCCACAGATGGCTACAGTACTCCATGTAAGATCGAATTTGAGCTTGGTATAATTTGAGAAGCTGTTCCGATGTGAAGTACCGCCTCACCCTGTAGAGACTCCAAGTTTTTTAGCTGCAGTTGTTGCTCTCGCCCCAATGGAGCGACCGAAATCGAGTCTGGATGTTAAATCAAGGCCAAGCAGACCAATACTGTCGGTTAGTGGAATACATACACCCTGGAAAGTGGGCGTCAGATGAACGTTTCGCACTGAAAAGACACGCCTGGGTTTTGGACGCATTGAACTTGACCATGTTAGCTTCACCCCACTTCGATACGGCTTTCAAAGTCAGGATCATGCGCTCAACCAACCTCTATTTGAGATACTGAGTTGGATCGGAGATATATCTCTCTGCAACCGTGCTATCATCAGCATACCCAAATATACCGGGTATTCTTATTCTTCTATTTATCCCGTTTCCTAATCCATTAGGATTAGTGGGGTCCGCTACCTAAGCCTAAGGATTTGGCGAAGATACTGATTTTGACATGGAGCGACTGCCGTCAGACCTCCTCAACCCTTGTCTTAAGTCACACGTCTTACGAAATATTCTTTCTTGGATGCACGGGTTTCCTCTCGATGGTTCTCCTTCTCTGTCGAGAAAGTGGTAATTACAAATATGTAGGTAAATCCGAAAACATGAATTTAGTGGTACATGCTAGGATTCGAAACGATATCTGTGTGTAGATTTGTTAGTTATATATGTTTACGCTAAGAGACTGGCCATTATGTTTTTAATACTACCTCGCATTGTACACCTAAAGTGATTACTGAAGCCTTTGAACGCTTGCGTCACATTAAGTATCACTCGCGCGATGCCACTTCTGCTGCTAACATAGCTACTCCTTAAGGTGCGCTTACACGGGCGACTAAAATTGCTCAATTCCGGTCAATACTCGCGAAATATGACGTCATGACCACATCAAACAATTTAGGGCGATGGCAGCATCTAGCTAGTTGCTGGTGAGATACGGTATTTCTAAAAATTATAATACTTTTTATTTATACGATATTTCTAAAAAACTTCAAACCGATTGGATATTCAGCAACTCATATTCGTGACATTGAGAAATGTGGAATATACGGAGCAATTAGAAGTAATGTTCCCGAAACAATTGCCGCAATTTATTGTAATTGCTCTAGATTGCTCCACTTAATTGCTCCTTATTGATCCATTACAGTTGCCAAGCAATTATTGCCAAAAAAAATTCCCGTGTAAGAGCAACTTTATAAAAGTGTGTGTAAATTGACAATTTTGTGGGAGAAATAAAGATATTATTATATTATACTATATATAATTTCCTTACTAATAATAAATCACTAATTTCATTCAACAATCATTCATGGCAACAAATAACGTTTTGTAAGGTAAATTGAAAACCAAACATGTAGGTACTACGCATGCGTAATTCGACATGTGTAAAAATGTACTTATGTACAGAAAATACATAAACTACTAATGTTATATGCGTGTGTAAGTATAATTATAATTGGAATATAATAAATTGAGCAACAAAATATACTAACTGTTAATCTAAAATATTCCTTATTTTAAATGTAGATGTCAATAAAAAAAAAATATTTTAGATGAACACACTTAGTACATTTTGTATACACATCAGTCAGTTAGTATACACATTAGATTAATGATTTGATGTGCATTTCAGTATTTTAGGTTTAGGTAGGTTAGGTTAGGTTTAGTATGTCGTTCAATTAAATACAATCCATTTCAATGTACTATTATTATCGCTAAGTCAGAATGTATGACTCATTTCAAACGAACAGGGACTTTGTCTAACTGAGTCAGCTTTGGCAGTTCAAGTTAATTTGTTTTCTCGTTCATTATCTGTCACTTTTGTTTATAATAAATTGACATTAAGTGTATCGGCCAGTCTGTGATTATACACCAGCGTGACAACATACAGGATTTCGTGCATAACTTCATTTTAATCATTTTGTTATACTCCGTTATCAATATATAAGTACTTTGCAATATAAATTAGTTTAATTACACTAAATGAGTATATCAAATGTTTTGTTGATAACTTTGAGTTAGTTACGTTTGTGTTTTCACAAATTTTGAGCTATTACTTAATTACCGATTCATTTTCTATGTCAGAAATTAATTTCACTTATTTATTTCTTATGAATTAAAATGTGGTTTTAGTGAGGTTTGTATTTCACGAAATTTGAGCTGTTACTAATTTATCAATTTATTTCATGTCAAAAATGAATTTCATTTGTGAATTATGGGGTTAGTGAGGTAATAAAAAAGACACTTTAGTGAGGTAATTCTAAAAGTGGGTTTCGATATGTTTAAAAAAGTGTTCGTGTTTGTAGTGATTAAGTGTGTTTTTGGTGATTTCAACAATGACGTGTACCAGGAAAAAGTGACTTTCTATCCAGACGAGGAGGCTGGATATTTTGGCTTTTCAGTACTGTTGAGCCCTATGGGGTAAGCTTTCAATTCCATCGTCAGTATTCTTAAGCGTTTGCATTTATATTTTTAAGGTTCTGTACCTCAAAAGGACAAACGGGATCCTTATAGGATTAATTTGTATTCTGAAATTAATATCTAATGCTCAGGTCTTCCTACTTAGCAGAGAAAAATAACACTCTTTTAAGTAAATGCCTTTAAAAGATACGGCCGTTTACGGCTCCTTTAAGTCACATATTTTGACACTCGTAAGGGAACCAAAACCAATAGGTTATTTCGATTGCCATATAGCACAAGTAAAGGAAACAATCCGAAAACCGTAAATGGTGAAGTACATCACAAAAAAAAATTGTGCAAATATTTTTTTGGCATCGGGAATAGACAATATAAAAGCTGGTGTCATTGTTGTGAACACTCAGGAAGTGTTACAATATTTTGAAGAAATGTATGACTATGCCTCGGACGCTGGCAATGAAAGTGAGTCTGATGCTTACTCCACGTTGATGGCGTTCGACGAAGCCATAACTATGGATGAGACCGAATGGTCGACACGAAGCTTGAAAGATAGAATGTTAGCGGGAATTGAACTGATCAAATTAGGTCGTACTTACGTCCGGGATGCCTTCTGGTACTTAAGCAATCTATGC
Source organism: Pyralis farinalis (assembly GCA_947507595.1). Taxonomy (NCBI): domain Eukaryota; kingdom Metazoa; phylum Arthropoda; class Insecta; order Lepidoptera; family Pyralidae; genus Pyralis; species Pyralis farinalis. Next base: position 32,985,341 of record OX382271.1, on the reverse strand, counting down.
TTGAAAACTGGAAGGGTTCCAATGGGCTGGAGACGCGCAGTCATCGTGCCCTTGTATAAAGGCGAGGGATCACGCATGGACTGCACCAGCTATAGGGCCATCAGTTTGATCAGCTTAGCAGCAAAAATATATGGAACAATGGTAATTAAAAGGCCGCCGTGTGGCCTCGGAGTAAGGATAGGCGATCCTATCTCAACACAGACGGGAAGCACCGTCCCCTTATTTTAAAATACTTTAATTTAATAGCTTACTGCGGTTGTCAACCCGTCTGCCAGGCGTGGCTACTATGGAAAAAGCCCCCTCTAAAAACATGAGTACTACACAAAGACGGCCTCCAGTTACCGGCAGCCCCGCTGATCCTGGCTCCGGTAGCGGTCAGAGTATCGGCGGAGCAGGGGGTGCTAAGAATCCCCGGCTGCCGTGGCTACCACCACAACGGTTTGGCTCTGGCAACATACACCATGCGTACATTGAGGACCGATGAAAACATAGTGGAGCTGGAAGAGAAACTTAGGAACTTGCGTTGGCTATGAGAGAACTGTCCAAAGTCCGAAGACAGGGTGAGGACACGGTGCTCTTTACATCCGGCAACTTGCTACTGGAAGGGCGACCACCTGCCCCAAGGAGGTGTTGGGTTTATTACGAGTATTAAAACAATGTTTTAGTACATTGCCGACGAGGGGCTTACAGACGATCGAGGCTGTGTCGGCGAGGGCTGCATACCTTATACTCAGTATTACCAAACGGTATTTGCTAAAGGTCATACAGATCTACGTACCAATTTCGACACAGCACAATGATGAGGTGCTGGTTCGACGAAAAACGAGATAGACATCATCTTGACGACCAACCGGCATTTATCCAATGATGGCCCTGTGGTCAATAGGGTGAAAACGGGAAGCAATCACCGGATGGTAAGAGGCATCTTGATCCTTAACATAAAGCAGGAAAGGTCTCGCCTGGTGAAGTCTACGCTCTGTCCATCTCGTTCCCTGATCTAAAACTTTTAACTCGGAAGCTTTCAACTCGAACTTCATAATCATTTTCAGTGCCTAGATGATTGCATAATAGCGAAAGATATCAACAGCAAGGTCGCGGAAACTGTCCATGCAGTGGGAGCTCAGTTTCTAAAGCCTCGCACAAAAAGAACCCAAAAACTTTCAACTCACACGCAGAATCTCATGCAGGTTAGACGTGAAATGTGGTTGCAGTCTTCAGCTCACACGCTAGAGTATAGACAGCTAAACAGGCAGATCTCTAAATTCATACGGCGAGACATACGCCAATTTAATACAATTCGTATTAAAGAGGTGATATAGCGGAACCAAGGCTCCAAAATCTTCGCCAAAGATCTGTCGGTTGGGCAAAGTCAACATACAAAGCTGAAGACCAACACTGGCGCCATTTCTACGAAAACTGAGATTCTGAGTGAGATGGAGAAGTTCTATGGAAATCTGTACACACCGTCTTTACAACCGGGCAATAGTGCTAGTAACGACCCAAAAGCTAAACTAACTCGACATCATACTGAAGATATTCCGGAGTCTGTACGAGATTCGTATGGCTCTCAAACAGTTTAAAAATGGGAAAGCACCAGGTGAGGACGGAATTACGGTTGAGCTTCTGAAAGCGGGCGGTAAGCCGACTTGTGGACCTTCAGAGGCTATTCAATTCCATCATACTCTCCGGTGAAATACCGTAAGCGTGGAGCAGAAGCGTCGTCAAAAAGGGTGGGGTAAGACCCTTTTGAAGAACTATAGGCCGATATCGTTTCTAAGCCGCGTTTATGTACCATTTTTGAGAGTCATCACAAGCCGGTTCGCACGCAGACTTGATGAATAGGGGCCGTATGGGGAAGCTCAAGGTCGCCCAGCGTGCTGTGGAAAGAGCTATGCCTGGGGGTTCTCTGCATGATATAATCAGAAATGAGGATATCCGCAGTAGAACTAAGGTAACCGACATAGCCCATAGGATAAGCTAGCTGAAGTGGTTCGTAGGACCGCCAACGACTGTGAAGAAAGGTTCTCGAATGGCGTCCCTGTACTGGTACACACAGAGTGGGACGACCCTACCGCCCCCCCCCCCCCCCTTTTGAATTAATTTAAAAAAACGCTGAAATTCACTTTAAAAAAAACAATTTGTGACAGTTCAATTTCTCATTCAAGAAATACTTTTACTCCCATTACACCCTTTAAAAGGGCGAAATTTTTGAAAAAGCTGAAATATTTTTTTTTTTAAATTCTAATTTTTAAAACTTGAAACTTTGTACAAATACTCTCTGTATTCGTACAAAGTTTCAAGTCACTGACTTTAAATAATATTTCTGCTCCATACAAACTGTCAATCCCCTTTTCATCCCCTTAGGCGTTGAATTAAAAAAAAATCCTTTCTTATCTCTCGTGAGAATTACAAACGTAATGTCTTTGCAAAATTTCAGCTTTCTAGGTTCAAGGGTTTGGCCTCGGCGTTGATGAGTCAGTGAATTAGTCAGGAACTCCATTTATATACCTATTTTTTATATATTTATATGTATTTGACGAGCTCGGTGGCTCCGTCATGAATGACGCGACTTTGACACCAATGCTCGTAGGATCGATTCCCACACAAGGCAAACATTTGTGTGCTTGAACATGTCTGTTTGTCTTGGTCTGGATGTTTTAAGAGAGGTAGGGACCAGGGCGCATCAAAGAAGCCCGTCTGGGGAAGTATCCCCACGTCACTGATAACCGCAGCCAAATAACAACTCCCGATGTTCCTGCGTTCCTGCGTGTGAGTGAAGTCATCAGTAAGCTCCCAAGGAGTTGCTGTGTAAGCAACAGCGGAGGCATCGCGCGAGTGATACTTAGTATATCGCAAGCGTTAATAGGCTATGGTTCCCGCTTTAAATCAGGTGGGCCGTATGCTTGTATGCCTTCCGACGTAGTATAAAATAATATATAAAGATAATGGTGTTTGAAAGAGAAGAAACCAGAAGCAATGTAAGGATTACGGTTGATGTTGAAGTGTTGGAACAAGTGGATGAGATTGTATATCTTGGATGCGCTTGGAAGCAGGAATGGAAGGTACACCGCTGATGTGGAAAGACGTGTGGGTGCTGAGAATAGTGTGAATGAAGTGTTGGGAAAACTTCTTGGCAGTAAAAACTTGAGCCAGAACGCGCAGCTCGTTCGCGAGCGTCGTTCGAGTTCGCTATACACAATGCAGTGCTGATCCCAGCGCTTACTTATGGAAGCGAGAGCTGGGTATGGCACAGAGACCATGAAATTAGGATAAATGTGGTCGAAATGCGAGCGTTGCGCAAAATTTGTGGCGTAACGCTTCTAGACCGTATTCGCAATAATGATGTTAGAAACAGAGTTGGTCTGAAAGAGAGCGCCGGTATTAAAATAAGAAGAGGCATGCTCCGTTGGTTCTTACATATAGAATGTAAAAGTGGAAGGATATAGGAGCCGAGGCAGCCCAAGACTTGCCTACCATGATCAAATTAGTCGTGTTCTATAACCGGCGAGCGTGCATGAGAAGAGCTATGAATGCCAAAGAAGCGAGTGAGGTATGTAAGGATCGAGTCCCGTGGCGCTCGGCTCTCTCTGCCTACCCCGCAAGGGATTTGGCGTGAAGTTATAGATAGATTGATATGCACTATATATCCTGGAACAGTGGCGGCGCCAGATGAAACGTGAAACTCGGCGACATCAGACTTGCGAGGCACCTCTCATGTCTGATGTAAAGTGATAACGGTAGCCTATGAACGCTGGTAATACATTAAGTATCACTTCCTCGATGTTTAGGAGCTTACTGGTGACCTCACTCACACACAGGAACACAACAACCCTCCAGAGATTTTGTTATTTAAATTGTCGGACAATTGTCGGACAAATTACTCAGCACCATGTAGCCCCAAAGTAAGCGAAGCTTGTGTTATGGGTACTAGACAACTGATAAACATACGTAAATACATTTCTTTTTTGTAAATACATACTGATTATACATAGAAAATACCCAGGCAAACAGATATGTTCATGCACACAAATGTTTGTACTGTGTGGGAATCGAACCCACAAGCGTTGGTGTCAAAGTAGCGTAGCAACGCGTTTCACCACTGCGCCACCGAGCTCGTCAAATGCTTATACACCCTACCTCTCTTAAAAGCACCCAATACAAGGCAAACTTAATTATTATTCTGAGTCCCATTACGAGTGCAAAATGTTGGTCACCACATGGCTGAAACAACTAGATTATAGGTATACGGAATCACTGCTAGAGAGTGTGTCATAAGCTTGGGTATCTGTGCGTTAAACTGCATTGAATGTGCTCATTCATGCGCGTGTTTTTACTTTCTACCCGAATATATGGATGCATTATACCTATATTAATTATACTTCATGACTTTATATTTTGCCTTCAGTCTTTATTTGTACAAAGTTACATATCTACCTACATTTATATAAAAAAACCAGTGAGAATGCGCAAGCTTGCATTGCCAGAGGAACACCTGGCTCGTCAATTATATAACAATTCCAATTTTTTTTTTTTATTTATCGGTCATTTGACCATGTTCCTTAAGAGATAGGAACGGTGTTCCTAAACATTCCTATTCTACTTTTTTATGTTGAATCCGAATCTGAAGTCAAAATTATTATTATCGCACTTCATTTTCAGTTACAGATAAACCAATGAAAAAAGTTGTACAATCAAAAACTCACTGAGTCTGAAATTTCGACATACCATTTATTTATACAAGCAAAGGAATATAATTTTGAAATTTAACAGCACATTTCTAGCCTTAGAAATAACCGTTCAGTATGGAATATGCTTTGAGTACCTAACTTATTTACTTCGGAAGCAACTATGATAAATGTAATTCATATAACTGAGGACAATACCCCGCAGTAGAATTTACACCGTGATTCCGCTACCGCGTTGACTCATTTGATGATTGGCGGATCGCGTTGCGTAGGCCAATGACGTCCTTACATGTGTCTGTATGACGGTTCTCTGCCTTTTCGCTGAAAATTGTTCGGCCGATTATCACTTGCCAACTAACGTTTCGAAGAATTTTATTTAGCGAAGCCAACTTTTCGTATAATTTTATTTTATTTCCCAACCTCACAGCTGCCATTGCCAACTGTATGTTTGGTCTGCTTTTTATAACGACACTTTTCAAAATGCCAACGATTCGTTTCTGACACTTCGCCGGCCGCTGCCGCGGCACGCTCTCGCTTCGCTCGCTCGGATCGTGCGTTGTTTGTCATACTCTAACCTGACCTACTGAGATTTCTGTTGCTATACTTATTACAAAATTTTAATTTGTTTGAAAGATTTGACAAATGATAAATGCCCCATGCGTTTTGTGTCATTATAATCAGCTTAGCAATAATTCTACCAAATGAAACGTTGTCATATAAAAATTTGATAATCGTTAGTCGTCAAAGTGATAATCGGCCAAACAATTTTCGGCGAAAAGGTAGGATACCCCGTGTCACAAAAGTAAATCACTTGACGGCGCACGAAGACACCCGCGCTCTCAATACAGTTGTGTTTTAGCCTCTAATCTTAGCGATTTGAGGCTACTGACCAATGGGAGGATATTTTAACCAATAAGATGTTCAGGAACACCGTTCCTATATGAAATCTATATGTTTGTCTGTGTGTTTGTCTGTTGCTTTTTTCGAATATTCGAATTTTGACTTCAGATTCGGATTCAGCATAAAAAAGTAGAATAGGAATGTTCATGAACACCGTTCCTATCTCTTAAGGAACATGGTCAAAATGGCTGACAAAAAAAATAAAAAAAATTTAATTGTTGTATAATTGACGAGCCAGTAAGCATGCCATCATTCTTTCATCATCATCTTTGCTCCCCATCATGTTTAGAGTTCTGCCAACCTCAAGTCACGGTAACGACATTGCATACCTACGTGGTAGATCCTCCCAACTAGCGACCGAGGTTTCACCTTGTAGAAAGAAGGCCTCAGTCAGATATAAGCTATTGAATAGTTGCAGCGTTAGGAGAGCGGGATTGGCTCAGATAAAGAGGGAAGTAACCAATAGATAACTCACGAAATGATTTTACTTTGTGACTCTCACCGCTACGGGTTGGGGGTCAAATAAAACTCGCAACTCTTACTGGCCAGCTCACGGATCCAATATCTGTATTTAGAATGTATTCGAATTTTTTGTTCAGGAACACTGTATATGAAATCTATATGCTTGTCTGTGTGTGCGTTTGTCTCTGTGTGTGTCTGTACTTTTTTTTAGAATATTCGAATTTTGACTTCAGATTCGGATTCAGCATAAAAAGTAGAATAGGAATGTCTGATAAACCAACCTCCTATCTCTTAAGGAACATGGCCAAAATGGCCGCCAAATAAAAAAAAATAGGCCAAGTGCGAGTGGGACTCGCGCACGAAGGGTTCCGTACTATTATTATAATAAATCACGTTTGTTGTATGGGAGCCCCCTTAAATAATTATTTTATTCTATTTTTTAGTATTTGTTGTTATAGCGGCAACAGAAATACATCATCTGTGAAAATTTCAACTGTCTAACTATCACGGTTCATGAGATACAGCCTGGTGACAGACGGACGGACGGACGGACAGCGGAGCCTCAGTAATAGGGTTCCGTTTTACCCTTTGGGTACGGAACCCTAAAAAACCAGTTGAGAATGCGCAAGCTTGCATTGCCAGAGGAACACCTGGCTCGTCTATTATATAACAATTCAATTTTTTTTTTGTCGGACATTTTGACCATGTTCCTTAAGAGATAAGTGATAGACCTGTGGATAAGGAACCGGCCTATTGAACACTTGGTCCCCAGTTCGTATCCTGGCGGGTCATATACCACTAAATTCGTGTTTTGGGTACGGAACCCTAAAAATGGTAGGTTATATGTATACATACAAGGTAAAAACGACAATTCTCTTCACATACGTTAAAAACCATAAACGAACATACATATATAATTTACAATATTATATATTCGTAGAATTCAATGCGCACCAGGCGGCCATTCAATCAAACAAACAATGCATGCTGTTGTCACCACAGAGTGACTCACTTGTGTATGATAAAAGCTTTAATATTATGCAAAAGAGGGCATTGGATTTTTTTTCTTGTAACAGAGGCGGTAGTACATAAAAGGTTGGAAGCCTTTGGTCTAGCCAGGTATGGGCAACCTTTGACATGTTGTGGGCCAAGCTATAGCATGCGAATACGTTCGCGGGCCGCGTTTAAAAGTAATGCATATATATAAGTAAATTCCGTGAGTATATATAAGTAGTGTACTTAATTATTTTTTAATTGGGTTTTTTCAAAATGTCTCTCGTGCCGGGGGTTGCCCACATGTGGTTAGAGCCATGTTTCTCCATGATACTGTGAAACGAGAAACGTTGATTCCATTTCGGAATGTTCCTGTGCACGCCATATAATTAAATCGCAATTCAACCTTTTAAGAAAGGTAGGGCGCATCAAAGCAGCCCGTCTGGGGAAGTACCTCCACCTCACAGAAAACCGCAGCCAAATAATAACTCCCTAGAGGCCTATTGTGTCCATGCGTGTGAGTGAAGTCACCAGTAAGCTCCCAAGGAGTTGCTGTATAAGCAGCAGAGGAGGCATCGCGCGAGTGATACTTAATATATTACAAGCGTTAATAGGCTACGGTACCCGCTTTACATTAGGTGGGCCGTATGCTTGTATGCCTCCCGACGTTGTATAACATAAAAAACTAAAATATCGAATTTAAAATTATTTGTATGTAGAATCTTCTTTTTTTTATTAGTATGAGTTTGCGCTTGGTCCCATCTCTGCTGATGGTAAGCGATGTTGAGACTTACGATAAAGTGCGCTTGCCCAAAATGTGGCCATTCACCATTGACTTGAAGAGACCCTGGTTGTATTTCTCAGGTAAGACCAAAGCGGGCAGGGCATACTTCTTACCGTTCGCATTATAAAAGAAGCAAATCGCTTCGTTCGAACGTATGGAATCTCAACGGTATAGGGGTGGAGGTATGGTGGTGGTGGGTCGTATGCTTGTATGTCTGCCGACGTAGTATAAAAATAAACCGTATTCTTTATAATGAGTTACTAGTTATGTTAACGCCATGACCATTAGCAGGCTTTTTTTATATTATGTAAATAATATATTTGTATATTATGTAAAAGTTCGTATAGTCCAATGCAACCATACTCAACCATTTTTCCCTGGGCCACTACACCATAAAGTCAAAGTCAAAGTCAAAATCTTTTTATTCTGTAAAAATGGCTACATTTTTTTGGAATCGTCACAATTTTTTTCCCTACCGTGCAGTTCATGACTAGGTGAGCAATGATAAAAATACTGCCAAAAAACTCTGGCATCCCTCTTTTGGTATCCAAACAAATTTACATAATTTATTAATTACATTATAATTGGATCGACTCAATCCCAGGCATTTTTATCATTAATATAGTCAGATACTTTATAATATGCCCTGCTACACAATTTGGCTTTAATAGTAGTTTTAAATTTGTTTATTGACATTCTTATATTGCTGGGAAGTTTGTTATAGAACCGTATACATTGCCCCATAAAAGAATTACTTATTTTGTGGAGACGGCTTGCATGTAACACAAGATTATGCTTATATCTAGTATTTATGTTATGAGTATCACTCTTTTTACAAAATGAGTCTATGTTTTTATGGACATACAAAAGATTTTCATAGATATATTGCGATGCGACTGTAAGAATATTTATTTCTTTGAATTTTTCTCTAAGGCTCTCTCGGGGACCAAGTTTGTAGATAGCTCTTATGGCTCTCTTTTGCAATAAAAAGATGGTGTTAATGTCCGCGGAGTTACCCCAAAGAAGAATTCCGTATGACATAATACTATGAAAGTAGCTGAAATAAACTATTCTAGCCGTATCAACATCAGTGAGCCGTCTAATAGTTTTCACTGCATAGGCTGCAGAACTTAGTTTTCCTGATAATTTTTCAATTTGTGGGCCCCATTGTAGTTTGGAGTCAATTGTTATACCCAAGAACACAGTTGTCTCCACAGGGGCTAAATTATTTCCATTAACATGTACATTGGTAGTCACCTGTCTTACATTAGGTGTTGAGAACTTAATTACTTTAGTCTTTTTATCATTTAAAAGCAGATTATTAACATTAAACCAATGCATACTACACTACTATGCGATGTCGCCCGGCCGCGCCTGCCGGCTCGAGCTCAAGAATAAATAGTGTTGTGTGTATGCGCTATAAGAAGTAAGCATGACAGTGAGCGAATGAAATAATGAGTAAAGAAATGAAACGAAATTTTTTTAACGCTAATGGAAGGTATGCTTATTTGCGTTGTGACGTTTGTAAGGAACAACTTCTAACATTGGTTTCGTTTTATTTCAGATTACACATCGGGGCTCCGAAAGCTAGGTTCAGATCACTCGCTGATGTAAAGAAGAACACAGGCGTAGTGTTCTCGTGTCCTTTAGAAGGTGTTGGCGCAGTTCAGAATGTGTCCTGCAAGCCTGTCGACTTTCGAAGTTAGTTATTTCATATTTTTACTAGCTCCTGTCCGGAGTTCGTCTTCTCAAGTTTCGCTACCGAACCCCATATATTTTTGGCATATAAAGCTGCCTATGTACTAATCCAGAACGTATTTTACGTCTGTGCTAAACACAACCCAATTTACTGCTTGACGGCGCATAAAGGTTAGTGTTTTACTTGTCACTTGAGTCTAACAAAAATTTACACTTTTAATATAAGTATTTCGCAAACAGATCACTAACTCGGAAAATAATCTTCCCACACACTAAATGAGTTAAAAATTCACCCCCAGTTTAATAGGTCTGTTCTATCGCCCTTTTCGGGCGTCGGGTACATATTAGCACTATTCCACGAGCATGGAGCTTGCCCAGTACAGTACATAAGCTCATCAATTGATAATAGTTGGAGAGATTCAAAATTTAATAAAGTTGCCAGTAAATATCGCAAACCGAAATCGGTAAAAACTAAATTAAATTAAAAAAAATGTTGAATGTGCTTTATTTTATACATTTATGTGAACTCAAGGCTGAATTTCACGATTTTGGAAAGGTCTTTAACAGTCTGGTCGAATATTGGTAGAATGAGGTTCCTCGTGTCACTCATACCTCACAAGATTTAGCCTGATACAGATATGCCTATTAATAAATACTTGATTAAACATCAGCACATTAATAATCACTATTTACTCATCTTTAGATGTACTTAATTTAATTTTAGTTTCATTCTGTACCTTTTATTTAATTTTTTGATTATGTTTTTAGTTTTATTTCAGTTTTGTATAGTATTTCATGAGTATTTTATTTAAAAGTTTAATCATTGTTCATGTATAAATATATAACTTTTGTTTATAATCAACTAAATATTCCGAATTGTCGAGCTCGGTGGCGCAGTGGTGAAACGCGTTGTTACGCTACTTTGACACCAACGCTCGTGGGTTCGATTCCCACACAGTACAAACATTTGTGTGCATGAACATGTCTGTTTGTCTTGGTCTGGGTATTTTCTATGTATAATAAGTATGTATTTACAAAAAAAAAAAATGTATTTACGTATGTTTATCAGTTGTCTAGTACCTATAACACAAGCTTCGCTTACTTTGGGGCTAGATGGCGCTGTGTAATTTGTCCGACAATATTTATATTTATTATTTATTTATTTATTTATTATTTACAAACAATATTGAGCTCTACAGAAATATATTAAATGAGTAAATAATACAGGCATAACATTTTCGTGAATTTTATGCATTTTTTGTATTTTTTCAGATATTTATCTAATAAACGAAATGAAAGATGACATGTGGTTAGGAGCCACTCTCGGTGCAGTTAACAATGACGTTTTATTCGTAAGTGATTATTTTGTACAATTATACCTATTATTTCATAGGCTCCGTCGCAGCACGTGACGTACCCCGCCGTTTAACAAACAAGATGGCAGTGAGAGATAGCTCAAGGATATTTTATGAGAAGCGGTTCGACTGGAGCAATACCTCGGCTCCTACTTACGATAGACCGCAATGAGAGTGAGGTGACTCGTAAACTTCTAAGGAGTCACTGGTAGCCTCCTACCAATAGGACTCTGCGGCCGTGGGGAATGTCCTTGGCACCACAATGCTAAATGTGTACAGCACCTATGTTTCCACGTGACATCTCTGGCTCACACGTAGGGTAACCAAACTGACTGAGCCCAATACAGGCTGTATTTAGGCGAATGAATCCTAGAATTAATCACGTCTGAATGCACCCCTACGAAGGAGCCCTGTGGCTTCTGAGGACATCTGTGGTATTACAACTCCAAAATTCCCGCATGGTGTTCCAGAGCACACAGTGTGACAAACAATGAAACCTGGTACAACAACACTAATTTGCCTTTTGTTGTCAAATATTTAGTGTCCGAATATATCTATATACATATATGTTTGAATACATATACTCACCCTTACAAAAAACAAGTTAGTTTATAATTATCATAACATACATAAAGGGTAGAATTATTTGGACAAACAATTTCCTTATACTAGCTGCTGCCCGCGGCTCCGCCCGCGTGGAGTCAAATAACGTTGCCTATGTATTAATCTAGATCATGGTTTATCTACGTGCCAAATTTCATTCAAATCCGTTCAGCTATTTAAGCGTGAAAGAGCAACAAACATCCATCCATACATACAAACTCGCATTTATAATATTAGTAGGATAGGTATGCAATTATACCTATACAAAGTGCTCATATAGATCACTGCTCAGGTCCAATGACTGTTGGATATAATGTAGTACATGTCGCTTACCATGTAAATTATATTTTTTTGAAGGTGGCACTGCAATCATATACTTTATATGCTGTGTGGCCTCGGCGCGGCCGTGTAGGAAGAATAGGTCACCCCATCTCAACCCTAATCGTAAAAGGCGGCTAAGGGAAATATCCAGGCGACGGGTAGCAGTGTCCCCTGCGTACTTTAATAATTTACTGCGGTTGCCAACCCGCCTGCCAAGCGTGACAACTATGGCATAAGTCCCCTCAAAAATCGGAGTTGTAATTATTATAGACCTATCTATAACTTCACGCCATATCCCTTGCGGGGTAGGCAGAGAGAACCGATCGCCACGTGACTCGATCCTTCTCACATTCCACGTGCCTATGCAGCACTCGGCTCCTTTCGTCCTGTTGGAATTGGCGCTGCGTGGTGAGTGGCAGGCCTGCACTGTGTCTTAGATATATGAAACGTAACTCGCTATGAGAAAAAGAGAGAAAGAAAATGTATGCTAGCACCTCTCTCTCTTGCCTCTACAGTGTATACGAAACGTAACTCTCTCTATTTATATCTTCACTAACTTATATCTCCCTCTCCCGATCCCACTTTTCGTAACCTACCCGTCACGCATTCACTAGCTAGTTTACTACATTCCCAAGTCAAGCGTGCGTAAATAAGTTTTACTTAAAAAAAATTGACACAGACAAATTGACACAGCGAATCTTGGTGGGTACTTACCACTAAATTCGCATTTATGGATTTATGTACCTGCAATATTTGCAATTATCACTTGCACGGCGGCGAAGGAAGACATCGTGAGGGAACCCGCACGTCCCTGAAATTATATTTGGAAAGACCTATCATAAGAAATGTTTGACGTTCCTTGTGGTATGTGAAAGTCTAGACGGCAGTCGCTCCCTTTAAAAATCAGTATCTTCGCCAAATACTCGTACTTAGCCTTAGGTAGAGGACTCTGCCGATCCTAAGGGACTATGGAAACTTGAATAAAGAAGAAGAAAATTAAAATTAAGCACAAAAATGGAAATGATTTTTTGTACACTTTTAGACTTTTTGTTGAGTTAGTCATACATAGTTCAAGGCATAGATAACAGAAACAACGGGAGATGTGACATACTACGTGAGTTTACACCGGGACGGTTGTCGCCTAGTTTCACACTACCATAAAACACTCACACACTTAAATAAATAAAAGATATCATTCTACGGTTCTATGGTTCAAGGCTTACTTAATTTGTTATAATTCCAGATGTGCGCACCACGCTGGGCGAATCCTTACCGAGACATGCACCTTTTGGCGAATGGAGCGTGCTATATACAAACAAGGGGCAGGGAAATAGCACTCTTCCCACTTAGAGATAAAGGTGAGTTTCATTGCATAGTTATTTTCAGGAACACCGTTCCTATATGAAATCTTTGTTTGTCTGTGTGTGCGTTTTTTAGGGTTCCGTACCCAATGGGTAAAACGGAACCCTATTACTGAGGCTCCGCTGTCCGTCCGTCCGTCCGTCCGTCCGTCTGTCACCAGGCTGTATCTCTTGAACCGTGATAGTTAGACAGTTGAAAATTTCACAGATGATGTATTTCTGTTGCCGCTATAACAACAAATACTAAAAAATGGAATATAATAAATATTTAAGGGGGGTATGGGAATACAACAAACGTGATTTTTTTTGCTCATTTTTGCTTGATATTGATAAGGGCAAGAGGTAGACGCTTGAAATATTCACAGAATATTTAGTTATATATTCACTTTAAGAAAAATAATTAAATTAAAATAAAACAAATATTTAAGGGGGCCTCCCATACAACAAACGTGATTTTTTTTGCTGTTTTTTATAGATAATGGTACGGAACCCTTCGTGCGCGAGTCCGACTCGCACTTGGCCGATTTTTTCGAATATTCGAGCGTGCATGAGGAGAGTTATGAATGCTAAAGAAGCGAATGATGTGGGTAAGGACCGCATCTTATTGCACCCGTATCTCTCTGCCTACCCCGCAAGGGATTTGGCGTGAAGTTATATATATGGTTTATATTAGTGCTGCTATGTAAATTGACTTTCTATCATCTGTTTGTTACTGGTAGTTTAAAACAGTGACTGCATTTTATAATTTAAATTACAATTATGTATTCAGTTATTTTCAGGAACACCGTTCCTATATGAAATCTGTTTGTGTGTACGTTTGTCTGTGCATTTTTTCGAATATTGACTTCAGATTCGGATTCAGCATAAAAAAGTAGAATAGGAATGTTCAGGAACACCGTTCCTATCTCTTAAGGAACATGGTCAAAATTGCCGACAAATTTTGAATTGTTATTTATAATTGACCTGGCTCAGGTGTTCCTCTGGCAATGCAAGCTTGCGCATTCTCAACTAGTTCTTAATTTGTATTCCTTTACTACAGTTTCTTTTCATTATTCAAAGTCGCCGAGGTTATTAATAGTGTCATATGAGTAATGAAAACATACACTATTTTATTTATACTCAAAATAAAGTATCAACATTTTTATATACAACGTCGAGAGGCAAACAAGTATACGCGACCGGATGTGGAGCGATTATCGCTAACGCTTGCAATACAGTTCCGGCTGCTAACAGAACAACTGTTCTGTACCTTCCTGATAACCTTAGTCAATCGCCGGTATATAATAACGCTTCAGGTGGTTGTTATTTGGCTGTGCTGTGCCAAATAAAAACTTCCTAGAGGGTTGTTGTTTTCTTGTGTGTGAGTGAGGTCACCAGTAAACTCAGTGGCGGCGCTAGACGAAACGTGGACGTCGGCGACATCAGATCTGCGAGGCCCCCCTCATTTTCGAGACAGAAAGAAAATATTAAATTAAATGAGCTGAATTGTACACAACTAATAACTACAGCCACATTTTATTTTACAAGTATTAATGCTAATCAAATAATGACAAAAATTACAAAAAAACCTTTTTTGCGAAGCCCTCGCAGGCGCGAGGCCGTAGGCGGTCGCCCACGTCGCCTACGCCTAGCGCCGCCACTGAGTAAACTCCTAAGGAGTTGCTGTGTAAGCAGCAGAGGAGGCATCGCACGAGCGATACTTAATATATTACAAGCGTCAATAGGCAATAGTACACACTCGAATAATTTAAATAATAATCAGTTGTTTGTAATTCATAAGTAACCGTCCTTAATGGACTATCTTACTATATACTAAATGAGATTACTGGGTTAGTATACTCGTAGCACTGTGGTAAGCTTAGTAATAGTAATGTGATACTTCTTTTTCCTAGCGTTATCCCGTTTCCTAATCCATTGGGATTGGCGGGGTCCGCTACCTGAGCCTAATTCGGCGGATAAGCGGATTCGCCGAAGATATTAATTTTCACATGGTACGACTGCCATCAGACTGCCACAAGGTTTCCCAGAGGGAAAACCAGACCTTTTTGGTTTTTTATCCCACTAAGGTGACAACAAAGTATACGGCCTGCCTGATGGTAAGCAGTTACCGTAGCCTATGGACATTCGCAACACCAGGGGTGTCGCTCTTGCGTTGCCGACTCTAAAGATCACGCGTCTTTCGAAATGTAATTTCTTGGATGTGCGTGTCTCCTCACGATGTTTTCCTTCATCGCCGGGCAAGTGATAATTACAAATATGTACATAAATACAAAAACACGAATTTAGTGGTACATGCCAGGACTAGAACCGGGGACCTGTTGCTCAGTAGGCCGGTTTCTTATCCACTGGGCAATCACAGCTCGTCATTAAGAACTGATAGCCCAGTGGATCAAGAACCAAGCTATTGACCAACAGTAGGGTGACTCTTGGCGCATATTTCAATGGCAATCTAAATTCCGATGTCAAAGTTTTCATGTGCGTCCAATAAATTATATCTCGAAAGACTTTAGACCTCACCTAAGAAAGGTCTGGTTATCCCTTCAGAGGAACCCAACCCAGGTTGTGGAGGTCAGTCTGCAGCCGCTCCATGTAAAAATCAGTATCTTCGTGATACTTAGCGGTAAGGGTAGCGTACCCCACCAATCATAATGGATTATGAAACGTAGGAAGAAGTAGAACTTAAATAGTCATATTTTTATACTACGACGGATAACAAACAAGCATACGGCCCGCCTGGTGTAAAGCGTACCGTAGCCTATGGACGCTAGCGACAAAAAATTTGCCACCCCCGCTATCAAGACTGCAACTCCTCATCTTCTGGCGACCTAACTCACTCGCAGGAACACAAGAACCCTTCAGGCAGTTGTTATTTGGCTGCCGTCTTCTGTGAGGTGGAGGTACTTCTCCTGTTGGGCTAACCTCGTGCCCTATTCTCTTTCGCCAGAGCCTCGTCTGTTTAAAAGTAGGGTGCACCACGTGCAGGTGAGGTTGCCTTTGGCTCTAACGGTGATATTAAGCTAGTGACACACCAAAGAGTTTGTGAAGGTAATATACAAATCGAGTATTTTTTGAGTGAGTCCTTTGTACGTGAGGGACAAGCAGAATACAAGTAAGTCATGGCCTAAATTGCTTGTGACAAATTTTATTTTAAATAGATTACAAGGGTATCAGTGTCAGGGTGGTCTAATCGGAATGTACAATAAAGGTGCTTTTAGATGGTGCATATTAACTACGTATGCATGTGGAGGAACAAATGTCTTTAAATAATTTATAGATTCAGGCATTATTGTGCGAAAGTCAAATTTACATGCAATTTGATCAAATCAAATCCTGCTTTGTGTGGCGGAACCACACAAAGCAGGTCAAAATACAGAAATCACAGGGTGCTACCCTGTGATTTCTGTATTTTCCCCAAAATCAAAGATTTGATGAGAGGTTTCACTTTTACCAACTCCGAAGAGGCAAACATGCCTTCAGATCTGTGGTCCTCCTGTTTTAAAAAATGGTTCGATCGCATGAAAAAAATTTTAAAATGTAAAGGAGAGTATTTTGAAAAGCAATAAACATAATATTTTGGTTATAACATGTTGTTTTTTTAAATTACGTAAAACTTATAGTGTGACCTACGTACGTTCAAAATTTCGTTCCATACATAAATCTAAAATTGACTTACCTGCTTCATTCATTCTCTTATCTTCATACGGACCAAGAACAACTTCATAGCTGTTTTGTTTGATCCCAACCCATCCATTCAAATCTCCACACATAATTACTCTGTCAATTCCTACTAAATCCAGAACATCTCTCACAGACTCCCAAAACTTCTCTAGTTCTTGAGCACACGCTGAGCTTACGAGAGCGTGTGATCCAACTAGAAATACTCGCATGATGCCCAGTTTTATTCGAACCCAGAGAGTCTAAAGAGTCAGAAGATAAAATATATAATAAATAGCCCTCAGAGTGTCGAAACATGTTAATAATTATGTCAATTGACAGCAACTGCCCATCTATAGAAGACTTGAAGTGAAGACATTAAGCCCGGTACAAATGTAGCTATAATATGTCGTAAGTTAACATGCTGTCCCACTCTAAATATATGAAACAAGATGAATCTGTATTTTTCTAGTTTCAACATGTTCCATACAGAGTAAGACAACATGATGTGCTTGGCGGCACAGTGGCTAGTAACGCTACTTTCAAACCAATGCTCGTGAGTTCGATTCCCACACAAGATAAACATATGTGTGCATATTTGTATACCTTTGTACACAAATATGCACACATATGTTTGTTTGTTTGGTTTGGGTATTTATTGACTTCAACCTCGATTACCAGCTCAGTGGCGCATTTGTGTGCATGAATATGTCTGTTTGTCTTGGTCTTAGTCTGGACAGGTAGGGCGCATCAAAACAGCCCTGCTGGGGAAGTACCTCCACCTCACAGAAAACCATAGCCAAATAACACCTCCCTGGAGGGTTGTTGTATTACTGCGGTGAGTGAGGTCGCCAGTAAGCTCCTAAGGAGTAGCTATGTTAGTAGCAGAGATGGTATCGTGCGAGTGGTACTTTATGTATTGCAAGCATTCATAGACTGAGGTTACTACTTAACATCACGTGGGTCGTATGCTTGTATGCCTCCAGACGTTGTATATTAAAAAAAACATGTTATCTTACGATGTATTATAGCGACGTTTGTGCCGGGACTTAATTCTTGCGAAAGTAGGAGAATTACGCTAGTATATTTCATTGACAGCAAATCAAGCCATGAGGACCCGAGGCGACAGGAAAGAGTATGGTGAATACGGAGCACACTTGAATTTCTACGCTTATGGACAAGCTGGCATGGCTTTGACAGTGACAGATGATAACCACGTCATTTTGGGAGCTCCTGGCATCTTGCATTGGACTGGCAAGTATACATTCAGTTAATAGATTCAGGCGTTATTTTGCAAAAGTGAAATTTACAGGCAATTTGATCAAATAAAGTACTCTGTATGCTTCCGCTACCCATTAGTTCACAACTAGCGCCGGCCGGCACCTGGCTACTACCGTTAGCGGATGCATGCAGCCGCTGCCATGGTTGCTCCGGTCGCCTCTGCCTCGGCTGCGGTCGTCTCTACGAATGTCCGCCATCTGAAACATGAACCACTAGCACCCGTCGCCATTGCTGTTCGTTGTTGCTGTTGGAGACGACCGGATCAGCCAGGGTATGAGTCGGTTAACAATAGTGGGCGGATGCCGATCGGCGCTAGTTCGCATGAACCAATCGGTAGCGGAAGCACATGTAGATCAAATGCATGCAAGTATATATTTAAGTACATAAACAGTTAAGTTGAGAGCTCTTTGGCATCATTGCGCGTATCATTTTAACCGAATACGTAGGTTAAGAAAAGCTGACTGCATGTGCCTGTCTATGAATGTGTTTATGCAATTCGAGTTTCACCGTACTTCGGAGGGCACATTAAGGCGACACATCGAAAAATTAGACCAACTTTCATCGAATAGTATAGGCTAATGACTAAACTGACGGATCTAAGATTTTAATATAAATAACTTCATTTCTTTATCTTGAATTTGCTTGCTCAAATACGCGATTGTGTAAAATTGATTCGATAATAATTACTTTCGAAAACACCTCCTGAAATTCATTATTTTTGAAATTACAACGAAGTTGTTCTGTTTATACGCTTCAAAATTACTTAAATCTATTAGTAATATCTATGTTTATAATATGCTTGCTGCATATTTTGATAAGTGAAACATGAAATTTTTTAAAAATATTTTAAGTTTCTGACAATTTCTAAGCGATCACATTCGTCTTGGGTGCTACGTGTTTTCGACCTTATTGTGCGGTAATGAGGATTATAAACGCGTTGACTAACTACATCCAGCCAGTCCGGCTGCAGCCCGCTTCGAGGTGAGACCTATGTCGACTGTCTGCTCGAGCTCGCTCCATTTACATCGCGACACCGAAGTTTTTATAATTAATAGTTGTAAATATTCAATATTATAGTATTTAGCGTAAGTGTATTATTATTAGATATAAGTAGTAAATAATATTATAGGTTTATATATATTTATTATACTGTTGTAATAATGGGGAACACTAAAAAGAAAATATATAGAATAAAAATACAAAGAAAATGTTCGTAGAATGGGGGAGGCGAACAAGACAAGGTATTTATTTTTTTTAATTATTATATTCATTAAACATATTATAATAACATTGTGTAGACATATTTCTAGTTTTTAGAACAGTTCCTAGGTATGGTTGGCCCAAGCTATTTAATTCCTCTTCAAACTTTTTTTTAATTTTGATTACTTAATAACTCTATATAAAACTGCATTAATTAAATAAGAGTTATTTTTTGCAGGAATAAACAGTAACATTTGATAATTGGTATACATTATCCACAGGCTGACCGCGTACCTATATAGGACGTCAAACTCCTATTATGTTCATTATAATCTGACCGAACTCCGACTTAGAAGTTGTACGTCGGTGGAGGTCAGGTTACGTTGGAAATTTATACCAATAAGGTTCGCGTTCTCAGCACATAGCAACCAGTGGAGACTCTTTATTTCTTTGTATTAAAATAAAAACTTATAAAATAGAATATTTTTGCTGTTTTGTTTTTTAGGAGAAACTTACTAAATAAACATATTCCACTAGAAGAATCACTACTCGATTTATATGCTACTTTAACGTAAGTGTCATACGGGACGACAAACTCATAGTAACCATTATAAGCTCACCGAACTCCGACTTAGACATTGTACGTAGGTGAAGGTTAGTTTACGTTGGAAATTTATCCAATCAGAAGATAGAAAACCAGTGGAGGTTTTTTTTTTTTGTATTAAAATAATTACTAGTAAAATAGTATATTTTGATAGTTTTTAAAAAAACTCGGTATGTTTCATGTTAAAGAAGCGAGCGAGGTATGTAAGTACCGAGTCATGTGGCGCTCACGAGGGATTTAGCGTGAAGATATAGATAGATAGTATACTTATACCCATGGTACTCGTGAAAACAAATAATATTTACTATGAACCAACACTGAAAACACAAAAAAATCATCTATTCTATACATTGTGGTTAGTATTGAACTATTGTACGGATTAGATTTATTTTGCAACATCAGAGATGGTCCTGGTTCTTTCTTCTTGAGAGTTTAATAAATAACAAGGAAACGTACAACAATACAAAACACAGAGTATACATAAGTAAAATACAATAAATGTCATTATACTGAAGTTAAAGTTATGAAACAGCAAGAAAATCATTTGTCACATGTTTTTTTTTAAATATGAATAGATTATAAAATCTATTTGTATATATGTATATTAGGGTGTCCCTTATTTTTCAAAGTTTTTATTTTCTAACGCATATGTCTTAGTTTTGTTCATTTGCTTTTAAAACACTCGGAAATTAATTTTTAACTTATTTGGATTACGATAATCCGTGCCGAATTACATCGAAACATGTTCATACAAGTTGCGCGGCAGTGCCGCACGTACTCGCGGTATTCATTTGTTCAAATTCAAAGTCAAAATCTTTTTATTCCGTAAAAATGGCTACATTTGTTTGGAATCGTCACATTTTTTTTTCCCTACCGTGCAGTTTATGACTAGGTGAGCACTGATAAAAATACTGCCAAAAAACTCAGGCATCCCTCTTTTGGTATCCAAACAAATTTACATATTTTGTTAATTACATTATAATTGGATCGACTCACTCCCAGGCATTTTTATCATTAATATAGTCAGATACTTTATAATATGCCCTGCTACACAATTTGGCTTTAATAGTAGTTTTAAATTTGTTTATTGACAAATCTCTTATATTGCTGGGAAGTTTGTTATAGAACCGTATACATTGCCCCATAAAATAATTACTTGTTTTGTGGAGACGGCTTGCATATAACACAAGATTATGCTTATATCTAGTATTTATGCTATGAATATCACTCTTTTTACAAAATGAGTCTATGTTTTTATGGACATACAAAAGATTTTCATAGATATATTGCGATGCGACTGTTAAAATATTTATTTCTTTGAATTTTTCTCTAAGGCTCTCACGGGGACCAAGTTTGTAGATAGCTCTTATGGCTCTCTTTTGCAATAAAAAGATGGTGTTAATATCCGCGGAGTTACCCCAAAGAAGAATTCCATGTGACATAATACTATGAAAGTAGCTGAAATAAACTATTCTAGCCGTATCAATATCAGTGAGCCGTCTAATAGTTTTCACTGCATAAGCTGCAGAACTTAGTTTTCCTGATAATTTTTCAATTTGTGGGCCCCTTTGTAGTCTGGAGTCAATTGTTATACCCAAGAACACAGTTGTCTCCACAGAGGCTAAATTAGTTCCATTAACATGTACATTGGTAGCCACCTGCCTTACATTAGGTGTTGAGAACTTAATTACTTTAGTCTTTTTATCATTTAAAAGCAGATTATTAACACTAAACCAATGAATAACTTTAGAGAGAGCATCGTTAACTTCGTCATAATTACCTAACCGTCTATTAATTTTGAATGTCAGTTATTCTCGTGATTAATACGTAATGTTTTAACTTTTATAAGATGGCAGTGGAATTGAGAAGCAATAAATCAAGTATTTTCTTAGTTGGAGACGTAAATTATCAAATAATAGGCGCAAAATTACCGTCTAACCGTCAAGTTCTTCCTGTACTTTTTTATAAAATTCGCGAAGTTAAATTGACTGTTAGTGAAAGCGCATACCTAGTCATTCGAGAGTGTATTATATTTAGGGAAAAAGCTAGGATCCCTACCAGAGCTATACCTAACTGTGTAAAATAACTTGTGAATCTTCACCAGGAGGGAGTTGCAAAAAAATTCCAATTTTCTATTTCAATTTCAATCTAATTCAATCTGATAATTTTATTTCTCTTATTTATTCGAAATAAAAAAATCCTGTGTTTACTCGGCGCTATCAGCCATTATGACACTCGAACATCTATAACTTCAAGCCAAATCCCTTGCGGGGTAGGCAGAGAGAGCCGAGCGCCACGTGACTCGATCCTTACATATCTCACTCGCTTCTTTAACATTCATTGCTCTTCTCATGCACGCACGCCGGTTTCTAGGGCTCCTGACATCACCTTCTGATAGAACATGACCAATTTGGTCATGGTAGGTAAGTCTTGGCCTTCCCCGGCTCCTACATCCTTCCACTTTTGCATTGTATATCTGCTTCGTCATTCTTTCATCTTGCATTCTTTCTACATGCCCGAACCATCGGAGCATGCCTCTTCTTATTTTAACACCGACGCTCTCTTTCAGACCAACTCTATTTCTAACATCATCATTACGAATACGGTCTACAAGCCTTACGCCACAAATTTTGCGCAGCGCTCGCATTTCAACCGCGTTTATTCTACTTTCATGCTCTTTCTGCCATACCCAACTCTCGCTTCCATAAGTTAGCGTTGGGACCAACACTGCATTGTGTATAGCGAGTTGTGCCTTCTGGCTCAGGATTTTACTGCCAAGAAGTTTTCCCAACGCTCCATTCACACTATTCCCAGCACTCACTCGTCTTTCCACATCTGCGGTGTACCTTCCATCCCTGCTGAAAGCGCATCCAAGATATACAAACTCATCCACTTGTTCCAACACTTCATCATCAATCATAATCCTTACATTAGTTCTGGATTCTTCTCTTTCAAATACCATTATCTTTGTTTTCTTCGCATTCAGTAGTAAGCCTTTCTCCATACAGTCGTCTTTCATCGCTGTGACCAGTGTTTGCAGTTTAGATGGTGTATCTGCTAACTAAACATATGTGTCCGAATCAACAAATGGCCCGCTTTAGCCTCTCGATAAACAATGTTGTATTATGTAGCTGGTGTTTCATTCTTCTTAAGGGGGATACATGCCGTCCAGTGGCGCCTCAAGGAATAAAATATCGTATCTTAGCGTGGAAGATAAACATTATAAAGTCATGTGTTGCGTGTGTTACAAATACAATAACGTACTTTTAACCCAACCCAAAATTAAACCAACAATTGAAATGTTTTGCTTTCGTTGTTATAGGCATAATTGCCAAAAAACGGCCTCTTTTAGCACTTTTGCTTATAACAACGATAGTGGAATATTTTGAGTGTTGGTTTAATGACGTAAAAATACTTTACTATCTTCGTAATAAATGCAACATAAGATTTCATAATGTTTATCTTCTATGCTATAATATGTTTTTTTATTCAATGAGGGCGCCACTGGACGAGACCTAAGTAAGAACAACATAGATACCAAGACATGTTAACTTATAGAGATATAAACATAAAACGATGTCATTGATTTCTCTTTCAATAAACTTTTAAAAGTGAATACGTTTCTGTAGTTTTTTATTACTATTATTACTATTGTTTTCCGTCTAGCTTAAATAAATATGTTTGGTTCAGTATGTATAAAGCTAAATAATAATTAAATCAATAATTTTTATTAAATATTGATATTATAAATTTTATTTAAGTGTGACGCGACTCTGTAGCTTTTCTGTTCGTTTGCATTGACTATACGTTGACCCCAGGTTACCTATTAGGCGCTAATTTCAAATTTTACAAATCGAGCGTCGAGTGTCAATTGAGGGGCGCGGGGTGATTGGGCGGAGCCATTTTAAAGCTTCACGATCGAGGTGTCGCCTTAAGTCGCCGGTGTCGGCTGTTATCGATGGATGACAGTTTTGAAGCTAAGTTGAGCAGTGTGTTGGAGTATGCTCAAAACCTCTTCGGTTGAAGGGAGACTCGTGCTCCTACAGTGGGATGAGTAAGGGTCGGTGTAGAAGAGCTAAGTTCTGTTTTGACAAATGGCATTGTAAGACAGGTCCAGTGAGGTCAAACTAGTCTCTAAGGCTACCTCTGATGACGACAGGTCCCGGGAGATCGGTGGTTTTGTGAATACACTACAATTTTGTGATATAATTTCTAACTTATAGTATTATTCGCATTGAATTTGCGCATAATGTTGCAGGAATGAGATGGTCGAGTGGTTAGCTTCGGCTAATTTAACACCAATGCTCGTGGGTTCGATTCTCACACAAGATAAACATATGTGTGCATGAACATATTTGTACATCTTGGTTTGGTACTGTAGTGTTATATTATCTTTGGTTTGGATAGTTAAATCAAGCTTGATGACGAGCTCGGTGGTGCAGTGGTTAATAACGCTATTTTAATATCAACGCTCGTGGGTTCGATTCCCACATTTACAACATTTGTGTGCAGGAACATGTCTTTCTCTGGGTGTTTTTAATAGAAGCAGGGCGCATCAAGGAAGTCCATCATGAAAAGTACCTCCACCTTTATTAAAATCTGCGTCAGGTTTTAATGTATTTGTAAATATGATTGTATATCTTACAATATATTTAATATGCCAAACCCGACCTGTATTAGTTTTTTTTTGTACAATATGATTTTTCTCTTTTAGGAGGAATCATAGACTATCAGAGCCGAGTAGGAAATATGGGCATGAGGAAACAACAGATTACAAATCCTTATTACACCTACGATTTGGGACCTGATGACTATTTTGGTAAGTACTCGATATTGTAAAAAGTTGGTTAGAAAGAAGAAGAAGGAAATCATTTCGTTGTCCACACCGCAACACTGCACAACTCGGTATAATGTATTATTATAATGACCGTTATATAATTAATATAGAACCAGAAACATGAAAAGCCTTTAGGAAAACACAACAATCAGTGTTGTTGCATCCCAAATTATTCTCGGCTGACTGTGTGTTAGAGTCATAACTACCACAGTCTGCCACACAGGCACATCGAGAGCTGTGTCTGTGTGGCAAACCCGACACTGATTTTCATCTGAGAGTAATCCTTTCGCGACACCACGAATGCAATAACACACAATATATGGTAAACAAACACTACGATAATATTATAAAAAAAAGAGAATCGAATGCAATTTGCATGTTATATTTTAAAACGTATTATTATATTAATGGAATTATATTTTGAAATACAAAACACACAGAATAATAGAGTTTTTGAAAATGATAAAAAAATTAATCAATTGAGAGCCACATGCTAAAACCAAATAGAACAAAAAGTATAATGGAATAAAAAAACAGGCAGGACGGTTTTTATTTAATTTAATTCAGGATTTTTACTTTAACGAAAAAGCAAATATCGGGTTTAGATAGCAAATATCTAATCGCGACACAGAAGAATAAATATTAGCCATAAACATGCATCCGTTATTCATTGATACCTACACATTTCATACCTTTACCGTTTCTTGTCTATAGTTTCCTGTCCATAACAAAGCATATTTAAAAAATATTTACAATAGGGATTGCCAATCTAAATATCGTAAACATTTAGTTTCTGTACTAGTAAATTACATTCCTTCTGTAGTCAAGGGAATTTCCAGGTTTCTGAATATTCCCTCGGGTATTTCCCAAGGTTACCATCTAGGGCCTCTTTTCTTTCCCATAGTGCGTAAATAACATCACTACATGTTTCGAAAATCTTATCATCTGTGTTATGCAGACGACACATAAATATTCATAATCGTTCGCTCTTATGAGGACTGTCTCCAATTCCAGACGAGTCATCGTAGCTTTTAATAGTACTGTAACTGGAACCGGCTTGTCCTTTTTAGGGTTCCGTACCCAAAGGGTAAAACGGAACCCTATTACTGAGGCTCCGCTGTCCGTCCGTCCGTCCGTCCGTCCGTCTGTCACCAGGCTGTATCTCACGAACCGTGATAGTTAGACAGTTGAAATTTTCACAGATGATGTATTTCTATTGCCGCTATAACAACAAATACTAAAAAATAGAATAACATAAATATTTAAGGGGGCTCCCATACAACAAACGTGATCGTTTTTGCTCGATATTGATAACGGCAACAGGTAGACGCTTGAAATATTCACATAATATTTAGTTATATATTCACTTTAAGAATAAATAATTAAATTAAAATAAAACAAATATTTAAGGGGGGCTCCCATACAACAAACGTGATTTATTTGCCGTTTTTATAGATAGTGGTACGGAACCCTTCGTGCGCGAGTCCGACTCGCACTTGACCGATTTTTTTTAATATAGACGCAGCTGATTAGAATTCAGCAGTGTGTTATGAAACCAATTTATGCAGTACATGTTCCTAGGTTATAAAAGCGACAATACAAATTCTTAACGGCATGGAATATAAATCCAGAGGATATTTTATGAATTATAAAACCACCACAAAATGTCTTTAAAGAACAGGCTAATGTTTAGGTTCCATTCATTTTATTTAAAATTATGAATGGTCACATATATTCCAATTTTCTCTTAGAATAGATACAGTTCTTTCTTCCTATATATTCATCATGGATAATTCGTCTTTGTAATTTGGACAACGGATTGTGTTCCTATAGTACCCTAATTCTCGATATTCGGAGTCAAAAAACAATGTCGTACACACGGCCTCTTTCTGTAAAATCCGTTAGGTTTTGGAATGCACTTCTTCTAGAGGTTAGATTGGCTCCTTCCATAAATTCCTTCATACGCTGAGTCAAAAAATATTTTAACAGGTGAAGTGTGAGCATTTATGAATGCATACCTTAAACGTATCTCACATTGATTGTTTTTATCTTCAAGATTTAAAGTAGAAAGCGCAGCTCTAATTGGCTGATAGACTTCGCGTCACTTATCGGTTTATTGGTTTTAATATCCACCCATTAGTCGGTTGGGTCGGATCGCTGGAACATTTAAAATACTACATTTTTGTGAGTGAAGAGTGCTCAATGCATTGTCAAGTGGCTTTGTGAACTATCTTTTATGTAGGTATGTGTGTGTAATCTATATCGCTAGACTTTCTATATGTACATTTTATTTGTTTCAGGATATAGCGTTGAATCAGGTGTATTTGAAGATAATGGAACCATTCTTTATATTGGCGGAGCACCGAGATCTAAAATGGGCCTTGGACAGGTAAAGTGAGATTGATGATTATACGACATTCTATCATAAGACACGGTCCTTACACATCTCACTCGCTTCGTTACCATTCATAGCTCTGTTCATGCACGCTCGCCGGTTGCTAGTGTTCTTGACATCACCTTTGACAAAACAGCATCAATATGATCATGCTAGGCGGTCTTGGTCTTCCTCGGCTCCTACATCCTTTCACTTTCGCTTTGAACATTTTAATGGTCATTCTTTCATCTTGCATGCTTTCAACATATCCGCACCAATGGAGCATGCCTTTATCGTAACACCGACTCTCTCTTTCATACCAATTCTCTTCCTTATATCATCATTAGGTCATAGATCATGGGGGTGGAGAGATCATATTACATATATACGATTATACTCCTCATAAAATTTCCATACCGGGTCTTACAGCTCAAATTCCTTTCTTAGGAGTAAACTCCAAAAATTTGTGTGCTTATTTGTCTTAGTCTGAGTGCTTTCACATCACAGCAGCCTAACCGGGAAAGTACCTACACCTCAAAGAAAACTGCAGCCAAATTACAACTCCCTGAAGAGTTATTGTATTGCTGCGACTGAGTGGGAATACCAGTAAGCTCCTAAGGAGTTGCTGTGTTTGTCGCTGGGATAGTACGAAATACTTCCTATGTTGCGAGCGTTCATAGGCCACGTAACTAGTTTACGTCAGGTGGACCGTATGCTCGTATGCATACCGACGTTGTACAAAAAAAAACAAGAAATAATGGTGATAATGAACAACTTCTTATTCACTTAATTCTTATTTTGTTTCATAGGTTCTTGTATTTGAACCTGCTATCAGAGAGTCTGATCCGCTGAACGTCAAAAGCAGTATTGAAGGTCCCCAATTGGGCTCGTACTTTGGGGCTACCCTGCTCACTGCAGATGTCAATGGTGATGGAAGAACAGATCTCTTGGTTGGAGCTCCTAATTTCGTGAAAAAGGACTCTGGACTAAATTATGATCAGGGAGCTGTCTTCGTCTACATTAATCATGATGAAGTTAATAACGAACGGGTAAGTTAATTAATTCATGTTTACAGGAAGCAGAACAACGGGTTTTGGGTTTCAGAGGGTATATTCACATTGCGTACATAGGGTATATTCATATATGCAGATTGCATACATTTTGACAGATAAATTTAAAAATCCGTTTCGAATATGGCTATCCGAGGCAATGTGAATACGCCCACTGAACTAAACATGGCGACATGAGTGGTAGGGTGCATCAAAACTGCCCGTCTGGGGAAGCACCCCCACCTCATAGAAAACCGCAGCCAAACAACAACTCCCTGGAGGGTTGTTGTATTCCTGCGAGTGAATGAGGTTACCAGTAAGCTGCTAAGGAATTTCTGTGTTGGCAGCAGAGGTGGCATCGTGCGAGCGTTACTTAATATATTGCACTAGCTCACAGGCTAGGGTATGCGGTGTTGCTTTGCATCAGGTGGGCCGTATAATCTTGTACATAAAAAAAGAAGTATATTTATAATAAAGAAATAATACAAGGACTATTTAAAAATACACACATCAAAAGTGTCTAGGGATCAACATATATTTTTGCAATAACTTTTCTCCTGATTGATATTAATTAAAATTTTCTTTAAGGATTCATCAAATAAAGTGTTTTCGTTTGTCTACAGTAACGATAAACCAAGTCACCTTTGCATTAATAAAGAAATTTGCCATTTTCATAATAAAGGGATTTTTGACATTTGAACCACTAACATTAAAGTTCGAAAAAAAGACTGAAATAACAGTTTTCTTTAAAATTTTATTGGGTAACTTAAACAATTAATAATCCGTGTTTCTACCGCGAACACTAACAACACAAGAACATCGGTTTGGCATACTCAAAATGAGTTCATCCAAATCACGCTGTGGAATGGCCGCCCATGTTCGTTGCAACAACAAAAAAAGGTCTTCTTGCGACTGGATACCCTCCATATTCGGCAGAGCTCTTCTCTGTAGCATATCCCATGCATGCTCAATCGGGTTCAAGTCTGGCGACTGAGCAGGCCAGGGCATGACATTGATGTTAGCTGCGGCGAGAGTCTGTCTTACAACTCTTGCGGTGTGCGGTCGTGCATTATCATGCATTAACTGAAATAAGGGACCGATTTGCACTTGTAGAGGAACGATGACGTCTGATACAATCGTCTCAGCATAAATTTGAGCGTTGAGGTTGCCTCTGATCCAAATCAACTCAGTTCTTCCGCCGATCCAAATACCCGCCCATACCATGATGGTTCCACCACTATAAGGATGGACTTCCTGGCAGGATTTTAATCGCTGTTGGCGTCCAGGGGTTCTCCAGTGTCGTATACGTCTTGTATCCGGTCTCATACCAAAACGAGGCTCATCAGAAAAGCACACGAAACGCCATTGTTCTTCTGCCCAATTTCTGTGTTCAAGAGCCCATTGATATCGAATCCTACGATTGTGCATTGCTATAGGTGGTACCCTTAGCGGTCTTCGGGAATGAAGGTTCACTTCATGCAAGCGGTTTCTGACTGTTTGGTCGCTAATTAAGTTCCCTGAAGAGTGATGAAGCGTCACGGCTAACATCATGGCGGTTATTGTTGGAGCTCTTCGAGTTGTAATTTGAATGTATCGGTCTTGTCTCCGTGTGGTGCAGCGATACCGTCCTCCATGGCGCTCAGCCACGGTACCAGTGCTTCGGTAACGTGTCCAAAGTCGACTGATAACACTCTGACTTGTATTCAGAGCTAAAGCCACAGTACGTTGCCGGGAACCAGCTTCTATCATTCCCACGTGTTGTTAGTGTTCGCGGTAGAAACACGGATTATTAATTGTTTAAGTTACCCAATAAAATTTTAAAGAAAACTGTTATTTCAGTCTTTTTTTCGAACTTTAATGTTAGTGGTTCAAATGTCAAAAATCCCTTTATTATGAAAATGGCAAATTTCTTTATTAATGCAAAGGTGACTTGGTTTATCGTTACTGTAGACAAACGAAAACACTTTATTTGATGAATCCTTAAAGAAAATTTTAATTAATATCAATCAGGAGAAAAGTTATTGCAAAAATATATGTTGATCCCTAGACACTTTTGATGTGTGTAGTTCCTAATCTTTTATTATTCATTTATTTATTATTATACAAATTAGAAGTGGGATCTAAAATGTAAATGAAGAAAAAAAAATGGGTTCACCACAGCGAGTTGAATGTCAAGGGCTTCATTTGAATATTGTAATTTTGGACAAGAACTGTGTCCTTTATACACACTGTTCTTATTTTCAACGATGTTTACTATGATGACTTACTACTCCTAATTTACTTCTAGTTGAAATACTTGAAGTAAATTAGTCGTCGTCGTCGAGCAATTTGATTTAAACTACTTCGTACCGCTACCGATCAGTTCCCGCGAACTACTGCCGGCCAGCACCCACCCACTACCGTGGATGCATGCCACTGCTGCTATGGCTGCTCCGGTCGTCTCTATCGTGGCTGCTGCGCTCGTCTCAGCGAGTGTCCGCCATCTGAAATATGAACCGCATGCACCCGCCACCGTTGCTGCCCTGAATGTTAAGGTCGTCTCTACGATACGTGTTTCGCCTCTCAACGAGGCATCCTCAGACGCTGTTTTAGAATTCGATTGGTAATATATTATTGTAACAACTAACATCTACCGCGCCTGAGTATGCCTTGTGGAGAGGACGACACGAACGTAGCAGCCATGGTAGCGGCGGCATGCATCTACCAAAGGTTGGGTGCCGGCCGGCTCTAGTTCGCATGAACTAATCGGTAGCGGAAGCACACAAAGTAGTTTAGGTCAAATTGCCTGTAAATTTGATTTTGTCAAAATAACGCCTAAATGTTTTTAATTACGTATTATACTTATTAAGTATTTAAATTACGTTGATTTACTTGTAGTAATCTACTTAACTTTACTAATAGGGCGCATTAAAGTAGCTGGGGAAGTACCTCCACCTCACAGAAAACAGCAACCAAATAACAACTCCCTGGAGGGTTGTTGTGTTCCTGCGTGTGAGTGAAGTCACCAGTAAGCTCCTAAGGAGGTGCCAGCCGCGGAGGTGGCATCGCGCGAGTGATACTTAACACACCGCAAGTGTTATTTTTCCGCTTTCCATCAGGTGGGCCGTATACTTGTATGCCTCCCGACGTAGTACAGAAAAAATGTTGTCGGTATACTAAAAGTAAGTAACGTTGATTTACTTTTAGTTGAAATACTTGAAGTAAATTACATAGATTTACTTTCAGTAATTTACTTGGAGTTGATATACTAAAAGTAAATCACATTGATTGACGTTATTTATTTTTAGTCAAAATACTTGAAGTATATTCGATTAACTTTAGTAATCTACTTGTAGTTGATATACTAAAAGTAAATTAGGTCAATTTATTTTCATTAATTTACTTTCAGTCACAATACTTGAAGTAAATTACATACTTCAAGTATTTTGACTGAAACTTTTAGTAATCTACGTGTAGTTGATATACTAAAAGTTAATCACGTCGATTTATCTTCATTAATTTACTTTCAGTCAAAATACTTGAAATAAATTACATATATTTATTTTTAGTAATCTACTTGTAGTTGATGTATTAAAAGTAAATCACGTCGATTTATTTTCAGTAATTTGCTTTCAGTCAAAATAGTTGAAGTAAATCAGTGTCGATTTATTTACATTAATTTACTTTCAGTCAAAATCTTTGAAGTAAATTACATATATTTACTTTAAGTAATCTACTTGTCGTTGATATACTAAACGTAAATTACATCGATTTACTTTCAGTAATTTACTTTTAGCCGAAATACTAAAAGTAAATTACGAGCAGTGTATAAGGAACCGGCCTCGATCAACTGGTTCCCTGTTCAAATCCTAACGGAAGCATGGTTTTTGGTAGCTCATGAGTATGTCACTCTTGATGAAATTTCTTACCGTTATTCAGTTTGCTAATCCATTCGGGTTAGCGAAGTTCGCTACTAAAGCCTAATGATTTGTCAAAGACACTGATTTTTGCAAGGATATTTGTGACGCAGTCCATCAGATCACAACCCAGAAGCAAAACCAGACCTTATTTCTTTGAATTTTGGACTAGGATTGATTTGAATTAAATATTTCAGAATTCAACTTTTATCCTGAAGATAGCTGGATATGTATCAGGATCAGAAAATAGTGGAGCTCGATTTGGATCTTCGATTTCAAACCTTGGAGACATAGATGCCGATGGTTTTGAAGGTAATTAGAGTAATAGTGTTGAAACATGTTGTAATTGGTATGAGTAGGAAAAAGATCTGTGTCACAAATCACTTTCACAGATTTGTATTCTAAATGAATACAAATCTGAACTTATTTATTGAACACGAGAATGAAAAAAATCATATTTGTATTTTTAGACATTAAAACGACTCAATTTATATACGAGTACATAACTTCATGCCAGGTCCCTTGCAGGATAAGCAGAGAGAACCGATCATCATAAAAGGCGATACTTACTCACCTCACTTGCTTCTTTAACATTCAGAACAGATACAATACGACGTACGTTGGTCATGGTAGGTTAGACTTGATTTTTCACGACTCCTACATCCTTCCACTTTTGCATTGCAGAGATATCTGTTTTGCTATTCTTTCATCTTGATTCTTTCTACATGTCCGAACCAACATAACATGCCTTTTCTTATCTTACCACTAACACTCTCTTTCAGGCCGACTCTCTTTCTTACATTATCATAGCAAAGACGGTCAGCAAGCGTTATACCACAAATTTAGTGCAATGCTCGCATCTCGACCGCATTTATTCTACTTTCATGCTCTCTCTGTCTTTTAACACGTGAAAAGTATAAACGATTTCTTACGATTTATTTGAAGAAACATTCCTTTTTCAGACATTGCAGTTGGAGCACCATGGGAAAATGATGGTACAGGTGTAGTTTACATATACCAAGGCAGCAAAACTGGATTAAAACAAAATTATCTTCATAGAATCATTGCTGATGGTGCTAAAGGATTCGGTATTTCAATATCTAAGGGATATGATGTTGGGAAAGATTTTTGTAATGGTACGTTATTTGAAATCATATCTGACATACTGTATCAAAACCATTTCAAACACATTACAAGAGAAGACTGAAAAGAAGAGAGGCAGGAAATGAAAGACAGAGAAATATCTACACGCATATGTCGACTAAATTCAAGAGGAGTTGAATTTAGCTAAGTCACCAAGTTGTGAACCCTATGTATTTCTAACAAGATAATTTAATTAAAATATAAAAAAATAGAAGTTTTTGAAAAAAATGCTAACATAGAAATGGTTAACTTAATTTTTCTATCTTTGACTATAGTTTTATATTTGGTTAACTCAATTAACTTTTCATATCTTAATTGAATATTATGCTTAGGTAGTACTAGATATAATAATGAAGAAATGTCATTGTCACGGCAGAATTTCATCTAACAGCTCTATTCTATCTATCTATCTAGTATCTCGGTGGGAATATTAGGCATAAGTATATTTTCATATATTATCTGTTTGCCTTGCAAACCTTGTAAATGTTGTATACAATGTTTTGTATTTTATCTACAATATTATGGAAAAGAAAAAATAATACTAGGTGATAACGTATAAGTATTTGTAAGCAATATAATTGAATCTATGTGCTCCTATTTCAGATGTAGCAATTGGAGCACACGGCAGTGGAACAGCATATCTTTACAAATGCGTACCAACTATAACAGTGAATACGTCAATATTAGTGCCGGATCTGAAGGATTTACCTGAGAACGCTACCAATTTTACGGCGCATTTTTGCGTCGCCGCCCGCTTTCAGAAATGGCATCACGTGGATATAGGTAACTATTTACGTAAACGTTACCAAAATAGTATTCCCAGATTTTATACTGGCATTCTTCTTATTATTATCCCGTTTTCTAATCCACTAGGATTGGCGGGGTCCGCTGCCTAAGCCTACGGATTTGGCGAAGATACTGATTTTTACATGGAGCGGCTGCCGTCAGACCTCCGCAATCCAGAGGGATAATCAGATCATTCATAGGTAAGGTCACATGTCTTCAATATAATTTCTTGGAAGTACGGCTTTCCTCACGATGTTATATTATCTATGTGTATGCATCTCGAAGGAGTATTCACACCGCCTCGGAAAGTCATAATCGAAACGAATTCGAAAACTATTCACTCAGATTCCATACATTTTGACAGATAACTTTTCGATGAACTGATGTCGTATCAAAAAAAATCAGTCGACTGTCAGTGTTGGTCAGTCTTAAACTCTGTTTTCTAAATTCTTATTTATAATATTGTATATATGTATGACATATTTTAACAGAATTTCAAGCAACAAAGACAATAGACGCAGAATTGAGACGAGCAAGTATTTCTGAAGACGCAGTTACTACGTTGGTTCTGAAACCAGGCGTTCAGAAGTGTGACGAACACGTGGTAGATGTAAACGTTAGTACTGTATTGACAAAACTATTATATTTTTAAACGAAAATAATCTAACGTGAAAGATGTAATGAGATGAAAGATGTAACAACTAAATGAACAAAACGACGAGCTACGTGGTTCGTGGGTTCGATTCCCACACACGACAAACATTTGTGCCCACGAACATGTATGGTGCGGGTGTTTTTGAAAGAGGTAGGTAGGGCCTATCAAAGCAGCCCGTCTGGGGAAGTACCTCCACCTCACAGAAAACCATAGCGAAATAACAACTCCCTGAAGGTCTGTTGTGTTCCTGCGTATGAGTAAGCTCCTGTGTTAGCAGCAAAGGTGGCATTGCGCTAGTGATATGCTTGTTGCCTATTTGTGCTTGTATGCCTCCCGAAGTAGTATATAAAAAACATTGTTATTTGGATTGTAGGAGAAATGTAGTCATCGTTGGACGGGAGCACCAGCATATCAGCTCTGGGACCTTGTGACCAGCTTACAAAGACGAGCTATGAGGATAGCTGATGATCTTAAACTCACACTCGGTATTGAGCTCTTGAGTTTAAGAAAAGATTTTGCCTCCTTTTGCGTTTTACCGATTATACAGTGCAATGGATTGTGTTCTGAGGAGTTGGTCGACATGATGCCATCAGCCTCGTTTGAGATTAAGGAGAGATTTTGCCTCCCTTTGCGTGTTCTACCGGTTGTATAATGGGTTGTGTTCTGAGGAGTTGTTCGACATCATGCCAACAGCCTCGTTTTACAATCGCACAGCTCGCCGACGGCTGGGAGTTCATCCTCATACACTGGAACCGCAATGGTCGCGCACTGTGCGGTTCACAAGAAGTTTTATACCGAGAACTATTAAGTTGTGGCATGAGCTCACTGCGGAGGTTTTCCCAAGGGACTACAGTATGGGGTTCTTCAAGAAAGGCGTGAAGAGGTTCTTACAGGATCGGCAACGCAAGAGTAACACCCCTGGTGTTGCAAATGCCCATAGGCTACGATAACTGCTTACCATCAGGCAGACCGTACGCTTGTTTGCCACTTTAGTGGTATAAAAAAAAAGCCTCATTTTACATTCGCATAGCTCGTCAACAGCAGGGAATTCATCCTACATTGGAGCCGCAATGGTCGCGTACTGTGCGGTTCCACAGAAGTTTTCTGCCGAGAAAGTCTTAGTATGAGCTCTCTGCCGTGGTTTTCTCGATGGACAGCATGTGGTTCTCCAAGAAAGGCATGAAGAGGTTTTTACAGGGTCGGCAACGCAAGAGTGATTCCCCTGGTGTTGCAAATATCCATAAGCTTTGACAATCGCTTACCAACTCCAGAATTGTTTATGGGCGTAACGCCACGAGAGTGAAAGCGCAGCAACCTCCCGATACCTTCGAAAACCTAGGTCAGCTAGAAGAACCCTACAGGAATAGATTTAAATTTCTTGAACTAGACAGAACTACAAAATTATGATTTTTGGAGGTACTCTTGGACTGTTGGTTTGAGGTGTTGTTCCAAAGAATATAATACTCCCTGACGGGAGCGTTGTTCCATGCTATTATGTCATGATACTAATGTAAACTCACTATTTCTGTTGACTGTTATCTGTAGATATGTTTTGTCCATTATAATTAGTGACTTCTTGACATACAGTCAGAAAAATAGGTTGTGTCCTTTTGTCTTTTATGTACGCAATCCTAAAAATACAGTCAGCAATGACCAGGCAAATATTAGGAAACTCCTCAAAAGAAGACGAATGAATGCTGAGTTGTACAGTATTGTTCTGGCTTAACTGTTTACATGACAGTACAGTAAAATATAATAACCAATGTAATTTTAGTGTATTGTCTATCTATCTATATCTTCACGCCAGATCCCTTGGGGGGTAGACAGAGAGAACCGAGCGCCATGTGACTCGATCCTTACACACCTCACTTGCTCTTCTCATGCACGCTCGCCGGTTTCTAGGGCTCCTGACATCAACTTCTGATAGAGCACGACCAATTTGGTCATGGTAGGTAAGTCTTGGCCTTCCTCGGCACCTACATCCTTCCACTTTTGCATTGTATATCTGCTTCGTCATTTTTACATACTGCATTCGTTCTACATGTCCGAAACAATGGAGCATGCCTCTTCTTATTTAACACTGACTCTCTCTTTCAGACCAACTCTGTCATAAATCATCATTGCGAATACGGTCTGCAAGCGTTACGCCACAAATTTTGCGCAACGCTCGCATTTTGACCGCTTATGCTACTTTCATGTTCTTTCTGCCATACCCAGCTTTCGCTTCCATAAGTAAGTGTTGGGATCAACAATTGTGTATAGCGAGCTGTGCCTTCTGGCTCAAGTTTTTACTGCCAAGAAGTTTTCCCGACGCTCCATTCACACCATTCCCTGCACTCACTCGTCTTTCCACATCGGCGGTGTACCTTCTATCCCTACTGAAATGGCATCCAAGATATATACAATCTCATCCACTTGTAGTGTAATGTAGTGTTTGAAATAATTATTTTAATATATATATTTTTACAGATAACAGCGGATTTAACAAAACCTATATCTCTCCAGTATGATCTGAAACCTCTGAGCTCGGTGCATGGTAAGTTAATAGAATCAATATATAAAGCATAAAAACCGTACAGTTACCGTAGCCATTGAAACTAATCGTTAACTATCACTCGATACAACCTCTGCTGCTGATACAGCAACTCCTTAGGAGCTTACTGGTGACCTCACTTCCTCGCAGGAACACAATAGCTCTTTAGCTGCGGTTTTCTGTGAGGTGGAGGTACTCCAAGAGAAACAGACATATACACACACACAGAATATATGTCCCGTATGGGAATCGCACCCACAAGCGTTGGTGTCAAAGTATCGTAACCACTGCACCAACAAAATCGTAAAATATGCATACATTCCTATATGATAACTATAATTTGCATTCCATCTCTGTTGCACATAGTTGCTTAAATTAAATATGTTACAGATAAAGCAAGACTATCAGAAGCTTCCAAATTAAATTCCTCGATGCTTGTGCAAATGATTGGCGATTGTGGGAAAGATCTGGTCTGTATGCCGTGGTTGAAGATGTCCATGGAATTGTTAGATTCGTAAGTGATTATCAATGTGTTTTGCATAGTACAATAAATTAATGAACAAAATTCTTTATGATGTCATAAATTTCTGTGTTTAGTATGCGTGTATGTCTTCGCGCCAGGCCCCAGGCGGCGTAGGCAGTGAGTACTCGGCGCCATAAGACGCGGCCATTACACACCTCATTCGCTTCTTCGTTCATAGCTCTTTCTATGCACGCTCGCCGGCTCCTGGGGCTCCTGACATCATCTTCTGATAAAACACGACCAATTTGTTCATGGTAGGCGAGTCTTGGCCATTCTTGGCCCCTACATCCTACCACTTTCGCGTTGTATATCTATTTCGTCAGTCTTTCATCCTGCATTCTACATTCCCGAACCAACGGAGCATGCCTTTTCTTATCTTAACACCGACCCTCTCTTTCTGTGCTTTGTAACAGTTGGTATAGTCATAGTAAAATCAAATAAGTAGGCCGACTCGACCCCTGAGCGAAGGATAATAGCCTAAACACGTAGGGATGTCGCTTATAGTTTATACAATCGTCAGAAATGCATAGTCTATCTATATACAAAACAATTTTCCCCTGTTGGTGAATCATCAGGGATCTATAATACAAAGTTTTTCTTAATTATTTTTTATACATAGACCAGGAGCTGACTATTGTATTGAAGTTATATAATCCTTTAGGCGCGTTATGAAAAAATGATGAGTGAAATTTTAAGATACTGTAACACAAAAGTAACAGGTTGAAGCTGCCCGCTAAACTGCTCGTTAAGCACGGCGTAGCCACGACTGGCGTACCTTGAGCAACGATAAATTTTGTCAGTGTGTGCGTGCGACGACGCATACGTACGGCCGCTCACGCATACAAACTGAACGCGGTGCGTATCTATGAAGATAACCTACTTATTTGATTTTACTATGGTATAGTGCTTAAAAATATTTTCAGTGATATTTTTTTCTGATATAATTTCACAGACAATTTCAATATCAGCCGTTGTGCGGATTTATCACCATTAAGAGAATTTATTATAAAGTAATATATAAAGTAGTGATAGCCCAGTTGATATAGAACATACCTATTGACCAATTATTTTCCAGTTCAAATCCTGTCGTGTGTACGACTAAATTCGTGTTTTCAAATGTACACATACATCACATATTGACCTGAACTTCTTCGATTCACCTTGTACCCGTTTCTCTTAAGTGTCTCCTAAACGTGTGCGAGCTCAGTACTTAAATGTTCAGGGTCACAAAGTTCATTGGCTCGATTTGTAAGAGACGTCACAACGGATTGTAGATGACGCGGGTCATGATGCGAGTAGGTTTTCGATATACTGTGCCCCTACGAATCGTCTTCTCGCAAAATCTACTTAACATCTAAAAATGCCAGTGAACGCTCACTCTCCATTTTGTGTGTGAAACGTATTTTGCGGTGAATGGAGTTAAGTTGATCGAGGCACTGTTCTACATCCCTGCTTGGTTCATTTAATTAAACAGAACACGTCGTCGACGTATCTCTTCCAAAATCGGATAATGTCCTGATGTCAAGGCTTTTTCTACTTTTCTTCGAAATGTTTCATCCAGATGTTGGCTAATGCTGGTGCTACGGCTAGAGCTAGAAAAAAGTTTCCATCTAAGCAATGTTCAAGCAAAAGTACGTACTTATCCGAGATTCCATTCATCAGTTTATTTTTGATCACCTCAAGGCACTCTTTCAATGGAACATTAGTGAACAACGATTTAATGTCAAGACTCACCATAATTTCATCAGGTCCCAATTTGATTTTATTCAAGATACTAATGAAGTGTCGTAAATCTTTTACGTAAGTCTGTATAATTATTTAGTATTCCAACCATTCAATGTAGCCACATGTCTCTGCTATACAGTAGTAACGAGAGCTGGTTTTTATTTTGTTATTAGAAATATTGCAATGTGTAGAGGTAGGGCCTGTGACGCATTTTTATTTATTTTTAGTATACGTCGGAATTAATACTTTTGTTGATTTTAAGTTTATGGATGATTATCGGAATCCGGCGTCACTAAGGGCCTTACCCGTCACCCGTGTACTCCAACATGACGGCACCTTGTTGGCAGTCATTACGATATATATATTTTTGTATATTTTCACCAATTTTTCTTTGTTTCCTTTTTATTGTACGAGTATGTGTTTTTTTTTTTAACAAATTACACAGCGCCACCTAGCCCTAAAGTAAGCGAAGCTTGTGTTATGGGTACTAGACAACTGATAAACATACGTAAATACATTTTTTTTTTGTAAATACATACTTATTATACATAGAAAACACCCAGACCAAGACAAACAGACATGTTCATGCACACAAATGTTTGTACTGTGTGGGAATCGAACCCACGAGCGTTGGTGTCAAAGTAGCGTAACAACGTGTTTCACCACTGCGCCACCGAGCTCGTCAAATTTATCATATACAATATTACAAATGTTATAAATGGTCTATGCCAATAAATATTTCAT
Organism: Pyralis farinalis; assembly: GCA_947507595.1. NCBI lineage: Eukaryota > Metazoa > Arthropoda > Insecta > Lepidoptera > Pyralidae > Pyralis > Pyralis farinalis. Next base: position 32,945,175 of record OX382271.1, on the reverse strand, counting down.
TCTTTCTTTTTAACTTAAGAATGGTCTGGTTTGCAGTCTGTGTTGTAGAGGTCTGATGATAATCATTCCTTGCAAAAATCAGTATTTGAGCCAAATCTTTAGGCCTAGGTAGCAGATCCCGCCTATCCTAATGGCATAGAAAACGGAATAATGCTCAGAAGAAAGAACATATTTTAAATATCCTCATTTTTAATTGAGGTGCATCAGTGATCGGTAGTCGAATGGCATCCAGAACTGATAAACAAGCTGAAAAAAAAAAGCATTATATAAATTGTTTGCTTATTTTTCAGCCCTTACGTACCCGGAGCAGATAATAGGCTTGGAGCTAAAATTACTATAGTTAATAAGGAAGAACCAGCCTATGGTGCGAAACTGTACTTGACATTGCCATTGATTCCAAAAAGAGTGCCAACTTCATGTTACTTGCAAGACCTTAACATGACTTGCAATCTCCCTGCTCCTTTACATAGAAATGAATCAGTAGAGTTTGAGATCGAATTGGAATATCATTACTCTACTAGTGACGATGATTTCAAAGTATTTGCTGAATTAAAGGAACCATTATATAGAAGAAATGTGACTGACGATGGTCTTAAAGAGTTATCATTGAATGTAAAACGTGAATTTAACATCAGCGTTAGTGGGTATGTATATATTTATACCCCTATATAATTTTTCACAACAAAAAAATACATATTATTTGAAATATGCCTCTTACCGCAGTTAGTATTATTGTGATACTGGTATCGAATTTTCTAGCAACGTTTGTTCAGGTTCAAAGTCACTCAATGAAGAAGGTCATGATTGTGTAAAAAAAAATGGTTACCATAGCCTATGAACACTCGCAATAAATTAAGCATCACTCGCGCGATATCACTTCTACTGCGAGCACATCAACTCCTTTTAGAAGCTTACTGGTGACCATACTCATAGGTACGTAGGAACACAACAACCATTTACGGAGTTGTTATTTGGCTGCGGTTCTCTGTGACGTGAAGGTACTTCGCCAGACGGGCTGCAGATGCGCCCTACCTCTCCTAATAACAGGAACTTCTGGTCAACATTATATTTTGATATCAGCTTTTGCCTCCTGACTATGTTTAGAAACTAGATGTGAGTATTGGTGGCGATTCCAACTGTCACAGTGCATTCTGGTATTACAAGGATCACTGGGGTCAATTCCGTTCAGTACTATTATAATATCTATATATTTTTTAATCAACTAACTAGTCGACACTTGACATTCCTTATTGGCTAAAAAATACCCACTGGTGCAAGCTGAAGCAGCTTATTCCTTGCATGGATCTTTTTTCCATAAACTACTTGTATGTTTTTTTATGTTCAGGAAACCATTACCAACCGCGGCAGTAAATGTCTCTAGAGAAATACTACTAGGAGCTGGAAATGTATCATTTGTTCATTATTATCAGGTAAAATTAATTGCTTTGGGATAGTTCATTCGTATTGATATAAAATAATGACATTATATTTGTACTACGGAAAGAAAGAAAGTACGTTCACGTTCTCTCTGTTCTAGGAAGTTATACATCTGAATTATTTTCACTTATAACACACTTGACAGTCAACACACATTTGACAAATTCAAAATTTGGTATTTCAAAGTGTTATTAAATTAATTCCACGGCCAGAACATTTGCAAAATATACAAAAAACACTAGCGTTTTTTACTTTCCGCACTGTATTATATTAGTATGATTATTTCATCAAATCAATATGATTTAAGAAATGGTCGTAAACTCGTAACGCGAAATGTGTTTCATTCAATTTCTTCAACTCAGGCACTCTGGTATCGTCCGATTCAAATTCCGTGTATCATTCCAGATCATTGACAAAAGTGATTCTAAAATATACTTTGGAATGATACTGACAAGTTTCTTAAAAATATAAATACTTATAAACGTTTGTATGGAAGCGTATGTGGCTTGGTTAAGGCTTTTGGACAATGTTAATATTCTCTATATCTATATAGTTTATATGTATTTTCTAATTTTGTTTCCATTGGCAGTATAAATTTCATAAGCTAATAAATACAGAATATGCCTCAAAAAACGTAAATGTTACTACAGTGCCAGTATTGAGCGGTTTTTTTTAAATTGGTTTTAAATTCATAATCTATACTAATATTATAAAGAGGAAAGATTTGATTGTTTGTTTGTATTAAATAGGCTCCGAAACTACTGGACCGATTTGAAAAATTGTTTTACCATTAGAAGCCGACATTATTCCTTATAAACATGACATGACAACAGGCTACTTTTTACCGCGGGAAAATGCTTCATTCCTACAGGAAAACGGGTAATGATATATGATTCGAATTCTACGCAAACGAAGTTGCGAGCGGATGCTAGTTGTTAATAAAAACAAAATGAGGGCGCCGCTTAGCTTCATACCTCTACACCCTATACCATACTAAGAATGACAAATACATTTGCATTGCCGTCCCCAGGCCGTCCCCATATTGAGTTGGAGGAGGGGGTATCATTATTTGACAGTTTTTGTTACAATTTGTAATCATAATGAACAAGAATTTAAAGATGCGCTCTTAATTTTTGCAGATCACTAACTTGGGCCCGTCGGATTGTTATAACTTGAAAGGAATCATAACTTTGCCTGATATGGTACGTTTACTTTTATGTAATGCATTCAATTTTAGCCCAAGAACGAAATACAAACATGACTTAGGCTACAAAACAAGGCATGTGAAAATATGCAACTTACGAAGCGCGATTCGAGCTGTGAATATCTATGATTTTTAATAAATTTTATTATTTACAGGTAAATCTGACGAATCCGGTAGACAAATGCATAGATAGAGGGCGTTGGTTGGAATGTCAGTGGTCAGTTTGGGCGAAGCAAACAATATCGGTGGCAATATCATTGCATTTGGAGTTGAGCCTCTTTGGTAAAAATACTCTATATTTGATTTTAACTTTAAATTTAATTATATAGAATCGTCTGTAGAATAGAAATAAGCAAACCTAATAGAAGTAAAATTGAAATTGAGTGAAAAGTATCCCTTACTGACCATATGGACATAGTTATCCCAGTGTGCTTTTATTTGAAAAAATATTTTTTATAAGCCTAATGAGTCAATATAAATGGCTAAAATGATAGCAAACCTTATGGTCCTTTTTTTATACCACTAAGGTGGCAATCAAGCATACGGCCTGCCTGATGTTAACACCAGGGGCGTCACTCATGCGTTGCCGACCCTCTAAAAACCTCTTCACGCATTTCTTGAAGAACTCCATGCTCCATGTAGTTCCTTGGAAAAACCTCGGCTGGGAGCTCATTCCACAGCTTGAGTGTTCTCGGAAGAAAACTTCTCTGGAATCGCACCGTACGCGACCATTGCGGTTCAAGCGTGTGAGGGTGAACTCTGTCTCCGTCGTCGGCGAGCGGTGCGGTTATAAAAAGTAGCTGTGTGTAGTAGCTGTCCTGAAAGAGTTAATATGTAGCTAAGTACTGCATGATCAGTCTAGTTCAATCAAAAATTGCTAACCACAGCCTGTTCTTGATATTTTATATAGTTTTTCGCTATTCGAGGGAGAGAACCCATCATTAGTTGACAATCATTAAAATTGTCGAAGGGCGAAAAAATAACTTCGGGCAGTAACTTTTTTATACAATGTCCGGAGGCATACAAACACAAACATACGGCCCATCTGATGTAAAAAGGTTACTGTAGCCTATGAACGCTTGTAATACATTAAGTATCACTCGCGCGAAGCCACCTCTGCTGCAAAGACAACAACTCCTTAGGAGCTTACCGGTGACAACAACAACCCTCTAGGAAGTTGTTATTTGACTGCGGTTTGCTGTGAGTTGGGTAACATAGTGTTATTGGCAGGTCAGTAAGTGTATAGTCTATTTTTTAGTTTAATTTGTAAAAAATATATGTACATAATACATATATTATTTTTATATATACTATATTTGTGAATATTTTCATATATTTATCGCAGGTAATATGTTAAAAGAAAATACTACTTACAATGCTACATCAACAATTGAGCTGTATTCCCAATTTAAAAATGAGTAAGTAATTAAATTGATTTTATTTAAGGTTCAGTGCACATCGAACCCCCATCAGAGCTTCAATGTGGACGTCCTTTTCTACACTTGTCCGCATTAAATACCTGATGAGGGTTGAATATGGACAGCGGCTGATTTATCCCCGTATTTTACTTCATTTCCATACTACAAATCCATTTAATTCCAGACGTGGCATTGAATTTATGCGTGAATTGTACATAAACTATAGAACGTTAATTTTCCTTGAACTTACACATTTTGTTTTACTTATATAGCCATTATTTAAATTCTTGATTACTTACAAAATTATTTTCATAAGGTGTTCCTTTTCATTTTAGGGTAGCTATAGCGACTACAACACTATTATTAGATCCAGCAATACCAATTTGGCCATTGATTGTGGCAGTAGCTAGTGGATTCCTGCTGTTAGCAGTTATAATCTTGTTCATGTACATGGTAAGATATTTTTAATGTATCGAATTAAAATTGAAACAAGAAAACATTTGTGGCTTTATCTTAGCGCTCATATGCCATTTCGTCTATATATCCATCTGTGAAAAGAGCGCAACGATAGAAGTTAGAAACATTAATATATAAATAATGTACGTAAAGTACTCCTGCAGTACAAAAGGAGCTAAATGTACCTTAGAATGATAATATCTTTTAATAAGGAACGAGTTTGTAATCGCAGAAAAATATGGGAACTAGAAATCCCGTATCTACATTTTAATTTTGTTGATATACAATAACCACTTCGCATCAAGTAGACTGTGTGCTAACTTACCTCCCGTGCTAAATTACCTCCTCCCCGTAGAAAAAGTTGTATTAAATTAAATTTGATTTCTTTTTTATCTAGTCCATAGATAACAGAATAGTTATCTATGATCTAGTCTAATCGCATCACTATTTCCAGCTCGGGTTCTTTTCAAGAGCAAAGAAGGAAGAACTAAAACGCCTTCTTGACACCACTTCTACTGTAGAGGGTGAACCAAGCACTTCGGGATCCAGTACGATGGCTCTAGACGATGTTAAAAATACACATAGTACAGATGAAGCCACGCAGGAATTGATAGATAATGATTCGGAGTGACATTCCTTTAGATAAAAATAAAGTGATTTTCTATTCTTGATTTTACCAAGAACTGAATCGATATGAAGAAACTCGTATATCATAATGTAATAGAATCTTACAATCTATATAGTGTTTGGAGAAGCGATACGGTTCACATTATTTAATAGATTCAGGCTTTATTTTGCAAAAACCATATTTATATGCAATTTCATATGCCTATAATATAATGCCTGTTTGGTGTGATTCCATTAGTAATTAATTTTTGCGAAATTGCGCCGTCTGGCACTCACCCGCTACCAGATAAACGCCGCGCTAGTAGATGAGCACCGTCGCTGCCGTGGCTGCTCTGATCATCTCTGCCTCTGCGGTTGTCTCCACGAGTATCCGCCGTTTAAATTCAAATACAAATTATTTATTGCTTATCATGTTGTACAAAGTTCTTATTAATCAATATTAGGGCACAGCAACTTGAAGTTATAAAGTTTTACAATCATTTTGTATATTTCGTTTATTAATGCAAATACATGATTTAAATTAATAACCACTTTATACCAAATGGAGGATGTTTTACAATAATATATTCGATTATCATTAAAAAACTCATCAATTGTATAATAACATTTTGCAATCAATATCTTTTTGAGTAATAATTTGAATTGATCGGGATTTTGTAAAGATTTAATGCTCTTCGGTACTTTATTAAAAAATCCTTACATATTTTTTTATATTATTTACACACATTAAAACTGAAACCACATGCATCCACTACCGTTGCTGCCCTGGTAATCTCTGCGACACGTGTTTCGCTTCTCCACGAGGCATCCTCAGGCGTTGGAATGTTAGTCGTTAGAATAACACGCTCCCAATCATTATTGTATAATATATTATTGCCTAAATTGTAATTTGGTGAATCGTCCAAAAATTTTCCCCGATGTTGTTTGTCATTAATTATTTAAAATAGGACTATAATGCACTTTATTGTTATAGATAGCTACACGTGTCTTGAGCTGTGATAATGAAGTGATTAGTTCACAAAGTGTTACGCGCAGAGTACTATGAATTTAATATTTTAAAGAGCTCGTGAAGCAGCCGAGATAAATAATTGAACCAAACCGCTTTACCGCATTAATTCGCTTCGCTTCGCTCCTATTATAAACTTCGATGTTAGGTTCATTTTATGACCACCGTGAAAGACTTTGAAATGAATTTATCATCAATAATACTATGAATATATATGAATCTATTATAATCAGATATTTAAAATACAATTATTAGGTAATAGATTCAGGCGTTATTTTTCGAAAGTCAAATTTACATGCAATTTGATTTAACCAGTTTTGTGTGCTTCCGCCACCAATTAGTAGAACTAGCGCCAGCCGGCACCTGCGCACTTCTGTCAGTATATGCAACATGCCGTCGCTGCCATGGTTGCTCCGGTAGTCTCTGCATAGGCTGCTGCGGTCGTCTCCGCGATTTCATCTGGAACAGGAACCGCATGCACCCGCCACCGTTGCTGCCATGACTCTCCGTCCGGCCGTCGCTGCGTCGTGTTTCGCCTCTCCACGAGGCATCATCAGGCGCTGTAGATGTTAGTCGTTAGAATAAGATGTTACGTAGCAGCCATGGCCGCGACAGTAAGTTGCATCCACTAACTTTCATATAATATCAAATCTTTGGTCACTGTAAGGTCTTTATTATCTTCGAACGGAAGATCGGCCAATTATTGTCAGTTGTTAGACAAGTTTCATACATTATGATTTCAGTTTCTTAAGTCAGTTAAGATGAAGAATGGTACAATGAATAGCGCAAAACTCTTCGTACTTCTAAGTAAGTCAATAGAAACTGTATAATAGTCAGTAAATCAACTTTCTGGTGTTCTTAGTTGTAATACGAAAAATTTAAATTATACCAAAGATTAATATTTATGTAACATATACATGAGAAATGTTATTTATTACATTATGTGAAACAACTAATTATAAATGTTATGTGTAAATTAAAAACAAATAATTACATAAAATCTTTAATTATGTATGAAAAAATGTTTTAATATAATGAAAACTGAAATTGCTCAAATATTAAAATAATTATTAATTTATTAAACTTTATGTAGTGTTAGTCATGTGCTAGTAATTATATATAGCTCGCCTATTCCCGTTGCTAACGAAGCAACTCCTCAAAAGCCCAGTGGTAACCAGTGGTTCCACCCGTGGAAACAACCCTTCAGAGAGTTGTTGTTTATCTCTAATGTTAAGTATTTTTTTAAATATAGCAGAGGTCCCGGCCTATTTGAAAAAATCCTAAGGGAATTTTTCAAAATCCTATCTTAGCCGATGTTACTGAGATAATGAAGGGGAACTAAAAATAGCCATGTAATAACAAGTCAGTCAGGTTGGATATTTTGTCAACTTTTTCCCTACCTTTATTGTACTCATTGTCCATCAATGTTTCTTCTGTATCTAAAGTTTGTAATTCGAAAACCAGAAAGAAAGTAAGAAGATATATTTTTATAAAAATATTTTTGACAAATGTATAATAAATGACATGAAAACTTGAAAGCACTTATTTTTTCTTAATCACCTTGTTTTTCTTAGTAATAGTAAAATAGTAGAAACAATACTTGCAGGGAGCTCTCAGACTTTGTTCACTCGTAGGGAAACCATCTCCTAGTGGACTTTGAACAATCCTATAGCTTCAAACGATTTGGTTTTTAAGCTGGAAGTCGGCTAATTGTGTGAAAGTTAGATAGCACTTGCACACAGCTGGTCACCAGTAGAGACAGTTAAAGAGGTAAGAAAAGGAAGAGGTAGAGGTAGGGCCAAGAGGTGCCATGGGAGTTATAGAAATGAATTGGCCAACACGTGACAACGTTTGCTAGCCCTATCTAAATAGATATACGGATACTTTTTTTTATACTACGTCGGGAGGCATACAATACGGCCCACCTGATGTAAAGCGGGTACCGTAGCCTATTAACGCTTGCGATACATTAAGTATAACTCGCCCGATGCCCTCCGCTGCTTACACAGCAAAATACTTTTTGCATATTACGTCGGGAGGCATACAAGCACGCGACCCATCTGATGTAAAGCAGTTATCGTAGGCTATTTACGCTTGTAACCATTCGCGCGATGCCATCTCTGCTGCTAACATAGCGACTCCTTAAGAGCTTACTGGTGACCTCACGCACACGCAGGAACGTCGCAGGATTATAACCAAATGATGACTTGAATTCATCATGAACCTAAATAGGTAGAGGATTATGATCAAAAGCCTACACTTGTTTAGTATTATAATGTAGTATGATTGATAGCGAAGTATTGAGTGAGAAGCGCGCAGGGGTTTTTCGTTTTACTGGAGTGGGTGTCGCAGGAGTTAGCACCCCTGGAGCAAGAAGGGCCGGTATTTCACTATGGTCAGAAAAATAAAAAGAATAAAATACCAGCAAGGATGTATTAAGATACAACGCGATTAGGGATCGTGGGCAAGGCCGTGGTCTCCGCTACGGTTGTTCTGTAGACACTTGGCTTTTTGTGAAGTTGCAGAATGTACGCCGTAGAAGACGGTGGGGCTAGACGCAGCGGAAGGCTAGGGGCGACGGGGCGTGACGCACCGGTGCAGGCAGCTCCGGCACAGTAGACTTATAAGCTAAAGCAGTAACGTAAGTCAGCCGTGTCCTTGAAAAGTATACCTATGGCTGGGCGGATCGCTAGGGTTGGTGCCTACAAAAAGAAAAGCAGGCGTCTGTAGATTTTTATTTGTACCTATATTTCGTTTTATTTGTAGGTTTAGGATTAAAACGTATGTTAATTGAATGATTATTTATTTATTAGTTACATTATAAGTAAGTAATAGAAAAATATTTGCGTCTATTGCAACATGTTGTAAATGCCCTATTGAAACATGGCTTAGATTTTAAGTTAGACCCCAAGCTACAAAACTGTGAAAACTTCATCAGAATCCGTTGCGGCATTGGAATACACATCATTAATATAGGTAGATAGTTGTTGTTTTATAGGTAGCACGTCGGTGTGCAAACAAGCATACGGCCCGCCTGAAGTAAAGCGGTTACCGTAGCCTATTGACGCTTGCAACACAATGAGTGTCAATCGCGCGTTGCTACCCCCGCTGCCAACGTAGCAACTCCTTTCTCACTTCCTGGTGACCTCACTCGCTCGCAGGAACACAACAATTCACCTGGGCGTCCAGGGAATTGTTATTTGGCTGCGGTTTTCTGTGAGGTGGAGGTAGTTCTTCAGTCCAGCTATCGCTGTGACCTACCTCTCTTACGCCAGACTCTTTGCTAATCGGCAGGGCGCACCGCGTGCAGAGTGGTTGGATTTGGCTCTAAAGGTGACATTGAGCCCCTTACACTCCAAACATGTTGTACACATCTTTGAACTTTTTAGGACAAAACATAAATTACTTAGTAACTTTAAAATAATGTATGTATGTAAATACTTATTACATGTTTAACCGAACTCCTCATAAATGAATGATGACATTTGTACCGAAAAGACAACTAAGAAATGGAATTTAAAAAATTTGGTAGAGACTAATAAAAAGTAATATATATTATACCTTATAACATCAGCAGGAAGTTGAAAAAATGACAGTGTTGGTTTTATCATATTTGAATTAAGGCACCCGTAAACACTGCAGTAGACAGGATGTCGTGACGCCGCCATTATTAAATTATATAATATAGGCACCGAGCATTGTTGCCACGTTACGAAATCGAAACGGTGGCGGACGGTGCGGGCGCGGTGCGTTGCACCTGATACAGCATCCCGTCTCGGCGACGCGCGACGTGACACTGCCTAATTTTACACCGCCATTATCGGTTAGCGGCCGCGTAAACGACGCTCGTCTTTGTGTGCGTGTCGATTCGGGTGCTAGTATGAAGTCAAAGTACTGCTTATAAGTCTACCGTGGCTCCGGTGAAACGCAGCCCAGATGCAACCTAAGTTGTGGTGGGAACGTCCAACGTGCATCAAAAATGTCACCCCTGAAAACGTTGAGAAGATTGACATGCCTCAAATTGAGATGAAGATCTCGCATCAAATATGCGCCACACAGATAGTGATATCCAATTTTATAGAAGAAATTTTAAACAAACTATGGCTCGCTCTGTTCGAATAATGCTGCTACATGACACGCTTTATTAAAAATCTATGCCATAAAATTAATAAAGGGGAAAAAGGCTGCGTACTCACTGACCTCGATTCCGGTATATGACAGCTATTTAACATTTAAGGAAATTGAAGATGCATATTTACTTGTCATAAAGATGACACAACTCCGGGGACATGCTGAAACAAAAGGGAAGAGTGGCACCTCAAAGTAAAATATTTAAACTTAACATCTACTTAGATGACAATAACATACTCGCACTAAGAGTTGATAGAAGGCTGCAGTACTCTGATTTGACAAATGATGCAATACATACAACTTTTATTCAAAAAAATTCGTGGTTAACAGAACTATTAACACAACAACGCATGTGACAAGGCTCCATGGTGGACCTAGCTTACCATGGACTCTTGCGTCAAAGATATTGGATACTCGGCGGAAATAAAATAATTAAAAGGCTTCTTCGTCATTGCATTATATGTTTTTGATTCAAGAAACACAATCCAAGTCAAATTATGGCAAACCTACCGAAACCGCCAGTAACACCATCAATGCCCTTCACGCACACGGGGCTAGACTTTACCAATCACGTTGAGCTGAAAGCAAATAAAGATCGAAGAATAAAAACCACAAAGGGGTACATCGCCATCTTCGTGTGCTTCGCAATAATAGCGGTGCACGTGGAACTTGTGTCTGACTTGAGTTCTTCGATGTTTCTGGCTGCACTGAAGAGGATGTGTGCACGAAAAGAAACTCCCAAGTATATCTACAGCGACAGCACAACCTTTGTGGGAGCAGATCCTGAAAAAAGAATATGCAGAATTACAATCAACTATCGACAAAGAGTTATTGCATATAATGAATGAACTCAGAATTACCTGGCAATTTAATGTTCCGACATTTCCTTTTGGAGGAGGATTATAGGAAGCATTCGTTTTCGTAGCAATCTAAATTTTATTTGAAACGTGTGACCGGTGACAAAAGGCTTACCTTTGAAGCTATCACGCAACTTACCCAAGTAGATACATGCCTCAACTCCGAATAGCATTAAATCCTACGTTTAGCTGGTCCCCCAACTATGCAACCATGTCACGGTCTGTACATTTATCGTTATGCAATTTGACCACGAATTAAACTAGATACGTCACTACAATGACGTGTTGTCATACAACAAACGTATGGGAAACAGTCGTCGGCGTAGAAGAGGCTTGATAAATGCTGTCGGAAATAATACTCTATTAGGAGTACTAGATGACAAATTCGCTGAAAGATACGAACATGACATACAAACAGTGAAACGACGAGAAGATCATTTATTCAGTTTATTGCAAAATTAAACTTTAGTGTTAGAAGCAGAAAATAATACTCTAAAAAGAAATGGAAAGCTTATGACTAAACAGTTTGCCGCTATTACAATCTGCAGAAATGAGTCACATTACAAATATGACGAGAAATGCATTGCAATCTTTCTTCATCGTTACATCTATTGTCACCGCAGATGCTGTCATTTCCAACTTTTGCAGGATCCCTGATTGACACAGAAACAGATATTTATAATGGCAGATTTAAATGTGCATTTATTGTCACCTTTATATTGAGACATCTACAGGTGATTTAATTCTTCCAACTGACAGTATACAAATATTATATGGATTATTTATTGCATATAATAGCGAATAGCGAAGGTGATAAAAAGGTTCCTTATTATGAAAACTAAGATACGATTGGTGAGCAGAAATCCATTTGAATTGGCCAACATAATTGGTATCCCCAAGATGGTTGGTTTTAATACAGTTTACACCTTACCGGAGTCGGACTATATCGCCATCGGCATGAAAAAGGATGTTGCAATCCCAATGACAGAAAATAATGTTCAGTCTTGCATTTACTTAACTAAACAACAGTTACTGTGTCCGCTGAATCATTCTTTATATTCAATAGCAAATGGCGAGTCTATTTGCAACTTGAGACCGCAATAAGTAATAATAACAAACTTCATTCCGTCGGACCGAAACAAAGCCGTGCACTGATAGATGCATCGAGATAGAAAGAAGTGGGCGAATTAAGAAATATGGTTAAATATGATTGTTGCCCCGCAAATGATAATCAATCGCTAATCTCGGATGTTAGTGGCGATCTTTATAATACTCGTAGCTGCTGTGCCCCCGGTTCAGTGGAAGTTGTTTTAGAACAGTGTGAGCCAGAGCCGAGCTCTTACTTTACTTTTAATATAGAAACTAAAACTAATCCTTAGTTTGCTGCTGTGCCATCAACGCCTCAGGAATATCTAAATACTTTAAATAATATTCAACACTTTGGTAGTAATGCGTGGTCCGAAGTGCGATATTCAAATACTCAAAAATTATATTATCATTCGTCGGGCTTCGTCGAGCTTGAAACGAATGAAGAAATGAAGGCGTATGATGCTAATACCCGCCATTGAATTTGTTCAGATAAGTGTTATACCGCTATAAGTTTTTTTATTTTAAAACAAAAAGAAGTGCTTCTTGATAGTTTCCGTAACTCTCGTAATCTGACGCCTCGTTAACTCATTTGAATGAAAAGATTGATATTTCTCAGAGGTGATTTTCATAAAGTCTCCACGGATCTTTTACAAACAGCTTGCGGACACAGAGCGGAGGCTATAGAAATGCGGAGGGATATGATATAATGTGGATACTCAAGTGGGTTCGCGACCCACTACTAAAGAGTGCTATTAATAAAATTCCTCCAACGAATACTCATATTTTCAATCATGAGGCTCTTATGTCGGTTCTGGAACGATCTGGTAGAGTAAGGAAGGCTCTCTGGTCAGTAATAGAGGCTAATGGGAATACTTCGCGAGCAAAACCCATTAATACAGCTCGACGTCCCTCGCAGGGGCATTCATATCGTAATCTACCATCGCGTGGTACTAAAGAGAGCAGTGGCCAATGTTGCGAATTCGGTCTATAATCAATCCTCACACGTTGGTTACAGGTCATATGGTAAAACCAATAAAGAGCAACGTAATTACAATCCCAATAATAGAAGCTCTTCCTTTCGATCTCGCGGATCAAGGACAAAAGCAGTATCACAAAGGGGGCAGAAGCGTTCGGGCTCACCCTATGGCAACAGAAATTACAAAACACAAAAATATTGACTACCAAAATTTTTTTTTTTTTTATATTACTTGCACCCCTGCCATGGGCAAGGCTATTTTAATACCATTTCATTAGCGAACTAAATATAAAAAAAAACACATTCATACACAATACTCCCTTTCATTCCATAACTCATTCATACATTCATCAACTTTCAGTTTTATGCCCATTTTGGAACGCCGGTGACCTAGCCACCGCGATACCATCGGCTATACAGAGTATAGCCGAGACATATAGCATTAGTCCTAGGTGGAGCCGCTCTGCCTGTTCCGATCTATGACAGCCGTGGCTAGACTGACGCAGTATTTTAAAAATTTTGCCCGAGTTTTCCCTACCACTATTTCGGAGACCGATTTTTCGGTGACCCGCATTCCCAAATCCTGCTCCAAATCGGATCTCCAATCGGATCTATTTGGAGAATGCGGGACACCGAAACAATATGTGCTGCACTGTCTGGTCCACGCCGGGCTCGCAGAAGCACGATGGGTCATCCCACCCCACCATGTCCCGAGAGGACCTGTGTAGTGATGCTCGACGGCACCATTTTACCCACGATGCCGTACGCCGCCGCCGCACTCGGGAAGAACATCTTCGTTGTCGAAGCTGTAGTTCCTGATGTGTATCTCCTGTCCCATTCGTCAATGGTCCCCTTGCGGATCATACCTTTGACGAATGAGACAGGGCAGCGGTCATAATCTGGCCGCCTCCGCAACCCCAGTGCGGCGCTCCTGGCGAGTTCATCGGCACGTTCGTTCCTCTCCAACCCCGCGTGTGCCTTAATCCAAAACAACGAGACGCTCTTACCCTGGCTTTTGCACAGTTTAAGAGCGCCCCGTGTCTGCACCGCCAGGGGATGGGGGGACTCGACGTTCGCCACCGCCTGGAGCGCCGCCATGGAGTAGCTGAAGATGCCGATACTGGGTCCATCGCAGCTCAAAGCGCACTCGGCCGCCGTGCAGATAGCCAGGAGTTCCGCCTGGTAGACGGTACAGTAGGACGACAAAGCAAGTTTGACGCCTTGGTTTCCGCGCCGCCGTTCCATATGGATACAGCGGCGCCAACCCGGCCCTCAATCTTGCTGCCGTCCGTAAACATTCGCAGGGCAAAGCTGGAGTGTGCCCTGCATTGTTCCTCGTCCACCAGGCTGCCGAACTCCAAGCTATCTAGCTCCGCGGGATGCGGGGCCTCGAGCTTCGAGGCCATCCGCTCGATCTCCCTGTCCCCGAGCAGCGGATGGGGTAGCCCCCTCTTGGCCTCGTACAAAGAGGCGACCTCGCGCACTCTGAGGTCAAGAGGCAGCACCCCGGCCAGCACCAGTGCGGAGTTCAGGGAGACCGTGCGGTAGGCTCTGCAGATCTTCTGCGCGAAGCCCCACTGTACGCTGTTGAGCTGTTTCTGGATACCCAGCTTATTGACCGCTGGAGCCCATGTGGCGGCAGCGTACAATATCGTAGGTTCCACTACGGCTGAATATAGGATCTTCACTACTCCAGGGTTGAGTCCCCAACTGACGCGGGCCGTACGCGCAAGGCGCCCGTATATGGCTATTGCCCTTTTGCAGACAGTAGCCACGTGCGCATTGAACGTTAGACCCGCGTCAATCGTCAACCCCAGCAGTTTGATCTGCCGAGACATGCCAATGTCTATCCCGCCCATGGTAAGCCGCGGGGTGTCATACCGAAGTTTGCGCGTGATCAGCATAGCGCTGGTTTTATGCGGCGCAAACTTCAACCGGTTTTTGACACCCCACGCCCTCACATGCTCGAGAGCGGCATTGGCCTGTCTCTCTATATCCAGCGCAGTGTTGCCGTCGAACATCAGCACGACGTCATCGGCGAAGGCCTGACAGTGCACCCCCACAAGGTCGAGTTGCTGCAGAAGAGGGTCCAATAGGAGGTTACACAAAATGGGTCCTCCTATGGACCCTTGGACGCACCCTTTGGTGGTGGACCGCAAGGTTTCCTCCCCGGCGTACCTCACTCTGACCGTCCTATCGCTGACTACCAACATTTTCAGGCAGGACGGTTAGCATATTATGCCAGCCGTTGGAAGAGGACAGGAGCTCCAGATTTTATTTTGAAAACAATAACAGGCCATACCATTTCAAAACAAGCCACCTCTGAAAAAGCCGCCCTGAAGAGTCATCGGCATCGCACGCCGGAATCCAACGTTATGTGACTATGACATTTGTCATAGAGCAAATAAAACGTCAGGGTATCTTGGAAGCGGTTGCTCCCTCTCCAAGCTTCATTTCTCCTGTATTCCTCGTACCAAAAAGCGTTGGTTCGAAACGGCCAATTTTCAATCTGCGGTTACTCAATCAGTAGGTATGTGCAGACAGATAACTTTTGACTCGTAAATATGTATCGCATACCAGATTTCGTCCAGTCTCAGGACTGGATGTGCAAGGTGGACCTCTCGCGTATTACAAGCGTATTACAATCTACCGATAGCTCTGTCTGTCTGTAATCTGGAACTTCCCACTAGCATGGATCTTTTCTCCTCTGCCTCTAATCCTAAAGGTTTTAATTCATCCGAATCAAGCCACAGGAATTTACCTAATAGTGGTTCAACTTTGGAAAAAGGTTTATTGGAGAGCGGATCTCAAATCGCGAGCAATAGCACTACCGTTCACGTTGACGAACCTGAAACGCTTTCTAATAGACACAGCAACAGGTCTGACACCGCCTAAAGTTCAATACATAATTTTAGAGATCTGGAAATGTAGGGGTGGTCAGAAAAAATAGAAACTTGGAGTTCTGAACAGAAATCGTTACTCAAATCCTCCTGGCGGCTTTCAACGTGGAGAACTTACAAAACGGCTTGGGATCATTGGTTAGCGTGGGCTGGGCCTGAATTAGCTCGAGTTCTAGCAGATCTGTATTTAATAAATAATTTATCATATAATACTATTCTTCTACATAAATCTGTAGTTGCAACACTTTGCAACTCAGAGTCTTCTAGCAAATTGAGTAGCGACGTTATAGTCAAGCACATATTAAAGTCGATTTCCTTGAAGCTGCCTAAAATAACAAAACCACCTGTGTGGGATATCGAAGTTCTTATCACTTACTTAAGAACTTACAATGTAAACGTTGATAACATTTTGCAAACATTTCGCCATACAGCAGCGTTGTTAGCGCTGTGCTCTAGTCGCAGAATTGATGATCTAAGCTTACTAAGAGTAAACAGCAAACACTGTATAGTTAATAATGATTTTATAATATTATGGCCAGAGTTTGGATCAAAAACAGATTGTAGTGAATATAGACAACAGGATGGAAAATATTAATAAACTCAGAATGTCAAAATCTGAACCCAGTATTCTGGGTTAATCAAACTGTATCATTAGTAAATGAAAGGCGTGTTAGTTCTGGGTCAAAAAATTTATTCATAAACTTACGAGGAAAGCCTTCTCCAGCTTTTCGTACAATGATAGCGGGCTGGATAAAATATCTTATGAATGAAGCAGGCATTTCTGCAACTCCAGGAAGCGTACGTTCCGCTGTAGCTACTAGAAATTAGATTAATAATTTTCCTCTAGATGATATTCTAGCTAGAGGAGACTGGAAATTTGCAAAACCTTTCAAAATTTCTATCGTCGTGAAATAATGGCTTCCACTTCCAGTAACTCCGGCATTACCCAGACTTTTATACAATTAATTAATTTGAAACCGTAATAAGCGAAATAATGTTTTTAATTAAACTTAATGTATCGTTTCTTATTTTTTAGTGAGCTTTGAAAACTTAATAATAGTGGGCAAATATATATTAAGCCAATTAATATGTCTTCAGAGGATTGAAAACGTGATTTGTTTTTCTAGTTTAAGAAATTTCTGACGGCAAACATTTTGATTTAGACATTAGTAATTGTTGCTTTGTCTTTACTATACTTTCATAGTAGCATATTTATACAAATTTACATGCCTTATGGTTGTAATGAAACTAAATAAGATTTTTTCTTTATTTTCATTTTTTTTTCTTCTTTTGTACCTGACTTTATAAATAATGAACTAAATTACAACAGTAATGTAATATTTTAATTTAGTTATCTACTTGACGCCAATGTGACTAAGTTACTTTTAATAGTAACTTAGTCACATTGGCGTCTATTTTTCACCAGACGATAACAAACAAATCTCATTATTATAAGCTTCTAATAAATGATCAAGTACTTTAATAGACGCGTTTTACCTGAAATAAAACGCAAATTAAACTACTTACCTTTATTAGAAGCTTAATTTCTATTTCTGCTTAGTGCATAATAATTTTGACACAATAACGAACAAGGGCTCTGTTGGCTTCTCGAAACCTCGCAACACCCCCACGCCTAGTGAAAAAAGGTGGGAAGGTACGAAAAAGATAGTAGAAAGAAAGAAATACAACGGAAAACAGAAGTGCCTATCTCATTGTTATAAGCTTCTAATAAAGGTAAGTAGTTTAATATGCGTTTTATTTCAGGTAAAACGCGTCTATTATCACAACTCAAGACACGTATCTATCTATAACAATAAACCGTATTATAGTCCTATTTTAAATAATTAATGCCAAAGAACATCGTGGATTTTTTTGGACGATTGACCAATTTAGTAGAGTTTAGGCAATAATATATTATACAATAATAATTGGGAGCGTGTTATTCTAACGACTAATATTCCAACGCCTGAGGATACCTCGTGGAGAGGCGAAACACGAATCGCAGATATTACCAGGGCAGCAACGGTAGTGGATGCATGTGGTTCCTGTTTTAAAGTATGTAAATAATATAAAGAATGTATAAGATTTTTTAATAAAGTACCGAAGAGCGTTAAATCCTGGAAGCCTGAATCTATTAAATAATGTGAACCGTATCACTTCTCCAAACACTACAGAAGATTATACATTCTATTACATTATGATAAACGAGTATCTTCATATGGATGCAGTTCTTAGTAAAAACGAGAATAGAAAATTACTTTCAATTATCAAGAGGAATGTCACTACGAATCATTCGTTATTATCTATCACGTCCTGTGTGTTTTCATCTGTGTTATGCTTATTTTTAACATCATCTAGAGCCCTCGTACTGAGTCCGGAAGTGTTTGGTTCATCCTCTACAGTAGTAGTGTCAAGATTGCGTTTCAATTCTTCCTTCTTTGCTCTTGAAAAGAACCCAAGCTGGAAATAGTGATGCGATTAGACTAGATAAAAATCAAATCAAATTTAATTCAATACAACTTTTTATACAGAGATGAAGTAATTTAGCACGGAAGTAAGTTAGCACACAGTCTACCTGATGCAAAGTGGTTATTGTATATCAACAAAATTAAAATGTTGGTACGGGACGTCTAGTTCCCATATTTTTCTGCTATTACAAACTCGATCCTTATTAAAAGATATTATCATTTTAAGGTACATTTAGCTCCTTTTGTACTGCAGGAGTACTTTTCGTAAATTACTTATATATTCATGTTTCTAACTTCTATTGTTGCGCTCTATAAACTTGTCACAGATGGATATATAGACGAAATAGCAGATGAGCGCTAAGATAAAGCCACAAATGGCCTCTTGTTTCAATTTTAATTCGATACACTAAAAGTATCTTACCATGTACATGAACAAGATTATAACTGCTAGCAGCAGGAATCCACTGGCTACTGCCACAATCAATGGCCAAATTGGTATTGTTGGATCTAATAAAAGTGTTGTAGTCACTATAGCTACCCTAAAAAGAAAAGGAACACTTGAAGAAAATAAATTTGTAAGTAATCAAAATTTAAGTAATGGCTATATAAGTAAAACAAAATGTGTAAAGTTCAAGGAAAATGAACGTTCTATAGTTTATTTACAATTTCTGCATAAATTCAGTGCCACGTCTGGAATTAAATGGATTTATAGTATGGAAATGAAGTAAAATACGGGGATAAATCAGCCGTTGTCCATATTCAACCCTCATCAGGTATTTATTGTGGACAAGTGTAGAAAAGGACGTCCACATTGAAGCTCTGATGGGGGTTCGACGTGCACTGAACCTTAAATAAAATCTATTTAATTACTTACTCATTTTTAAATTGGGAATACAGCTCAATTGTTGATTTAGCATTGTAAACAGTATTTCCTTTTAACATATTACCTGCGATAAATATATAATAATCTTAATCACAAATATAGTATATGTAAAATAAATATTAAGTAAAAATAATATATGTATTGTATACATATATTTTTTACAAAATGATTGTTATAATCGAAAAAAAATATACTATACACTTACTGCCCTGCCAATAACACTCAGTTACCCAACTCACAGCAAACCGCAGTCAAATAACAACTGCGAGTGAGGTCACCAGTAAGCTCCTAAGGAGTTGCTGTCTTAGCAGCCGAGGTGGCATTGCGCGAGTATTATTAGTAGTCTAATGTATTACGTAAAGCGTTCATAAGCAACGGTAACCTCTTTACGTCAGATGGACCATATGCTTGTATGCCTCTCAGCGTTGTATAAAATAAAGTGGCTGCCCATAATTAATTTTTGTTTTTTTTTTTGGCCTTTTTGGCGTTCGCCAATTTTAATGATTGTTAAATAATGATCTGTTCTCTCCCGCGAATGGTGAAAAACTTGATATAAAGTGCAAGAATGATCTGATAGCAGCGACGTTTAACGAAACGTCTAAATGTATGCATTTTGACACGCGCCGCGCTGCAGTGCAGTTGTAGTTATTTAGTAGAGTCGGCCTACAGGCTGTGGTTAGCAATATTTGATTGAACTAGACTGATATTTACTTTAATTTATTTAGATACTTAGCTACATATTAAAGAGGATTCTATATAATTAAATTTAAAGTTAAATTCAAATATAGAGTATTTTTACCAAAGGTGCTCAACTCCAAATGCAATGATATTGCCACCGATATTGTTTGCTTCGCCCAAACTGACCACTGACATTCCAACCAACGCCCTCTATCTATGCATTTGTCTATCGGATTCGTCAGATTTACCTGTAAATAATAAAATTTATTAAAAATCATAGATATTGACAGCTCGCTTCGTAAGTTGCATATTTTCACATGCCTTATTTTGTTGCCTGAATAATGTTTGAATTTCGTTCTTGGTCTAAAATTGACGCATTACATGAAAGTAAACGTACCATATCAGGCAAAGTTATGACTCCTTTCAAGTTATAACAATCCGACGGGCCCAAGTTAGTGATCTGCAAAAATTAAGAGCGCATCTTTAAATTCTTTTTCATTGTGATTACAAATTGTAACAAAAACTATCAAATAATGATCCAACTCAATATGGGGGACGGCAATGCAAATGTATTTGTCATTCGTAGTATGGTATTCTTATGAAACTAAATGGTGCCCTCATTTTGTTTTCATTATCAACAATGAATTTAAAACCAATTTCAAATAACGCTCAATACTGGCACTGTGGACCCACATTTATATTTTTTGAGACATATTCTGTATTTATTAGCTTATGAAATTTATAATGCCAATTGAAACAAAATTAGAAAATACATATAAAATATATAGATATAGAGAATATTAACATTGTCCTTGCCTTAACCAAGCCACATACGCTTCCATACAAACGTTTATATGTCTTTATATTTTTAAGAAACTTGTCAGTATCATTACAATGTATATTTTAGAATCACTTTTGTGAATGATCTGGAATGATACGCGGAATTTGAATCGGACGATACCAGAGTGCCTGAGTTGAAGGAATTGAATGAAACACATTTCGTAACGACCATTTTAAAATCATATTTAGCAAAAAAGAAGTTCTTTCTTCGGGAAAATTGATTTGATGAAATAACCAATACTAACATAATGTACGTTTTTTACTTTCCGCACTGTAGTGCGGAAAGTAAAAAAGTGCTAGCTAGTGTTTTTTGTATATTTTGCTACTGTTCTAACCTAATTTAATAACAGTTTCAAAATTCAAATTTTGAATTTGCCAAATGTGGGTCGACTGTCAATTATAAGTGAAAATAATTCAGCTATGTATAACTTCCTAGAACAGAGAGAACTTGAATGTACTGTCTTTCTTTCCCTAGTACAAATATAATGTCATTATTTTGTATCAATGCGAATGAACTCTTCCAAAGCAATTCATTTTACCTGATAATAATGAACAAATGATACATTTCCAGCACCTAGTAGTATTTCTCTCGAGACATTTACTGTCGCGGTTGGTAATGGCTTCCTGAAAAAAAAAACATACAAGTAGTTTATGGAAAAAAGATCCATGCAAGGAATAAGCTGCTCAGCTTGCATCAGTGGATATTCTTTGCCAATAAGGAATATCATGTTTCGACTAGTTAGTTGATTAAAAAATATATAGATATTATAATAGTACTGAACGGAATTGATCCCAGTGATCCTGGTAATACCAGAATGCACTGTGACAGTTGGAATCGCCACCAATACTCACATCTAGTTTCTAAACATAGTCAGGAGGCAAAAGCTGATATCAAAATATAATGTTGACCAGAAGTTTCTGTTAGTAGGAGAGGTAGGGCGCATCAGCAGCTCGTCTGACGAAGTACCTTCACTTCACAGAGAACCGCAGCCAAATAACAACTCCGTAAATGGTTGTTATGTTCCTACGTACCTATGAGTATGGTCACCAGTAAGCTTCTAAAAGGATTTGATCTGCTCGCAGTAGAAGTGATATCGCGCGAGTGATGCTTAATTTATTGCGAGTGTTCATAGGCTATGGTAACCAATTTTTTTTACACAATCATGACTTTCTTCATTGAGTGACTTTGAACCTGAACAAACGTTGCTAGAAAATTCGATACCAGTATCATAATAATACTAACTGCAGTAAGAGGCATATTTCAAAAATATGTATTTTTTGTTGTGAAATATTATATAGGGTTATAAATATATACATACCCACTAACGCTGATGTTAAATTCACGTTTCACATTCAATGATAACTCTTTAAGACCATCGTCAGTCACATTTCTTCCATATAATGGTTCCTTTAATTCAGCAAATACTTTGAAATCATCGTCACTAGTAGAGTAATGATATTCCAATTCGATCTCAAACTCTATTGATTCATTTCTATGTAGAGGAGCAGGGAGATTGCAAGTCATGTTAAGGTCTTGCAAGTAACATGAAGTTGGCACTCTTTTTGGAATCAATGGCAATGTCAAGTACAGTTTCGCACCATAGGCTGGTTCTTCCTTATTAACTATAGTAATTTTAGCTCCAAGCCTATTATCTGTTCCGGGTACGTAAGGGCTGAAAATTAGCAAACAATTTATATAATGCTTTTTTTTCAGCTTGTTTATCAGTTCTGGATGCCCTTCGACTACCGATCACTGATGCACCTCAATTAAAAATGAGGGTAGCTAAAATATGTTCTTTCTTCTGAGCGTTATCCCGTCTTCTATACCATTAGGATAGGCGGGATCTGCTATCTAAGCCAAATTTTGGCTTAGATATTTTATACCAAATTTTGATTTGGCTCAAATACTGTCTTTTGCAAGGAATGATTATCATCAGACCTCTACAACACAGACGGAAAGCCAGACCATTCTTAGGTTAAAAAGAAAGAAGAAAGAATGAAATATTTATTGGCATATACCATTGATAACACACATACAATAAAAAGGAAACAAAGAAAAATGGGTGAAAATATACAAAAATATATATATCGTAATGACTGCCAACAAGGTGCCGTCATGTTGGAGTACACGGGTAAGGCCCTTAGTGATTCCGATAATCATCCATAAACTTAAAATCAACAAAAGTATTAATTCCGACGTATACTAAAAACAAATAAAAATGCGTCATTGGCCCTACCGCTGCACATTGCATTATTTCTAATAACAAAATAAATACTAGCGCTCGTTACTACTGTATAGCAGAGACATGTAGCTACGAGTACATTGGATGGTCGGAACACTAAATAATTATACAGTCTGACGTAAAAGATTCGCGGCACTTCATTAGCATCTTGAATAAATTCAAATTGGAACGTGATGAAATTATGGTGAGTTTTGACGTTGAATCGTTGTTCACTAATGTTCCATTGAAAGAGTACCTTGAGGTGATCAAAAATAAATTGATGAATGGAATCTCGGATAAGTACGTAGTTTTGCTTGAAATTTGCTTAGATGGAAACTTTTTTCTATACTAAAATCAACACTAGCCGAGCACCAGCATTAGCCAACATCTGGATGAAACATTGCTAAAGTAGAAAAAGCCTTGACATAAGGACCTTTTAATATCCGCTTTTGGAAGAGATATGTCCACGACGTGTTCTGTTTAAATAAATCAAGCGAGAAGTAGCACAGTGCCTCGATCAACTTAACTCCATTCGTAGCAAAATACGTTTCACACACAAAATGGAGAGTGAACGTTCACTGGCATTTTTAGATGTTAAATTGATTTTGCGAGAAAACGATTCGTTGGGGCACAGTATATCGAAAACCTACACACACGGACAGATACGCCTACTCGCATCATCACCCGCTTCATTTACAATCTGTTGTGACGTCTCTTACAAATCGAGCCTATGAATTTGGTGACCCTGAACCACCAATTTAAGTACTGAGTTCAGGTCAATATGTGATGTATGTACATCCGAAAACACGAATTTAGTCTTACTTGCCAGGATTTGAACTGGAAACTAATTGGCTATAATAATAATAATAATAAGCCCGCAGGGCAGCTTGTGGCGAGCTGTTGGTGCGTAACGACACCACGGGTACCCGAGTGCTCCAGAGAGTCGATCAAGGCCTTCGTCTCCGACGTGTCTTCGTCGGTCGGAGTGGAAAGTCAAGAAGGCCCGCAGGACTCTCAGCTCTGGCTTGCCTTCATTGGCCGTCCAGAGAGGAGTCGATAGAGTATACTACTCCGGATGTGACATGCAAGGAATTTGCTCTAGCAGGTGATATGCTCCAGGGGTGGAAGTGTTAAAGGGCATAACGCCGCGAGTAACTTCGGAGAAAGCGCAGCACACCTCTCGACACCCCTGAGTCACTCACACCGGTGTTGCCCCCGGCCGACTATCTCTGGCATTTCGGGGGTCCATCTAGTGAGTGGCGAGCCACCGCCTGCCAAAAGTAACAGTCAGATATGATAGTTGTGGCAGGCGTCCGTCCCTCTTCTGTAATAGCCCAGTACTAATAATCCCTCCAGATATCATTTTAATAGTCCAATATTTTCCAACACATTTCCAATAGTCCCAATACCTGCCGTGGCCTGGTTCATGGGTATATTGTCACATTGATACCCCCTGGAGAAGGTCACGGCAGCTATACAACATTACATCAAACTTCTCAAAGGGGCCTCTACTCGTTGGATCCAAATCCCCGCGCACGCC
Organism: Pyralis farinalis; assembly: GCA_947507595.1. Classification (NCBI taxonomy): domain Eukaryota; kingdom Metazoa; phylum Arthropoda; class Insecta; order Lepidoptera; family Pyralidae; genus Pyralis; species Pyralis farinalis. Next base: position 32,920,443 of record OX382271.1, on the reverse strand, counting down.
TATCAAATGACCGGGATTAATACCCGTGAGTAGAAAGATAAATAATAATAATGTTTATTTAATAATGTTTCAACACAGATATCATATTTCAAAACAAAAAAAAAAAAAGATTTTATAATTAATTACACTAAAAAAATAATGACAATAATGCTAATTGAACATAAAAATAATTATTTGTGATAATTTGTGAAAAACATTATTTACGGGAAGGTCATAGGATTTCCATTGGACCCACACTAGGCAATGCCTGTCCTGTGGTGACCGAATTTTAAAATTACAATGTTAATCATTGCCAGTTAATCACTGAGTTTCGAAGATTAAAGTAAAGAATAAAGAAGTATTTCTAAAATAAAATCTAAAACAATAAATAAGAATAAGAAGACACCTCACACGCATCACCGAATCTTATTTAGCTACGTGTAAAAAATGTTCAGTATTATTGTAACTCCAAGGTAAAATATGAGCTCGAACAATATTATTTGCCTTTCTAAGTGAAACCTCTTTAATATTGCAGGTACTCGCTATGCGGTTGTAAATGAATGGACCTGCAAATGGTTTGAAACGCTGGGCAAAAGATGTATTCGTATAAGGGGTTCCCACTTTAAAGACTCGCTTTTTGAGCATAGTGCTGTACTCTGACGACCCGAGAACTTGCTTGTGCATGCCAGAGAATACCTTCAAAATGTACAACTTACGTATACTTAGGACATGTGCCTCTTCATACAGTAATGTAGTAGGGAAGCGAAAGCATTTACGCAACATCACCTTTAATACGGCCCTTTGGGCTCTCTCGAGGCTGATCAAGTGACATGATGCAGCACCGCCCCACACCACTATGCAATAAGTTAGTATCGACTGACATAAGGCAAAATAAACAGTTGTTAGTAACTGTTTGTCTGCAACTTCTCGAAGCAATTTCATGGTGTGGATCAGTTTACGAGTCCTCGAACAGGTGATTTCAGTGTGCGCCGCAAATGTAAGCCTTTCATCTAAGGTGACTCCCAGATAGCGCACAGTTGGACTCCTTAGTATCCCCTCACAAATACAACTCGGATGCAGAACGCCATCCTGGTCAAAACCCATACATGTGTGAATTTTTATTGACGCCATATCCGGGGCCGAAGACGCGGTTTTGTGAAAACACAGGAATTTGGTCTTTGATACATTCAAAGTCAAAATATTGCGATTCAGCCAGGCCATGATGGCAGTCATGCCACTTTTTACATCACCAAAACATTCTTGCCACGTTTTACCCGAGAAAATTATAGCAGTATCATCTGCATAGCAAACTGTAGTGGCTCCGGGCAAATTCAATGATAGCATATCATTAAGGTAAATCAAAAATAAGCATGGTCCCAAAATACTACCCTGCGGAACTCCAAAAGATACAGGTTTCATTCTACTTACATGAGACTCTACCCTGATACATTGTTTTCTACCGCTAAGGTAACGCTAAGGTAAGAAAACCAGCTCAAGGAAATTCCCCTTATACCCATCAATTCCAACTTTCGTAGCAATAATGGGATGGACACTGTGTCGAAGGCTTTCGCTAGATCTAGGAAGACTCCGACACAGGCTCGCCCATTATCAAGGTGTGCAGCAACAGTCTCCACCAACAACGAAACAGCGTTTTCGGTGGACCTGTCCCTTCTGAAGCCAAATTGGGCCTCGGATATTAGATGGTGTCTTTCGAGAAAAGCCACCAGGCGCACATTGACAAGACGTTCTAGGATCTTCGAGAGAGATCCTAATAGCGCAATAGGTCTATAATTCTTGGGGTCGTCTTTAGGACCATTTTTGTGGATGGGACTAATAGCGGCGATCTTCCAGTTGTCTGGAAAAATTCCCGTTAAGAAGCTCAAATTAAATATATGAGCCAAGGGAACTGAGATCGTTTTGCAAATCAGTTTTATTAATCCATTTGATATGCCATCAAGACCCGGCGCACTATCCGTTTTCAATTGTTGAATTTGCGAATAGGTAATAGGTAATAGGCTAATAGGTCGGTTCTACATACACTCGGCTATCACTGCATTATATGTTACTTTATAATAAATTCTCTTAATGGCGATAAATCCGCACAACAGTTGATATTGAAATGTCTGTGAAATTATCTCAGAACATTTCTGCTGTACCATCTAAGCTAACGACGAAATTGATGGAGATTTTTTATTTTAAACCAGACTTGTGCTTAGGGTTAAATAAAGTTTACAATAAATGTTTACATTATAAAGAGTATTGTTTTAAAGTCCTCTTCGTAAAATCAAAGATAATAACAGCTACTCGTAAATTAAATCCAATATATGAAATTCCCATCCAAAAATTCTGAATCGTTTTCATCCAGGAAGGGTGATAACGGAATAAAAAGACCATTGAAAATATTTTTTACCACTATACCAAATGTTACAAAGCACAGAAAGAGAGTGCTGGTGTTAAGATAAGAAAAGGCGTGCTCCGTGGGTTCGGGCAGGTAAAACGCAGGATAAAAGACTGACGAAACAGATATACAACGCGAAAGTGGAAGCATGTAGGAGCCGAGAATGACCAAGACTACCATGAACAAATTGGTCGTGTTTTATCAGAAGATGATGTCAGGAGCCCTATGAGCCGGCGAGTGTGCATGAAAAGAGCTATGAACGAAGAAGCGAGTGAGGTGTGTAAAGGCCGCGTCTTATGGCGCCGAGTACTCACTGCCTACGCCACCAGGGGCCTGGCGCGAAGACATACATACATACTAAACACAGAAATTTATGACATCATGAAGAATTTTGTTCATTAATTTAATACTGTACGATGCAAAACACATTGATAATCTTATATTATATTATACTTATATTATACTTACGAATCTAACAATTCCATGGACATCTTCAACCAAGGCGTGCAGACCATATCTTTGCCACAATCGCTCATCATTTGCACAAGCATCGAGGAATGTAACAGGGAAGCTTCTGATAGTCTTGCTTTATCTGTAACATATTTAATTCAAGCGCCTATGTGCAACAGAGATAGAATGCAAATTATAGTTCCCATATAGGAATGTTTGCATATTTTGTCGACGAGTTCGGTGGCGCAGTAGCTACGATACTTTGACACCAACGCTCGTGGATTTGATTCCCATGCGGGACAAATATTTTGTGTGCGTGTATATATCTGTTTCTCTTGGTGTACCTCGATCTCACAGAAAACCGCACCTAACTTCTTAGGAGCTTACTCCTTCGCAGAAACACAACAACCCTCTTATTGTAATAACTGCTTGATACATGGCTTTTTTTTCCAGACCTATTAAAGTTAGCTAAAGTTGTTCCTACCCATAAAAAAGGTTCTAAGTAAGATCCCAAAATGTACCGACTTATTTCTGTTCTACCGGCAATATCCAAGATACTTGAGAAAGTGTTAAAATTAAGGTTAGTAAGACATTTAAATGTAAATAGAATACTAAATAGAAGGCAGTACGGCTATCAGAAAATCGTAGGAACTGAAGATGCAATAGAAACATTGATACATGATGTTGTAAGTGATATAAATAGGAAAAAAAAGGTGGCTGGAATCTTCCTAGGTTTAAGCTCCGCCTATGACATAGTAGATCATGACCTAATTTTACAAAAGTTAAACCATTACCATGTACGAGGTACAAAGCTTAATCTTTTCAAGTCATATCTCCAAAATAGACCAATGTATATACAAATTAAATGCCATGATGAAAATATGCGTGAAAATGTGTACAAGTCCAACATGGATTAAATATAAAAAAGAGGGTACCACAGAGGAGTATATTAGGACCAGTATTTTTTACTATATTTATAAATGACCTAATAGATTTCATGAATAGGTCCATCCCAATGTCAATAAAGTTAGTAGTTTTTGCGGATGTCTCCAATGCGGTCGTCTCAGCAGATAAGCTTTCATCCCTTAATCTGATTGTTGACAGGCCTTTGTACTTAGTTCACAACTGGTTTGAGACAAATAATCTAAAGATTCTAAACTTCAAAAACTAACATAGTGTTGTTTCGAACTAATACCCATCGTAATGACAAGCTAACCATTAAATCGCATGGGTAGAGTGTGATGCTGTAAAATTTTTAGGTATTCACATTGATAGCTTACTGACTTGGAAAAATGAACTTAAAGATATAGAAAATAAAATAAGCAGTGCGTGTTTTGTACTCAGAAGCCTAGGCGATGAAGTCGACATATGCCATCTAAAAGTAGTGTACTACGCATTAATTGAATCGAAAATAAGGTATTGTATAATATTATGGGGTAACAGTTATAATTATAATATAGAAAAAGCATTCGTTTTACAAAAAAGAGCAATCAAAATTATTTTATTTATTTATTTAAACTTTATGCACACAGGTGTACAACGGCGGACGGTTGCTATACAAGCATTATCTACCAGTCAACCTTAGGGTGATGCAGAAAATAGAATATAAGTAGGTGCACAAGGGAACAACATCAACAAATACAATGCGATTATAAAACATAAAAATTAAATATACGTTATATACATACATACTACAATATAAACACAATACGTAATATATATAGAATATATATATATATAAATACAAATATATAGTTACATTATGTCTGCGATTCCTGAATCATGCCCAGGAAATGGGTGCGTGTCAAAAATTTAAACGTATTGCGAGTTGAGGACTTTCTGATATCTATAGGTAACGCATTCCAAAGTCGAACAGACTGTATTTTGAAAGATTGGTCAACAAAACCAGAGTGATGAGGGGGACAAAGAAGGACGAGGCTATCTGCAGAGCGGAGATTTTTACAGTGAACTGAACAAAGGTATTGAAATTTGGTCTGTGAATAAGCCGGAGAAGCACTGTCATACAGGATAGAAAAAAGAGTAGTAAGAATGCGCACACTGCGTCGCTGACGAATGGGTAACCATTTAAGATGAGACCGATAATAAGACACATGGTCATATTTCCGAAGACCAAAGATGAAACGAATAGAGTTGTTAAGAAGCCGTTCAAGTTTGTTTAAAAGGTCTGCATTCAAATCGGTACAGCACACATCACCGTAGTCGATTATGGGAAGAATGAGGCTTTGCACAAACAATATTTTAGTCTTGAGAGGAAGAAAGTTTTTAAGACGATAAAGACTACGTTATGTTCCAATAACTTTCTAGCATACGCTAGTGACCTGAGCTTGCCAGCTCAACGCCGAGTCAATGAGCAATCCCAAATTTTTCACACTGGAGGAGTATGGTATAGTCGTACCGTCAAAGGTGACAGCCGGCAAAGTGTTCACATCAATTTTATTCAGCGTTCGAGAACTACCTATGATTATGGCTTAACACTTTGACGTAGTTACAGCGACTCCAAATTGCTTGGACCAGTCACTGACACGACTCAAATTCTGGTTTAATCTATCAATAGCTAGTGTAAGATTTCCCGAATCAGCATGAGAATAAAGTTGCAAGTCATCGGCGTACAGATGAAATGAACACTGAAGATTTGAGACAAGCTGGTTGATGAAAATGGAGAACAGAAGAGGAGAGAGAATTCCGCCTTGCGGTACACCAGCAGCAAGTACTGACAAACTCGATGAGGTTTCACAGAGCCGAACAATTTGCTGGCGACCGTGAAGATAACTAGAAAACCATTCCAGACCCACAGGTAAAACCTCAAGATGAGCAAGAATTGAAAGTAGAATATCATGATCCACATTGTTAAAAGCATTCGAAAAGTCAACTAGGCATAACACCGTTAGTCTAGAATCCTCCATATTATCCTTAATGTCTTGAATAACTTTAAGGAGTGCAGTAACAGTGCTGTGGCCCTGACGAAACCCAGACTGAAATTCACTAAGCAAGTTGTTACTATAGACAAAACGGGATAGATCTTTATGGACGCATACTTCCAGAACTTTAGACAAAAAAGGGAGAATTGAAATGAGACGGAAATGATTAGGGAGGATTGGGCTAGAGATTTTAGGTAGAGGAATGATGTGGGCATTGCGCCATAACGAAGGGAATTGGCCTGTGGAGAGTGAAAAATTTACTATATGAGTAATGATTGGAAGTAATTGATCAAGGATAAATAATTTGACGAGGATAAAGGATTTGACGAGCTCGGTGGCGCAGTGGTGAAACGCGCTGTTACGCTACTTTGACATCAACGCTCGTGGGTTCGATTCCCACACAGTACACACATTTGTGTGCATGAACATGTCTGTTTGTATTGGTCTGGGTATTTTCTATGTATAATAAGTATGTATTTACAAAAAAAAAATGTATTTACGTATGTTTATCAGTTGTCTAGTACCCATAACATAAGCTTCGCTTACTTTGGGGCTAGGTGGCGCTGTGTAATTTGCCCGACAATATTTATATTTATTTTATTTATTTATTTATCAAGGATAGTGGTAATCATGATTCGACTAATGCCATCACAGCCGACAGCCTTGGATTTTATGGACATGATAATCTTCTTGATTTGACCCGGGTTAACTGAAGAAAAATTAAAAACATATCTACATTGATAGGCGGGAGATTAGTAATAAAATCAACAGCCTGGCGTATGACAGGATCCAAAATGTCGACAGAAGAAAAGTGTTTATTAATATCATCTAACCTGATATTAGAAGGTATCTGAGAGCTAGACGATTTGCCTATCCCAAGTGTCGCCAAAAATTTCCAAATGTCCGCGGAAGAACCAGAAGATACATTGTCATGTATATGGCGGCGTTTAGCGTTACGTATCATCTGGTTACACCTATTCCTTGCAAGTTTATAAGCTGTCCAGGCGTCATCAGTGCGTACACACTTATATCGGCGATAAGCTCGATTCCTATGTTTCATTGCCAACCGAATGTCATTTGTCATCCAAGGGGCGGGAGGATGCCTCAGTTTGACTTCCCTAACCGGTGCATGGCGATCATATAACCTGAGAACAGAGTGATTAAAAATTTGGACTTTATCATCAATATTTCTGGCAGACACCAGTGGCTCCCAGTCAATGGATGAAGCATCCCGCCGCAACTCTTCAACATTCATTCTGGCATAACATCGCATGCGCAAAACCCCGGGTCTAGGTCTGGGTGTTTTAATGGAATAGGTCATGTAAAGAAGATCATGGCGGGAGAAACCAGTCGCGGGGAATTGACCATGGGATGAAACTAGGGAAGGGCAGGAAGTTATCTTTAAATCCAGTAGTGTGTCATCACCTACTGTGTTAAAGTGGGTAGCTTCCGATGGAAGGATGTGGAGATTGGCAGATTCAAGGACGTCAACAAGTTTAAGAGACCGGGTGGAAGGAGAAATCAAGTCAGTGTTAAAGTCACCCATGATGATGTGGTGCTCATAATCAGTACCGACAGAATCGAGGACGGATTCGATATCAGGGAAATAGTCAACAGTGGGAGGGCAGTAAACAACTCCAAGGATAGCCTTGGAACGTTTAACCTGAATCTCTAAGAAAAGATATTCCGCGGACGTGGAGGAAGTAGAAGAAGAAAATAAGATTTTATATGAGATTTCATTTCGCAGATAGATTGCAACGCCACCACCCCTTCTACCTATTCTATCGTTCCTGATGAGAATATAACCAGGCAAAGGGTATGTAGCGGATGAAAGGTTTGGTTTGAGCCAACTTTCCGAAACAACGATGGCATGTGCGTTGGACCCACTAAAGGCCTCCAACATTTCGCTATGATGGCACGGTATGCTTTGTGCATTTATGTGGCACACATTAAAATTATTATTATTGAGAAAAATATTACTAATAAAGTCCCCGAGTGCAACCATCTGGGAAGTCACATTTTCGTCACAGGATTAATATGATGAGTCATCGGTCGACATAAAACGATCATCATCAGAACCAGACATAATATAAATAAATTACAATATATAAAAATAAAATAAATATACTCAATAAAGTAACACAAAATATTCTACCTACAATACGCAAGTGGAACAGTTCCATCACTGCACCACCCGCCAGCTTTAACACTATGTGATAAAACTAATAATTATAAAATTAAAGCATCTAGCACTTAAACGACACAAAAATGACAGTTCACAAAAACTAGTATTAATTGAATGGAAGAGAACAGACTCGAATATCAGTATTAATAATATAGAAACTTATTGTTTGAAACAATCAATGTCATAATCAACAGAAATATATCCAGCACTTATGATATTTATATTATGACTTTCACACGTGTCAGTTGATTGCCAAAATTCAAAATATGAAAGTGACAGTTTGATATTGACAAAGTGCAGGCGAGAAAGAAGAGTGCCATTCTAGTTTTCATTTAATAACACAAAAATTATAAAATAGTTTCCATAATTACCCGCAAACAATGTATCTATATATATAAAAGGAGAAGCTGACTGACTGACATATCAACGCAGGGCCTAAACTATAAGGGTTAGAAACTTGAAATTTTGCACAGGGGTTCCTTTTATAACGTAGGGGTGCACTAAGAAAGGATTTTTGAACATTCATCCCCTAAGGGGGTAAAACGGGGGTGCAAATGAAGTATGAAATTTTGCCGTTTTTGAAGTTATTCGAATGAAATTCAGCATGAAGGTTCTTTATTGGAAGGCATGAAACACGGGTAAAATATTTTTCTCAAAAATCATCCCTTAAAACGGTAAAACGGGGATGTAAAGTTAGTATGAAACTTTACGTTTTTGAAGTTATTGGATTGAAATTCAATATTAAGGTGTTTCATTGAAAGTCATGAACCAAATGTAAAAGTAATTTCAGCGTTTTCAAAAATTCCACCACTTAAAGTATGTAATGGGGGGTCAAAAGTATTTCTTGAATTAAAATTTGAACTGTTAATTTTTTTTTAAAGTGAACTACTATAGACTTTGTAACTATACTTTCAATCAAGACGTCAAAAAAGTAATTTCAGGGTTTTTCAAAATTCCATCCTTAGGTAAATGAAAATGAGGTTAACGCTTTGTATGGAATAGAAGTATTTTTAGAAGTTAGTAACTTGAAACTTTGTACAGATACTGTCTATTAGAATTTTAAAAAATGGTTTCTGCGTTTTCAAAAACTTCACTCCTTAAAGTGTGTAATGGGAATCAACATTATTTATTTTGATCTAAAGTTGAACTGTTTAAGAAATTGATTTTTTAAAGTGAGCTACTTTAGAGTTTGTAAATATACTTTCAATCAGGACGTCAAAAAAGTGATATCAGCGTTTTACAAAATTCCACCCTTAGAGGGCTGAAAAGGGGGTTGACAGTTTGTATGGAGTAGAAATATGTTTAGAAGTTCGAAACTTTGTACAGATACTCTCTATTAGAATAAAAAAAAAGTGGTTTCAGCGTTTTCAAAAATTCCACGTCTTAAAGTGTATAATGGGGGTCAAAAGTATTTCTTGAATTAAAAGTTGAACTGTTAAGGGATTGATTTTTTTAAAGTGAGCTACTAGGCTTGGTAAATATATTCTCAACCAAAACACCAAAAAAGTAATTTCAGCATTTTTCAAACCCTTAGGTGGCTGAAAAGGGGGTTGATACTTTGTATGAAATAGAAATATCTTTTGAAGTTAGTGACTTTGTACAGTTATGTGTTTAAAATAGGCAATGTTGTGTATTTAATAGAGAGGTGCTTTGAGTGTATACAGTCTATATCAAATAGTTAATGAAAACCGAACAGATCGTGACATATCTTCATTACTACACAAACACGAATATTTGGTACTTTTACTAACTATATAATGCGGACTGTATATAAGAAGACTGTATATAAGAAGTAAAATAAAAATAAGTAAAACTGTCGAAATTCCAAAAACTACGCTTGCAAAGCCGCGGGTATAAGCTAGTTTAACTATAAAGCAATTTAAAAGTACAGTTGAAAAAATAACAACGCTAATCATGTATTAGCGTTGTTATTTTTTCAACTGTACTTTTAACTTTAGGTACAGATAGATGCGAATGTCTACATTATGTACACAGAAATGAGTACCCCTGAAAAGCAAGGGTGTGAAACATTAAAGTATATTATATATATGCATCTCAAGATCGTCACTCGAGTTACTGAACAACCCCAAGCTGCTCCACCCCCTGGCTAAGGCCATGAAGGAGAACATGGCCTGGATGGGAAAGCAGGGCAGAAAAGTGCGGCTTTTCTGGCTCAGAGCACATGTAGGAACGGCAGGAAACGAAAGGACAGACGAGCTTGCAAAAACGGCTGCAAGCAAGGAGACAACCCCCGACTACGCAGAGGTCCCACTCTCATATGTCAGGAAAAAGATCCGAGAGGAGTCGGACCAGAAATGGCAAGCGCGTTACGACTCCTCCGAGACGGGTTCGGCCACGAAAGCATTCCTCCCTGATGTGAGCACAGCTTATCGCATCGTGAGAGGAACGAGACTGACCCACCTTCAAACACAAATCCTGACAGGACACGGCGGCTTCGGAGAGTACCTTTACAGGTTTAATCTGAAGACCAGCCCGGGATGCGAGTGCGACCCCGAAATCAGCGAGTCGGTGTGGCACATATTACTCGACTGCCCCCGTTTCCAGCTAGAAAGGTTCAACCTGCAGTGCTCTGTTCAACTGGAGCTCACACGACACAATTTACGAAGGCTCATGGAGTGCAATAAATCCCGCCCCAAGCTTCTGGCCTTCATGGATAAGGTGGCGTCAGTCGCAACGCGGCGAAACAGCACCAGAACCAGCACCTATCCTATCCCTTCCCTCCCCTCGGACATGACTCAACTCCTGGACTTGACACACACACCACACATCGACACACCAACACCACAAACTGAGTCTTTCAACCTCCTAACATGCGGAGAAGACGGACAATCAGGACTGCGCCTAAGAGGAGTTGCCTTATATATGGATGACAACGCGGAGAGAATAGGGATTGCCTTTTGCAATGCCATGGCGAAAAATACGGTAACACGTACGGTAAACGTACAGGAATCTACAGGACGTAGCGTATACTCTTAGAGAAATCTACAGTGGCATATACTCGGCCAAGGCTCGCGCTAAATTCCTATCGCTGAAGCGGTTCACAGGGGAGCGGATCCCGAAACAGGACAACACGCTTTACCTTGTCCACACCCAGGCTAAGAAGGCACTCCTTATCAGCCAGGGCTACGGAGCAAATTCGGGATCCCACATCCTAACCATACATGAAGCACAGGGACTAACGTGCGAGTCAGTGCGTACAACCTCCAAAAGATCCCATCTCCTCCAAAGTGTCCCCAATGCCGTTGTCGCATTCTCTAGACACACGGACAGCTGTGTATACCACACAGACTGTACTGACAACGACGCAACAGCTCGGTTTATCCAGCGAGCCGAGACCGCGACAACGGAACACATCAGGGACTATATACCTTAAGATGGCGATGAGGGCGAGAGACGAGAATGTCATCAGAAAGTTGACTGAAAGCTCCGAAGACCCAGCGAGCGGTCCCTCCTCCTCCTCCCAAACCAGCAGACAGAGAGAGGGGAAGGGCGTCATGGCAAGGCTCCGGGATGCCATCTCCCTTCGTTTCCGGAAGAACTCACAAACTGTAACAAAGCAGAGACAGGGATGAGAGATTCGAGCAGTCATGCTCACTAAAATATCTAAACGAGCGGCGGCGTTGGGGAGCGGGTCATACAATTACCAAAAATTAATGTAATCTGACGAAATGTAAAAAAAAAAAAATCGACGATAGCATGGATTGACCAAAATATATTTAAGCACTACTTATTATATTGTAATCGCACTTGCGGAGCGATAAATAATAAACTTACTAACAACCTGACAAACAACCTGTCAAACAAACAAAGGCACGGGCCAAAGAGCCTGTGGATAAGACTTCTTCATAAAAAAAAAAAACATTAAAGTATAAACAGTAAGGTAAGCAAAAGCTAGAAACAAATTAAATATTATGCTATGCTTATAGCAAAATAAGGCGACTCATTCACTCACTTGGGTCCAACAATTGCGCATGCCAAAATGTGCACGGGCTTTCCCAAAGATGACCTGCCTAGCACGTGTCAAGAACTCCTTCACTGAATATGGGGACCCTTTAAGACATGACTTTTTGGTCCATACAGCAGACTTAGAAGAAGACTCACCAAACTTCACAAGAATAGGGCGGTGATGGTTGTTGCGTGGCACTCCAATCCTGTGGCATGTTTTAATAGAAGTAGAAGAGAGGTCCTTTAGTGCCAACTTGGAATGAATTATGTCTATAATGATACCTCTACAGTCCTCTCCGTCCTTTTCAATGACCCCAGAGAACACAAGTGATTTCCGTCTGTGCCTGGTCTCAATTCCGTCTACCAGCAGCATGCACTCTCGTACCTGGGACCGTAAAAGACCGAGCATGTTGAACATGAGTTCCTTGAAGGCCCGAAACTCATCAAATAATCTTGTGAGGGTTGTGGATGAACCGGCAATTTTCAGCTGTGCCTCAAGGTCTGCCATCTTCTGTTGGAAACTTTCCGCCAAGTTCTTCTGAGCTGTTTGAATGTCATCCAGCTTCGACATTATATTGTTTTGTGAAACAGTGCAGTGACTGTGCAAACTGTGTGTTAAGCTGGCAGCAGGCAGTGATTGCTTTAAGCACTTTTATTCACATGAAAGTGCTATAAACGTGAGTACATCAATTTGGTGATACAATGATCAAGTTTTTAATAAATTAAGTACAAAAAATACTGAAAATTAATTAAAATTAAAATTTTATATGAGGAGATAACTATTCACTTTTTTACACCTGCTTTTATATGTCCTATACGACAACAGGTCTTACGTTGCGAACATTTTAAGGCACTGGGTATTCCGACTGTGCCAAGTCTTTATATATTAGTACTATTAAAATATCTGGCTAAACATATATACGAATTTGAAACAGATGAAGGAAGGAAAAAAAGGGAAAATACGAGAAGGAAGGACTTACCTATAAATATTGTACCAAGTCTGAACGTCGTACAGCATAACGCCCGTTATCAATTGAGAAAATTATTTAATAGGTTACCTTTTGAAATTAAAAATATTTTATACGCAAAAGATTTCAGTTAAATTGAAGCAATGTCGCTTATTGAAGTGCTGCTACTCTGTAGATGAATATTTGACCCAACGATGACCACAAATAATTATAAAAAAATATTGTTATTGGACATTAACTGTTTACTACTATTATATAATGTTGACATTTGATTCTTTTTATTGTTAGCTAGTTAGTTGATAATTATTTATGTGTTTGCAAGTGTTTTCATTTTTTTTCAAACTTTTTTTTTTTATATTCTTGTAAATATTCAACACAATGTAATATTGTTTCAGAATAAATGATTGATTGATTGATGTATTTCTGCGAAGGTGTGAGGTCACCAATAAGCTCCTAAGAAGTTGCTGTATCAGCAGCAGAGGTGGTATCATGTGATAGTTAACGATTAGTTTCATAGCCTACGGTGACTGTACTGTACGGTTTTTATCCTCTATATAATGATTCTATTAACTTACCATGCACTGAGCTCAGAGGTTTCAGATCATACTGGAGAGATATAGGTTTTGTTAACTCCGTTGTTATCTGTAAAATAATATATTAAAATAATTATTTCAAACACTACATTACGCTACAAGTGGATGAGATTGTATATATCTTGGATGAGCTTTCAGCAGGTATGGAAGGTACACCGCCGATGTGGAAAGACGAGTGAGTGCTAGAAACGGTGTAAATGGAGCGTCGGGAAAACTTCAGAGCAGTAAAAACTTGAGCCAGAAGGCACAGCTCGCTATACACTATGCAGCGCGGCTCGCAACACTTACTTATGAAAGCGAGTGATTTTGGCAGAGAGAGCATGAAAGTAGGATAAACGCGGCCGAAATGCGAGCGCTGCGCAAAATTTGTGGCATAACGTTGTAGACCGTATTCGCAATGATGATGTTAGTAACAGAGTTGGTCTGATCTGATGAATCATCATTTTATAGTTCTGTCTGTTTATCAAGAAACTTAAATCTATTCCTGTAGGGTTCTTCGAGCTCACTTAGGTTTTCGGAGGTATCGGGAGTTTTCTGCGCTTTCTCTCTCGTAGCGTTACGCCCATAAACATTTCTGGAGTTACATTATTTATTGATAGTGGTGGCCAACAAGCGTACGGCCTGCCATATGGTATTCAGTTGTCGTAGCTTACGGACAATGGGCATTTGCAACACCAGGGAAATCACTCTTACATTGCCGAGCAATGACGGCAGAGTGACCGAGCTCGTCATATGTCCAACGGCATATGACGAGCTCGGTGGCGCAGTGGTGAAACGCGTTGTTACACTACTTTGACACCAACGCTCGTGGGTTCGATTCCCACACAGTACAGACATGTGTGTGCATGAACATGTCTGTTTGTCTTGGTCTGGGTTCTTTCTGTGTATAATAAGTATGTATTTACAAAAAAAATATATATATTTACGTATGTTTATCAGTTGTCTAGTACCCATAACACAAGTTTCGCTTACTTTGGGGCTAGATGGCGCTGTGTAATTTGTCCGACAATATTTATTTATTTACTTATTGCCGACCCTGTAAAAACCTCTTCGCGCCTTTATTGAAGAACCCCATGCTGTCAATTGAGAATATCTCGGAAGGGAGCTCATTCCACGAAACTCTCAACAGAAAACTTCTCTGGAAACGCACAGTACATGACCATTGCGGCTACAGTGAAGGATGAACTCCCTGCCGTTACCGAGGTGTGCGACTGTAAAATCGCATCACGTCGAACAACTCCTCAGATACAATCCATTGTCCTCTATAATCGCTAAAAACGCAAAAGGAGGCAAAATCTCTTCTTAAACTCAAGAGCTCAATACCGTGTGTGAGTTTAGGATCATCAACGATCCTCATAGCTCGTCTTTGCACCTAGTCACAAGATCCTCTAGGAGCACCTGCATATCAGCTCTAGCTAATATGCAGGTGCTCCTGCCCAACGGTGTTCTCCTATACTCCAAATAAAAATGATTTTTTTTATCGGGACAGGCCCACCACTCATACCCACCACTGTGTCTCCTGTGTAGCCAGAATTAACAGCGGCGACCACAAAAAGGGCAATGAGCAGTGAGCTCCATTGCCGTCTCGGGGGTTAAACTACAGCTGCCTTGGAACTCACAACGAGTTTAATCAGTAGGAAGTTTAGGAATTGACTTCCCCTCTGGGCAAAGTGAGAGACAGCAATATGACAAATAAGGCATTTAAAACCTCAAAGAGATGGCAAGTCAAGTGAAGCTCAACTGCCGTGCACCACGGATTATCAAATACCTAGCTCTATTGGGACCTAAACTGTGAGTTGTTACCTAACACATCGATTCCATTAATATAGATTGCAGAACCGCCTAAACGCCTGGTAATTGTCGCCATCAAATCAGAATAGTATACTACCCCGGATATGACACGCAAGGAATTTAACATATCGTCCCGCTCCCGATGCTAGAGATCGCACTCCCAGAGAACATGATGTGCTGTTTGCTCGAATTCATAATTTGTCGTAGAACACTCACATAAAGGCGATGAGACAAGTCTAAATGAAAAGAGCTACGCCCTAAAGTTTCCATGCCCTGTCTCGCACTGATTGAAAGAACAGATAAAAGTGGCGTCCTTTAGTCGAAGTTTCCCATCTTTCTTGCCATTACGACAGTAAAGTTTCAAATACCTCGTCAATTGGTTCGACAATCTAAGTATTTTGTCAATATCGCGGCGTTTTAGAAAGTCAGGGTGTATGTTTTTAGAGGTGTAGTACATTGAAGCCCGGCGTTGAATTTCTAAGTCAACTGGTAATACGCCTGCGAGCACAGGTAGTACCTCTGTGCTCACAGTTCTATACGATTTACATAAGAATATATATATATATATATAAACAATATTAATATATATTATATATAAGTCTATGCATGCCTCCCGAAGTAATATACAATATATATACTACTATTATAACTTCACGCCAAATTGCACAAAATTAACGCCCTTGCGGGGTAGACAGAGAGAACCGAGCGCCACGTGACTCTCGTTCATATCTCACTTATCGTTCTCCTTACATATCACACTCGCTTCTTTAACATTCATTGCTCTTCTCATGCATGCACGCTGGTTTCTAGGGCTCCTGACGTCACCTTCTGATAGAACACGACCAATTTGGTCATGGTAGTAGGTAGTCTTGGCCTCCCTCGGCTCCTACATCCTTCCACTTTTGCATCGTATATCTGCTTCGTCATTCTTTCAGCTTTCCACATGTCCGAACCAACGGAGCATGCCTCTTCTTATTTTAACACCGACACTTTCTTTTAGACCAACTCTGTTTCTAACATCATCAGTGCGAATACGGTCTACAAGCCTTACGCCACAAATTTTGCGCAACGTTCGCATTTCGACCGCGTTTATTCTACTATCATGCTCTTTCTACCATACCCAGCTCTCGCTTCCATAAGTTAGCGTTGGGACCAGCACTACATTGTGTATAGCGAGTTGTGCCTTCTGGGTCAGGTTTTTACAGCCAAGAAGTTTTCGCAACGCTCCATTCACACTATTCACAGTACTCATTCGTCTTTCCACATCTACGGTGTACGTTCCATCCCTCCTGAAAGCGCATCCAAGATACATAAACTCATCCACTTGTTCCAACACTTCATCATCAACCGTAATCCTTACATTAGTTCTGGATTCTTCTCTTTCAAATACCGTTATCTTTGTATTCATCGTATTCAGTCGTAAGCCTTTCTCCATACATTCGTCTTTCATCGCTGTGACCAGTGTTTGCAGTTCAGATGGTGTATCTGCTATTAGCACGGCATCGTCTGCATACAGCAGACAGTTCACCACTGGGTCACTCATGCGCAATCCCACATTCGTTGACCTTATTCTCTGCAGATAACTATCTGGATACGGGATAAACAGCCTAGCAGATAGCATGCAACCCTGTTTGGCACCAATTTTGACATCAAACCAGGATGACATGCCACCATCCACCGCACACATGCTGAGCAATCTTTGTAAGTGTACTGCACAACACGGAGCATTGAACTGTCAATCGCATATCTTTTTTTTTTTTATATTAGTTCAGCATAGTGGCCCCTCTTTGCCTGATGGTAAGCGAATGAGGAGCCCAAATCGCAACTGCAACTGACAATATACTACATCCCGTATCCTGTCGGTTGACGCTGCCATGCTGACCCGCAAAATGCTTCTTCACGCTTCGTTTGAAGGATCCCATATTGTAGGAAGGAGGGAACACATGTGCAGGCAAGGCGTTCCACTTTTTGATGATACGACAAAGATAGGAGTTGCCGAACTTTTTGGTACGCGAAGAGATATTCTCAACCGCGGAACTATGACATCGCAAGCCCGCACGTGTGGTTAAATGACGGAAGGGTGAGGGTGGGATAAGGGAAAACAGTTCTTCAGAGAACTCGCCATGGTAAAGGCGGTAAAATACGCTTAGAGAGCCTATGCCCCTACGGAGTTGAAGAGGTTCTAGGCTTTTGGTGACCTCTTCGTCGTCAATTATGCGGATAGCCCGTCGCTGCAATATGTCCCATAGTTCCTTTCGCACAACCCTATCAAATGCTTTCTCAAGATCCACAAAATCGCAAAAAATCTTCTGGTCTATGGCCAGATGCTGGTCTATCTCCACGATATTGCGAAGCGAGAAAATGTGATCCATACGTGCCCTTCTATTTCGGAACCCTCCTTGTACGTCCCAAAGCATTTCATCGGATTTCACCCTCATTCTCCTTTCTATCACCTTTCCATATAATTTTGCTGCTAAGCTGATCAAACTGATGGCCCTATAGCTAGCGCAGCCCATGCGTAACCCCTTGCCTTTATACAAGCGAACGATGACTGTGCGTCTCCCTTTTTTGGGACCCTTCCAGTTCTCCAGCACAGATTGCTTAAGTACAAGACGGCGTCCCGGACGTAAGTGCCACTTAGTTTGATCATCTCAGATGTGATCATTTTAATTCCCGCTGATTTTTCATTTTGCAAGCTTCGTATCGACCATTCAATCTTATCCATAGTTATGCCTTCGTCGGACGCCGTCAAAAGTGAAGTAAGCATCCAACTCACTCTCATTGTCAGCGTCTGAGGCATACTCACATATTTCCTCAAAATATTCACTCCACCGTTCTAACACTTCCTGAGTGTTCGCAAGAATATTACGGCTTTAGACTTTTATCTTATCCATTCTGGATGCCGACGAACTACTCCTAGACTTCTATACCACTCTCCAAAAGAGTTTGGTATTTGCCTCGAAGTTTTTCGTCAGCCTCTCTTCCTCATTCATAATTTGTCTTTCACGCTTTTCTTTCACTGAAGCCTTGGTTTCATTCTTGCATAGACGGTACATTTCTTTCTTTTTTCTCACATATTTTCATTTAAGGGCAAAGATGATACGTACTCCTACCATGCTTTCCTCTTTCTTGCTACGGAGGATTCAATATCCGCATCCCACCAGGCATCTTCTTTCGCAGTTTTACGTCTCTTTGTACATTCAAATGCTTCTTTTGCACTATCCACCATACTTTCTTTCAAAACTTTCCAACAATCATCCACATCTGAGTCGAAGAGGCTTGCATTTGCAAGTCTCTCGCTTACCAGATGCACATACGTTCTCCTTACACTTTCATCCTGCAATTTTTCGCCACTTATCCTTTCATGATCTCCAAAAGGGATACGAGGTGTGCCAGTGCCTCCAATTCTTAAAAATGTCCACAAACCGGCTTACCACCAGGTAGTGGTCCGTCTCAAGAGTGGGGTCTCTAAAGGCTCTTGTATCCATTATAACATTTCGGAGACTAGGTCTATCTATTAAAATCAAATCAATCACACTTTTTCGGTCATTCCGTCTCCATGTATACGTGTGAATATCCTTATGATGAAATAAAGTATTCGACACGAGGAGGCCTCGTTCCATACATAAATCTAGTATTGACTTACCTGCTTCGTTCACCCTCTTATCTCCATACGGACCAAGAACAGCTTCATAGCTGTAACGCTTGGTCCCAATCCATCCATTCAAATCTCCACACATAATCACTCTTTCATTCCCTTCAGCTAAGTCCAGAACATCCCTCACAACGCAGAGTTTACGGGAGCGTATGCTGCAACCAGAAATACTTGCGTGATGCCCAGTTTAATACGAACCCAGAGAAATCTAGGGCCTACCAAACAGTAATCTCTTACATCATCCCACCGGGCAGATCATCGGTGTCGCTCCCCTAGCGCTTAGTCTCTGTCACACACAAAACAAGAAACGCCTATCGATCATTACGTCTATCAGTTCGTTCATCTTATCATTCAATCCACCTCTCACATTCTACGTGCCTATGCGGCACTCGGCTTCCCTCGTCCTACCGGAATTGGCGCTGCGTGGTGGGTGGCGCTCCTCCACCGCCGCATACATTTATATTCACACCGACGGGTGCGAATCGGTGCGCGTCGCCTACGGGGGATGGCCTATTCCGCACATCGGTGCACTCTTGGTCCAGGATTGCAATCGATTGATTGTCAGAGGTAGCGCACGAGCACGCTTCTGGCACATGACCCCCTAGTTCATATAATATACATGGCGCACACTAAAAGTTTTGCAGTTCTTGCTAATCGGAACTATTTGAATTTCGAATGTTATATTTTTTGAAACGTTGCAACCTACTTAGTAATAAAAAAAAACAATTGGCGGGAAATCATTTGTCTATTGTTTTTTATTACACAACAAAGTTCTACGTACGCAACGAAAATGGAATTGAGTCGAAAAGATTTCAGAGCGATGATTTTTTATGATTTTAAAAGTTCTCTCTCTCCGCAAGACTGTGCTGCTCGTCTTCAAAATGCTTTTGGGAGAGAAGCACCTTTGAGCACCGTGAGGCGATGGTTTGCTGAATTTGAGAGAGGTCGAGTTTCTTTTCATGACGAATTTCGTGAAGGGCGGCCTTCAACTGCCGCCAACGTAAGTAATGTGCCTACTGTTAAGCGGCTAAGTGAAGAAAACCCGCGGATTATCTATGAAACAATTCGAGAACTATTGGAGATTGGTATGAGACAAATTCAGAAAATTTTACACGATGAATTGAAAGTTCGGAAACTTTGTTGTCGTTGGATCCCTCGTGAACTGACAGCGGAGCAGAAGCGGGCTCGCGTGGAACGGTGCTCACAGATGCTACTAAAGTACTACCACGGACATTCTAATGCTGTTTATGACATTGTCACAGGAGACGAAACGTGGATTTATTGTTTTGAGCCCGAAAAAAAACAGCAATCATGTGAACGGGTGTTTGAAAATGAGAACAGGCCAACAAAAGTGAGGCAGGCGAGAAACGTTGGTAAAAAAATGATCGCGTTTTTTTTCTCAGCTACGGGTCCCATCTGCACAATTCTACTTGAAGATCAAAAGAGTGTTAATGCCGAGTGGTATTCTACCATTTGTTTACCCAGGGTGTTAGAAAAAGTTCGCGAAAGACGACCAAAAAGCCGCGTTTTCCTACATCATGACAACGCTTCTTCACACACGGCCAACAAAAAAAAGTCATTTTTAGTATTGTCTTAGGTTTTCGCGATTGTTACACATTGAATTAAACAATTTTTAACGGAAGTCTTCCTGCGACCACGGACGCTGCAAAGCGTTCGAAACGTCAGGTTCAACAAAATAAATAAAATACGCGATACTTCCGTTAAAAATTGTTTAATTCAAAGTCATTTTTAACTTCTGAAAAAGTACAACTCGTTACCCATCCTGCGCATAGCCCCGACCTAGCACCCTGTGATTTCTGTATTTTCCCCAAAATCAAAGATTTGATGAGAGGTTTCATTTTTACCAACTCCGAAGAGGCAGTGATAGCGTTCAATCAGCACGTAGAAAACATGCCTTCAGATCTGTGGTCCTCCTGTTTTAAAAAATGGTCCGATCGTATGAAAAAATGTTTAAAATGTAAAGGAGAGTATTTTGAAAAGCAATAAACATAATATTTTGGTTATAACATGTTGTTTTTTTAAGTAACGCAAAACTTATAGTGTGACCTACGTATATGACTTCTGGAGGCATAAAAACATATCACTTGCGCGATGCCATCTTTGCTGCTAACACAGCAGCTCCTATGAGGAACTTACTGGTAGTACTGGTACCCTCACTGACACGCAGGAACACAACAGCCCTCCAGGGAGTTGTTATTTCGCTGCGGTTTTCTGTGAGGTGGAGGTACTTCCCCAGACGGGCAGGTTTGATAGGCCCTACCAGATAAAATAAACGGACATGTTCGTGGGCACAAATGTTTGTCGTGTGTGGGAATCGAATCCACGAGCCACTGTGGTCGTACCGAGAGTTTCTTATCAATAACTCTGTCTATGAGAATATTACGTAACATTTTATGCATTTAAAATTTCTAAAACTGGAACATTCGAAGTTGAATGCAGATAGGTTCAAACACATATGTTATCCGTTTGAGGATTTTTTTTTTGCAAAAGTTGGCGTCAGACGACCCGTGCAAATCGAAGTTCCACTGTGCAATATGTAAATGAGACGATGTCTTGATTGGATTCGAAATTAGTTATAAAATTTGGAGTTTTAAGGTCTAACGAAAATAAATCATCACGAGATAGTAAATGTTTGAGAATAATATATACAATTGGACTAGGAACAAAAGGTTCGAAGCAAGTGGCTATTTGTATTGTTGCAACAGAAATATACTAAATAATTCGCGTACGCAATTAAATATATATATATATATAATTTTTTCAAATTCTTCTAGTTCTCCTTCTATTCTATATATATATACATATATAAGTAACACATATATATAACAAGGGTCCAGCTACAATTTAATATTATAATACTAACCCTCATCTGCATTCAGACTCGATCGAACTCGAGCTTTATTGGCGATTTTTTTTTATACCACTAAGGTGGCAATCAGTCATACGGCCTGCCTGATGTTAAACAGTCACCGTAGGCTATGAACATTTGCAACACCAGAGGCGTCACTCATGCGTTGCCGACCCTCTAAAAACCTCTTCACGCATTTCTTGAAGAACTCCATGCTGTAGTCCCTTGGAAAAACCTCGGCTGGGAGCTCATTCCACAGCTTGAGTGTTCTCGGAAGAAAACTTCTCTGGAACCGCACCGTACGCGACCATTGCGGTTCAAGCGTGTGAGGGTGAACTCCCCGCCGTCGGCGAGCGGTGCGGTTATAAAAAGTAGCTGTCGGCATCATTTCGAACAACTCTTCAGAAAACAACCCGTTGTACAATCGGTAGAACACACAAAGGGAGGCAAAGTCTCTCCTTAAACTTAAGGGTTCAATACCGTGAGTAAGGTTAGGATTGTCGACAATTCTCACAGCTCGTCTCTGAATCGAATCACACGGTCCAAGCTGGTATTCAGGTGCTCCCACCCAAAGGTGACTGCAGTACTCCAAGTGCGGTCTGACTTGAGACTTATATAATATAAGTCTTTGCCCCGCACTGAAGTACTGCTTAGCCCTGTTGAGCACACCAAGTTTTTTCGACGCCAGCTTGACCTTCTCCTCCAGGTGATTTCGATATTGCACATCACTGGAGATCTCGACGCCAAGCATCCTAATACTTTTGGTGGCGGTAAGAGGTGTGTTCTGGAATTTAGGAACCACAGCAAATGGATGCAATTTGATCTAACCTGCTTTGTGTGCTTCCGCCACCAATTAGTTCATGCGGCCTAGCGTCGGCCGGCACCCACCCACTACTGTTAGTGCGTGCAACATGCCGACGCTGCCATGGCTGCTCCACGATAACGATAACGATAAAAATTCTAAAATTACTCTCATGAACAAACAGACTGATGTAAACCATTCCCCACTATTAAATATCTTTTCGCTCACACCATCCACCCCCACCCTCAATTCAATATAAGGGACGGCACTGCGATGGATTTGTCACTTGTAGCATGTTATTCTTACGATTAACGTCTACAACGCCTGATGATGCCTCGTGGAGAGGCGAAACACGTGTCGCAGCGACGACCAGGCCAGTCGCGGCAGCGACGATGGTGGAGGGGGCATGCGGATTCTGTTCCAGATGGCGGACGACCGCAGCAGCCGAGGCAGAGACTACCGGAGCAGCCATGGCAGCGTCGGCATGTTGCACGCACTAACAGTAGTGGGTGGGTGCCGGCCGGCGCTAGGCCGCATGAACTAATTGGTGGCGGAAGCACAAAGCAGGTTAGATCAAATTGCATGTAAATTTGACTTTCGCAAAATAACGCCTGAATCTATTAACTATTTAACAGCAAATGGAGTTTTCTTAGCGGTAAACGCGCAAACTTGTGTCTTCTTGGGGTCGAATTCGACCATGTTAAACCGCCCCGAATTATCATAACTAACTCTTTTGTAGGACACTAGGTGAATCAAAACATCGTAACATTTACAATAATAAATTAATTCATCGATAGGTCGTTATATAATAAAATATGTAAATTTGTTTGGACACCAAAAGAGGGATGCCTGAGTTTTTTGGCAGTATTTTTATCAGTGCTCACCTAGTCATAAACTGCACGGTAGGGAAAAAATTGTGACGATTCCAAACAAATGTAGCCATTTTTACGGAATAAAAAGATTTTGACTTTGACTAACTGCCACAATCAATTCGATACAAAATTGTGAGGTAGCTATGGTTCGAATATATTAGAATCTAGGTAGGTCATTAAATCTAATTACTAAGATAGTTAGGTTATCTAGGTTATGTTATGTAAGTAAGTCATAAGGTCAAACACATAAGTAGATTATAGGTTGGTTACATAAGTAAATTATAGATCAGGTACGTAAGAGGGACTTAAGTTAGATACGTAAGTAGGTCATTGGATATTAGATAGGAAGGTAGTAGTGTAGGGCTTATTAATTGAGGAAAATTTAGATCACTAGGTAGGGTAATAATAATAATAATAGGTAGGGCGCTACAGTATCAGTAGGGGTAGTTAGGTAGGTTCGTAGTGAGACCTTCAGTAGTTTGCTGGGGGTCCATTACACCACGGAGCTCGTCGTTTTGATCATTTAGTTGTTACTTTCATCATCTTTCACGTTAGATTATTTATGTTTAAAAATATAATAGTTTTGTCAATATAGTACTTACGTTTACATCTACCACATGTTCTTCACACTTCTGAACGCCTGGTTTCAGAACGAACGTAGTAACTGCGTCTTCAGAAATACTTGCTCGTCTCAATTCTGCGTCTATTATCTTTGTTGCTTGAAATTCTGTTCAAACATATCATACATATATGCAATATTATAAATTAGAATTTTGAAAACAGAGTTAAGACTGACCAATACTAACAGTCTGACAGATTTTTTTAATACGACATCAGTACGTATTCACCTTGTCTCGATATACTATATTCGAATACTCGTAGCAATCGAAATTTATCTATCAAAATGTATGGAATTTGAGTGAAAAGTTTTCGAATTCATTTCGAATATGGCTTTCCGAGGCGATGTGAATATTCCCCCTGGAGGCATACACATACAAGCATGAGGGAATTAATCTATGGAGAACTAGTGAAACAGATTCCGACAGCTACTTTTTAGGATTCCGTACCCAAAGGGTAAAACGGAACCCTATTACTGAGACTCCGCTGTCCGTCCGTCTGTCACCAGGCTGTATCTCATGAACCGTGATAGTTAGACAGTTGAAATTTTCACAGATGATGTATTTCTGTTGCCGCTATAACAACAAATACTAAAAAATGAAATAAAGTAAATAGTTAAGGGGGCTCCCATACAACAAACGTGATTTTTTTGCTCGTTTTTGCTCGATATTGATAACGGCAACAGGTAGACGCTTGAAATATTCACAGAACATTTTATTCTCTTTAAGAACAAATAATTAAATTAAAATAAAACAAATATTTAAGGGGGGCTCCCATACAACAAACGTAATTTTTTTTGCCGTTTTTATAGATAATGGTACGGAACCCTTCGTGCGCGAGTCCAACTCGCACTTGGCCGATTTTTATAACCGCACCGCTCGCCGAAGGCCGGGAGATCACCCTCACACGCTTGAGCAGCAATGATCGCGTACTGTGCAGTTCCAGAGAAGTTTTATTCTGAGAACTCTCAAGCTGTGGAATGAGCTCCCAGCCGAGGCTTTTTAAAGGAACTACAGCATGGAATTCTTCAAGAAATGCGTGAAGAGGTTTTTAGAGGGTCGGCAACAAGCAATAGCACAAAACCGGCTGCAAACATCACGCGCCACCAACGTGTACGGTGAGAGAACGACGCGTTACATTGTACCGCTCTTAATTAATAAACTACCACCTGATTTAAATAAAAATCTTGTTAGGAATAATATAAAATATAAATTAAAAAAGTACTTTTTAGACAATTTAAGTAGTCAAAACAATTTAATTTCACTTAAGAACTTGAAAACAAACTAATTATACTACATGATTATTGTTATTACCTGCAATAAAATGAATCTTAATTGAATTATAATTCATATTTACGTATATTTAGTTGCTTATTGTATGTGTATGTATTATTTATGTTACTCACTTATATCTTAATATATGTCTTCGAACGTACTTGCCCGGTCACCGATGAATCTCATTGTTGTAGTTAAGTTTGCACTATTCTATACTATTCATATTTTACATTGTAGGTAATTATTACATGACTGTGTCTTGATGTAGTGATATCATTGCATTTGCGTCAAACCTCAGTGGTTTATAAAATGCATTAATATTGTTTTTATAAAATGTTTATGTAAACTGGTGTAATTAATAAATAAATGAGTGACGTCCCTGGTGTTGCAAATGTCCACAGGCTACAGTGATTGTTTACCAACAGGCAGGCCATATGCTTGATTGCCACCTTAGTGGTATAGAAAAAATAAAAAGATTTTAAACAGTAACTCAATTCATCGATACGGGTCATAAAGTAGAACGCAAAGCTGTTATTGGCTAGCTCACAATCCGCATCGTGGCAATTTATCGGCTTATTGGTCAAAACTCTCTCCCATTGGTCAGTACGCATCGCTGACATATATATTCGCTAAAACATAACATTTTTGTGAGATTTATTTGTTTTTTGCATACAAGCATTCAGCCGTTCTGATGTAAAGTGATTAACGTAGCCTGTAAGTCCCATGCTGCGAACACAACAGCTTCTTAACGGCGTACTGCCATGCAATTCTGTAAGAGCAAACATACTTACATCCTCGGAAACATCGTCTGTTATAGCCTTGAACACAAAATTGCAATTCCTTAGTGTCGCTTTTCATGGTTGTGCGACACTAGCGCCGCAAGGTTGCGTTTGGAATTGGAATTCTACAAGCCAAACAGCCTCGCGTACGCTTACAGCCTTATAGAATACCAAATAATTAAGCCGTGATCGCAGTAGACGATGTCAAAGCTGTGACATCTGTAATCACAGCGACGCACACAGCCATTACGAGCATGCATGGCTGGTAATTTCGCTCGCAAGACCACAAGAATACCCCAGTTAGTTGCTATTTGAGTGCGGATTTTCGTAAGGTTTTTTATATTGGCATGGCATCATGCGAGGCATACAAGCATACGGCAGCCTGATGTAATGGGGTTATCGTAGCCTATGAACGCCTATTATACATTAAGTGTCACTCGCGCGATGCCACCTCTGCTGCTAATACAGGAACTCCTTAGGAGCTTACTTTTGAGGTGAGGTATTCTGTGAGGTGGACGTACATTCACAGAGGGGCTGAGAAATCGAACCCGTTAACAAATTGGTGTTAGAGTACCAATTGCTAACCATTTGACTAACAAGCTTGTCAAACGTAAAGAGTTAGATATGCCATGTCTCGATCGTTTGCTCTATACCTAGTCTCATAGAAACAAGTGTTTTTTTTATCATGAATACTTGCTTACGTCGCTTTGAGGTACTCATTAGATGCTGAATTTTAATGATGTTAAGCACTTGAGCATTTTCAGGAACACCGTTCCTATATGAAATCTATATGTTTGTCTGTGTGTTTGTCCGTCTCTTTTTTCGAATATTCGAATTTTGACTTCAGATTTGGATTCAGCATTAAAAAAGTAGAATAGGAATATTCAGGAACACTGTTCCTATCTCTTAAGGAATATGGTCAAAATGGCAGTCAAATAAAAAAAATAATTGAATTGTTATATAATTGACGAGCCAGGTGTTCCTCTGGCAATGTAAGCTTGCACATTCTCAACTGGTTTTTAGTGTATATTGATCATGGTTATACTTAAAGCTATTTCTAACAACCTATTAAATTTACTACTCGAATCACTACGACCGGGTAGAAGGTCATTCATTATCATCAGCATTTTACCCCGTATTCGCCCCGGTCTCCCCTCTAGAGAGCCGTTCGGCTCGATGCCACCTGCATCCATCAACTCTCTAAAAAACCTGTTGAGTTCGTGGCTTTATCCAACGGGCGGTCGTCCTGCACTGCAGGTACCAATGCCGGGATGCCATTCGAGAACCTTTCTTGCGGTTACGGTGGTTATCGGTTACGAACTTTGTGGCCGGCCCACTCCGACTTACTAATCCATGAGCCTTCGTCGGTTACCTTAGCTCTACTGTGGATATCCTCATTTCTGATTCTGAAACATAGCAAAACCCGATTCTTTCTATGGACACTGGGCGACCTTGAGCTTCTCCATACGACCCGCAGTGAAAGAAGTCATTAGAAACAAAGAATTGTGAATTTCACTAGCTTAGTAGCGATCTTTGTATGCTTCCATTCCATTGTAACAGTACCTAATAATTATTAGCTTTAGAAGTTTTAATTTTTCTCATTCAGAAGATCGTTCCGTAGACTCAAGACTCTAGACGCCAATGTTAAGTAGAGCCAGAGAATTACAGTTAGGCATTATATATGATTATAAAAAAAATAGTGCCAGTGCAAAATCAACCGAACAGTGATTGTCCAGTGCGGCCTAGTGAAGAACAAGACCACGGATCTAATGTACTAAATCCGTGTCTTCAGATTTATGTATATTTTTATCACTTACTCGGCGGTGAAGGGAAACATCGTGAGGAAACCCGCACGTCCAAGAAATTATATTTCAAAAAACGTGTGACCTTACCTATGAATGATCTGATTATCCGTCTGGGTTGCGGAGGTCTGCCGGCAGTCTCTCCATGTAAAAATCAGTATCTTCACCAAATCCGTAGGCTTAGATAGCGGACCCCGCCAATCCTAGTAGATTAGAAAACGGGATAATAATAATAATAAGAAGAATGCCAGTATAAAATCTGGGAATACTATTTTGGTAACGTTTACGTAAATAGTTACCTATATCCACGTGATGCCATTTCTGAACGCGGACGGCGACGCAAAAATGCGCCGTAAAATTGGTAGCGTTCTCAGGTAAATCCTTCAGATCCGGCACTAATATTGACGTATTCACTGTTATAGTTGGTACGCATTTGTAAAGATATGCTGTTCCACTGCCGTGTGCACCAATTGCTACATCTGAAATATGAGCACATAGATTAAATTATTTTGTTTACAAAATACTTATACGTTATATCACTTAGTATTATTTTTTCTTTTCTATAATATTGTAAAATACAAAACATTGTATACAACATTTACAAGGTTTGCACAGCAAACTGATAATATATCAAAATATACTTATGCCTATTATTCCCACCGAGATACTAGATAGATAGATAGAATCTATGTTAGCATTTTTTTTCAGAAACCTCTATATCTTTTATAATTTAATTAAAGTATCTTGTTAGAAATATATAGGGCTCGCAACTTGGTGACTTAGCTAAGTTAAACTCCTCTTGAATTTAGTCTACTTATGCGTGTAGATTTCTCTGTGTTTCAATTCCTGCTTCTCTTCTTTTCAGTCTTCTCTTATAATGTGTTTGAAATGGTTTTGATACGGTATATCAGATGATTTCAATTAACGTACCATTACAAAAATCTTTATCAACATCATAGCCCTTAGATATTGAAATACCGAATCCTTTAGCACCATCTGCAATGATTCTATGAAGATAATTTTGTTTTAATCCAGTTTTGGTGCCTTGGTATATGTAAACTACGCCTGTACCATCATTTTCCCATGGTGCTCCAACTGCAATGTCTGAAAAAGGAATGTTTCTTCAAATAAATCTTAAGAAATCGTTTATACGTTTCACATGTTAAATGACAGAGTGAGCATGAAAGTAGAATAAATGCGGTCGAGATGCGAGCATTGCACAAAATTTGTGGTATAACGCTTGCTGACCGTGTTCGCAATGATTATGTAAGAAAGAGAGTCGGTCTGAAAGAGTGTTAGTGGTAAGATACGAAAATTTATGTTATGTTGGTTCGGACATGCAGAAAGAATGCAAGATGAAAGAATAGCAAAACAGATATACCTACAATGCAAAAATGGAAGGATGTAGGAGCCAAGACTACCATGACCTACCATGACCAAATTGGTCGTATTGTATCAGAAGGTGATCAGGAGCCCTAGGAACCTGCGAACGTGTTTGAAAAGACCTGTGAATGTTAAAGAAGCGAGTGAGATGAGTAAGTATCGCATCTTATGGGACTCGGTTCTCTCTGCTTACAAGGGATCTGGCATGAAGTTATATATATAAATTGAGTCGTGTCTACAAAACAAATATGAATTTTTCATTTTCGTATTCAATAAATAAATTCAGATTTGTATTCATTTAGAATACAAGTGAAAGTAATTTGTGACAAAGATCTTTTTCCTACTCATACCAATTACAACATGTTTCAACACTATTACTCTAATTACCTTCAAAACCATCGGCATCTATGTCACCAAGGTTTGCAATCGAAGATCCAAATCGAGCTCCACTATTTTCTGATCCTGATACATATCCAGCTATCTTCAGGATAAAAGTTGAATTCTGAAATGTTTAATTCAAATCAATCCTAGTCCAAAATTCAAAGAAATAAAGTCTGGTTTTCCTTCTGGGTTGTGGTTTGTCGCAGTCCGCCCTTGCAAAAATAGTAATCTTTGATAAATCCTTAGGCTTAAGTAGCGGACGTCGCTAATCCTAATGAATTAGGAAACTTGATAACGCTAAGAAGATTCATCAAGAGTAACATACTCATGAGCTACTAAAAACCCACCTGCGAGCTGCAAACGCAGTTAAGCGAAATGAGCCTACTTACAACCGTTTTTTTTTGTGACGCGAGAAAAGTGCGTTACGCACACCACCGGTGCCTGGGTGGCCTCCGGTGGCAGTGTGGGACTCCCCGTCGGCTGTCCGACGGTATACCCACTAAACGACCCCGCGAAATGCCATCGGCCGCGTTGGTGTGGTGCCCCGGATCTGTTAGCAACAGGGCACCACTGCGACTGGCCAGCCCCTCAGAAGGGGCCGGACTTCTTCAATCTAGGGGCCGTCCCGACAAATTGGGACAGCCCCTCCGACGGCGGGACCATTGTGGGGCCAGGTTCCCATCCTGACCCCTAGTCCCACAGGTTAGGGAGGCGGCAATAGGTGCGCATAGCGTCTACGCCGCACTCCCGTCCGCCGTCTCCGGAGCGGGACAGCCTCGGGATCATCCTCCCTGTCCCGCTCCGAGGCCTCCTTCTGGGACATGACCGTCTCACAGAAGGAGGCCATCGCCTGCCAGGCACTGTCACTCCCGAGCATGGAGCGGACCACGCTCGGGAGCGAGAGGTCCGCGCTTCCAACCGCGGACACCAGATCATGACTCTCTTCTCCATACCACGGCTGCGCCAGGTCCTCCCCCCACCTCCGCATCATCTCTAAATGCCCTCGCTGGCGATACCGCCCTATCTCCTCCAACGTCGGGCGCTCGCCGAGGCTCCTCCTCTCCGCAACAAACACGTACACCTCGGCGAGCACCTCCGCCACAAACTCCCAGGGCGGGTCGCCGGCAAGGGCGGTCGCGGCCGTCCACGCTACCGTCCGGTACCCCATTATCGCCCTCTGCGCTATGACCCGCTGCGCTCTGCGCAGCTGAGCCTTGTTCCGAACGCAGAGGGCGTCCGCCCATACGGGGGCACCGTACGTTGCCATACTCCGGCAGATGCCGGAGCACAGCGGCCTGCACGCGGCGGCACCCTTATACCCTGTCCTCCTATTTAGAGGTGTGCTTCCGAGGGGGGGCCCCGTCTGCCCGTCCCGAGGAAGAGGAGGGCCTCGTTCTTCTCCAAATGGACCCGAAGCCCAAGCCTCTCTATATGGCTGACCACTAGTCCTACACCGACTTCGGCCAGCCGCGCCGCCTCCACAAAGGTCTTACTCCGGGATGACAAGGGTATCATCTGCGTAACAGATGACACTCATCCCGGGGTGGAGACGGCCCCGCAGGACCCAGTCGTATGCGAGGTCCCACCTACTTACAACCCTGTACAACTACTACAACCATCAATAAAAATAATGAAGTTCCGAATTATATAAATAAGATAAACAGTGCAAATATTTGTATATCAACTACAAGTAAATTACTGAAAGTAAATTGACGTAATTTACTTCAAGTATTTCGACTAAAAGTAAATCAATGTTACTTGCTTTTAGTATACCGACAACATTTTTTTTGTACTACGTCGGGAGGCATACCTCTGCTGCTAGCACCTCCTTAGGAGCTTACTGGTGACCTCGGACAGGAACACAACAACCCTCCAGGGAGTTGTTATTTGGTTGCGATTTTATGAGAGGTGGAGGTACTTGCCCAGACAGGATGCTGTGATGTGCTCTACCTCTCTTAGTAGTAAAGTTAAATAGATTACTAAAAGTAAATCGACGTATTTAATTTAGGCGTTATTTAGACAAAATCAAGTTTACAGGCAATTTGACCTAAACTACTTTGTGTGCTTCCGCTACCGATTAGTTCATGCGAACTAGTGCCGGCCGGCACCCAACTGTTGGTAGATGCATGCCGCCGCTACCATGGCTGCTACGTTCGTGTCGTCCTCTCCACAAAGCATACTCAGGCTCGTTAGATGTTAGTTAGAATAATATATTACCAATCGAATTTGATTTTATTCTAACGACTAACATCTACAGCGCCTGAGGATGCCTCGTTGAGAGGCGAAACACGTATCATAGAGACGACCTTAACATCCAGGGCAGTAACGGTGGCGGGTGCATGCGGTTCATATTTCAGATAGCGGACACTCGCTGAGACGACCGCAGCAGCCACAGTAGAGACGACCGGAGCAGCCATGGCAGCGGTGGCATGCATCCACGGTAGTGGGTGGGTGCCGGCCGGCACTAGTTCGCGGAAACTGATCGGTAGCGATACGAAGTAGTTTAAATCAAATTGCTCGACGACGACGACTAATTTACTTCAAGTATTTCAACTAGAAGTAAATTAGGAGTAGTAAGTCATCATAGTAAACATCGTTGAAAATAAGAACATTGTGTATAAAGGACACAGTTCTTGGCCAAAATTACAATATTCAAATGAAGCCCTTGATATTAACTCGCTGTGGTGAACCCATTTTTTTTTCTTCATTTACATTTTAGATCCCACTTCTAATTTGTATAATAATAAATAAATGAATAATAAAAGATTAGGAACTATTTTTAAATAGTCCTTTTATTATAAATATACTTCTTGTCTAGGATCCCCCAAATAATTTTCTTCACTTGACTACACAGGAAGGCTAAAGAAAACTAGACTCCATTCCGGTTCAAGATGAGACACCATTTATTGAGTAAACAAACACCTTATGTTATTAACAAAAATCTTTATAGCGCGATTCAGAAATTGCCTAACATACATATGGCGCCATCTAGTGGCGAATAGGTGAAACAAATAAGTAAACACACTTTTACTATGGAATATTAAGTAATAAACTTAATATTTATAATATATACTATTTTTTAGACTTAAGGGGGCAAACAATCTAAGTTTAATAAATAAAGTACTTATATCTAAACATTCCGGCCACCATGAACCAAGTGTTCATCAAGAATAACGTTAATAGATACGTGCATAAACTTACTAGCTATTGAAACTTAACAAAAAAAAGAATAAAAATAAACTAAATAATGAAAAGTACAAAGGTACAATTTTATATTAAAATAACTAATATGATAGTATAGGCAGAACACATATTTTCGATACGGGCCGTTTAATAATATTATTTTTGCACCGCAGAGAAACTACTCGAGTGACTTTGTCCAAGCCAGTATGTTTTTCCACAATCAACCCGTATAACCAGCGTGCTGGTGGTAGATTGTCTTCCATTACCAAGACTATGTCTCCAATATTGGGCTCAACAGTTCGTTGATTCCACTTATAGCGGCGAAAAAACTGGACCAAATATTCATGAGACCATCGTTTCCAAAAATTTTGAACCATCTTTTGAGTTAATTGCCATCGCTTTAAGGGGCTAACGTTGATAGTTTCATAGTTTGCATCTGGTACCGACAATAAGGGTTCTCCTATTAAAAAATGTCCAGGAGTCAACGGTAAATCTTCATCAACATTCTCGCTGATTTGCGATAT
This sequence comes from Pyralis farinalis, assembly GCA_947507595.1. Taxonomy (NCBI): domain Eukaryota; kingdom Metazoa; phylum Arthropoda; class Insecta; order Lepidoptera; family Pyralidae; genus Pyralis; species Pyralis farinalis. The sequence goes on along the minus strand of OX382271.1, from coordinate 32,887,032 downwards.
TGGTCTCGAATTGAGACATGCCTCTATTTGAGCCAATAAAGTCGCGAGTTCCTCAAACGTCAACGTAGTTGTAGCTATGACACGTTTGAGGTGGTATTTGGTAGATTTGACTCCACTCTCCCATAATCCTCCAAAATTAGGACTTTGTGGCGGAATATTGTGCCAAACTGTACCGTTGTTCGCGAGACATTCTCCAATTTTTTGGTTAAAAGAAGCTTTTTCTTCCAAAACCATTTGCTTTAGTTCCCGAGCTGCTCCGATGAAATTGGATCCATTGTCGCTCCACAACTCGGAACAATGGCCTCGTCGACTAACAAATCTTCTGAAAGCTGCAAGGAAACCTTCCGATGTCAGATCACTAACGACTTCTAAATGAATTGCTCGAGTTACTAAGCATACGAACAGGCATATGTAGCCTTTACTAGAATGGTGACCACGACCCTTCGTAGATTTTACAGATATAGGGCCAGCGTAGTCAACTCCACTACGTTTAAATGGGCGTTCTGGAGTGACACGTGAAGAAGGTAATTGTCCCATTAATGGATGCACTGCCCTTTGGCTGTGACGCAAGCAAGTTATGCACTTTCGCACAATAGTTTTAACTTTACTCTTCAAACGGATAATCCAATATTTAGTCCTCACGAAGTTTATCACCAATTGAAGGCCTCCATGAAGAGTTTGGACATGTGCATCTAAAACTATCAAATCAGCCAACCGAGAATCGTAGGGGATTATGATTGGATGCCTTTCGTTGAAGTTCAAATCCGATTGTTCCAAACGACCACCTATGCGTATTAAGTTATTCTCATCCAGAATGGGGCTTAATGAATAGAGTGTGCTTTGCTTCGATACAGTTCCGCAGGTACGCAAGTCTTTTACTTCCTTAGCGAAACGATTCAGTTGACACTTGCGAACACAATTAATTAATGTCTCGTGCAATTCACGATGGGTAAGCCAAGTTTGAACCTGAGAACTATTCCTATTACAAATAATGGTTATAAATCTTCTGCAGTACGAAAGTACTCGCTTCAACTTGTTCAGTGAGGAAAACCTGGATATTATGTCCTCTATATCATTAGTTGAGGTAACAACTCCACACACAGGTTTCTTCGATCGCTCTTCTAAAGTTACGTCGGCTGATTGGCTAAGTTCCTCTAGTGGACTGTATACTATTTGATCGGTACTTAGCCAACGGGGCCCACTCTTCCACAACTTTGCATTGACCATATCGGACGGTTTTATTCCTCTGGACGCATAATCCGCTGGATTATCTTCCGATCTGACATGAGACCAATAACTTCGGTCAAATCGGGTGATGATATCGGATACTCGGTTGCTAACAAACGTCTTCCATTTACTGGGGTGACTACTTAACCATGCCAGTACTATTGACGAGTCGGTCCATGCATGTATGTGTGTTTTTGGTATTTTCATAACATCCGAAACATCTGTTAACAACTTGGCCAATAACGTAGCTCCACACAATTCCAACCTAGGTATCGAAACCTGTTTTATAGGAGATACTTTCGTTTTTGAGGTGATAAGATTGACATTTATGTGTCCTTGGAGATCCTTGGTTCGGGTGTAAATCACAGCTGCATAGGCGTCATTCGAGGCGTCACAAAACCCATGAAGCTCTACCATTTTATTAGGTCCCGTATGAATCCATCTTGGAATACGAAAGTTCTTCAATTTCAGCAGATCTTCTCGGTAAGTCAACCATTCTTGCAATAAGTTTCCAGGTAGTTGGTCATCCCAGTCAATGCCTGAAATCCAAAGCTTTTGAATAAGTATTTTAGCTCGGATTATGACTGGCGATATCCAACCTAACGGATCAAATAACCTGGAAATATCCGAAATTACCTTTCTCTTCGTTATAGGCAGACTCAATTCCAGAAGATTAACGGAGTACTCTATTTCATCTGTAACACTATTCCAGGTAACACCAAGGACCTTTATTTTATTCTCTACTCCTTTTCCTAATCCTAATTTTTCTGACATTACTGATTTTTCAAGATCTTTTTCTATTCTTTCCAACAATTCTTGATTACTGCTTTTCCATTTTTGTAACACAAATCCTCCTCTATTTAACATTTCACTAATCCCTTTGTATATTTTCAGGCCTTCGTCGAGCGTCGTGCACCCAGTCATCAGGTCGTCCATGTAATAGTCAGTTATTACTCTTTCAGCAATATCCTTTGATATTTTGGATTTACTATTTTGGTTGTTCCTTTCTGGTGGAAGCATCAATTCCTCAAATCCTTCGCCTTCATCATACGCTACTTGTTGCAGACTTCTCACCGCAAGATAAGGCGCGGATGCCGTGCCGAAAGTGACCCGAAGAAGTCTATAGTGTTGAAGTTCTCCATCTCCAATCCGCCACAAAATACGTTGGAAATTTGTGTCTTCTGGGCAAACGATAATTTGTCGATACATTTTTGAAATATCGGCAACCAAACATATTGGATGTGATCTCCATCTCATGACGATATTTCTTAAGTCTGGTTGCAGTGTTGGACCTACCAATAACTCGTCATTAAGCGAAACTCCATTATCTCCCTTTGCCGACGCGTTAAAGACAACGCGTACCTTGGTAGTTGACTTATCTTCTCGCACTACTGCATGGTGAGGCAGATACACCGTGCCTTCTTGATTTAACTCTTCAATAGGAATTGATTCTAAGTGATTTAGATCAACATATTCTTGTATCACTTTCTCGTACTGGTCCTTTAGATCTGGATTTTTAAGCAGTCGTCTCCCCAAAAAATTTAAACTTCTTTTTGCAATACCTTTCGAATTGCCATGTACACATTGAAGATTATCGCTACGAAAGGGAAGCTTTACGACGTATCTACCAGAGTCATCTCTTCTCGTGGTTTGTCTAAATATTTCTTCACATCGCAATTCTTCTTCACTTAATATATTTTTACCCTTAGTAGTGTCTTCTCCTTCGATTTCCCAAAATTGTTTTAAAAGCTCATCTACCGAATCAACCATCTGAATGTGCATACTTGTGATTTCGCCACTGTGGTAATCAGAACTTTCATCTGATTGAATACGCCCAGATAAGATCCAACCGAATTTTGTATTTTGCGCCATCGGCGTTCCTGGAGGACCTTTGACTATACCTTCTTCTAATATCTGACCGTAAATCTCCGCACCCAGTAACATATCAATCTTATTAGGAGTACTAAACATGGGATCTGCTAACTTTAATTCCGGTAAATTTGAACAGAAATCTACTGAAACCTTTCTTGACGGAAGTAAATTGGTAAGCTTATGCAAAACATGGGCTTTCACTTCTAGAACAAACGTTGGATCTTGCATTGACTTAAGCTTTATAGAAACGGTGTATTTTGAGATGACTGATCTATTGTCGTCACTACCTACACCAGATATGAATATTTTGTTGCGAATTCTCTTGAGTCCAAGTGCCTGCACTACAGACTCGGTCACAAAGGAAGCTTGGGACCCTTGGTCTAATAAACACCTTATAATCATATCTTCGCCTGTTTTTGATTCTACTTTTGTTAGCGCGGTAGCTAAAAGTACTTGACCTGACAGCTTCGCGAAACAATTGGTAGTAACATTATCTTGGTACTCATCTTGTGAATTTGATTCAGTTGTTGCTGTAGCAACAACAGGCTTAGTAACCGATGAACCCTCACTATCGGTTGGTTTCGATTCAGAAACATCGGGGGGATGAAGTAACGAATGATGTTTTCGTTTGCATATTCTACATCTCACTGTTTGCCGACAGGTATACACGGAGTGATTGCTTCCAAAACAATTGAAACATAATTTACTGGTTTGTACAAAGTTATGACGTGTGCTATAGTTATCTTTAGCGAATTCTTTACAGTTGAAAAGCCTATGTTCGCCTTTACACCGAGGACAACGTATATTTGGACTGAAACTAACTGTATTTACATTTTCTTCTTCAAATTCGCAAACATCAACGTTATGAACATTTACATTTTTATTACTAAACTTCGATCTATTCTTAGTATCTAAAAACTCCAATGACCTAAACTTATGCTCCAAAAATTCCTTAAAACCATTGAGAGTGGGCAACTCGTCACACGTTTCATTAGATTTTAATTCCCAGTGTTTCCTGGTCTCTGGATCTAACTTTTCACTCATCAAATAAATAATTATTGCATCCCATCCTTTAGTGGAAATCCCTAAATTATCCAATGCATCTAGACCATCAGACATTGTATCCAGTAGTTCTTTAAGACCTTTGGAAGATTCGGTTAGCAAGACTTTTTGACCAAATAACCGTTTGAAAATATTGTTAGACAAATATCGTTTGTTATTGTATCTGTCCGATAACTTCTTCCAACAACTAACATAGTTGTTACTAGTTATGGGTATGTGACGTAGTAGTTGCTCAGCCTCTCCAGATAGATGACTTTTCAAGTAGTGCAATTTATGAACATTGTCTAGAGAAGTATTATTATCTATGAGCGACACAAATAAATCTCGAAAAGTGATCCACTCTGAATAACTACCTGAAAAGTTTGGTATAGAAATTGTTGGTAATTTGAATGAGTAATTTACGTTCGGGATTTTATTTACTACCCCTGTTGATTCGCTTTGATTCATAGCCGTACTGAAATAATACAGTTTATGTTTTAATTCCGTTTTATAATTTATAAATGATTCTTCTGTTGCTTCATAAACATTATTTTCATAATACTCAGACTTTTTTAAGTCCTCCGATCTGACTTCCGTGACAATTTGACGATGAGTGTCAACAAACGAAAGCCATTGAGTCTCTAAGGTCTCTAAACGCGTTTCTAAATAACTTTTTGTTATCCGATCTTTCGGTGATTTTTTGAAATTTTGATGACCTCTAGTAATTTGATCTTTAATATCTAATTGTAATTTGTTTAATGTTTCCATTTTAAAACACTCAAGTCAATCAACTTAACTGAAGTAATTTAAGTCAAATATAAATAAAGTACCTTATATACAATATGAATGCAAAAGCTATTACACAACTAATCCGTCGAACAAAACAACAAAGTACTTGCTTATCCGACGATTTCAGTCCTCCAAAGCAACCTTCTTCTCAGTTCAAAAGATATAAAATTCCAAAGTAATTGTAGCAAAAGGTTCAAAATCTTCTTCAATATTTCTCAATTTTTCTAAGCGTTTGACATAAATCTTTAATTCGGGCATAGATTCCCCGTCAGTTCACTTTTTGAGAAATTATTCTAAGTCCAAGTTTGAGAAATTATTCTAAGTCCAAGTTCTTCAAAATTTTTCAAAGTTAATATTACTCTTGAAATAAAGTACACTTTTGCTTGGCAAAATATTAATAAAACAGTACTCACAATCTTGGCACGTCACTCACTGTACACTTCCGTATTGCTGTCCTGCTCGTTGGATGACGTCACTACTTCTTGTAGGCGAGGTGGTCTACCACGTCACACCACCAACCGCAATGTAGCCGCGTCGGCGTCCAGTCCAGGAATATCCGGCTCGAAGGACCTTGTCTAGGATCCCCCAAATAATTTTCTTCACTTGACTACACAGGAAGGCTAAAGAAAACTAGACTCCATTCCGGTTCAAGATGAGACACCATTTATTGAGTAAACAAACACCTTATGTTATTAACAAAAATCTTTATAGCGCGATTCAGAAATTGCCTAACATACATATGGCGCCATCTAGTGGCGAATAGGTGAAACAAATAAGTAAACACACTTTTACTATGGAATATTAAGTAATAAACTTAATATTTATAATATATACTATTTTTTAGACTTAAGGGGGCAAACAATCTAAGTTTAATAAATAAAGTACTTATATCTAAACACTTCTTTTTTTATGTACAAGATCATACGGCCCACCTGATGCAAAGCAACACCCCATACCCTAGCCTGTGAACGATTGCAATATATTAAGTAACGCTCGCACGATGCCATCTCTGCTGCCAACACAGAAACTCCTTAGCAGCTTACTGGTAACCTCATTCACTCGCAGAAACACAACAACCCTGGCAGTTGTTATTGCCAGGATATGCTGTTTTGATGCGCCTTACCTCTCTTAAAACACCCAGGCTAAGACAAACAGACATGCTCACGTACACAAATATTGGTCCTGGTCGAAATCGAACCCAGGAGCCTTCTCAAATCATAAATACTAGCGTCACTAACCACTACGCCACCGGGTTCGTCAAATAAATATAATTTACTTTGGACAGGTTACGTTCACTTTTTACGATCTTCTCTGCCTACCCCGCATTGCGACTTCCCGTAAATATAGAATATGTCGAATCGGAACGATGGCGCCACCGGTTGTCAACGATTATTAGCGTTTGTAATTAATTATTTCTGAGCGAATGTCAATGACTCTTATGTTATTTGAAGTTAAGTAATCTTATTTTAAGTTATTTCGTTTAACGTTGTAAACAGATGGCGCTGTATGTTGGACCTACTATATCTTTACAGTAGAGTAGTTTCAGTCTATGATTATTGTTTCATGTTGGCAATGTTTTCTTTTTGATCAAAGACAATGACTTCGGTTAATCATATTTGAGAATTCTGTGTTGTTATGTTGGTACCACTGTACAAGTAACGATGATTGGTGGAAATGCAGGCGCGCATTTCTCCCGCGCCTGGGCATGGCTCTTGGACATCACTTTTTAGGCGGGAAGACAATGTGCAAGATTCTTATTCAATACGCGGTCGAAGTAGGTCCGTCGCCAAGAGACTTGTCAGTTTCCATCTAATTCTATAATCATAACGCGTACTGTAATTAATGGTAATTGCCAAATTAAATTATCGTACCGAGTTATAAGTTATAGTGACTTTATAATATCGTGTGCATAGAAATAAAGCTGAAGTGAGTAACTTTCAATCGGATTTTATTTCATCTACCGTGGGTGTTCATCTACCATGTCTGATACCCATGAGTGCCCACATTTACCCGCTCCAGCCACACAGGTTACGACAGATATATAAAATTTTAACAGATTTCGATACGAAGGTTCGATTGCATTGTGTAAGAGTGTATACGCGTTATGTTATCATACGCTGGGTACGCCTGTAATCGGTATGTAACTGGCCTGGCCTATATTGTTACATATAAACTTTTATTTTTTTTTCAACTCTTTAATTATTATGAATTTGGAATGCGTTCATTATGTTAAAAAGTTCTTTCGATTTTCCACAATTTTACATATATAATTCGTATTTATTATCTAATTACAATATGGAATGGGGTGTTAAAGAAAATATAATTGCAGTGATTGCCTTGCACAAATTGGGTATGGAGCTGTCGGTCATATTCAAGATACTTCAAAAGCTTGGTATCAGCCGTATGCTCGTTTATCGTACTATAGACTGATATACACGTATGTTTATTGTTGGTGTACCTACCATTTCCATAAATAAATATATTCACCAGTTCTGATTACAAAAGTGGTATCAGTGATAGCCCAGAGTGAATAAAGAAGCGGCCTGTTAGTCGATTAGACCCCGGTTCGAATCCTGGTGGGAGCATGTACCAACTAAATTCGTGTTTTCGGATTAATGTACATATATAGTTTTAAATTTTTTCTGTTACTTACATCATTATTGTAGGTACATACGTTTATCGAAATATATTTTCTGTGATGTGCGGGTTCCTTACGATGTTTTGCTTCACCGCTGAAGAAGTGATGGTTACAACTATGTACATAAACTCATAATTGTAGGTTCAGGACTTACCGCGATTTGTTTTTCTTCACCACATCCCAGAGATTATATTTCGAAAGACGTTTGACATAACCTAAGAATGGAATGATTTTCCTCCTGGGTTGTGAAGGTCGACAGCAGTCGCTGATGTCAAACCAATATCTTTGCTAAAACGGAACCCGAACCTGTCATGATTTTAGTAATATTTTCTAAATATGATGTGGCAACACTGATGGGTGCTGTTTCCTAACGTAATTTCTTTTTTTTTTTTTTTTAATAGAAATCACATCCACAGGCTCTTTGGCCCGTGCCTTTTTTTGTTAGGGTTCCGTACCCAAAGGGTAAAACGGAACCCTATTACGGAGGCTCCGCTGTCCGTCCGTCCGTCCGTCCGTCCGTCCGTCCGTCCGTCCGTCTGTCACCAGGCTGTATCTCATGAACCGTGATAGTTAGAGAGTTGAAATTTTCACAGATGATGTATTTCTTTTGCCGCTATAACAACAAATACTAAAAAATAGAATAAAATAAATATTTAAGGGGGCTCCCATACAACAAACGTGATTTTTTTTGCCGTTTTTGTAGATAATGGTACGGAACCCTTCGTGCGCGAGCCCGACTCGCACTTGGCCGATTTTTTGTCACGTTTTGTTAGTTTAATTTATTGTTCGCTCCGCAAGTGTTTACAATAAGTGCTTATGTTAATTAATGTTAGTTTTGCGTGTTTTTTTCCTTTACAGGCTTAAAGCTAGTCTTACAATTGTTAACTGAAGTGAGGGATGCGGTCAGACCAGTCCCTCCGCGCGGCACCCGTTCACGAGTTGACGCGGAAGGCAGCCATCGCCGTGCTCAACCATATTTTAGGGAACTCGGCGACCCGCCCCCGACGCCGCCACGCGTCTGGACAGTTTAGTGAGCATGACTGCTCGCTTCCCTCAGTTCAGCTTTCGTTCATTTTTTTTTTTTTTTTCCAGAATTGAAAGGAAATGGCGCCCCGAAGTTGAGCCAGTTTGCCCTTCTTTTCTTTCGTCTTTTCCGTTGTGAGGGAGGAGGAGGAGGGATCGCTCCCTGGGTCCTCAGAGCTTTGAGTCAACGTTTTGATGACCTTCTCGTCCCTCGCCCTCATCGCCATCTTAAGGTTATAGTCCCTGATGTGTTCCGTTGTCGCGGTCTCGGCTCGCTGGATAAACCGAGCTGTCGCGTCGTTGTCGGTACAGTCTGTGTGGTATACACAGCTGTCCGTGTGTCTAGAGACCGCGACAACGGCATGGGGGACACTTTGGAGGAGGTGGGATTTTTTGGAGCTTGTACGCACAATGATCACTGACTCAGACGTTAGTCCCTGTGCTTCATGTATGGTTAGGGTGCGGGAACCCGAATTTGCTCCGTAGCCCTGGCTGATAAGGAGTGCCTTCTCAGCCTGGGTGTGGACAAGGTAAAGCGTGTTGTCCTGTTTCGGGATCCGCACCCCTGTGAACCGCTTCAGCGATAGGGATTTGGGGCGAGTCTTGGCCGAGTATATGCCACTGTAGATTTCTCTAAGAGCATACGCTACGTCCTGTGGATTTCTGTACGTACAAAGGAGATTTTGGGAGATTGACGTCACAAGGTTGGGTCTGTTATAAAAGGTGTTGAACAGATTGTTCCTGTCGATGCAGGGAAGCTGGTTGTCGTCTCCGATTAGCAGGGCTTCACTGGCTCTGGCTAGTTGTATCGCCATGACTATGGATCCGAAATGGTTCATAAGGGCTTCGTCCACCATTAGGCGTGTACACGATTCGCCCTTATGTAGTCCATTTACTAGTAGGGATGCCATAGTCCGCACTCTCTTTTTGGCTAGGTCACCAAAGCGCGTTTCCAGTTTTTCCCTGAGATCGGTGGCGGCCTCAGTTGTCGTTGTCACTATGATGTCTCTAGCCAGGTCGGCTTGTGACACCACCCACGTGGATTTCCCGCAGCCGGGAACTCCGTTAACCCATGTGATAGTGGGTCTCACTCAGTGCTTCGGGCTTCCGCCTTTAAGCAGGTCCCCCGCTATGGCTTCTGCCATATCGAGGATCCTGTCGTCCAGCATTACCTTTGTGCACTTGGCTACCACCACTACCGGGTCTTCGGTCGGTGTTTTAAAGGTGATCCTCCCTTCCTCGCTCTTCTCGTCCAGGGGCACAAAACCGCCAGTTGCGCTGTATGCTGCCATGTACGACCCCGACATGTTACCCAGTATTACTAGGTTCCTGTCGCTGTCGTAGATCACTGCCTCAGCTTCGCCCAATTTTATCCGTAGCAGTTCCTGCGAGCCACGGTGATAAGTCTGCAAGATGGAGTTGCAGGTATCCATGTTTACTTTCCGCGTTGCTCTGGTGACTGCCACGAACTCGATGAAGGCGTTTACCATGTGGTCTTGCGGCTCCCTAGCCAGTCTGAGTTTGGGGGGTGTGAAGTGATCACTTGTCCCATGTCTGCTCTTGTGCGGGGGCCAGTGGGGGGTTCCGATCCGTGGCGGGGAGGCGTCTGTGTGAACTTTTCGACCGCCGCTTCCATGGACAGGGCCCTTTCCGCTGCTCTTTTTTTTCTTGCGGAGGGTTGGGCCACCGATTGGACACTCCTATTGAGGGTCGCCAATATGGTGGAGAGTATGTGGCTGGATTCTTTGCGCTTCTGTTCTGCCAGACATCTTTCCTGCATCACCCGTTGTTGCAAGCGTTCAGACCCACTGACGTGGGGGTTAACAATCGGGTGATCCCAGCAGTCCGTGGGAATCTGTTTGGCGCCTGGGTCCCGGGATTGGGCCTTAAGGAAACTTAGGTTTTGTCCCCTGTCCTCGTATACCACGATTTCGTGATGCTGCGAGGCCAGGAGGGCTCCTTCGTAGTCCTTAGTTCTCCCACTGAGGTATCCCACGACCATGGCGTCAATACTGATGATCTTGGCAGGTTCGGCTCTTTGCCCCATGAACTTCAGCACTGCACACATCTGTTCGAACTCGGTGACTTCGTCGTCCGTACAGAACAGCGCGATAGTTTTGTTGTTCTTTCGCACTATTCTGCACGTCTGGTTTCCGATTGTCACCTTTGTAAGTTCGTTGAACATCTTGCGCAGCATGGTGGACTTGCGAGTGATTCCGTTAAGTAGGACTCCGAGTCCCGGCGAGATCGATACCGTATTTTTCGCCATGGCATTGCAAAAGGCAATCCCTATTCTCTCCGCGTTGTCGTCCATATATAAGGCAACTCCTCTCAGGCGCAGTCCTGGTCGTCCGTCTTCTCCGCATGTTAGGAGGTTGAAAGAGTCATTGAGTGATGTTTGTGTCGTTGTGTCAGTTTGTGGTGTTTGTGTGTCGATGTGTGGTGTGTGTGTCAAGTCCGGGTGTTGAGTCATGTCCGAGGGGAGGGAAGGGATAGGATAGGTTCTGGTGCTGTTTCGCCGCGTTGCGACTGACGCCACCTTATCCATGAAGGCCAGAAGCTTGGGGCGGGATTTATTGCACTCCATGAGCCTTCGTAAATTGTGTCGTGTGAGCTCCAGTTGAACAGAGCACTGCGGGTTGAACCTTTCTAGCTGGAAACGGGGGCAGTCGAGTAATATGTGCCACACCGACTCGCTGATTTCGGGGTCGCACTCGCATCCCGGGCTGGTCTTCAGATTAAACCTGTAAAGGTACTCTCCGAAGCCGCCGTGTCCTGTCAGGATTTGTGTTTGAAGGTGGGTCAGTCTCGTTCCTCTCACGATGCGATAAGCTGTGCTCACATCAGGGAGGAATGCTTTCGTGGCCGAACCCATCTCGGAGGAGTCGTAGCGCGCTTGCCATTTCTGGACCGACTCCTCTCGGATCTTTTTCCTGACATATGAGAGTGGGACCTCTGCGTAGTCGGGGGTTGTCTCCTTGCTTGCAGCTGTTTTTGCAAGCTCGTCTGCCCTTTCGTTTCCTGCCGTTCCTACATGTGCTCTGAGCCAGAAAAGTCGCACTTTTCTGCCCTGATTTCCGATCCGGGCCATGTTCTCCTTCATGGCCTTAGCCAGGGGGTGGAGCAGCTTTGGGTTGTTCAGTACCTCGAGTGACGATCTTGAGTCACTCAAGATATTTACTGTTTCCCTTTTGCTGTTTTTTGCCCTGATTATGGCCCTGTGGAGTGCATACATTTCGGATTGAAAAACAGTGCATGTTGGGTCGAGGCTGAAGGTCTCGTAGGCTGTTTCCCTTCCGCTTTCCCACCACGTTAGCGCCGCCCCGACTCTCCCTTCCATCTTGCTGCCATCAATGTAAATCTGAGGGCCGACAATTTGGTGGGTTTCTTGAGTGGGCGGGTCCATGTCCTCGAGGAGCTCGTACTCTGTTGATATTTGAGTGGCAGGGTGTGGGAAGTCCTGGAACTTCACCCTTTTTTCGAGCTTCTTTCTGGGTGGCAGGAATGCGGTCGAAATGCCTTTTTTGGCCTCATATAGTGCGGCATTTTCTTGTATTCTTAGGTCCAGCGGAAGCGTTTCAGATAGAACCAGTGTTGATGTCAGTGACGTGGTTCTGTAGGCCTTGCATATTTTCTGGGCAAAGCCCCTCTGGAGCGCCTCCAGCCGTTTCCTATTCATCTGGAGCTGTGTTGCTTGCGACCAGGCGCTTGCTGCGTACGTGGCGATCGGCTCGATGACCGCGACGTAGATCGTTCTGACGATTTCTCCGTTCAATCCCCAGGTAACCTTAGCTGCGCACGCTAGCTGTTTGTAAATATCGGCTGCTTTCTTGCAAATGGCCGACACGTGCGATTTGAAGTTAAGGTTCCTGTCTATTATGAGCCCTAGGAGTTTGATCTCATCAACCAGTGCTAGTCTCGTATTGGACATGTGGATGTTCGGGGGGCTGAACTTCAGCTTGTTCGTCAGCAGCATCATTTGAGTTTTGTGTGCCGCGAAGTTCAGCTTGTTTCTTTGCCCCCATGTCACAATTTTGCCCAACACTTTGTTGATGTTATCCTCCATACCGGCTATGGTTTTCCCGGAGAATGCCAGAACACCGTCGTCTGCGAACGCCTGACAATAGACTTCCTCACTTGACAGTTCATGTAGCAGAGGATCCAGCACGAGATTCCAGAAGGTCGGTCCTCCGATGGATCCTTGGACGCATCCCTTCGTAGTCTCCCTCTCACTGGACGCTCCCGCGTAGTGAACTGTTATTTTCCTTCCCGTGAGGTATGAGTCCACCATCTTGTACAAGTTGCGTGGGCATCGTCTGATCGCAAGTTGATGTTTAAGAGCCGGCCACCACGCGTTGTCGAAGGCCCCCTCTATGTCCAATGAGACTATGATTACGGATGACTACATGAGCTGTTTTCCACAGTTTGGGGAAGTAAGATAGGGCCAAGCATTTGTTTGCAATGGCTATAAATACCTCCCTTTCACTGCGGATTCCTCTGGCGCAGATGTCGGCTGTGAAACCGTCCGAACCGGGGGCCTTTTTGGGATTTTGTGCTTTCAGCACTGCCTCCACTTCCGCCTCGGTAAAAGGTGGATCTTCGGGCGGTAGTTCTTCCGGATTTCTGCTCTCGACGAGTTGTCTGAGTTCCGTGTGGTGTGGTTTATCTGTTGATACATTGTCATCAGGGTAGAACGTTTCGGCTAGAAGATTTGCCGACTATTCGGGGCTGAGTGTCTTGCCGTCCGAGCCTCTCAGGAGCATATCATCCTTCCTCCTGGCCGTTCTTCTGATGACCCTGTATATTCCATCCCACACGCTCTCCCTGTCTTGTGTAGAGCAGAACTCCTTCCAGCTCTCAGTCTGGGCTTCGGCGGTCTTTTGGATATATTCCGCTTTAGCCTGTCGATATTCTTGCAGTACGATTTCTATTCTAGTGGGGGCTGCGTTCCTGATCCTGCGCTTCTTGCGGAGCACATCATTTTTCAGATCTTGGAGCGCTTGGGTCCACCAGGGTGGCGTTGGCTTTACTTCTCCCATGCCTACTTTGGGAATCGCGGTTTCGCATGCTTCCTCTATTGAATTCGAGTAGGCTTGGATGATGATTTCCAGGTCGTCTACACATTTCACCGCTTCGATTGTGCCGACGTTGATGTTTTTCTCCTCTAGGGCATCGTGTAATCGCCGACTGAACTCCTGCCAGTTTGCCTTTTTTGTGTTATACTTCCTGGTTGTGGGCGATGGCCGCTTTTGCAGCCTTTCTCCCAACACCAGTGTATATGTGATGGCATTGTGGTCTGAGGTGGTCAGAGTTCTGTCTACTTTCCACTCTGTTATCTTCCCTAGGAGTGGTGCGGAGCATGCCGTGACGTCTACTACACTCGAGTAGAGTCTGCCCTGTCGGTACTCTTCGAAAGTGGGTGTGTTCCCGGTGTTTAGGATCTGGAAATCCACTTCGTTTAGGAAGGAGTTGTAAGCTTCACCTCTCTGGTTTTCGGACGTGCTTCCCCACCAGTGGCTCCAAGCGTTAACGTCTCCCCCCAGCAATATATTGGGAGTGCTTAGAAGTTCGCATACCGCTTTTGTACGCGCGATGTACGGGTCGATCTCTTGGTCCCCTTCATAATAGACGGACACTACTCCAAGTCTCATGGATCCGGCCTCCAGCAAGACTGCAGCCTCAGTCTCGGTGACCAGCTGAGGGTCATGAATGACTCTCAGTCGGTCCCCGAATACGAAGATCGCTGCCTTGACTGGTTTTTGCCTGTTGAGGGTGCACTGGATGACTTTCGTGCCAGGGATGTGCTTCACCGTGCCCGTCGAGCCCACGTAGGGTTCTTGGACCAGTGCCACTGCTATCCCTTTCTCCTCAGCTACTTTTAGTAACTCTGCTAATATCGAAGTAATTACATAGAACAGGAGTAATTTTATTTCAAACCTAATAGAGTAGAAAACGGGATAATGCGTAGAAGATGAAAATATGTTGGCAAGGAGTTCGAATCCAAGTCCAAAAAAGTTGGAGAAGTTTCGACTTCATAGAAGTTAGTTTTCTTAAGGCACTTGTAATTATTTCACATTAAATTAATGCAGGAATGTAAGGTGTACCAAAATTGTTGACAAAACATGTGACAGACAGAAAACTTTTTTATACATCGCCGGAAGGCATACCAGCATACGGTCCACCTGATATAAAGCGGTCATCGTAGCCTATGAACGCTTGCAACACATTAAGTATCACGATGCCACCTCTGCCGTCAACAGTCACTCCTTAGGAGCTCCTTATTGGTGACCTGACTCACTCGCAGGAATACAACAATCCTCCAGGGAGTTGTTGTTTCCTGTTTTCTATGAGGTGAAGGTACTTTTGATACAGACGGTAATTTTGATGCACCCTACCTCTCATCTCGCCATATTCGAAACGGATTCTTAAATTTACTTGTCAAAATGTATGCAATCGGCATACGTTTTGACTATATACTAGTTTTCTATTTCGATTCGAATGTGGCTTTCCGTGAAATGTGAACATACCCTCTGAAACACAAAAACCATTGTATTGCTTCTTATAAACATGAATTAATAAATTTACCCGTTCGTTATTAACTTCATCGTAATTCATGTAGACGAAGACTGCTCCCTGATCATAATTTAGTCCACCGTCCTTTTTCACGAAATTAGGAGCTCCAACCAAGAGATCTGTTCTTCCATCACTATTGACATCTACAGCGAGGAGGGTAGCCCCAAAGTACGAGCCCAATTGGGGACCTTCAATACTGCTTTTGATGTTCAGCGGATCAGACACTCTGATAGCAGGTTCAAATACAAGAACCTATGAAACAAAATACGAATTAAATTAATAAGAAGTTGTTCATTATCACCATTATTTCTTGTTTTATTTTTTTACAACGTCGGGATGCATACAAGCATACGGTCCACCTGACGTAAACTAGTTACGTAGCCTATGAACGCTCGCAACATAGGAAGTATTTCTGGCATACCACACCAGAGACTAACACAGCAACTCCTTAGGAGCTTACTGGTATTCCCACTCAGTCGCAGCAATACAACAAATCTCCAGGGAGTTGTAATTTGGCTGCAGTTTTCTATGAGGTGTAGGTACTTTCCCGGTTAGGCTGCTGTGATGCCCTCTACCTCTCCTAAAAGCACCCAGACTAAGACAAATAGGCACACAAATTTTTGGAGTTTACTCCTAAGAAACGAATTAGAGCTGAAAGCCCGGTATGGAAATTTTATGAGGACTAAAATCGTATACATGTATATATATATACATTCTGTGTACTAAGTATCGGGAATTTGTCAATAAAACAAAAAATACAAATTATTCATCTAAATTTATTTTATCGCCTTCAAAGTAGGCCCCATCGCTTGCAATACAACATCTCCACCGCTTCACCCAGTCTTCCATACATTTTTCATAGGCTATTTGCGGTATGGCCTTTAGCTCATTCAGCGAATTTTCTTTTATGGCTTCTATCGACTCAAAACGTTTTCCTCGAAGTGGTAATTTTAACTTGGGAAATAAAAAAAAGTCAGACGGAGCCATATCAGGTGAATACGGTGCTTGGTCGAGAACTTTTGTTGAATTTTTCGCTAAAAACTCTTTCACTATAATGGCTGTGTGTGATGGTGCATTATCATGGTGCAGCATCCATGAGTTGTGTTGCCACAAATCTGGACGTTTTCGGCGGATACTCTCACGCAAACGCTTCATGACGCCTAAATAATATTCTTTATTCACTGTTTCTCCCTCTGGAAGGAATTCGGAGTGAACCACACCACGGTAGTCAAAAAAAACTGTCAGCATCACCTTGATTTTGGAGCGACTTTGCCGCGGTTTTTTGGGTTTCGGCTCGTTTTCGAGACGCCATTCTGAAGACTGTTGGCTTGTTTGCATGTCGTACTCATAAACCCATGTCTCGTCGCCAGTTATTATACGTTTCATAAAGGTCGGATCCGTAGAAGCTCGGGAAACCATGTCTTCAGCGACATGCTTTCGCTGCGCTTTTTGAACAAAATTGAGCTCTTTTGGAACTAGTCGAGCGGCGACGCGTTTCATGCCTAAAATGTCAATGAGAATGTTGTGGACGGACTTAAAAGATATGTTCACCTCACTAGCCAACTCTCTCAGACTCATACGTCGATTTTCGAGCACTAGCTTCTTGATTCTGTCGATGTTTTCTCTGGTCGTAGCGGTTGAAGGTCTACCAGAACGAGGCAAGTCTACTACTACATCTCGGCCTTCTTTAAAAGCCTTATACCATTCATAAGCCCTTGTTTTCGATATACACGATTCGCCGTAGGTATTTCGCAACATTTTTAGTGATTCACCACATGAAATATCATTTGAAACACAAAATTTAAGGCACACTCTTTGTTCAACAATATTTTCCATTGTAAAAATCGCCGAGGACTCAAAACTATGACCAACAAAAAGTGTAGTTTAAAACAAATTAAATGACAGATCCCGCTCAAATTTGCGCGCTAAATCAGTACAGTGCTACCAACATGCAGTAAAAAAATTAGAACGACCTCTTTTACGCGGGTCTTTTTATTGACATATTCCCGATACTTTTTACACAGAGTAGTATATATATGGTGTTCTTAAATAATATGCCCAAATTGAAATGGGAAATAGTATTATGTATGCTGATTATAATAATAAATATATTTTATGCCCCACGTGTTACAAATTCTTTCATATAAAAAAAAATTACTTTCTGTTGTATGAAACCAACCAGCTAGAAAAAGTACTTACAAGCATGCCGTGCGAATGCGATACGGTACTCCGCGCATGCGTCATCTACGCCACAAGGCGCACGCGCGCGCGGCCATCATTGTGTTTCCCAGTGGCGCGCATTACACTAGTACGCGTGACCGTAATTATGCCTGGACGTCGTTACTCTAATCAGGAGTATCCAAATGGTACTTTGTTATCGCGAGTCTAATAACATCACAGCACAAGCGGTGAACTTGTACTAGCAAAGGTTCGGAATACGAGTGAGCCATCACACCATCCTCGACAGCGGAGCTGCCGTTTTCAATGTGAGCAACAGTTACGTATGGCAGTTACTTAACGATGAAGGGCTACATCCATACCACTTCACTAGGGTACAAGAACTCATGCCACAAGATCATGCGCCTCGCGTTGACTTCTGTCGTTAGCTTCGTGCGGAGCGCCGCAACATTTTGTGGACAGAATGCGGATACCTATCTTCACCTACTGCAAACACAAGTAGACAGTATGCTGGAAAATGTTCCACTTGAACATCTAAGGGGTTTATACTTCCAGCACGATGGAGCACCAGCCCATTACGCCTTGCGTGTTCGCGAGTATCTGGACGTTACGTACGCCATGAGGTGGATAGGAACCTTTGTATAGAACGCCAGGGTGCGCTTGTGCAACAATTTTGTATTTAGTGTCGTGATTGTGATGTGTAAACAACTTGTAAATAAACTGATGAACTTTGAAACAAGCCAAGTAACAAACGTTATCCGATAGCTTTTTATTTTTCAATATCAAACCACGTCTATCTAGTCTTTAATGTTGTCGTAACAAACACTAAATACTCAAATTTAACGTTATTACATTAATTTGACAATCCAAAGCCTGTGTGAAAGTGTGATGGAAAGTTTGTGACCTTTTTTAAGAAAATTGGATCAGCTGTTATATCCGGTAAGTGTTCTAAATTTCCATTTTTATTTAAATAGGTAGCTATCAGCGTTACTCTACCGGCATAGTCATAGGTATTTCTTTTTTGTATACAACGTTGGGAGGCGTACGGTCGACCTGATGTAAAGTGGTTATCGTAGTCTATAAACGCTGTGGTTGTCGCTGCGTAAATGGTGTGTTCGATTAGACCCGCGACCGTGCATCGATCCCGTCAAACTGAATTATTAATAACATAATCTCTCCATCCCCATGATCTATGACCTAATGATGATGTAAGGAAGAGAATTGGTATGAAAGAGAGTGTCGGTGTTAAGATAAAGGCATGCTCCATTCGTGGATATGTTGAAAGAATACAAGATGAAAGAATGACGATTAAAATATTCAATGAGAAAGTGGAAGGATGTAGGAGCCGAGGAAGACCAAGCCTCGCCTAGCATGATCAAATTGATGCTGTTTTGTCAAAGGTGATGTCAAGAACACTAGCAACCGGCGAGCGTGCATGAAAAGAGCTATGAATGGTAACGAAGCGAGTGAGATGTGTAAGGGCCGTGTCTTATAGCGCCCGGTTCTCTCTGCTTACCACGCAAGGGACCTGACGCGAAGATATACATTGAACGTACATTGAAGAAAGTCGTATAATCATCAATCTCACTTTACCTGTCCAAGGCCCATTTTAGATCTCGGTGCTCCGCCAATATAAAGAATGGTTCCATTATCTTCAAATACCCCTGATTCAACGCTATATCCTGAAACAAATAAAATGTACATATAGAAAGTCTAGCGATATAGATTACACACACATACCTACATAATAGATAGTTCACAAAGCAACTTGACAATGCATTAAACACTCTTCACTCTAAAAATGTAGTATTTTAAATATTCCAGCGATCAGAACCTACCAACTAATGGCTGGATATTAAAACCAATAAACCGATAAGTGACGCGATGTCGGTCAGCCAATTAGAGCTGCGCTTTCTACTTTAGCCCTTGAAGATAAAAACAAACAATGTGAGATACGTACGCCGTTATATACCTGTTGCCATAACGCGCATGGTTCGATCAAACCGCTGCGCTCGGCACGCAATGGGTCAAGGTATGCATCGATAAATAGTCACACTGTTAAAATATTTTTTGACTCAGAGTATAAAGGAATTTATGGAAGGAGCCAATCTAACCTCTAGAAGAAGTGCATTCCAAAACCTAACGGATTTTGCAGAAAGAGGCCGTGTGTACGAATTTGTTTTTTGACTCCGAATATCGAGAACTAGGGAGCGAAATTTAGGAAGTATTTAGGAAGAAAGAACTGCATCTATTCTAAAAGAAAATTAGAATCTATGTGACCATTCATAATTTTAAATAAAATGAATAGAATCTAAACATTAGTCTGTTCTTTAAGACATTTTGCGGTGGTTTTATAACTCAGAAAAAAATCCCTGGATTTATATTCCATGCCGTTAAGTACAAACTTGTACTGCATACATTGGTTTCAAATCACACTGCTGATTTCTAATAAGCTGTGTCTATATTAAAAAAGCAAAGTCTATTTCTTTTTGTCTACCTATATTAAACAAGCAAAAGCCAGTTCCAGTTACAGTACTATTAAAAAGTACGATGACCCGTCTGGAGTTCGAGGCAGTCCTCATAAGAGAGAACGATTATGAATATTTAAGTATCGTTTGCATAACACAGATGATAAGATTCTCTAAACATGTGGTGTTGTTATTTATGCACAAGGGAAACAAAAGTGGCCCTAGATGGGAACCTTGCAAAATACCCGAGGGAATATCCAGAAACCTGGAAATTCCCTTGAATACAGAATGTAATCTACATGGTACATAATCTAAATGTTTACGATATTTAGATTGGTAATACCTCTTGTTTAAATTTGCTTTGTTATGGACAGGAAACTATAGACAAGAAACGGTAAAGGTAAAAAGGAAATGTGCAGGTATCAATGAATAACGGATGCCTGTTTATGACTAATATTAATTTTTTTGCGACGCGATTAGACATTTGCTTTTTCGTTAAAGAAAATTTAACGCTGAATTAACCGTTCTGCTTGTTTTCTTGTTCCATTATTCTTTTTGTTATTTCTGGTTAGCTCTCATTTAATTATTTTTTTTATTATTCTCAAAAACTCTATTATTCTGTGTGTATTTTAATATATAATTCCATTACAATAATAATGCGTTTTAAAATATAACATGCAAATTGCATTCGATTCTCTTTTTTATAATTTTATACAATCGTAGTATTTGTTTACCATATATTGTGTGTTATTGCATTCGTGGTGTCGCGAAAGGATTACTCTCAGATGAAAATCAGTGTCGGGTTTGCCACACAGACACAGCTCTCGATGTGCCTGTGTGGCAGACTGTGGTAGTTATGACTCTAACACACAGTCATCTGAGAATAATTTGGGATGCAATAACACTGATTGTTGTGTTTTCCTAAGACTTTTCATATTTCTGGTTCTATATTCATTCTATAACGGTCATTATAATAATGCATTATACAGATTGGTGCAGTGTTGCAGTGTGGACAAAGAAATAATTTCCTTCTTCTTCTTTCTTTACCCCCTTTTTACAATATCGAGTACTTACCAAAATAGTCATCAGGTCCCAAATCGTAGGTGTAATAAGGATTTGTAATCTGCTGTTTACTCATGCCCATATTTCCTACTCGGCTCTGATAGTCTATGATTCCTCCTAAAAGAGAAACATCGTGATTGTAGAAAAAGAAGCTAGTATGGGCCGGGTTTTGCATATTAAATGTATTATAAAATACTCCACACACATATTAACAGATATATTCAAACCTGACGCAGATTTGAACAAAGATGCTGATGCTTCTCACGATGGACTGCTTTGATGCGCCCATTTTCTCTTAAACACACCCAGAAAAGACATGTTGATGCACACAAATGTTTGTTGTAAATGTGGGAATCGAACCCACGAGCGTTGATGTCAAAGTAGTAGTACTGCGCCACTGAGCTCGTAGGTTGAAGTAAATACCCAACCAAGATATACAAATATGTTCATGCACACATATGTTTACCTTGTCTGGGAATCGAACCCACGAGCGTTGATGTCAAAGTAGTAGTATTGCGCCAATCGAGGTTGAAGTAAATACCCAAACCAAGATAAACAAATATGTTCATGCACACATATGTTTATCTTGTGTGAGGGTCGAACCCACGAGCATTGGTGTTAAATTAGCCGGAGCTAACCACTCGACCATCTCATTCCTGCAAAATGATGCTCAAATATAATGGAATAACACTATTAGTTAGAAATTGTATCACAAAATTGTAGTGAATTCAAATATTTTGTATTCAAAAAACCACTGATCTACCGGGGCCTGTCCTTATCAGAGGTAGCCTTAGAGACTCCTCGATGGTTAAATATAGTGTTACTAGTTTGGCCTCACTAGACCTGTCTTACTATGCCATTTGTCAAAACAGAACTTAGCTCTTCTACACCAACCCTTACTCATCCCACTGCAAGAAACGAGTCTCCTTTGAACCGAAGAGGTTTAGAGCTTACTTCAATACATTGTTCAACTTAGCTTCACAACTTTGTGGGCCAGGCCCACTACTCATTCCCACCACTGTGTCTCCTGTACATAGACACTGTCAATTCAAGTCAGTCATTCTGGTACAGCCAGAATTAACAGCGGCGACCACCGAAAATGCAATGAACAGTGAAGTTCATTGCTGTCCCGGGGCTTAAACTACAGCTGCCTTGGAAGTCACAATGAATTTAATCAGAAGAAATTTGTAAGACTAGGAAGTTTCGGAAATGACTTCCTCTCTTGGCAAAGTGAGAGACAGCAATATGATAAATAAGGCATTAGAAAAACCTCAAAGAGATGACTACTCAAGAGAAGCTCAACTGCCGTGCACCATGGATTAGCAAATATCTAACACGATTGGGACCCAAATTGTGAGTTGTTACCTAACACATCGATTCCAATAATATAGATTGAACCGCCTAAACGCCTGGTAATTCTCCCCTGTTGCCACCAAATCAGAATAGTACGCTACCCCGGATGTGACATGTAAGGAATTTAACATATCGTCTCGCTCCCGATGCCAGAGATCGTACTCTCAGAGAACATGCTCAGAGAACATGATGTGCTGTTTGCTCCAATTCATGATTTGTCGTAGAATACTCGCATAAAGGCTATGACACAAGACGCAAGAAAGAACAGATACAAGGCATCCTGTAGCAGAAGTTTCCTATCTTTCTTGCCGCAAGCAGCTTTCAGATAGCAAAGTTTCACATGCGTTTAATTTCTAAGTCAACTGGTAACATGCCTGCCGGCACTGGTAGTGCCTCGGTGCTTACAGTTCTATACGATTTACATAAAAATATCATAGCGAGACGCTGACTTTGCAGCAGCTTACGACGCGCGGCACCTGTGGTAGCCCTATCAGCCCATGCAGGTGAACTGTACGTAATACATCCTAAATATGTGACTGTGTAAATATTTTTAACGTTTTAAAAGTTAAGCCCCAAATCGAGGTTGAAGTTCAAGTTAACGCATAAAAGTTATTTTTGGCTTTTTCTCCAACTTGCTTCATGTGTTCAAAGTAATTAAAACCTTTGTCTAATAGTAATTCAAAGTAATAAACCGAGTTTTTATTTGCAACTAATACTCCATTGAAGTGAAATTGCGGCGGGACCTGCAAATTTCCCATAAGTAAGAGCTGATATGTTTGGTGGGGTGCGAAATCGAGACGGTTACGATAGCCCCAGTCTGAAATCAGGCCAAGGCAAGTACTGGATAGTTTTTCTTTACTTGATCTGGAATTAGCATTTATTAAAAATAGGCCGTCATCGGCGTAGCCAGTTAACGAGCACCCTTCCGATAACGGTAGGCTAAGAAAGTCATCAAAACCGATATTCCAAAGATACGGCCCCAACACCGAACCCTGAAGAATAATAATGGCCAAGTTTTAATTTAGTTTTACCATTGAAACAGTACGATCGAATAAGTGAGTATATGTTGCTATGACAATCTCTCGCCTTTAGTTTCAGCAAGAACATTTTGGCTACCAAGCATTATCGAAGGCACCTGAAATATCTAAGAAAATACCTACAACGTATTTACTTTTTTTTATAAATAGTATTAGTAGATACACTAATAACTAACTTCTCCCTTTTTGTGAGAAACTGGTGCCTGATGTGGGTTCAGAAGAACCTGTATAACTGGTCTCCAGGCCCTCTCGCGAACATACTATAATAATAGTCTTGTATGACTAAGTGAGTTCATAGAATTATTAATTACATAACTAGTTTATAAATGTTAAATTACTGCTATGAAGTAATAAGAAGTAATAATAATTTTATGTTATATTTATTTGAGTGTGTGTGCGTGGGTGATTGAAGTGTATATATATATATATATATGATTGTGTGTGTAAAAGTGCATGTTTGTTTGTGGGGTTAGAGAACGACTCGATAGTCAGTCAGAGCTTGGTTTTCTGTTTGGGTGTGTACCCTCCCACCCCTCCTAATGTTGTTATTTATTTTTATTTCCTATTTACATGAGATACATGCGACAGAGAGGGAGACTCTAATTACAAATTATATATAAATAGCTTAAATATATACCTGACTATGAACCTATGTATGACTAACCCCGCCTTCTGGTTTTATCTACTTAACTTATTTTCCCCACTATTACTCCGTCTACCTTATTTCTCAACTTACGTTATGTACAGACCTACTCTATATAATATTATATTTTACCTTCATGTATCTCGCCCTTCTGTTTCCTTTTACCTGTTTATTAACCTATCTTAGTTTAGAAATATATCTACTGAGAACTTTTCATGTATTGAACATAGTTATTTATTTATCTACCTCCTCGCTACGCAAATAACTACTCCTGTATCTAATCTTTTATCTAAACTACCATTTGTGTAATGACAATATATGTAATATAATCTCTGATTTTATTTCTTCCTACTTCTTGACCTAAGAATCACCCTATTTGACTAAGCTTACTAATTTAGTGCCCAGATGTGTCAAGTCGACCCTCTTAGTTAATTTTGGCTGTGATTGTCCAGTGGAACCTAAATTGTGAGCAGAAAACCCAGAGTCCTTTTCGTGTTTAAGATGGCTAAGCAATTCGAGAACCCTAACAGTTATGCTTCCTAAGTAACGTAGTACCGCAGTATATTAAAGAGTAACGATTCCCGAGAGCTACCTTCCTATCTTTACTCAATATGTTTATATATGTGGAGATCCATTCGTCAGCTTCACATTGTTTGTTAATTGATTTGTGGAAATTATAGAATATCAAAGGTTTAATGTGTACTTTTCTTAACTACTCTCTCTCAATCGGAATGTTAGAATTTTACCGTACCCTATCGACTTCTGATTGTTTCTTTATTGATTAGGAACCGCTTTTTGATGGTAGGACGCAATTACAGAAGAAGGTTCTGCGGAATCAGATGATCCTCGTATTTTAGATGTTGATTGGATTATACCCAATGTCTATTCATATTCATATAACACTGTATTTGATTCAATGAGATTCGATTACTAGTCAAGGACTCTACGAATTTATATCTAGTATCTTAAGTGAACCCTATGGATTAGAATGTAAGTCTTATAGATCCTAGTTATAGTTTCGCTATTGATGTAGTAGGACATTCATACTCCTAACCGAAATTCGAAGCAGACTTAAGTATAAGACTAGTGTTTAAATCACAGCTCCTATCAGATTCACAAAGCAGTGGCGAAATAACCTATGGAGTCACTTTGTAGTGTGAATAAATATTGTTACTATCCCGATATTCGGTTCAAAGTTAACGGTTCCGCAAGGCGATGACAAGATAATCTATAGTTATTTTCTGTAGTAAGAGAATATCAGTACCCACCACCAGGATTCTAATATATGAATTCAGAACTCAAATATATGAATGGGAGTGCTCTAGCTTGCGCTAGCCCCTAGGGCAGTGGCAATATTCCCTATATTAGTTAATATGATAGAAGAAAGTTAGTATGCATCCTATTTTTAGTTTAGAACTCCAATATAAGATAGAGAACGCTCTGGCTCGCCCTAGCCCCGCGGGGCAGTGGTCGTATAACCTATGCTAATTTTATGTAACTGGAGAATGCTAGTATTCACACTATATTTAATTTGGAACTCAAATATATGATACAGAATGCTCTAGCTCGCGCAAGCCCCTAGGCAGTGGCAATATCACCTACGTTTAATTTATATGATAGGAGAAGGTTAGAATGCATCCCATATTTAATTTAGAACCCAAATATATGATAGAGAACGCTCTGGCTCGCGCTAGCCCGAAGACCGATTCTAACAACAAATCCTACCAGTTAACAAGTTATCTTTATGTATTGTACATTATTTCCCTTCAGTAGTATTTAAGTTAACTTCCAGATACTTTGTATGTGGAGAATTTAATAGTACGTACTCCTTAACTTATCTAAGGCAATTATTAATCTAGTCCCACACTAGTGAATACAACAATATCTCTAAAAACCCAATGAAAGTGAAACCCTTTGAATTAACATTGTCGAATCAAGTTTCAATTAATTACTCAATTTGAACTAATAACCATACACTATCTAACATTATACGCATCTGGTGCTTTTTACTAATAGGACTTAAGGAATCTAATCCCATGTACCTACCACTATACCATTAAGATGGAAATCAACATACGGCCTGCTCGACAGTAAGCAGTCACCGTAAGTAAGCCAAACTAGTAAGTTTCAATTGCAAAAATATTATGCGATCCGTGGAGTGTGTACGTAGCCTATGTCGCTCGTCAGACCTGGTAGCGCTGCAAGAAACATGGCTACTCCCGGAAGACCTAGCGTTCCTGGGGACCATAGACAGTGAGTTCGCTTTCACGGGCACCTCCGCGGTGGTCACGTCGGCTGGTGTTCTACGAGGCAGGGCCCACGGAGGCGTGGGAATACTCTGGAGAAAGGCTGCGTTTCCCACGGCAACAGTAGTGAAGTGTAACAGTGTTCGGCTCGCGGCTATTAAGATCACGCTTAGTGATCGATTTGTTATGATTTTCTCAGTGTATATGCCTACAGATGCGAGGGAAAATCTAGTGGAATTTACTGAGTGTCTAGGTGAGATGTCGGTCTTTATTGAAAGTAATAATGTGGAATCGGTGATTATGCTTGGGGACTACAATGCGCACCCTGGTGAGTCTTTTGATACCGAACTTTTATCTTTTTGCTCAGAACAATTGTGGTCGTGTGTGGACAGAGACTTTTTACCATCGGATAGTCATACTTTCGTGAGTGAAGCGCATGGGTGTTTGCGCTGGCTAGATCATTGCGTTGTCACAAGTGCCGCGCGGCCTACTGTATTTTCTGTATCTGTTTTATATGACATATATTGGTCGGATCATTATCCTTTATTAGTAGAGTGTAATTTTAATTTTTTTTAATCCAAAATTAGTAACATCCAATAATTGTCTAAGTAAAATTATTTGGGGAGAACGAGATAATGATCAAATCTCAAACTACAATAGTCAATGTCACTCTAAATTAAGAATATTCGATTTTCCTGTGGAGTTCTCGGAATGTTGTGATTCTATGTGTAATGATCCATATCACAAAATGCTATTGGATAAAATGTATAATGATATTGTATGTATACTATCAGAAGCCGCGGTTTGTAGTCATAATGCACGAAGGAGAAGAGGTAGATATTTACCCGGGTGGAATAGACATGTTCGCGACGCACGCGGGAGGGCTCGACTTAGTTTCCAAATGTGGTCACTTCATGGTAAACCCAAATCTGGCCATATATATAATG
Organism: Pyralis farinalis; assembly: GCA_947507595.1. Taxonomy (NCBI): domain Eukaryota; kingdom Metazoa; phylum Arthropoda; class Insecta; order Lepidoptera; family Pyralidae; genus Pyralis; species Pyralis farinalis. The sequence continues at coordinate 32,859,935 of OX382271.1, read as the reverse complement.
ATATGTGCGAAACTAGACGTATCTTTAAATCCAAATTAAAATGGTGTCAAACCAATCAACAGCAAATAAAGATGAATATTATTGCCGAACACCATAAAAATAAGAAGTTTGGTCAATTTTGGAAGGCCACCAACAAATTGAAACATAAGTCGGGCCTTCCCGCCAGCGTGGCCGGAGTTCATGAGCCTCGTGAGATAGCGAACGTGTTTAAGCAATACTTTAGAGTGGAATCACCTCTTGGACCGGCGGCGCAGCCGGTGCCCGATTCTGAGGTGACTGCTCCTAAGCGAAGTGTATTTTTCACAGCTAAAGACGTGGCAGGGGTGATAAAGGGCATGGTCAGAGGTAAATCACCGGGGCACGACCACCTTAGCATCGAGCACCTGCAGCACGCTGGTGATCACCTTCCGCGGGTTTTGTCTTTGTTTTATAATCTATGTGTTGGTCATTCTTATGTACCTGATAATTTAATGCGTACAATAGTTGTACCTATAATTAAAAACAAGACTGGTGATGCCTCGGATGTATCCAATTACAGGCCTATCTCGCTTGCCACGATGATCGCGAAGGTGTTGGACAGTCTGCTTGGTAGACGCCTAGATAAACACGTCTCACTTAATGACGCACAGTTTGGATTTAGATCGGGTTTGTCTACTGAGAGTGCTATCCTTTGTCTCAAGCAGACTGTTCAATACTATACTGCAAGAAAGACACCGGTGTATGTTAGTTACCTAGATCTATCTAAGGCATTTGATCTTGTATCTTACGATGTGTTATGGGATAAGCTGAGAACCGAAACCGATATGCGTGAAGAAGTTGTTTTGTTGTTTAAACACTGGTACGATAACCAAAAGAATAATGTTAAGTGGGCAGGTACGTTATCTGACGAATACGGCCTAGAGTGTGGGGTGAGGCAGGGTGGATTAAGTTCTCCCGCCCTGTTTAACCTTTACATGAACAAACTGATTGGTGAGCTCAACAGGACAGGTATCGGTTGTCACATAGACGGAGTCTGTGTCAACAACATCAGCTATGCAGACGATATGATCCTGTTGAGCCCATCAAGCGGGGCCATGAAGAAACTTTTGAAAGTATGTGAATTCTATGCTGAGGCCCAGGGGCTTAAATACAATGCTGTTAAAAGTGAATTTATGGTGTTTAGGCCGGATAAAAAGCGCTACACTAATATCCCTAAGTTCACACTGTGCGGTGCTTCCTTAAAAAAAGTGGAGAGCTTCAAGTATTTGGGTCACTGGGTCACAAAGGATCTAAAAGATAACTTGGACATCGAGAGAGAGAGGAGGTCGCTGTCTGTTCGTTGTAATATGTTGGCTCGCAGATTTGTTAAATGTACTGATGATGTAAAAGTCACGCTTTTTAAAGCCTTTTGTCAGTCCTTTTATACATGCAGTCTGTGGGTCAACTTTACGCAGGGAGCATACAGCGATCTTAGAGTACAGTATAATAACGCGTTCAGGGCGTTATTGGGACTACCGCGGTTCTGTAGTGCCTCCGCCATGTTCGCAGAGGCTCACGTAGATGGGTTCGCAGCCATCATGCGCAAGCGCTGCGCCTCCCTACTCAGGCGCGTACGCGACAGTCCCAACGGCATCCTGCACGCGCTGGCGGCGCGCTGGGATTCGCCGATGCTGGCCCGCTGGCTGACACTGCATACAGTCAAGTGACTGCCGGCCCCGTATCGTTAGATGTCAGCCGCTGCTTTGTTTTATTTTTTGCTTTGTGTTTGTTATTTTTGTAATTGCCTTACTAACAACCTAATATTAAGTTTTTACTGTTACTAACCAAAATTTATGGACCTATTAGTTGTCAGAAAAATAAAATTATTATTATTATAATTATTATTATTATACTTGCCAGTCCCATGCAAGATGCCAGGAGCTCCCAAAATGACGTGGTAATCATTTGTCACTGTCAAAGCCATGCCAGCTTGTCCATAAGCGAAGAAATTCAAGTGTGTTCCGTAGTCACCAAACTCTTTCCTGTCGCCTTGATTCATTATTCCTTGATTTGCTGTCAATGAAAAATACTAGCGTAATTCTCCTACTTTCGCATGAATTAAATCCCGTCACAAACTTGGCTATAATACATCGTAAGATAACATGTTTTTTTATACACAACGTCGGAAGGCATACAAGCATACGGCCCACCTGATGAAAAGTAGTTACCTCAGTCTATGAATGTTTGCAATAAATAAAGTATCACTCGCACGATGCCATCTCTGCTACTAACATTGCTACTCATTAGGAGCTTGCTGGTGACCTCATTCACCGCAGTAATACAACAACCCTGCAGGGAGGTGTTACTTAGCTGGCAATTTATGGATATAAATGATAGACCGCAGATGGCAAAACCTCAACTTAGAAATTATGGCGGTTGGGCCCGCATATCTCAAGAAAATGCTGATGTATTCGCAGACTCTGTGGAGGATGTTAAATCTCTTCTCAGCCAACCTCTACAGATATCACCTCCACCGAAGACTATCTCAGTACGAGAAATCTGTAGGATATAATAAAATGCCGGAAGTATAAGAAGACTCTTGGGTAAGATCTTATTATTAAGGAAATATTAAGAGAACTTCCTAGGAAAGCACTGGTATTCCTGATAATACTCCTTAATGGTATACCAAGAGTTCAGCATTTCGCTGATCACTGGGAAATGTCACAAATCCTAATGATACATAAGGCAGGCTAATCTGAAAACCAAATCACCTCATATAGGCCTATCAGTTTACTACCCATCCTGTCGAAAGTCTTTGAAAAAAAAAAATCGTGCTAAATTGTATAATGCCTCTTAAGTCTTTATATATATATTTATATATATATATATATAAATGAATGTTTGTCTGTATATCCTCTATGGACTCAATCTTCGGATTAATCCAGCGGGTGATCCTGTGAAGTTTAACTGTGAAGTGAAAACCCGTGCGAAGCCGGGGTGGGTAGCTAGTAGAAAACAAAATCATCCCGGACCATCAATTCAGTTTTAGGATGCAACACTCAACCATTGAACAGGTTCACAGAGTGGTCGAGAGAATACGAAATGCATTAGAGGAAAAGCAATAATGCTCTGCAGTATTCCTAGACATACGGCAGGCATTCGACAAGGTTGGGCACAATGGTTTACTTTGCAAGATAAAAAAGAATCTCCCTCACAACATCTACATACTTTGAAGCTAGTCTCTTCCTGGTTAAGGATGGCGGATCAACTTGGAAATTCTTTATCATAAAAGCAGGAGTGCCTCAAGGCTCATTACTGGGACCAGTATTGTATACTCTCTATACGGCAGACTTATCGCAGACGGCAAACAACACCACAACCACATAATGCCGATAATACAGCAATATTGGCAAGCAATAAGGATCCTGCGATAGCGACAAACTTACTCCGAAAGAGTCTTGATGCCACCACCAAGTGGCTCCAGACATGGCAAATGAAAGCAGAAATCAGTTTACATTACTTTTTTTACCCTACGAAAAGAGAACTGCACTCTAGTGCAATTAGAACAAACCACATAGCCACAAAAAGAGAGTGTAGGATATTTTGGCTTACATCTGGACCGACGAGTAACCTGGAGTCAGCACATCAAAACCAAAAGAGAAGAACTAAAGATTCGACACAAAAACCTCTATTGGATAATGGGCCGCAATAAACTCACCAGAGATAACAAGCTCTTGATATACAAGCCCATACTGAAACCAGCTTGGATGTACGGCATACAGCTCTGGAAGGTGCAAGCTACTCCAATATTACAATATTACAGAGAATGTAAAATTCAATTTCGAGAGTACTTTGCAACGTATCATAGTACATCACCAACTCTGAAATACATAAACACCTATATATTAACACTGTGATGGATGAAATCTACAAATGTAAAGACCATTATAAAAGTAGGCTAGAAAAGCACCCAAACATTCTGGCAACTAGCCTACTCACACGAAGTTATGAAAAACGACTCAAAAATAAAGAGATTGTGTAAAACTAACAACAAGACAAATTTATAAATTATTACACTATGTAGGAGCTGCTCTCACTGGAAAACGCACTCAACGGCACAAGAGCGCACAACACATCTGCTTATAGTAGGTAGAAGACTGATTGCAGATATAAAAAAAATTACATCTCCCTAGGTGGTTGTTGGGTTCCTGCGTGTGAGTGAGGTCTCCAGTAAGCACCTAACGAGTTGCTGTGTTAGCAGCAGAGGTAGCATCGTTCGAGTAGTACTAAAAGTATTGCAAGCCTTTATAGGCTACGGTAACCGCTTTACATCAGGTGGGCCGTATGCTTACATGACTTCTGACGTTGTATAAAAAAAAAGAAACTGTGGTACATATTGCCGAGATATGGGATTGACAGTTCACAGTGTGTGCAATCGAGAAGCGTGAAAGACAAATTATGAATGAGGAAGAGAGGCTGACGAGAAACTTCGAGGCAAATACCAAACTCTTTTGGAGAGAGGTAAGGAAGTCTCGGGGTAGTTCGTCGGCATCCAGTATGAACAAGATTAAGTCTAAAGCTGGTATCATTCTTGCAAACACTCATGTATGAATATGCCTCGGACGCTGACAATGAGAGTGAGTCTGATGCTCACTCCACGTTGACGGCGTCCGATGAAGGTATAACTATGGATGAGATCGAATGGTCAATAAGAAGTTTGATAAATGCAAAGTCTGCGGGAATTGATATGATCACAGCTTAGACGATCAAACTAGGTGGCACATACGTCCGGGACGCCTTCTGGTACTTATGCAACCTATGCTGGAGAACTGGAAGGGTCCCAATGGACTGGGGACGCGCAGTCATCGTACCCTTGTATAAAGGCAAGGGATCACACATAGACTGCGCTAACTATAGGGCCATCAGTTTGATCAGCTTAGCAGCAAAAGTATATGGAAAGATAATTGAAAGGAGAATGAGAGTGAAATCTCACGAAATGCTGTGGGAGGCACAAGGAGGATTCCGAAATGGAAGGGGATATACGGATCAAATTTTCTCTCTCCGCAATATCGTAGAGAAACATCTGGCCACAGACCAGAATGTTTTCTGCGGTTTTGTGGATCTTGAGAAGGCATTTGACAAGGTTGTGCGAAAGGAACTGTGGTGCATATTGCCGAGATATGGGATTGACGGCTCACTGCTGCGTGCTGTGCAGTCCACCTACAAGGATTGCTCAGCATGTGTGCGAATAGATGGCAACATGTCACCCTGGTTTGATGTCAAAATTGGTGTCAAACAGGGTTGCATGTTGTCTGCTAGGTTGTTTATTATGAATCTCGATAGTTGTTTACAGAGAATAAGATGGACCAATGTAGGATTACGCATGGGTGACCTAGTAGTGAACTGTCTGCTGTATGCAGACGATGCCGTCCTGTTAGTAGAAACACCATCTGAGCTTCAAACACTAGTCACAATGATGAAAGACGAATGCGTGAAGGATAGGCTTACTATTGAATGCGAAGAAAACAAAGGTAATGGTATTTGAAAGAGAACAAACCAGAACCAATGTAAGAATTACGGTAGATGATGAAGTGTTTGAACAAGTGGATGAGTTTGTATATCTTGGATGCACACCACCGGTACACCGCAGGTGTGGAAAGGCGAGTGAGTGCTGGGAATAGTGTGAATGGAGCGTTGGGAAAACTTCTTGGTAGTAAAAACCTGAGCCAGAAGGCGCAGCTGGCTATACACAATGCAGTGTTGGTCCCAACGCTTACTTATGGAAGCGAGAGCTGGGTATGGCAGAGAGAGCATGAAAGTAGGATAAACGCGGTTGAAATGCGAGCGTTGCGCAAAATCTGTGGTGTAACGCTTGCAGACCGTATCCGCAATGATGAGGTTAGAAGCAGAGTTGGTCTGAAAGAGAGCGTCGGTGTTAAAATAAGAAGAGGCATGCTCCTTTGGTTCGGACATGTAGATAGAATGCAGGATGAAAGAATGACGAAGCAGATATACAATGCAAAAGTGGAAGGATGTAGGAGCCGAGGAAGACCAAGACTTGCCTACCATAACCAAATTGGTAGTGTTCTATCAGAAGGTGACGAGTCACGTGGCGAGGAAGGCCAAGACTTACCTATTATGATCAAATTGATCGTGGTCTATCCGAAGGTGATGTCAGGAGCCCTAGAAACCGGCGAGCGTGCATGAAAAGAGCAATGAATGTGAAAGAAGCGAGTGAGGTATGTAAGGATCGAGTCGCGTGGCGCTCGGTTCTCTCTGCCTACCCCGTAAGAGTTTGGCGTGAAGTTATAGATGATTATTATTTAAGTTATTCGAGGCACGGTTGAAATTTTGAGCTTTATATCATCCTTATGCCATACGTATTACGAGTTATAATAGTACTTCGAGTATCAAGCATACATTGAAATTTTCTTCCTTTCTTTTATATTGATATTCAATTTTCACCGCAGCCAAATAACAGCTCCCTAGAGAGTTGTTGCGGTCCTGCGTGTCAGTGAGCGCTCCAGTAACTCCTAAGGAGTTCCTGTGTTAGAGGCAAAGGTGGCATCGCGCGAGTAATATTTATATATTGCAAACGATTATAGGCTACGGTACCCGCTTTACATCAGGTTTTTTTATACAACGTCGGAAGGTATACAAGCATACGGCCCACTTGATATAAAGCGGTTACCGTAGCGCATTGCCGCTTGTAATATACAAACAGCCCATCTAGATAATTACCTCCACCTCCCAGAAAATACAGCCAAATAACAATCATCTGGAGCGTCATTGTATTCCGGCGAGTGAGTAAGGTTAACAGGACAGAACAGCCATGCAATTCTGTAAGAGCAAACGTCCTTACATCCTCGGAAACATCGGCTGTTACAGCCTTGAACACAAAATTGCAATTCTTTGGTGTCGCTTTTCATGGTTGTGCGACACTAGCGCCGCAAGGTTGCGTTTGGAATTGGAATTCTACAAGGCAAACAGCCTCGCGTACGCTTACAGCCTTATAGAATATCAAATAATTTAGCCGTGATCGCAGTAGACAATGTCAAAGCTGTGACATCTGTAATCACAGCGACGCACACAGCCATTACGAGTCGCTTAGAGAATTGCATGGCAGGAAAAAACAAACAGCTACAGAACAGTCGTTCTGTTAGCAGCCGGAATTATACCAATTTGTACCATGGTGAGTGCTCTGAAGAACTATTTTCCCTTATCCCACCCTCTCACTTCCGTCATAGAACCACACGTGCAGGCTTGCGATGTCATCATTCCACTGTTAAGGACATTTGTTCTCGTACTAAAAAGTTCGGCAACTCCTATCTCTGTCGAACTATTAAAAAGTGGAACGCCCTGCCTGCACATGTATTTCCTCCTTCCTACAACATGGGATCCTTCAAACGAAGCGTGAAGAAGCACCTTGCGGGCCAGCATAGTAGCGTCAACTGACAGGACACCGTAGTCCTTTGTCAGTTGCCATTTGGGCTCCCCTTTTCGCTTACCAACAGGCGAAGAGGAGCCACTATGCTGAGCCAATATAAATAAATAAAAATAAATACTACTTGTATTGCAAGCGTTCATAAGCTACGGTAATCGCTTCACATCCGGCCGCGTATACTTGTTAGCCTCTCGACGTTGTATATAAAAATGTTCATATCTTATTTTGAGTATAAATAAAATAGTGTTTTACTCATATGACAGTATTAATAACCTCGGCGACTTTGAATAATGAAAAGAAACTGTAGCAAAGTGATACGAATTAAGAAAAAATCGGCCAAGTGCGAGTCGGACTCGTGCACGGAGGGTTCCGTACCATTATCTATAAAAACGGTAAAAAAATCACGTTTGTTGTATGCGAGCCCTCCTTAAAAAATTTGTTTTATTTTAATTTAATCCTTTATTCTTAAAGTGAATATATAACTAAATATTCTGTGAATATTTCAAGCGTCTACCTGTTGCGATTATCAATATCGAGCAAAAATTAGCAAAAAAATCACGTTTGATGTATGGGAGCCCCCTTAAATAATTACTTTATTCTATATTTTAATATTTGTTGTTATAGCGGCAACAGAAATACATCATCTGTGAAAATTTCAACCGTCTAACTATCACGGTTCATGAGATACAGCCTGGTGACAGACGGACGGACGGACGGACGGACGGACGGACGGACAGCGGAGCCTCAGTAATAGGGTTCCGTTTTACCCTTTGGCTACGAAACCCTAAAAATAACTGTGCAATGAAACTCACCTATATCATTAAGTGGGAAGAGTGGCAGTACCTTGCCCCTTGTTAGTGTATAGCACGCTCCATTCGCCAAAAGGTGAGTGTCTTGGAGAGGCATCACCCAGCGTGGTGCACACATCTGGAATTATAACAAATTAAGTAAGCCCTTGAACTCTGTATGACTAACTCAAAAAAACCCAACGTACACTCGCAGCTACTGAAGTTAGGAACATAATACGTTAACAGTATTGTTTGTTATACAACTAGATTGACAAACAAGCATGCGACTCGCTTCAGATGGTAAGCGTCCACCGCTATGACGCTCGCAACATCACGGGGATGATACTCGCGCGCTGCCAATCTTGTGACTTAAGGATGTTTCGTCACAGTACCCAGTAACTTCTCTACCATATCTCACCATTCAAACTGGAACACAGCTATATAAGGTGCATCCCACACTGCTCCGCGCTACGCGAAGGCGTTTTTTTACATTGTATCGAAATATCTCAGTTTGTATAGAAAACACGCACGGCGTAACACACTGACAACGTACCACCGCGCAACACACTGACAACGTACCACCGCGCAACACACTGACAACGTACCACCGCGCAACACACTGACAACGTACCACCGCGCAACACACTGACAACGTACCACCGCGCAACACACTGACAACGTAGCACCGCGCAACACACTGACAACGTACCACCGCGCAACACACTGACAACGTACCACCGCGCAACACACTGACAACGTACCACCGCGCAACACACTGACAACGTACCACCGCGCAACACACTGACAACGTACCACCGCGCAACACACTGACAACGTACCACCGCGCAACACACTGACAACGTACCACCGCGCAACACACTGACAACGTACCACCGCGCAACACACTGACAACGTACCACCGCGCAACACACTGACAACGTACCACCGCGCAACACACTGACAACGTACCACCGCGCAACACACTGACAACGTACCACCGCGCAACACACTGACAACGTACCACCGCGCAACACACTGACAACGTACCACCGCGCAACACACTGACAACGTACCACCGCGCAACACACTGACAACGTACCACCGCGCAACACACTGACAACGTACCACCGCGCAACACACTGACAACGTACCACCGCGCAACACACTGACAACGTACCACCGCGCAACACACTGACAACGTACCACCGCGCAACACACTGACAACGTACCACCGCGCAACACACTGACAACGTACCACCGCGCAACACACTGACAACGTACCACCGCGCAACACACTGACAACGTACCACCGCGCAACACACTGACAACGTACTACCGCGCGGGACTGCGGCTCGCGCGACGTTCACGCGCGATTATTACAAATATTGTATATTCATAAATGCGAATTCAGTGGTAAGTACCCACCAAGATTAGCTGTACTTACTTCTCATCTCCTTATTCTTCGCGTTATCATGATTCCTAATCCATTAGGGTGTTCACAATCTAAGCCTAAGGATTTGGCGAAGACACTGATTTCTACATTTTTTTTATACTACGTCAGGAGGCATACAAGCATACGGCCCACCTGTGTACATAGCTGGTATCGTAGCCTATTAATGCTTGCGATATATTCAGTATCCTTCGCGCGATGCCTCCTCTGCTGTTTACACAGCAATTCCTTAGGAGCTCACTCTCGAGTGAGGTCTCACTCACACGCAGGAACACAACCCCTTAGGGAGTTATTATTTGGCTGCGGTTTTCTGTGAGGTGGAGGTACTTCCCCAGACGGGCTGCTTTGATGCGCTCTACCTCTCTTAAAACATCCAAACCAAGACAAACAGACATGTTCATGCACACAAATGTTTGCCTTGTGTGAGAATCGAACCCAACGAGCGTTGGTGTCAACGTTGCATCATTCACGACTGAGCCACCGCGCTCGTCATCTCACATACATACATAGAGTGACTGCCGTCAGACTCTACAACCAAGAGGGAAAACCAGATCTATCGTAGGTTAGGTCACACGAAATGTAATTTCATGGACGTGAGGACGTGAACCAAGTCATAAATATATACATAAATCCAAAATATGACAGTTTTCTTAGCAGTTTGGACATGTTTGACAGTTTGGACATTATTGGAGCATTTTTTCAATAAAAGGTGCATAGTTTGTGGAGATTTTAATATTAATATATTGGACGACAACAAATATAATACAGAATTGTATGTTTATGTATATCCTCACGCCAAGTCCCTTGCGGGGTAGGCAGAGAGAATAATAACAATACAGAATGTATGAGTTTATTACACAGTTATGGTTTCAGACATCTTATAACACCTACCAAGGAAATGACTCGCAGTCCTGTATAGACAACATATTGACGAATCTAAGAGATGAAAATGTCTTGAGTTCTAATGACGATCATAATAAGCTAGCGGATGGACACACTGGATTTTTTTGCGATCTATTATTAGAAACAAAAGGGCCGTCAAAGAAAACCAATTCTTGTATGCTTAAAAACGCAAGAAGTTTTTCTGATAATAATAAACAAAAATTTAGAGAGACACTAAAAAGCATAAATTGGGTAAACATGAGAATTAATCAGTTTATAGACCAATTTTATCACATATAAACTTTGTTTTAAAAAAAACTAAAAAGAAAATTAACCTTTACAAATGTGCAAAAGGAAATTGAATAACTAAGGGTATAAAAGCTTCTAGTACTAAGCAACGATTTCTTAACGTTATCAATAAATCTATTTGTGACAATACTATTCTCCAATATCGTGAAAAATATGTGAGGTTATATGGAAAAATAATAAGTGACGAAAAAAGCGCACAACACAAAATTATATAGAAAAAGCCAAAGATAGTATTTTTTGGTTAATTTAGAACGTAGTTAATAGACAAAGAAATAAACACAAAAAGTTGACGTAGACGAAAAGTTGCAATTTAAAATAGATGACATATTAACTGATAATCCAGAAAAAAAAGGTAATATATTCTCTTTGCAGTTTGATCAAAATAAACAACCAACTTGAAATAAAAAGAAAGCATCCGATTTTTTAAATTCTAACACTATTAAGATCGAGACTTAGCTGAGCTGGGAATTAATTACCCCTGCGGAAATAATTAATACAGTGAAAGCCATGAAGAATAAGAAATCCGTTTGTAAAAAAAATGTTTACCACCTAAAAATTTTTTCAACTTTGGGAACAGATAAAAGTCGGACAGTGCTAAATCCGGTGAATATGGGGGATGAGGTAACAATTCGAAGCCACATTGATGGATTTCTGCCATGGATTGCACAGAGGTGTGAACGCGCGCATTGTCCTGATGAAACAAGACTTTTCTTCTCAATAAACCTGGACGTTTTTCTGTGATTTCTTCTCTCAAACGACGCAACAGGTTGCAATAGTAATCGGATTGTTTCACCCTTTTTTAAATAATCCACGAGAATTATACCCATTGCATCCAAAAAACGGATGCCATGACTTTGCCCGCCGATAAAACCACCTTTGCCTTCTTTGGGGTGGGCGATCCTGCTCTTTTCCATTGTTTCGACTGTTCTTTTGTCTCGGGTGTATTGTGGTGAACCCAGGTTTCATCCATGGTTATAAATCTTTCAACAAATTCTATTGGGTCAGCTTCATGTAACTCTAAACAGTCACGAGAAATTGTGAGTCGGTTGCGTTTTTGTTCCACTGAAAGCAGTCGCGGTACCCACCGCGCAGACACCTTAGAGAATCCAAGTTCAGTAGTAATTATATGATGTGTTCGCTCAGATGAGATGCCTACAGTCTTAGCTATCTCCTCGACAGTCAATCTTCGATCAGATAAAATTAAATCACAGATTTTTTCATTGTTTTGATCAGTGGAAGCAGTCGAAGGCCGGCCACTACGGGGCTCATCTTGAATGGTCTCACGACCACGTTTAAACTCTGCCACCCAGTTTTTAACAGTCGCATACGGTCTCACCCAAAGTAGCAGACATGTCTTCATGTATAGCTTTTGGAGTTAAACCTTTCAAATTCAGGTATTTTATCACTGCACGATGTTCAATTTTATCCATTTTTAAAAATAGCTCTGACTTGACTTACGGTATCACGTGTAAACGAATAATGAGTTACTGTGAATAAACTAAACTGTGCATACTTGTTGCTAAATAATGTAACTACAAAATGAGGGTAGTTATAAAAAAAACCAATGACTTTAACCATGTTAGGCTAAGAACTTTTTAAATGACCCTCGTATATTGAAATAAAAAACGTAGATAATGACTTTTTATTAATGACCTAGTCGATCACATACACAATACAATGGATGATGTGAATGTTGTTGTATATGCAGATGACACAAATGCCATTGTTGCAGCGGAGAATTTGCTTGGATCTTACCAAAAAAATTAACTAATTATTAAATATTCTAGATGAAAGGTTTATTGCAAATAATTTAAAGCTCAATGTCAACAAAACATGTGCCGTCATGTTTAAATCCACAGCTCATAATAGAAATTCTTTGGACATTGTTTTAAAAGGCAATAGGATTGAAGTTGTAGACAATGTTAAATTCTTGGGTGTTTATATAGACTCTGCTCTAAATTGGAAATATGAACTGACATCAATATCAAATCAGTCAGCACTGCATGCTATGCTCTGAGAAGCTTAAGGGATATCCTTACTGCAGAGCAGATAAAACTGATATATTTTGCACTAATTGAATCTAAATTTAGATACAGCATTAGACTATGCGGAAACAGTTATAATTACAATATAGACAGAGCTTCTAAATTACTAAAATGAGCCTTAAGAGTAATTGTGCGAATACCTCAATGGCAATCCTCTAAAGAGATTTTCAAACAATACGGATGTCTTACAGTGTCCAGCTTGTATATTCTGATTCTTCCAATAGATCTTGTAAAGAAGCTTGTAAAAAATGAAACCATTCAAAATAGACAGTTACGTGAGAGCACAAGGAAGAATATCATAAATGAGATATTTCCTAGACTTACAATAGTCAAACACGGTGCAAGGTTTCAGGCAGCTCATTTGTTTAATAAATGCCTAGCGAATACAAAACAATAAGTAGCTGGAAGATTTTTAAAACTAAGCTGCATGCCCTTTTGTTGGAAAGGTGTTGCTTGACGAATTCCAATTTAAATTTTGATGTATTATGTAATAATTTCATCAATTTTGTTTTATTATTACTTTTTTTTTTTACATTTATTCTGGTATATTTGACATTATGTATTTTTTTTAAATTCAACACAATGTAATTATTGTTAAGAATAAATAAACAAATGAATGGATAATGCATCAAAATATAGGGGGATTTATGAGTAAACAAGACTCATTAGAAATTACAATAACTGAGGCAAGCGATGAAAAGAGACCGATTGATATACTGCGTTTATCTGAAACCTTTATACACTTTCTGTTACAAAACTATCACAAGAATTAGTAGATACTCTGGAAAGTCATAATCTATATATATAAAAGGAGAAGCTGACTGACTGACATATCAACGCAGGGCCTAAACTATAAGGGTTAGACACTTGAAATTTTGCACAGGGGTTCCTTTTATAACGTAGGGGAGCACTAAGGAAGGATTTTTGGAAATTCATCCACTAAGGGGGTAAAACGGGGGTGCAAATTTAGTATGAAACTTTGGCGTTTTTGAAGTTATTCGAATGAAATTCAGCATGAAGGTTCTTTATTGAAAGGCATGAAATACGAGTAAAATATTTTTCTCAACAATCATCTATATCTATATATATAAAAGGAGAAGCTGACTGACTGACATGTCAACGCAGGGCCTAAACTATAAGGGTTAGACATTTGAAATTTTGCACAGGGGTTCCTTTTATAACGTAGGGGAGCACTAAGAAAGAATTTTTGGAAATTCATCCCCTAAGGGGGTAAAACGGGGGTGCAAATTTAGTATGAAACTTTGGCGTTTTTGAAGTTATTCGAATGAAATTCAGCATGAAGGTTCTTTATTGATAGGCATGAAACATGAGTAAAATATTTTTTTCAAAATTCATCCCTTAGGGGGTTAAACGGGGGCGCAAAGTTAGTATGAAACTTTGCCGTTTTTGAAGTTATTCGAATGAAATTCATCATGAAGGTACTTTATTGAAAGGCATGAAACATGAGTAAAATATTTTTCTCAAAAATCATCCCTTAAAATTCCACCCCAGGTGTAATGGAGGTCAAAAGTATTTCTTGAACTAAAAGTTGAATTATTAAGAAATTGTTATTTTTTAAAGTGAGCTGCTTTAGACTGTAAATATACTCTCAATCAAGACGTCAAATAAGTAATTTCAGCGTTTTTAAAAATTCCACATTTAGGGGCTGAAAGGTTAGGTAAAGGTTAGGTTGACAGTTTGTATGGAGCAGAAAACATTTTGAAGTTAGTGACTTGAAACTTTGTATAGATACTCTCTATTAGAATCCAAAAAAAATGGTTTCAACGTTTTCAAAAATTCCACCCTTAGCGAGGTGACGTGAGGTGAAAAGGGGGTTGAAATTGTGTTGGAACGAGACGCTAATCTATATTAATAGAAATGGAGTTCCTGTCTAATTCACTGACTCAATGACCAATAGGTTCCTTTTGTAATGCATATGAGAGATAAGGAAGATTTTTTTGAATTTCAACCCAGGAAGATATTTTTTTTTAAGTGGCTTGAAACTTTTATGTTTTTAAAATAGGCAATGTTGAGAATAAAGAGGTGCTTTGAGTGTATACAGCCAGTATCAAATAGTTAATGAAAACCGAACAGGCCGTAACATATCTTCATTACTACACAAATAAGGATATTTGATACTTTTACTAACTATTTAATGCCGACTGTACTAAAAAAATAAGAAGTAAAATAAAAATAGGTAAAACTGCTAAAATTCCAAAATCTACGCGTGCGAAGCCACGGGCATAAGCTAGTCTTTATATAAAATAAAACAAACACCAATAAAAACATATTTAAACACCATTCCAAATTATTAAAAAACGTTTTACATATAAGCAAAAAAGATATAACAGTAAATATATACTTAACACAAAAAATAAATGCAAAGCCACTTGGAACTTAATAAATGATAAATGTAATAACAAACAAAATAACAGAACATTGAATATTTAACTATCTCAAATAGCAAAATAACTAATCCTTCTGAAATTGCATCACAATTCTATGACCACTTCATAAAAACGGCAAATGTCAAAACAAATTTTTATTACGAAATCTTTGCTACAATATTTGTATATTTATACGTAAAGTGTTTATTGGGTATTGGATATTTGTTCACTAAGAATTGCTCTCATTCCAATGAAAAGTCATAAATGCGTATATAATACTATATATATAATGTTAACATAAAACTAATTTTCTTACAATTTTTTTTAAAAAAATTTTTTAAATTAATAAATATTTACATTCACTAAGTACGTTTTGACTGAAGATTTAAAGGAGGAAAGAGTTTGCGCACTTCGAATGTTAAACGGTAGAGCATTCCAGATGCGTACTGCTTGAACTGAAAAAGATTTCGCGTAGAATTGAAAGAAATGTAGAGGTGTTTTGAGACGGAGAAGAAGGGATTGACGTTACTCTCGACCCTGACTGTCACTGTAAAATGTAAAACGGTCTTTGAGGTAACAAGGAGTGGCGGGATTGAAAAAAATTGAATAGAGCAAAGACAGTAAGTGTAAGTTGCGACGAAATGTAATAGGGAGCCACTTGAGCTGAGTGCGAAATTCGGAGACGTGGTCATATTTGCGAAGCCCAAATATAAACCGAATACCGAGATTTTGAAGTCGCTCAAGTTTATTTAGTTGCTCTACTATGAGGTCTAGGTAACAGGAATCGGCATAATCAAGAATAGGAGGTAGTAGAGATTGTGCAAGCGCAATCTTGGTATCAATTAGGAGAAAATTACGCCATCTTCATGAAGAAAATGTATTCTCAATACGTACACGCTGGCGACGACCATACTGGTAGGAATGAAATCAATCAATTGCCGCTGGAGATGTGTTGAGAGAACGCAACTGTTGCAGTAGAACATCGAAATCTACAGTATTAAACGCGTTGCTGAAGTCCAGCAGCGTCAAAACCGTAAGGTGTGATTTGTCCATATAAAAACGGATGTCGTCGGTAATTTTTACGAGTGCGGTAGTCGTACTATGACCGGGACGGGATATGACTTCACGCCAAATCCCTTTAGGGTTAGGCAGAGGTAACCGAGCGCCATAAGATGCGGTCCTTACACACTTCACTCGCTTCTTTAACATTCATAACACTTTTCATGCATGCCGGTTACTAGGACTCTTGACATTACCTTCTGATAAAACACGATCAAGTCTTGGTCTTCCTTGGCTCCTACACCCTTCCACTTTTGCATTGTATATCTGTGTTGTGGTTCTTTCATCCTTGATTCTTACTACATACTCGAACCAGCGGAGCATGCCTTTTCTTATCTTAACACCGACGCTCTCTTTCAGACCAACTTTCTTTCTTACGTCATCACTACGAACGCGGTCAGCAAGCGTTACGCTATATATATATACCTAAAGTGTTGTCAAATAATAAGTAACTACATGGTTGTACATGATGTTGTACATGGTTGTCACATCAATACGTTGCGCCCGTAACTAATGAAGGAAATCGTGAGGAAATCCATATGTTGAAGAAATTATATTTCAAAAGACGTGTTTCTTTAGTAATAAAGATTCTATTGAATAGTGTTGAGCTCCCCTATTCTTTTTTTTGCGCGATTTTGCGTGATTTTTAATAGTGTAAACAAATTTATTTAGCTCAGTGCGTAAATTTTTGATATGAGCCTTTCAGTTCCAGTACGTATTCAGTTTCATACCTAGAAATATCATTTCGTTGGCATTTTTTACTTTGTTATCTTTACATTTTATATTAAGTTTAGACATTGTATTGTTATAAATTATTTATTTCAAACCATTCAGTAAACAGAATTATTTCGTTAAATAGAATGTTACAATTTTTACTTTCAGGAGCGTCAGGTATAAGAACTGATATGTAATTTGCAAATAAGGTGTATGTACTAGTATTTAGGATGCCATTAATACTCGTATACATAAGGAATAAGAGAGGTCCTAGTATGCTTCTTTGTGGTACTCCGAAGTTGTTTTGTTGTAAGTCAATTGATATGAAGTTAGTGTACGATCATCAGTAAATTTTGATATGTTCTACGCACTACCATCGAGTTTTGAGATAGCTATTAATCCAATCTAATAATTTGTCTATGATACTGTACTGTTCGCATTTATTTAGCAGTATGGTATGACTTATGATCGACAAAATCAAATACGCTGATCATATCGAAAATTTGATTTTATTTTATTATTTTGAGGGAAGCTTATAGCTACGAGTATTGTTACAATACAAACGTCTAAATTGATTTATGCCAATTAACCATAAATGCCAATTACAAGCTACCACAGATAGTTTATCAATTCATTATCACTGCATATGCTTTACAAACTACAGGTACAGGTATAAACAGGAAATATGTATGCAATATTATATCCTTATTATGTCCTTCAGTATTTGTTTCCTTATATATATTTTGTATATCTTGGGTGCGCTTTCAGCAGGGATGGAAGGTACACCGCAGATGTGGAAAGACGAGTGAGTGCTGGGAATAGTGTGAATGGAGCGTTGGGAAAACTTCTTGGCAGTAAAAACCTGAGCCAGAAGGCACAACTCGCTATACACAATGCAGTGTTGGTCCCAACGCTAACTTATGGAAGCGAGAGCTGGGTATGGCAGAAAGAGCATGAAAGAAGAATAAACGCGGTTGAAATGCGAGCCCTGCGCAAAATTTGTGGCGTAAGGCTTGTAGACCGTATTCGCAATGATGATGTTAGAAATAGATTTGGTCTGAAAGAGAGCGTCGATGTAAAAATAAGAAGAGGCATGCTCCGATGGTTCGGGCATGTAGAAAGAATGCAAGATGAAAGAATGACGAAGCAGTCGGCGTTTTCTTGGACCTTGCAAAAGCGTTCGATACTGTCTCCAATCCTATACTATTGAGAAAATTGGAAGGATTTGGGATTCGCGGAACTACCCTTGACTGGTTTGCTTCCTATTTAACTGAAAGAAATCAGTTCGTTAGGATTGGTAACCAGTCGAGCAGCCTCAAAACTGTAACTTTCGGTGTGCCTCAGGGTAGTATTCTGGGGCCAACATTATTTGCCGTATACATAAATGACATTCTATCCACCCAAATTCCAAACGGAGAGGCTGTATGCTACGCCGATGATATTGCCATTATATTTCATGGGCGGTCCTGGCAAGAAGCTCATAATGTGGCAATGAGAGGAATGCATATAGTACTGGAATGGTTTAGTAAAAACCTACTGACTCTAAATAGTGGCAAAACTAAATTCTTATGCTTCCATAAAACAGTTGCCTCAGCTCCTCCTTTAATGTTGAAGAAAATGGTTCTGCATAATCAACATTGTGCTATTTCTCATTGTGCTTGTGAATGCATAGAGAGAACTAAATCACTGAAGTATTTAGGCGTTGTACTGGATGAGAATTGAAATTTTAAAAATCATATCCAGGTTACTGCAGGTAGGGTCCGAAAATTAATTCACACACTGAAACTGTTGAGGTCAGTCACTGATAGATGTTTGATTAAGTCTGTTTATCTGGCACTTTGTCAAGCAGTTGTAAATTACTGCATTCTTGTCTGGGGTGGCATTGCTTCTACAACGCTTATTACCTTGGAGCGAGCACAAAGAGCCGCTCTAAAAGTTGCACTTAAAAAACCTCGAAGGTATCCCACCGCAGAGTTGTTTAGTGAAGCTCGGGTTCTAAGTGTACGGAGCTTGTTTTTAATGCGAGCCACTTTGTATACGCACAGACAAGTATTGAAATTCCCAACCTATCATAGTTTGATTAACAAGCGTACATTTAGAATCCCGATCGCTGATGTTAAAACTACATTTGCCAAAAGATTCAGTATCCATATATTCCCGCGAATTTATAACCAAATTGTTAAAAGATGTGACATAAAATGTTGTACCGTTTTTGATGCTAAAAAGCTCGTTCAGGACCTGCTATTGTCATGGAATTATGAAGAGTGTGAAAGGATAGTTAGCGTTACGTATTAGGACAAAGCACATACACTAAAAACAAGCCAGTATGCACATATTCAATACAAACATAACACACATACATTCTAGTGCCCATATACACACGCGGACGCAATTTGTAAGTGCATGCATGGGGGATCCATGTAAACCTCTGAATTGCATTCAGACTGCAGTCTTATGTTGCTATGTCTTTTGATACTTTCAATAATAGTGGCTTTTATTATACTTTGTAACTGATTTATTGCCGCCTGCAAATTTATATGTATGTTTCTACGCGGGTGACTCCTATGGGACAGGCTTAGCCTAGTTTAGGAGTCATAGGATACTGTAACATTGGCAATGATTGGTTGTAATAAATATATTTCTATTCTATTCTATAGATATACAATGCAAAAGTGGAAGGATGTAGGAGCCGGGGAAGGCGAAGGCTTACCTACCATGACCAAATTGGTCGTGTTCTATCAGAAGGTGATGTCAGGAGCCCTAGAAACCGGCGAGCGTGCATGAGAAGAGCAATGAATGTTAAAGAAGTGAGTGAGATATGTAAGGATCGAGTCACGTGGCGCTCGGTTCTCTCTGCCTACCCCGCAAGGGATTTGGCGTGAAGTTATAGATAGATATATATTTTGCAGTACGATATGGCTCGATAAAAAAAGCAATTTTTCCTGTATTGGGTACGAGTCCATGGAACACTAAAAGTTTTAGAGCGACGCGAATGGGAATTGAGAATTGGTAAATTAATCTTACTCAACAGAAGCGGGCTGTCAATCAATCCTTTAGCTATATTCATAACATTGCATCAGCCACTCTTCGTCTAGCACTTAGGGGTAATAGATCTAGGGAACTGGAACGGCTCAGGTAATCGCAATATGGAATTTTAAACTTAAAATATAGGTAACGAGTAAACCTCCTCTGTATACGCTCGAGTCTGTCTATATATATGTTATATTGCGGATTTATGAACATACGTACAATGTAATATTTATAGGGGTTTCATTTTCTTAAAAGAACGTGAAAAGCGCAGGATGTAGCCGAGAGCTTTGCTGGCTTTATGGACGATATACTCAATATGTTGATTGTAGCAGAGCCTGTAATCATGCCGGACTCCAAGATATTTAACATGGTCCAGTTTTGTTAATATTTGTTTTTTTTATTTTGTAGTCAAAAGTTATGATAGTGTTCTTCCGACTAAAGCTAAGGATATGGCATTTGTCGACGTTAAGATCTAATTTATTTGTCGTACAATAAGAATCTAGTCTGTTGAGGTCGTCTTGAAGCAACTATGCTTCCGGGCGCTGCCCATAGTGCTAAAGATTTTCATATCGTCTGCAAATAGAAGATAATGGGTATGTTTAAAGCATACTCCTACGTCGTTAATGAAGATATTGAATAAAAGGGGATCTAATAATTTAGAACAACTGCTTGTGTACTCTTTTTTTATGTAAGATGTAAACCATCTAAATAAGTCGCCTCTTATACCGATCTTCTGAAACTTAATTAGTAAGACAGAATGGTCTAAACGATCAAATGCCTTAATCGGTGTAGACAACATCGATTTGATTCTTATCATCCATAGCTGACTTATGAAAGTCATTGAAAAAAATTAAATTAGTAGTCGTAGACTTATTTTTAAGCCGTGCTGTTGCGAGTCAAATCCTGATTTTGTGGCACTATACACTTGATTGAATAGGTACTAATCGTTCAAAAATCTTGGCAATTAAACAAAGTTTGGATATGGGTCTATAATCCTCGATATCATGTTTAGGTCCTTTCTTATGAATTGGTGAAATAAAAGCTGATTTCCACATAAGCGGCATAAAACCTTCTGTCAATGATCTTTGGAACAATATTGCAACATTAGGAAAATTGCAGGGATGGAATCAGGCCCTGCCGATTTGTTTATATCGAGACTACTAAGTAGCTTATGGACCGTATCTGCATCTATAGTCATGGAAGACATATCAAAAGCCGAAAAATTACAATCGCTTTCATGTGAAGGGGTAGATATATTTTCACGTCACAACTAAGTGGCAAGAATATGGACCAAAAATATTCTGAATAGAGTTCGCATACACCCTGGCCCGAGTACCTGCGTATGACATATTAACTGGTAGATAGGCCCACCACTCATTCCCACCCCTGTCTCCTGTGTAACCAGAATTAACAGCAATAAACTAAAATAGAAATCTAAGCCAGAAGAGAGCTGTGCCTTCTGGCTTAGATTTCGGCTGCCAAACAGTTTACCCAACGCTCCATTCACGCCATTCCCTGCACTCACTCGTCTCTCCACATATGCGGTGTACCTTCCATCGCTGCTAAAAGCGCTTTCAAGATTTACAAACTCATCCAATTGCTGCAACACCACATCATCTACCGTAGTCCTAGTGCTCCTAGTGTGTAGGAATAATAAATAATAATTAGTATAAATATCTTCCGACTTGAGCCCAATACAAGACATGCATAACAGGATGACAGCATAGAATTTATTATAACAACAGTAGCAGCTATTTATTCCATGTGTTCGTATAGATATGTATACATAACACAGATGAAACAAATTGTTTATAAGAATAAATTGCTGTAAGGAATAAGCAAAATTACAACTGCAATAAACTGATAATACTTATTAGATTTATGGGTAAGTTAAAATACTTTAAATACAATATCATGCTAAAGAGAACAAAACCTATAACAATTAATAAATAATGGACTGCAAACAACAATCTTAAACGAGTAGAAATAGGGTTACAAAATATCGCTAACACGCGTTTTTTGTCAATATTTTCAGTGATGTTTGGATGAGTTTGAATGCTGCCAGTGTAGAAGATTTATTTTTTGAAAACTGTCTTGTTCATCTTTAATAAACTTAAATTTGTGAATTTCCTACATGCCTATATGAGCACTTTGTATAGGTATAGTTGCATACCTATATAAAATAATTGTTTGTACAAATAATTCTTCCCTTTATGTATGTTATTAATTAATTTGTTTTTTGTTAGTGTAAGTGTAACGAATATACCTATATATATGTAGTATGCCGTGATTAGTGTGTTGTACCAGGTCTCAATGTTTTTCACACTGTGTGCTCTGGAACGCCATGCGGGGAATTTTGGAATCGTAATAGGTACCACAGATGTCCTCAGAAGCCACAGGGCTCCTTCCTAGGGGTGCATTCAGACGTGATTAAATCTCGAATTCATCCGCCTAAATGCAGCCTGTATTGGGCTCAGTCAGTTTGATTACCCTACGTGTGAGCCAGAGATGTCACGTGGAAACATAGGTGCTGTACACATTTAGCATTGTGGTGCCAAGGACATTCCCCATGGCCGCAGAGTCCTATTGGTAGGAGGCTACCAGTGACTCCTTAGAAGTTTACGAGTCACCTCACTCTCATTGCGGTCTATCGTAAGTAGGAGCCGAGGTATTGCTCCAGTCGAACCGCTTCTCATAAAATATCCTTGAGCTATCTCTCACTGCCATCTTGTTTGTTAAACGGCGGGGTACGTCACGTGCTGCGACGGAGCCTATGAAATAATAGGTATAATTGTACAAAATAATCACTTACAAATAAAACGTCATTGTTAACTGCACCGAGAGTGGCTCCTAACCACATGTCATCTTTCATTTCCTTTATGAGGTTTTTATCTGAAAAATGAATGAAATTAATGAAAATATATACCTATATTTATTTTTCTTATTTAATATTTAGTTGATTATAAACAAAAGTTATTTATAGTTAATAGATTCAGGCGTTATTTTGCGAAAGTCAAATTTACATGCAATTTGATCTAACCTGCTTTGTGGTGGCGGAAGCACACAAAGCAGGTTAGATCAAATTGCATGTAAAAGTTATTTATTTATACATGAACGATTATTGAAACTGTTAACTAAAATACTCATTAAATTGCTATACAAAACTGAAATAAAATTAAAAACAAAATCAAAAATTAAATAAAAGGTACAGAATGAAACTAAAATTAAATTAAGTACATCTAAAGATAAGTAAATAACTAAAATAGTGATTATTAATGTGCTGATATTTAAGCAAGTAATTTAATGTATGTATGGCATGTCTGTATCTTGTGAGGCATGAATGACGCGAGGAACCTCATTCTACCAATATTCGACCAGACAGTTAAAGTTCTTTCCAAAATCGTGGGATTGAGATTGCCTTGAGTTCACATAAATGTATAAAGTAAAGCACATTCAACTATTTTTTAATGAAATTTAGTTTTTACCGATTTCGGTTTGCGATATTTTATGGCAACTCTACTATTTTTTTCCTAACTTTGGAAAATAGTTGAATCTCTCCAACTATTATCAATTGATACGCGTATTGGGCAAGTTACATGTTCTCGTTAATGTTAATTCTTGCACTTGTACAGATTCCACTTCACAATTTTATTTATTAATTATTTTTACTGACCGGGTTCGCCTTGAAATCTGTACAAGTGCAAGAATTAACATTAACGAGATAGCTAATAGATTCAGCCGTTATTTTGCGAAAGTCAAATTTACATGCAATTTGATCTAACCTGCTTTGTGTGCTTCCGCCACCAATTAGTTCATGCGCCCTAGCGCCGGCCGGCACCCACCCACTAGGGAATAGGGAATATGAATTATCCGGAAAGATATATTTCGAGCCGTTAACAGTTAATTTTATTTGGGCTAAATAATTATTGGTGGGATCTTGACTTACCGTCAAAAAGCTGTCTGTCTGTAAAACGTCATTGACTTGGAGTTATACTCATTACGGTCCATGACCAGGCCAGTCGTGGCAGCAACGGTGGTGGTGAGGGCATGCGGATTCTGTTCCAGATGGCGGACGACCGCAGCAGCCGAGGCAGAGACTACCGGAGCTGCCATGGCAGCGTCGGCATGTTGCACTTACTAACAGTAGTGGGTGGGTGCCGGCCGGCGCTAGGCCGCATGAACTAATTGGTGGCGGAAGCACACAAAGCAGGTTAGAACAAATCGCACATTAACGAGATGTCTTCAAAACTCCACTAAGCGCCTATAATCAAACAGTATCAACATAAGTTTCATATTCATTGAATAATGCTAATATGTACCCGACGCCCGAAAAGGGCGATAGAACAGACCTTTTAAACTGGGGATGATTTTTTTGGTGGGCAGTCGTTAGATAGGTTTTTTTTAAAACATTGAGTGTGTGGAAAGATTATTTTTCGAGTTAGTGATCCGTTTGCGAAATATTTATATTAAAAGTGTAAATTTTTGTTAGACTCAAGTGATAAGTGAAAACGCCAATTTCATATGTAAGAACTTAATATTTACACTAAAACACTACACGTTTATGCGCCGTCAAGCAGCAAATTGGGTTGTGTTTAGCACAGACATAAAATATGTTCTGGATTAATACATAGGCAGCTTTATATGCCAAAAATATATGGGGTTCGGTAGCGAAACTTGAGAAGGCGAAGTCCGGACAGGAGCTAGTAAAAATATAAAAGAACTAACTGCTAAAGTCCACAGGCTTGCAGGAGACATTCTGAACTGCGCCAACACCTTCTAAAGGACACGAGAACACTACGCCTGTGTTCTTCTTTACATCAGCGAGTGATCTGAACCTAGCTTTCGGAGCCCCGATGTGTAATCTGAAATAAAACGAAACCAATGTTAGAAGTTGTTCCTTACAAACGTCGCAAACAAGCATACCTTCCACTCGAGGTTGAGCAATTTTTGATGTTAAAAAAATTTCGTTTCATTTCTTTACTCATTATTTCATTCGCTCACTGTCATACTTCCTTCTTATAGCGCATACACAGAACACTATTTACTCTTGAGCGCATAGCACGGTGGCGGCGGGTGTTGTTACTTCGCATGCGCAGGCGAGAGAAATGTCTAGTTAAAAGATGGAGTTACCTTTTACATGTAAGTTATTATTTTATTTGTATTCATATAAAAGAAATTTAAATGGTGTCATAACGATATATATATTTGAGAAATCGATACAGTAATCGAGTACTGATACAATTGAATCATATTCCGCGACTACTCCATGCAATTTGTAACCATACTCGTATAATAATGGCTGACAATTGCGTAATCCACAGCAAAATAATTTAATTGTTCTTGAGACTAGTGGTCACGTGACCACGCACACACCGACTAAAGGAGAATGACCAAATATGTATGGGAGTTCGGCCCACTTGCGTCAGTCATGCGTCTTGACCAAACCATCGGCAAAACAAAGGAAATATATTGTAGACGAGTCAAAAGAAATATTATTTCAATACGAACAGGGGATATCGAGTATTTTTAAATTAAATTAGGCATTTTGAGGTTATGTTTTGCGAGTGTAAAACTCATCGATGTTAAAACTACAAGGTACAGAGGGGATATTATACTTTAGTAAAGATTATATGAATTTGTAAATACGATGTCATGTGCATAGATCAAGCGCACTGAACACCTACGTTAAATGCATCTTCAAATAATTAAACCACAGGATAAGTAGTAGACATTTAACTTCAACTTGTTATGTTCATATATATGTATTATACATTGCAATTGGGTTGAAGTAGCTCAACATCACCTTTAACATCACTTTTGACTGAAACAAACCTTACATGGACGTTGTGCACCCCACGATACTGATAGAACAATAGCTTGAATGGGCAAGAACGCAGCAAAAGATTATTTGGAGAATTGTTATTCACTCGGGTGAGTGTGGTAACCATATAGCACCTATATTGGCAGTCAGGGTGGCAATGTGTGACTTACATTACTTGGTTGTAAGCATTGGCAGGCTATGGTAACTATTTAACATCAGGCGGATTGGATGCTTATATAATTTTTTTTGGATGTTTATTTATATTTATTAGGTTCTTATATATATAAAAAAAAAAATCTTTAAATGGTTTATTACAATTTTTATCATCAATAAAAACATTAAATAAAAATCTAAAAATGGAGTAGGAGTCTGTACATCTTTAAATATACCATAACTTAAATACCAAATTAACAAAATTATGTGCGCACTGTATTGTTCATTTTCCTACAAAACAATTGCAGCAGTAGCCGACCAATACCTCTCTAGACATTTAAACAAATATGTTATTGAACTGATGTGCCTCCACTTTATATGAGCTCTGATAATTATTTTGTCCTAATATATGGGGAGCATTTTCTACTTTTTAATTAATCTCCACAGCATACAGTTCATTAGGAATATGTTCTCCAAAGTAAAACTGCTATCCCAAGGGCACATAATATGTATGTTTAATGTCAATTCATCCTAATTTCCATTGCCTAACTGACAACAGCATATTCTAGCACAGTTAGGTACATATAATATGTTGGAAATTAATAATATATCAAAACCCAAAAACATGTGTCTCATGTTGATAAATGTAATTAAGATCCATGCAATTATAGTTCTTGTGGCTTGACAAAAAAATCATGAAGGCACTGGAACTTTACGTGCAGCCTCGATGAATTTCTGGTTAATTTCCTCTAGCAGTTATCAATTATCATCATGGAACTGTTGTCTTTGTATTACTCAGCTGCTCGTCAACAGACTCTTTCCAGTCTTGATACCTAGAATAACATATATATATTAGGTGGAGAAAATTAAATATGTGTATACCGTAGGAGAATCAGAATGATTAAAATGATTTGAATGGAAGTATAAAGATCCCAGCTAGATAAAGTAACAATGTACAAATTATAAAAAAATATATATAATTTTACGGTAACATCATAAAAAAATATGTTTAAGAAATTATGTACCATATGAACTGGAATCCATCTAAGTATAAGTATAACATTCCATTTCTGATATTCTGGTGATAACTCTGTATAATTGAGATCTTATTATCAATATGTCAACATCCCACATTCAAGGGCTACTTGTTGATGTCCAAATTCATTTGAAGGTTTGACTTCAAATGTTACTTAAGCTCATATTAATGTATATATATAATTCCCGGCATAAGATGCTACCGTCTGTGATCTGTAACAATTAAAAATTATTGTTTAATTGATAAACACAATAATCTAAAAACATAAGTCATGAATGTAGTCTTACTATGCCAGTTATTATAAAACATAATAATACCGCTGTATTTTATAAACAATCAATGGTGCAGCTTCTAATATGGGTGAGTGTAAATATGTGTTCACAATTCTTATCTAGGTGCGGGCTATACTTTTATTCATATACTTAATAAAAGGTTACCAATATATATATGAACTTAAAAATAACGTAACACTTACCGGACTGAGCACCATTTAAGGAATGTACTAGTTGTTGGTATGATCAATGGATATTATAATATTTCCACACGTTGATTTCACATGTATGGAAATTAAACAAAACACAATAATATATATTACGAAAAATGAAATAGAATAGATTAAACATTTGACTCTTGTCTATGGACACGTCGCTGTATAGGGATGCGATTGGAATTCGATTTCAATGGGTTAAAAAATCGATTCAATCGGTATTGAAATGTACACTTATTTGTACGCATTAAAAAAACATAATAATAGTACACAGTTTTTCACTATATCTGGCATAGATCTCAATACCTACTGTGTTATTGTTTCTATACAGGGCTACCATGAAATAAAATGGAATGTACCGTTATCCCTTTACCTTTTTATTCTGATCTCACGTAATTATAATAATGTTGCAAGTTGTTTGTTTGTGACATAAAGTACCTTCTGAGAACTACGTAATACTTACGTCTTATTAATAAATTGAAAGTAAAAAACAATCGATTAAATAATTACGCCTAATCTAACACTTTGACATTGTATGAACTAGGCTTAAACAAAAGCCTGTATCTTACTACTAATGGGACTAACAGGACTCCTGTCTCTCTATAACTTCACACCAAATCCTTTGCGGGGTAGACAGAGAAAACCAAGCGCCACATAACTCGATCCTTACAGTCCTTATACACCTCACTAGCTTCTTTAACCGAATAATATATGTTAAATCGATTATGTTATGATTAACAACTTTTGTTAAAGAAATATTTCAAGTAGTGGTGTACTCATGCATCATGATTGTTTATAAACATTTTTATATGAAGGCTAGCTATTAAAATGAATAGAAGCTTTTCATATTCACTTCATAAGCAATGAATTACAAAGGTTCTGAATTACGAACGATTATTTAGTATATTTTATAATCGATAATCGATTACATAATCATCGCAACCCTAAACTGTCCTCCATTTGTAGTCATAAGCGGAAATGCAAATAACTTTTAATATTCAACTTTTAAACCCCTGTTCTAATAGGACTTAAAAAAATACGTGAACATTATCAATTTAGAAAAGGTTTTTTAGAGTATAAATGGTGAAGACGCAAGGTGGGCCCACTTTTGGTCATTCTCCTTTGCAATTATACGTTTAATTTAATGAGAGTTTAAAATCTAATATTGCCTGGCAAAACAATACTCCATTTACAACTGCATAAACAGCTATTTTAGATTTTGAGGGAACGGGGACAACACCGCACGACTCAATTCACAATCGCTGGGATACCATCAGGACCACTGGCTTTACGGACATCGTGTGCCTGTAGCTTCGGACATCACGCTCCTTGATGTGAATATCTGGCATAACGGGACTACAGGAGGGTGTCGATGGTCGTTGCGTGCCACGGTCATCGATCCGGGAGTTAGCCGCAAAGAGACTGGCCATAAGATCGGCTTTCTCCTGCGGATGATGCGCCAGTATCATCACATCAGGGCATCTCAGTGTAGGCAATGAGGGCTGGCTGGTTGGCCTGCACAGCTTTGGCTAGTCGCCCAGTAACCCTACTGTACTATACAGTAGCGCTACTAGTTCCGTGCCGACTCGTGTAATGCGCTGGGCGTCGGCTCTTATGCATGCCCTCTTGCAGACTTTGGTGGCAGTATTATAGGCAGATTTCAGCAAGTTAATATTCGGATCTTTGAGGGCTTACTAACAGCCTCAGCGCACTCGCGATTAAACCAAGGGCGTCTCCGGCTGTTGATGATGACATCTGAGTGAGGAATGTAATATTCCATTCCAACGCCGATCTCGCCAACAATAGTCGCAGCACTCACCGTAAGATCATTCTCACTGAAACAGCGCTGCCGCCATGGGACGGGAGCAAAGTAGTCGCGCATACCGTCCCAGTTTGCTGACGAGCTCTTCCAGCTCCACTATCTTCTCGTTGGTCCTCATTGAATGCTTGTTGTATCTTACCAGGGCGTGGTGGTGGTGGTGGTAGTCGTGGCGAAGGACCCTGGGATTCTTAGCAGCCCCTGCCCGCCCTCTGACCACTACCGGAGCCAGGATCAACGAGGTTGCCGGTAATGGGTGGCCGTCTTTGTCTAGTACTAATGTTTTTTATGGGGGCTTTTGTCATAGTTGCGACGCTTGGCAGGCAGGTTGGCAACCGCAGTAAGTTATTAAATTAAAGTATTTTAAAATAAGGGGACGGTGCTGCCCGTCTGCCGTCGACGTTTCAATTATCTTTCCATATATTTTTGCTGCTAAGCTGATCAAACTGATGGTTGGCCCTATAGCTGGTTCAGTCCATGAGTGATCCCTCGCCTTTATACAACGGCACGATGACTGCGCGTCTGCAGTTCATTAGAACCCTTCCAGTTTTCCAGCATATATTGTACCAGAAGACGTACCGGACGTAAGTGCCACCTAGTTTGATCATCTCAACTGTGATCAGACGCATTCCTGCTGACTTTCCATTTTTCAAGCTTCGAATCGACCATTCGATCTCATCCATTGTTATGCCTTCGTCGGACGCCGTCAATGTGAGCATCAGACTCACTCTCATTGCCAGCATCCGAGACATAGTTACACATTTCGGCACCTAAAATCTCACATCTCTTCAGAAACACTCATCTAGCCCATTAGCAATGTCCGTAAAAATATATAATAAACTTCCTGAATCTATTAAAAATATGAAAAACTGTTTCTAAAGGAGATAAAGAACCAACTAGTAGGAAAAGCATAATAATATTACTCTATAATTGAATATTTAAATGATAAAACTTTAAAATAATAATATAGACTACAAAATTAAATATTACAATTTAAAATAATGCAATAAGATATAATTAATGGAATTTGATAATCTAATCAAAGTTACATGGTAAAGTTTTGCATGAATATAATAAAAATATATTTTAAAGACTAACAAATTAAACATTTATATATGTATCTGTATGTATATAAATTTATATGATAATTAATGACATGCTAAAAGTTCTGACATAATAAAAACAATAATATAGAACCAGAAATTACATTAAAAATATATATTACTAAAATTGAAATTGCACAAAATATTGTACACACAGATATAAATACAATGCACATATAGTCTACTTTATAATACACATACATTTAAAATTGAGATTGATAGACATATCATTATGAGTAATACTACAGTGATTTACAATATTATAAAGCCCCTCTCCCATTGCAGCGCCCCGCGGAGTCCTTGATTGCTACTTAACTTATATGCTAACACCTTTGTACACATTAAGGTTGCAATAAATGATTGTTTGTGAGTGTTGAGTATTTCTTCAAAATATTCTAACACTTCCTGAGTATTCATAAGAATGACACCAGCTTTAGATTTTATCTTGTCCATTCCGGATGCCATAAAAAATATATTCGATATTTATTTTTGGGATGTAACTACTTTACGGTTTTCGGATTGTTTCCTTTACTTGTGCTATATGGTAACTGTAAGTAACCTATTGGTCTTGGTTACCTTGGTTACGGTAAGCCGTAAACGGCCGTATCTTTTAAATGCATTCACTTAAAAGATTGTTTTTGTTCTCTGCTCGTAAGGATTGCAGACCTGAGTATTGAATATTAATTTCAGACTTCAAAGTGATCCTATAAAGATCCCGTTTTTCCTTTTGAGGTACGGAACCTTAAAAATACAAATGCAAAATTTAAAAATACCGACGATGGAAGCGAAGGCTTACCCCATAGAGCTCAACAGTACTGAAAAGCCAAAATAGCCAGCCTCCTCGTCTGGATAGAAGGTCACTTTTTCCTGGTACACATCGTTGTTGAAATCGCCAAAAACACATTTAATCATTACAAATACGAATAGTTTTTTAAACATATCGAAACTTTTATTTATTGTAATTAAACTAATTTATGTTGCTAAATATATATTGATAACGGAGTATTACAAAATAATAAAAATGAAGTTATGTACGAAATCCTATATGTTGTCACGCTGGTGTAAACCTAATCACAGACTGGCCGATACATTTAATGCCAATTTATAATAAACAAAAGCCTTTCCTTGTATGTTCTACCGATTATAATGGAGTTCTGAAGAGTTTTTTTTTTTGCTATAGTATAATAACTGATGATAATGAACCAGAAAACAAATTAACCTGAACTGCCAAAGCTGACTCAGTTAGACAAAGTCCCTGTTCGTTTCAAATGAGTCATACATTCTGAATTAGCTATAATAATAGTTTAGTGAAATGGATTGTATTTAATTGGTCGACATACTAAACCTAACCTAACCTATGTAAATATTATGTACACATCTAAAAATACTGAAATGCACATCAAATCAATAATCTGATGTGTATACTAACTGATTTATGTGTATACAAAATAGACTAATTGTTAGATTAGATGAACAGTTTGTTCATCTAAAATATATTTTTTTTATCTAACATTAATATTTTAGATGAACAGTTAGTATATTTTGTTGCTCCATTTATTCTATTTCAATTATAGTAGTACTTACACACGCATATAACATTAGTAGTTTATGTATTTTCTGTACCTAAGTACATCCTAGCATGTACCATTAAATTCATGTTTTCAGATTTACCTACATACTTGTAATTATCACTTGCTCGACGGAGAAGGAGAAACATCAAGAGGAAACCCGTGCATCCAAGAAAGAATATTTCGTAAGACGTGTGACTTAAGGCGAGGGTTGTGGAGGTCTGTTCTGTCAGTTGCTCCATGTTAAAATCAGTATCTTCGCCAATGCAAAAGTGCCGAGGAAGGCCATGACTTTCCTACCATGACCAAATTGATCGTGTTCTATCAGAAGGTGATGTCAGGAGCCCTAGAAACCGGCGAGCGTTCATGAGAAGAGCAATTGATGTTAAAGAAGCGAGTGATATATGTAAGGATCGAGTCACGTGGCGCTCGGTTCTCTCTGCCTACCCCGCAAGGGATTTGGCGTGAAGTTATAGATAGATAGATTCACCGCATCGGGTCGGGCGGTAAAGTTGAATGGCAGTTGTTATTGACTAGTTCATGGATTGAAATCGCGACACTTATCCGCTTATTGCTTAAAATATCCTCCCAGTAGGCTTGAATGGCTGAGAAATTTAGACGTTAACAAAACCTTTTAATGAGTTTATTGGTTTCTGGACACACCTCACTAGCTTCTTTAACATCCATATCTCTTTTCATACACGCTCACCGATTTGGTCGTGGTAGGAAAACTCGTCGCCTACATCGTTCTACTTTCGCGCTATCTATATCTATACTTATGTTTAGAAGAGTTTGTTTATTTGTTTGCACGAGCTATTCTCTGGAACTACCAGTCGGCCTTGATTTTTTTTTTGTATTTGATATCCCAATTTTTGAGGAAGATTTATAGGTCTTTCAGCATCGATACGAGAAAAAGAAATAAAATAGAAAAGACTTTTGACGAGCATGATGGCGCTATGGGTAGCAATGCTACTCCGACACCAATGCTCGTGGGTTCGATACCTACACTAACGGGACAAAACATTTCTGTGCATGAACATGTCTGTTTGTAATGGTCTGGGTGATTTTAAGACAGGTAAGACGCATCAAAGTAGCCCGTCTGTGCAAGTACCTCCACCTCATAGAGAACCACAGCCAAATAACAACTCCCTGGAGGGTTGTTGTGTTCCAGCGTGTGAGTGAGGTCAGCAGTAAGCTCCTAAAAAGTTGCTGTGTTAGCAGCAGAGGACGCATTGCGCCAGTGACACTTAATGTATTACAAGCGTTAAGCGGCTACGATAACCTTTTTACATCGCTTTACGCTTTTTCACGAGTTTAAAAAATTTGTTTGCACAAGGGGGATTTCGAAGGGTAGAGGATGGACGGATCAAGTTTTTTCACTCCGCAATATCGTGGAAAGGCATCTGGCTATGGACCAGAAGATTTTCTGCGGTTTTGTGGACCTTGAAAAAGTATTTGATAGGGTCGTGCGAAAGAATCTCTGGAACATCTTGCCCAGATATGGGATTGACGGTGACCTTCTACGTGCTTTGCAATCCACCTATGAGGATTGCACAGCATGTGTGAGAGTGGACGGCAGCTTATCGCCCTGGTTTGATACCAATATTGGTGTCAGACAGGGATGCGTGTTGTCGGCTCGGCTATTCATCCTGTATCTGGACAGTTGTATTCAGAGAATGAGAAATATTAATGTGGGAATGCGAATGGGTGACTCAGTCGTTAACTGCCTGCTCTATGCAGATGACGCGATATTAATAGCAGAATCATCATCCGAACTGCAACCACTAGTCACAACAATGCTTACAATTGAATGAGAAGAAAACCAAAATAATGATATTTGAAAGAGAAGAATCCAGAACTAACGTAAGGATTACGGTTGATGATGAAGTGTTGGAACAAGTGGATGAGATTATATATCTTGAATGCGCTTTCAGCAGGGATGGAAGGTACACCGCAGATGTGGAAAGACGAGTGAGTGCTGGGAATAGTGTGAATGGAGCGTTGGGAAAACTTCTTGGCAGTAAAAACCTGAGCCAGAAGGCACAACTCGCGATACATAATGCAGTGCTGATCCCAACGCTTACTTATGGAAGCGAGAGCTGGGTATGGCAGAAAGAGCATGAAAGTAGAATAAACGCGGTCGAAATGCGAGCGCTGCGCAAAATTCGTGGCGTAAGGCTTGTAGACCGTATTCGCAATGATGATGTCAGAAAGAGAGTTGGTCTGAAAGAGAGCGTCGGTGTTAAAGTAAGAAGAGGCATGCTCCGTTGGTACGGACATGTAGAAAGAAGCAGGATGAAAGAATGACGAAGCAGATATACAATATAAAAATGGAAGGACGTAGGAGCCGGGGAAGGCCAAGACTTACCTACCATGACCAAATTGGTCGTGTTCTATCAGAAGGTGATGTCAGGAGACCTAGAAATCGGCGAGCGTGCATGAGAAGAGCAATGAATGTAAAAGAAGCGAATGAGATATGTAAGGATCGAGTCACGTGGCGCTCGGTTCTCTCTGCCTACCCCGCAAGGGATTTGGCGTGAAGTTATAGATTGATAGATATATGCATTTAATAGTTGATACTTTGTTTAACCTCGTATACCACTGGCACTCATTTTTTTTTAATGTGTTGATACTTGTATTTTTCATAGCTATTGGCTTTTACTACTCTGTATGATTGATCTATGTTTAATGTTTATAATATAAAATGTTCTTTTTCACGGGCACTTAGACACGTCTTCTTCTTTAAAACAAATCCTGTTTTTCTTATTGATTTTTCATAGCCTAATTATTTGTAGTTTAAATTCGAAGCATTTCGAAATGACTGTTGGCGAAGAAGAATGTCAAAAGAAACTTGCCAATATTGGTCTCTTTTCAAATCGTAACTTTCTATTACAATGAATTTGTGCCAAATGATAAACTAAACATATACCGTGTACCTTGAAAAACCGGCCAAGTGCGAATTGGACTCGCGCTGGAAGGGTTCCGTACCATTATCTATAAAAACGGCAAAAAAAATCATGTCTGTTGTATGGGAACCCCCCCTTAAATATTCGTTTCTTTTTAATCTAATTATTTATTTTTAAAGTGAATATATAACTAAATATTCTGTGAATATTTCAAGCCGTTATCAATATCGAGCAAAAACGAGCAAAAAAAACCACGTTTGTTGTATGGGAGCCCCCTTAAATATTTATTTTATTCTATTTTTTAGTATTTGTTATTATAGATATATATTTATATATATATATATATATATATATATATATATATATAGTGGCAACAGAAATACATCATCTGTAAAAATTTCAAATGTCTAACTATCATGGTTTATGAGATACACATACCCGGTGACAGACGGACGGACGGACAGCGGAGTCTCAGTAATAGGGTCCGTTTTACCCTTTTTACGGAACCCTAAAAAGCCGGTCGATAAGCCAATTTTCTGTTTTAGACCGTCATATGACTTACTACGTTAAAGTCTCATGGAGAATTACATCTTGCGCCACAATTTCCTTGTTGGTAGTAAGTTCACGGGTATTTTTTCTCATTCGTAGGAACCTAGATGTCCTGGGAGTATTTATTTGGCGACAGTCTTCTGCAAGATGGGGATTGTGTCCCAGTAGGGCAGTATTATCGTTGTGGTCTACCTGTTTTCTACCAAGGCCTCGTTTACTAGTTGACGGAGTGCATCACTTGTAGGCATCACCAATAAACCACTTGATGTCGCATGAAGGTCCCAGTCGCTCACCAAAACGTAATGATTTTTAAATATCTGAGCCATTCGAGCTTATTGACCAATTGGAGGATATTTTAACCAATAAGCCGATAAGTGCCGAGATGTTGACTAACCAATAAGAGCTGCGCATTCTTCTTTACCTCCAACCCATAGCGGTTAGTTTATTTACTACACAAAATTGTAACATTGGCTCTCCATATTTTATTGTTATATTGTGAGTAATCGATAGTTATTTACAGCTTATGCATTTTTTTATACTACGGCGGGAGCATACAAACATACAGCACTCCTGTATTGTTACTCTGGAAACCAATTCCGGTAAATCGGTATTGAAATTAAGTTCTCGAATCACGACAAGAACGCTAGATTGGTTTAGACTTCATTTTAGGCGCTAAAACTTCTCCAGCCATACTATAATTATTTGTTTCATAATAATATTCAAATTGATTATAGTGAATTCAAATAGTATATCTCCCAGTATACGCAATTGACATCCTTACATTCCCATACATGTCTAATGCTTTGGATAAAATGTGCCAATAGTTGGGTTTTAGCATGTAAAATTATTTTAATCGTATTAGATTCCCTTTGACATTTCATTATTTCTAATTATTTCAAGATTACTTTTTAAAGTCTCAATAATTGGGTGGATTACCCTATCATATATTCTAACGCGCTTTATAAAATTGTATAGTAAAAAAATAGACGCAGAGCATATTACTAGCTTTGACAATGCTATAGAGTTCTAAAAAATACAAAGCGCCACAATGGAAGCTACTCCGTTCCACTCTTTTGTTCCACATGTGGAACAGAAAACTGGGATTATTGCAACGAATGTAGTGAATACAAAGTTATTTGTTGTTCAAAAGTTTTCGTACAGTGTCTAGCATATTTGTTGTCACATCTTATATGACACACTAGTGGGCTAAAGAGACATAAGGCACACCCGACTGAAGTGATTTCCGAAGTATTAATACCGGAAAACAAGGAGTATAGTTCACACGATGCCTAGTACGAATGCAGTAACTATTCAACGGAGCCAGCTGGTTATACATATTTGGGAAATTTTATTTGAAGCCCGGTCTTCTGAAATACTAAAGTCCTAAATTTCAGAGGTTCGTTTGTTAATCGTGCACTGCATCGGGTATCTACGAGACCAAGGAGTAACGTGACAGAGTATGCTCAAAACCTCTTCGGTTGAAGATAGACCTCAAATACCATCAGTGCGATGAATAGGGATTGTTGTGATAGTGGAAGTGCTCTACGAATATGTATTTTTGCATCTACAAATAAGATAATACAGAGAGGCACGTATTATTACTCAAATGTCAAAACTTGCTTTATTGAGGTTAGAATTTTCCAACGATAGTATAAAATAATGGAATAAATGGGCTGAGTAACCGTAATTTTTCATGGATATATTTTCAATTTCTTCTTATTATTTTTTATTTATTATTTAACCGAGCAATTCTTTTATATGTGAATGCATTTCGTGTATCTGGAACACGACTCTAACGATGTGGATAAAATTTGTATTTTATTTTATTAACGTGTTGCTTTTAACCCTAGAGTAGTCGCGCCTTTCCGTGAAACACGAGTGACCGCGTGGGGAGCATTTTGCCGCCCATACTTAACATGATATTTTTATTTAAAATAATAGATAAATCAGTTTTCACGAACATTTATGGGATAAAATAAATCATAAACTATACTATAGTTTTATACTTAATAGTAGATAAAAAAAATGCATTGGCAAATATTATGTAATTTTTTTTTTAATTTTAACATAGTCTTTGCTTACGGAACTTTGTTAAAAAATTTAACTTTTTAACTAAATTAAACGTTTTCATCGTCTACGACATGTTTTTCAGTTTTGATGGCACAACGTTCGTTGCACAGTAACTTTGCACATCTATTGCACCCTTTTATAGTCCTCCTATTTTTCTTGGACGGGCATGCTGCGCATATACGTCCTCTACCTAAGTGTATATTTTGATGTTAACATGGTATTTGCGGGGCTACAGTTATGGGAGACTGACTGTGGCTTGTGTATTGTCGTGCTTTGACGTTGTAAACGTCGCGACGGTCTCTGAGGTGCAAGGACAGGGGAAGGACTACGACTTCCTTGCGTAACGGTAGATCTACGAGTGTGACGGCGATATGATTTTTGGGAAGACGCAATAACAATTACGATCCTTGAGAGGTTGATGGCGCATCATTATCAGATTCTGCTACCGATTGCTCTTTGTCAGTATTTTGATCACTATGCTCACTTTTTCTCTCACTTTCAGATACATTTTCTAATAAACTTTGTGCGATTCCTTCTTCGAAATCCGACACCTCTTACAAACATGAAACTATTTGTGCTATTTGTTCACGCGGCGCTTACTTAAAAAGATAATATATAAACTATTTACAACAAAAAAAAAACTATACCTAATTGATAAAAAAATTAATATCTATATTATTTTTACGATATTTATATCAAAACTACATTAAACGTAATAAAAACTAATAATATTTCAACTACAGAACTACAGAAACAAACTTTACATACGTGAGTAGTCGCGCAGCGAGCAACTTGCCGCCAAACGCGACACAGCTACAAAAACCTTTGCTTCCTGCGGTCACCCGCGCACTACATTACTCCGAATTTCTAAAACAAGAGGTAATGAATGGGGGGGGGGGGGGGGGGGGGGGCTGTTACTAGGACGCTTGACCTTGACAAATGTACCGTTCTCAAGAAATCAGTTTTTTCGCCGCGGGCAGCAAAATGCTCATAGCGCGAGTACTTGTTTGTTGCAAGATTGTTTATATCTGCTATGAAAAAAAAAATGGATAAACGCGGTGGAAAAGCGCGCATTGCGCAAAATTTGTGTCGTGACTCTTGTAGATCGTATTCGCAATGATGATGTTAATTGGTTTGAAATAGAGTGTCGGTGTTAAAATAAGAAGAAGCGTGCTCCGTTAGTTCGGACATGTAGAAAGAATGCAGGAAGAAAGAATTACGAAACAGATGTACAACGCTAAAATAGAAGGATGTAGAATCCGAGGAAGGGCAAAATAAGTCTAGGTAAGCCTACCATGACCAAATTGATCCTGTTTTATGAGAAGGTGATATCAGGAGCCTTAGAAACAGGTGAGTATGATTGAGAAGAGCAATGAATGTTAAAGAAGCGAGTGAGGTATGTAAGGATCGAGTCATGTGGCGCTCGGTTCTCACTATCTACCCCGCAAAGGATATGACATGAGATTGTGTATGGATGAAAAAAAATGCAATTTTATACAAAAATTACCAGTCGCCGTGCTATACAGATATCTTAACTATTCTCATTGATGTATGAACTTATTTGCCAACTACTGTAACCTCTGTTATGGGCAGCCACAATTTTTTCACAGTGCTTGTAGAAATATTTATCAACATGAAATCTCGCAACAGAAAGTGTAATCAACAAACAAAATCATAAAGGTCAGTTGTTTAGTCTTGGGAAGGAGGTCGACGGAAGGTTGCAGGGAGGTACTTCCCCAGTCGGGCAACATTTGAAATTATATTTCATTAGGTGCGTTAGGAAAAAAGGATGTGAATGAATCGTCTACATCTAAAACCGCCACTACGAAGTTAGTTATCGTTTTTTTTACAAACGTAGTTTTGTTGTTGTTTTTGTTACGCGAAAGAAGTATAATTCTTACTTGCGCACGTAAGTACATGCACACTTTTTTTTTTATACAGTCGTATTCCGCTTTAACCGGTCCTCGTATGACAAACAGAAGTGAGCATTCTGTGCAGGTAATGCAGGCTCTTACATATCACCAATTGTATGAAGGAATTTTTATTTGTTTGATTGCTCCCAGGTTTTTTAATGGTAAGGGTAAAATAAGAATTTCTTTATTCGCTACGAAACTCTTTTCTTTTCGATATATAACAATTAACATCGGAAGGCATGCAAGCATAAGACCTTATGCTAACCTTATGCTACAGCAAAACAATTATATTCTCAGACAGAATAGGTTCTAATCTAGGCACTTTGTTAAATATCTATTATTGTCTAGATAATGTTTTCTGTAATTGTGACCATTGAAATGAAACAAAAATTGGCAACTTGCCCTCAGATCATTACGGTTAGTTGGTAGTTTATCAAAGTTCATACACTACGGATTTAAAAAGTCACCCCTTGTACAGACCAATGACCAGAAACAAACTTATTAGAAACAATAATGTATTGGAAGACAATTTGCAATTGTTGGATTACACTATAGATGATCCTGATTTTCTTTATTCCAATATGTTTTATGCTATATCCAGTGAATATAAAAAATATTAAATTCAAAAAAATTGTGCATTACAAATAAATTTAAGTTTAATGATTGGGCAAATACAGGTATTGTGTTAAGTAGAAAAAAAATGATTGATTTAAAAGAGCTTTTTACATAATTGATGAATATGTAACTGACAAGTATGTCTGGGAATAATTCAGCACAGACGACCTATCCTTAATAATTTTTATTTCCACAATTTGATATCATTATTGTACCAATACCAATGCTAATGTGAATTTATTGTAATATCTAATTGTCATTTTTAAAAGAGACCTATATTGGCAAGTTTCTTTTGCCATTTCTTCTTCGCCAATGGTCACTTCCGAAATGCTAGCAGATTAAAAAGAAAAAAGTAAAAGAAATATGTTACATTTTTTTCTTTCATTCATTTTTTGAAATATAGTTTTTGAAATATATATATATATATCTTATTCAATTGAATAAAATATAATAATACTATATTTCAAAAAATGTAAGAAGTGTCTAAGTGCCCGTGTCGGCCCAATGGCAAATAAAGAATTTATATCTTAAAAAAAACTGGATTCTATAATTTTAAAATTGATTTACCGTTCAAGATTTTTTTTTATTTATATTCCATCAATGAAAATAAGCGGAATATCATATTTCGATATACGTCTCTTCGTCTGATTATCTTTTTTTATACAATTTCGGGTGACATACAAACATAGGGCCCACCTGATGTAAAGCGGTCGTTGCACACAGGAAGCATCTTTCGCGCGTTGTCACCCCTGCCCCTAATACAGGAATTCCTTAGGAGCTTACTGTTAACTTCACTAACTCGCAATAACACAACAACAACAGAGCGTAAAGAGATTCAGATTAGTGAAATCGTGTAAGCAAAAAAATATTCGAAACGTGCTACGCCTTCGGCTATACCTAAATTCTATTATATTCTTTTGATACATATTCACACATTTCGACGTAATTGGGGGTAAAAAAAAAAACAAAAAATAAGGGCGTTTCAAAGAAATTACCCTTGGAGAAGACTATTAGTGCCCTCATTACAGACTTCGCTCGTTACGGAAAAAAGGTTTTCAGAGTTCCTTTGCATAATAGCAGAACCTGCTACGAGCGAGACAATCAAGGCGTGCAGTTAATACGCTTACATTCACTTCAAACGGTAGAATAAGGCATAAGAAAACTTTATGGTGCGTAATGGTTACATTTGGAAACCTCGGAGGCGCAGTGGTTAGCAACGCAACTGTGATAGCAACGCCCGTGAGTTCGAGTACAACACAAGGCAAACATTTGTGTGCACGAACATGTCTGTTTGTCTTGGTCTGTCGTGGTTTTTCTAGTGGTAGGACGCATCTAAGTAGCCCCTCTGGGTAAATAACTCTACCCCACAGAAAGTCACAGCCAAATAAAAACTGCCTGGATGTTTTTTGTGTTCCTGGGTGTGAGTGAGGTCACCAGTTAGCTTTTAAGGAGTTGCTGTATTAGCAGTGTAGGTAGCAACGCGCTAGTAATACTCAATGTATTGCAAGCGTTCATAGACTACCTTAACTGCTTTACACCACGTGTATGTCTCCCTACGTTGTATAAAGAAAACCTAAAACGTACCTTTTCTAATTTTAAAATTGATTTCGTTTCAAATATAAAGTCATGTCATTCTTCGGTGGCTCAGTCGCGAATGACGCGACTTTGACAGCAACGCTCGTGGGTTTGACTCCCACACAAAACAAACATTTGAGTGCATTAACATGTCTGTTTGTATTTGTCTGCATGTTTTAAGTGAGATAGGGCGCATCAAAGCAAGTAGTAGTAGGGGAAGTACTTCCCCAGACGTGCCGCTTTGATGCGACGTACCTCTCTTAAACCATCCAAACCAAGACAAACAGACATGTTTATGCACACAAATGTTTGCCTTGTGTCGGAATCGAACACACGTGCATTGGTGACAAAGTCGCGTCATTCACGACTGAGCCACCGAGCTCGTCAAAAGATGCCCGATGAAGTCCCGAGCGATACTCTCTCTAACTCTTGGAAGGGTTCAAATATGCAAAGTTAACTACCACTTCACAGTAGAGACGCTTGATTGTCCGACTTTCGATGTTGTGAAAGAAAAGGCGCTTGGGAAAGGACATTTACCTTACAAGAAAGAAGAATCCTAGAAGTCAACGCTGAACCATAAACTCCTGCAGAGTTGGTGTGCTTCAGCGAGTCAGAATAGTCAATTGGAGCCTGGTGTGAAGGTCATAACGGGGGCGGTATGCCTGGATGTCAGACGAAGGTTAAAACAAAAACTTAACTGGTCTATAGTTCGATTACTAGTGGCATGTACCATTAACTTGGTGATTTCGTATTTATATGAGGGAAGATGTAAATGAAAACATTATTTGGAAACCCGCACGTTTAAAAGAAGTAGGGTAGATCAAACGAGACTGTGGAAGTAGTTTCACCTTAAACCGCAGTCAAAATCCAACGCTTGACAGTGTGATCGAGTGAGGTTACCAGCACGTTCCTAAGGAGTTACTGTGTTAGCAACGGGGGTTGGAACGCGCGGGCGATTCTTCCTGTATTACGTACGCAAAGCTATAAACCACTTGACTGCACATGAAGGCACCCCGCGCTCACATAATAATTGTGTTTTAGGGCCTAAATATTACAGCGGTTCGAGCCTACTGACCAATGGGAGTATATTTTAACCAATAAGCCGATAAGTGATGCGATGTTGATCCGTGCAGCCAATAACAGCTGCGTATTCTACTTCAACCCCCGCAGTGATGAATTGAGTTACTATGCAAAATCGGTCTTATTGGTTCTCTACAGGTGAGTTTCTTCATGATTACGAGCGTTCATAGGCTACGGAAATAATTTTATATCAGCTGTTCCGCATGCTCGCCGATTATGCCTCCCGAACTAGTACATAAAAAAAAGTTAAAGAAATTATATTTCGAAACGTGTGACCTCACATAAGCAAGGTCTGGTTTCTTCTCTGGATTGTTGAGGCCAGACAACAATGGCTTTAATCAAAACCAGCCTAATCCTTGGGCTCGGGTCGCGGATACCGCCAGTTCAAGCAAAGAAGAAGTAGTATTTTAAAATGTAAATTATGCCCAGTAGTATCTGAAAAAATTGGAAACCCGTAGTACGGAACTCTCAATTGTATATTATCCAACACGCGCAGGCTTGACTGTACCTGCAACCTTTTTTCACGTAGCCAATGTAATAAGACTTGATTTATTACACTACAGTGGGCTTACGAAAAAGGAAACTGGCTTTTTTTCTTTAAATCACGTGTATACGGATTTTAAAATTGTGTTTACGCATTTCGGAAATTAGGTTTAGTAGGATAAACGCGGTCGAAATGCGAACGTTGCACCAAATTTGAGGCGTAACGCTTGTAGACCGTATTCGTAGTTATGATGTTAGAAACAGTGTTGGCCTGAAAGAGAATGACAGTGTTAAAATAAAAGAGGCATGCTCCTTTGGTTCGGACATGTAGAAAGAATGCAGGAAGATGAAATTACGAAACAGATATACAATGTAAAATTAGATGAGATGCAGGAGCCGAGGAAGGTAACAACTTACCTATCATGACCAAATTGATCGTATATTATCAGAAGGTCATGTCAGGAGCCCTAGAAACCGGCGAGCGTGCATAAGAAGAGCTATGTTTGGACTGAGTCATGTGGCACTCTGTGCTCTCTGCCTACCCCGCAAGTGTAGACGCTTTATTAAGCTTGCTAATTGCTATACTGAGATCCGATAGTAGTATTTGAATATTACTGTCATGACTACCCATGCTTAATATAACAACATCATTCTCAGTAACATTTTTTGCTATACTGTCACTATGTGGTAGTATTTCAGAGCTTGGTGCTCTCGTCATAATTTGTGCTGAAGGTTTATAAATGTCATTACATTTGTGTCGTCTAGTTTTTATTAGGGTTCCGTACCCAAAGGGTAAAACGGAAACCTATTACTGAGACTTCGCTGTCCGTCCGTCCGTCCGTCCGTCCGTCTGTCACCAGGATGTATCTCACGAACCGTGATAGTTAGACAGTTGAAATTTTCACAGATGATGTATTTCTGTTGCCGCTATAACAACAAATACTAAAAAAATAGAATAACATAAATATTTAAGGGAGCTCCCATAAAACAAACGTGATTTTTTTGCTCGTTTTTGCTCGATATTGATAATGGCAACAGGTAGACGCTTGAAATATTCACAGAATATTTAGTTATATATTCACTTTAAGAATAAATAATTAAAATAAAATAAAACAAATATTTAAGGGGGGCTCCAATACAACAAACGTGATTTTTTTGCCTTTTTTATAGGTAGTGGTGCGGAACCTTTCGTGCGGGAGTCCGACTCGCACTTGGCCGATTTTTTTTATACCGACGGATAGCTCTCGCACTTGTTCGTCACGAAGTATAATAACTGTCCGTTCAGGTTTTTTGTGCAGGACGTTTTCGTTTTTTCCGGGGCTACATCAATTAAACTCTTGGAGTCTGAATCTATTGAGTATGTGCTATGTTCCGGCTCTTGACTAAAAAGCTGTCGTGGATGTTTGTTCCGTGTACCAGATGATGGCGATGTAATGAAAACTGGTATTGTATTA
Source organism: Pyralis farinalis (assembly GCA_947507595.1). NCBI lineage: Eukaryota > Metazoa > Arthropoda > Insecta > Lepidoptera > Pyralidae > Pyralis > Pyralis farinalis. The sequence continues at coordinate 32,815,237 of OX382271.1, read as the reverse complement.
CTGACGAGCTCGGTGGCGCAGTGGTGAAACGCGTTGTTACACTACTTTGACACCAACGCTCGTGGGTTCGATTCCCACACAGTACAAACATTTGTGTGCATGAACATGTCTGTTTGTCTTGGCCTGGGTATTTTCTATGTATGATAAGTATGTATTTACAAAAAAAAAAATGTATTTACGTATGTTTATCAGTTGTCTAGTACCCATAACACAAGCTTCGCTTACTTTGGGGCTAGATGGCGCTGTGTAATTTGTCCGACAATATTTATTTATTAGTTTGATTTAATTTGCGAGTTCTTCCTTTATTTCCGATGGATTCCTTTTTTTTGTAGACTTGCAGATGTGTGTTAACTGATTTATTTTTAACTCGTACTCGGTATTTTGGCAGTATTTTTATCAGTGCTCACCTAGTCATGAACTGCACGGTAGGGAAAAAAATTGTGACGATTCCAAACAAATGTAGCCATTTTTACGGAATAAAAAGATTTTGACTTTGACTTTGTAATATAAATAAATAAATAAATAAATATTGTAATATGTTTTGTAAGGACAACTCTGTAACCACGTGTTCCGCTCCAGGAGCATTAGGCGCTGTAGATGTCGTTAGAATATCATGCTACGAATTTTGAACAGGTGTGAAGATCGGATCAGTCATGACAGTGACGTGCATCTACTAACTGCAGTAAGTAGGTGACGGCCAGCACTGGTTCGCATGGAGTAATCGATGACAGAAGCACGCAAGTGATTTAGGTCAAATTACATGTAAATTTAACATTTGCAAAATAACACACAAATCTATTTACCATTCAACAAAAGTTTTTATTTCGAGCAATGGCTAAAGAACCTGCCTATTGACCAACTGTTCTCCGCTTCGAGTCCCGGCATGTATCACTAAATTCGTGTTTTCGTATTTATGTACATATTTGTTTTCGTATTTATGTACATATTTGTTTTCGTATTTATGTACATATTTGTTTTCGTATTTATGTACATATTTATAATTGCACTTGCTCGGCGGTGCAGGAAAACATCGTTAGGAAACCCGCACGTCCAAGAAAGATAAGAACAACCTCTGGGTTGTTGAGGTCTGACGGCTGTCACTCCATGTCAGTATTAATCAATTAGGAAACGTGATAGCGCTAAGAAGAAGAAAAAACTTTCTCGTATATAGCCCTAAAAGGTACACAGAAATATGTAAATGAATGTAGTATTATCTTCGGTTATGAGAACCCTTTCATTTCCCGACCTGTCTTATAAACTTGTGCGCAAGTTATTTGCGAGTTATTTAACACGCGTTGCACGTTATTCCAAAATTACGTAAAAGACGCCTCGCTTGATAACTTTACTTGAACTTAGCTGCCTGAACGAAAGTTTAGTAGTTTCAAATTCAGTGAGTCCGTGATGTGTGCTCGCTATCCTTCATCTGTGGTTAATATACTGAAAACTTACCGAATTAATTCACTTATCTACCTTTTACTATCGACTTTAGTTTTGAGATGTAGATTGATTAGAAAGTAAATAAATTAATGTGCACAAAGGAAATAATCTGACGAGCTCGGTGTTAGTATCGCTACTTTGACATCAACGCTCGTTGGTTGGATTCTCGCGCAGGACAAACATTTGTGTGCATGAACATGTATGTTTGTATTGGTTTGATTATTTTTAAGAGAGGTAGAGCGTATCAAAACAGCTCGTCTGGAGAAGTGCCTCCACCTCACAGAAAACCGAAGCCCAATAACTACTTCCTGGAGATTTGTTATATCGCGTTAGAAATGAATCGACTGATAAATCATTATGCGATTCGGTATACATCAAATGCAGATATGTATTTTTGATATGGCGGTAAATTAATGTATGACCCTAGCAAACGAAGAATTTAATTTCATACAATTTAATCTCACCTGCTTGTGTACTGCCGCCACCAATTAGTTATTACGAACTAGCGCCTGTCGGTACCCACCCACTACCGTTAGATGCCTATATTTGGATGTAATAATTTCCCTATCGAACTGCCCCAAATCCAGCAGAAAATCTCAGTTTACATCTTTTTTAGGGTTCCGTACCCAAAGGGTAAAACGGAACCCTATTACTGAGGCTCCGCTGTCCATCCGTCCGTCCGTCCGTCCGTCCGTCCGTCTGTCACCAGGCTGTATCTCATGAACCGTGATAGTTAGACAGTTGAAATTTTCAAAGATGATGTATTTATGTTGCCGCTATAACAACAAATACTAAAAAATAGAATAAAATAAATATTTAAGGGGGCTCCCATACAACAAACGTGATTTTTTAGGGTTCCGTACCCAAAGGGTAAAACGGAACCCTATTACTGAGGCTCCGCTGTCCGTCCGTCCGTCCGTCCGTCCGTCTGTCACCAGGCTGTATCTCATGAACGGTGATAGTTAGACAGTTGAAATTTTCACAGATGATGTATTTCTGTTGCCGCTATAACACACAAATACTAAAAAATAGAATAAAATAAATATTTAAGGGGGCTCCCATACAACAAACGTGTTTTTTTTGCCTTTTTACTAGATAATGGTACGGAACCCTTCTTGCGCGAGTCCCACTCGCACTTGGCCGATTTTTTGCTCATTTTTGCTCGATATTGATAACGGCGACAGGTAGACGCTTGAAATATTCACAGAGTATTTAGTTATATATTCACTTTAAAAATAAATAATTAAATTAAAATAAAACAAATATTTAAGGGGGGCCTCCATACAACAAACGTGATTTTTTTGCCGTTTTTATAGATAATGATACGGAACCCTTCGAGCGCGAGTCCGACTCGCACTTGGCCGATTTTTATACTAAGGTGACAAACAAGCGTATGACACGTCTGGTGGTAAACTGTCACCGCAGCCTACGGACATTTGCAACACCATGGGGTGTCAATCAGGCGTTGCCGACCCTGTAACAACCTCTTCACGCCTTTCTTGGCGGACCCCATGCTGTAGTTCCATGAAAAAATCTCACTGAAATTTCAGTTAATTCCAGAACTTGAGAGTTCTCGAAAGAAAACTTCTGTGGAACCGCATAGTACTCGACCATTGCGCTTCCAGCGTGTGAGGGTGGACTCCCCCGCCGTTGGTGAGCAGTGTGGTTATATATATATATATACTGTCGGCATCATATCGAACAATTCTTCAGAACGCAACCCGTTGTATAATCGGTAGAACACACAAAGGGAGGCAAAATCTCAAAACTTATGGGTTCAATACGTTTACCGGTGTGTAAGCTTTGGATCATCGACAATTCTAAATCTACATGTATTTCTCGATAGGAGCTCATCTGCTTACCGATAGGGTGTAACCACGAGCGGCATATATTACCTTTTGACTTCAGAACTAAGCTTACGACCCTATTACTTTTTATAAGCCTCTCGAAAAATCAGACCGAATATTTTGAAGTAATTTAGAGAGGTTATCATAACGATCATGAAAATTCATGAACCATGCCATATGTGCCCAATTCACGGACCCTATTTGTGAACGTAGAACCTATTTTAGTTACTATATAAAATTAACTACGCGTTTATTATGGTCATTAGGATATTTTAAAATAAAAATAGGCACAATTTTGTAACAAGAGTGTAATAGTATATTTAGAGTAGTGAATAGAGTAGAATCGACCAACCAGGTCGCTGGTTCGAATTCTGGCATATAACACTAAATTCGTGTTTTATGACGGAAAACATCGCGAGGATACTCGCAAGTCCAAGAAATTATATTTCGAAAGACCAACTCCTCAGTGCTAGTTAGCGGACCCCGCCAATCCTAATTGATTAGGAAATGGGATAACGCTTAGAAAAAAACGAGTGAAGAGTGGATGTGAGAGCAGTTAATACCCTCCCAGTGTTATTTCAAATCAACGCAAATATACGCTTTTATAAATATTATAAATATTGTCGGACAAATTACACAGCACCATCTAGCCCCAAAGTAAGCGAAGCTTGTGTTATGGGTACTAGACAACTGATAAACATACGTAAATACATTTTTTTTTGTAAATACATACTTATTATACATAGAAAATACCCAGACCGATACAAACAGACATGTTCATGCACACAAATGTTTGTACTGTGTGAGAATCGAACCCACGAGCGTTGGTGTCAAAGTAACGTGACAGCGCGTTTCACCACTGCGCCACCGAGCTCGTCAACTGTCGTTTAGTCGTTTTTACTGAAATCAACGCCTATTCTAGCTTATATTGTAGCTTACTAGCGTAAACTTTCATGAATACAAGTTCGGTTTTATATTTCATTGAATCAAAGACTATGTTCAGATTTGTAATACCCGTTTTCATATGAATTACTATTGAGGATCTATGTCTTATAATAATGTGAAGTGTGAATAAAAATGCTTACAGAATTGTATTTTGTTTAAAATTCTTACTAAAACTAATTTTATCTATTTCGTTGTAGCGGTATCCCGTTCCCTAATACTCGTACATTATGACTGATGGAGTCCGCTTCCTAAATCTAAGAATATGACCAAGATACTGATTTTGTCATGAAGCTAATGCCGTCATACCACCATAAGCCAGACAGAAAGCCAGGCCTTTAGGTTAGGTCAAAGGTTTTTCGAAATATAATTTCTTGGACGTGCGGTTTATCTCACGATGTTTTCCTTTACCACCGAGCAAGTGATATTCATAAATATCGTTTAAATCATTTCATAATTATCTGATAATTTCTCCAAAATTCCATGAGACAAATTGAAGACCACACTTACAAAAGATTAAACGAAATTAGATCCTGATAAGAACATGACAACTAGAGCTGGGTGTTGTCACAAGACAGTACGAAAGTAAAAGAAACGCAGTCGAAATTAGAAATCTCTTTCGAATTTCAAATTATTATATAGTTTATGGTAGCAAAAATATGATTATGTGAGGTTTTAATTTATCATTTAATTATTAGGGCATTTCTTAATTTACAACAGAAATTGGAAAATTATGTTGTATAACAGATAATAATTATATGAGAGTTCTAATCAGAGCAATACAGGTCTGAACTTAACATTAACTTAACATTTTTTTTTCGTTTTCTTAGAAATAGAAGAATACTAGAAGAATTGGCATTCTCCTGTTACAAAGTTGTGAATAATTGCCATTTTAGGACATCAAAGTTTAATATATTTTTTATATTACATAAAATCTACCGGTCTATTATTCTGACGTTTATATACACACAATTAAATACATACACGCATACAATAACACGCATAGAGATAGAAAGAGTCAGAGATACATGCTCTCAAAAACGGTATAAAGTAACATACATGATTCGGAAAAACAGACATATTAACAATATTTTGGGTTTTGGAGCAATAACTAGAATATATGTTAATAAAATATATTTTCACATCTGCCGAAACCATATATAACACACAAAAAATGTAATTAATAAATCATCAATGTACACATTGCAATCAATTTTACAAACCAAATTCTAGAATGATCTACTCATTTTGTGTTCAGTTTTAAGCATGATATGCGTTTGGCAGTTTGACAGTTTCAAACTAGCAAATTTTTTATTAAATAGTTGTATTTAAAAACCTACAACTCGGCTGATAATGAAAGGCGCACGATCAACATAATCTCAAAGTCTTATTGTGCTTGATGTTCGTCACAAAGACAGTAGTTACCTCCTTATCACAAATTTTGCGCTCCAGTGACTCTATTAATCGGGTTACACCACCCGACACTTTGATAATTCCTACTAGTGAAGGCCGCTCGCCGCGTTCGTCTACTTTGTTACTTAGTTATATAACCATGAATTTCAAATCCGCATATTTCCAGAAATCCTTATCTTTAGGGTGCACAGGAACATTCTCTCCGACCTTCAAATTTCTTAGCGTAGCGACATACTTACTTTGAGTTTTGACATAGGCGGCGTGTAGCTTTGGTTATAAAAAAATGATATTAAAATTTTGTATTTTACAAAAGAATATTATAAGTATTCTTGGTATAATTATAATCGTATTGTAATTTAAAGATGGCAGCTCTATTGATGATGCTATCGGTTTAACTAGAACCACTGACTCTACTTGGAGAAGTTTGGACACTGTGCGTCTTCTCCTACATTTATAGCGGATTAGCTGCAGCCTGCCGGTTCATCCGCATGTAGATTGATTTCTGAAAGTTTACATAAGAACCCTAAAACTTTGTACGATAAAAAGTAGTATATGTGTAGAAACAGAGAATGTTCTGTATTCTATGTCAAGCTTAATATAAATCTGAAATTGATTGGGCTCGTGTTTCTTTTTCTTAAATAACTATCTTAAACAGACAAAGGTCAGTTACAATTTTAATTCACGCCGAATAGCGTGAATTACACATCGCACTCGCTTCTTTTCATGCTCACTCGTCGGTTTCTAGAGCTTCTGACATCACCTTCTGATAAACTACGATCAATTTGGTCATGGTAAGTAAGTCTTGGCCTTCCTCGGCTCCTGCATCCTTCTACTTTCGCGTTATAAGTATATTTATTTCAAAATTTTATCATCGTCTATCCTTTCTACACGTGTCTGATTATCAAACTGACATAATGCAATAAGTAATTAAATGATATATGTTACTTTGCCATACCCTTACAGCGTCTCTGTATCGTAGTATTAAGCGTTCGTTGATCTAAATAAAAAAAAATCATAATCAAAAATATTTATTTACTTAAAATGCATTTACAGTTTAAACCGCGAGTTTAGGTCTTCCTTATAAGCAAAAATGTGCCTGTCCCAGGAGGATCCGCCTCTCCCTTACAAAAGTTAATTACTGTACTGTACACGTGCATATAGGTACTGTCATCGACAGAAAAGGACGGGCGCATGAAGTTTATTAAAATTAGTATTAAACTAGACCAGCAGTACACGCGTCCAGTCGCCTCCGTCGCTGACAGTTGATAACTCTGTACATTAAATAAATAAATAAAAATGATCAAAGGAGCATGCTTCTTCTTAATTTAACACTGATGCTCCCTTTCAAATCAACTCTCATTTCTATTTATTTATTTATTTAATTTCTCCACAACTATAACGACAATTTACAATGTCATATGAGATTTAATAGAGTCTCGATCCCATACAATTTATTATTGTGAGACGTGGGATTTAGTTGAGACTTTTACTGTGAGACGTTAAAACTAATACCTTCTGGCTAGATTTATCTCATTTCCTAATGCATTGGGATTAGGCGGGATATGCTACCTTAGCCTAACGATTTGGCAAAGAAACTAATTTTAACACGGAGCGAAATACAAGCATACGGCCCACATGATGTAAAGCGGTTACCGTTGCCTATAAACGCTTGTAATATATTAAGTACTACTCGCGCGGTGCCTTCTCTGTTGCTGCGAGGGCAATTCATGATCAACTGGTAACCTCACTCGCATGCAGGAACACAATAACCCTCTAGAGAGTTGTTATTTCTCTGCGGTTTTTCGTAAGTTTTGGCATTGACTTCCCCTCTTGTCAAAGTGAGAAACAGCAATATAGTTAATAGATTCAGGCGTTATTTTGCGAAAGTCAAACTTACATGCAATTTGATCCAACCTGCTTTGTGTGCTTCCGCCACCAATTAGTTCATGCGGCCTAGCGCCGGCCGGCACCCACCCACTACTGTTAGTGCGTGCATCATGCCGACGCTGCCATGGCTGCTCCGGTAGTCTCTGCCTCGGCTGCTGCGGTCGTCCGCCATCTGGAACAGAATCCGCATGCCCCCTCCACCACCGCAATATGACAGCAATATGACAAATAAGGCATTCAAAATAACCTCAAAGAGATGGCTAGTCAAGTGAAGCTCAACTGCCGTGCCACGGTTTATCAGATTTCCAACACTATTAGAACATAAATTGTGAGTTGTTACCTAACACAAATTATATAGTCTACGAGCAAAACACGTTTTAAGCTTGGAAAGTTGGAAAAGCTTTACAAAGTAAAGCCCTCGCCCGGAATGCAGCATCATTAACTTATTTCATTGCTGCTCAATCCGTTTCATTACAGTTTTCGTTGAATAATGTAAATGATACTGTAAACATTGTTAGGAACACTAAAAGAATACAAAGTTAAATCAATAATATTATTTAGATGCAATTTGATTTAACCTGCTTTGTGTTCTTCCGCTACCAATAAGTTCATGCGAAATATCGCCGGCCGGCACTCACCCACTGCCATTAGTAGTATGCCGTCGCTGCCATGACTGCTCTGGTAGTCTCTGCCTCGATTGCTGTGGTCGTCCCACCATTTTCGGCCGGCCGTTTTCCATGGAACGGAAACCGGCTGTGCCTCTATTTTAATTAGTTAAATTTACGAGTGTTGACCTAGATCATTTGATAGGCGTGCGCCTGGAAATAGAAGATTAATGTGATGTTGTATGTTATTTGATTTATTTTTATTTCTTTTTTATACAACTTTGGGAGGCATACAAGCATACGGTCCGCGTTATATAAAATGGATACCGTAGCCTATGAATAGTTTATAATGCCTAAAGTATCGCTCATGTAGTTGTTACTCCTGCTGTTAACGGCAGCTCTTTAGGAGCTTACTGGTAACCTCATTCAATCGCAGGGACAGAGTTTACAGGTTTTCTGTGAGAAGAAGGTACTTAGACGGGCAGCGCTGATGGCCATTACCTTAAAAACACTCAAACCAAGGCAGACATGTTTGTCTTGATCAGGGTATTTTTTTAAGAGAGGTAGGGTGCATCAAAGCAGTCCGTGTAGGGAAGTACCTCCACCTCACAGAGAACCGTAGGCAAATAACAACACCCTGGAGAGTTGTTGTGTTCCTGCGAGTAAGTGTGAACGCCAGTAAGCTCCTAAGGAGTTGCTGTGTTAGCAGCAGAAGTGGCATCGCGCAAGTGATACTTAATGCAAGCGTTCAAAGGCTACGGTAACCGCTTTACATCAGGTGGGCCGTATGCGTGTATGTCTCCCGATGTTGTATAAAAAAGTATTAAAAATGAAGGCAATCAGACGGAGTGACGTATATTGAAATGAGATATTCCGTTTTTCTCCGTTATTGGTACGAAACATAAAAAAAACTGTTTGATTATAAGCAGTGAGCACTATTAATATCTGTTTCGATTGCCAGCTACTTGTCAACATCCACAAATGCATTTCCGTTCGCCAGAGCTAAGTTACTACCGGTTCTAGTAGGGTCTCCAAAAGTTAGAAGGTATAGGGGCTATTGAACTTGATAAATAAGGGGAATATTGCGCCAGATCGTTCAAAGTATTCAATGCAAACTCTTTTAAAAGAGATGATACGATGCTTAGGAGCTGTGGGAAAAAAGGCTGTTCCTACTGTATACATAGATGATGTCTGACGAGCTCGTTGGCTCAGTCGTGAATGACTTTGACGCCAACGCTCGTGGGTTTGATTCCCACACAAGACAAACATTTGTGTGCATGAACATGTTTGTTTGTCTTGGTCTGGATGTTTTAAGAGAGGTGGGACGCATCAAAGCAGCCCGTCTGGGGAAGTACCTCCAGCTCATAGAAAACCGCAGCCAAATAACAACTCCGTAGAGGGTTGTTGTGTTCCTGCGTGTGAGTGAGGTCACCAGTAAGCTCCCAAGGAGTTGCTATGTAAGCAGCAGAGGAAACATCGCGCGATTGATACTTAATATAATGTAAGTCTTAATAGGCTACGGTACCTGGTTTTCATCAGGTGGGCCGTATGCTTGTATGTCTCCCGACGTAATATAAAAAATCGGCCAAGTGCGAGTCGGACTCGCGCACGAAGCGTTCCGTACCGTTATCTATAAAAACAGCAAAAAAAAAACACGTTTCTTGTATGGAAGCCCCCCTTAAATACTTGTTTTATTTTAATTTAATTATTTATTCTTAAAGCGAATATATAACTAAATATTCTGTGAATATTCCAAGCGTCTACCTGTTGCCGTTACCAATATCAAGCAAAAATGAGCAAAAAATTCACGTTTATTGTATGGGAGCCCCCTTAAATATTTATTTTATTCTATTTTTTAGTATTTGTTGTTATAGCGGCAACAGAAATACATCATCTGTGAAAATTTCAACTGCCTATCTATCACGGTTCAAGAGATACAACCTGGTGACAGACGGACGGACGGACGGACGGACGGACAGCGGAGCCTCAGTAATAGGGTTCCGTTTTACCCTTTGGGTACGGAACCCTAAAAACAAAAACTTTGCTTTTACTATGTTAACTTAGAATAGATATTTTGTAATAGGCTACTATTGGAGACACAGAGCAGTGTTAGTCCAGTGAATAGACCTATTGGTCAACTGGTCCGGGGTTCGAATCAAAGTCAAAGTCAAAGTCAAAATCTTTTTATTCCGTAAAAATGGCTACATTTGTTTGGAATCGTCACAATTTTTTTCCCTACCGTGCAGTTTATGACTAGGTGAGCACTGATAAAAATACTGCCAAAAAACTCAGGCATCCCTCTTTTGGTGTCCAAACAAATTTACATATTTTATTAATTACATTATAATTGGATCGACTCACTCCCAGGCATTTTTATCATTAATATAGTCAGATACTTTATAATATGCCCTGCTACACAATTTGGCTTTAATAGTAGTTTTAAATTTGTTTATTGACAATTCTCTTATATTGCTGGGAAGTTTGTTATAGAACCGTATACATTGCCCCATAAAAGAATTACTTATTTTGTGGAGACGGCTTGCATGTAACACAAGATTATGCTTATATCTAGTATTTATGCTATGAGTATCACTCTTTTTACAAAATGAGTCTATGTTTTTATGGACATACAAAATATTTTCATAGATATATTGCGATGCGACTGTTAAAATATTTATTTCTTTGAATTTTTCTCTAAGGCTCTCCCGGGGACCAAGTTTGTAGATAGCTCTTATGGCTCTCTTTTGCAATAAAAAGATGGTGTTAATGTCCGCGGAGTTACCCCAAAGAAGAATTCCATATGACATAATACTATGAAAGTAGCTGAAATAAACTATTCTAGCCGTATCAATATCAGTGAGCCGTCTAATAGTTTTCACTGCATAGGCTGCAGAACTTAGTTTTCCTGATAATTTTTCAATTTGTGGGCCCCATTGTAGTCTGGAGTCAATTGTTATACCCAAGAACACAGTTGTCTCCACAGGGGCTAAATTAGTTCCATTAACATGTACATTGGTAGCCACCTGTCTTACATTAGGTGTTGAGAACTTAATTACTTTAGTCTTTTTATCGTTTAAAAGCAGATTATTAACACTAAACCAATGAATAACTTTAGAGAGAGCATCGTTAACTTCGTCATAATTACCTAACTGTCTATTAATTTTGAATGTCAAAGAGGTATCATCCGCAAACAATACAATCTCATGTTTATCCCTTACATAATAAGGTAAGTCATTTATGTAAACTAAAAATAAGAATGGACCTAGAATTGACCCCTGTGGGACTCCCATAACTACAGGGGACCCCGAAGATCTTTTACCATTAACATCGACCTTCTGTATCCTATTGCCCAGATAAGAAGACAGAAGTTCGAGAGCCTTGTTCCTGATACCGTAGTGGTGTAATTTTCTGACAAGAGTGTCATGGTGCACGCAGTCAAACGCTTTAGACAGATCACAGAAAATTCCCAAGGCATCTTGCGAACCCTCCCATGCCGCGAATATACTTTTAAGCAAATGAATCCCTGCGTCTATAGTTGAACAACCTCTCGTAAATCCGAACTGTTTCCTATGAAGCAAATTATGTGCATTGAAATGTCTGAGCAACTGGCTAAGCATTAGTTTTTCAAAAATTTTACTGAGAATGGGCAGTATGGAATCAGGTCGAAAATTCGAAGGGTCCGAACTATCACCAGATTTAAATAATGGAATGATTTTACTATGTTTCATCAAGTCAGGAAATACACCAGATGCCACACAACAATTGAAAATTGTAGCTAAATGTGGAGCGATTGAAATAATAATAGAAGAAATGGTTTTGACAGATAGACCCCACAGATCTTTAGTGTTTTTCATATTTATTGATTTAAAAGCGTTCAAAACATCTTTTGGGCTTACAGCTGAAAATTCAAATATTGTATCGCATTCTACCACGCTCTGTTTGAGAACCAGTTCAGCAGATATAGAAGAAGACATAAGATTTCTCGTAGTAATAAGAGGAATGTTAGAAAAATATTTTTCAAACTCAGTTGCAATTTCTACATCATTTTTGATATCTATATCATTTATCTTTAACCGAAAGTCTCGACTACGTACTTTCGCTCTGACAATCCTGACATGTATAACAAAATGTTCTCGGATTTATGCACATATTTGTAATTATCACTTGCTTCGCGGTGAAGGAAAACATCGTGAGGAAACCTGACCTCAGAAAGGTCTGGTTTTCCCCTTGGGTTGTGGAGGTCTGACAGCAGTCGTTGCATGCCAAAACCAGTATCTTCACCAAATCTTTAAGCTTAGGTAGCGGACCCCGTCAATCGTAAAGGATTAGGAATCGGGATAGCGCGATGAAGAATAAGAACAGTATTTCACCCAGCTCTGTTCCTAGCCCGTAACTGTGATGCGCTACGAGTAGAATACACTCGGTAAATCCATATTTACGTGGTTACAATATATAACCAGTTGAGAATGCGCAAGCTTGCATTGCCAGAGGAACACCTGGCTCGTCAATTATATAACAATTCATTTTTTTTCCCGGTGTTCCTGAACATTGCTATTCTACTTTTTTATGCTGAATCCGAGTCTGAAGTGAAAATTCGAATATTCGAAAAAAAAGCGACAGACAAACATATAGATTTCATATAGGAACCTATATATCATATATATCTATAACTTCATGCCAAATCCCTTGCGGGGTAGGCAGAGAGAACCGAGCGTCACGTGACTCGATCCTTACATATCTCACTCGCTTCTTTAACATTCATTGCTCTTCTCATGCACGCTCGCCGGTTTCTAGGGCTCCTGACATCATCTTCTGATAGAACACGACCAATTTGATCATGGTAGGTAAGTCTTGGCCTTCCTCGCTCCTACGTCCATCCACTTTTGCATTGTACTGCTTCGTCATTCTTTCATTCTGCATTCTTTCTATATATCCGAACCAACGGTGCATGCCTCTTCTTATTTTAACACCGACGCTCTCTTTCAGACCAACTCTGTTTCTAACATCATCATTGTGAATACGGTCTACTAACGTTACGCCACAAATTTTGCGCAGCGCTCGCATTTAGACCGCGTTTATTCTGCTTTCATGCTCTTTCTGCCATTCATGCTCTGGTAACTTATAGTTAACTGATCTGGTAACTTAGTGGTAATTTATTGTTTATTTTAGAAGACACTCCAAAGCTCTCACGGAACTTGGCGGTGTTGTACGACTTTTGGCGATTTCGACTTTATTATGTAGGGAACTAATAAAGTCTAACTGCTGTAAGTTTGACTTAACTACCTGAGAGATGAGCTGTGATAGCCCAGTGGATAAAGAACCGGCTTCTTGAACAACTGGTCTCCGGTTCGAATCCTGTCATTATCACTAAACTAGTGTTTTAGGAATTACGTACATATTTGTAATCATCACTAACTCGGCGGTGTAACACTCGCTTTCAACATTCATATCTCTTTTCATACACGTTTGCCGGTCTCGTATTGCAACACCCCAATATTATACAAATCCATAGATATTTGACCATCGGGCTCATAAGATCACTGTCAAAAAGGCTGTTCTTAGGGCGCATTTTCATTGGTCGTTAGCGCCCGCATGCAGGGTGCGAGAGAATCCGGGTACAGTTTGGCAGTTGGCTTTGAGAGAATGGTATTAGCAGACTAGCCCTGGATCAGCATTTCTACTTTGTGGAGCAATTTTGACTATTTGTGATCTATTGAAAAATAAATTACTAGCTTCTTTGAAGAAAATGAAAAAGAGATTTTGGGGGCGAAATTTACTTAAAAGTAGAAAGTTGCACGGTGCTTCTAATACATTGTGTGTGAAGTTGAATTCAGAATTAGAATGTGATGTACAAGATTATGATATTTTTTTCAAAATACACTAGAGATTCTTACAAAAGTTTAAATTGCTTATTCCGTGTGTCCCCTTCTACTACGAGCATGTTTATACCACAAGTGTGTAACGCTATCTATGATAAACTGGCAGATTATATAAAAGTAAGTATAAAAATAGAAAATAGTGCGCATTATGATTATAAAGTAAATGTTATACCCCTGAGTCACTCACACCGGTGTTGCCCCCGGCCGACTGTCCCTGGCATTTCGGGGGTCCATCTAGTGAGTGGCGAGCCACCGCCTGCCGAAAGTAACATTTTGAATTGAAAACCTTATACCATCCACTATTAAATAACATTTAATACTTATTCCTAAACATACACATTTTTCTGGTAATCATTACAAAACATAAACTCGCCAGGTGTTTCCATTTTTTTGATGAGAAGTGTATTTGTATGTCCCGCGTTACTCTGAAAAATAACTACAAAAATATATATAATGAAGTTGTGTGCCATGAAATAAATTACATTGTCCTGAAATATCCACGAATCATGGACGTATTCAACCTGGTTCTAAATTTCCGTAGTTCGCTAATCCGGAGAGCGGATACGACTGCAGTCATTATGACGGGAAAGGCTCTTCACAGACCTAGTTCGATGTTCGATGTAATAATGCCTAATGAATATCAGGTCTCGCACCCATTCGCCCCAGGATTAAGATGGCCTAATGACCAGTTAGTCCTACGTTCAATTCATCGCATTTGTTGGAATCTGCAAGTTTAATAAATTATATTTATAAAGACGTGTGACCTAACCTAACCTAACCTGGAGACGACAATCCGGACAAGACAAAAAAAAACAAAGCCTGAGATAAAAAAAAATAACCATGACTTGTCGCAAATAGCTGGCATTGACAAATATATATTTAAAGCACTTATTCTATTGTAATCGCACTTGCGATTATAAACTAACAACCTGACAAACAGACAAAGGCAAGGGCCAAAGAGCCTGTGGATTTGACTATTGATTAAAAAAAAACCTTAGAGAGAGGTAGGGCGCGTCAAAGCAGCCCGGCTGGGGAAGTACCTCCACCTCACAGAAAACCGCAGCCAAATAACAACTCCTTAGAGGGTTGTTGTGTTCCTGCGTGTGAGTGAGGTCACCAGTAAGCTCCCAAGGAGTTACTGTGTAAGCAGCAGAGGAGGCATCGCGCGAGTGATAATTAATATATCGCAAGCGTTAATAGGCTACGGTACCCGCTTTACATCAGGTGGGCCGTATGCTTGTATGCCTCCCGACGTAGTATAAAATAAAATTTCTGGGTTGTGAAGGTCTAACGATAATTGCTCATATCAAAATCAATATAGTAGCGGATCTCGCCAATCCTAAATGATTAGCAGTGAATTAATGTGATAACTCATTGGATACAGAACCAGCAGACTAACCTACAGTACCTGTTTTGAATCCTGGCTTGTACAAGTATATTCGTCTTTTAGGATTTATGTACTTACATATTTGTAACTAGCTGAATCCCGCGGCTTCGCACGCATGAGATTTGGGCTTTTATTTCTCTGTAGACCTGAAATTCTTTCTGTTAAAAAAAAAGAAAGTTAGTAGATGCGGTTGCATCTACGACCCTGAACTTTCTTTTTTTATAGATGGCGCTGTATGAAAATTGAATCGCTGTATGGTTATACAGCGATTCAATTTTCATACAGCGCCATCTATTGACATTTACGGGAGGCAACGTACCTATATTTATTTTATTTTCATTACATAAAAAATGCATAGTTATTTTATGTCACTAAAAATACGTATTCTATGAAAATAATAAAAATAAAATTGCAAACTCCCCCGAAGAGGAAGATATTTCCACCTATTTTGAAAAGTTTTTCACTTTTTACCCAGGAATCCTAAATATTTACGGGATAAAAATTACCCTAAATTCTGCTCTGAATAGTCCTCTACCTACCAGTGAGAGTCGCGTCAAAATCGGTTCAACCATTTCGAAGATTACCCCGGACAAACAAACAGACAGACAAAAAAGTTAAAAATGCGTATTTAGGCTTTGGTAATGTGAAAATAATAATATGAGCTTAAGATAAAGGCTTTATTTTGAAATCACAGACAGACACTTCAATTTTATTAAATGTATAGATTATCACTTGCTCTTAGGTGAAAGAAAACAGCGAAAATTCTTGCATTCAAATACCTGTTATTTTTAACTTTGAACATAAGCAGTATATCAAGAGAGCAGTGTTAGCCCAGTGGGTAAGGAACCGGCCTATCGACAAACTGGTCCTCGGTTCGAATCCAGGCGGGGGCATGTACCGCTAAATTTGTATTTTCGGATTTATGTACATATTTATCACTTGCTAAGCGGTGAAGGAAAACATCGAGGAAACCCACACAGTTTTCTCATTGGGCGGAGCATCAAGATTAGTAGTTGACGATGCGTGCTCGGATCCACTGCCCCTGAACGCTGGCGTCCCACAAGGCTGTGTGTTGCCTCCCAATCTGTTCCTTCTGCATATCAATGTCTTGTTGCACGTGCCTAACATTCATTACTATGCGGATGACAGTACGGTGGACCCAAGATACACTGGTCAAGCCAATATCTCTCCGGATTGCGTCAATAAGTAACGATCACAGCTTCTGTCTGAAATTGAGTCATCACTAGAACAGGCATCGGTTTGGTGTTGACTGAATTTAGTCAACTTAATCCCCTTTTTGCGTACACTTGTGTCTTTACAAGTGTACGTAAAAGTCCCCATTTATCATAGCTCATCGATTAGAAGGTATACCCCTCAGCGTTACGCCTAGCATCGATATCCTACAGTACGCTTTTTGAGGCAGTTTCTACCACGTAAGATGAATTTGTAGAATAAATTACCATCAGCGGTGTTCCCGAACAAATACGATATGGTTGCCTACAAGAAAAGAGCCTATGTTTCCCCTTTCCCTTTGGGCAGTGGAGGTCTGACGGCAGTCGCTTCATATAAAAATCAGTATCTTCGCCATTTATGGATTAAGAGAGGTAGGACAGAAGCATCTCACAGAAAACCGTAGTCAAATAAAAAAATAGAATATGCTTTTGTGCCGCTGTTAAGTAAACCTATTGTCGTATCTCTCTTACCGTAAAAAGTCAAAAATTAATTTAATTTGAGAAATTAGTGCTAAAAGAATTAGTATCAGCTAATAACCACGTCCACGTGTTATCCATAACTTTGATCGGGAAACTATTATAATTTTTCATCTAGTGATTTACTGTCAAAAGTGGATAAATATTACGAAGATAACCCCTGTTTTCAAGAAAATCCAATGTATATTCATTGGATTATGTATATACGAGTATGATTATGTTACAGAGAACACCACAATTCAAAGTGAATATTAATTCATCAAAAAAAAAGTGTAATTTTGTTTAATTTTAAAAATCACTCATATTCAAACCGTTGTTACCGGAGGAACCATAATTTGGAATTTGGACTCAGCCCTGAGTACTACGGCTAGCCAGCTACGCATAACAGATTGTGGGAAAAGCATTCCTAAAAGTCTACATCTAAATCCATGCGATGAAGACTCAGATCAGATAAACCCTTATTTATTTTAAAGTAACTAGGTACTTATCTTGTGTATGTCTGATTTATGAATTGAATTATTCTAACAAGAAGACTGATAATGGATAACATCACATTTAGAAAAAAATTAAACAAATCTATTACTATATAATTCGTTAGAGACAATGGAAGAAAATCTATTATCATCGAGACTGTAAGGGGCTAGCAGATTAAAAAAGAAAAAAGTTAAATAAGACAATTGAATAAGATATAATAAGACTATATAATAAGCGGAATATCACATTTTGATGTACGTCTCTCCGTCTGATCATCTTTTTTTATACAATGTCGGGTAACATACAAGCATAGGGCCCACCTGATGTAAAGCGGTTGTTGCACACAGGAAGCATCTTTCGCGCGTTGTCACCCCTGTCGCTAATACAGCATTTCCTTAAGATCTTACTGTTAACTTTACTAACTCGCAATAACACAACAACAACAGAGCGTAAAGAGATTCAGATCAGTGAAATCGTGTAAGCAAAAAAATATTCGAAACGTGCTACGCCTTCGGCTATTCCAAAATTCTATTATATTCTTTTGATACATATTCACACATTTCGACGTAATTGGGGGTAAAAAAAAAAACAAAAAATAAGGGCGTTTCAAAGAAATTACCCTTGGAGAAGACTATTAGTGCCCTCATTACAGACTTCGCTCGTTACGGAAAAAAGGTTTTCAGAGTTCCTTTGCATAATAGCAGAAGCTGCTACGAGCGAGACAATCAAGGCGTGCAGTTAATACGCTTACATTCACTTCAAACGGCAGAATAAGGCATCGGAAAACTTTATGGTGCGTAATGGTTACATTTGGTAACCTCGGTGGCGCAGTGGTTAGCAACGCAACTGTGATAGCAACACTCGTGAGTTCGAGTACCTCACTGGGCAAACATTTGTGTGCATGAACATGTATGTTTGTCTTGGTCTCTCGTGTTTTTACTAGAGGTAGGGTGCATCTAAGCAGCCCCTCTGGGTAAATAACTCTACCTCACAGAAAGTCACAGCCAAATAAAAACTGCCTGTATGTTTGTTGTGTTCCTGGGTGTGAGTGAGGTCACCAGTTAGCTTTTAAGGAGTTGCTGTATTAGCAGCATAGGTAGCTACGAGCTAGTAATACTTAATGAATTGCAAGCGTTCATAGACTACCTTAACTGCTTTACAACATGTGTATGCCTCCCGACGTAGTATAAAAAAAATCTGAAAGGTACCTTATCTAATTTTCAAATTTATGCTATTCAAATATAAAGTGATCTCAAAAGAACACCGGACTATAGGCGATTCAAACAAGATCTTCCACTTCATATATTAATATAGATAACAAAGCCAAACCCATATGCGGTGCATCTTACCACTTAGCCATCGTGGACCTGCGAAAAACGTGAATGGTTACAGTATTAAACAATAATATGCAACGTCAACGAACTCCTGAGGATGTAGGTACTGTATAAGCAGCGGGGATGGCACACTGAAGTGCCCGAGCGATACTCTAACTCTTGGAAGGGTTCAAACATGCAAAGTTAACTAACCACTTCACAGTAGAGACGTTTGATTGTCCGACTTTCGACGTTGTGTAAGAAAAGGCAAAGGAAAGTACATTTACCTTACAAGAAAGAAGAATCCTAGAAGTCAACGCTGAACCATAAACTCCTGCAGAGTTGGTGTGTTCCAGCGAGTCAGAATAGTCAATTGGAGCCTGGTGTGAAGGTCATAACGGGGGCGGTATGCCTGGATGTCAGACGAAGGTTAAAACAAAAACTTAACTGGTCTATAGTTCGAATTCATGTAAATTATGCTCAGTAGTATCTGAAAGAATTGGAAACCCGTAGTACGGAACTCTGAATTGTATATTATCCAACACGCGCAGGCTTGACTGTATCTGCAACCTTTTTTCACGTAGCCAATGTAATAAGACTTGATTTATTACACTACAGTGGGCTTACGAAAAAGGAAACTGGCTTTTTTTTACTTAAATCACGTGTATACGGATTTTAAAATTCTGTTTACGCATTTAGGAAGGATAACCGCGGCAGGATAAACGCGGTCGAAATGCGAACGTTGCACCAAATTTGTGGCGTAACGCTTGTAGACCGTATTCGTAGTTATGATGTTAGAAAGAGTGTTGGCCTGAAAGAGAGTGACAATGTTAAAATAAAAGAGGCATGCTCCTTTGGTTCGGACATGGAGAAATAATGCAGGAAGATAGAATTACGAAACAGATATTATACAATGTGAAAGTATAAGGATGCAGGAGCTGACGAAGGTAACAACTTACCTACCATGACCAAAATGATCATATATTATCAGAAGGTGATGTCAGGAACCCTAGAAACCGGCGAGCGTGCATCAGAAGAGCTACGTATGTTAAAGAAGCGAGTGAGGTACGTATGTGCCGAGTCATATGGCACTATGTGCTCTCTGCCTACCCCGCAAGCTCGTATAAGAAATATCGAATAAAAAAATACATTTTGTTTAACAAATTTACCTATCTCCATTATATAAAGACAAGGTAGGGGCATTATATTTAACTCTCTAAAGCATTTCTTACATGTTATGTCTATTCTGCATATGGCCCGTATGCACCGTTTTTGCGCAAGTAATGCTTTCTGTATATCTGTGCTGTTACCCCGGTAAGAGACCATATCTCAGGACATATTCTACGTATGCGAAGTAAGCTGTAACTGCAGTGTCGTTACTTGCTATTCCCGTCAATTTCATCAAAGCAAAAGAAAATCTATTTATTTTCTCACACACTTTTTGTATATGATTTTTCTCGTTAAATTCTGAGTCTATAGCTAAACCTTAGAATGTAGCAGTGATTATGCCGATCATTATTTTATTTTCATAATTGAAGTTAAACTCGTCAAAATCGTCATTTTAAAGTTTTTAAACAAGTTTTAGTTAGTTTTAGACAAGTTAGTTTAAAGGTTGTTTTTTGTCAGCCATTTAATAATTGAAGTCAATGTTATTTTTATGTCAAATTTGTGTTCTTCTAGTGTATCCTTTTTTCTAGTTGTGACTATGATATGTCATCTGCGAAAAGGATAGTTTTGTGATTTGTCATTTCAATCAAGTCCTTTATTTAGATCAGTAATAATAGTGGGCTGAGCACACTACCTTGTGGCACACCAAATTCATTTGTTTTGGGCTCCGATCTATATATTTGTGTCGTAGAATATTGATCTATTTGGGTTATTTCTACGTATTGGTATCTGTTCGGTAAAGACTATTTTAAACAATTAAATGCTGGATGCTTAATTCTATTATGTTTTAGCTTAGCAAGTAGCTGATCATATGAAACAAAATTAAAGGCTTTTGTCATGTCAAGGAACAGACCTGTAACATAGTATTGTGCGTTTACCTTTTGCAATACATCCTTGACTAATTGAAAAGCTGCTTGTGTTGTTGATTTATCCTTTTGAAAGCCATATTGACTTTGTTTTATGACATTGAACTAGTTTAAGAACCCAGTTAGTTTATTGTGCATGACTTTTTCAAAGATCTTAGAGCATGTCGATATTTGTGTTATGGGTCGATACTTCTCTATGTTGTATTCGTCACCTTTCTTGTAATGTGGCTCGACTATTAAAAATAAGTGCTTTTTTGGGAAGGTTCCCGTTTCTAAAGAAATATTAATCAAATACGTCATTATAAGTGATATTTGATCTTTACAAGCTTTTATCACTTTTGTGTATATTTTATCATGGCCTTCGGATTTTGTATTTTTAAGGGACATTATATATTTTTCTACGTCAATTTCATCAGCCGGTGTCAAGGTATGCTCAAGCTGGCGATTTGTTTTATTCGTTAAAAATTAAAATAGTAATTGAAAACTGAGGCAATGTATGAAGGGTCAGCAATTACTTTGCCATTATTTTCAATTTTATCTATAGTATTTTAGTAATATGTGTGTTAATATCCTCTAACAACATTTGATAACGTTCCAAGTTGCCTTACATTTGCTATTATTGCCTCTTAGAATTTTTTTATTCATTTGTTTTTTGCTTGTATTGTGCATTTATTTAATATCTTTGTGTAGGTAAGATGTTTCCTGTTGTCGTATATCCGACTTAGTTGAGTAATGTTTATACCGAAGGCATCTTATTGTTTTGCAGCTACTTTTTAACCCTTTTGTTATCCATTTCAGTTTGCTAGTGACATAGATGTTTTTGACTACAGTTTATACAAGAGACAAAATATATCATAGAATTCATTGAATCCTAAATTTATGTCTTTATTCTTCTGAACATGGCCAACTTCGTAGATATATTTTTTAAATTTGTTCATATTTTCTACGGAATAACATCGTTTAAAATATAGATATGAATTTAGGAGATGTATTTTTTTATCCACTGTATAATGAAGGATTTGTGCGTTATGGTATTCTGACAGCCATAAAAGTAGTTGTGTTCCAGTTGCGTTTTCGATATTGCTGATTATTAGATAGATTTTAATACGTTATTACGTTTATATACGATACGTTTTGTTTCTAGTCGGCTCTGTTATGTGTGTTGTAAGGTTAAGTAATGACTTTCAATCGTGTTGTCATTTGATTCATTTCAGGTATCTTTCTGTTTAGAGAGCCTGGTACTATAATCATTTTGTTCGGTTGCTTAAGGAAATATTTGTGTAGCATTAATTCAAATCTATTGAAGAAGTAATCAGCATGCTCTTTAATTTTGGATGGGATTCTGTATATACATATTATTATAGTATTATTTATGAGCCACCTCTCTTTTTATTCTAAAATAGTAAGAACCTAGTTCATAATTATGTATGTTGATGTTTATTTTTCACATCGATTTTTACAAAAGTTTCATTAAAGCAGAGAATATCTTTACTCATACCATCAAGTGTGACTTCTATTAATACTTTTTTGATAATTAGCTATATATATTTTGGTGAAATATTACGAAACCGTCATTCTTTTTAGGGCCGAAAAAATCTTCGCTTGTGATTTGGGTAGTTAATGTTGAAAATTTTGGAGTCATGACTTTTTCCTCTATATTGGAGTGTTCAAGAGCCGTATCTGTAGCAACACTGACTGTTTTTAGTTGCATGTTGTTATATGAGAAGTAGTTTATGAGAATATTTTCATTGTTTTTTTGTTTTTCATAATTAGCTCTCAGTAATAGTTCGCCTACGAGACTCTGCGTATTTTTAAATGTCAAAAATTGAATCTCGTGTTCAGCGTAGTCAATGCACAAATTAAATTTATTCAAATGCTCATTAAGAGTTTAATATGATTTAGATTATAATAATTAATGTCAATGAGTTTACAATTTACAATATAGCTTATCCATTGTTTCATACTTTCGTTAATTAACTTTTCATTTAAGAATGGAATATGCTTCATAGGGGCAATATAAACAGATGCTTTATAAAGCTTGCTGATTGCTATACTGAGATTCGATAGTAGTGTTTGAATATTACTGTCATGACTACCCATGCTTAATATAACAACATCATTCTCAGTAACATTTTAGAAAGTAGCTTTTCAGATATTGGTGCTCCGGTCATAATTTGTGCTGAAGGCTTATAAACATCATTCCATTTGTTTCTAGTTTTCTAGTTTTTATTATACCGGCGGATGGGCCTCGCACTTGTTCGTCACCAAGTATAATAACCTTCCGTTCAGGTTTTTTGTGTCGGACGTTTCCGTTTTTTCGGGGGCTACATCAATTAAACTCTTGGAGTCTGAATTTATTGAGTATGTGCTATGTTCCGGCTCTTGAAAAAAGCTGTCATGGATATTTGTACTGTGTTCCAGATGATGGTGACGTAATGGAAACTGGTGTTGTTTTAGTTTATTTCTGTTGGATTCCTTTTTTTGTAGATTTGCAGATGTGTGTTAACTGATTCATTTTTATCTCGTACTTGGTAATTTGTTTTGTAAGGACAACTCTGTAACACGTGTTCCGCTCCACGAGCATTAGGCGCTGTAGATGTCGTTAGAATATCATGCTACGAATTTTGAATAGGCTGTGAAGAACGGATCAGTCATGACAGCGACATGCATTTACTGACTGCAGTGAGTAGGTGACGGCCAGCACTGGTTCGGATGACCTAATTGGTGACAGAAGCATACAAGTAGTTTAGGTAAATTTAACTTTTGCAAATGTAATTATCACTTGCTCGGCGGTGCAGGAAAACATCGTTAGGAAACCCGCACCTCCATAAGCTAAGGAAAACCTCGGGGTTATGGAGGCCTGACGGCTGTCGCTCCATGTAAAAACCAGTACCTTCAAATCGTTAGCCTTAAGTAGCTCCGCCAATCCTAATGGATTAGGAAACGGGATAGCACTAAGAAGAAGAAAAAAGGTTCTTTAGTTACTTTTTCGTATATAACCCTAAAAGATACATAGAAATATGTAAATGAATGGAGTATTATCTTCGGTTATGAGAACCCTTTGATGTCCCGACCTGTCTTATAAACTTGTGCGCAAGTTATTTGCGAGTTATTTAACACGCGTTGCACGTTATTCCAAAATTACGCCTCGCTTGATAACTTTACTTGAACTTAGCTGCCTGAACGAAAGTTTAGTAGTTTCAAATTCAGTGAGTCCGTGATGTGTGCTCGCTATCCTTCATCTGGGGTTAATATACTAAAAACTTACCGAATAATTAATTCACTTATCTACCTTTCACCATCGACTTTAGTTTTGAGATGTAGATTGATTAGAAAGTAAATAAATTAATGTGTTATAAGGAAATAATCTGACGAGCTCGGTGTTAGTATCGCTACTTTGACATCAACGCTCGTTGGTTGGATTCTCGCACAGGACAAACATTTGTGTGCATGATCATGTCTGCTTGTATTTGACTGAGTATTTTTAAGAGAGGTAGAGAGTATCGAAGCATCTCGTCTGGAGAAGTGCCTCCACCTCACAGAAAATTGAAGCCCAATAACAACTTTCCAGAGGTTTGTTGTATCGCGTTAGAAATGAATCAATTGATAAATCATTATGCGATTCGGTATATATCGTATGCAGAAATATATTTTTTATATGGCGGGAAATTAATGTATGACCCTAGAAAACAAAGTCAAAGTCAAAATCTTTTTATTCCGTAAAAATGGCTACATTTGTTTGGAATCGTCACAATTTTTTTCCCTACCGTGCAGTTCATGACTAGGTGAGCACTGATAAAAATACTGCCAAAAAACTCAGGCATACGTCTTTTGGTATCCAAACAAATTTACATAATTTATTAATTACATTATAATTGGATCGACTCAATCTCAGGCATTTTTATCATTAATATAGTCAGATACTTTATAATATGCCCTGCTACACAATTTGGCTTTAATAGTAGTTTTAAATTTGTTTAATGACAATTCTCTTATATTGCTGGGAAGTTTGTTATAGAACCGTATATATTGCCCCATAAAAGAATTACTTATTTTGTGGAGACGGCTTGCATGTAACACAAGATTATGCATATATCTAGTATTTATGTTATGAGTATCACTCTTTTTACAAAATGAGTCTATGTTTTTATGGACATACAAAAGATTTTCATAGATATATTGCGATGCGACTGTTAGAATATTTATTTCTTTGAATTTTTCTCTAAGGCTCTCCCGGGGACCAAGTTTGTAGATAGCTCTTATGGCTCTCTTTTGCAATAAAAAGATGGTGTTAATGTCCGTGGAGTTACCCCAAAGAAGAATTCCGTATGACATAATACTATGAAAGTAGCTGAAATAAACTATTCTAGCCGTATCAACATCAGTGAGCCGTCTCATAGTTTTCACTGCATAGGCTGGACTTAGTTTTCCTGATAATTTTTCAATTTGTGGGCCCCATTGTAGTCTGGAGTCAATTGTTATACCCAAGAACACAGTTGTCTCCACAGGGGCTAAATTAGTTCCATTAACATGTACATTGGTAGTCACCTGTCTTACATTAGGTGTTGAGAACTTAATTACTTTAGTCTTTTTATCATTTAAAAGTAGATTATTAACATTAAACCAATGCATAACTTTAGAGAGAGCATCGTTAACTTCGTCATAATTACCTAACTGTCTATTAATTTTGAATGTCAAAGAGGTATCATCCGCAAACAATACAATCTCATGTTTATCCTTTACATAATAAGGTAAGTCATTTATATATACTAAAAATAAGAATGGACCTAGAATTGACCCCTGTGGGACTCCCATAACTACAGGGAACCCCGAAGATCTTTTACCATTAACATCGACCTTCTGTATCCTATTGCCCAGATAAGAAGACAGAAGTTCGAGAGCCTTGTTCCTGATACCGTAGTGGTGTAATTTTCTGACAAGAGTGTCATGGTGCACGCAGTGAAACGCTTTAGAGTTAGACGATCACAGAAAATTCCCAAGGCATCTTGCGAACCTTCCTATGCCGCGTATATATACTTTTAAGCAAATGAATCCCTGCATCTATAGTTGAACAACCTCTCGTAAATCCGAACTGTCTCCTATGAAGCAAATTATGTGTATTGAAATGTCTGAGCAACTGGCTAAGCATTAGTTTTTAAAAAATTTTACTGAGAATGGGCAGTATGGATACAGGACGAAAATTCGAAGGGTCCGAACTATCACCAGATTTAAATAATGGAATGATTTTACTATGTTTCATCAAGTCAGGAAATACACCAGATGCCACACAACAATTGAAAATTGTAGCTAAATGTGGAGCGATTGAAATAATAATAGAAGATATAGTTTTGACAGATAGACCCCACAGATCTTTAGTGTTCTTCATATTTATTTATTTAAAAGCGTCCAAAACATCTTTTGGGCTTACAGCTGAAAATTCAAATATTGTGTCGCATTCTACCACGCTCTGTTTGAGAACGAGTTCAGCAGCTATTGAAGAAGAATTTCAATTCATACAATTTAATCTAACCTGCTTGTGTACTTCAGCCACCAATTAGTTAATGCGAATTAACGCCAGTCGGCACCCACCCGCTACCGTTAGTAATGTAACGTTTAATGTTAGTAGTGTAACAGGTCGTCGCTACCACGGCTGCTTCGGTCGACTCTATCTCGGCTGCAGCAATCTTTCCCGCGGTTTCTCACCATCTGGAACAGGAAACGCAGGGCCGCTTTGATGCGCCCTACCTCTCTTAAAACACACAGACCACGCCAAACAGACATTCATGTATATAAATTTGTTTGTGCTGTGTGGAAATCGAACCCACAAGCGTCGGTGTGAAAGTAACGTAACAGCGCGTTTCACCACTGCGCCACCGAGCTCATCGAAATTAAAAGTTTCTTTAATTTAATTCCAACTATACCTTATGCACAATTTAATAAAGTTCTTAATTCTTTTAACGCGGGGAAAGACGCAGGGAATGCAGGGAAGTTATTCAGGAGGAAATAAAATCTGTGAAACTCTGAGGATGATAGGTCGCTTTGTCACGTCAAGGGAAGCTTCGTAATAATGATGACCTACTGCATAGTCTTCGGAATGTTTCCTTAAGATAACTTTGGTACACTTGTTAAGATGGCATATTTCAATGCTACATTATACACGAAAACGAGTTTTGGAATTTGCCTTCTCAGGTTTAACTTAACGACGACGAGCTTGGTGGCGCATTGGTGAAACGCGTTGTTACGCTACTTTGACACCAACGCTCGTGGGTTCTATTCCCACACAGTACAAATATTTGTGTGCATGAACATATCTGTTTGTCTTGGTCTGGGTATTTTCTATGTATAATACGTATGTGTTTGCAAAAAAAAAATGTATTTACGTATGTTTATCAGTTGTCTAGTACCCATAACCAATGCTTTGCTTACTTTGGGGCTAGATGGCGCTGTGTAATTTGTCCGACAATATTTATTATTTATTTATTTACTAGCTGACCCGGCGAACTTCGTACCGCCTCAGAATCAATAAATGGTGTGTTAACTTATTAGGCGGTATTTTTTATTAATACAAAATGAAGAGTTAAAATTAAATTTTAATTTAAAAAAAATAAAAATATTTTTTTTTTTTTATAGTAGTTCAGCATAGTGGCCCCTCTTTGCCTGATGGTAAGCGAAAGAGGAGCCCAAATCGCAACTGCAACTGACAATATACTACATCCCGTATCTAATTAAGTATAATAAATGTTCAAAAATATAAACGAGAAGTATTTTAAATATATTACATATAACTAATGTAATTCACATGGCGGCAAAGCATTAGCTTTAAATAAGCGAACGAAATTATTCGCGTACCATTGTTGTACTACTTTATATTAAGCTGTTTGTTGGATGGGTTGCATTCGAGTCGATTTCCTTCGTTGAATTGACTGCCGAACTAACCTTCAGTTGTAAATTGTGCGGAGGCAAGTCAGGCTGATCCAATGAGTTTAAACATTTGCTTTGTTTTGGTTTGTTTCATAGTCTGTAGTTTTGTAGGAATGCAGTAGAGCAACGATTTAATTTTTAATTCTGAAGTTTAAATGTTCTACATTTTTGTTTGAATTACTCTTTCACTCAACCAATTGTGATTTTCGTGGTGATCAAAGATACTCGGTAACACTTTGTTGATGTGCTCGTTCTTCATTGAGAAGAAATTGCAAAATTCGGTGGGAACAAACTCAATTCGTTAGATTAGTCGACAGGAATGTGACCATTACCGAAAGTCAGTAATTGCTTGGCGAAACCTGCAACAGATGGATCGTTTAGCAATGCAACTGGCATGTTTGCCGTCAGCTGAAGTTTCGTCTCATTGATTTAAGACAAGCGTTTATATCAACGGCAGCGGTCGATCTAGAAATGGTTGGTAGTATTTGGCGGAAATCGTCAGACAGTAGATTCATTGCGCCTCCAAAACATCTCGACTCATTGCCCACATCGTTAGATACGCTTTCAATATGCGTTTAGGCGCCATTGTGTATTTATCCGTGATGATGATTTTACTTGTTACGAAAACTTTGGTCCTTGCTGAGTGTTTTGCAATGTTGGATGACGGTTTTACAGTGGTTTAAAGGTTTAACGATAATTTCAACACTGTATGAGACGTTGTGCGTTTTTTTAGTAATATGACCGCTATCCCAGAGGAAGTTACTGCAGTTTCGGACATCTTGCGAAAAGTGGGCAAAATGGACAAATTCAATGCCTGTCTGCCTAGTTCCACCGAGCGCGTCGAGGAAAAATAAGCCATTTACCTCATCAATTGCCTTCGTTAACATATCGCACATTTCCTTATGTTGGTATGTTATTTCGAATATAATCACGATCACATTCCAATTCTCGACTAAAAAGCGACGTTCATTCCACGATTTGGTAGTAGCATTCTTAACTTTACTAACACATGATGTACCACATGTCTTCGATTAAAAGCAAAGCCGGGTTATGTATCTCTTCATTCACTTCGAGATCGGGATTCCCTAAACTGACACGAACTTGATGTAAAATGTGTTAAGACATACATAATATATGTTGTTTCAGTAATCTAAGATTAAATATAAGCTGTTGCAATGAAAGAATAACGGAGTCAAATGAGGTAAACTTTCTAGGAATCACAATAGATAATCAATGTACATGGAGACAACACGTTAGAAAAGTATGTACAAATGGGAATCGTTTTGCATATGCCTTATGGCCGTTAACCACCCAAGTAAATCGAAAGACCGCCTTAATGGCCTATCACGGCTATGTTGCATCAAACTTAAAGTATATTCTTCTCTGGGGTAACTCCATGGATATAAATAGAGTTTACATGCAATTTGATTTCAACTATTATCATGTCCCAATGAGTATAGTTTTCAAGCAAATTGAGCGTGAACCATGTAATATTGGGCACACTACACCATTGACAGTTCGAAGTGATTCAAATGGTGTCGACGAACGTTCACCAGCAACAACCACAAGCAGAAGCATTCGTCACTCTTTGAATAAACTATGTAAATACGACCAAAAACATCAGCAGCAGAACGCACATGGTCAGAAACCATATAGCCTTGCTCCTCGTGTTGAAGTATCTGAGATGAGCGTTCCAAGTGTAATAACGTGGCATATCAGAGGCAACATTCGTTTAAATGAATCGCCTTGACAAATAAAAAAAAAACTGATTAATGCCGCTGGTGGTGTTTCAGCTCTCACCAAGACGAACAAAAAAAAATATTCAATTAAATTTGTCAATTCATTCTTTAACTATCGTAAAAAAAGCATTTCATGTAAAATGTATCAGAAATGGAATTTACTTTATAATTATTTTTTTGTTATTTTTTTTCCATGTTTTAATACTTGTTATCCTATTCCGGACGAAGACAAATCCAAAGACATAAAAATCATAAAAATCGGTCCAGCCGTTCTTGAGTTATAAATGGTGTAACTAACACGACTTTCTTTTATATATATAGATAACATTGTGCATTATTACATATATGTATATGCGGGTCCCTTGCGGGGTAGGCAGGGACAACCGAGCGCCATAAGACGCGGTAATTACATGCTTTACTCGCTTTTCTAATATTCAAAACTCTTTTCATGCACGCGCGCCGTTTCCTGGGGCTCCTGATATCACCTTCTGATAAAACACGACAAATTATATATATATATTCTTTTCATTGTGCATTAACGGCAAGATAAATAAACTAACTCGAGACGCAAGTTATCGCTGTCTAAAATGTCGACAGAATTCATTCAGTAATTTTAACGTAGTGACAGTGAATTTTAAAATTACTGTTGCTATCGATAATAGAGTCCCGCCGAGGTACTATTAAAAAAAAAACTCTTATCTCTCTTATGACAAGCTCGGTGGCTCAGTCGTGAATGACACGACTTTGACACCAACGCTCGTGGGGTCGATTCCCACACAAGGCAAACACTTGTGTGCATGAACATGTCCGTTTGTATTTGTCTGGATATTTTCAGAGAGGTAGGGCACATCAAAGCAGTCCTTCTGGCGAAGAACCTCCACCTCACAGAAAAACGCAGCCAAATAACAACTTTCTGAAAGGTTATCGTGTTCCTGCGAGTAAGTGAAGTCACCAGTAAGCTCTTAGGAAGTAGCTGTGTTAGCAGTAGAAGTAGCATTACGCGAGTGACACTACTTCTCCTAAATGTGTGCAAGCGCTCATACGCTAACCGCTTCACGTCAAGTAGACGGAATGTTTATATACTTTCCGAAGTTTATAAAACGAAATCTTGAGAGTAAGTGAGGTCTCCTCTTCTGCCAGCTTTTTATTGAGCTGCGTAGTTTTGAATGACCCAGTTGTTTGTCAAAGTTTTCTTTCATGGGTAATCGAACTTGATAGTGACCATTAGACTCTCTCCCTCCCAACTCCCAAGAATACTACCTCCCCTATAATATATAATTATAATATAGAATATAGAATATTTGTATTTTTTGATTTGATATTGTTATTTGGTTAGTCTTCTATGACTTGTGTATACTTATCCAATCGAGATACGCCTTACTTCTATCTATAAGATGGATGTAATAATTTTCCTGTCGAACCCCAAATCCAGCAGAAAATCTCAGTTAAATCTTTTTTTTATACCACTAAGGTGACAAACAAGCGACACGTCTGATGGTAAACTGCCACCGGAGCCTACGGACATTTGCAATACCATGGGTGTCAGTCATGCGTCGCCGACCCTCTAAAAACCTCTTTACGCCTTTCTTGACGGACCCCATGCTGTAGTTCCATGGAAAAACCTCACTGGGAGTTCATTCCACAACAGTTCTCGGAAGAAAACTTCTCTGGAACCGCACAGTACTGGACCATTTCAGCAGGACGCTTCCAGCGTGTGAGGGTTGACTCCCCGGCCGTCGGCGAGCAGTGCGGTTATAAAAAATACTAGGGGTTAAAATATGAAACTGCCGAAATGTACTGAAAAATTCAAATTAGTTTTATTCTAAGATGTAACTAAAATATTTATTTAATAAAAATATTTACCCTCATTATTTATACATTGCTGTCATCTAATCGGAAGTTTTTTTATGTCTTTGCGATAGAACTCCAGAGATCTAGATTCGACAAACTGTGTGGAAGGATTTAGTACTGCCTCCTGGGAAGAAAATTTATTACCACGTAGAAAATTGCCCAAATCACGAAAAACAATGGTAGTCAGTTGGAGCAAGATCTGGCGAGTACGGAGGATTACGTATGGTTTCTAACTGCAACTTCTGTAGAGTTACAATGGTTTCTCGTGCAGTGTGAGGTCTTGCATTATCATGGACCGATAATGGTGAACATCGATTGATGAGTCGGGGCTGTTTCACTGGCAGTTTCGCTATCATTGTTCGAAGTTCGGCACAGTAAATATCTGCTGTTATTGCTTGACCCGACCTGAAAAAGCTATAGTGAATAACGGCAAGAAGAGACCACCAAACAGTTACCATTACCTTTTTATTGGTAAGCTTTGCTTTAGGGCACTTTTGCTTTAACCTGGGGTCAGCCATTGCATTTTTTGCTTGCAGTTATCGTAAAGAATCTTCATTTCGTTACATTTCACAATTCGATCCAATATTCCTTCATTTCTGTACCGATTCAACAAGGCAACACAAGTTTCAATTTGCGTTTCTATCTGCAGATCAATCAAATCATGAAGCACCCATTTTCCATATTTTTTTATTTTATTGACTGATGCAAATAAGTCAATATTGTAGCCTAAGGTAACGTTAAACCATGCCGCTCTTTTCTGGGTAGTTTGAATCGGATCGGCTTCCACCATCTCCTTCAATTCAGCGTTATTCACCTATGTTTCGCCATTTATTCACTATTCAGCATTGATATTCCGAGCCGCTTCTGCCGCGTTAGTTCCACGTCGGAACGGGTATTCAAAAATTACTCGGATTTTCGAAGTATCCATCTTTCCCGTCTAAGCTGAATAAAAAAAACAATTGAAATTTGAAAATCAAATGTTGCGCATTTTTTAAAAGAAAAACCTCTTAGGTATCATGTGAAAAAAGTTTCACTACAAAATCTCACACCATGAAGGTTTAATGTCAATTCAAAGTATCTATTACTATAAAACGGCAATTTCGTACTTTAACCCCTATTACTATGGGCATCATCTCGAATAATTCTTCAGAACGCAACCCGTTGTACAATCGGTAGAACACACAAAGGGAGGCGAAATCTCTATTTAAACTTAAGGGTTCAATACGTTTACAGGTGTGTAAGCTTTGGATCGTCGACAATTCCACATCTACATGTATTTCTCGCTAGGAGCACCTCTGCTTACCTATAGGGTGTAACATCGACCGGCGTATATTACCTTTTGACTTCAGAACTAAGCTTGCGACCCTATTACTTTTTATAAGCCTCTCAAAAAGTCAGACCGAATATTTTGAAGTAATTTAGAGAGGTTATCATAACGATCATGAAAATTCATGAACCATGCCTGTTCCATATTATTGTCATATGTGCCCCATTCGTGGTCCCTATTTGTGAGCGTAGAACCTATTTTACTTGCTACATAAAATTAACTACGCGTTTACTATGCTAATTAGGATATTTTAAAATAAAAATAGGCATAATTTTGTAATAAAAGTGTAATAGTATATTTAGAGTAGTGGAGAGTAGATTTCAGGAGAGAAAGCACAGTGGATTGAGAACCGGCCTATCGACCAATCAGATAGCTCGTTCGAATTCCGGCATGTAACACTAAATTCGTGTTTTGTTTTCGTTTTCTTAGAAATGGGAGGAAAGGAAACTAGAAGAATTGGCATTGTCCTGTTACAAAGTTGTAAATAATTGCCATTTTAGGATCAAATCAAAGTTTAATATATTTTTTATATTACATAAAATCTACCGGTCTATTATTCTGACTTTCATATACACACAAATAACTACACACACGCATACAATGACACGCATATTAATAGAAAGAGAGAGAGATACATGCTCTCAAAAACGGTATAAAATAACATAGATGTGTCGGAAAAACAGACATAGTAACAATATTTTGGGTTTTGGAGCAATAACTAGAATATATGTTAATAAAATATATTTTCACATCTGCCGAAACCATATATAACACACAAAAAATGTAACTAGTAAATAACAGCAACCTGTGTAGGCAGAACTGATATTTTTTTAATTTAAAAAATATTTAAATATTTTATTTTTAATTTTTTAAAAATATATGGAACCATGTACGACATCTAGCGACGAGTGCTGTTACTTTTTCTGTTGATGGGAGTGCAGTGCAGACTCTGCACTGCAGAGTGGCCGGCCATACGTTTTCCCATATGTTTTTTTTTTCTAATTGGAACGATTTTGGACCGTTCTTCCTCACCAACGAACATTTAAATTTCAAATTAAAGGATACAAAACTACAATATGTTAGCTATTAGTGTGTCGATTTTGGAGTTTCTCACTATTACCGTCTAAACGCTAGCTGGATGACATCAGTCTACCCCAAACGGCAATTTTGAGGGTAATGTGGCTCCGCTGGCTACCGCAGCTCTGCCAATTATTAAATCATCAAAGTACACATTGCACGACATCAATTTTACAAACAAAATTCTAGAACGATCATTATTTATATTACTCATTTTGTGTTCAGTTTTAAGCATGATATGCGTTTGGCAGTTTGGCAGTTTCAAACTAGCAAACTTTTTATTAAATAGTTGTATTTAAAAACCGACAACTCGGCTGATAATGAAAGGCGCACGACCAACATAATCTCAAAGTCTTATGGTGCTTGATGTTCGTCACAAAGACAGTAGTTACCTCCTTATCTCAAATTTTGCGCTCCAGTGACTCTATTAATCGGGCTACACCACCCGACACTTTGATAATTCCTACTAGTGAAGGCCGCTCGCCGCGTTCGTCTACTTTGTTACTTAGTTATAAACCCATGAATTTCAAATCCGCATATTTCCAGAAATCCTTATCTTTAGGGTGCACAGGAACATTCTCTCCGACCTTCAAATTTCTTAGCGTAGCGACATACTTACTTTGAGTTTTGACATAGGCGGCGTGTAGCTTCGGTTTTAAAAAAATGATATTCAAATTTCGTATTTTACAAAAGAATATTTTAAGTATTCTTGATATAATTTAAACCGTATTGTAGTTTAAAGATGGCAGCTCTGTTGATGATGCTATCTGTTTAACTAGAACCAATGACTCTACTTGGAGAAGTTTGGACACTGTGCGTCTTCTGCTACATTTATTGGGGACTAGCTGCTGCCTGCGGGTTTATCCGCATGTAGCTCGGTGGCTCAGTCGTGAATGACGCAATTTGACACCAACGCTCGTGGTTTCGATTCCCACACATGACAAACATTTGTGTGCGTGAACATATCTGTTTATCTTGGTCTGGATGATTTTCAATCTAGTAGATGATGTGATTGAATGATGTTTCTTGCTTAGAACACACTTTTAAACTCGTCAAAAATCCAATCAAATTTTGAAACGCATTTCAACGTACAAAACTCTCGGTGTGCTAACTGATATTTGACAGATTCAATCATTATCATTTTTAGTGAGTATTTGGTGTGAATGAACGCATGATCGTTACTTACTATACTATACTTTTATTATATTAAATTACTATTAAATGATGGCGTGTTAATAGCAGAAACACCAGCTGAACTGCTGGTTGTTAAAAAACGTCCGACAGCCCACCCCTCTCCACCATCCTCCCTTCCTTTGTATAATCTCAGCTTTGCTAAAATTGTGTAGATACGCACCTCTCTGCTCCTGGACCAATTCAGGAATTTATCAGAAAACGCTTTATCCGACACTTTACAATCGATAGGACAATATATCTTTAGGTATTAAGGAAGCAGCATTTATTTCCTCTAAGTAATTGCCAGATTTGGGGAAACGTGGTAATTGCAGCACGCGATTTTATACCTAGGATTTATTTAGGACTGGCTGTTAACCGCGGCTTCACGACTTCTTTTATTATCGTGTAAGAAAAACAAATGTATTGTTATTTTCCGCCCCCCATGTCCCTTCAGTATGGAAGAAGTACAAACAAACAAAGAAACTTTTATTATCTACTAGCTGACGCGGCAAACGTTGTTTTGCCATAGTTTTAGGCAACGTTTTAAATTTTTCTCTTCGTAAGAACCATCCTCGTACTTCAAGGAATATTCTAAAAAAAGAATTAGCGAAATCGGTTCAGCTGCTCTCGAGATTTGCGCTTAGCAACACATTTAGCGATTCATTTTTATATTATAGATAATACCTGTTAACTGGGAAAGTAACGGAATAATATATGGCCGTTTGTATTATTTACCAATAAAACTCACACAGCAAAGAACAGATCACGCTTCACAAGCTTCAAGTGTCGAGTTTTGCGTGCACTTAACTGTACTTGTTATAAACATATCGTTACTGTCGTTATAATAAATACGTATGAAATTGTCTGCATATTTATGGCGAAGTTTTAGAAGTCAATAATAGAGCGTGTTTTAAGAAAATGCGTAAATGCGAAAATATTTTATTTAATAGAAAGAAATACGACGGATGTTTTTTTGGGGGGGTTAAACATTAATTAGGTTAAAATGGAACAGGAATAGTTATAATAATATAAATAAATTCCGCTCAGCAAGGTCGCAATTTATCTATAGTTCATTCATAATACCGTGAGACAAAGTGGAAACAAAGAAAGCATTTCAAACTTATGAATCGGTATACTAAGGCTGGCTTTTCTACATGCCATGATATCTTTAGAACACTATCCTTAATTGTATAAGGCATGGCTTGAAATTTTTCTTCGAGGAAGTGAAGCAAAAACAGTACATGGTCCAGGTTCACTCATTGTTACACTACTAACAGTATATAGAAATTTACCCCTTCTATAAAACATACCAAAAACAACAATTAAAAAAAACCATCAAGTGCGATCCGACTCGTGCAGCACAAGGGTTCAGTAAAAAAATATTTTTGCAATTTTTTTTGTGATGTAACTACAAATTTACGGTTTTCAGATTTTTCCTTTACTTGTGCTACATGACCATGCTTCTTATCAAATTTCATGATTCTAGGTCAACGGAAAGTACCCTATAGGTTTTGATTTCCTTGCAAGTGTCAAACAATGCGCATAAACGGAACATAAACGGCTGTATCTTTTGATTTAGAAGTTCACTTATTCTGTTCCAATTTAAATTATTCGTGACAAAGTTTTAAATGCCAGATTTTTTACATATTTTGTGTTTCTAGAAACGTAACATACATATGTTTCGTTTCCTAGAAAAACCATTGTCTGATTATCAAACCATGTAATTTTCCTTTAACAGATGTTTTACTTACAATCATTTTAATTTCTAGGAGTATTAAAGATACAAGTAACTTTTTCCATATTATGATTTATACAGGTTAAGATCATCACCTATTAAAAATACATTAGCATTAAAACATGACATAATTAGTACCAAAATATATAAATATATTTGGGTGATTTGGAATTAGTAGCAGTTCGATATTGTTAGGTTAGGCTAAGTTATAGTTGTGACTATCAAGGTTCTCTATGCTAAAGTGCTTGAAACAGTTCGGTCCTTTCCTTACAATATCTTCTTCAAAAGGCGTATCAATAATAATCTCTGTAAAAAGGCTTATTATATTAGGTTCTGCTGAATTATTCATCACGGGCAACGTTCACATAACATTTTTTAATTCTACCACTTAATGTCATTATTGGTGTAACAATATGCTGACATGAATTAATTGTAATATCTAATTGATTATTTGAAAACAGACCAAATTGGTTAGTTTTTTCGGAATTTCTTCTTCACCAACAGTCATTTCCGAAATATTGAGCAGATTAAAATAAAATTAATAACGTAACAGATTTGAATAAGATACACTAAGATTATATTTAAAAATGTAAGACGTGTTAAAGTGCTCGAGAGAGCATAATGGCAAGCAAACAATATGTATCTTTTTTTGTATTCATCAAAGTTTACTAATTAAAAAAGGAGTGAGTGAACCTTATGTGTAATTCCGAGTGAGGGGCTCTTTTAAAGATCTCTACGGGATACGAATTCTACGCGAGACGGGCATCTACGCGCAGTACTCCTTCTGTGTCCGGGGCACTCTTTTGTCTCCTGTTGTGGCGGGTCACAGGACAACCTCCACTCTCGCCGTGTATATCAGCGCTTACTCCTGCTCCATCTATGAGCGTTTGCAGCGGTAGATCGCAAGGTAATCTCTCCTCACTCCGTCTACAACAGCGCCCGCTTCTTCTGTGTCCGTGACGGCCTCAGACTCTTGCAGTCCTTCTTTCGCGTTGTGTATCGATTTTGTATCTCTGTCTTCCTCTATTCATTCTACATGTCCAAATCAATGCATCTTTTTATTCGAATTGTTACTGCCAAAAAGTTTTCTCATCGCTCTATTCACTCCATTCCCAACACTCCCTCGGCTTTCCTCATCAGCAATGTACCGTCTATCTCTGCTTAAATCACATCCAAGGTGTATATTCTCATACACTTGTTCCAATACTTCATCATTAACCGTAATCGTTACATTGGTTCTGATTACGCCTTTTTTAAATACCTAATTAAAAAAGTACCTACCTACCTAATCTTAGTTTTCTTCGCATTCAGTAGTAAGTCCTACTCCAAACAATCGTCATTCATTAATATGACAGTATTTGCAGTTCAGATGGTATTCCTGCTAAATAACACGGCATTGTCTGCATGAAACAGACGGTTCGATGCGAGGATGTGCAATCCTACAATCGTATACGTTATTATCAGCAGACAATTATCGAGATATAGAATGAACAGCCAAGCAGACAGCACGCAACCCCTTTTAGCACTAATTTCAACGTCAAACCAGAGCAGCATCATCATCACGGGTCATACAAATATTTCTATTTGTGATACGAGCCTCGAGCTTGGGCTCAGCACTCGGGTAAGGCTCCGGGGGCGTAGCCACACCCGCGTAATTAATTTTGTGTGGATTTTACTGATGAATGAGTGACACGCACATATTTGACCGTGCCGATCGTGAACAGACGTTTGACATTACTTCGCATTTTCGTGAGAATTGTACATAGTATGTTAAAAAATTTGAAAGAGGAGATATGGATTAAAAATATATTCGTTTCCAGGGACAACGACCCTGAACCACGCTGGACAATGCTGGACAATGGGCTGCACCGCACGGGTCCTACGTCGCCTCCACTGCGCGTTCCCTCTCTCGAGATCCAGACACTAGATTACCATAGCAAGACTGGATCCCGCGAGAGGGGCACGACCGGGAGAGGCAACGCGGTATTCCGCCGGTACACTCGACTGTAACGACCTGCGCAAGTTCAGTATCCAACATCAAGCGACCTCGCCCAGTAGCCAGCTTCCGCCCCGTGGACCCACACACTATATTAACTTAGCCAGAGTGAGAGTAAATCATACTAAACAAAATATAGTGGACAATTTTAGGAACACACACTGGGGGTGACCCATGTGTGAACGAATAAAAACAATACAATTAACAAACAATAACGGGTTGTATCGAGGGCACCAGAGCAGCAAGCTACCATCTATCCGCACATATGCTGAGCAGTCCCTGTACGTAGACTACACAGCCCGAAGCATTGCAATGTAAAATAATATCCCATATTTGGGTAACATGTTTTTTTTTATACTAACAACATCGGGAGGCAGACAGGCATACGGCCCACCTGATGTACGATGTAAGCGGGTACCGTAGCCTATTAACGTTCGAGATATATTAAGTATCACTCGCGCGATGCTTCCACTGCCGCTTACACAGTAACTCCTTGAGAGCTTACTGGTGGCCTCACTCACACGCAGGAACACAACAACTCTCAAGCGAGTTGTTATTTGGCTGCGATTTTCTGTGAGGTGGATGTACTTCCCCAGACGGGCTGCTTTGATGCGCCCTACCTCTCTTAAAACATCCAGACCAAGACAAACAGACATGTTCATGCACACAAATGTTTGCCTTGTGTGTGAATCGAACCCACGAGCGTTGGTGTCAAAGTCGTTCACGACTGAGCCACCGAGCTCGTCAAAATAATATTCCGTAGTTTCAAAATATGTCCCACAGTTTTTTTCACATAATCTGTCAAATGCTCTCTCGAGATCCACAAAATAGCGGAAATATTTTTGGTCTATATCCAGGTGCTTCTTCATGGTATTACTCCCTTCCATGTCGGAATCTTTCCTGTTCCTCCCACAGCATTCCATTGTATGTCACCCTCATTTTCCTTTTAATAATCTTTTGCTCTATTAATAATAATAATAATAATAAAAGCCTTTATTAACAATCTTATATGTTACATTTCATCTTATAACTACTTATGTACTACTAATATTAAACATGGTTGATTATGAAAGCAACCTAATTCAGTTTTATT
Organism: Pyralis farinalis; assembly: GCA_947507595.1. Taxonomy (NCBI): domain Eukaryota; kingdom Metazoa; phylum Arthropoda; class Insecta; order Lepidoptera; family Pyralidae; genus Pyralis; species Pyralis farinalis. The sequence goes on along the minus strand of OX382271.1, from coordinate 32,775,399 downwards.
ATTTGTATTAGACACCGGTTTCGTGATTGTCTTGCTCTTTGGCATAGGCTTCCCCAAGTGTTCTCCACGACGATCTATCCCTTGCTATCCTCATCCAGCACGGTCCTGTTACAACTGAAATGGAAATGGGCAGGACACCTAACAAGAAGTAAGACAGAAAAGTGGACGAACGAAGTGACGGAATGGTGCCCTAGATATAAAAAGCGAAGTAAAGGCAGACAGCATCGAAGATGGGAGGATGATATCTAGTAACAGGACCGTTTGCCCTATTATTATGAACTAAATGCATCTATAACAAAATTAACAAATGTCCTGTCGAATTTGCAGTACATTCAATGTCTAAACTCCTTCAACTCATTGACACACAAACCATTGTTATTGGAGTTGCGGCAGGGTCAAACTATAATAATATTTCTAGCATATATAAGCCGATAATAATCAAATTTGGACTGTATTGCAAACCAGTAAGGTTTAAACTATAATATGTAAACAGCAAATTTGGTGGTAGTACGCATTTGTAAACATACGTTTGATAATTGCAATATTAATTGCATAATTTTTACTATTTTTAATTGAACTAGACTAATTATATATATATATAATCGTCATTTTCAAATTATGGGCTCCAAAGTCTTTAAGCAGAGTTAACTTGGTTTTCTTTTCTAGTAAATCTGAGACACGGTCGGTTCTTTCATGCTTCAACACAAAAACATCAAAGTTAAAAACAGGTCGCAAATTCAATTGTTGCTGTGTACTGTAGACAGATGGTTTACAGTACACGGCAATAAGTGCTTGCAATACATTAAGTATTACTCGCGCGATACCACCTCTGCTGCTAATACAGCAACTTCATAGAAGTTTACTGGAAACCTCACTTACACGCAGGCACACAACAACCCTTTAGGGAGTTGTTATTTGTCTGCGTTTTCTGTAAGGTACAGATACTTCACCAAAATAGGATGCTTTGATGCGCCCTACCTCCACCTCATAAGAAACCGTAGCCAAATAACAACTCCCTAGAGGGTTGTTGTGTTCCTGCGTGTGAGTGGGGTCACCAGTAAGCTCCTAAAGAGTTGCTGTGTTAGCAGCAGAGAAGGCATCGTGCGAGTGATACTTAATGTATTACAAGCGCTCATAGGCTAGGGTAACCGCTTCACATCAGGTGGGCTGTATGCTTGTATGATTACATTAGAAAGTTGCTGCCTATGCTTTATTAGCGTTTTTTAGCTTTAGTAAACATGACCACTGTTTCCATACTTTCCGTTGTAACCTTGATTGATTTGACATTGATAAATTGCAATGTATTTACTTTGACATATGTATTATTATTTGAATTCCAGTCGTCAATATTCAGAGTGCTATGTACGAGTATAATAATTGTAACAACAACTTGTAACCCGTACGCACAAATAAAGAAATCTGTAGGACTGTTCACATTGCCTAGGAAAGCCATATTCAAAGCGGATTCGAAACGTTTTCATTCAGATTCCATAGATTTTGACAGACAACTTTTCGATTCCAATTCTCGATACCTCGAAACAGTATATTCGATACTGTTTCGAGGTAACGTGTGAATACGTCTACCGATTGATTGATCTATTGATTGAAGAAACTTAGTTACGCAGTCTAGAGAAAATTCTTCAGTGTTTTGTCCAAAACAATTAATTTTCTAAATAAACACTTTTTATTACACATGCCATATTCGAGTAGCAAGAAAACTTATGGCAAGCAAGTTCTCAAAAGCATCGTACGTTCGTAGACAACCCTCAAGAAAATCGTTGTCCAAGAAAAGTTTTGGATCATAAGCAGAGTTTATTCATACATGTGAGATTGAATTTACGTCTAACAATCATCGGTAAGAAAAAAAAACATTCTTCAGCGCAATATGCTACCGTATGTTTTGCTCACAAATTTCAATTTATCCAAGGACTATGAACCTCTGCTTCATCAAAATCAAAGCTGCGGCTAACTAGTAGTTAGTGGGACGCTTGTAGTGCTGCTAGTGACGGATGAGGGCTGCAGTTTGATAGAGGACTTTTCGAACTAGAACTGCATACACTGATGACACTAGAAAATTGGTATTGCCATGTACTCGCAGTTTAACACGCTTAGTGATAGATATTACTCAACGATATCTTTATATCTTTCACCATGCGTGTTTACCAAATTAACCTATTTCTTTTTAAGTACCACTATATGGCACGCAAGTAACACAACTTTTTTCTCATTAACTAAATGCCAATTCATACCATGGTGATTGCAATGTTTGTATCGGACTCATGTGCTTAAAAGGGAGATGAGTATATATAACTTCGCTAAAATTTTAACTATCGACTAAGAACTCGCCCCAGGGCTCATTTTCGCGGGTTGTTGTAGTAGGGTACACGATTTTGTTATATCCTCCATGGACTCGGGGTTAACTTCTGCATATAGGAGTATTGGCAACACTTGGCACGCCAACGACACAAGAACCCTTGTCCGGTAGGCTCCTTTCCTTCACCACCTGGCGTCCCCTTGTTTAAGACCGTGAGGTTTTGCTATAGATGATAGACATCTATAGCAAAACCTGGACCTGCATGAGATGCACTCTGCCAAGTAGCAAACGTAGCGCTATCAAAAAGGAGATACACAACTCCACCTGCCCGAAGAGCGCAGATTGATAGTAACATTCCCTAGAGGGTTGTTGTGTACCTACGAGTGAGCGAGATTTACATTTAGCAACATAAGTAACAAAATGCCGACTGATACTCATTGGATTGCAAGCTACACTAAGCATCACACATCAGGCGAGCATCTCCACATAGTACAAGAAAAAACTGTATGCTATACTAACCTAGCAAAAATTCTAACTTCATTTACATTTGCGCATGAGAGGATCTCACATGAATAACTAGGACACAAAGTTGATAAATATAACAAAGGAACGGAATCCGAAACCTATCTCCGACAACCAACCGCCACCCATGATTCCACCGACCTTGCGGTCATTTGACCCGAATAGCGGGAAATGCCCACAGCACATGCCGCATATATAATTAAGTATGTGCAAATAAAATTAATTAAATATAACAGTTTCATAGTAGTAAAATGTTTAATATCACTACCACCATGATTCCAGTATCACTACACAGTGGCCTGTAAATAATAACAGTCAAATATCACGTACACCATTATCCCAAAATGTCCTCGAGTCGTAGCATAATTAGTGAAACAACTTGTTAGGTCAATGTAAGCGGAAAAGAGGAGGTTCTTCGCATTAGAAAGATTGAAATGTACATGAAAACCTAGTTAAGTGGTTAATAAATTGTTTAATATTAACTAAATCATAATTTTTGGGTATCATAGTTATAGATTTGATTTTGGAAGCTACGAATATTTATTTCAACTATTATTGTTGATAGAATAGTAGATATTTTTTTGCGAACAATATTTTTATCAGGGTTCATTCATTCAGGGTTCCGTACCCAAAGGGTAAAACGGAACCCTATTACTGAGACTCCGCTGTCCGCCCGTCCGTCTGTCACCAGGCTGTATCTCATAACCGTGATAGTTAGATAGTTGAAATTTTCACAGATGATGTATTTCTATTGCCGCTATAACAACAAATACTAAAAAATAGAATAAAATAAATATTTAAGGGAGTTCCCATACAACAAACGTGATTTTTTTTTGCTCGTTTTTGCTCGATATTGAAAATGGCAACAGGTAGACGCTTGAAATATTCACAGAATATTTAGTTATAAATTCACTTTAAGAATAAATAATTAAATTAAAATAAAACAAATATTTAAGGGGGGCTCCCATACAACAAACGTAATTTCTTTGCCGTTTTATACATAATGGTACGGAACCCTTCGTGCGCGAGTCCGACTCGCACTTGGCCGGTTTTTAATTATAATTATTGAGAAGTACGTTACCTATATGACTATTATATATCATATATATTTATGTTTTGTGTGTCTACTGCAGCATAATGTATAATAAAACTTCTTACAATTCCATTACTAATGCTTACTTTTAGGAGTTAATTCCGTTCGTAATTCTGTTTATCTGTGAACAAACCTATCATGTTGGCAGTGATGTTGGCATTCTATCAGTAGTCATTTAGCTGTAGTTGAAAGACTCTTTGGTCAATTAACCCATAAGCGAAACGTTCTGTCGGTGAAGGGTCCGTAGATCAAAGGTTCTGTCTACGAACCACCGATTTCGGATTCGAAATATGAAACTTAATTACATGTAAAGATAAATAAGTATATACCCAGTGTTTATGTACAAAAATACAGTATATTGTGCAAGTACCTGCAATCTATTAATTAACACTGTATATAAGTGCAGTGATAGCTAATGGAATGGAATAAAAGAACCAGCCTATCAACTGACTTGTGGTGGTTTGAATCCTGGTATAGGCTTGCACCACTAAATTCTTTTCGGATTTATTGCATATTTGCGATTGCCACTTGCTCGGTTGTGAAAAAATCTTGAAAAACTAAGCCCAAGCACGTCTAAGAAATTACATTTCGCAGGACGTACCTAATCTAATAAAGATCTGGTTTCTGATGGTGGTGGTTTGTAGAATGTGGTAAAATCAGTATTTTCTCCAAATTCTTAGACTTCGTTAACGAACTCCGCAGGATAAATGGTCTGAAAAAGCGTTATGTAATAATAAACGGGAGGAAGATTTATATATAATTTGTTTGATATTTTTCCTTCTGGGCCGTCGAGGTCTGACACCAGTCGCTCCATGCGCTTTAAATCAATATCTTTGCCAAATCCTTAGGTTGATACGGGAACCCTCTATTACTAAAGGATTAGGAAATACAAAAATCATTTATATATTTGTATATGTAAAAAGTACAGAGAGTACGTTCGTGTAGAGTCTTTATGGGCCTTTGTAATTGAAATAGAGATTAGAAACCGTCTTCAAAGTCAAAGTCAAAGTCAAAATCTTTTTATTCCGTAAAAATGGCTACATTTGTTTGGAATCGTCACAATTTTTTTCCCTACCGTGCAGTTTATGACTAGGTGAGCACTGATAAAAATACTGCCAAAAAACTCAGGCATCCCTCTTTTGGTGTCCAAACAAATTTACATATTTTATTAATTACTTCGCTGTTCCCCCACTTATAATTACGTGCAAACTCGTTTGCCTATGTATACACATACACGAACACAATCACTTGAAGGGGCGGTTGTCTTATTGCGGAAACTGGTTGTGTCATCACGTCCTCTCATGTCTAATTCTCTTGATCCGTATTACCATCACTTTAAACCAATTTGGTGGTTCGTAATATTGCAAATGTATGCAGGTTAATCGTATTATGCCGATTGTGAGACATCGTATAGCTTTGTCCTTTGTGGAACTGATTTTATAACTATTAGCATAGTTACTCTTTCTACCCTTGCCGTGGGCAAGGCACTTATTATTGTACAATATAAATATTTTAATACACATATATTTTTAAAAAGTCTCAGTACAATATATATAAACACTTTCATGCATCACACTCGCTTTCATATTTATTTATTTATTTTTATTTGGAAGACTAACAGCTTTTACAAAATTTTCTAAAAAAAAACTTATTCTAAGCACCTGTAAGCCAATAGTAAGTCTTCACGTGTAGTCACATAATTAGGATAATTGCACGAACAATGATTAAATTACATATTTTCTAATATTTCTCGATTTACATACAAATACACAAGGTATGTAACAACATATAAAGGATTTTCAACAATCAACTAGTAACAGTTACAAATTTATGCAGTGTATATTTTAAAGAATTCACTGCTCAGCTGCCGCCTCACCGACGGTACGCTCGTATTGAATATATCCAACTCTAGTTTACGGTTTAGTTTATTAAGGTTATTAGCTGCTCGCAGCAAAAACGAATTTTTGCGATAATTTACATGAACTAGTGGTAGATAGTAAGGCGCATGGTATCTTAGGGAAATTTTTGGTGGAACAATAAATTTTTATTTAATTTTAATTTGGATAATAGTTCAGGACACATATATTCTATATATTCCACAATCATTCTACCCTTATATAGCCTCAGGAGGTCTATACCTATGCCTAGAGTATGCGTGAAGAGGTTGCTGAAGAGACGAGATACGTATGTTTGGATTTGGTGCACCTAGCGTTCAATAGTCTCTGCCTATCCCAATGGGAGACAGGTGTGATGTATGTACTATTGGAATCATACGTTGGTATTCCTGTATACCATATATTACTAGAATTATGTTAATAATACTTAACGTAAGTATACCTATTGAGTTTATCAAACCGAGTTCATTGAAACAGATAAGTTCAAGTCTTGATATTACATAAGAGCATTATTATATCTAATTTACTTAACGAGACGCACGTATTTCAATTAATTATTGGGTAAATAACGTGTACATGTGATTATTTACTAAAACAATGATTTTAAAATATATTCTGTTTCTGAGTATCATAATAATTGCTACGGGTGACGATAATGATGATTACATGGATACTATAGTAGCATTGTTAATGAATGGTGATACAATTGACTACAACAATTCCAACGAATATGAAGACGGTATAGTATTATTATAATAATACAATAAAACCTCCGGATCTCATTTTAATAGCCCGATTTTTCCCGACATATTTCCAATAGTCCCAATACCTGCCGTGACCTGTTCATGGGTATATTATCTCATTAATATCCCCTGAAGCAGGTCACGGTGGGTATAATACATTACATCATTCTTTTCGAAGGGGCATCTACGCGTTGGGTTCATATCCCCGCGCACACCTATCAAATGACAGGGATTAAAATCCATGAAAAAAAAGATATATAATAATATTAATAATAATGTACTATGGTTGATAAAATGATGAATATTCAAGGCAAGAACACGAAGCTAAAGAAAAAATGTATATACGAACGTAAGAAGTTATATTTCTTTCGCGTAACAAAACAAAAATAACAAAAAAATCTATAGAATAAATTATCAATAAATATCATTCACCGCCATATATAAATTCAAGGCACACATATTTATGTGTATATATATTTTATCTGTACTGATGTGACACGCGTTGTAGATTCAGAAATAAATATTTGTATAACTACCTTGAACATAGTCACGAAAAAAACTGGAGCCACATTTACCAAACAACTTCATGGTGTCGATTTTAGATGTCGGTGGTCAATCAACTTTGTGGTGTCGAATTTAATGTCAGTGTCGTTCACTCTCGTAATTTTCCCCTAACCCGCCAACACAAGTATAACTTCAACTATTTCAACAGCCACGGACCCTGTATTGATTGGAGGTACATGGAAATGTGGCGACTGCAATAACTTGGATGAAATGAAACTCATCTACAGTGAAGTCAATGACGTCAACGATGATATGAAGGATGACCGACCAGTGGATTTGCAGGTATAAATAAACATAGATACATAGGAACATAGAATAATTTCGTATTGGGAGAAAGTGATGGTTAGTGGAGCACAGCAACCCTTACTGCTGGGATACATGTCTTCCTACAACTGAAAAGGTTTAGGGCATACTCCGCTATGCCGCCAGGCTATAGAGTGGCTGCGTTGACGGAGGCCAGTGGCTTCAAATTGCCCGAAGGCAACTAAGCCTGACTGTCATCTATCGATAGCAGTCAGATCGCAAGGCTTAAAGTGCCCACTGATGGGAGAAGCTCGAGATAGAAAACCTATCCATGGACAGACTATGGTCGAAGATGCTTAACCTGCGTATTTGATTACAGTGGCATAGAGTTCATCTTACTGTGCACTTCGTTTAATTATTATTTGCATGGTATTGTATAACTCTTAAGAGAGGTAGGGCGCATCAAAGCAACCCGTCTAGAGAAGTACCTCCACCTCACAGAAAACCGCAGCCAAGTAGCACCTTCCTGGAGGGTTATTGTGTTTCTGCGTGTGAGTGAGATCACCAGTAACTCCCAAGGAATTGCTGTGTTTATTGCAGCAGAGGTGGCATCGCGCGAATGGTACTTAATGAGTGGCTAGCGTTAATAGGCTACGGTAACCGCTTGACAGGGGTGGGCCGTAAGGTTATATGTCTCCTGACGTTGTATATTAAAAGTTTATTCATCCTTGTTTTGTATATCATGAAACATATACTGGATTCAAACAAGTAGTACATACAAAAATTGAAGAGATGGTTTGGTCATTTAGAAAGAATTAATGACAAAAGAGTTACGAAAGAATCAGGCAAGGCCGAATGCAGACACCGGCAGGGACCACCCTACACGCAAATAGATCAAATTGGTGATATGTTGAAAAAAGGCCGAATCAAAACCTCTCGGGACCGAAGACATTGCATGAAGTTCAATTTGTGTTTGTGACTGTTGTTTGAATGAGATGTCGCAAAGTTTTAACAAATATTAAACCTAAATATTTGCACGCCTCAATATAGGCTGAATGTACAGCACTTAAAAATTGTAACCACCTTTTTTTGTATACTGCATTCCCCAAATAAATAATTGATTGATTGATTGATTGAAGAAGTTGTAGGATGTGGAAGAGGCGAGATAAGTATGTTTGGATCCGTGCACCTGGCGTTCCATAGTCTCTGTCTACCCCAATGGGAGATAAGCGATGATATGTATGCATGTATGTAATTCTAATTATATATGTGTAATATTATAAATGTGAATGTCCGTTTGTTTGTTAGCTTTCACGCGAAAACTACTCAACCGATCATCATAAAACTTTGTACACATATTCTTGGAAGTATCAGAAGCAACATAGGATACTTTTTATTAAAAAAAATGCGAGCTAAGCCGCGGGTAAAAGCTAGTACTTATATAAAACGGACGTTTGTGACAAAAATAAATAAACATTTATTTCTGCCCGAAGAAAATCCCAGAAGCCCGAAATAATGGGTATTTTTTTTTCAGATTGGACTTGCTGTCGAAAACATGCGGTGTGTGACAGTGAACACAGATGTCGCTAGTGTCGTGAAGCGAATATCCGGAGGTTGTAGAGGAGATGCAGTGACTTTAACTGTGACTCCCTCACGAGACTTCACCGTTAATGTTTACTCTTAACCATCAGTATCAAAAACATCAGTTTCCTGGCTTAACATAATAATTTGTTTACTACAATTTAATAATAATCTATTTATGTTGATTGTAGGCGCTTGGTGGGATTTTGAAGACATCCCATTAATGTTAATACTTGCACTTGTATAAATACCTTGATAATGCCGTAAAGGCGAAACCGGTCAGTAAAAATAATCTATACATCTATACAGATAAATAAAATTGGAGTGTCTGTTTGTAATATTAAAATAACCGCTTTATACTAAATGCACATGGATATATACACGGTACATATACCAATATGAATATTTTTACAATTTTTGTCTGTCTGTCTGTATGTCCGTCTGTCTGTTTGTTCCGGTTAATCTCTGAAACGGCTGGACCGTTTTTGACGGGACTTTCACTGGCAGATAGCTGATGTAATAAGGAGTAACTTAGACTACCTTTATTTTAGAAATTTTATTTATTTTTATTAATACAAATAAATAATAAAAAAAAAAACTATTCCGCGCAGAGGAAGTAATATTGTGAAGTGGAATCTGTACAAGTGCTACAACAATAAATATTACGCGATTAGCGAATAATCTATTTATTGCAAGAACTTTTTTATAAGCATGCGGCCTACCGGAAGTAAAGTCGTCGAAGTAAATGTTTACAATACGAATGGTATCGCTAGCTCATCGGTATACCTATTTCTAGCACAACGGAGAGGTAGGGCGCATCAAATCAGCCCGTCTCGGGAAGTACCTCCACCTCACAGAAAACTGCAGCGAAATTATAACTCCCTAGAGTGTTGTTGTGATCCTGCGCGTGAGTGAGTACACCAGTAAGCTAGGAGGAGTTGCTGTGTTAGCAGCAGAGAAGGCATCCCGCGAGTGATACTTAATTCCTCACAGTTTTCTATGAGATGGTGGTAATTCCCCAGACGGGCTGCTTTGATGCGCTCTACCTCTCTTAAAACATCCAAACCAAGACAAACAAATATGATCAAGCACGCAAATGTTTGTCTTGTGTGGGAATCGAACACACGAGCGTTGGTGTCAAAGTCGCGTCATTCATGACTGAGCCACCGAGTTCGTCGAACTAAATATATGTCATAATAATGTTATAGATCTCAGATTCCCACTGGATCCTTTGCGGGGCGGTCCTCGCAGCACTTCATGAAAACCGCAGAGTGTCGCAACAAATATTGTCGGCCTGCCGCAGTATCAGAGGCGCCCCAGTATCCTGAAGGTCTTGTTATATTTTTAATATGAAAATGAGTGTAATAACTTGCACCCCTGCCATGGGCAAGGCACTTTTTATTACAATTATAGTTTACATAACAAAATTTAAATTTATCAACTATAAATAAAATAAACACATTCATCCATCATATTCTCTTTCATTCCACAATTCATCTTTCATTGATCATCTTTCAGTTTTATTTTCTAAAATAAAATTGATTTGGCCCGTTTTAGAACGCCGGTGAAACAATTATATCTATTTTCAAACTTCCCTCCCCATACTGCGTCGGTCCAGCCACGGACCACAGCGAGCTTCGCAGCTCCATCTAGCTACCGCGACCCCGTCGGCTATACTGAGTATAGCCGAGGTATTCAACATTAGTCCTAGGTGAAGCTGCTCTGCTTATTACGATCTATGACAGCCATGGCTAGACCGACGCAGTATTTAAAAAAAAAATCTCGAGTTTTCCCCACCGCTATTTCGGAGACTGTGTTTTCAGTGACCCGCATTCCCAACTCCTGCTCCAAATCGTACCTCTGTTTGGAGAATGCGGGACACCGAAACAATATGTGCTGCACTGTCTGGTCCACACCGGGCTCGCAGAAGCACGATGGGTCATCCGCGCACTTGAATCTGTGCAAGTACGCGGAGAACCCACCATGCCCCGAGAGGACCTGCGTGGTGATGCTCGACGGCACCATTTTGCCCACGATGCCGTACGCCGCCGCCGCACTCAGGAAGAACATCTTCGTTGTCGAAGTTGTTGTTCCCGATGTGTAGATGTCAGACATCCGCAAGCCAGAGGGAACCCCGGCTCTATTTCAGGTCACACGTCTTTTAAAATATAATTTCTTGGCCATTCGGGGTTTCTCACGATGTTTCCCTTCACCGCCGAGCAAGTGATGATTACGAATAGTACATAAAACAACTGTTTGTATTTTTGTGTATATTTTGCTAATTCATCTTCAAGCCAAGTTCATTGCGGGGTAGTCAGAGTCCCTAGCGCCACAAGACGCTTTCTTACGCACCTCGCTCGCTTCTTTAACACTCATAGCTTCTGATATTAGATTGTAAAATAATTTTGTCATGGTAGAGTCTTGGCCTCCTACATCCTTCCGCTCTCTCATTGTATATCTGTTCTGTCATTATTTATTCTTTTCTTTCATACAAGAAACAACTGAATACCTTTTCGTACCATAATTAGTATTATCTTAGTTCATCTAAAACAGGATTAACTCCGTAAAATCAAATTTAAAATTGATGTTCTCTGATAATTACGAAGGTTGAAAAGTGTTTTTACTATAGATAAAATGTTTAACCTTGCGCCTTTCAACATCAAATTTGCACGGTCATTTTATTTTATAATTATTTAATGAGAGTTCAGCTAACTCCATTAAGCAGGCGAACGGGCACGATCGAGATTTTACAGCACATTGGTTCAGTACAAAAATCGTCATATTTTTTAGGGTTCCGTATCAGAAGAGTACCTAAGTAACCCTGTTGCATACGCTGTATATCAACACTGTAACAGCGCTGTATTTTTTATCCATACTAAGCAGAGTTTAACTTTTTACCCAGTTTTTTTCTTAGCAATATCTAGTTTCCTTTTATCCATTAGGATTGGCGCCGTTCGCTACCAAAGCCGAAGGATTTGGTGAAGATACATTTTTTTACATAGAGCGATTGCCGCCAGACCTCTGCAGCTCAGGGGGAACACCGGACCTTTCTTAAGGTAGGAATGCATTATTCAAAATGAAATTTCTTGGACTTGCGGCTTTCCTCACGGTGTTTCCTTCACCGTCGAGCTGGCGATAATTACAAGTATGTACATGAATCCTAAAATATGAATGTAGCGGTACATGCCAAGATTAGAACCAGGGATCAGTTGGTCAATAGTTCTTTATCCACTAAGCTATAATTGCCTACATCTTTATTTGAATTTTTACCTATAACATCATGTGTTGCGTCTTACTGAGAAAACTACTATAAAATCTCTTATATTCAAATATTTGTCATACAAATAAGTTCAGGTATTTCTTCTTTTATTAAAACACCACATAAATTGCAAGACATTCTGTTGAACTCACTTGATACACAATCTTCGACGCAGCAACGTCTAAAGTAACTCTTTGTAACGAAATTTGGTTGTTTCATGAAGTTCTAAGAATTTTAAAAGTTTTAATTGACTCCATTATATCCACCGAGATCTTTGATGTACAAACAAATTATTAAAATAAAATAGATTACAAATATAATGGGTACTTAAACAGAAGCAGTGTGGTTTTTCGACATTTTATTATTTTACTTTCATACGGAATCACTGCTGCGGTATTCAATTAGCAGTAGTCCGATTTTTTTTATTTACGCTCTGATAGTTTGTGAATGCTAAAAACGAGGAATATTTCTCACGCGTTACCACCCCAAATCCTCACAAGCATACTGGCAAACTCACTCACCCGCAGGAACACAACTACCTTTTCGAAAGGGGTGCTCTACTACTTAGCTAAGTCTATTTTGAAGTAGATCGATTTTATTGCCAGTTGTTAGAGTACATCGTGTACCCTGTCATAGTTCTTACGATATTGGTGGGCTATCTTCATTAGCTCCTTCTTTTGATAATAGAAAATACACAACAAACAAAGACAAAACAAAAGCAAAATGAAGAAATATCGCAAAACATCTGCATGGAAATATTACTATTTCACAATAAAAAATAAAACTCTTGGAAACTCAATTCTCGATATGAAGAAACAATCTTATACAAGTTCCTCGCAACTCCTCGGCGTGGGAGTCAGGCTCGTAATCTCTCGATTTTAAGTTTAACACCATAGGACCTTGCTGGTGACCTCACTCACACGCAGAAACATAACAACCCTCAAGGGAGAGATGTTATTTGACTGCGGTTTTCTGTGAGGTGGAGGTACTTCTCCAGTTACTTCAGGGCGTAGCACCACGAGACCATCCGTTAATGAAGGAAATAACCTATGGAGAACTTTTTTTTTTGTACAACGTCGGGAGGCATACAAGCATACGGTCCACCTGGTGTAAAGCAGTTACCGTAGCCTATTAACACTTGTAACATATATAACACGCGCGATGCCTCCTCTGCTGCTTATACAGCAACTCCTTAGGAGCTTACTGGTGACCTTACTCACACGCAGGAACACAACAACCCTCTAGGGAGTTGTTATTTGGCTGCGGTTTTCTGTGAGATACTTCCCCAGACGGGCTGCTTTGATGCGCCCTACCTCTCTTAAAACATCCAGACCAAAACAAACAGACATGTTCATGCACATAAATATTTGTCTTGTGTGGGAATCGAACCCACGAGCGTTGGTGTCAAAGTCGCGTCTTTCACGACTGAGCCACCGAGCAAACCTGATGAAACTACGAGTATTGTAAAATAATGACTCAATCCACAGCTACACTAGCTCTGATTGGCTGCAAGGATCAATATTGCTTCATTTAACAGCTTATTGGTCAAAATATCCTCCCATTGGTCAGCAGGCTGGAATCGCCGACGTAGTGTTTTAGCGCCTGAATATCAGGTGCTAAAACACTACGTTTTCGTGAATGACGTGTGCCTCTACACCCCGTCAAGTCTTTTATTGGTTTGTGATTCATGTCCATGTCCAACACCTCTTCTATACAGATATATATACATACATACATACAGATAAATAAAATTGAAGTGTCTGTTTGTAATATTAAAATAACCGCTTTTTGTTAAATGCATATGGATGTATACACGGTACATATATCAAAATATATTTTTTTTACAATTTTTGTCTGTCTGTCTATTTGTTCCAGCTAATCTCTGAAATGGCTGGATCGATTTTGACGGGACTTTCACTGGCAGATAGCTGATGTGATAAGGAGTAACTTAGGCTACTTTTATTTTAGAAATTTATTTTTATTAATATAAATAAATATTAAAATATAACTTTTCCGCGCGGACAAGTCGCGGACACAGCTAGTTAAATTATAAAAATATGTTTTATTTTATCGTTAATAAGAAATACATATATTAGTATGCGAAGTACTATATTATTACTATTGTCATATTATAGTATTGAAAATAAAATTTTAATTCAGGAACTTTACATTTCTAGGTTACAGATCCTAAATCATAGTTAAATAAAAATAAAAGTGCTATAAAAGACCTAAACATAATTTTTGAAGGCCTATTCCATTATACTCTTATGATGAAGCTCCTAAGGTGTTGCTGTGTTAACAGCAGAGGCAGCATCGCGCGAGTAATACGTGAGGTATTACAAGCGTTTATAGGCTACGGTAACCACTTTACATCAGGTGGGCCGTATGCCTCCCAACGTAGTATAAAAAAACTCTACTCATATAATCATCGATTTTCGTTTTCATCACATTACGCGGTTTGACGAGAGCCATATTAAATTTTGATTGCAGTCATGTCTTCAGTTATACTCACAAAATCAAGGTGAATCGATTATTTTGAGAATCATCAAAATCAACACACACATTTCTTCTCTAGACCGCTTCGAACACAATTGATAAACACATTACCCCGTGCAGTCGAATAAAAGTAAAAGAACATCAGAGCATCAAACAAAGTGATGCCAGTGCATTTTCTTTAACTGCTGTAATAGAAGTGAGTGGTCATTTATCTTAGGAAGATATTATGCCAGATCTGATTAAAATCCGAGCCTCCAGGTCTGTCACTGTTTGAAGAGGGTCGAATTCTGAGGCACGTAAATATGACTAGAAGATACCCCTCTGTTATTTACTGCCTAAGGTGTAATATCTAGAAACTGGAAAATACTGAAAACGGGCTACTGACTAGCCGTTTTTCGGTATTTTTAGATCGATCGAGAAAAAGTATTCTTAGATTCGTGGACAATGCTGTAGAAATATTCAAGGAATGGAAGTGGAGGGTGTGGTAATATTAGGCTTTAGTGAATTTGGCTATATTTATGTAGGTGATAAGTAAAAATGATAAAAAATCTTTATTTGCCCATGGGCGCCCGCGGTCACTTAGGCACGTCCTGAATTTTTTTAAATACAACCGTATTGTATCTTTTCCAAAAAATAAAAAAAAGATATGATATTTAAAAGAGAAGAAACCGGAACCAATGTAAGGATCAGGGTTGGGGATGAAGTGTTGGAGCAAGTGAATGTGATTGTATATCTTGGATGCGCTTTCAACAGGGATGGAAGGTACACCGCTGATGTGGAAAGACGAATTAGTGCTGGGAATAATGTGAATGGAGCGTTGGAAAAACTTCTTGGCAGTAAAAACTTGAGCCAGAAGGCGCAGGTCGCTATACACAATGCAATGCTGGTCCCAACGCTTACTTATCGAAGCGAGAGGTGGGTATGGCATTTGTGGCGTAATGCTTGTAGACCATATTCGCAATGATAATGTTAGAAATAGAGTTGGTCTGAAAGAAAGTGTTGGTGTTAAAAAAAGAAGAGGAATGCTCCGTTGGTGCAGACATGAAGAAAGAATGCAGGATAAAACAATGATGAAACAGATATACAACGCAAAAGTGAAAGGATATAGAAGCCGAGGAAGAGGCTAAGACTTAATGACCAAATTGGTTGTGTTCTATCAGAAAGTGATGTTAAGAGCCTTAGAAACCAGCGAGCGTGCATGAGACGAGCAATGAATGTTATTGAAGCGAGTGAGGTGTGTAAGAATCGAGTCACGTGGCACTTGGGTCTCTCTGCCTATTTTATATAATATAATTTGGCGTGAAATTATAGATAGATAGATAGTATCTTTTTCAATTCTCTTAGTATGTTCTTTATTCACTAGCATTTCGGAAATGGCCATTGGCGAAGAAGATGTACCGAAAGAAACTGGCCAATATAGGACTATTATTAAAACGTCAATTAGATATTAGAATAAAATCATGGCAGCATATTGGTACAATAATATTCAGTGATTGAAAATGGTAGATTGTTTTAAGGTGAATGATCTCACGCATTGATGTTAATATGAACATGCCAACGGGATTCTGGAATTTAGAAATTGCCGATATTGTATTCCATTTGTAAATATAAGCTAGATTTTTTAAAATGGTATGCATTGTGCGAGATACATGAAGGAGATACATAAAATTGCTTTTTTATTTCAAATAAAAAAAAAAAAAAGTTTTTTGGTAAAATTTGAAACCAATATCAAATCATAATTAATTTATGATTGGAAAATCATACGATTTTTAAATGACAGTCTTTTAATAAATTATCCTTTATTTTAATAAAGTATCCTACGGTTTTGACGAGCGCTATTAAAGAATATTGAATTGGTTCAGTTCGCAATCTGATTAGATGTAATCTGAATCAATTAGTTCTTGTAGTTTAACTTTTATATTACACGTTGATTTTCTAAATAAATATCGATATTTACATGTAGCAAATACAGAATTAATTGAAAATGCCCCAAAGTAAGCGAAGCTTGTGTTATGGGCACTAGACAACTGATAAACATACGTAAATACATTTTTTTTTTTGTAAATACATACTTATTATACATAGAAAATACTCAGACCAAGACAAACAGACATGTTCATGCACACAAATGTTTGCCTTGTGTGGGAATCGAACCCACGAGCGTTGATGTCAAAGTCGCGTCATTCACGACTGAGCCACCGAGCTCGATCCCGGAATTCTATAATTTTTCATTAATACTTTTTATTTTTTAATGACATGTCCGCATTAAGATAGCGTTATGAATGAACAACAAATCAATCTACCTACTCCGATCACTGGTAGTCATGATGTCAAGTGGTAGAATTGATGATTATTAACAAAAATATTTCCATTGAATTAAACAATTTTTAACGGAAATATCGCGTGTTTTATTTATTTTGTTGAACCTGACGTTTCGAACGCTTTGCAGCGTCCGTGGTCGCAGGAAGACTAAGGTGATATTTGTCTTACATGAGTTATTCAATTATTACATCTACATCAGTCAAACTATATTCATCGGTTTTATAATAAGCCTTCTTACAGACTATATTTTTGATGTACGTTTTGATGTACGATTTTTGATGGCGAAAGAAAAGATCAAGAAAAGATTAGTCCTTTGCCGATGTACCGGCATATGTAACTTATTTATTTTGACGAGCTCGGACTTTGACATCAACGCTCGTGGGTTCGATTCCCACACAAGACAAACGTTTGTGTGCATGAACATGTCTCTTTATCTTGGTCTAGATGTTTAAAGAGAGGTAGGGCGCATCAAAGCAGCTCGTCTGGGGAAGTACCTCCACTTCACAGAAAACTGCAGCCAAATAACAACTCCCTAGAGGGTTGAGTTCCTGCGTGTGAGTGAGGTCACCAGTAAACTCGGAGTTGCTGTGTAAGCAGCAGAGGAGGCATCACGCGAGTATACTTTATATATTACAAGTGTTAATAGGCTACGGTAAATGCTTTATATCAGGTGGGCCGTATGCTTAAATACAAAACAAAAAAACCTGTTTCTAAGATTTTCACTGAAGTTAAAAACGTATTTGAATTTTGCCAACATCCCTTCTGTTTTCAGGAGTACAGTGAGAAGTAACCAGTGAGGATACTTATTTCTTTGAACAATTCCCTGAGTGATACTCTGGAGTCCATGTTATAAATACTAGCGAATGGCTTTTTTTGCAACACAAAAAATGTTTTAATGTTAGCCCCACAATAGTACATCATACGACATAATGACGTGAATGTAGCTGAAATATACTAAGCGCGCAGTAGTATGCAGCGGAGCTGAGCTTACCAGCAAGTTTATTTATTTGGGGGCTCCATTGTAATTTGGAGTCTACTGTAATTTCCAGAAAAACAGTATTGTTAACAAATTCCAATTTATTACTCCCAATAGTATGGAATGGAATGGAAAAGAGAATACCATTTACCTTGTCAATATTTTCACACCAGCGGGTAACATTGAAAATTCAAGAGGTATCATCACCAAATAGTATTTCATCTACCCTTTCTTGCGCCATATAGGGCAGATCATTACCTTATACTAATTACCTAAGGCCAAAAAATGAGGCCTAAAGCAATCAAAGTGAAATAATCAGTGTCAATGTCGATGAAGCGTCTATTTTAGATTAATTTTAAAGGGCTTTGTATGTGAATCATCCAGGGGTATAGTTCACTTGTCGCGTATCCTATCTTTCTATACTTTCACAGACATTTTGCTGTATTCACATAATTATTAAAGTACAATTGACACGTATAATCCGATTTTTACCAGAGAGAGACTTTGTACAAAAGTCGTATGCATGGGTACCACTGTCTTACATATTTCTACCGCCAAGCAGCTATATTTATATAGCTGTGTTCCGGTTGCAAACGTGAGATATGGCAGGGAAATTTCTGGATATTGTGACGAAACAGCCTTAGGTCACAAGATTGGCAGCGCGCGAATAACTTCCGCGTGATGTTGCGAGCGTCAATAGCTGCGGTGACTGCTTACCATCTAATGCGGGCCGCATGTTAGTTTGCCAATCTAGTTGTATGAAAAAATGAATATAGAGATACGTAAAGGAATTATTTAAACATTCGTATTGGCAAGACACGTACGTATTACATAAATAGGTATATTGTAAAACCTTGCCTACAATGTAGTTTTACTTCATAAATCTTGCTTATTTCTCGAGAAATAAATACTCACTCATTCATTCCTATCGCAAAACTTTCAATTTGAGTGAGAAATTCTGTTTTGAGGAGACAGGAGCAGGAAGTTATAAATAAATATCAAATAAATATAAATATTGTCTGACAAATTACACAGCGCCACCTACCCCAAAGTAAGCGAAGCTTGTGTTATGGGTACTAGACAACTGATAAACATACGTAAATACCTTTTTTTTTTTTTGTAAATACATACATACTTATTATACATAGAAAATACCCAGACCAAGACAAACAGACATGTTCATGCACACAAATGTTTGTACTGTGTGGGAATCGAACCCACGAGCGTTGGTGTCAAAGTAGCGTAACAACGCGTTTCGCCACTGCGCCACCGAGCTCGTCAAAGAAGAAGAAGTTGGCTATGTCTTGTGATGTACTATGGAAAAGAGATAAAATTCAAGTCAGGCCATATTTGTAGTGAATAATTGTAATGTGTAGACTCAAAAGAAAGATGACTGAGTTGATGAAGTTAAGTCATTGAACAGAAGTACCTACTCATTAGTGTCGAAGTCACGAACAGAGTAGAAATAATTTAAATTGAAAATAGTAATCAATCGGTGACGGGTATTAAAGTTAACAGATTCAGGTATATATAGGGAAAGTCAAATTTGCAGGCAGTTTTACCTATAAAAACCGCACTGAATTGATTTGGGGTCTCGGCAAATATCAAGCAATTTTTTGAAACAAAAAAAAATATACTTTATTAGTATTATTTATACTATTAGTAAAATATACGTTATATAGTTTGATCCATTTAATCCAGATTGTACATGCTTAAGATTTAAAAATTCATATGGACATGTTGGTTCCAATAGTCTCTCTTGAGACCGCGCATGGTTCTCCATGTACTGAATTAGAGTAGATATTCTTTTTTTAATCACAGTAGTTACGATTTAAGTATTCTATTGTTAAATTTTTATTACACTTATAACTCTCAGCAATATTGATTACTAGTCTTAACTAGTCGTAAATAAAAGCACGAAGTAATTTTTTTTTTCTTTTACAATAATAATCCAACGCGTTTATGTAAGATACCCACACTTTTAAAAATCTCACGTGAGATTGGGGGATGGGGAAGGGGGTTGAATAAAATCTCACGACATCTCATCAGGAGTGCAGGGAGGGACAGAAAATTCAAAAAAACATCTCACGTAATTTATGGACGCCCCCTAAGCTAGTAATTGACACGATCTTGATCTGTGAACTAGCCAATCAGTAGCGGTGAGTTTATTTACTACGCAAAATCATCTCGTTGTCTCACCACAGGTTATTTCTTTTCTATTTATGTCATATAGCTGTATCTCACCTTGCCAAGAAGGGAAGTCAATTCAAAGACTTCCTACTCTTACAAATTATTCTGATTAAATTCGTTGTGAGTTCCAAGGCAGCTCCAGTTTAACTCCCGAGACTGCAATAATTGACTTCGCTGTTCATTGCCTTTTTGGTGGTTGCCGCTGTTGATTCTGGCTACACAGGAGACACAGTGGGTAGGATTGAGTTGTGGGCCTGTCCCATAAAGGTTATTTCTTTCATGGTATCATGGCTGGTAGTTTTCTTCAAGTCTTACAAAATAATCATATACTTATGAAAAAAAACATACATATTGTCGACATATACCTACTTATGTCTACACAACATGTTTGAGGGATTTCTACAAATAAATAATATAACCTGTATTATTGGATACTATTGTCCCTACGTAAGTAAATAAAAAAAAAATATGGGATGTAAGTGGATCAAAATAGTCTTTAAAGCTAAAGGCAACCTCACCTGCACGTGTGGCCCCTAAATGGGCAAATAGGAAAGGACGCAATGCAAAAAGAGATTGGGTTAAATTAGATATGGTTTTGCTTTCTAAGTTTACCATATAGGTGTGTTTCCTGAAAAAAAAATGAGATTTTACTCAATAATTCATAATAAACGATGGTCGACATCGTTAGACGACAGACGAACGACGTAGGTACTATTACTTATTTGTAAAGCATTCTATATCGTCTCTTATAGGAAACCATAAAAATTTCAAAGCAAAACCAACATGCACCAATCGGAGGATTTCTAAAGGCCACAAAAGATTTCCACGTCCGCGTTTTGCCCGCCAGCAGGATTAGACGCATCACTAAAACGATTATGTTTACTATGCCGTAGTTTTAGGCTTCAAAATGACTGTTCCTTTCATACAAAGGCTGGGTAAAGCTAACCAAATGTTAGCTAAGCTAATTATAACACCTCCGCAATCCCCTGTCTTTACGTATACTTAAATATGCACATATTTTATGTAACATGTCATGCACAGGATGGAAACGTGATCTAACATAATCTGACATACAATATCATGACCTTCACATCGCCAACTTTCCTTTTTAATTATAGCTGTAGTATTATATTTTACTTTACTTGTACTATGAGAGTTTGCTTCTTGTTTAATTCTATGATTCTATGTCAATCGGATATACCACGTAAGTTTTAATTAGTTACTTGAAAAATGGATACATGCAAAAATGACAATGTTTGGATGTTTCTCTGGACTGATTAAAAACCATCATACTTTACGCCAAATTTCATTATTCTAAATCAACTGGGGGTATCCTGTTCAAATCAGGAAATATGTTTTTTTAACGTGCCTACGTTAAAGTCCGTACAGTAAGTATGCTTACGCATAGTTATTGCATTCAGGTCTTGAGTGTCATGGGCTATTTAACTCCTGTTTTGTGTTTTCTTCTTGGCATTATATGGTTTCCTAATCTATTAGGATTGGCGTGGTCCGCTACCTAAGCCTAAGGATTTGAAAAAGATATTGATTTTTAAATGGAACGACTGCCTTCAGACCTCCATAACCATAAGGAACCTTTTTTAGGTTAGGTCAAACGTCCTTGGTAATATCATTTCTTGGACGTGCGGCTTTCCTCAACCGCCAAGCAAGTGATAATTAACCGCATGCGCCCGCCAACGTTGCTATCCTAGCTACTATGCTGGGGTATTCACAGATCTTTCAAAACATAATTTCTGGGACGTGTAGGTTTAATCACGACATTTTCCTTCACCGCTGACGAGTGATAAGTATGTACTATAAATCCGAAAACACGAAATTAGTGGTACATGCCCCGCCAGGATTCGAACCAAATGGCAAATAGGCCGGTTCCTTACCCACTGGGCTATCACAGCTCTGTATATATGCGAGTCGTTTAAATTCAAAGTATGGAAAGACATATTTCGCAAAATGTAAAATACCTATTTGAATAAAGAATTTCATGCCGAGGCCCGCATTTTTCGGTATAACAGAGATATCAAGCTGAAATAAAACCCCTCCTTGAATTTATTATCCGCGAAAACGTCGCTCGGAGATTTCGCTGTGCGTGTCGTAAAATCTCACGTGATTCAGTGCTGCTAATTTGTTTTAAGGTGCAAGACATAACTATCCACTGTATAAATAAAAAGATGAACTAAAAAACTGTTCCAAATGAGAATAAACCCACCTGTATGTATATTAGACAAACTATTGCTTCAGACGTTCTTTTGCGAAAGTTAAATTTACATGCAATTTGATTTAACCTGATTTGTGTGCTTCACCAATTAGTTTATGCGTACTAGCCGGCCGGCACCCATTAGGCGGTATTTAATCTTTAATGTTACAAAGTGATATGAGTCATTGAATTAAACAATTTTTAACGGAAGTATCGCGTGATTTATTTGTTTTGTTGAACCTGACGTTTCGAACACTTTGCAGAGTCCGTAGTCCCAGGAACACTAAGATGACATTTGTCTTACATCGGTTATTCAATTATTACATCTACCGACATGAATGGATTAATTAAATAACCAATGTAAGACAAATGTCACCTTAGTCTTCCTGTGACCACGGACGCTGCAAAGCGTTCGAAACGTCAGGTTCAACAAAATAAATAAAACACACGATACTTGCGTTAAAAATTGTTTAAAATGTATAACAATCGCGAAAACCTAAGACAATATGATATGAGACACTTAAAATTCGGCGTCTATAAGCTGTTCTGCGATGAATGTGAACATGATTATATCGGTCAAACTGGGCGTACGAAAACAATCGGTCAGAAAGGTCACCCTTCGCCGAACATTTCATAGATAAAGTACATAATTGATCCGCCAATAATACATATAAAATTTTACTTATATTACTTATATACTTACATTGATAAAGTCCTACTAATTGTAAAGATCAATGGTAAGTAATTGGTGTAAACTAAGCTATTGAGGAGAATAATATTTTTTTATGTATATACACACAGAAGAATATTGTTCTTCTGCATGTGTATATGTCATTAAAGTCCTCTAAAACGGTTCGATTGATTTGACAACTTAACTAGTAGTTAATAAATTTACAGACAATTTGATAAAAATAAGATAAAACAAAAATGATTTATTTGTCATTGGTCGCTCACAGGCACTTACAAACGTCTTGCATTCTTTAAACCAATTCACATTGTATCTTATAAATTTTTCATAGGTTTAATTTCGATTTTTTAATCTACCAGCATTTCGAAAATAAGCTTTATAAAAATACGCGTTAGCACTCTTAGAAAACGCAGACAAAGACATGTTCATGCACACAAATGTTAGTCCTGTATGGAATAGAACTCAAAAGCATTCGTGTCATAGTATCTCGTATATATATGGCAATAGTGTTGCTACTTTATGCCAGTGTCAAAGTTAGGGAAACTCGACTCGAATCAACCCAGTTTAAATACCACCCGTAAAACGATAGTGATTTTTACAAGGTTTTCTTGATGAACTTATTCACGTTTTCCAAAAAGTGCATAAACGTGTTATATTTGAGTTTATTCATTACTGTATAATTTCACTAGCACTTATGTTACAAAATACTATCGAAATTGTCCCACAAAACTAATTTTATACTGAATTGTAAAAATTTCAAGTAAAACAACAATGTCACTCGTCAAAAGCGCGGGAAGAGGTTCAAAATTTCATGTTCTTATAGTTTCATGTTCTCTCTGCCATCTCTCCTTCAACTTTCGAATATTATATAGTGATGTTTTACCCCAAAAATGCACAATAGGAATTCATACCATTTTGTATACATTCTATAAACAAATCGATTTCGAAGTGCAGACTCCGACCGCCGACTCCATTTCCTGTAATCCTGGGGGAACCGTTCTACATTCTATTTCCGATTTAGATAAAAAATGCATTTCAATATTTTCGTTTACATCTTCGTAATATTTTTCAAATCTTTAGGAGCTCGGTGGTGTCGATGCTTGTATTAGTCTAACCAAATACGCAAGTTAAGCAACGTTGACCGCAGCCTGTCTATGATGGGTTTAATCGACTTAATCCTGCTTTTTTCGAGGGTATGTCAAGCCCACTGCCTGTTTTAATATTTGTAACAGCCGGTATACATAAGAGGGGTATCGACTCAGCTTGAGATATATATGTAACAGCCGGTATGCATAAAAGGGGTATCGACTCAGCTTGAGTGAGAAAGTAACCACAAGGAAACCGTAACCAAATTACAACTCCTTGGACGGTTGTTGTATTCCTGCGAGTGAGTGGAGTTACCAGCAAATCATTAAGATAACTCCAGGAGTGGTATAGTTTGCGGCATAGATGACAGCGTGCGAATTATACTTCCTGATTTGATGGCCCGCATTTTATGTAGGTATATCAACATTAAAAAACGATTAACGTATTATTTCCCAGTATAATTATAAATACGATAGTATTTCTGTCAGTCTGTCTGCCTTACTGTTGCGTTCATTACCTTTTCATGACTAAAAACTGAGCCAAATGATTTGTGATAAGGGTACAGCGATATTTCATGAACCATCATTCCCAATTCCCAGTCGAAATGATTTTTTTTTTACCACTAAGGTGGCAATCAAGAATACGGCCTGCCTGGTGTTAAACAGTCACCGTAGCCTATGGAAATTTGCAACACCAGGGGCGTCACTCATGCGTTGCCGACCCTATGAATACTTCTCTATTGATGAGGAAGACTAGGAGGTTTGAATTTATAAAAAATACATAGGTAAGTATTTTGTGAGAGCTCGATGGCGTCGTTGCGCGTGTCATTATAACCGAAGACGCATGTTAAGCAACGTTGACCGCAGCCCGTATATGGATAGGTTTACCTATCTTGAGATTCTTCGTGCTTCGGAGGGCATGTTAAACCGTCGGTCCCGGCGGTTATCGATAGATGTCAGAAAGCCAAGTCAGTGATCCTCAAGCGGCTTGAAAACACTGGCGTTCGCCAATCCGCATTTGAGCAGCGTGGTGGAGTATGCTCTAAACCTCTTCGGTTGAAGGGCGACCCGTATCCGTGCAGTGCGATGAGTAAGGGTTGGTGCAATGAAGTATTTTGAATCTAGTAGTATATAATTGTACCTAGTAAGAAAGAATGAAAAACGTTTATTTGGTAACACTTAAAAAATTTACATAAATTTGAAGAAATATAAGGCTAAATCACAGTGTGTGTATCAAATAGGACTCCACTCAGCATAATGTCTTGGCACGAAGTGCCTCGACGCTGGTATTCCGTGGACACCATTAGTAAAAGAGGTGCCTGACATCGAGTAAACAATAATATTACAAGCCTATTCATAATATTTAATAGTATCAATATATAAATAAATAAATATGATGATTAGTGTTATTACACACGTGTGTACATAGTAACATTATGTTTATTGATAAATATTATTATGAAAAAATACTGAGTATATATAGTCCTAAGGAGATATTGTATGCACATGATTTATCAGCTTTTTTGTAAATTTAAAAGATATTCCCTGTACCTAGCTTTAAAGCATGTAACAGATTGTGAATTTCTGATTGGTGGGAGAATGTTATTCCAACACTTGGATGCTGAATATCGAAAGCTACCACAGAATGCGGCTGTATTATGTGTTGGACAGATTACGCGATCAAGTATTTGGGATTGTCGTTGAGTGAATTGCATTTTAGAAAACAGGTATGACGGACTTTGATTTTTTACAATTCCAAAGAGCAAACGTGAAGTGTAACTTACGTCTCGTCTCCATATTTATTAGATTATTGTTATTTATGTAAGGTGAAATGTGTGCTCTGCGAGGTATAGAGAAGCAGAATCTTTTGCATGAATTCTAGACGCATTTTTTTGGTTCGAGCTAACAGGCATCCTCCAACCACTGAGTCAGCATAATTCAGCTTAGATAATGTAAGCAATTCGCACAGGCAGAATTGTACCTCTACACTTAAATATTGACGTACTTGATAGAGAACCTATCGTCTAGTATCTATCTACCTAGTAGGTAGGGCACTACAAAGCAGTCTGTCTGTGGAAGTATATTTCTCGTAGTTAACTTACGAGTATTTTTAAATTATAATATGACGAAGTGGCAGTTCAATCAAATACCAGTGCTGGATCAAGACTGATTTATTCTCGTGGTATATACTCTCAACATTATAATAAATAATACCGACAACATCCACTTCACAGAAAACCGTAGCCAAATAACAACCGTCACCTAATCCTAAGAATTAGGTGAAGAAACTGATTATGACATGAAGCGGCGGACAGCGGTTGTCAAACCTTCACAGTCAGAGGCAAAGCCAGACCTTTTTTTATATTAGAT
Source organism: Pyralis farinalis (assembly GCA_947507595.1). Lineage (NCBI taxonomy): Eukaryota > Metazoa > Arthropoda > Insecta > Lepidoptera > Pyralidae > Pyralis > Pyralis farinalis. The sequence continues at coordinate 32,748,849 of OX382271.1, read as the reverse complement.
CACACGTTTTACCTTGATTTCTTGAGTGTGCTGGTTTCCTTGCGATATTTTCCTTCGACAGGTGTATCATACGAGAAAGTTTTATTTGTTCCTAACAAAATGTGTAAATAATCTGATATGACAATAAATTTATATGTACGTATGGATCCAACATGTAGAGAGCCCTTCGAAAAGATTGATGTAATATAGTATACCTAGCGTGAACCATAACAGAGGATATTAGGACTATATATATATATATATTAGGACTGTTTTTTTAAACAATGTCGGAAGGCATTCAATAATACGCCCCACCTGAAGCAAAGCACCTGAAGTAAAGCGTTGTTACCGTAGCCTATGAACACTTGTAACACATCGACTATTACTCGCCCGATGCCCCCTGTTAACACATCGCAATTCTTTAGGAGCTTACTGGTGCCCTCGCTCACACGCAGGAACACAAGAACCTTCTAGGGAGTTGTTATGTGGCTGCGGTTTTCTTTGAGGTGGAGGTACTTCTCCAGATGGGCTGCTTTGATGCGTCCTACCTCACTTAAACTGTTGAGAATGTGTCGAATTATTGCTATGGCAGGTGGTAGTTCGCCACTCACCGAACCCCCGATATGACAAGAAAAGTTGGCCAGGGGCGGCACCGGCGTGAGTCACTCATAAGTGTCGAGAGGTGTGCTTTACTTTCTTCGAAGTTACTCGCAGCATTATGCCCTTTATAACTTCAACCCTTGGAGTATACTGTTATTGACTTCTTTTTGGATGGCCAATGAAGGCAAACTAGAGCTGAAAGTCTTGTGGTCTTCTTTAGTTTGCACTGCGGGCGAGAGGTCGGAGATGAAGGCCCTTATCGACTCTCTGGAGCACTCTATACCCGTAGTGTTATTCATCAACTGCTCACCACAAGCTGCCCTGCGGGCAACATTATCTAGTATTATGTTTACTCTGCAGAAATACTCGTATTAACTCATTTTGGTTATTAGTACATATTTATTAGCATACAATTTCCCCTGACAAAGTTATATAAACTTTTATCAACTAATTAATTTATATTTTCACTTTAGCAACTTCGTAGATTAGGGAATAGATGGTATCTGACTACGCGGATAGACTAGCATCAGCACCGGCACATTTAATGTTGTCCAGTGCTGCGGCACAGACTTCGATAACATAATGCTGGCCGGACACTGACTTCTGATAATTATTATATAGCACAATTTTTATAAATTAGTCGCTGGTACGTGGCATATTGCAATTTTTTTTATACTATGTACTACATCGGGAGGCATACACGGATACGGCCCACCTGGTGTAAAGCGGGTACCGTAGCCTGTTAACGCTTGCGATATATTAAGTATCACTCTTCTACGACACTATCTACGACTGTTACTTAGGATTGGGAAATAAAAAGGCTTTTTATTTATTTATCAGAAGTAACATAGGCTACTTTTTATTAAAAATAATATTTTTTTTATTAATGCGAGCGAAGCCGCGGGTAAAAGCTAGTATGTACATAAATTCGAAAAGACAGATTTGGTGGTACATCTCACGCCAGAAGTTGAACCAAGGACTAAATATTACTAGGCTGGTTCTTTATCCACTGACCTCATATTCTTTACAGCAGGTTAAATAATACGTGTTTAATCCCTCGACAGAATGATGTATCTAAAAAATAAGATAACTTTTTAAGTATTTTTTTATAAAACGTCGAAAGGCATACAATGCCTCTTCTGCTGCTTACACAGCAACTCCTTGGGAGCTTACTGGTGACCTCACTCACACGCAGGAACACAGAAACCCTCTAGGGAGTTGTTATTTTGCTGCGGTTTTCTATGAGGTGGAGGTACTTCCCCAGACGGGCTGCTTTGATGCGCCCTACTTCTCTTAAATATACAAAAAAAAAAATTGAATTAGAACTTGAAGCGAAAGATTCGTCGTAGTGTAAATTAGCCTTTACCTTTATGGTACGAGTAGGAGCTCTAACAACCCCAAAATTATGGTTAAGTTTTACAGCTTCATTGTATACGGGCAGCTCTATCTGTTTTGTTTCATTCTCTGCGCCGTAATTCCACCGTCACGGACTTGTACAAAGATAAGCAATGATTAATTATTATTGTTGGACACCCACCAGGCTCGCCAACTTTCGGCCTGGGTACTTTTTACGCAGCTGCGATAAAAAAAGCAATAAACTTTAATAGGACTTTTTCGCGGGAACGATATGTGTTTTGACGTAAACGGATGTGTGCTCGTCTGTACTTTTCTCATATATTTTACGGTAATAGCAACTCTATAAATTATTAGTGCTTTTATTGATTGATTGATCGAAACGGAACGAAGTGTCGTGACGGTGATTTTTGTCAACATCGAGATGCACGTATTATGAATCGATGATCGAATCTTAATAAAATTTGGCATGCAGATATATTTTGAACAAGTCTAGAGTGTGGGGTTCGAATAGCAAGCTTTAACAGGTCACCGTGAGTGTTGTGTGTAAGGCACAGAGTAATAAGCGACGCAGAAAGAGGGTGAACAGATATGTCTGCCCATAACGGCTTCATCTACTCACCGAGCTCCAATCATCCCGTGATCATGGCGTCGGCAACGTCGCCGAAATATCGGGGAAATAAATATAAAAACAAATCGTGGTTACACTTACCACGATTTGTTTTTATACTCGTACATTAATAAATAACAACTCCTTGGAGGGTTGTTGTGTTCTTGCGTGTGAGTGAGATCACCAGTAAGCTCCTAAGGAGTTGCTGTGTAAGCAGCAGAGGAGGCATTGTATGCCTTCCGACGTCGTATAAAAAAATACTTATCAAGTGATCTTATTTTTTTAGATACATCATTCTGTCGAGGGATTTAACACGTATTATTTAACCTGCTGTAAAAAATGAGCTCAATGTATAAAGAACCAGCCTAGTAATCTATAGTCCTTGGTTCAACTCCTGGCGTGAGCATGTACCACCAAATCTGTCTTTTAGAATTTATGTACATACTAGCTTTTACCCGCGGCTTCGCTCGCATTGATATTTTTTATTTTTATTAAAAAGTATCCTATGTTACTTCTGATACCTCCAAGAATATGTGTACAAAGTTTCATGATGATCGGTTCAGTAGTTTTCGCGTGAAAGCGTAACAAACAAACGGACATTCACATTTATAATATTAGTAGGATTTGTTCTTACCACTTGCTCGATGAAGGTAATCATTATGAACAGACCCCAACGTCCACGAAATCGTATTTCAAAAGACGTGTGACCTAACCTTTTTTTTATACAACTAAATTGGCAAATAAGCATGCGGCCCACATCAGATGGTATGCGGTCACCGCAGCCTATTCACGCTCGCAATACAACGGGGATGTTATTCGCGCGCTGCCAATCTTGTGATCTAAGGCTGTTTCGACGCAGTACCCAGTAATTTCTCTGCCATATCTCACCTTTCAAACCGGAACACAGCTATATAAATATAGCCACTTGGCGGTAGAAATAGGTGAGACAGAGGTACGTACCCACGCAGACGACTTTTGTACAAAGTCTCCCTCTGGTTACCTAAGAAAGGTTTGATTTTGCCGGTCGGTTGCGGAGGTCTGATAGCAATCACTCCCATTCAAAATCAGTGTCTTGGCACAAACCTTAAATATTAAAGACTTAGGTAGCGGACCCGGTCAATCCTAATGAATTAGAAAATGGGTTAACGCTAGGTAGAAAATTCAACCAACTGTAAAATACGGAAGACTTATAAAATACTTTAAACGAAATTTCCTGTGAGGTGGTATACTTCAGCAGATAGACTGCTTTGATGCGCCCTAGGTGCCTCTCTTATAAATATCCAGATCAATACAAACAGCATGTTTATGCATACATATGTTTGTCTTGCGTGGGAATCGAACCCATGAGCGTTGGTGTCAAAGTAACGTTACTAGCCACTTATAAAATAAATTAAAAAAAGTAACCAAATTCGGGGTGTAATTGGCTTGGTCACCATCTTCAAAGTTAAAGCTGACCGTGTCCGTACGTGGTGCATCTTGCTTATTAACAAACGAGCCTTTGGTAACAAAGGCTTAGGACACTTTTGACGAACTCGGTGGCGCAGACGTGAATGACGCGACTTTGACACCAACATTCATGGTTCGATTCCCACGCAAGACAAACATTTGTGTGCATGAACATTTCTGTTTGTCTTGCTCTCGATGTTTTTAAGAAAGGCATCAAAGTAGTCTGTCTGGGGAAGTACCATCACCTCACAGAAAATCACAGCCAAATAACAATAACCCTCTAGGGTTCTATGCTTGTTTACCTCCCGACGATGTATAAAAAATACACACATATTTGAATCCGTTCCTAGATTAGGCTAGTCCTCCAATCGACTTCTTGCACATCTAAACTGTCCATTTACATAGCTGTCTACTTCCTAATTTGTGTTTAACCTAATTTGTCAATTTCCAAAGCCGCAACTAACTCGTCCACTTCTAATTCATCTTCTTCTCATTTTATACCTTTAACAAAGTGTAATGAGGTATCATCCAATATTGGTCTCTTCCTACTCGTATTTCAAGAGAAAGAGATTCACGTTTTCAATACTATTGATTAGAATGCAAACAAGCTACGGCCGCACGTTGGAAGCGGTTACCGCAGCATATGGACATTTGTAATTCCAGGAGATACACTCGAACGTTGCCATATCCAGTAATTTCAAAGAACTCTCTACGATATAGTGCTTTTTCACTGTAGTAAATATTCTACGAGGTGGAGGTAGTTCTTCAGTCAAAGTCAAAATCTTTTTATTCCGTAAAAACGGCTACATTTGTTTGGAAACGTCACAATTTTTTTCGCTACAGTGCAGTTTATGACTAGGTGAGCACTGATAAAAATACTGCCAAAAAACTCAGACATCCCTCTTTTGGTATCCAAACAAATTTACATAATTTATTAATTACATTATAATTGGATCGGCTCACTCCTAAGCATTTTTATCATTAATATAGTCAGATACTTTATAATATGCCCTGCTACACAATTTTGCTTTAATAGTAGTTTAAATTTGTTTATTGACAATTCTCTTATATTGCTGGGAAGTTTGTTATAGAACCGTATACATTGCCCCATAAAAGAATTACTTATTCTGTGGCGACGGCTTGCATGTAACACAAAATTATGCTTATATCTAGTAATTTATGCTATGAGTTTTACAAAATGAGACTTTGTTTTTATGGATATACAAAAGATTTTCATAGATATATTGCGATGCGACTGTTAAAATATTTATTTCTTTGGATTTTTCTCTAAGGCTCTCCCGGGGACCAAGTTTGTAGATAGCTCTTATGGCTCTCTTTTGCAATAAAAAGATGGTGTTAATGTCCGCGGAGTTACCCCGAAGAAGAATTCCATATGACATAATACTATGAAAGTAGCTGAAATAAACTATTCTAGCCGTATCAATATCAGTGAGCCGTCTAATAGTTTTCACTGCATAGGCTGCAGAACTTAGTTTTCCTGATAATTTTTCAATTTCTGGGCCCCCTTGTAGTTTGGAGTCAATTGTTATAAACTAGAACACAGTTGTCTCCACAGGGGCTAAATTAGTTCCATTAACATGTACATTGGTAGCCACCTGTCTTACATTAGGTGTTGAGAACTGAATGTCTTTAGTCTTTTTATCATTTAAAAGCAGATTATTAAATCTAAACCAATGAATAACTTTAGAGAGAGCATCGTTAACTTCATCATAATTACCTAACTGTCTATTAATTTTGAATATCAATGAGGTATCATCCGCAAATAATACAATCTCATGTTTATCCCTTACATAATAAGGTAAGTCATTTATATATACTAAAAACAAGAATGGACCTAGAATTGGCCCCTGTGGGACTTCCATAACTACAGGGGACTTCGAAGATCTTTTACCATTAATATCGACCTTCTGTATCCTATTGCCCAGATAAGAAGACAGATGTTCGAGAGCCTTGTTCCTGATACCGTAGTGGTGTAATTTTCTGACAAGAGTGTCATGGTGCACATTAAACGCTTTAGACAAATCACAGAAAATTCCCAAGGCATCTTGCGAACCTTCCCATGCCGCGAATATACTTTTAAGCAAATGAATCCCTACGTCTATAGTTGAACAACCTCTCGTAAATCCGAACTGTTTCCTATGATGCAAATTATGTGTATTGAAATGTCTGAGCAACTGGCTAAGCATTAGTTTTTCAAAAATTTTACTGAGAATGGGCAGTATGGAAACATGTCTAAAATTCGAAGGGTCCGAACTATCACCAGATTTAAATAATGGAATGATTTTATTATGTTTCATCAAGTCAGGAAATACACCAGATGCCACACAACAATTGAAAATTGTAGCTAAATGTGGAGCGATTGAAATAATAATAGAAGAAATGGTTTTGACAGATAGACCCCACAGATCTTTAGTGTTTTTCATATTTATTGATTTAAAAGCGTTCAAAACATCTTTTGGGCTTACAGCTGAAAATTCAAATATTGTGTCGCATTCTACCACGCTCTGTTTGAGAACCAGTTCAGCAGATATAGAAGAAGACATAAGATTTCTCGTAGTAATAAGAGGAATGTTAGAAAAATATTTTTCAAACTCAGTCGCAATTTCTATATTATTTTCGATATTTATATCATTTATCTTTAACCGAAAGTCTCTACTACGTACTTTCGCTCTACCCGTCTCATTATTTATCATATCCCAAACAGACTTAATAATATTCGTTGAACCATTAATTTTATTTCTTAAATATATAGACTTAGCATTAGAACAGGCTCGTTTAAATATTTTAGCATATTTTTTTACAAGTTCTTGAAAAGTCGGATTGTGATTACAGGTCCTTTCTTCATAAAGTTCATACAATTTATTCCGAATTTTGTAAATAGCAGGAGTTGCCCAATCGCTGAATGTCATACGGTCACTTACAGATAATTGTTTTGGAGTAAATATTGTATTAAATTCACTAGTGATTAAGCTAAATAACGAACTGTACAAGTGGTCCGGAGTACCGTGATAGGGCAACAATAGAATTGGGGGGATGGGGTGGGGGGGTGGGGGGGGGGTCGTCCCACACTGCGTGTACCAGTACGGGGATGCCATTCGAGAAGGTTCTCGAATGGCATCTTCCCCGGCGGTTGTCAGTACTATGAACCTTCGTTCAATGTCGGTTACCTTAGTTCTAATGCGGATATCCTCATATCTAATTCTATCACGCAGAGAAACTTCGAGCATAGCACTTTTCAAAGCACGCTGACCGACCTATTAATCGAACTTCCCTATTTAGACCACAGTGAAGGGCCATCACTCAGTTTCGTATGTCATCACTGGTTTATAGTAAACGCGGCAGTATATATGCTCGCATATTTGAATTAATCACTCGAGGAACCCTGGCCCTGTGCAGGCGAATTTCTTGAGCACTTTCTCTTAATCTAATTCTTTTTATATCGCGATCCCTTTTTCATTATATATAAACAACAGTTAATTGCAATCGTGTACGTTAGGACGTCAGACCTTCGTCTTCTCTGGACGGGAATATCTCAGAGTACGGCCTTATTCTGTGTGTGTCATTTACAAGCAATTTCATCATTTTTGAATGTATTCTGAAATTTACAAGTTATTCGGAATATTTTAGTACTGTCATCTTGACGATTATCAAACTTAGACAAACTCGGTGGCCCACTGGTTAGTAACGCTACTTTGCCACGAACGCTTGTCGGTTCGATTTCCACAGGATAAACATTTGTGGATGGACCGAGACAGTCGTTGTCTCGGTTACTGTTAAGTAAGTCGGTAACTTGTTAAGTAAGGTTAACATTTTGCTGTGTCAAGTGTCGATTTGTACCTATGTATATATGTTTTCGATGAGTCCTCTTTATAGACAGTCTTGTGTGTTTTTAAGAGAGGTATGGCGCATCCACACTCCGCAGTGTGGGTCCAAACGCTTACTTATGAAAGCGAGAGCTGGGTATGGCAGAGTGCACATGAAAGTGAATAAACGTGGTCCAAATGCGAGCGTTGTCCATAATTTGTGGAGTCGTAATGATGTTAGAAAAAGAGTTCGTCTGAAAGAGAGTGCCGGTGTTAAAGTAAGAGTTTGATCCATTAGTTCGAACATATAGAAAGAACGCAGGAAGAAAAACAGATATACAACGGGAAAGTGGAAGGATATAGGAGCCGAAAATGATCAAGAGTTACCTACCATGATAAAAATTGGTCGTGTTATATCAGTAAATAATGTCATTGAATGAATGAATAGCAACCGCGCATGTACAGAGCTATAAATGTTAAGGAAGCGAGCGAGGTGTGTAAGGACTGAGTCTTGTGGCGCTCGGTCCTTTCTTCTTCCAAGGGATTCGGCGTGAAGATATATAAATACACACATCAAAAGTGTCTAGGGATCAACATATATTTTTGCAATAACTTTTCTCCTGATTGATATTAATTAAAATTTTCTTTAAGGATTCATTAAATAAAGTGTTTTCGTTTGTCTACAGTAACGATAAACCAAGTCACCTTTGCATTAATAAAGAAATTTGCCATTTTCATAATAAAGGGATTTTTGACATATGAACCACTAACATTAAAGTTCGAAAAAAAGACTGAAATAACAGTTTTCTTTAAAATTTTATTGGGTAACTTAAACAATTAATAATCCGTGTTTCTACCGCGAACACTAACTACACAAGAACATCGGTTTCATCGAGTTCATCCAAATCACGCTGTGGAATGGCCGCCCATGTTCGTTGCAACAACAAAAAAGGTCTTCTTGCGACTGGATACCCTCCATATTCGGCAGAGCTCTTCTCTGTAGCATATCCCATGCATGCTCAATCGGGTTCAAGTCTGGCGACTGAGCAGCCCAGGGCATGACATTGATGTTAGCTGCGGCGAGAATCTGTCTTACAACTCTTGCGGTGTGCGGTCGTGCATTATCATGCATTAACTGAAATAAGGGACCGATTTGCACTTGTAGAGGAATGATGACGTCTGATACAATCGTCTCAGCATAAATTTGAGCGTTAAGGTTGCCTCTGATCCAAATCAACTCAGTTCTTCCGCCGATCCAAATACCCGCCCATACCATGATGGTTCCACCACTATAAGGATGGACTTCCTGGCAGGATTTTAATCGCTGTTGGCGTCCAGGGGTTCTCCAGTGTCGTATACGTCTTGTATCCGGTCTCATACCAAAACGAGACTCATCAGAAAAGCACACGAAACGCCATTGTTCTTCTGCCCAATTTCTGTGTTCAAGAGCCCATTGATATCGAATCCTACGATTGTGCATTGCTATAGGTGGTACCCTTATCGGTCTTCGGGAATGAAGGTTCACTTCATGCAAGCGGTTTCTGACTGTTTGGTCGCTAATTAAGTTCCCTGAAGAGTGATGAAGCGTCACGGCTAACATCATGGCGGTTATTGTTGGAGCTCTTCGAGTTGTGATTTGAATGTATCGGTCTTGTCTCCGTGTGGTGCAGCGATACCGTCCTCCATGGCGCTCAGCCACGGTACCAGTGCTTCGGTAACGTGTCCAAAGTCGACTGATAACACTCTGATTTGTATTCAGAGCTAAAGCCACAGTACGTTGCCGGGAACCAGCTTCTATCATTCCCACGTGTTGTTAGTGTTCGCGGTAGAAACACGGATTATTAATTGTTTAAGTTACCCAATAAAATTTTAAAGAAAACTGTTATTTCAGTCTTTTTTCGAACTTTAATGTTAGTGGTTCAAATGTCAAAAATCCCTTTATTATGAAAATGGCAAATTTCTTTATTAATGCAAAGGTGACTTGGTTTATCGTTACTGTAGACAAACGAAAACACTTTATTTGATGAATCCTTAAAGAAAATTTTAATTAATATCAATCAGGAGAAAAGTTATTGCAAAAATATATGTTGATCCCTAGACACTTTTGATGTGTGTAGATGAATGAAAAATCTCAAAGAGTACTTTTTAGTAGAATTTGCACTTCGCAACAACGAACACGTCTCTGAATTTTGCACCCAGCTTAAGAGGCAGATCATAAACAAATAAAACACTTGACTGCACATGAACGCACGCACACAAAATGTTGTATTTTATTGCATAAATGTCTCAGAGATTGGAGCCTACTGACCAATGGGAGAATATTTTAACCAATGAGCCGATAATTGCCACAATGTTGATCCAAGAATTAACCAATAAGAGATGCGCGTTCTACTTTACCCCCCCGACCCGTAGCGGTACGCGAGTTATAACATAATTCAGTCTCATCAGTTCTTCATAGATTTTTTCCCCCATGTGGCAGACCATAAGCATTTCCCATTTAGCTGTCTTCCCCTTTCGATATCTCCTAATTACTGTTACTTTAGCCCCGTTCGCTATTAAAATTTAATAATATACTCCAAAAGAGTTGTGCGTGGTCACCAAGAAGCATCTGAAGAGGAGTAGCATTTCTCCTGGTCTTACAGTCATGTATATCCTCCCGTATCTTATTCGCATCAAATAATTTACCATCTGACATGGCATAAAGATATTATTAACCAGTTGAGAATGCGCAAGCTAGTATTGCCAGAGGAACACCTGGCTCGTCAATTATATAACAATTCAATTATTTGTTTTAATTTGTCGGCCATTTTGACCATTGTTCCTTAAGATATAGGAACGGTGTTCCTGAACATTCCTATTCTACTTTTTTATGCTGAATCCGAATCTGAAGTCAAAATTCGAATATTCGAAAAAAAGCGTCAGATATACGCACAGACGAACGCACGGACAAACGCACAGACAAACATATAGAATTCATATAGGAACGGTGTTCCCGAAAATATATTTAGTTGGCACAGAATAAGCACCCCAATTTCTTATAACCTCTTTGTCCACTAGGTAACTGTGTGGGCGTACCCCGACTGTCTGAGTTAGCTAACTTAGATGAGATGTCAGTTTAGTACGTAATACTTTATTAAAGGCTCAGCTTGTTTTGAATTACAGATAAGCCTTATTAAAAAAATAAAGGAGATTTCTGTACTAATTATAAAGAATTTTCAGTTGTGCGTGAAATACGCAAAAATTGAAGTATTATAGGATCTCATGTCACCGATTTTAGTCATAAAATTAGCCAAAGATATGTTGGATATGTAGTACTCATTATTGTTATAAACTATATGTTATGATGTCACATGTATTTAAATTATCACACGTTTTATTCTCTATAACTTCACGCCAAATCCCTTGCGGGGTAGGCAGTGCAAAGGACTAATACTACAGAGAGCGTTTATAAGTCATTATGTATGGATATTGCATTAACGGAAGGGTGTACCTTGCTGATGTGGCTAGACGAGTGAGTACAAGGAACAGTGTGAATGAAGCATTGGCTAAACTTCTATGTCGAAATCTAAGCCAGAAGGCATAGCTCGCTGTACGAAACGCGATGCTAATAACAACATTAATTTATAGAAACGGAAGCTGGCTATCGCAAAGAGAGCATGAAAGTGGAAAAAATGTGGTCAAGATCCGAGCATTGCGCTAAATTTCGCATGAACTAATCTGTAACGGAAGTACACAAAGTCGTTTACATCGAATTGCCTGTAAATTTTGATTCGCAAAACAACGCTTGAATTTATTATGTAATTACTTTCTTACCTTAGTTATGGATAATAGGAATCAGAACGATGCTGTCTATACGATTCCAGTAAAATATTTGATCGATTTTGTCTCTATTTTTTTTTTATCACAAATGTTTATTTCCATAATGTAAAAGACCATACAAAAACAGAGGTTCACTCCTTCTTTTAAGTGTTTAGCACACCTGTGTCAGAAGGAGCCGCTCTTCCATATCGACAAAAATAATATAACCAGTGCATTTTACTTATATTTCTATTGGCATATTTAACAACAATAAATAATGTGTGTAGATGTGTATTTATGTGTGTGTTTGTGCGTTTATGTGTGTGTGTAAGATAGAGAGGGTGTGAGAAAGAAGGTGTTAGTGTATGCGTGTGTCACATAAGCATGCATGTAAATTCAAATATCCAATTCTGGTGTTAATTAATTGCTATATTTAAGTTTGCGCTTACATTCGTGGCAGGTCAAGGGATAATTTAATAAGGGATTTTGCATTCTAATAATCAGAAAAGCAGTCAGAGTGGTGAGTTATTTAGATTTTATTTATTTATATTGGTTTACGTGCTACGTATAAAAATAGGTCATGAGCAGTCTTCAACAATTTTTCATCATCCTGGATTGCAATACCCTCGGAAAAATTAAAGTGACGACTCCACTACTACTAGCGGTATTCCGCAGGGCTATTTCTTAGGGCCGTTATTGTATTTCACCATGTTGAACATATCATCCATAATGCGAAAAAGCTCTTGGTTTTGCCAAGCACTTCTTAAAAGAAAACGAAATTCATAAAAATACTATACTAATAAGTTCGGAATATTTTTGATACTAATGTTAGGTTTATATGTAACGTATATATAAACTGACTGGGATACGTTCAGAGAAAGTTTAAGCTGCCTTTATTCAATTTAAAATACCGTACTGCGATTACTTGAGAGACATTGCTATCACCAACATATGTTACGACTAAGTGCTAGAATAAAGGTGGCTTACGTAAAACTATCGAACATCGCCATATTATTCATCGATAATCCATTTTTATTAAGCAAAATAAATCGAATAGTTCCCAATTTCCATTCACACCGTACAGATCTTTAGCGTTCCATTGACTCCTACCCATTTACAGGCAAAATAGCTTTTTCCTCAGAGCCACATGGCACTTCAATTAACTACGTAGTGGGGATAAATATATTGATTTATTTTGTATTAATAAAGATTACTAAGCAAACATTCTGATCGAGATATTTAGCGTTGATAATAAAAGATAAAAATATAAAAAATCTTTATTTGCCATTGGGCCCTCGTGGGGACTTAGACACGTCTTACATTTTTAGAAATATAATCTTATATTTAATTCTCTTATTTTACTTTTCCTTTTTTTTAATCTATAATGTTTTATGATAGTGAATTACGACTGCATATTTTCTAAACGGGCTAACGCTGCGAAATAGAACACATGTAGCGATGCCACATAACAATAGTTTACTAATCGACAGGTGCACCACGTGCACATAGCTCTAAAGATCGTAGTGAGCCGCGACGCTTTGACCAAGCCCATTTGAAATATAATGAAAAGTCAGCGACAAAATCTGAACACTGAATAATTTGGGAGAAAATGTCTAGGATAGCTTTGGTGTCAAATTGTGCAGAAACTCCCTTCGGTTGGTTAGACAGGAATCGTTAAATGAACTAAATCACCTGGCTTTGTGGAATTTCTCTCTACTGACTAAGCCTTATCAATAGAATTAATTTATATGTCATGAGCTCGATGGCGTCGTTGCACGTGTTAAGCACTAAGCGAGCACGCAGGTTAAGCAACGTCGACCGCAGCCCGTCTATAGATGGGTTTTGTCTATCTCGAGTTTCTCCGTGCTTCAGAGGGCACGTTAAGCCGTCGGTCCCGGCTGTTGTCGATAGATGACAGTCATTAAGCTAAGTCAGTGGCCCTCGGGTGGCTTGAAAACACTGGCCTCCGCCAATCCGCATTTGAGCAACGTGGCGGAGCATGCTCTAAACCCCTTCGGTTGAAGGGGGACCCGTATCCCAGCAGTGGGATGACTAAGGGTTGATGTGGTGGTGGAGGTAAATAGGTACGAAAACATGAATTTGAACCACGAACCGTACGATCACCAATACTTTATCAACTGGGCTATCAGTGCTAATACTAGCTACTTCTTGCTTGTTCATTTAAGACTAAAATGCTGATCTGATCGTAATGAGATTTGGAAGACGGGGATATGGAGAATCACATAGCTAGACTACAAGAGCAGTGATAGTCCAATGGTTAAGAAACCATCTATTCATCTGATCAACTGATTGATCAATTGAAAACATCGTGAGGAAACTCACACGTCTGGATGGGATCTGGATAGATCTAGTTTTCCCTCTAGGTTGTAGAGGTCTGACGGCAGTCACTCCATATAAAATCAGTTTCTTCGCCAAATCCTTAGACTTAAGTAGCGGATCCCGCCAATCCTAATGTATTAGGAAACCGGATAACGCAAAAAAGAAAAAGAAGAACATAGCTGAACTATAGATTTTCTTCCGTTATTGTGATTAAAGTATGAAGGCGCATAAAGCCCAATTTTCAAACGAGCATTTATTTGCCAAAGCACCTACTGCATGTTAAGTAAATGGAGACGATTACGGCAGCTTCCAGCTCCTACATAATCCACCTAATAGTATGCCATAAATCAGCTACCACGACAACCTGAGCTGTGCTAATCAGTCCTATTTTAAAATGGCTCTTGAATGCTAGATAGCAAGCTTACTATATTCAGTATTTTGATTGGCCTTCGTTACATACATATAATGACGCCTGTCTCTCATTGGATTAGGCAGAGGTTATGGAACGCCAGGTGCACCGATCCAAACATACCTCTCATCAACCTCTTCATGATCAATTTCATCTAAATGTAATGGTAACGGTTTACAGTAATTTTCAAAATTTGAAATTTGTGAAAATCTTAGAAGTAGGAATAGATTGCGTATGCCAGTACATCGGCTTGCTAAGACTTTTTTAAGAAAATCTTTTATTGTAAATTATATTCGATTCTATAACAAATTACCTGAGACAGTTTTGTCCTTGCCTCACAATATGTTCAAAAGGTACATCAAAAATACTCTGTGCAAGAAGGGTTATTACAGAATCGATGAATATCTAACTGACAGAGATGTTTGGAAATGATTCAGCACATGCACGGTTGAATTCCGACATGCGCGTTATGGCAACAAGTATATAATGGGCCTCAATGAATTAATATATCTTTAATTGTACCACTTGATATCACTATATGTACACTCACATATATTTATTGCAATATATATTGACGATGAAAAAAAAGACCCACATTGGCAAGTTTCGTTTGGCATTTCTTCTTCGCCAATGATCATTTTCGAAATGCTGGTAGAAAACAGATTAAAACTTAAAAAAAAGTCTATGGAAAATTATTAAGATACAATATGATCTAATTTAAAGAATGTAAGAGGTGTCTAAAGGGCCTAATGGCATCACAGTGGAGTAATCGAAATATATATCTCAATATCTTAATATTGGATATGTATCTACTTCTGAGCTTAATTGTATAAAACTAATACCTACTTTTTTTACAGCTCCTTGCTACATTTTTGTTTAATTAGTTACCTCCTAGGCACTCATAGTGGTAGTTCTTTATGATGTCATGTAATTACCTACAGCATTATTTGTATCTATCGAGTACCTGCATAATTAGTGTTACTTGGATAACGGTTCTTCAAGCCGATCATTTATTACAAATACTGATAGGAACAACCATAATTTTTAGGTTAACCGACTTCGACTAGCGAAGTAGTATTAAGTTTTTTATTATGTTGTACGTGGTAATGTGGCCAAGTCGCTTAGGCGGTAAGGAATGCCTTTACAGAATTAGTAAAGGCATTCCTTACCGCTGAACCGACTTGGCTTTACCAAGGATAATTATGTGTTTCAATTGTTTTTTTGTTATTTTAAGAATATTATATTCTTTCTAAAATTAAGAATCTTAAAATAACAAAAAACAATTGAAACAATTGTTTTTTTATTATTTGAAGAACCTTCATTTTAGAAAAGCATCGAAGAGGAGAAGGGATATCTCCATTCACTCTTGCTCGATGCACTTCTTTCGTAACTTTATCATTCATTCTTTCCAAATGTCCAAACCATCTCAGCATACTCTATTCAATTTTTGTCACTACATCATCTTTCATTCCACATTGTTCTCGTATCGTATTCTTTCTTACTCTATCAATTATTCTAACTCCACACATACTCTCTCTCATTTCTACAGCGTTCGCCCTACATTCATACTTCTGTCATACATATATATTTCACTACCGTACATCAATGTTGGCGTTAATACACCTTGAATGAGTAAAGCGAGCTTTGCTTATTCGCTAGTCATATAGCTAGTAATAGTAAAATACAAACGGTTGTAAGCTTGAGTGAGATAGAAACATACATAATCGCATTATCAGACATGAATTCACTCGAAAGCTATTTATCTCGATACGCTATGCCGTGGCCCGCGACAGATATATCTGCGAGTGACATAAGGCTGCGTATACATTTCAGAATATTTTAATATGTACGATTCAATATTTTGATACCAAGCAGCAAGAAAAGCATTCAATGTGTAGAGTTTAAAGATATATATATATATATAACCTTTCTAAAACTTCATGGGTAGGTGGAGCATTTCAGGTATTAAGTATGTAAGTAAGCGTACATAATGACTCAGTCCTTATGTACCTCACTCGCTTCTTAAACATTATAGCTTTTCTCATGCACGTTCGAGGTGCATTTTAGGGCTCCTGACATTATCTTCGGATAAAACACGATCAATTTGGTCACGGTGAGGTAGGTCTTGGAATTTCTCGACTTAGTTCTACTTTCATGTTGTATATCTGTTTCGTAATGTTTTCTTCCGGTATTGTTTCTACACGTCCGAACCAATGGAACATGCCTCTTCTCATTTTAATACGGACACTATATATGTGATATGAGACTCGAGGATGTAGTAGACGAGCAAGACCTAGGCTCAAATAACATAACCAAATTGATCGTGCTTTATCAGGTGATGTCAGGAGTCCTAGATACCGGCGAGCATGCATGAAAAGAGCTATGAATGTCAAAGATTGAAACACACAAACGTGAAAAACAGAAGCGTTACGGACGAGCATGCGTAAAAAGGTTGATGAATGTAAAACATGAAGGAAATAAACAATGAAGAAACGAAAATGCTTCGCAACTAAACTCACCGCTACTGGTCGGGGGTAAAATAGAAAGCGTTGCTTTTATTGGCTAGTTAACGGATTAGCATCGCGTCACTTATTGGCTTATTGGTTAAAATGTCCATCTATTGGAGCGTAGGTTCGTATCGCTGTGGCGCTAAACACTTCGTATTTGTGAGTCTGGTGTTTATGCAATCACGTCGTATAATAGGTTGTGACGTAGAAGACGCGAAAGTGGAATGTTTTTGTGTGCAACGTTCATTCTATAATCTTTGCCTACCCTAATGGGAGGCACGCATGATGTATGTATGTAAAAAATGATAATATATTTTTTACATGTAATTTAATAATATTTGACGGCAGCGCGTTCGAATTCATAGTGATCTGCATTTTACATGATGAATGTGGTCTCGTGGCATTCGACAAGTGTACCGGTGGCAGCATTAAGGAATGCAACATGCCATGCCATCCTATTTGTTATAAATGGCGCAGCGCACGATGAAACTGGGCAAACAGACTCTGTCATCGACGTCGACCCATGCACATGTCATTATAGCGTTCTGTAGCTGCTTATTATTATGTGAAGCTATTGCCAAAGTATAGAGTCAGATGCGGAGCACAGTACATGTACTGTGCTGTTAGATTATCCTAGATCCAGCATGTAAATCTTATGTGATAGTGATTAAACCATAGTTGTACTTGGACTCCCGTGAGGACAATTGCCGTAAGGTAGTTGTCGGAATAGGTCACACGATGACACTCTTAATAATGTTTTATTTATCATTACAAATACCGCAGTATCTATCTATCCTTAAATATAATTCCATCAATTTATTATGTTTACATCCTCACACATTATTATTTATTAAAAATTATTTATTGTACGTCATATTTAAAACTTCCTAATGTGTGCGAGCCCTAAACAGCCGCTGCCGTCTCGTCACAGGTATGCCAGTGACACGTATCTCGTTAAAACGCGCTTCAACATAAAATATTTGCCAACACTTATTACGCGTACGCGACTAGAAACTCTTAAATGCCGACACTTTCTTGAAATCTACGTAATTTTTCACGACGAATATTTGAATTTTCCTCTCGAAATCCGTAAGTGAAGCCTTGAGTTTATTTTCAACGTAAAAATATTACATGCATATATATTTCTACCGATAATGTAATTATTCTTCTTTCTAGCATTGTCGCGTTTTCTAATCCATTAGGATTGGCAGGGTCTGCCAAGCCTAAGGATTTGGCATAGATACTAATTTTAACTTGGAGCGACTGTAGTCATCATATCTCCGTAATCCGGACGGAAACAAGACATTTCTTAGATTAGATGACACAAATATGTGCATAATTCCGAAAATACAATTTAGTGGTACATGCCTAAGATTCAAATCATCAGTCGATCATCAGGGATCAGCCGGTTGATAGGTTGATGTTCACACTGGTTGATCAACTAGGCCATCACTGCTTTTAACGTTATCAATATTTAAAAAAAAAGCTGAGCAAGCGCTCGCAAATCGAGGGTCCCGTACGTTCTTTGAAACGCACATGTTAGTTTGTTTAGGAAAGATTTCAGATAAACTATGCTAGTCAGAACTGTCACGCTATTTTTCCAGCAACATGTACTATTGACGAAATCGAATCATAATAATTTGCCAATAATCGATTTAAACCTGCCAAAATAGTAAGATCCACGAACTAGCCAATAAGAACTGCGCGTTCTGCGCATTGAGACGTAATATCGGTCTCAACTGTTCTCTATATGTTATTTCCTTCATGTCAGCTTTCAAGTGCCAGGGAAATTGTTTTGTACCTGGAATCTGGAAGTGTGCATACCAATATGATGGAAGTTGCTGTGTTAGCAGCGGGAGTTGCAACGATACTCGGTCCGACTGTGATACTACTCGTGTTTGTATTGTAAATCGTTCAGATGTGAGCCTTCCAACGTTGTACAAAGAAAAATAACTAGATGTGGGTGAAATTCGGCTTTTTCATCCCATTATATAAGAATTTTCCATTAAATATAGCACGAATTAATAAATGCTCATATCTGGCTTCAATCGGTACCCCATAATTGTAGATCGTGGTTACTGAAACCTCTCAAACAGACATCGAAGTCACCTGAAGGAACAAGTCAAGTTGGCGTCCAAAAAACTTGGCGTGCTCAACAGAGCAAAGCAGTACTTGAGCAAGGGGCAAAGACTTATATAAGTCTCATGTTAGACCGCACATGGAGTACTGGTGTACGTCAGGATGGCGGGTGTAGGTTAAATGACAGTAATTCTATAAACATGAAAGCAATGTTCTATCAATGTGAGGAATATGCGTAAAATTTAAAGCAAAGTGCTTTTATAAAACTACAGTCATTTCAATAAGATAATGAGTCGCCAGACTGATATCGGAGTGGCGGTGTATTTTTAATATGAGAAAATTACTTACCATCTAAGTATGAAAACATTAGCGTAGCAGTGTACCGGCAATGTGCTCGAACGTATCAAAACCACAACCAGATGCGGCAAAAGCATTAAGGAGTAATTTTAAAAACAAAAAATAAGTCATTTAAAAACAAAAAAATTCAAGTGAAGTTATTTGACTAATTCCTTTTTCATTATGGCCTATTGTGATATTTTTTTTGTAGTCGTGTAAAATTATCAAATATTGTAAGCCATGTAGCAGGACATAGCTGATCCCATTATATGTCTGTAACACCTTTATTTATACCTATGTACCACAATATAAAGAACGATTATGATCATAAAAAAGTTCGAAATTTGGACGCCTGCTTAGTTTCCATTAGCAGTCACCATTAAATGTATTGAGAAAATTTTAATCTACAGGGGTTTCCTGTAGCGGTAGGTAGGTGTTCGGGAATCGAACACAAGCGTCTGTGTTAAAGTACCATTGCTAACACCTCCACCATCGAGCTCGTCAAACGTCGTCGTCGTGATTGTTGATCACAAAACAACGCTGGAACACGGGTTTCCCTTTAGCACCTGTAACGTAGCTTGGATAAGCTTAAGCAGATATTTATCACCAGAGCCCCCGATGCGTTGATTTAATATTTATACGAACACAAAGGAACGGCTGTAAAAGACGTTACCACCCTTCGTGAACAGCTAACAGAGGGGTTGAATTCTTAATGATAATAATAACTTTTTATTTGAATTGAATGTTGGGTAAAGCAGGATGCTGGGTATTAAAATGTAGTAGCTGAGGAAGCTACGCTATTATACTGCAGGTAGACGAAGATGACTTGGGTAATAAAAGAAGTGTAGGGTGCATCAAAGCAGCCCATCTGGGGAAGTACCTCCACCTCACAGAAAGCCACATCCAAATAACAACTACCTAGAGAGTTATTGTGTTCCCTCGTGTAAGTGAGGTCACCGGTAAGCTCCTAATGAGTTGCAGTGTTAGCAGCGCTGTGTTAACACAACAACCCTCTAGGGAGTTGTTATTTGGCTGCGGTTTTCTGTGAGGTGGAGGTACTTCCCTAGATAGGTTGCTCTAATGCGCCCTATCTCTCTTAATGATAATACATATCTAAGTACCTCGCGGGCTTGATGACAAATAAAGTTTTTTTTATGTTTGGTTCATGTCTTAGCTCCATGCGGTGCAGTCCGATGGCTTCACTTGTTGTATTCATGCGAGTGAGTGAGGTTGTCAGTTAATTATTATTACTTACAGTGAGCCAGTTTAGAAGCTACTGAATCAGCTTCTCGTCAAGTGATACCCAGAAATACCAATTTAAAATAAAAACATTGTATGTATGACTAATACACAAGTATGTAGATAATATAGTTTTATGGAAGGAGAGCTCGATATCATCGTTGCGCGTGTTATTCTAACCGAACACGCAGGTTAAGTGACGTCAACCGCTGCCTGTATATCGATGGGTTTATCTATCTCCAGTTACAGGTTCTATCTACCTTGAACTTCTCCGAACATCAAAAGACACGTTAAACTCTTCGGTCCCGGCTGTTTGTTGTGTTAAGCTAAGCGAACGCCTAAGTTGGTGACCTTCAGGCGGCTTGGAAACACTGGCCTCCGCCAATCCGCAGTTGACGAGTGAAGTGGAGTATACTCTAAATCCCTTCCGTTGAAGCGAAACCCGTATCCCTGCAATTGGATTAGTTTGGTATACTACAGCAAATTTTACACAAATACATACTTTCATAATGATAGTTCAAAGTGAACTTATGGTATACTATAGTATAGTTATATTTTTATTATCGTGAACTTCTGATATTAATTTCGCAAATTTGACACAAATACATACTTTCATAATGATAGTTCAAAATGAACTTACATGACAAAACAATATGTTGCTAGTGTCAATAAATTTAGTTCAATTTCTACTCTTGTGTCTTTTTTCTACTATTGGTGTATAAATCTGAACAATTTTACACTATTTTCAATACACACGGCTCTCGCACCGTGCCATAAAATATTTTCCAGCGGAGCAACATCAATCTCAATTGGCTGCATCGGGTATTTTTCAAATATTATTTTTATTTTTGTTCGGAGCGGTTCGCCATTTGCCTTCCATCGCTGTATGCCAATTAAAACTCGTGTTTACTGCGGATTCAGACAGCAATTGGTATGTTGGAGGTTACGAGGTCATGTAAGTCGGCTTCTTAAACTGATTCAGTAATCCTTTATTATTGCACCCAGCGAGTGTGTCTCTGCCAACTCTTGATTCATTGATTTGATTCATTCATGATGACGAGCTCGGTGGCGCAGTGGTGAAACGCGTTGTTACGCTACTTTGACACCAACGCTCGTGGGTTCGATTCCCACACAGTACAAACATTTGTGTACATGTGTATAATACGTATTATTTACAAAAAAATATATATTTACCTATGTTTATCAGTTGTCTAGTACCCATAACACAAGCTTCGCTTACTTTGGGGCTAGGTGGCGCTGTGTAATTTGTCCGACAATATTTATTTATTTTGTTTATTTATTCATATTTTAGTCATCTAGTGGGTAAAGAACCTGCCTTATAACCGACTGGTCTATAATTCGAATCCCGGTGTAGGAAGAAACCGCTAAAATCGCGTTGTTGGATTTATATACATATTTGTAATAATCATTTCATCGTGCGGTGAATGAAGCCGTAGTAAGACAGGCCAAAAAATGATATTTTGAAAGACATGTCACCTAACCTAAAAAAGGCCTGATTTCCCTATGGGTTGTAGAGGACTGACAGGAGTCAAGAGAGCGACTGCTGTCAGACCTGTACAACTCTATATATATGTATCTTTAAACTTTGATAGTATATTCCAGCAATCCTAATTGATTAGGCAACGGGATTACGGTAGGAGGAAGTTATAATTACTTGTATTTTAATAAATCAACTGTTAACGTAGATTTTCATAATGAAGATTGTTGTATATATGATATCTTCACAACTAGTTCCTTACAGTGTTAAGATGCGGTCCTTACACACCTCACTCACTTGATAGCTGTGTTCATGCACGCTGGCCAATGCCTTGGGCTTCTGACATCGCCTTCAGATAAAACACGATCATTTTTTTCTGATACAAAAGATTGTTCTACTTCTATAAATATTATTTGTAAAAAAATAATTATGTGATTTAACCTCTGAAAAACAAATAGTTCGTCGCACCTCGGGGTGACAGAAGCATTTAGTCTAGGTTCCGAATTATAAAGCTAAATCTTATCGATGAAATTCAGAACGAGATTACCAAATATTTATTACTTAATTTTATAATATTCAAACGGCAAGGTGCCATAATTACAAATAAATTTGAGGGTAATCCAACAAAGCAAGCTCATTTTAAGCAAGGAATCAGAATAATTATGGTATAATGAAACAACATTTTTCATATCAACCCCTGCTTTATACAAACGATGTGTTAATAGCGTATATTGACTACAAACACTAGTCACAGTTATGAAAGACGAATGTATGGAAAGAGGCTTACAACTTCCTAGTTTCTGGTACAAATCTTAGTAAATCATACATGCCTATCAATTCGTGTTTTCGAATTTATGTACATATGTATAAACACCCTTTTTTGGCGGTGAAAAACAACCGCTTCAGTCGACTTCCGCCACTTCCTAACTAGTACAATCTCAAAGTTGTCTACTACCTAACGAATCACTTCAGAGAGCTCTCCGATAACCTGATTCACACACTGAAGTAGTGCCAGTTCACTGCGATAAGGTATTCTACAAGGCGAAAATCTTTATGGCATACCTACTTGCCTAGGAACTAGTGGAAAAGTTAGAAAAAGACTAAATGGACAAATTAGGAAGTGGATGAATTAGGATTAGATTCTATAAGGAGTGGACGAATCAAGATGTCCAGAATGACGCTTTAGGAGAGAATGAATTAGGAAGTGGACAGCTTTGGAAATGGACAACGAAGTGGCCGAAATCGATCGATATTTTGAAAGATGTGTTCCCTGACCTAAGGTCCACCATTACTTTCTACTTTTACTTTTACTTTACTTTGATACCTTTTATCTTTGGATTGTAGAGGTCCAGCGACAGTCGCTCAATATCAAAATCTTCGCTACATTCGTAATATACAGGCTTACGTAGCGGACCCCGCCAATCTTAAGGAATAACTTGGAAACGGAATAACCTTAAGAAGGTCTGGCAGCGATATAGACCTGAACCATCCCAAAGAAAGAAAGGAAGCAGCCAAATCAGGTATTTGAATTCGATACTCTTATAAATGTCGACAATTTGAGTTCAATATTACACGGATATCTCGACGTGAAATTTGGCACGGTACAGCCTTTGGCACCGGAGGGAACATCGGATAACTTTTATCGCTCAGACCGGATAATTTTCGTACCAGCTTGCGAGGTATTTACGTATCATTTTTTGCTAAAAATACAAGGGAAGTGTTTTAATAAGGCAAAAAAGTTTTTTAACATTAAATACTAGTTTAAAGCACGCTGTAGAATCGCATATAGTATTTAATCGAATCTGTATAAGTCTATCGATACTAAAAGTGGCCATGGATTAGTTGATTTGAAGCATTACTAGAGCTTATGGCCGCTTGTAATACCTGAAATATTCTGGATCTAGATCCATGAGCTTCATGTTGACTTAACTTCATCATTAAGATTTCAACTCATGTTCCTCCACTGCTGAACATAGGTTTCTCCTCATGTGACCTTTGGCATAGTTGCCAAGAGTGGCAGGCGGGATGGCAACCGCAGTAAGTTATTCATAAGTTGATAAGTAAGTAGGGGTATTCCCTCAGTTACCTACCGCACCTTTCTTACCGCAAAGCAATCCGTGTACCTCCATCTCACAGAAAACCGCAACTAAATAACTTTGTTCCTGCGTGCGAGTAAGGTCACCAGTAAGCTCTTAAGAAGTTACTGTGTTAGCAGCAGAGGTGGCATCACGCGAGTGATACTTAATGGTTTCAGACGGGGCAGACTACTCTTAAGCAGCATTAAGGATACCCGGCCAAGTGGCCTAACTTACTCCCAGGAATAGGATAACGGTCCAGAGTATCTTCTGTGGGTAATTTATTTCTCAGTTCAAACTGCTCAACTTTTTAATAAATATATCTATTCCACTTCTGTTTCTGTCACCAACATCTCACTTGATAATCAGCAGAATGTATTAAGTGCGAGTGAGGTTGGCTTTGACTCGGAAGATAATATTGAGTTACTCCATCTGAAGAAACCTGCGAATGTGCACTATTGATTTTAACAACGGTTTATTAAAAAAACGTTAACAAATACAATTTTTATGTGGTTTCATCGCCATTAAGGCAATAAAATGTTGCTGAGCATATTAACAACTTTTATAGGAGAAAATAAATGTATCGAATTTTTAATAATTCATATACTCAGAAGGCTGTATTTATAGCTTTTTTTCATACAACGTCGGGAGCCAACAAGCATACGGCCTACCTGATGTGAAGCGTTGACAGTTTGCAACACACAAAGTATCACTCGCGCGATGCCACCTCTGCTGCTAACACAGCTACCACTTAGGAGCTTACTGGTGACCTCACTCACTCGCAGAAACACAACCCTCCAGGAAGTTGTTATATGGCTGCGGTTTTCTGTGAAGATACTTCCCCAGATGGGCTGCTATGACGCGCCTTAACTCTTTTAACTATGGCTGAATGAAATTTAAAAATAAATTTGTACATGTTCGTTTTTTAAATCCGGAACTGACTCTATAATGTACACCAACTTAAAATACAGGATGTCTTAAAAATCTCACAAAGAAAATACGAAGCTAGCGTTTAGGCCCTTTGCAGGAAAGAATTGGCAATGACTGTCGCACAAGTCGACAAAGGACCTTCATTTCAGAAGGAGAATTGGAACCCCTCCCCGTTTTACTGAACCCCCTATAAAGAAATAATTAAATACTTAAAGAGCGTGGGAAATGGTTGAATTTGTAACAGTAATTGAAATTACTGGCATGCTAGTACTTGCAAGGATTTCAAGGTTTTTATGTTTAGTTTTTATGCCAAAAAAGAAATATGCATGTTATCGATTTATGGCTATGGCTTTAACTTAATAAACACGCGGTTTCGATTCACACCGAGGATATTTTTTTATGTATATGACCATGTCTGTTTGTCTTTTTCTGAGTATTTTAAGGGAGCGTACATCAAAGACCAGTGATAGCCATGTAGATAAAGAACTGACTTATTGAACAACTGGTCCCCAGTTCGAATGCTGGTATGTACCACTAAATCGTCTTTTCGGATTTAGGTACATATTTGTAAATATCACTTTGCTCGGCGGTGAAGGAAAACGTCTTGAAGAAACCCACAGGAAATGATATTTCAAAAGACGTTTATATAATTTGACGGTTTGACGGCAGTCGTTCCATATTGTAATTAGTATCTTCGCCAAATCCTTAAGCTTAGGTAGAGGACCTCGCCAACCTTAATGCGTTAGGTAACGGGATAACGCAAAGACGAAGATGCAAGCGCGGAATCGATCGTGGAAGTCTTAAGGGGAGGCCTACGTTAAACGGGAGGACCTTCGACTGAAATGAAGATAATGGTAAATCATTCATAGATTCAGGCGTTATTTTGCGAAAGACAAATTTACATGCAATTTGATCTAACCTGCTTTGTGTGCTTCCGCCACCAATTAGTTCATGCGGCCTAGCGCCGTATCCGTAAAAATAACATGGCAAGTTCTTCTTACGATTAATGCGAAATTGCTGCCATACTTGACAAAATAAATGACCATTGTAAACAAAGTGGGACAAAATATATTACGCTTTTTCGTGAAGCAATACCACAAAGCGGATGCAACCGCACACGTAATTTCGTATGCGATATTATTTCAGAAACGGTTAAAATTGCGGTATAAATTCCTGTTCAGTGAACAATTTCACATTTTCCATTTTTTTATACTACACCGAATGGAATGGAGCATACCGACCGCATGATGTGAAGCGATTGCCTTAGCCCCCAGAATATCGCAATTTGATTGTTTTTAGCAAAAAGGTGTCATCTAGTTTGTTATTTTGTTAGTAGAGTTTGTTTGTTTGAATACGCTAACCTTTGGAGCTACTAGAAGGATTCGAAAAAATATTTTTTGAATTTCACAGCCCAATTTTTAGAAAGCATTTGACATCTCGCTACGGAGCGGGGATTCTAAAAAATCCTTTATCTGTCTGGCAATGTTTTCTATTAGTAAGTATCATTTCAATCTGTGTTATGCAAATAAAATTTATCTATCCGTCTATTGCAACATGAGGAATACAATACAGCATGAGGTCACTCCCTCGTTTTTACGCAGAGAATAGTTAATCCCCCCCACTAATACATATCAAATTTTACACATCATAGACAAAGGTTTAAAACTAAATATTAGGGAACAATTAGAAATTAATAAACATAAAAATTCTAAAATTACTCTCATGAACAAACAGACTGAAGTAAACCTTTCCCCACTATTAAATATCTTTTCGCTCACACCATCCACCCCCACCCTCAATTCAATATAAGGGACGGCACTGCGATGGATTTGTCACTTGTAGCATGTTATTCTTACAATTAACGTCTACAACGCCTGATGATGCCTCGTGGAGAGGCGAAACACGTGTCGCAGCGACGACCAGGCCAGTCGTGGCAGCGACGGTGGTGGTGGTGGCACGCGGATTCTGTTCCAGATGGTGGACGACCGCAGCAGCCGAGGCAGAGACTACCGGAGCAGCCATGGTAGCGTCGGCATGTAGCACGTACTAACAGTAGTGGGTGGGTGCCGGCAGGCGCTAGGCCGCATGAACTAATTGGTGGCGGAAGCCCATAAAGCAGGTTAGATCAAATTGCATTTACGCTGAGACTCATGATGGGTTTTATAGTTAATCTTACTCACTCGCAGGCTTTTATCGATCCGCCAGAGTATTGTTATTCTATGGCAGTCTTCTGTAACCACATTAATCCTTACATCCCACTGCAGGGATAGGGGTCTCGCTTCAATCGAAGGGGGTAAGAGCATACTCCACGACGCTACTCAAATGCGGATTGGGGAGGTCAGCGTTTTCAAGCCGCTTGAGGACCACTGACTTTACGATTGTCATCTATCGTCTAATAGTCATATGACTATTGACGCAACACCACGGGGATGTTACTCGCGCGCTGCCGATCTTGTGACCTAAGTTTATAAATGTTTCGTCACAGTACCCAGTAATTTCTCTGCCATATCTCACCCTTCAACGGGAACACAGCTATATAAATATATCTGCTTGGCGGTGGAAATAGGTGAGACAGAGGTACCCACACAGACGACTTTTGCACGAAGTCTCCCTCTGGTATAGTGATTTCAGTATCATATGTAAAATTACAATTAGGTACGTTAGAGAGGTACGCCACAGCACGAGCTGTGATAGCTAATGGATAAAGAACCGTCCCTTTGATCAATTGGACCCTGTTCGAATTCTTGTAAGTACCACTAAATTTGTGTAATCAGACCTCCATGTAAAAATCAGTATATACGCCAAAATATTAGGTTTAGGTGACGGACCAACGCCATTCCTAACGGATTAGGAAACGGTGTAACGCTAAGAAGAAGTCGATAGGGAGGTAGGGATCCAAGGAATCCGACTGAAGAAGCACCTTCACCTAACAAAATACCGCGGCTAACAATTACCTAGAGAGTTGTTGTGTTTTCAGGAACTCCGTTCCTATATGAAATCTATATGTTTGTCTGTGCGTTTGTCTGTGTATGCGTTTTTTCGAATATTCGAATTTTGACTTCTGATTCGGATTCAGCATAAAAAAGTAGAATAGGACTGTTCAGGAACATCGTTCCTATCTCTTAAGGAAGATGGTCTAAATGACCGACAACTAAAAAAAAAATTGAATTGTTATATAATTGACGAGCCAGGTGTTCCTCTGGCAATGCAAGCTTGCGCATTCTCAACTGGTTTTTTATACTATGACGGGAGGCATACGGCCCACTTGATGTAACCTCATCCTATGAATGCTTGCAATACAGAAAGTATCACCAGGACGTTGCCACGCCGCCTGATAACACGACACTCCTTAGAAGCTTACTGATAATCTCACTTACCCGCAGAAACACAACAACCCTCTAGTGAGTTGTTATTTGTATATAGTTTAAGTGGAGATACAGTTTAACTGTGTTGATGCATTCTATCTCTCTTGAAAACACCCTGACCGAGACATGTTCATGCATACAAATATTCATCCTGTGTGGGAATCGAACCCACGAGCGTTAATCTTAAAGTAGCATTGCTCCATCACTCCAACATCCAGCTGTAAGAGAGTGTGTAAGATTTCATAGGCTACGGTATCCATTTGATATTAGTTAAGCTGTATGCTTGGTTCCGGACGTTACATAGCACGAAGAAACCATTCTGCAATGTAAACATATGTCATGTCGCAAACATCATACTTCATCATTCAGTCATGTCAGCTTTCATCAAAGGCTGGCATACCAAGCAAGAAATTGTGTCAGGTGCTAACACTTAGGCAGGCCTCAAGCATTTTCCGATACACCTTATCTATTGCTAGGGTTGGCAACTTATAATTCCGTCATTTTTTGCATGCTACAAAATGCTGCAGCAAAAAATTGATTAAGTTGTACACCAAATATTTAGATATCTCCTTTCCTTTGAAGAATATTTTGATTGGCTCTGGTCCTTCAGCGATTCCGCCATGATAATGATATTCAAAGATCTTTTTCAAAGAGTGTTTTGATATGCCTTTTGGTGTGTCTTTTAGTGTTATATAAGTATGCTTTTTTTTTCGATTCTGATTCGATACCTTAAGGTTGCCTTGAAAATGTTGCTTTTAGCATTAAGGCCGCCTAACAATCCTTTATAATATATTTCATACAATCTGAGTTATGCAAGGACAGCGTATTCTTTCCCCCTATTTAGCTATGTTTTCTATTTGAAAGATCATTTATTTTCTACAATCTGTACTATGCAAACAAAGCATATTCTATCTATTGCAACAGTTTTAATGGTAACATTACTCACTCGCAGGTTTACAACAATCGGATAGTGACCGATATACATGCCGTTGATGTTAATGCCGTATCCTTTTCAGCTCAATAATAAAAAAAAGTATCTTCCAACGCAGAAATGAACAGGTTCGGAAAAAGAACGTCGCTTTGTCTCACGCCACTCCGCAATTAAATAGTTACCGTGCTCTGGTTCTGTAGTCAGATTAAGATGGTCGCTTTTTCAGGTATATTTCTAAAACTTGCCGCATTATCTGACGAAGCGTGTGTCTATGGTAGCGAAGCCTTTACGGAAACCGACTGGTTTGGGAGGTTAGATGTCATCAAATCCGCGTGCAAGATGATTCGTGGTAATTGATGAAAAGAGCTTATTGACATCGCTCACAAAGAGAGATAACTCTGTAGCTTTTCAACAAGGCTTTATCACTCTTTTTGAAAAACAACACCATCACGCTTCTGCCCCATTACTTCTATGACGCTTTGCTCTCGGGGATAACGGAATTGAAAAGTTTCTGAAGTAGTTTTCGACCTGCTTTCAAAAGCTCAGATGTGCATCCGTCATCTCTCGGTCCGTTGTTGTTCTTCTGCTATTTAAGAGCCATCCTAATCTCATACAGACTGACAGTATCATCGGTGAAGTGTCGGGTC
Organism: Pyralis farinalis; assembly: GCA_947507595.1. Taxonomy (NCBI): domain Eukaryota; kingdom Metazoa; phylum Arthropoda; class Insecta; order Lepidoptera; family Pyralidae; genus Pyralis; species Pyralis farinalis. Next base: position 32,718,883 of record OX382271.1, on the reverse strand, counting down.
AATTTAGCTCTTGGATCTGATGTCGAACCAGAAACGGGTTCTGGTGAATTGGTACATAAGTGTCTACAGACACACTTTTTGAAGTAATATATAATATAGAGTTACTCCATCGCCATGACGTAAGCCAACATCTGTCCCCTTCAGTTACGTAGTCCTATTCCAAATTGCCCCACTCTCTGCCCGATCCTGCTTCTCCTCCAATAGCCTTGCGTTGAAATCGACCATCACAATCGTGCAGTGAGTCTAATAATCATGTGTGACTTTAGAGATATCCTCATACATTGCCTCTACCTTCGCATCAGGGTGGGTATACGTCGGCGTAGACTTACACCACCTTTAGTGAGAATCGATTGGTATCTTTAGTGACAATCGCTGGATTTTAAGTACAAGGTATGCTACCCTGATTGACTTAATAGACTTAATGCATTGCCGGAGTTGCCAGACTTAAGGATTATCGCGTTCTCCTCTTCTCTTCGGACCTCTGATAATCCATTGACATCCCAGTGCAACTTGTCTATTTCTTCTTCCAGCTCTGTAATTTTCTCCTCAAGGTCTAGGCCTAGGAGCAGAAAAGGGGCTAAAAACATGTAGTCACAAATTCTCTCTGTTTTAAAAAATATTTAGATAAATCTTGGCAAGTTGTGTTATAAACAAATATAAAATCAGATATTTGTTTATAACACAACTTTCCAAGATTTTTCTAATTAATGTTATATATAATAATAGCGCTGATATATAGTAAAGCTGATATATATAAGCTTTACCATTTCAAAAATAATAATTTACTATTATGTTCGCGTTTGCTAGTTCTTTCTGCCTACTCCGCAATGGACCTGAGGTGAACATATTGATAGATAAAAAAGCAGTATCCAAAAATTATAAATTTTGTAATCTTTCGTCACTATCCAACAGTACATTAAGAGGACACTGTATTCCTGCGGCAGTTCTTCAACATTCGACTCTTCTTCTTCCTAAACACATCCCGTTTCCTAATCCATTAAATCAAAAAACATGATTTAGAATTGCAGTGTACGAAATTACTGTCTCATTAAATATACTTCATTGGTTTAAATGATTCGGATAATGTCTTTTTGGGGCCATTATACAATAATTTTCCCTAAACTTTTCGGACCTCCAACTTTAGGAAGTTAAAAAGGGTCAAAAACGCTTTACTTTCCAAGTAAATCAACTTTTTCTAAACTTCATTCTTTCGGTGTATATTTCCATTCTCTTACAACGGACGATATTGGTGGACATTTGAGTTGGTTGACGAAAGGAAACGGGCAACCCTAGAAATTATTATTAGAAAGACATCTGACCTGACCTAAGGAAGGCCTGGTTTTACCTCTGGGTTATGGTGGTCGGACGCAAATTGCTCCATTGTCATTACGCCAAATCCTTAGTCTTAGGTAGCGGAATCCGCCTATATTAATGGATTAGTAAACGGATTAATGTCGTGGCGACGTTTTGGAAGCGACAAGAGACTGCATTACGGGAATAAAAAATAACAAGAAAAAGCATTTAATGTTTTTTTTACATCCACAGATTGAACATACAGACGGATAATAAAAATCATTATTTATCAATTTACTTTTCGAGATAAAAAAAAATAAAACATTATTTGTCACCGGGAGGAAAAAAACAGAATTGCAGTATATATTTTTTCCCGTACATGCAAACCACAGATCTATATAAAAAATACACCATGGCATTATAAATAGAGCACTTGGCACTTCATTTAAGATTCAAATAAACATCAGTTGGTAAGGGTACACTTTGACTTTGAGCGTAAAAAATGGACACGCTTTTGTAGGACCGGTAGAGCCGGCTGCCGCTTCATCCCGGCCGGCGGCAAAAACTCCCAATATCAACAATCGTTCTAATATCGAATAGCTAGTAATAGTGTTTAACACGATCTGCAGTTTTTTACATTTTTTGTGTAAAATCGCGCATTGTTTTAGGAAATACACCTATATAAATAAACCATAAAAGCATAACCCTATCTAAATACAAAATTTCTAAATCGTTACAGTTATTCGTACCTGTAAGCTCCTGAGGAGTTACTATACGACGATATTTGACGAACTCGGTGGCTCAGTCGTGAATGACGCGACTTTGACACCAACGCTCGTGGGTTCGATTCACACGCAAGGCTAACATTTGTGTGCATGAACATGTCTGTTTCTGAATGTTTTAAGAGAGGTAGGGCGCGTTAAAACAGCCCGTCTGGGGAAGTACATCCACCTCACAGAAAACCGCAGCCAAATAACAACTCCATAGAGGGTTGTTGTGTTCTTGCGCGGGAATGAGGTCACCAGTAAGCTCCCAAGGAGTTGCTGTGTAAGCAGCAGAGGAGGCATCGCGCGAGTGATACTTAATGTATTACAAGCGTTAATAGACTACGGTACCCGCTTTACATCAGGTGGGCCGTATACTCGTATGCCTCCCGACGTAGTATAAAAAAAAATACTCCTTCTATTGCAATTAACCACTTTACTCGAGATGAGTCGTATGCTATTATGTTAGTATTACTTTTATAACTTCTCGACGAGCTCAGTGGTTAGCTAATTTGACGCCAACACTCGTGGATTCGATTCCCACACGGGACTATACATTTGTGTGGATGGATACGTCTGTTTGTCTCGGTCTGGGTGTTTTAAGAAAGGTAGGGCGCATCAAAACAGCCCGTCTGGGGAACTACCTGAAACGGAGATTACTCTACAAGCTAGGGAATGAAAAGCAGTGAACACTGAAGAGCCTATAATAATTTAAAGTTTTTAACAAGACAGTTTAAGTGACAGACAAAGAATCAGTGAATGATTGAAATACATTTCTTTTTCATGGATATAAAAGTGACCATAAACATAGTTAAAAAATATATAAAGAGTCCGCAACACTACCTCTACCTCACAGAAAATTACAGCCAAATAACAACACTCTGAATGGTTGTTGTGTTCCTGCATGTGAGTACACCAGAGTCTACTTAGAGGGAGACTTTGTACAAAAGTCGTCTGCATGGGTAACTCTGTCTCACATATTGCTACCGCCAAGCAGCTATATTTATATAGCTGTGTTCCGGTTTGAAGGGTGAGATAAGGCAGAGAAATACTGGGTACTGTGACGAAACATCCTTAGGTCACAAGATTGGCAAAACGCGAGTAACATCCCATGGTGTTGCGAGCGTCAATAGGCAGCGGTGCCCGCTTACCATCTCATGCGAACCGCATGCTTGTTTGCCAATCTAGTTGTATAAAAAGAAGAGTAAGGTCTCCATTAAGCTAAGAAGTTGCTATCCTAATAGCATAGGTGGCATTGCGCGAGTGATAGTTGGTGTATTGCAAGCATTTATAGGCAACGATAACCAATTTACATCAGGTGGGCTGTATGCTGGTATGCCTCCCGACTTTGTATAAAAGAAATGTTCCTGTTAATAATAGTGATTAGCACAGTTATTAGTAACAATCTTTATTAGCAAATTAATAGTAACACTCAATATTAGCACTTTTTTTTAAAAACGTTGGGCGGCATACAAGCTCACGGCACACCTGATGGAAAGCGGTTGCCGTGGCCTATGAACTCTTTCATTACATTAAGCATCACTTGCGCGATGCCACCTCTGCTGCTAACATAGCAACTTCTTAGGAGCTCACTGGTGACTTCACTCACACGCAGGAACACAACAACCCTCTAGGGAATTATTATTTTGGTGCAGTTTTCTGTGACGTGGAGGGACTTCCCCAGACGGGCTAGTTTGATGTGCCCTATGTCTCTTAAAAACACCCAGACCAAAACAAACAGACATGTTCATGCACGAGCATTGGTGTCAACGTAGGGCCACCAAACTCGTCACCTGGTTAGTAGCACTCTTTTCATAGTAAACATTCATCAGCAGTATAATGAGCGCACGTAGCAGTGTATCGACGGTCAAAAGGGGTTTATCCTTTTGATCCACACGCGTTAGTGTTGTAGGCTCGCTACACGGAAGTGACCACTCGTATCGAACACCACCCGCCACTGATTACACTGCGAACTTCTGTTACAATCTTATTTTTTTATATACAACGTCGAGAGACATACTAGCATCCGGCCCGCATCAAGTAAATCTCTAAAGTGGTCTGTGAACGCTTGCAGTAGCAAGTATCACCCGTGCGATGTCCACCTTTGCTGCAAACTCCTTACTGGTAACCGCACTCATTCGCACGAAGAAACAAGTTTTCTGTGGGGTGGTGACACTTCTCCAGACCGCTTCGATGCGCTCCACCTCGCCTAAAACCACCCAGCCCAAAATAACACGTTCATGCACACAAATGTTTGTCCTGTGTGGGAATCGAACCTATCGTGCGTGCGTAGTCGATGCTCTAAAAATCTCACTCAACCCTCTAAACATCATACTGTAGTTCGCTGAGAATCATTGCGCAATTTAAGAGTTATCTAGAAAACATTTCTGGAACCACACAGAACACGACGAACCGGCAAAAAGTGCGAATATATAACGAAGCTGATGGTACGAGTATCATATCGAACAACTCCTCGGAACAAAGCTTATTGTACAATCGGTGGAACGTAGAAAGGAAGGCAAAAATCTCCTTAAAGCTGCACGTTTATATTTTCGACATTATCCTTACATTCTTCCTTATATTCCTTATAGCCTTCTGATTACAGATACCTAATGTATTGTAGCGATTTAGTTTTTCTCTCGGTTTCATATTAACGCTGCGAGTGCCAACCCTTATTTCTACGTAAAGCAGCCAAAGCGGTAACAGCAGTCGAAACTGAGCCGTGGCCGTGATAGGACGTCCTATGCTCACGTAGCAAGGCTGGTGTGAAAGTTTCGCGAAATCCTGTACTATTCATGTATAAATTGTGAGAATTATTACGTTCTTTTATTTTGTTTATTTTTTTTTTGTATTTCGTTTAGAAATTATGTATTTTATTTATTAAAAAAAAACTTTTTTAAACATTAGTGAACTTGATTTTGTTTTATGTGTAGATTTTCTCACAGCTCTCTTTGAGGATTTTTTATGGATATTTTTCAATGTTCCCCAGGGGAAGAGAAATGCAGAAGAGATGGATGTAACGACTTTTGCGTTTCTATTAACTTCCGAATTAGCAAAAGCGTAAAACTATAAATATTAATTTTTCCGAAATATTAGATATATATGCTGTGTGAATAAATAAGACTTTTCCATTAGGAAAAAAATATATTCGTAATGTGCAAATTATTTCAATCAACACGCAAAAAAAATACGTTATTTATTAGTTTAAACTTTTGGTTTATTATGATCTTAATTTTTTTAATACTATAATTATGTTTAAAGTATTGAAGATATTTTTGTTTACTGTTTACAGCATGACATTGTAATGATCTCGTAAAAATGTGCGTATATTGAATTGGTCTGTGTCATGTTTAAAATGTTTTGTGGTTTGTTGTATAGTAAACAAGTGGACATTATGTAAACAAAATTTAGTTTCCAGTGTAACATATAATAGTAATGGGGACTTTCTGTTCAATTATTACAATGTAAGTATGAATATATATTATAGTGCTGACAAAAGAGTGTCGTACAAGTCGTTGAATTAAAGTTGGCTTGAATGTTAATATAGGTTCAGTAGACATCGTAAGACATTGGGTGGCAAACAACCGTACTACCTGCCTAATATGAAACGGTTATCCTAGCAATGCTTGTACAAGACAGTAAAGCGACCTTACTACCGCCCCACTGCATCTGCAGCAGCTTCTCAGAGGGCGAGCCTTCAGAACTCCAACCTAAGAATCTTGCTCTATCCCATAAACACAACAAACCTCCGAAGATTTTGGTCTGACACTATGAGATGGCAATTCCCCAGTCAGGTAATTTAATATGTTGTGCCATATATAATATGTTGTTGTATATATAATTGTTTAATTAATTTAACATATTAATTTAATATGATGAATTTAATATTTTTGTGATTATGTTGTTTACTTCTCTTTTGTCAGAAATTCATTTGCTAGTTAGCAGAGTGCATCAAATGCACTTTAAGTTAAATTTAGCTCTAGAAGATGGTTAGACATATGCGTCCCTTCTCTATCTATACAAATAAATAAAGTTGAAGTATCTGTTTGTAATGTCAAAATAACAGCTTTATATTAAATGCACATGAATATATACATAGTGATTTTACTAAAGAAAAAATATTTGAAGTTTTGGTATGTCTGTCTGTTTATTCTCTAATAGACTAATCTCTTAAACGACTGTACCGATTTTGACAAGACAGTCACTGGCATATATCTGATATTATACAGAGTAATGTAGACTACTTTTAGAAACCACCATAAAACTACGAACAAATCCAATTCGTGAATGAAATTGGAGAGATTGGAGAAATCGCTAGTATAATCTACGAGTATATTCTGCCCGCGATTTTTCCCATCGTCGGTCGCGTCAGACAGACAGACAAATTCACCTATTTTAAAATTTAGAATGTTATTGTGGCTATTTATTCATTTTATTACATACATATATTATGCATTACAGTTGCCTAATGCGCATAATAATGTTCATTATAGTATTATGAAAAAGAAAATTCAATTAATTAATTCAGAGATATGAATTATATTTCTTTTACATGTAATCTATACTAATATGTTAAGCAGAAGATTTTATTTATTTGGACGCGCTAATAGCGCTAATATCTGGAACTACCCATCGGATCTGAAAATTTTCACATTGGATAGCTCAACTCTTGAGAAAGGCTATAGGCTATTAAACATCACGATGAGACACTTAGAAGCCGAGGAAAATGGAGAAAGTAGAAAAAGCGGTTCGTACGGGATACGGAAATACGCGCGGAGGAAGTCCCGAGATGCAGTCAGTCCTAATACATAAAGCGGGAGAGTTTGTTTGTTTGTTTGAATGCGCTAATCTCAAGAACTTGTAGTGGGATTTGAAAAAATCTATTTGTATTTGATAGGCCAATTCTTGAGGAAGGTTATAGCCCACCATCTAGCTATAACATGATGATGAAGAGAAAGAAAGTAGAAAATACCCACGGTATACCGGGATACGCGCGAATGAAGTCGCGGACTGCAGCCTGTATATTATAATCACACCTAACCTACTAACCTACTTTTCGAACCCATCCTGTTCCAGTGAAAAAGAATGCGAAGAAGAGGAAATTTGGCCTGTTAATAAAGAATGGTCTCCTTTTTAAGGTTCCGTACCCAAAGAGTAAAACGGAACCCTATTACTGAGGCTCCGCTGTCCGTCCGTCCGTCCGTCCGTCTGTCACCAGGCTGTATCTCATGAACCGTGATAGTTAGACAGTTAAAATTTTCACAGATGATGTATTTCTGTTGCCGCTATAACAACAAATACTAAAATATAGAATAAAATAAATATTTAAGGGGGCTCCCATACAACAAACGTGACTTGTTTGCTCATTTTTGCTCGATATTGATAACGGCAACAGGTAGACGCTTGAAATATTCACAGAATATTTAGTTATATATTCACTTTAAGAATAAATAATTAAATTAAAATAAAACAAATATTTAAAGGGGGCTCCCATACAACAAACGTGATTTTCTGCCGTTTTTATAGATAATGGTACGGAACCCTTCGTGCGCGAGTCCGACTCGCACTTAGCCGATTTTTTACCATAATAATCTGCGGCGTAACGCTTGTAGGTGGAGTTGGCAATCAAGATGTAAAAGTCGTGTACACGCGTCACTTAGTTGAACATTTTTCACGCAAGCGAGCACATGTCATATCTTTGTGTATATTTTCGTTTTTATCACTGTAAATCAACTAAAAATCATGCTAGGCTCTTTAAAACTATAAAATTATCAAATATATTTTTATAACTAATACATTTTGCTTATTTTGTTTACTTTTAATTTTCCTACCGATTTAATTCGTCAAAATAACTGGATAGCTGCAGTTAGGCTAGAAAGACTTCAGACGTCAGCTACAGAGGTCAGACCATAGATAAAAGAAGGGTCAGACGGTAGCCGCTCAAATATAAGCTGGACTCTCGTCACATCAAGATGTAACCCACTCCTGGGACTTCCGGCTCCGTTCCTGCTTCCGCAACCGCGATTTACCGCTTGAACAGGAAGGATAATTAAACTCATAGTTCAAATAACTGCTCAGCCAGGAATCAAACCCAGGACCTATACGCAGTAGATAGCTACACTGCTAACTAGGCTATACGGGTTGTCAAAATAACATTGTCATAAATAATTATTCGTAGTGGAATTCCTATCAACTATGTTACGTTATGGCTGCCATGTAGGGAAATAAGGTCGCCATTGCATTTAAATTATATTGTTTAATTAGTTCTGTTTATTTTGTGTAATAAATTGTTCACATACATACATATTATGGCCTCATCATTTCACTTTTTACTATTTAAATACCAATTTAGAATTCATTCGCATATATAACAACTTAACAAATAATTGTAATTAAAACATAACAAAAAAAATCTATATATTTTATAGCATGGAAAATATTATTTTATTATATATTTGTTCCTTTTCACTTATAGCATAACATCCTCCACGCCGCTATGATTCAACTGCTATTTGTTCTAATTTGTTCTGAGTTAGAGTTCCTGACTTATTATTTATTCGTAGGATAGCCCTGCTGTTGTACTGCCTATGGACTAAAGTAACTGCTTACCATTAAGCAGGTCATCTCTTACTGATTACTGATATCTCAATAAAATGTGAGAAAAATGCTTGCATTGAAATTGAAACATCCGCTATGGCATTTGCGGAGCTTGTCGCCATATCGTATAGCTACAGAAATAATGAAATTCAAATTACGAACAAGATACAGGATCAAGTTCGCACTTTAATGACTTTTAAGTTACAAGCTCACGGTGCGGCCCCCAAATATATACATCTTTCTGGAAAGATCTTTCAGGCATTTACTTTCTGTGTAACTCAACTAAAATTTTATTTATTTTATTAACATATTAGATTTATTAGATTAGAGACAAAATAAATTTAAAAAAAAATCGCTTATTGAACGAGCTCGGTGGCGCAGTGGTGAAACGCGAAATACTTTGACACCAACGCTCGTGGGTTCGATACACACACAGCAGGACAAACATTTATGTGCATAAACATCTGGATGTTTTTAAGAGACGTAGGACGCATCAAAGCAGCCCGTCCAGGGAAATACCTCCACCTCATAGAAAACTGCAGGCAACTCCCTGGAGAGTTGTTGAGTTCCTGCGAGTGAGCGATGTCACCAGTAAACTCCTAAGGGTTAACTGCTAGTTGGCATAGTGGGAGCGCTACTTAATTGTGTTACAAGCATTCATAGGCTACAGTAACCACTAGACATCAGGTAGGACGTATGCTTGTATGCCTCCCAACATTGTATAAAAATATATATATGCTTCCGCCACCAGTTAGTTCATAGGAACTTACTAGCTATGTTGAAACATTCAACATTTTTGTTATTATTTTTATTTTAGAATATGGCAATATTATATAGTTTGTATGTATGGCAATGTAAATGCCTGGCTCTCTTCTTCCCCTCCGGTGATGGCTGCCAATAAACTGCAGTGTGATGCATAAAGTGTTTTTTATTACTGTGACCAGCCCAAACATCTACAGTCCACTCAATTCAAAACAACTGGCCACCACCCACCCACTACTCTTAGACACATCCTATCGCTATCATGGCTGCACTCGTCTCTACGATTACCTGTCATCCATACAGACTTTTAAAACAGGTACACACATTTTTAAACATATTTTTTATTATTTTTTCAGATATGATGCATCGATGGAGATTTTCCGAGGTAACTATGAATATATTTTGCATAATAGTAACTTATGTACTCTCTTCACCAATTTCACATGTAGCGAGTTTTTCAAAATAGGAAATATAAACTAACCTTAATACGATGAATTATTTCAAAGAAGAATTTTGAAATGATGCCTATCTGCCATCGTAACAAAAACGGGTATATGTAGCATTATCTAAAAGTCGAGTAAATTGCGGTTAAAGATATTTTTATATTTATTCAGAAAAACACAATTTACGTACACAGTACACAGAATATTACCAATAATTGGTAATATTCTGTGCTACTTTCAGCCTTTGGGTGTTACATCCGTGATTTCAAATCGATAATACAAATAACTTTAAGGTAACAAAAGAGTTGCAGTTGCACTGTTAACGAGTTACATAAATTGGAATTTGTGATTCTTAATTATAATCGACTTTCTAACGTGTTATCTATACAGATAAATAAAATTGGAGTGTCTGTTTGTAATATTAAAAAAAAACGTTTTTTACTAAATGCATATGGATGTATACACGGTACATATACCAAATTTTTTTTTTTACAATTTCTGTCTGTCTGTCTGTATGTTTGTTACGGGTAATCTCTGAAACGGCAGGACCGATATTGACGGGACTTTCATTGGCAGATAGCTGATGTAATAAGGAGTAACTTAGGCTACTTTTATTTTAAAAATTGTATTTATTTATGTTAATATAAATAAATAATAAAAAATAACTATTCCGCGCGTAGTAGAGAAATTCCGTGCATGAGAAGAGCAAAGTCAAAGAAGTGAGTGAGATATGTTAGGATCGAGTCACGTGGCGCTCGGCTCTCTCTGCCTACCCCGCAAGGGATTTAGCGTGAAGTTATAGATAGATAGATTATAGATATTCCGCGCGGACGAAGTCGCGGGCACAGCTTGTTAGCAATAGAAACTTGTCGGGTATTTGAAGAAAAAGCTACGATGTCTTCATAATGTAGTTTTATAGTTTATATATATACCTGTAGTTTCCTTTACTACTAAAAGCGCGTATAAAGTACAGTGCCAGTATTGAGCGATATTTAAAAAAAAAAACGTAAATGTCGACTATTTCTTTAATTCAGCGTTGTTATTAAAAACACAATGAGGGCGCAACTTAGCTTTAAACACTTTTTTTATTCTACTAGATATTTTTATAATACTAGATTTTTTATACAAAACGCATGCTGCTCGCATCAGATGGTAAGCGGTCACCGCAGCCTTTTGATGCTCACAATACCACGTGAATCTTGTGACCCAAGGATGTTTCGTCACAGTATCCAGTAATTTCTCTGCCATATCTCACCCTTCAAATCTAGTTATAAATATATAAATATAACTGCTTGGCGGTAGAAATACGTGAGACAGAGGTACCCATGCAGTTTTTTACAGGCAATTTGATCTAAAGTACTATGTGTGCTTCCGCGACCGATTAGTTCACGAGAACTACTGTCGGCCGGCACCCACCCACTACCGTTAGTAGATGCATGCCGCCGCTGCCATTGCGGCTCTGGTCGTCTCTGCCTCGGCTGCTGCGGTGGCCTTTGCGAGTGTCGCCATCTGAAATGTGAACCGCAAGCTCGCGCCAACGTTTCTGCTCTGGCTACTCCGGTCGTCTCTGCAACTCATGTTTCGCCTCTCCACGAGGCATCCTCAGGCGTTGTAGATGTTAGTCGTTAGCATAACATGCTAGAAGTCTTACCACGAGATGGTAGACGACCCATCTCGCCCGACATTCATTTCGTGCATTATTCCGGAGCAGCCATGGCAGCGGCGGCATACAACTACTAACGGTAGTGGGCGGGTGCCGACCGGCACTAATCGCTAGTGAAAGCACACAAAGTAGTTTAGATAAAATGGCATGTAAATGTTGATTTTAGCAAAATAACGCCGGAATCTATGAACTATTTACTTTATTAACTTAATTGCGTTACGTTTTTTTTAATAAATTATCTCTTCAATTTCTGTTTTCTTCCTAAGTATCCCATTTCCGCATCCATTAGAATGGGCGGGCTCCGCAACGTAACACTAAGGCACATTCTTAGTCTTAGGTATATGATTTTTATACAAAGTGATTGCTGTCAGATTTCCCCAACCCCATAGGGAGAACCCGGAGAGCCAAACCTTTCTTAGGTTAGATCCCACGTATACAATTGCTTAGACACGCGGGTTTCCTCACAATGTGTTTCTTCACCGCCGAGTAAGTGATAATTATGTATATTATACACAACTTTGAAAACACGAATTAAGTAGCACAAGCTTACAACGGGATTCGAACCATGGACCGTTTTAGTTCGGTCGGATTCTTTATCCACTGGGCAATCACTGCCCCATCTCTCATCAATTATTATATTTTATGTTATGTCTTATGCTTACTTATTTTAATATTTCGTTTTGAATTGAGAAGAATATTTTCGTAATTTGAGAAATGAAGAAGTTAAGCTATGAGTGAAATTATGACCTACGACTTATGTAGGGTACAAAGGCCAAAGTTTCAAGTTTGAGGTGCAATTGACTGTACTATAATTTTAATGTTATCGTCAATTTGGTAAGTACTTGTGTTCCGTTGGTTCGGACATGTAGAAAAAAATCATGAAGAAAGAATTACAAAACAGACATACAACTCGAAAGTAGAAGAATGTAGAAGCCGAGGAAGGCCAAGACTTACCTACCATGACCAAATTGATTGTGTTTTATCAGAAGGTGACGCCAGTAGTCTTAGAATCCGGCGAGCAAGCATGAGAAGAGCAATACATTTTAAAGAAGCGAGTGAGCCGTATGACGATCGACACATATGACGCTCAGATCTCTCTGCCAACCCCGCTAGAGATTTAGCGTGAAGTTATAGATAGATAAATAAATAGTTATGACTATTGAGATCAAAATTTTCGTTATTTGAGAAATGGAGAAGTACAGCTGAGCTGAACTTAAAAAAATCTTATTACAACGACTTATGAAGGGTACAAAGGTCAAACTGTCAAGTTTGAGGTGCACTTGACTGTACTATATTTTTACTATTATTGTTATTTTGATTGTATACGTGATTGAATTACATCAGCGATTAATCCAAGGGAAAATCATCCTAATTGCCATTATCACGGGATGTATTAATAATATCCACAACCACAATCGTAGTCATATTCAATAATCGACAGTCAAATTTACAGGCAATTTATCTAAACTATTTTGTGTGCTTCCGCTACGGATAAGTTCATGACCTGCCATGCAATTCTCTAAGCGACTCGTAATGGCTGTGTGCGTCGCTGTGATCACAGATGTCACAGCTTTGACATTGTCTACTGCGATTACGGCTAAATTATTTGATATTCTATAAGTCTGTAAGCGTACGCGAGGCTGTTTGCCTTGTAGAATTCCAATTCCAAACGCAGCATTGCGGCGCTAGTGTCGCACAACCATGAAAAGCGACACCAAAGAATTGCAATTTTGTGTTCAAGGCTGTAACAGCCGATGTTTCCGAGGATGTAAGGACGTTTGCTCTTACAGAATTGCATAGCTGACATGTTCAAGACTCGCTACCGCTACATGCTGCCGCTGCCATGGCCGCTCCGATCGTCTATGCGCCATACGTTTCGCCTCTCCACGCGGAAGGCATTGTAACGTAATATTTAGTATATTTTATTTTTGAAAAAAAATAAAGAAACTGGATATGGGTTCTTCTTCTTTTTAGCAAATAAATCACATTTTTACATTTAGGTAACGCAAACCGGGAGCGCGTTAATAAATCTACTTTTATACCTCCGCTCGGGAATTCGATTCCCACCCATGACAAACATTTGCATACCATTTACATAGTCTTGGTCTAGGCTTCCCGTCTGGGCAAGTACCTCCACCTCACAGGACACCGCAACAAAATAACAACTCCCTGGAGCTTTGTTGTGTGCGTGTGAGTGAGGTCATCAGTAAACTCCTAAGGAGTTGCTGTGCTAGCAGCAGAGGTGGCAAGTAATAGTTAATGTATTACAAATGTTCATAGGCTATGGTAATCGCTTTATAATTTTTTTAACTTAATCGGTGGGCTGTATGTTTCCGACTTCCCTTCCCGACGTTGTATAAAAAAACAATTCATACGAAATTGCATATAAATACTTTTGAATTAATTTAAAAAGACGAACAATATGGCATCCCCTACTCCATTCTTATCTTGCCCGCATTGTACTGTATCCTAAGAAAATAATTTATCTCCCTAAGATTCACTGTCAGTTGCAAATTTTAAGAGGTCTATTGTAATTTGTACTGACATTGTGATAATTAAATGTTCCTTCCCTTATATAGATTACGTTCCCTTTACCTTATGTTCATTTCACAGATTTCAAATGTCAGCTTTGGCTGGAACTGACACAGAAATACACAGAAATATCCTCTCTACTTATGAAAAAATTAATACTTATGAACAAGCAAAATAGCAAAGTGTACGCACACAGTTCTAAAGAAGCCACCCCAGTGGTCGGAAAGGTACAACGTGGTCATCATCCTGTCAGTTTGTAATGGTTTGGTGGGGGTATCTTATCAAGGAGACACAAAGCTACATTTTGTGAAAAAGGAGTGAAGACTTCAGCCAAACTATATCAAGAGACTGTCTTGGATCGTGTTGTGAAACCTCTCAGCAATACATGTTTTAAAAATGTACCATGGACTTTCCAGCAGGACTCTGTTGCACTTTTTTATGTGTAACATGTTTTCCGCGGTAAAAAATTTTATATGGAGACCAAAGGTACAAAATAAATCTCCATACAAAAAAAAACACATCATACCGTCGCCAAGTTTTGATTAAAAAAAATGGATAAACCGACAAATAAATATGCTTTTACATTCATAATAGTACGTGTTATGTACCCCTCGTAAAGATCCCGTAAAGACATTTGACTCTATGACTATAGAAGTCTATGATTCCCTCCGCTCTAGATGTATTCCACAGGAGCCGTTCATTTTCCGGGAATAAAAGTGAAGTGCTTAATAAAATAGCAAACAGATTTCTAACTCTTGCTGGCGATCGACAGAGCATGGCTTCCTTCATCGTTGCATCCCAATGGTTATCTATCATTTTCCAGCAGTCTTAGTGTCCCGCACGCAGCTCTAAATATTTCTAAATAAAACATACATATTTGATAAGATCTAAACATCAAAACATTCATGCTTTCACATCCTACTAATATTATAAATGCGAAAGTTTGTATGTATGGATGTTTGTTGCACTTTCACGCTTAAACGTCTATATAATGACGTGTCGAGCACGACACCCAATCTCGACATATTCCATTTGAGCCTTCGAAAATTCCAGAACTGCTTAAAAGACATCTTTCTCAAGCATTCTGATCTGACTCAGTAGGCGCTGCAGTTTACCTTTTACCTTTTGCGCGTATTTTATAGTGTCCGAGTACGCAATGTTTTAATACATTTCTTTAAATTGTGCTTTGTTTTTAATGGATACTAACGAACCGGCCCGGTTTTGCACGTATGCCATAGCCACGCCATATGGCCTGTGACGCATGCACGCTGATCATGCGGCTTTCTGAAGGCTAAATATTTTTAATTTTAAATCGGTTCAGTACATATCTTTTGGGTTTATCCATTACAAACAAAAATAAGAATCATTTCATTTCTGTTTGTGATTTTTGTTTCATAGTAGATATGGGTAGTGGAAATGCATAGTAAGCGTTATGCACATGTGTATATGTATGCAAGTGTGCATGTGTGTATATGCATGTATACATGTGTGTAGGTGTGTGTGTATTTATATAGGACTATGAGCGCTAAAATTATTGATCATGTTGTGTGCACGTGTCAATGGATTACAGTTCAGATGTAATAACAACTATTTATAATTTAAGCTAGATTTAACTGTAATTTGTATTGTGTACCTAAATAAATAAAAAAAAAAAAAAAAAAAACGGCTGAACGGATTTGAATGAAATTTGGCACGTAGATAGATTATGATCTGGATTAACACATAGGCTACGTTATTTGACTCCACGCGGGCGGAGCCGCGGGCAGCAGCTAGTTTATAATATTAGTAGGATTTGAGACAATGTTTTCTTAAGTACCACAAATTTAGATGTTAGTCGTGTGTCCTCTATCTTCCGGGGATCTGCGTCTATATGGGGGATATCCATTTTCATTTGTATAAGTATCCTTCAAAAGCATCCGAGAATACTTTTTGGTAAAATTCAAACCCTCTAAACATCCAAACTATCCCACGGGAACATGTCACCGAGATATAAAGTAGCCTATGTGTTAATCCAGTGCATCATCTATCTATCTACCAAATTTCATCCATATCCGTTCACATTTATAATATTAGTAGGATTTGTAATTATCACTTGCTGGGCGGTGAAGGAAAACATCGTAATGAAACCCTTAGAAATTATATTTCAAAAGACCTTACCTAAGAAAGGCCTGGTTTTCCCTCTGGGTTGTGGAAGTCTGACGGCAGTCGCTCCATGTAAAAATCTGAATCTTTGCCAAATCCTTAGGCTTACGTAGCGGACCCCGCCAAATCTAATAGATTAGGCAACGAATTAACGCTAAGAAGAATAGAGTTAGACACCATATAGTTGCAATATATGATATGAAATATAATTGACGGGCTCGGCGGCGCAGTGGTCAGTGACGCTGCTTTGGCACCAACGCTCGCGGGTTCCATTCCCACACAGAACAAACATTTGTGTGCATGAAAACGTGTGCATGTCTTGTTCTGGATGATTTTAAGAGATATAACGCCCATCAAAGCAGCCCGTCTCTGGAAGTACCTCCTCCTCACCTAAAAACGCAGCCAAATAACAACTCCCTTGACGGTTGTTTTGTCCTGCGTGTAAGTGTGGTCACCTGTACGCTCCTAAGGAGTTACTGTGCTAGCAGCAGAGGTGGCATCGCGCGAGTATACTTAACGTACTGCAAGCGTACATAGTCTACGGAAACCACTTTATATCAGGTGGACCGCATGCTTGTATGACTCCAGACGTTGTATAAAAAAACAATTGGGATGTTTGCGTAGAATCCTCATCATTTACATATTCGTATTGACGCCCACTCAGACAACCGCCCACCTTCGTCACCACATCGCCCACTAAAAGTCATTGTTCCAGCCCTGATTTCGTGTGCCTATTCCATAAATCTAATTTCCTTTCCAGTTAAAAGGGCTTTTATCTAAATGTGAATGGGAGCAATCAGCAACTCGACCCAGTAATTATATAGTTAACAAGTTAATTCGGTTATATCGGAAGCGCTGTAACACACTCGGCGCTCACTTCAATTACCATGCAAATGGGGTCCCTTCGTACCGGGCGGGACGACGGCGACACGACAATACGACGCCGATCTGTTATTACAACACACTACTACAACGGTGCTGAGTAGCATATATACTTTGCCGTCTCCACAAAGTAAGTAATTCTTTTATGGGGCAATGTATACGGTTCTATAACAAACTTCCCAGCAATATAAGAGAATTGTCAATAAACAAATTTAAAACTACTGTTCAAGCCAAATTGTGTAGCAGAGCATATTATAAAGTATCTGACTATATTAATGATAAAAATGCCTGGGAGTGAGTCGATCCAATTATAATGTAATTAATAAAATATGTAAATTTGTTTGGATACCAAAAGAGGGATGCCTGAGTTTTTTGGCAGTATTTTTATCAGTGCTCACCTAGTCGTCATAATAAAAAGCTTCTAAGGAGTTGCTGTGTAAGCAGCAGGGGAGACATCGTGCGAGTGCTAATTAATTTATTACATAGTTAATAGATTCAGGCGTTATTTTGCGAAAGTCAAATTTACATGCAATTTGATCTAACCTGCTTTGTGTGCTTCCGCCACCAATTAGTTCATGCGGCCTAGCGCCGGCCGGCACCCACCCACTACTGTTAGTAAGTGCAACATGCCGACACTGCCATGGCTGCTCCGGTAGCCTCTGCCTCGGCTGCCGCGGTGGTCCGCCTTCTGGAATTGAATCTGCATGCCCCACCACCACCGTCGCTGCCACGACTGGCCTGGTCGTCGCTGCGACACGTGTTTCGCCTCTCCACGAGGCATCATCAGGCGTTGTAGACGTTAATCGTAAGAATAACATGCTACAAATGACAAATCCATCACAGTGCCGTCCCTTATATTGAATTGAGGGTGGGGGCGAACTTCCATGTATAAGTAAAATACTTACTGAAAAATAAAAAAAAGGCCGCTTGTTCATCTTGGAGAACCGTCCAAAAAATCTTTGCGCAAAATATTTTTTGTGCGTGTTGCTGAAAGTTTCTGAAACAAAATGTTTTTTTGGAGATTATAATAAATGTAATAATACGTTTATTTTAGTTATTTCATAATTACGCTTAAATTTTGTGTGGATGCAAATATGTGGCGAGGTGCACCATGGCATGTTCTACGTGGTATTAAATTCTTTCTTTCTTCTTCTTATTCCTGATCAGTAAATAAAGGTTCGTAAACTAAAATTGAGAAATTAGGGTTCAAACGCAGAGGTACCCAGAACACTTGAAATTCTCATGGCAATAATATGGTTTGATGACAAATGTCGGAGCTGACAAAGTACCCATTGCTCCTCGATTATAATTTAGTGAGCTCAAGTAATTTGTGTCACTTGACTTGTTTATTAGTTAACAGTTATAACCAACATTAACTCTCTCTTACTTATTTAACTTATAGTACAAACAGAGTGTAGGTGGAATATCCACAAGTTATAACTCCAACACAAACACAAGCGGCTGCAGAACAAAAAGTAAAACCAAGATAAATACACCCTTGTTTGTTTGTATAACATTTATGTATGAAGGGGATGTATATCATTGTTTAGATTGTAAAATATAGTGAATAAATTTTGCAAGGCCCTTTTTAGGGCGCTCCTGCGTTCTATAAGTAACTTCCGTGAACAATTTCAAATTCCTGGTCGCAGCGGTTAGGACTGTGCGTTCATTATGTCAAATTAGTGTTAAAAGTGTTGTTTATTTTATAAATAGCTAAAGTCATTAGTATACAACGTTAATTAATAAAAAAAAAACACAAAACTAAGTAAATGCACGTTTATTATGATTCCAAAACGTAAAGAGATTCCTTATGAGACCATCTCGTTGTCCATTCGTATATCTTTTTGAATGAAGTAGAAAGTAAAATGAATTACTGAAGGGTGCGGTGGTTCAAAGAACTTGTAAAAGTAATCCTTCAAAGTTAAGGTGATTACGTAAACGATCGACAATCGAACGTGTTTGGCATTTTGATTAATCGAATTCAAGAACTAGGTAAATAATTGGACTTCTAGTTCTAGTTCTAATATTTCTCATATCACACACATATATGTGATATGAGAAATATTCATGAATTGTGAATTATTTTTTATTAAGGTGTAGCATCCGACTGGTGTCATATAAATTTTGCTAATTTTGTCGACATGAATGAAGTCAGTTTCCTTGCTTTTTAGGATTCCGTACGTTAAAAGGAAAAACGGAACCCTTATAGGATCACTTTGTTGTCGGTCTGACTGTCAAGAACCTTTTACTGAGGAACGGGTGGAGCTATCGAGCTGAAATTAATATCAAATACTATCTAGAATCCCTTCGAGCATTGAGAAAATCAAATTTCTAAGTCAAAGCAATCAAAAGATACGGTTGTTTATGTCTCGTTTATGCGCATATTTTGACACTCGCAAGGGAATCAAAACCTATAGGATACTTACCGTTGACCGAGAATCATAAAATTTGGTAACAAGCAAAATCATGTAGCACAAGTAAAGGAAAAAATCCGAAAACTGTAAATTTGTAGTTCCATCATAAAACCAGTTGAGAATGCGCAAGCTTACATTGCCAGAGGAACACCTGGCTCGTCAATTATATAACATTTCAATTTTTTTTTTAATTTGTCGGCCATTTTGACCATGTTCCTTAAGAGATAAGAACGGTGTTCCTGAACATTCCTTTTTTATGCTGAATCCGAATCTGAAGTCAAAATTCGAATATTCGAAAAAAAGTGACAGACACACGCACACACAGGCAAACATATAGATTTCATATAAGAACGATGTTCCTGAAAAATACTTTTTTGCTACGATAATTTACGAAAATATTTTTTTACGGAAACCGCAGAGGGCGAGTCGGACTCGCACTTGACGGCTTTTTTAACTTGGTAATTATTTCATACTTTGTTAGTTCACAAACAAGCCGTAGCCGGTAACCGCTTTACATCAGGCTATTTTTATTTCATTTTTTATACAACGGGAGGCATACAAGCATACGGCCCACCTAATGTAAAGCGGTTACCGTAGCTTATAAACCCTAGCAATACATTAAGTATCACTCGCGCGATGCCATCTCTGCTACTAACACAGCAACTCCATAGGAGTTTACTGGAGACCTCACCCGCGTGCAGGAACACAACAACACTCTGGGGTGTTGTTATTTGGCTGCGCTTTTTTGTGAGGTGGAGGTACTTCCCTAGACGGCCTGCTTTGATGCGCGTGTCAAAGTAACGTAACAACGCGTTTCACCACTGCGCCACCGAGCTCGAATTTTTTTATACAACGCCATCATCAAGGCATATACGGCATATACTTTACATACGGCTCACCTGATGTAAAGCAAACCGTAATACCATATGCTAAAAGTAACCAAGCCTGTTATAAGAAAAGAAATTTGTAACAGTAGGAAGTTTTGAAGTCAATTCAAAACTTCCTACTCTTACAAATTTCTTCTGATTAAATTCGTTGTGAGTTCCAAGGAAGCTGTAGTTTAACCCCCGGGACAGCAATGGACTTCACTGTTCATTGCCTTTTTGATGGTCGCCGCTGTTAATTCTGGCTACACAGGAGACACAGTGGTGGGCCTGTCCCAAGCCTGTTGAAGTGAAAATAATATAATAACAATTAACCAAAAATGGCGACCTCATAGGAACACAACATAAGGACTTGTTATTTAGCAGTGTTCTGAAACTTGGAGGTATTTCGCAGGTAAACTACTCCTTAATTAAAATTGCTGTGGTTTGCGTAAAGTTGGCCAAAACACCATTCGTTAATCGACTTAGGCCTATGACTGAAGATAATAGTGAGTTATTTGAAACACACCATTAAGATGAAGTAGGAGCCATAGTCCGTTGGTTCGGACATGTAGAAAGAACGCAGGGTGAAAGAATGACGAAACATATATGCTATGCGAAAGTGGAAGGATGTAGGAGCCGAGGAAGACCGAGATTGACCTACCATGACCAAATAGGTCGTGTTTTATCAGAAGGCGATATCAGAAGCCTTAGGAACCGGCGAGAGTGCATAGAGCTATCAATGTTACAGAAGCGAGTGAGGTGTGTAAGGACTGCGTCTCATGGCGCTCGGTTCTCTCTGCCTAACCCCCAAGGAACCTGGAGTAGCGACGCCGTTTGCACGTATCCTAGGATCCCCTCGAAATTACCAAACATCATATCACAACGAATACCAACATTCTCAAAGATTTTTCATGCACAATTTCATGTCTCAAATCTTTTTTTTTCATTGACATACCAGTCAGTCAATCTTATCTCTCATCTAAATTCTACTTTTAAAATACACGTAGTATTATTTATTAAAAGAGAAAAGTGTCAAACGATGCAATTACAAAAAACCGGCCAAGTGAGGGTCGGACTCGCGCACTTAGGGTTCCGTACCTTTATACACAAAAACGGCAAAATATCACGTTTGTTGTATGGGAGCCCCCCTTAAATACTTATTTATTTTGTTTTTTTCGTATTTATTGTTATAGCGGCAAGAGAAATACATCATCTGTGAAAATTTCAACTGTCTAACTATCACGGTTCATGAGATACAGCCTGGTGACAGACGGACGGACGGGCGGAGAGCAGAGTCTCAGTAATTTTACCCATTGGGTACGGAATCCTAAAAATATGTAATAAACTCCTAATGGTGTGGAACTATGGGCGCACTGCAATTTGGCTAAACGCTTTTGCGAAAACTTGCCGAAATGAATCTAAATATTGTACACGTTAATATTAAACAAAATTTGGAGATATTTCAATAAAGTTCTTTTTTTATACCACTAAGGTGGCAAACAAACGTACGACCTGTCTGATGGTAAGCAATCACCGTAGCCCATTTGCAATACCAGGGGTATTACTCATGCGCTGCTGACCCTGTAAAAACCTCTTCGCACCTTTCTTGAAGAACCCCATGCTGTATATAGTTGTCTTGGGAAAGCCTCGGCTGGGAGTTCATTCCACGACTTGAGAGGTCTCGGAAAAAAACCACAACAGAACCACACAGTACGCAACCATTGCGGTTCCAGCATGTGATGCTGAACTCCCCGCCGTCGGCGAGTTAGGCGGTTGTAAAAAGACGCTGTTGGCATCACAAACAATTCTTCAGAACACAACCCATTGTACAATCGGTAGAACCATACAAGGAGAAGCAAAATTTCTCCTCAAACTTAAGTGCTCAATACCGTGTGTAAGCTTGGGATCGTCGACAATTCTCACAGCTCGTCTCTCGAATCACGATCCTGGCTGGTATCCAGGTACTCCCGCCCAAAGGTGACTGCAGTACTCCATGTACGATCTGACTTGAGACTTATGTAACACAAGTCTCTGCCCCACGCTGAAGTACTACTTTGCCAGGTTGACCAGCTGAAATCGGTATTAAGCGTTACTGAAGATCTCGACACCGAGAATCCCGATGCATTTGGCGATGGTAAGAGGTCTATTCTGAAATTAAAGAACCTCTGCAAATGAGGTTTTCCTAACGGTGAACGCGCAAACTTGTGTCTTCATGGGATTAAGTTTAGCCGCTACCAATCAGATACTTTAGTTAAAGTACACTCAAGTTTATCGCGGCATTCTTCCAGAAGGGAACGAGGGATATTAGCACGGCCCGTGTAATAAGCGACTCCGGTGCTGCCATCCGCATAACAATGATTGCCATCAATTGACAACATACCATTGACATGTAGCAGAAACAGCGACGGGGACAGTACAGGGTCCTGTGGGGCTCCAGCATTAATATCCATGCTACCGGAGCGACTACCGTTTACCACGACCTTCTGCTGGGTAAAAAGCTGACAGCTGAAGCTCGATTAATCCCAATTAGATTTCCAGCATTGACCGCACCACGAGATGGTAGATGGCCCATCTCGCCCGTCCTTCATTTCGTAGCATGTTATTCTTACGACTACGATCTACAGCACCTGAGTATGTATCGTTGATAGGAGAAACACGTCTCAGAGAGACGACCAAAGCAGTCATGGCAGCAACGGTGGCGGGTGCATGCGATTCACATTTCAGGTTGCGGACATTCGCAACTGCAGCAGCCGTGGCAGTGACAACCGGAGCAGCCATGGCAGCGATGACATGCATCTACTATCGGTAATGCTTAGCGGATTCAGGCGTTATTTTGCGAAAGTCAAATTTACGACTTTCGCAAGATAACGCCTGAATCTATTAACTATTTAATTAATAAACATTCAGTTTACCAATTCTTAATGTCATGTTTCCGTAACAAAAGTAAGTACTGCTTTGATTGTTGATATTTTGAGAAAAAGAATTAAATTGTAAACGACATTTCAGCATACTGGTGACTGGTGTCATGTCTACGTGCGTCCAAATCTGTAAAATTATGAATTTTGGTTGCAAAGATTGAAATCATTTTATTTGATGGTATATTTCTTTTGAATAATGCCATCATGTCACTGGCGGCATTTTTCGTTGAAATTTTATTTCAAAGAAAGTTCTGGTTGGAGGACTACTTTTCGATGAACTAACTGGCAAACAGCGCTCCAAAACCACTGGAGACAGAGCAATAATATCCTATAAAATAAACATATTTATTTTCGATATTAGTTAATCGCGAAGGAAGCCGCAGCCGCAGCCTGTAGTTAGTATAAAAAAAATATATATTTTATTTATTTCATATTCATTTCAAGTTTATAATCTAAGTATAATCTTTATCAGAAGTAACTTTCTATTCAACTGTTTTGCTTTATTATTTTTGGTCTTTATCAGGGTTCATGTTCCTTTAAAAATAAGAAATAAACTTAAGGATTTAGGTTTTCTTAAACTAATCTAATAAAAAAAACTTAACCAGAATAAACTTTCTCTCTCTTTGATTCATCGCTATTGTAAAATAAATGCTGAGGTTGCCACAACACACAAACTCGAAACAGTTTGATAGTTTGCAGTATATAATTAATTACTACTACAACTATATAATTACTTATTACTACTAACAAATGGATTAAGCAAATATTGTGACGCGCCGGCCCAAAGATGTGAACAGTATTGTGAGGCCGGACCGGGGCCTTATAAAGTTGAAGGCGATATTGAGCTGTAAAGTATCGTCTAGCCTATTGATCCCAACTTAGCTGTGCTCTCCAGGTGACCGCGAAACTGTTCATCGCTCGATATCACGACACCCAGGATACCGATGCTATGCATAGCGCTGAGGGGTATACCTTCTAATCAAGAAGCTACCAAAGCCTCCTTCCATGAGCTGGGAACCACGCCAAGCTTATTAAATCCAAGCCAAATTGTATATCTGTTTCGTCATTTTTTCATCCTGCATTCTTTCTACAAGTTTGAGCCAACGGAGTATGACTTTTCTTATCTTAACACCGACACTCTTTCAGCCCAACTATCTTTCTTACGTCATCATTACGAACACGTTCAGTAAGCGTTACGCCACAAATTTTGCGCAATGCTCTCATCTCGACCGCATTTATTCCACTTTCATGTTCTCTCTACCATATCCAGCTTTCACTTCCATAAATTAGCATTGGGATTAGCACTGCGTTGTGAACAGCGAGCTGTGCCTTCTGGCTTAGATTTCGGCAGCCTAGAAGTTTACCCAACGCTCCATTCACGCTGTAGCCTGCATTCACTCGTCTCTCCACATCAGCGGTGTATCTTCCATCGCAGCTAAAAGCGCTTCCAAGATATACAAACTCATCCACTTGCTCCAACACTACATCATCAACCGTAATCCTAGTTTTCGTTCTGTAATTTGTATTATTTATTCATAACCGGATGACCGGAATTTCGTTGTGAATAGTGGCGTAGCTGTGTAGATGTAGAATAAATTCTTAATAGGGTAGATATAAATATCTCGAGTAAAGCACAGGATCTGCTGCTAGATAACAATCAAATTAATGTACCTAAGTTCTGTGATAAATTTATTTCCCGACGTTCCTACCAACCCAAGCTGGGTCTGGGAATATATAAATAATTTCGTTAATTTTACACGTGATTGACACGAAAACTTAACGTCTTGAATAACCCGGTGGCAGTATGGTTTGCAATGCTACTTTAACAACAAGACTCGTGAGTTCGATTCCAACACAGAATTGACATTTGTGTACATGGACATTTTTTATACTACGTCGCAATACATACAAGCACACGTCCACGTAAAGCGGTTACTTTAGCCTATGAACGCTGGCGATGCATTAAGTATCACTCGCGCGATGCCACCTCTGCTGCTAACACAGCAACCCCTTACTAGCTTACTGGTGACCTCACTCACACACAGGAACACAACAACCTGAGAGTTGTTATTTGGCTTTCTGTGAGGTGGAGTTACTTCCCTAGATAGGCTGATTTGATGCACCCTACCTCTCTTAAAACATCCATACCAAGACAAACAGATACATTGACCTGAAAACAATGCACTCTTTTTGGTGTTAGTCGAGTAAGAAGTACTTTGACAACAAATAAATAATAATAATAATAACCAGTTGAGAATGCGCAAGCTTGCATTGCCAGAGGAACACCTGGCTCGTCAATTATATAACAAATCAATTTTTTTTTTAATTTATCGGCCATTTTGACCATGTTCCTTAAAAGATAGGAACGCTGTTCCTGAACATTCCTATTCTACTTTTTTATGCTGAATCCGAATCTGAAGTCAAAATTCGAAGTAAAGCGATAGACACACACACAGACAAACATATAGATTTCATATAGAAACGGTGTTCCTGAAAATCTTTATTTTTATCTCCGCAGCTCATTAAACTAGTAGGTATATGAGCTTGTTACAAAATAGTTCAAATATAACTGATCTACGTGTGGGGAGAACTGGTGCCCATGCTATGTAGATTTGTACCTAGCTGTATTACGGGTCGCCAAACTCTCTCCATGGTAACATGTTTTAGATAGCTAATTAATTTACAATGACTATGCAATAATATTCCTATAATATACTCTACTATAAACAAACACAAATAGAACACAAGAAATCGATCACATAAAGACACCTTTTGTAATTTATGAGTTCACGGAACCGTATAACGGAGAAAACTATATTGGGAATACATAGATAGACATTCTCCAACTTACGTAGTAACACAGTTATAGAGTTGAAGTTAGGTTTAAATTGGTTTGAATCTACGTCGAGACACGAACGTGGGTCGACATATTTCAACTTCCAAATGCAGAGTTTCGAGTCTACTAAATAATTGTGAAACAAACTTGGTTCAACTTGTTCTCTTCAGAATACCTTACTTGTTTGTATAATATAAATCATTATTTATAGGGTTTTGTTTGGATCACCACCAAAGAAAATGCATATGTTTTCATCCAAAATTGTTTTTTTTAACCGTGTAAAATTGGGAGGCAAGGTAACGTGCATGGTGTTGAAGTGATTGATAATTGCCACTTTAACATAAAAGCTCGTGACTTTTATTTCCACATAGGACAGGACGCATCGAAGCAGACGATATCGACAATCCTAAGCTTACACACGGTATTGAACCCTTTTTTGAATTTTGAAATTTAAGGAGATATTTTGCCTCCCTTTGTGTGTTCTGCCGATTGTACAACGGGTTGTGTTCCGAAGAGTTGTTCGAAATGATGCCGACAGCTACTTT
This sequence comes from Pyralis farinalis, assembly GCA_947507595.1. NCBI lineage: Eukaryota > Metazoa > Arthropoda > Insecta > Lepidoptera > Pyralidae > Pyralis > Pyralis farinalis. The sequence continues at coordinate 32,692,226 of OX382271.1, read as the reverse complement.
TTAGGATTTTAGGATTCCGTACCCAAAGGGTAAAACAGAACCCTATTACTGAGGCTCCGCTGTCCGTCCGTCCGTCCGTCCGTCCGTCTGTCACCAGGCTGTATCTCATGAACCGTGATAGTTAGACAGTTGAAATTTTCACAGATGATGTATTTCTGTTGCCGCTATAACAACAAATACTAAAAAATAGAATAAAATAAATATTTAAGGGGGCTCCCATACAACAAACGTGATTTTATTGCCTTTTTTTATAGATAATGGTACGGAACCCTTCGTGCGCGAGTCCCACTCACACTTGGCCGATTTTTATAACCGCACCTCTCGCCGGCGGCGCGGAGTTCACCCACACGCGCTTGAACCGCAATGGTCGCGTACTGTGCGGTTCCAGAGAAGTTTTCTTCCGGCAACTCTCAAGCTGCGGAATGAGCGCCCAGCCGAGGGACTACAGCATGGAGTTCTTCAAGAAATGCGTGAAGAGGTTTTTAGAGGGTCGGCAACGCATGAGTGACACCCCTGGTGTTGCAAATGTCCATAGGCTACGGTGACTGTTTAACATCAGGCAGGCCGTATGCTTGTTTGCCACCTTAGTGGTATAAAAAAAATCAGCTCGTCGGGGGAAGCGCCTTCACCTCACAGAAAACCGCCGCCGAACAACTCCCTGGTAGGTTGTTGTGTTCCCGCGTGTGAGTGCAGTAAGCTAAGGAGATGCCGTGTTAGCCGCAGAGTTGGCATTGGGCGCGTGCCACCCCCGCTGCAAACACAGCAACTCCACACCTTACCGGTAACACGAATCCTAACCCTCCAGAGAGTTGTTATTTGGCTGCGGTCTTCTATGAGGAGGAGGTATTCCGCAGTCAGGCTTTGATATGCCCTACATATTCGCTAGAGCCTCGTTTGTTATTGTCAGATGAGGTTTATTTTGGTTCTAACGATGACCGTTTTTATTCAATACCACTAAGGCATCAAATAAGCCTACGGTCCGCCTGATGGTAAGCAGTTACCATCGTTAACGATAGTTAACGATTAATTGAGTAACTACGTAAAATTGGTCTCATCAGCTCTCCGTAGCTTATTTCCTTCATGGCAAGCTCAGTCATTATACACATAAGATCGACGGAGCCCTTATCCGATTTGACGAGCTCGGTGGCGCAGTGGTGGAACGCGCAGTTACGCTACTTTGACACCAACGCTCGTGGGTTCGATTCCCACACAGTACAAACACTTGTGTGCATGAACATGTTTGTTTGTCTTGGTCTGGGTAATCTCTATGTATAATAAGAATGTATTTACAAAAAAAAATATTTACATATGTTTATCAGTTGTCTAGTAAGTACCCATAACACAAGCTTCGCTTACTTTGGGGCTACATGGCGTTGTGTAATTTGTCCGACAATATTTATTTATTTTGATTCACGGGTATTATCCCGGTCATTTGTTAGGCGTGCGGGGGGATAAGGATCCAACGCGTAGAGGCCCCTTTGAGAAGCTTGATGTAATGTTGTATAGCCGCCGTGACCTTGTCCAGGGAATATCAATGTGACAATATACCCATGAACCAGGTCACGGCAGGTATTGGGACTATTGCAAATGTGTTGGAAATTATTGGGCTATTAAAATGAGATCTGGAGGGACTATTAGTACTGGTCTATTACAGCCATGCAATTCTCTAAGCGACTCGTAATGGCTGTGTGCGTCGCTGTGATCACAGATGTCACAGCTTTGACATCGTCTGCTGCGATCACGGCTAAATTATTTGGTATTCTATAACGGCTGTAAGCGTACGCGAGGCTGTTTGCCTTGTAGAATTCCAATTCCAAACGCAGCCTTGCGGCGCTAGTGTCGCACAACCATGAAAAGCGACACCAAAGAATTGCAATTTTGTGTTCAAGGCTGTAACAGCCGATGTTTCCGAGGATGTAAGTATGTTTGCTCTTACAGAATTGCATGGCAGAAGAGGGACGGACACCTGCCATAACTATCATATTATTATTATTTATCCACATGGCTCCTATTTGGTCATGGTTATTTTTTTGGCCGATGTCCTTACTACCCCTGTTGTCCAGCTTCTCGGCACTTAATCTCACCACACTTACGTGCCAAGTTACAGCTCAATGGAACACCAGTAACTGATTGAAAAATAGATAGCTACTCGTAATTTTGAATGAACTTACACGTGAAAATTAAATAAAAGCTAGTATTCATGGGGATTTTTTTTATACTACGTCGGGAGGCATACAAGCATACGGCCCACCTGATTTAAAGTGATTACTGTGGCCTATGGACGCAACACTTGAGGTATAACTCGCGCGATGACATTTGTGCTCACAGTAATTTCTTAGGAGCTTACTGGTGACCACTCGCAGGAATGCAACAACCCTTCAGGGAGTTGTTGGGCCGCGGCTCTCTGTAAGGTAGAGATATTTACCCAGACGGGATGCTTTGATGAGCTCTACATCTCTTACAAAACCCTCAGACCAAGACAAACAATATGTTCATGCACACAAATGTTTGTCCTGTGTGGGAATTGAACCCACAAACATTGGTGTCAAAGTAGCGTTACTAACCACTGCGACACCGTGCTCGTCCAAACGCGTATGTAGATAAAGTTAAAAAGCAAACGATTTCTAAATATAAAACTCAAATTATTATAGCAGTTCTGAGATACACGATATATATATATATATATATATATACAAGAATTGATTGTTTAAAGTAATGGAATGTTATGTATTTCCAAATGCCACGAACAAAAAGAAAATGGGAATTTCTGCGCCTGGTTGTAAACGGTTGAGATATGGGTGAAAAACGCGATTATATTTTTTACTTCAAAATGCAAAATATCAGCCTGATTGACAATCTAGTAAATATGAAATCTTAAAAACAAGTTTTTATCACGAGGAAACTACACAATCGATTTAATCATAATCGATTAGTGCGAATGAAAAATAAGTAAAAATGCTAATCTATCATCAAATGATAACAGAATGAAACTAAGGAAAACCATTAAAATCAGATCTAACAGTTATCTATTAAAATATTCACATAATAAAGATTAGTCTAATAATCGCTTTTCGGGTTTCGAGTTCGAGTTTTTTAATCGATTACTATTCATCACTACGGTAGATTTAGTCTGTGGGCTGACTGACAGCGTTCCCGATGTCAACTTCACAGCTTCACTCGTTTCGTATCATTCGTTGTGTTTGTGTGCGTTTTGAGTGTTTCTTCTGATTCCAGTGTCTTCGATGACCACGGCTTTCATTACAGATTTTGTTTATCTTGTACGACCCTGGGCTATCCCACTGGACACGGAGAATATCGCCTGCACTCGACGACCACTGCTTACATGACGCACATCTGATCTTGTTTCGTACAAATTGTCACATAACCTCACTTTTACTAAATCTTTAATAAGTCCGCTCTCCGATTGCCATAATTTGTATAATTCTTAGCGAGGATGTGATAATATTTAAGCTATTAAATGACACCATTTTCATCTTTTTAGATCCAGGCTCAGGGTTATATGAAAGCATATCCTTTATTGATGTTATATCTAACACACAGACATACATGTATAAATCTTTGTAAATCTAGCTTTTTGAGCTTTTCTTACGTCTCTGAACACATTTTCGTCACAATATAGAAGTACATAAAAGCAACGATACTTCTTTCTCTTAAACGTACATCTTTCGCCAGATTTTAACGTACAGTTGTGGTTAAGGGTCCCTCATCACAATTATGCACGCCCCTGTCTGCACTACGCAGGCAGTCAAGGTACCTATTATTGGCAGCAGTTAAATGTCACGCTAAAACTCAGGAAAATAATGATTAAAATAAAAATTTGAAAGGGGTCGAAAAAAATAAAAGTATATCAAAATATTTATTGATCTCTTTTATTTAAAACTCTTACTAAATATAATAAACTGCTTAATGGCCATTATAAAAAGTGATGTGTAGGGCCGTCTCGCTTATGACGTTCCATAACCTCTGCTTACGCTGCAGCGGCTCTGGCGTGGATATATAACCAGGGAGTTAAATAAATAAATAAATCAGTCCTAATCTTACTGGAACATTTCAATCAAGACCCACACGGGCCACCAAGATGTATGCATTATCCATAATGCTGTATTGTATGTGTAAATATTGACATAAACTTAAGAACTATAACTTAGAATTAAGGACTAACTAAGTTCATAATTGAATATAATTCTTGCGTAAGCATTAGCGTAGTCACGTCTACGACACGACAATTATTTTAATCCTCAGTGAACTTTTTATATAATAATCTGAAATTTAGAAATCTTTCACTTACTTCAATTTTCCATCATTTTCTTCTTATTATTATTATCAATTCCCATCGCTTCCCAGTATGAAGGAGGAGGGTCAGTACTACTAATATGTTTTACTCGCATTGCACTAATTTCATCGCCAATTTGAATCGGCACTTTGAGCACAACATTTCGATGCGGGAATGGTACATTGGCAGTAATATAAACAAAATAATCCCTAGCCACTATTTGAGAGAATTCTAGAGACGTCCTGTCTGAAGGTACATTGATGATTACACTGTCCTTTTTTATATCGCCACTTTTTATTGCGCCTGTTTTTGTATCAGTATCGGCAATGTCACTACAAATTTCCACGTTACCACGTTGTTTACATTTAAAAGTGTAAACTTCAACTATTTTAGTCTCAATACTTTTTACACATAACGCTGTGTCGTTAAATATTTCATAGTTGAATTCCACTTGGCCTCCAATACGTATGATAGAATTATTAATGGTTGCTCTTACATTAACAATATTATTTTTGCCTCCGAATAACTGAAAAACTTTTCTCTGTTCGCTGTAAATAATGGGCTCGCTTGATAGCTTAGGCTCGATTCCTGATAATACAGTAAATTCTTTTTCGAATTTCTTAGTGAATCCCTTAAATCCTTGCCTTTCAAATTTTATGCAGATATAGTAAGCGATTTTAGATCGCACACTATGAAGGATAGATCTATTGTTATATTCCAAAGATGGTGGTATATTTTGAGGTAATTGAAAACTGAACGATGTCTTGTGTAATCCGATACATAACGTCATATCTTTTTCACTGTTGTCTATAACTTTTTCTATGTTCACGTAATCTTCAAATTCTCTGTAAGTTGAAGTACCTTTGTCAAGTCTGCGTGCTGTTTCATCAGTTATAGATACGTATCCCTTGCCTAGTAAAGACATCGTTATGTTATCCAACACCATCTCTTCGTCTAGTGTAAATTTAATTGTTCCAGATACGACACATCCCGGGATAAAAGCACCATTCCGTGGTTCCAACAATTTAATTTCAGGGTAAATACCCATTGCGTATATCCAAAGGACTGTTTTAATATGCACGAGAGTCTTCTGTGCCATCAACGGACTATTTTCTTATATAATCTAATCACTTATCAGTTATCTATATCGCGATAGGAAATGTTATTATGTCCGCTTTATACTCGTATCTTATCATTAAAAATGTCGATGAATGTAAATCATCTCCTGGAACATTTATAACCTGATATTATATATTTATAACTAACTGAAACTGGAAAGAAAATTGCCTTTTTTTACAATTTCTTTTTGATTTATTACTACACCCACGAAGGTAGCTGCTGCCAGCCATGTATGGGAATTCATTTGAAATACGGTCCATAATATATAATCACTGCCAATTGACCGCATGTACGATGTTATGGAATATTCACTAGTCATGAATAAAATAACTATGATTTGTGTAAATATTGCATTTCGAATAAATTATTAAATGTAAAAAGTTTGATAATAAAATAAGCCATTATATGATCATAATAACATTAAAAATAAAAATAAATCTCACGAACACTTATCATCACTCTCATACTCTCCTTAACTACTTAATTTAATTAGATCACAGAGAAAAGGAATTACTTTATTATGTACTATAACATAAAAGTCATAAATATATAAAATATCTTGAGTTCATATAGTTATATTCCAGTATATCTGGAGCAGTTACACTGTAAAACGAGTTGAACTTTTTACGTAATAAAAAAATGTTATCTAATAGAACAGAACGTTTATAGATCAATCTTCATCATCACTTATCTCTTTTAGATTTTCACCCATCACCTCCCAATATGATGGTGGAGGATCATAATCTGGAGGTTCGATGTTACTTTCTATTGCTCTCACGTCACAATTTTCAGCCCTAACTTCGAATTCATTACCAATTTGAACGGGAAATTTAAATACACGATCCGCTCGAAAAACTGGTAATATGATTTTTAATTGTACATAATAATCTCGGGATATCATTGTAGAATGTTGAATGTCATATTTATCACAAGGTATATCAATTTCATTGTATATAAAATGGTTATCTCTTATATCTATGGGATTAGACTGCGGAACATCTATCCATTTAATTTCTTTATGGGTTATAATTTTCTGTTGTCCCCTACCTCTGAATGTATATCTTTCCACCAGACACGCCTTAACTCTTTCAATTTCTCCACATGTATTATTCGATATTTCATGATAATATTTCAATTTTCCATTTGGCTTTATAACTGAGTTCTCAACTTTCACTTTCAAATCTACTGTATTGCTTCTACTCTGGCAACTCATAAATTTATACTGAATTTCGTACGTCACAGTTTGCTTTAATAAAGTTGGTTTTAGATATGTACCTATTATTATATGCTTCTTGAAAACTTTATCGCTTTTAAACACTTCAGGCCTCTTAAACTTAATTTTCAAGTAGTATGTAATATCAGATTTAATGTTGTAATCCAAATCAGAACCCCTGTATTGAAATGACGGTGGTAAGTCATGCGGGAGTCTAAATTCAAACCGCTTTTCATATCTCTCTCCTGCAATCAACTGTCCAGAACTTCGTATTGGTTCACAGATATTGATATACTCCTCATCATAAAAATACTTTGGATCCTTCCTTCTATTTCTATATGTTATAATTGTATTACCAGTGCCTTTTAAATATATATTCACATAGCTGACTTCAATTTCTTTATTAGTGACATATCGTACAACACCAGATACAAGGTCACCAGGTTTGAATTCTTCATTAGAAGGTCTTGACACGTTTATTTCGCAAATTATACCCATTCCATTAATTAAAATAAAAATTTAAAGGAAGTACTTCTATATGCGCACGTTATTAATTTAATCTATTAACATTAAAGATTATTCTGATACAATATATATAGACATGCACACTACAAAACAGATAAAAGTATATGATTAGTATGCTCGCTGGTGTATTTGATAATATTCACGCACACATCATTGAGAAATAAAGGACAAATTGATGATAAACGCTGATGCAGTATACATATGTTACAGACAATGTTTATAAAGCAGGTATTTTATACAAGCAGCAGGCAATGTATATATAATACCGGGGTCGTTCAGGGAATGTATGATATACATATTTTACTATTAGCTTCTAGATTAGGCTTTCAGCGGTTTTGTGGATCTTGAGAAAGAATTTGACAGTTTTACGCAAAAGCAATAATCCTACTTTTACAGTACCTACAGGACAATGACGCAACAGCAATGGCAGTTACACCATCTGAACTGCAAACACTAGTCACAATGATGAAAGAGAATTGTACGGCAAAACGCTTACAATTGAATGCAATGTACCCAGCCGATGTGGAGAGGCGAGTGAGTGCAGGGAATAGTGTGAATTTAGCGTTGGGAAAATTTCATGGCAGTAAGTAACCTATTCCAGAAAGCACAGCTCGCTATACACAACGTAGTGCTGATCCCGATACTAATGTATGGAGACGGGAGCTGGGTATGGCAGAGAGAGCATAAAAGTAGAATAAATGAAATACGAGCGTTTCACAAAATCTATGGCGTAACGCTTGTAGACATAGTTCGCAACGTATCCGATGTTAGAAAGAGAGCTGGTCTTAAAGAGAATGTCGGTGTTAAAATAAGTAAAATAAGAACAGGCATACTCTGTTGGTTTGGGCATATAGAAACAATTCAGGAAGAAAGAAATACGAAACCGATATACAACACGAAACTAAAAGGATGTAGGAGGAAAGCTAAAAGTTACCCATCATGACCGAATTAATCGCCTTTTATGGGAAGATGTCAAGAGCCCTAGAAACTGGCATGCGTCCATGAGAAGAGATGTTAAAGAAGCGAGTGAGGTGATAGATCCCGCAAGCGACTTGGAGTGAAATTATAGATAGATATATTTATATTGAGATACATTGATAGACAGTTTGACCGTACAGTTTTCTATTGTTAAAGCGTCTTTTGCACATAAAGGGCAAATAACTGTGAACCATTAGCCAGCTAGCTTTACTTTTTTGGACCAGCAAAAAGAATAGATATTTGTCTTAAGAGTGGTAGGTCGCATCAAAGCAGCCCATCTGGAGAAGTACCACCACCTCATAGAAAACTGCAGCCAAATAACAGCTCCCTAGAGGGTTAGTGTGTTCCTGCGTATGACGGAGGTCACCAGTAAACCTACGGAGTTGCTGCGTTAGCAGCAGAGGTGATATCGCGCGACTAAACGCATTGTAAGTGTTTAAAAGCTACGGTAACCGATTTACATCAGGTGGGCCGCATCCTTGTTGCGTTCTCAGCGTTGTATAAAAAAAGTGTCAGGATTTTATTACACGTTGTTTTCTCGGAGCAAATACAAAAAGTGTGGAATTACATGATTATTCAAATACTATCAAGATATTTAGATTTATTATCCTCAGATGGGCAGATCTTGAACATTTACTGGCTCAGTAACAACGTAAGAGATTAGACGAGACAGGCGCTCATCTTAAACGCTCAATTACCTATTGATGATTAGATGGCATTTTTCAAGGAAAAATAACGCCTTCGCATTTTCGCCTTCCACGCTCCCATCTATCACACACATTACCTGACGTGCATTCTCTATTCTATACAATGCCTAGACTAAGTATGAAATAAATGATATGTGTATGCAATTGGAACTAACCTGTTTTGTGTGCATCCGCCACCAATTAGTTCATACGGTCTAACGTCGGCCGGCATCCATCAACTACCGTTAGTAGATGCAACATGCCGACGCTGCCATGGCTACTCCGGTAGTCTCTGCCTCGGCTGCTGCGGTCGTCCGCCATCTGGAACAGAAATCGCGGCGACGACCAGCCATGCAATTCTGTAAGAGCAAACATCCTTACATCCTCGGAAACATCGGCTTTTACAGCCTTGAACACAAAATTGCAATTCTTTGCTGTCGCTTTTCATGGTTGTGCGACACAAGCGCCGCAAGGCTGCGTTTGGAATTGGAATTCTACAAGGCAAACAGCCTCGCGTACGCTTACAGCCTTATAGAATACCAAATAATTTAGCCGTGATCGCAGTAGACGATGTCAAAGCTGTGACATCTGTGATCACAGCGACGCACACAGCCATTACGAGTCGCTTAGAGAATTGCATGGCTGGCCAGTCGTAGCAGTGACGGTGGTGGGGCATGGGTTTCTGTTCCCAGCAGCCGAGGCAGAGACTACCGGAGCAGCCATGGCAGCATCGGCATGTTGCGTCTACTAATTGGTGGCGGAAGCACACAAAGCGGGTTCGATCAAATTGCATATAAATTTGACTTTCGCAAAATAACGCCTGAATCTATTAACTATTAAATGACATTTCGTACGTCACCCAAACGTTTTAGACGTTCTATACAATGCCGAATTATACAGATTGCCGGTAACACATGCACTACTGCAGCACGTTCTGCACACGATTTTTATGAACAAATAGAAATTAAGTGGAAATCAATGAGTTCCATTGAATTGTTTATCTTGTATATACAATCAATGGTATTATAATAATATTAAAAATTCACACAGGAATCCACAAACCAATAAAACTAACCCTCACTTAAAACGTAGCGTTACGTTGCCGATCGGCATCGAGTATATAACCTAATAGAGCCGTAATGCGGGCCGTCCAAATCCGAAACTGATCAGTGATTTTGCACTTATAAACATCAACGCTCGCTCGCACTAAAACAGTACATAGGTTACGTACTCGATGCCGATCGGCAACAAAGCATGGCGCAATATATTTGGCACGTATAATAATTCAATGGTTTTATTATATATTTTATTTGACAATAAATTTACAATATTATTTATAGTACAGCTTAATATTTATTCGTAGAGTACAGCAATTAAAATATATCTCCATGCAGCGACTCCACAATAACAACTTGTTTTAAGCTTATAAATATTAAATTAGGTTACGATAAGGCCGCCATGTTTACAAAAACTTATCTAACCTTCAAAAAAATAACAATAATACTTCCCATCAAATAGTCACCCAGGCTTGTTTGTCACATTAATGGCGTAAAGAAATATACTTTTTGTTACACAACGGCCTGCCTGATGAAAAGCGTTTACCGTAGTCTATGAACGCTTGCAATTAATTATGTATAACTCGCGCGATGCCTCCTCTCAAGCTTTTTTTTTATACTACTTCGGGAGGCATACAAGCATACGGCCCACCTGATGTAAAGCGGGTACCGTAGCTTATTAACGCTTGCGATATATTAAGTATCACTCGCGCGATGCCTCTTCTGCTGCTTACACAGCAACTTCTCAGGAGCTTACTGGTGACCTCACTCGCACGCAGTATCACAACAACCTTCTAGAGAGTTGTTATTTGGCTGCGATTTTCTGTGAGCGTTGGTGTGTATTTGTCTTGTGTGGGAAACAAACCCACGAGCGTTGGTGACAAAGTCGCGTCTTTCACGACTGAGCCACCGAGCTAGTCGACACTTCACGGAGCAACGTCGTTTTTAAGTAAGGCAATAAAGCTAGAATACGTAGGTCACACTATAAGTTTTGCGTAACTTAAAAAAACAACATGTTATAACCAAAATATTATGTTTATTGCTTTTCAAAATACTCTCCTTTACATTTTAAACATTTTTTCATGCGATCGAACCATTTTTTAAAACAGGAGCACCACAGATTTGAAGGCATGTTTTCTACGTGCTGATTGAACGCTATCACTGCCTCTTCGGAGTTGGTAAAAGTGAAACCTCTAATCAAATCTTTGATTTTGGGGAAATACAGAAATCACAGGGTGCTAGGTCGAGGCTATGCGCAGGATGGGTAACGAGTTGTACTTTTACGGAAGTTAAAAATGACTTTGTTTTGTTGGCCGTGTGTGAAGAAGCGTTGTCATGATGTAGGAAAACGCGGCTTTTTGGTCGTCTTTCGCGAACTTTTTCTAACTTCCTGGGTAAACAAATGGTAGAATACCACTCGGCATTAACACTCTTTTGATCTTCAAGTGGAATTGTGCAGATGGGACCCGTAGCTGAGAAAAAAAAACGCGATCATTTTTTTACCAACGTTTCTCGCCTGCCTCACTTTTGTTGGCCTGTTCTCATTTTCAAACACCCATTCACAAGATTGCTGTTTTTTTTCGGGTTCAAAACAATAAATTCACATTTCGTCTCCTGTGACAATGTCATAAACAGCATTAGAATGTCCGTGGTCGTACTTCAGTAGCATCTGTGAGCACCATTCCACGCGAGCCCGCTTCTGCTCCGCTGTCAGTTCATGAGGGATCCAACGACAACAAAGTTTCCGAACTTTCAATTCTTCGTGTAAAATTTTCTGAATTTGGCTCATACCAATCCCCAATAGGTCTCGAATTGTCTCATAGGTAATCCGCGGGTTTTCTTCAATTAGCCGCTTAACAGTAGCCACATTATTTACGTTGACAGCAGTTGAAGGCCGCCCTTCACGAAATTCGTCATGTAAAGAAACTCGACCTCTCTCAAATTCAGCAAACCATCGCCTCACGGTGCTCAAAGAAGGTGCTTCTCTCCCAAAAGCATTTTGAAGACGAGCAGCACAGTCTTGCGGAGAGAGAGAACTTTTAAAATCATAAAAGATCATCGCTCTAAAATCTTTTCGACTCAATTCCATTTTCGTTGCGTATGTAGAACTTTGATGTGTGATAAAAAACAAATGACAAATGATTTCCCGCCAATTGTTTTTTTTTATTACTAAGTAGGTTGCAACGTTTCAAAAAATATAACATTCGAAATTCAAATAGTTCCGATTAGCTAGAAGTGCAAAACTTTTAGTGTGCCCCTAGTATACTTGTTTAGACTTCTGAAACTGACTTTCAGAAGTCTATTTCCCTTTTTTATTTTAAATGCTTTTATTTTAATTTCACTGTTTCTATGTAAGTGGTCTGTATCGAAATTTGAAAACTGACGAGCTCGGAGGCGCAGCGGTTAATAACGCGATACCAATATGTAGGTTCGATTCCCACGCAGGACAAACTATTGTGTGCATGAACATGTCTGTTTGTCTCGGTGTGCGTGTTTTTAAGAGAGGTAGGGTACATAGCAGGCCGCGTGGGGAAGTAAATCCACCTCACAGAAAACCGCAGCCAAATAGCAACTCTCTGGAGGATTGTTCTCTGTGTTCCTGCGTGTGAGTGAAAACAAGGAGGAGTAAACTAAGGAGTTGCTGTGTTAGCACCAGTGATGACATCGCTCGAGTGATACTCAATGTATTACATGCGTTCATAGGCTACTTTAACTGCTCAGACGGGCCGTATTGTATACCTGCCGACGTTATTAGAAAAAGACATTTTACGACCACTTGTTGGTATCCTATTGAGCTGAACTTTAGCGTGCTTATGTAAATCCGGTGACCATACAATAATCTGGTAGGGAAATTCTGGTGGTGCAACCAGGATCGTCTCCGCAGGAGGTCTTCAACGGTTAATGGTAGCGAATTGAAACTTTAAATATACGTTCATATTTAATACCTCAGCTTCAATGCTCCGTTCTGACTTCGAAAAGCAATGGACGATGAAACATATACACAGCGCGATAGTCCACGGCACCAAGGAATACCAGGAGTTACCTATTACGACCGCATTGGACGAGTTTTAATCATCTATAAATATTGAAGAAGCGAGTTAGGTGTGTAAAGATCGTGTTCTGTGGCGATGTGATTAGTTTTCTGCCTACCCCGCAAGGACTTGAGAATATAGGATTTCTTTATACAACTAGATTAAACAAGCATGCGGTTCGCATCAGATGGTCAGCGGTCACCGCGGCCTATTAACGCTCGCAACACCACGGTGATGTTACTCGCGCGCTGCCAATCTTGTGACCTAAGGATGTTTCGTCACTGTACCCAGTAATTTCACTGCCATATCTCACCCTTCAAACCGAAACATAGCTATATAAATATAACTGCATGGCGGTAGAAATAGGTGAGACAGAGGTACCTACGCAGACGACGAATGTACAAAGTCTGCCTCTGGTAAAATATCTGGTAATATAGATAGATGGAGACACAGTACAAGCTTGAATGACATTAAATAATTTTGTAACAATTCTGTACAGACTTCGAAATCTCCCGTTTTGAATTGAACTTACAACACAAGAAAGTTTTCATTGAAATTATCTACTAAGCGCCTACGTTAAAGTTCATAGCAAATAATATTTACATCAAAATTGTATACACAATTCCCAGACGTCTATAAATCATTATTTACTTGGGACTTACGACACAGAGATGTTGTTTCTACTCGTACTATGGGATATATGAAACATAAATAAACAATGACTCGATCCTTACACACCCCACTCGCTAATTATTTCTTTCTTAATTCCTTTCACAAAAGTATATATATATATAACTTCACGCCAGATCCCTTGCGAGGTAAGCAGAGCGAACCGAGCCATAAGACACGGTCCTTGCACATTTCACTAGCTTCCTTAACATTCATAACTCTTTTCATGCACGCTCGCCGGTTTCTAGGACTCTTGGCATCATCACCTTCTGATAAAACACGACCAATTTGGTATGTCATGGTAGCTTAGTCTTGGTCTTCCTCGGCTCCTACATCCTTCCACTTTTGCATTGTATATCTGTTTCGTCATTCTTTCTACATGACCGAACCAACGGAGCTTGCCTTTTCTTATCTTAACTCTCTACATATATATATATGGTTTCCTAATGGGGTTTCGGAGATTTCCGGCTTTAACAGCATTGACAGCCTTTGTAGTTCTAACTACACGCGGTCGCCTCGATCTTTTATGGTCTTCAACAGAGGAAGTGTTGGTATATCTGTAGATAGTATGATATACGAACATACGGCTGATACCAAGCTTTTGAAGTGTCTTGAATATGACCGCGGCTCCATGCCCAGTCTGTGCAAGACAATCACTGCAATCCTATTTTCTTTTACACCCCATTCCATATTGTAATTTGATAATAAACACAAAAAAAATGTGTAAAACGGCGGGAAATCGAAAGGAGTTTTTGACATAATAAACGCGTTCTAAATTCAAAATAATCAAATAGTTTAAAAAAAGAAAAGTTTGTAACAGTATCTATGAGACTTCTTCCCGCGCTCTTGACGAGTGACATTGTTGTAATACTTGAATTTTTTACAATTCAGTATAAAATTAGTTTTATGTGACAATTTCGATAGCTTTTTGTAACATAAATGCTAGTGAAATTATACAGTAATGAAAAAACTCAAATATAACACGTTTATGCACTTTTTGGAAGACGTGAATAAGTTCATCAAGAACACCTTGTAAAAATCACTATCGTTTTACGGGTGGTATTTAAACTGGGTTGATTGGGTCTAGGTACCCTTCCCAAGTATTTTTTCAGCACAGTTCCTGAAGCTGGACATAGAATTAAGATTTTCAAATGGTTCTAAACTGAAGACTTTGACACTGGCATAAGGTAGCAACACTATTGCCATATATTATAAAAAAAAACAGTATCTATGGCCAGACTATTTATATATTTGTCACTTCTTCCCGCGCTTTTGACGAGTGACATTGTTCTTATACTTGAATTTTTTACAATTCAGTGTAAAATTAGTTTTATGTGACAATTTCGATAGTGTTTTGTAACATAAGTACTAGTGCAATTATACAATAATGAAAAAACTCAAATATAACACGTTTATGCACTTTTTGGAAGACGTGAATAAGTTCATCAAGAAAACCTTATAAAATCACTATCGTTTTATAAGTGGTATTTAAACAGGGTTGATTGGGTCTATGTACCCATCCCAAGTATTTTTTCAGCAGAGTTCCTGAAGCTGGAACATAGAATTAAGATTTTCAAATGGTTCTAAACTGATGACTTGGCTGTATGGGCTAGATCCCTTTGCCTTTCCCCTCGGGGATAAAAAGAACCAAAAAAAAAAAATTATATATATGTGAACATTTATATACGAAAGTGGCTCAGCGAGTGACGTAGAGAGCCTTACTCAGGGTCTCTCCAAGTCATGCATTCAGAAATTTGTGCTTTCGTAGAAGTACTACAGTACAGTACAGCTACTTTGACTCCAACCTCCTTCGATTCTCACGCTGGACAAACATCTCTGTGCATGAACATGTCTGTTTGTCTTGGTCTGGTTGTTTTTAAGAGAGGTAGGGCGTATCAAAGCAGTTCATCTGGGGAAGTACCTCCACCAAATAATGCGGAAAACCGCCTCCAAATAACAACATCCTAAATGTTTGTTTTGCTGTGTGTGAGGTCACCAGTAAGCTCCTAAGAAGTTGCGGCAGAGGTAGTATCGCGCGAGCAATATTTCACGTAGGGGGTCATGTGCCAGAAGCGTGCTCGTTCGCGACCCCTGCCAATCAGTCGATTGCAATTCTGGACCAAGAGCGCACCGACGTGCGGATTAGGGCGTCCCCCGTAGGCGACGCGCACCGATCCGCCCCCGTCGGTGCGAATATAGCTGCATGCGGCGGTGGGGGCCGCCACCCACCACGCAGCGCCAATTCCGGCGGGACGAGGGGAACCGAGTGCCGCATAGGCACGTGGAATGTGAGAGGTGGATTGAAAGACAAGACGAATGAACTGATAGACGTAATGAATGATAGACGTTTGGATGCTTTATGTGTGACAGAGACTAAGCGCAAGGGGAGCGACACCGATGATCTGCCCGGTGGTATGATGGCCCTATGGTCTGGGGTAGACCGGGACGATCATGCCAGTGCTGGTGTAGGTGTCGTACTCTCCTCTCGCTTAGCCACTGGTGTAAGAGATTACTGTTTGGTAGGGCCTAGACTTCTCTGGGTTCGTATTAAACTGGGCATCACGCGAGTATTTTTGGTTGCAGCATACGCTCCCGTAAGCTCAGCGTGTGCTCAAGAACTGGAGAAGTTTTGGGAGTCTGTGAGGGATGTTCTGGACTTAGCTGAAGGGAATGAAAGAGTGATTATGTGTGGAGACTTGAATGGATGGGTTGGGACTAAGCGATACAGCTATGAAGCTGTTCTTGGTCCGTATGGAGATAAGAGAGTGAACGAAGCAGGTAAGTCAATACTAGATTTATGTATGGAACGAGGCCTCCTCGTGTCGAATACTTTATTTCATCATAAGGATATTCACACGTATACATGGAGAAGGAATGATCAAAAAAGTGTGATTGATTTGATTTTAATAGATAGACGTCTCCGAAATGTTTTAATGGATACAAGAGCCTTTAGAGGCCCCACTCTTGAGACGGACCACTACCTGGTGGTAAGCCGGTTTGTGGGCCTTTTTAGGAAGTGGAGGCACTGGCGAGTGCGTATCCCTTTCGGAGATCATGAAAGGATAATGAGCGAAAAATTGCAAGATGAAAGTGTAAGGAGAATGTATGTGCATCTAGTAAGTGAGAGACTTGCAAATGCAAGCCTCTCCGACTCAGATGTGGATGATTGTTGGAAAGTTTTGAAAGAAAGTATGGTGGATAGTGCAAAAGAAGCTTGTGGATGCGCAAAGAGACGTAAAACAGCGAAAGGAGATGCCTGGTGGGATGCGGAGGTTGAATCCTCCGTAGCAAGAAAGAGGAAAGCGTGGCTGGAATACGTATCATCTTTGCCTTTAAATGAAAATATGAGAGAAAAGAAGAAAGAAATGTACCGTCTATGCAAGAATGAAACCAAGGCTTTAGTGAAAGAGAAGCGTGAAAGACAAATTATGAATGAGGAAGAGAGGCTGACGAAAAACTTCGAGGCAAATACCAAACTCTTTTGGAGAGAGGTAAAGAAGTCTCGGAGTGGTTCGTCGGCATCCAGAATGGATAAGATAAAGTCTAAAGCTGGTGTCATTCTTGCGAACACTCAGGAAGTGTTAGAACGGTGGAGTGAATATTTTGAGGAAATGTATGAGTATGCCTCGGACGCTGGCAATGAGAGTGAGTCGGATGCTTACTCCACGTTGACGGCGTCCGACGAAGGCATAACTATGGATGAGATCGAATGGTCGATACGAAGCTTGAAAAATGGAAAATCAGCGGGAATTGATCTGATCACAGCTGAGATGATCAAATTAGGTGGCACTTACGTCCGGGACGCCTTCTGGTACCTATGCAACCTATGCTGGAGAACTGGAAGGGTCCCAATGGACTGGAGACGCGCAGTCATCGTGCCCTTGTATAAAGGCAAGGGATCACGCATGGACTGCGCCAACTATAGGGCCATCAGTTTGATCAGCTTAGCAGCAAAAGTATATGGAAAGGTGATTGAAAGGAGAATGAGGGTGAAATCCGATGAAATGCTGTGGGACGCACAAGGAGGTTTCCGAAATGGAAGGGGATGTACGGATCAAGTTTTCTCGCTCCGCAATATCGTAGAGAAGCATCTGGCCATAGACCGGAAGGTTTTCTGCGGTTTTGTGGATCTTGAGAAAGCCTTTGATAGGGTTGTGCGAAAGGAACTGTGGGACATATTGCCGAGATATGGGATTGACGGTTCACTGCTCCGTGCTGTGCAGTCCACTTACAAGGATTGCTCAGCATGTGTGCGGATAGACGGTGGCATGTCACCCTGGTTTGATGTCAAAATTGGTGTCAAACAGGGTTGCATGCTATCTGCTAGGCTGTTTATCCTGTATCTCGATAGTTGTCTGCAGAGAATAAGGTCAACGAATGTGGGATTGCGCATGGGTGACCAAGTGGTGAACTGTCTGCTGTATGCAGACGATGCCGTGCTATTAGCAGATACACCATCTAAACTGCAAACACTGGTCACAGCGATGAAAGACGACTGTATGGAGAAAGGCTTACTACTGAATGCGAAGAAAACAAAGATAATGGTATTTGAAAGAGAAGAATCCAGAACTAATGTAAGGATTACGATTGATGATGAAGTGTTGGAACAAGTGGATGAGTTTGTATATCTTGGATGCGCTTTCAGCAGGGATGGAAGGTACACCGCAGATGTGGAAACACGAGTGAGTGCTGGGAATAGTGTGAATGGAGCGTTGGGAAAACTTCTTGGCAGTAAAATCCTGAGCCAGAAGGCACAACTCGCTATACACAATGCAGTGTTGGTCCCAACGTTAACTTATGGAAGCGAGAGTTGGGTATGGCAGAAAGAGCATGAAAGTAGAATAAACGCGGTTGAAATGCGAGCGCTGCGCAAAATTTGTGGCGTAAGGCTCGTAGACCGTATTCGCAATGATGATGTTAGAAATAGAGTTGGTCTGAAAGAGAGCGTCGGTGTTAAAATAAGAAGAGGCATGCTTCGATGGTTCGGGCATGTAGAAAGAATGCAAGATGAAAGAATGACGAAGCAGATATACAATGCAAAAGTGGAAGGATGTAGGAGCCGGGGAAGGCCAAGACTTACCTACCATGACCAAATTGGTCATGTTCTATCGGAAGGTGATGTCAGGAGCCCTAGAAACCGGCGTGCGTGCATGAGAAGAGCAATGAATGTTAAAGAAGCGAGTGAGATATGTAAGGATCGAGTCACGTGGCGCTCGGTTCTCTCTGCCTACCCCGCAAGGGATTTGGCGTGAAGTTATAGATAGATAGAATATTTCACGTGTTGCAAGCATTCACAGGCCACGGTAACCACTCTACATTAGGTGGGTTGTAAGTTGTATAAATAAAACTATTGTATTGTTCTATACATGGGTACTTACCGCGTATACAAAAATATATCGCGGTAATTCCCGTATTTACAAGAGTATTTTTTTATATACAACGTGGGAGGCAAACAAGCATACTGACCACCTGATATAAGGGATTACCGTAACCTATTACCTTAGCACTCACAATACAAGAAATATTGCTCACGCGTCGCCTTTTCTACTGCTAACCTAGTCTTAGGTTACTGATAAGCTCACTCACTCGCAGGAACGCTGTAGCTTCATCCAATGAGTTGTTATTTGTCTGTATAGTGAAGGTAAGGAAGGTATCAAAACCCGACTGGGGAAGTCCTTAGTAGGGCTGCTTTGATGCGCCCTACTAATCTCATTATATCCATTTCGTCTACACGCGTATGTAGGTATTCTAGAAGCTTCCATGATAAAAAAAATTTCGTGTGTATGTAATTAAATAAAAACTCATACAAATTATCTAATCTAATACAAAATATTTATCCGTAATTGATAATCATAATATAGCAGATAAAACTGTAACTACGTAGAATACTAACTGTTTCCATAGGCTCCCCTTGGGTGGCATTTGCAGCTTATTACACAACTGATTATGATGAAAGCTTGCAGTACATTAAATATCACTCGCTGTTCCTCTGTTCCTAACACAGCAACTCTTTAAATGTTTACTGGTGGCTGCCTTCACTCACTTGCAGGAACACAACAACACTCCAGGGAGTTGTCATTTGGTTGCAGGTTTCTGCAAGGTGGAGTACTTCCCTAGACGGGCTGCTTTGGTGCGCTCTGCCTCTCTTCAAAACACCCAGACCTAACAAACAGACATATTCATGCACACAAATATTTCTCCTGCGTGAGAATCGAACCCACGAGCGTTAGTGTCAAAGTCGTCATTCACCACTGCGTCCGAGCTCGTCAAAAAGTTGGGCCTCGTATTAATAATTCTACATTTCTGTCTTAGTTTTGACATTTCAAGAACTCTTAGAAGATGTCGCAATGTCTGATTCCTCACAGCTTACAAATTGCGATATCTGTCGCGGTTTTTCACTGTATAAATATTAGTTCTTTCTAGAATAGAATTTTCAAATTCAAATTACTCGTAGATATATGCATAAATATACATATAGATTTATCACAGTTTCTATCTTAGATATTTATTGTTATATACCATTATTTGGAAATTACAATTATTGAAGAATTCAAAAGAAGTTTGCAAAATATAGAACTTTATTTCAAATCAACAATCAGACATCACAATAAATTTATATCAGCGTATAACTTATGTAATATTATTCTCTTATACTATATTTGACAATAAATATAATAATATATATACTGTGGCCGTCGGTAAATATTGCACTTTGACCTATGGAAAGAGACAATCGGCTAATTTCGGCATCGTAGAGCGTTATCTCTGTCGCACACTACCTATATGACCTTTGCTAGGCGTGGTTCAAATGCGACAGAGTGGAAATGGAAATTAGCATTCGTTTGTATTCGGATATGCGATGATTGCCGAAGTGCAATATTTACCGCCGGCCACTGTGTTATACTAGCGACCCGACCCGGTTCGCATGGGATAGATATGAAACTAATTTAGTTCTTTACAACTAGTACGTAAGAACTATTGCTTATGAAACTATTTAATTGAGTATTACACCACAACCACCGCATCGTCGCGACAAAAAGTAGTCAAGCAGTGGTTGGTTACATGTCTAAGATGTTTTTATAGTTATAGATACGTCGTACACGCTCTAGAATGGCAATACGAAAGTAAGGTAACTGCCCAACTCGCATTCAGTTGGCCACGCTCTCGCGTCGCGGCTATACGTACTTCACCACAAAGCATAAATGTCTTATGATATATATTCATCTCTTTCTAACGACAGGTATCCCCTATCATTTGTGTCTTTGTTAGAGCAGTATCATAATAAATAACTGTACGTAGATATAGTACTTGCGCCATTTTAAAATACAGTAATGTTGGTGTATAACGTGTCTACGTTTTGATACGTCGCTGTTGCATGTGAATTGTGTCGCTGCAGCTTTTTGCAGTTGCGTTGTGGTTCCTACAAAATATGGATGTGGTTGAGTTGTCACAAGTAGTTGCTAGTAGTAGGAAACGCAATGTCGTTGCGTCGACGCAACGTCGTGTCTGCGATGTGGCCGGCCGCTAGTTTGCGGTGTGGCTGGTGTTTGCGACGTAGCTGTAATGTGGTCGGTTTCACCTGCGCGGTCGATAGTGACGGCAAAATGTGGTCCCTGTGAATTCTACTATTCATTTTCATACAAATTAGCGCCGGCCATCGTGTTATGTTTGTGACAAGCAAAACAAGCTTAATTTGAACAAAAAACTTTGGACTTTTTTGTTAGTTATAAGCACTACATACATTATAATATGTATCATCTATAGTTTTTATAACGGATACCAAATAATAACTTTTATTGGCATATTTTTGATACCTTGGATTACTATTGTAAAATATGTACGGATCTCTCATTTTATGAAAATAAAATACAGCCTATATTTTTCGCTGATAATTAAGATTAATTAAGCTTTCTATAAGTATCATTTTTAAACCTGTTAAGTATTTTTATTTTATTTAAGTTTATCCATTACAAACTAAAACCTGTTCGTATTATTTTCTTATACAACTAAGGTGTAAAACATGCGCACGGCCTGCCTGATGGTAAAAGGTTACCGTAACCTACGTGCATTTGCATCCTATGGGGTGTCACTCTTGCGTTGTCGACTCTGTCTGTGTGTGTAAAGTACACTACACAGTATTGCACTATTGACTACTACTTTACCACTACATACCGCTAGATGTCGCTCTGGCAAAAAAACCTGTTAATATCAGAATTCTGAATTTATCACCTAAAAGAATATACAATTCTAACATTCAGTTCTAAAATCATTATTTAAATAGATTTACATATTCGAACATTCTAGAACTACGGTTAACGTCCTCTATTTGAAAATTGTAATTCAATCACTCACTCGTTCCCGAATTGAATGATATTGACCCGAACCGTACACTCAAAACGGTGTCTTAATATATATATATATACGAGTATATATAATTCTTTATTACAAAGAGTACGTATATAACATTATTACTACCATCGAGTACGTAACCTAACCTATATACTCGATGACTACTACCAACGACTTAAGAAATCGGTTACCATCAAAGTAAGTTTTGGCCATTATAAATGTGATTATTAATATTATGTAGGTATATATGTAAAACTAGCTGAAACTCGCGACTTCATCCGCATGTATCCCCGTATCCCGTGGGAACCGTATTTACTGCTTTATTTCTTTATCAAGTGGACCGTATGCTTGTATACCTCCCGACGTCGTATAAAAAAAACACTATACGATCCTTAGAAGCCGAAGTCAAAGGATCATATAGTGATTGTTTTTTATACGACGTCGGGAGGTATACAAGCATACGGTCCACCTGATGTAAAGCAGTTACCGTAACGCCTCCTCTGCTGCTTACACAGCAACTCCTTAGGAGCTTACTGGTGACCTCACTCACACGCAGGAACACAACAACCCACTAGGGAGTTGTTATTTGGATGCATCTTTCTGTGAGGTGGAGGTACTTCCCCAAGCGGGCTGCTTTGGTACGCCCTACCTCTCTTAAAACATCCAGACCAAGATAAACAGACGTGTTTATGCGCACAAATGTTTGTCTTGTATAGGAATCGAACCCACGAGCGTTAGTGTCAAAGTCACGTCTTTCACGACTGAGCCACAGAGCTCGAAAATTCGTGATGTTGAACAGCTTGTAAACCTTTCTCAAGAATTGGGCTCTCAGCTGCAAAAAATGTTTTACAAATACGACTGAAGGTTCCAGAGATTAGCGCTTTCAGACAAACGTAAATCTTTCGCATCTATTGTATTAGTATAGATCTTCTTCTTCTTAGCGTAATCCAGTTTCCTAACCTATTAGGATTGGTGGTATCCACCACTTAAACTTGAGGATTTGGCGAAGATACTGACTTTTAGATGGAGCGACTGCCGTCAAACACCACAACCCTAAGGGAAAACCAGATCATTCTTCTTTCGAACTATTATTTCTTAGACGTACGGGTTTCCTCAGCGCCGTGCAAGTGATAAGTACAAATCCTACTAATATTATAAATGCGAAAGTTTGTATGTATGGATGGATGTTTGTTGCTCTTTCACGCTTAAACGGCTGAACGGATTTGAATGAAATTTGGCACGTAAATAGATATCGTAGTGACTCCACGCGGGTAGTAGTATGTACATAAATCGGAAAACGCAAAATTTTATAGTACATGCCAGGATTCGAACCGGGTCAATTGGTTTTTTGAGAGGTACTTACCCAAATCGGACTCCTTTCATGCGAATGAATTTTATTACAGCAAAGCCCGTGTCGCTGCTCAATTGCGGTTTTTTTTACACAAAGTCGGAAGGCATGCAAGCATACGGCCCACCTGATGTAAAGCGGTTACCGTAGCCTATCAACGCTTGTAATACATTAAGTATCACTCTTCGCCTTCTCTGCTGCTAACACAGCAACTCATTAGGAGCTTACTGGTGACCTCACTCACACACAGGAACACAACAACCCTCTAGGGAGTTGTTATTTGGCTGCGGTTTTCTGTGAGGTGGAGGTACTTCCCCAGACGGGCTGCTTTGATGCGCCCTACCTCCCTTAAAACATCCAGGCAAATATAAACATACATGTTCATGCACATAAATGTTTGTCTTCACGAGCGTCGGTGTCAAAGTCGCGTCATTCACGACTGAGCCACCGAGCTCGGATTGCTTGAAGCCCGCGTTTACAAGGCTGCTGAGAGCCTCTGACTTAGGCAACCGATTGCTATCTATTGACAACAGCTAAGACCGACGTCTTAACGTGCCCTATCACCATGGAGAAGTTAAAAAAACCCATCATTTGGCGAAGTGGCGCAGTGGTTAATAACGTTACTTTGACGCCAAGGTTCGTGGGTTTGATTCTCACGCCAGTAACCACTTTATATTAGGTGGACTGTATGCTTGTATGCCTTCCGACATTGTGCAAAAGAAACACCGTTGAATTTCCCATTTCAAATCATACCAGTAAATAGAATAACAAGAAAAATAAAGTTCTGTCAATAATTTTATTTTTTATTAATTAAAATCAATTATATAAACCTAATAATACCGATTAACGAATTATATTTATATACTGATTTAATATTAGAACCCGCTCTGCCATTGAGCTCCTCTAAATTGTTAATGTAGTAAACTTAATAAATCATTGAAATTGTAACCAATTTAGTAATTATACCAACAATTATATAATTACTACTACAACATCTGCACGAAAGGCCCCTTCCGAGGTAGGCAGAGCGAACTAATCACCATAAGATGCTAAATTAATAAATCAAATTACAAATAGATATTATAAACTACAATCAATTTACTATTCAGTGTCTCTTTGTACTTCATTATAAAATTCTGTGAAACCAAAATTCTTCTTACTTTCGTCTAAAGGTCCATCATTTCCTTCTTTTCGCCATCCTCTCCCATAGCTTCCCAGTATGAAGGCGGTAGATCATCATTATTGACATATTGAACGTCTTCAATCGCTCTTATTTCGTCACCCACTTGTATCGGTACTTTAAGCACAACATTTCGATGCGGGAATGGCACATTAACAGTAATATAAACAAAATAATCCCTAGCTACTATTTGAGAGAATTCTAGAGACGTTCTCTCTGAAGGTACATTAATAATCACACTGTCTTTTTGAGTATCACCACTATTTATAGTACCAGTCTTTGCATCTGTACCTGATACATCACTAGACATCATCACATTAGGATGTTGTTTAGATTTAAAAGTGTAAATTTCAACTAATTTAGTTTCAACACCTTTCAGGGACAAATTCGTGTCGTTGGTTATTTCGTAATTGAATTCTACCTGACCTCCGGGTTTAATGACAGAATTCTCAATAGTAGCCTTCATATTGACAATACTGTCTTTACCTCCGAATAATTGGAAAAGCTTCCTTTGTTCTCCGTGGATAATAGGTTCGGTTGATAATTTAGGCTTTATTCCAGATACTACAGTGAATTCCTTTTTAAATCGCTTCGCAAATTTCAGAAAACCTGGTCTATCGAACTTTATTCGGACATAGTATTCGATTTTGGATCGCACCCAGTAAGAAGCATTTCTGTTATTGTATGTCAAGGATGGTGGTATTTCTTGAGGCAATTCGAAATTAAACGGTGACTCATATGATCCGATGGGTAATGGCGTACCTTTATCATTATTATGTATAACATAATCTATGTCTACATAATCTTCAGAGGCTTTATAAGTGTCTATATTTTTGCCGCGTCTGCGTGCTGCTTCATCAGTAATTATTACGAGTCCTTTGCCTTTTAAAGACAAAGTTATTTTATCAAATATCGTATCTTCGTCGACTGCATACTTGATAACTCCAGACACAACATTTCCAGGGATATAAGCACCGTCAGTCGGCTTGTAAAATTTAATTTCACAGTGAATTCCCATTTCACAGATTCGAGGGATTGTTTTTGACGCGCGCGAGTGACTTCTATCACGTTTTGTAATCACGTAGATTTTATAATCAGTAAAAACTTATCGGTTTACTATTTCACAATAGAAAGTTGTTTTTAGCGTGACCGTTTTTATTTTTTATCTTATCGCTGTTATAAAAATCGATGTGTATGTGAGTCAGCTCCGGATATGTTGAACGCTTAAACAAATTGGTTTTATGATGTCACAATTTTCAAAGTATTTGAACATATACGGAACCGGAGTCCGTTGATTCGGACATGTAGAAAGAACGCAGGGTGAAAGAATGACGTACCATATATACAATGCGAAAGTGAAAGGATGTAGAAGAGGAAGACCAAGCTAACATACCATGACCAAATTAGTCGTGTTTTATCAGAAGGCGATGTCAGGAGCCCTAGGAACCGGCGAGAGTGCATAGAGCTATCAATGTTACAGAAGCGAGTGAGGTGTGTAAGGACTGCGTCTCATGGCGCTCGGTTCTCTCTGCCTACTCCCCAAGGGTCCAGGTGTGAGAATATACATACATACATGAAGTAGGAATTTTGCTATAAGCGTCCTAGTACAAGTGACGTCTAGTGGATTACCAGCCGTCTGCACGTATCCTAGAATCCCATCAAAATTACCAAACATCATTTCACAACGAATGCCAACATTCTCAAATATTTTTCGTGCACAATTTCATGTTTCAAGGCATTTTGTGTCTTGAGATGAAAGTCAGTCAATCTTATCTTTCAAGCAAATTCTACTTTTATAAATTCACGTAGTATTATATATTAAAAGAGAAAAGTGACAAACGACGTAAAGGTACAACAAATATGTGATAAACTCCTAGTGGTGTGGAACTATTGACGCACTGCATTTTGGCTAAACGCCAGTTGCAAAAACTTGCCGAAATGAGTCTAAATATTGTACGCGTTGATATTTAAAAAATGCTGCATATATTTCAATAAAACTATTTTTTTTTTATACCACTAAGGTGACAAACAAGCGTACGGTTTGTCTGATGGTAAGCTTAGTCCATGGACATTTGCAATAGCAGGGGTATTACTCATGCGCTGTTGACCCTGTAAAAACCTCTTTGCACCTTTCTTGAAGAACCCCATGCTGTATATAGTTGTCTTGGGAAAGCCTCGGCTGGGAGTTCATCCCACGACTTGAGAGTTCTCGGAAAAAAACCACAACAGAACCACACAGTACGCAACCATTGCGGTTCCAGCATGTGATGCTGAACTCCCCGCCGTCGGCGAGTTAGGCGGTTGTAAAAAGACGCTGTTGGCATCACAAACAATTCTTCAGAACACAACCCATTGTACAATCGGTAGAACCATACAAGGAGAAGCAAAATTTCTCCTCAAACTTAAGTGCTCGATACCGTGTGTAAGCTTGGGATCGTCGACAATTCTCACAGCTCGTCTCTCGAATCACGATCCTGGCTGGTATCCAGGTACTCCCGCCCAAAGGTGACTGCAGTACTCCATGTACGATCTGACTTGAGACTTATGTAACACAAGTCTCTGCCCCACGCTGAAGTACTAGTTTGCCAGGTTGACCAGCTGAAATCGGTATTAAGCGTTACTGAAGATCTCGACTCCGAGAATCCCGATGCATTTGCCGATGGTAAGAGGTCTATTTTGAAATTAAAGAACCTCTGCAAATGAGGTTTTCTTAACGGTGAACGCAAACTTGTGACTTCATGGGATTAAATTGGATTAATCCCATGAAGATTTGACGAGCTCGGTGGCGCAGTGGTAACGCGCTGTTACGCTACTTTGACACCAACGCTCGTGGGTTCGATTCCCACACAGTACAAACATTTCTGTGCATGAACATGTCTGTTTGTCTTGGTCTGGGTATTTTCTATGTATAATAAGTATGTATTTCCAAAAAAAAATGTATTTACGTATGTTTATCAGTTGTCTAGTACCCATAACACAAGCTTCGCTTACTTCGGGGCTGGATAGCGCTGTGTAATAAAGCTCTATGCACTCTCGCCGGTTCCTAGGGCTCCTGATATCGCCTTCTGTTAAAACACGACTAATTTAGTAATGGTATGTTAGTCTCTGTCTTCCTCAGCTTCACCCATCTAGTCTAGTCTAGTCTAGTACCCATAATACAAGCTTTGCTTAGTTTGGGGCTAGATGGCGCTGTGTAATTTGTCTGACAATATTTATTTATTTATTTATTAAGTTTAGCCGCTACCAATCAGATAGTTAAAGTACCCTCAAGTTTATCGCGGCATTCTTCCAAAAGGAAACAAGGGATGTTAGCACGGGTTGTATAATAAGTGACTCCGGTGCTGCCATCCGCATAACAATGATTGCCATCAATTGACAACATATCATTGACATGTAGCGGAAACAGCGATGTGGACAGTACAGGATCCTGTGGGACTCCAGCATTAATATCCATGCTACCGGAGCGACTGCCGTTTACCACGATCTTCGGCTGGGTAAAAAGCTGACAACCCACTTGATTAATCCCAATTAAGATTTCCAGCATTGACCGCACCACGAGATTTTAGATGGCCCATCTCGCCCGTCCTTTATTTTGTAGCATATTATTCTTACGACTAAGATCTACAGCGAATGTGTATGCAACATTGATAGGCGAAACACGTCTCAGAGAGACGACCGAAACAGTTATGTCAGCAATGGAGGCGGGTGCATGCGATTCACATTTCAGGTTGCGGACATTCGCAACCGCAGCAGCCGAGGCAGTGACAACCGGAACGGCTATGGCAGTGACGGCATGCATCTACTACCGGTAATGCATAGCGGATTCAGGCGTTATTTTGCCAAATTTACGACTTTCGCAAGATAACGCCTGAATCTATTAACTATTTAATTAATAAACATTCAGTTTACCAATTCTTAATGTCATGTTTCCGTAACCAAAGTAAGTACTGCTTTGATGGTTGATATTTTGAGAAAAATAATTAAATTTTAAGCAACATTTCAGCATACTGGTGACATGGTGACATACTGGTGTCATGTTTACGGTGCATCCAAATCTGTAAAATTATGAATTTTGGTAGCAAAGATTGAAATCATTTTGTTTGATAGTATATTTCTTTTGAATAATGCCATCATGTCACTGGCGGCATTTTTCGTTGACGCATTGAAATTTAATTTCAAAGAAAGTTTCGGTTGGAGGAATACTTTTCGATGAACTAACTGGCAAACAGCGCTCCAAAACCACTGGAGACAGAGCAATAATATTCTATAAAATAAACATATTTATTTTCGATATTAGCTAATCGCGAAGGAAGCCGCAGCCTGTAGTTAGGTAGTATAAAAAAGATATATATATTTTTTTATTTCATATTCATTTCAAGTTTATAATCTAAGTATAATCTTTATCAGAAGTAACTTTCTATTCAACTGTTTTGCTTTATTATTTTTGGTCTTTATCAGGGTTCATGTTCCTTTAAAAATAAGAAATAAACTTAAGGATTTAGGTTTTCTTAAACTAATCTAATAAAAAAAACTTAACCAGAATAAACTTTCTCTCTCATTGATTTATCGTTATTGTAAAATAAATGCTGAGGTTGCCACAGCACACAAACTCGAAACAGTCTGATAGTTTGCAGTATATAATTAATTACTACTACAACTATATAATTACTTATTACTACTAACAAATGGATTAAGCAAATATTGTGGCGCGCCGGCCCAAAGATGTGAACAGTATTCCATGTGACGCCGGACCTGGGCCTTATAAAGTTGAAGGCGATGTTGAGCTGTAAAGTATCGTCTAGCCTATTGATCCCAACTTAGCTGTGCTCTCCAGGTGACCGCGAAACTGTTCATCGCTCGATATCACGACACCCAGGATACCGATGCTATGCATAGCGCTGAGGGGTATACCTTCTAATCATGAAGCTACCAAAGCCTCCTTCCATGAGCTGGGAACCACGCCAAGCTTATTAAATCCAAGCCAAATTGTATATCTGTTTCGTCATTTTTTCATCCTGCATTCTTTCTACAAGTTTGAGCCAACGGAGTATGACTTTTCTTATCTTAACACCGACACTCTTTCAGCCCAACTATCTTTCTTACGTCATCATTACGAACACGTTCAGTAAGCGTTACGCCACAAATTTTGCGCAATGCTCTCATCTCGACCGCATTTATTCCACTTTCATGTTCTCTCTACCATATCCAGCTTTCACTTCCATAAATTAGCATTGGGATTAGCACTGCGTTGTGAACAGCGAGCTGTGCCTTCTGGCTTAGATTTCGGCAGCCTAGAAGTTTACCCAACGCTCCATTCACGCTGTAGCCTGCATTCACTCGTCTCTCCACATCAGCGGTGTATCTTCCATCGCAGCTAAAAGCGCTTCCAAGATATACAAACTCATCCACTTGCTCCAACACTACATCATCAACCGTAATCCTAGTTTTCGTTCTGTAATTTGTATTATTTATTCATAACCGGATGACCGGAATTTCGTTGTGAATAGTGGCGTAGCTGTGTAGATGTAGAATAAATTCTTAATAGGGTAGATATAAATATCTCGAGTAAAGCACAGGATCTGCTGCTAGATAACAATCAAATTAATGTACCTAAGTTCTGTGATAAATTTATTTCCCGACGTTCCTACCAACCCAAGCTGGGTCTGGGAATATATAAATAATTTCGTTAATTTTACACGTGATTGACACGAAAACTTAACGTCTTGAATAACCCGGTGGCAGTATGGTTTGCAATGCTACTTTAACAACAAGACTCGTGAGTTCGATTCCAACACAGAATTGACATTTGTGTACATGGACATTTTTTATACTACGTCGCAATACATACAAGCACACGTCCACGTAAAGCGGTTACTTTAGCCTATGAACGCTGGCGATGCATTAAGTATCACTCGCGCGATGCCACCTCTGCTGCTAACACAGCAACCCCTTACTAGCTTACTGGTGACCTCACTCACACACAGGAACACAACAACCTGAGAGTTGTTATTTGGCTTTCTGTGAGGTGGAGTTACTTCCCTAGATAGGCTGATTTGATGCACCCTACCTCTCTTAAAACATCCATACCAAGACAAACAGATACATTGACCTGAAAACAATGCACTCTTTTTGGTGTTAGTCGAGTAAGAAGTACTTTGACAACAAATAAATAATAATAATAATAACCAGTTGAGAATGCGCAAGCTTGCATTGCCAGAGGAACACCTGGCTCGTCAATTATATAACAAATCAATTTTTTTTTTAATTTATCGGCCATTTTGACCATGTTCCTTAAAAGATAGGAACGCTGTTCCTGAACATTCCTATTCTACTTTTTTATGCTGAATCCGAATCTGAAGTCAAAATTCGAAGTAAAGCGATAGACACACACACAGACAAACATATAGATTTCATATAGAAACGGTGTTCCTGAAAATCTTTATTTTTATCTCCGCAGCTCATTAAACTAGTAGGTATATGAGCTTGTTACAAAATAGTTCAAATATAACTGATCTACGTGTGGGGAGAACTGGTGCCCATGCTATGTAGATTTGTACCTAGCTGTATTACGGGTCGCCAAACTCTCTCCATGGTAACATATTTTAGATAGCTAATTAATTTACAATGACTATGCAATAATATTCCTATAATATACTCTACTATAAACAAACACAAATAGAACACAAGAAATCGATCACATAAAGACACCTTTTGTAATTTATGAGTTCACGGAACCGTATAACGGAGAAAACTAAATTGGGAATACATAGATAGACATTCTCCAACTTACGTAGTAACACAGTTATAGAGTTGAAGTTAGGTTTAAATTGGTTTGAATCTACGTCGAGACACGAACGTGGGTCGACATATTTCAACTTCCAAATGCAGAGTTTCGAGTCTACTAAATAATTGTGAAACAAACTTGGTTCAACTTGTTCTCTTCAGAATACCTTACTTGTTTGTATAATATAAATCATTATTTATAGGGTTTTGTTTGGATGAACACCACCAAAAAAAATGCATATTTTTTCATCCAAAATTGTTTTTTTTTTAACCGTGTAAAATTGGGAGGCAAGGTGACGTGCATGGTGTTGAAGTGATTGATAATTGCCACTTTAACATAAAAGCTCGTGACTTTTATTTCCACATAGGACAGGACGCATCGAAGCAGACGACATCGACAATCCTAAGCTTACACACGGTATTGAACCCTTTTTTGAATTTTGAAATTTATGGAGATATTTTGCCTCCCTTTGTGTGTTCTGCCGATTGTACAACGGGTTGTGTTCCGAAGAGTTGTTCGAAATGATGCCGACAGCTACTTTTTAGGATTCCGTACCCAAAGGGTAAAACAGAACCCTATTACTGAGGCTCCGCTGTCCGTCCGTCCGTCCGTTTGTCACCAGGCTGTATCTCATGAAGCGTGATAGTTAGACAGGTGAAATTTTCACAGATGATGTATTTCTATTGCCGCTATAACAACAAATACTAAAAAATAGAATAAAATAAATATTTAAGGGGGCTCCCATACAACAAACGTGATTTTATTGCCTTTTTTATAGATAATGGTACGGAACCCTTCGTGCGCGAGTCCCACTCACACTTGGCCGATTTTTATAACCGCACCTCTCGCCGACGGCGCGGAGTTCACCCACACGCGCTCGAACCGCAATGGTCGCGTACTGTGCGGTTCCAGAGAAATTTTCTTCCGGCAACTCTCAAGCTGCGGAATGAGCGCCCAGCCAAGGGACTACAGCACGGAGTTCTTCAAGAAATGCGTGAAGAGGTTTTTAGAGGGTCGGCAACGCATGAGTGACACCCCTGGTGTTGCAAATGTCCATAGGCTACGGTGACTGTTTAACATCAGGCAGGCCGTATGCTTGTTTGCCACCTTAGTGGTATAAAAAAAATAAGCTCGTTGGGGGAAGGGCCTTCACCTCACAGAAAACCGCCGCCGAACAACTCCCTAGAAGGTTGTTGTGTTCCTGCGTGTGAGTGCAGTAAGCTAAGGAGATGCCGTGTTAGCCGCAGAGTAGGCATTGGGCGCGTGCCACCCCCGCTGCAAACACATCAACTCCACAGCTTACCGGTAACACGAATCCTAACCCTCCAGAGAGTTGTTATTTGGCTGCGGTCTTCTATGAGGAGGAGGTATTCCGCAGTCAGGCTTTGATATGCCCTACATATTCGCTAGAGCCTCGTTTGTTATTGTCAGATGAGGTTTATTTTGGTTCTAACGATGACCGTTTTTATTCAATACCACTAAGGTATCAAATAAGCCTACGGTCCGCCTGATGGTAAGCAGTTACCATCGTTAACGATAGTTAACGATTAATTGAGTAACTACGTAAAATTGGTCTCATCAGCTCTCCGTAGCTTATTTCCTTCATGGCAAGCTCAGTCATTATACACATAAGATCGACGGAGTCCTTATCCGATTTGACGAGCTCGGTAGCGCAGTGGTGGAACGCGCTGTTACGCTACTTTGACACCAACGCTCGTGGGTTCGATTCCCACACAGTACAAACACTTGTGTGCATGAACATGTTTGTTTGTCTTGATCTGGGTATTTTCTATGTATAATAAGTATATACTTACAAAAAAAAATATTTAGGTACGTATGTTTATCACTTGTCTAGTACCCATAACACAAGCTTCGCTTACTTTGGGGCTACATGGCGTTGTGTAATTTGTCCGACAATATTTATTTATTTTGATTCACGGGTATTATCCCGGTCATTTGTTAGGCGTGCGGGGGGATAAGGATCCAACGCGTAGAGGCCCCTTTGAGAAGCTTGATGTAATGTTGTATAGCCGCCGTGACCTTGTCCAGGGGATATCAATGTGACAATATACCCATGAACCAGGTCACGGCAGGTATTGGGACTATTGAAAATGTGTTGGAAATTATTGGGCTATTAAAATGAGGTCTGGACGGACTATTAGTACTGGTCTATTACAGCCATGCAATTCTCTAAGCGACTCGTAATGGCTGTGTGCGTCGCTGTGATCACAGATGTCACAGCTTTGACATCGTCTACTGCGATCCCGGCTAAATTATTTGGTATTCTATAACGGCTGTAAGCGTACGCGAGGCTGTTTGCCTTGCAGAATTCCAATTCCAAACGCAGCCTTGCGGCGCTAGTGTCGCACAACCATGAAAAGCGACACCAAAGAATTGCAATTTTGTGTTCAAGGCTGTAACAGCCGATGTTTCCGAGGATGTAAGTATGTTTGCTCTTACAGAATTGCATGGCAGAAGAGGGACGGACACCTGCCATAACTATCATATTATTATTATTTATCCACATGGCTCTTATTTGGTCATAGTTGTGTATTTGGCCGCTGTCCTTACTACCCCTGTTGTCCAGCTTCTCGGCACGTAACTCAACACACTTACATGCCAAGTTACAGCTCAATTGATCACCAGTAACTGGTTGAAAAATAGACAGCTAATTTTGAATGAACTTACACGTGAAAATTAAATAAAAGCTAGTATTCATGGGGATTTTTTTTATACTACGTCGGGAGGCATACAAGCATGCGGCCCACCTGATTTAAAGTGATTACTGTAGTCTATGGACGCTTGAGGTATAACTCGCGCGATGACTATTGTGCTCACAGTAATTTCTTAGGAGCTTACTGGTGATCACTCGCAGGAACGCAACAGGGAGTTGTTTGGCCGCGGTTCTCCATAAGGTGGAGATACTTACCCAGACGGGATGCTATGATGCGCTCTACATCTCTTAAAAAACCTCCAGACCAAGACACATATATATGTATATATATATATATATATATATATGTTATGTATTTCCAAATGCCACGAACAAAAAGAAAATGGGAATTTCTGCGCCTGGTTGTAAACGGTTGAGATATGGGTGAAAAACGCAATTATATTTTTCATTTCAAAATGCAAAATATCAGCCTGATTGACAATCTAGTAAATGTGAAATCTTAAAAACAAGTTTTTATCACGAGGAAACTACACACTCGATTTAATCATAATCGATTAGTGCGAATGAAAAATAAGTAAAAAATGCTAATCTATCATCAAATGATAACAGAATGAAACTAATGGAAACCATTAATCAGATCCAATAGTTATCTATTAAAATATTCCCATAATAAAGATAAGTCTAATAATCGATTTTCGAGACTCGAGTTCGAGTTTTTTGATCGATTACTATTCATCACTACGGTAGTTTTAGTCTGTGGGCTGACTGACAGCGTTCCCGATGTCAACTTCACAGCTTCACTCGATTCGTATCATTCGTTGTGTTTGCCTGCGTTTCGAGTGTTTCTTCCGATTCCAATTTCCTCGACGACCACGGCTTTCATTGCATATTTAATTTTATTTATCTTGTACCACCCTTGCTATCCCACTGCCTACATGACGCACATCTGATCTTGTTTAGTACAAATTGTCACATAACCTCACTTTTATTAAATCTCTAATAAGTCCGCTCTCCGATTGCCATAATTTGTATAATTCTTAGTGAGGATGTGATAATATTTAAGCTATTAAATGACACCACTTTCATCTTTTTAGATCCAGGCTCAGGGTTATATGAAAGCATATCCGTCTCCTTTATTGATGTTATATCTAACACACAGACATACATGTACAAATCTTTGTAAATCTAGCTTTTTGAACTCTTCTTACGTCTCTGAGCACATTTTCGTCACAATATAGAAGTACATAAAAGCAACGATACTTCTTTCTCTTAAACGTACATCTTTCGCCAGATTTTAACGTACAGTTGTGGTTAAGGGTTGGTTCTTTGTGACATCACCGTCCCTCATCACAATTATGCACGCCTACCATGACCAAATTGGTCGTGTTTTATCAGAAGGTGATGTCAGAAGCCCCAGGAACCGGCGAGCGTGCATGAAAAGAGCTATGAATGTCACAGAAGCGAGTGAAGTATGCAAGGACCGCGTCTTATGGCGCTCGGTTCTCTCTGCCTACCCCGCAAGGGACTTGGCGTGAAGATATACATATACATCAGTATTATCTCTGATATTACCTAAATTCTGGAAAAATCTATGTAGTGTCTGCTTACCTATATATAACTAGTATTCAAGGACACACTGGCAGGCAGTCAAGGTACCTATTATTGGCAGCGGTTAAATGTCACGCTAAAACTAAAACTCAGGAAAATAATGATTGAAATAAAAATTTGAAAGGAGTCGAAAAAATTAAAAATATATCAAAATATTTATTAATCTCTTTTATTTAAAACTCTTACTAAATATAATAAACTGCTTAATGCCCATTATAAAGAGTGATGTGTAAGGGCCGAGTCGCTTATGACGTTCCATAACCTCTGCTTACGCTGCAACGGCTCTGGCGTGGATATATAACCAGGGAGTTAAATAAATAAATAAATCAGTCCTAATCTTAGTCGAACATTTCAATCAAGACCCACACGGGCCACCAAGATGTATGCGTTATCCATAATGCTGTATTGTATGTGTAAATATTGACATAAACTTAAGAACTATAACTTAGAATTAAGGACTAACTAAGTTCATAATTGAATATAATTCTTGCGTAAGCATTAGCGTAGTCACGTCTACGACACGACAATTATTTGATTCCTCTGTGAACGTGTTATATAATAATCTGAAATTTAGAAATCTTTCACTTACTTCAATTTTCCATCATTTTCTTCTTATTATTATTATCAATTCCCATCGCTTCCCAGTATGAAGGAGGAGGGTCAGTACTATTAATATGTTTTACTCGCATTGCACTAATTTCATCGCCAATTTGAATCGGCACTTTGAGCACAACATTTCGATGCGGGAATGGTACATTGGCAGTAATATAAACAAAATAATCCCTAGCCACTATTTGAGAGAATTCTAGAGACGTCCTGTCTGAAGGTACGTTGATGATTACACTGTCCTTTTTTATATCGCCACTTTTTATTGCGCCTGTTTTTGTATCAGTATCGGCAATGTCACTACAAATTTCCACGTTACCACGTTGTTTACATTTAAAAGTGTAAACTTCAACTATTTTAGTCTCAATACTTTTTACACATAACGCCGTGTCGTTAAATATTTCATAGTTGAATTCCACTTGGCCTCCAATACGTATGATAGAATTATTAATGGTTGCTCTTACATTAACAATATTATTTTTGCCTCCGAATAACTGAAAAACTTTTCTCTGTTCGCTGTGAATAATGGGCTCGCTTGATAGCTTAGGCTCGATTCCTGATAATACAGTAAATTCTTTTTCGAATTTCTTAGTGAATCCCTTAAATCCTTGCCTTTCAAATTTTATGCAGATATAGTAAGCGATTTTAGATCGCACACTATGAAAGATAGATCTATTGTTATATTCCAAAGATGCTGGTATATTTTGAGGTAATTGAAAACTGAACGATGTCTTGTGTAATCCGATACATAACGTCATATCTTTTTCACTGTTGTCTATAACTTTTTCTATGTTCACGTAATCTTCAAATTCTCTGTAAGTTGAAGTACCTTTGTCAAGTCTGCGTGCTGTTTCATCAGTTATAGATACGTATCCCTTGCCTAGTAAAGACATCGTTATGTTATCCAACACCATCTCTTCGTCTAGTGTAAATTTAATTGTTCCAGATACGACACATCCCGGGATAAAAGCACCATTCCGTGGTTCCAACAATTTAATTTCAGGGTAAATACCCATTGCGTATATCCAAAGGACTGTTTTAATATGCACGAGAGTCTTCTGTAACGTCAACGGACTATTTTCTGATATAATCTAATCACTTGTCAGTTATCTATATCGCGATAGGAAATGTTATTATGTCCGCTTTATACTCGTATCTTATCATTAAAAATGTCGATGAATGTAAATCATCTCCTGGAACATTTATAACCTGATATTATATATTTATAACTAACTGAAACTGGAAAGAAAATTGCCTTTTTTTACAATTTCTTTTTGATTTATTACTACACCCACGAAGGTAGCTGCTGCCAGCCATGTATGGGAATTCATTTGAAATACGGCCCATAATATATAATCACTGCCAATTGACCGCATGTACGATGTTATGGAATGTTCACTAGTCATGAATAAAATAACTATGATTTGTGTAAATATTGCATTTCGAATAAATTATTAAATGTAAAAAGTTTGATAATAAAATAAGCCATTATATGATCATAATAACATTAAAAATAAAAATAAATCTCACGAACACTTATCATCACTCTCATACTCTTCTTAACTACTTAATTTAATTAGATCACAGAGAAAAGGAATTACTTTAATATGTACTATAATATAAAAGGCATAAATATATAAAATATCTTGAGTTCATATAGTTATATTCCAGTATATCTGGAACAGTTACACTGTAAAACGAGTTGAACTTTTTACGTAATAAAAAAATGTTATCTAATAGAACAGAACGTTTATAGATCAATCTTCATCATCACTTATCTCTTTTAGATTTTCACCCATCACCTCCCAATATGATGGTGGAGGATCATAATCTGGAGGTTCGATGTTAGTTTCTATTGCTCTCACGTCACAATTTTCAGCCCTAACTTCGAATTCATTACCAATTTGAACGGGAAATTTAAATACACGATCCGCTCGAAAAACTGGTAATATGATTTTTAATTGTACATAATAATCTCGGGATATCATTGTAGAATGTTGAATGTCATATTTATCACAAGGTATATCAATTTCATTGTATATAAAATGGTTATCTCTTATATCTATGGGATTAGACTGCGGAACATCTATCCATTTAATTTCTTTATGGGTTATAATTTTCTGTTGTCCCCTACCTCTGAATGTATATCTTTCCACCAGACACGCCTTAACTCTTTCAATTTCTCCACATGTATTATTCGATATTTCATGACAATATTTCAATTTTCCATTTGGCTTTATAACTGAGTTCTCAACTTTCACTTTCAAATCTACTGTATTGCTTCTACTCTGGCAACTCATAAATTTATACTGAATTTCGTACGTCACAGTTTGCTTTAATAAAGTTGGTTTTAGATATGTACCTATTATTATATGCTTCTTGAAAACTTTATCACTTTTAAATACTTCAGGCCTCTTAAACTTAATTTTCAAGTAGTATGTAATATCAGATTTAATGTTGTAATCCAAATCAGACCCCCTGTATTGAAATGACGGTGGTAAGTCATGCGGGAGTCTAAATTCAAACCGCTTTTCATATCTCTCTCCTGCAATCAACTGTCCAGAACTTCGTATTGGTTCACAGATATTGATATACTCCTCATCATAAAAATACTTTGGATCCTTCCTTCTATTTCTATATGTTATAATTGTATTACCAGTGCCTTTTAAATATATATTCACATAGCTGACTTCAATTTCTTTATCAGTGACATATCGTACAACACCAGATACAAGGTCACCAGGTTTGAATTCTTCATTAGAAGGTCTTGACACGTTTATTTCGCAAATTATACCCATTCCATTAATTAAAATAAAAATTTAAAGGAAGTACTTCTATATGCGCACGTTATTAATTTAATCTATTAACATTAAAGATTATTCTGATACAATATATATAGACATGCACACTACAAAACAGATAAAAGTATATGATTAGTATGCTCGCTGGTGTATTTGATAATATTCACGCACACATCATTGAGAAATAAAGGACAAATTGATGATAAACGCTGATGCAGTATACATATGTTACCGACAATGTTTATAAAGCAGGTATTTTATACAAGCATCAGGCAATATATATAATACCGGGGTCGTTCAGGGAATGTATGAAATATTCTGAATATTTTTATGTATTATATACATATATTACTATTAGCTTCTAGATCAGGCTTTCAGCGGTTTTGTGGATCTTGAGAAAGAATTTGACAGTTTTACGCAAAAGCAATAATCCTACTTTTACAGTACCTACAGGACAATGACGCAACAGCAATAGCAGTTACACCATCTGAACTGCAAACACTAGTCACAATGATGAAAGAGAATTGTACGGCAAAACGCTTACAATTGAATGCAATGTACCCAGCCGATGTGGAGAGGCGAGTGAGTGCAGGGAATAGTGTGAATTTAGCGTTGGGAAAATTTCATGGCAGTAAGTAACCTAATCCAGAAAGCACAGCTCGCTATACACAACGTAGTGCTGATCCCGATACTAATGTATGGAGACGGGAGCTGGGTACGGCAGAGAGAGTATAAAAGTAGAATAAATGAAATACGAGCGTTTCACAAAATCTATGGCGTAACGCTTGTAGACATAGTTCGCAACGTATCCGATGTTAGAAAGAGAGCTGGTCTTAAAGAGAATGTCGGTGTAAATAAGTAAAATAAGAACAGGCATATTCTGTTGGTTTGGGCATATAGAAACAATTCAGGAAGAAAGAAATACGAAACCGATATACAACACGAAACTAAAAGGATGTAGGAGGAAAGCTAAAAGTTACCAATCATGACCGAATTAATCGCCTTTTATGGGAAGATGTCAAGAGCCCTAGAAACTGGCATGCGTCCATGAGAAGAGATGTTAAAGAAGCGAGTGAGGTGATAGATCCCGCAAGCGACTTGGAGTGAAATTATAGATAGATACATTGATAGACAGTTTGACCGTACAGTTTTCTATTGTTAAAGCGTCTTTTGCACATAAAGGGCAAATAACTGTGAACCATTAGCCAGCTAGCTTTACTTTTTTGGACCAGCAAAAAGAATAGATATTTGTCTTAAGAGTGGTAGGTCGCATCAAAGCAGCCCATCTGGAGAAGTACCACCACCTCATAGAAAACTGCAGCCAAATAACAGTTCCCTAGAGGGTTAGTGTGTTCCTGCGTATGACGGAGGTCACCAGTAAACCTACGGAGTTGCTGCGTTAGCAGCAGAGGTGATATCGCGCGACTAAACGCATTGTAAGTGTTTAAAAGCTACGGTAACCGTTTTACATCAGGTGGGCCGCATCCTTGTTGCGTTCTCGGCGTTGTATAAAAAAAGTGTCAGGATTTTATTACACGTTGTTTTTTCGGAGCAAATACAAAAAGGTATTACATGATTATTCAAATACAATCAAGATATTTAGATTTATTATCCTCAGATGGCAGATCTTGAACATTTACTGGCTCAGTAACAATGTAAGAGATTAGACGAGACAGGCGCTCGTCTTAAGCGCTCAATTACCTATTGATGATTAGGTGGCATTTTTTAAAGGAAAAATAACGCCTTCGCATTTTCCCCTTCCACGCTCCCATTTATCACACACATTACCTGACGTGCATTCTCTATTCTATACAATGCCTAGACAAAGTATGAAATAAATGATATTTGTATGCAATTGGAACTAACCTGTTTTGTGTGCTTCCGCCACCAATTAGTTCATACGGTCTAACGTCAGCCGGCATCCATCAACTACCGTTAGTAGATGCAACATGCCGACGCTACCATGGGTACTCCGGTAGTCTCTGCCTCGGCTGCTGCGGTCGTCCGCCATCTGGAACAGAAATCGCGGCGACGACCAGCCATGCAATTCTGTAAGCGCAAACATCCTTACATCCTCGGAAACATCGGCTGTTACAGCTTTGAACACAAAATTGCAATTCTTTGGTGTCGCTTTTCATGGTTGTGCGACACAAGCGCCGCAAGGCTGCGTTTGGAATTGGAATTCTACAAGGCAAGCAGCCTCGCGTACGCTTACAGCCTTATAGAATACCAAATAATTTAGCCGTGATCGCAGTAGACGATGTCAAAGCTGTGACATCTGTGATCACAGCGACGCACACAGCCATTACGAGTCGCTTAGAGAATTGCATGGCTGGCCAGTCGTAGCAGTGACGGTGGTGGGGCATGGGTTTCTGTTCCCAGCAGCCGAGGCAGAGACTACCGGAGCAGCCATGGCAGCATCGGCATGTTGCGTCTACTAATTGATGGCGGAAGCACACAAAGCGGGTTCGACCAAATTGCATATAAATTTGACTTTCGCAAAATAACGCCTGAATCTATTAACTATTAAATGATATTTCGTACGTCACCCAAACGTTTTAGACGTTCTATACAATGCCGAATTATACAGATTGCCGGTAACACATGCACTACTGCAGCACGTTTTGCACACGATTTTTATGAACAAACAGAAATTAAGTGGAAATCAATGAGTTCCATTGAATTGTTTATCTTGTATATACAATCAATAGTATTATTATAATATTAAAAAATCACACAGGAATCCACAAACCAATAAAACTAACCCTCACTTAAAACGTAGCGTTACGTTGCCGATCGGCATCGAGTATATAACCTAATAGAGCCGTAATGCGGGCCGTCCAAATCCGAAACTGATCAGTGATTTTGCACTTATAAACATCAACGCTCGCTCGCACTAAAACAGTACATAGGTTACGTACTCGATGCCGATCGGCAACAAAGCATAGCGCAAACATTTGGTATGCGGTGTTGGTTCTAGTACACTAGTATAATAATTCAATGGTGTTATCATATATTTTATTTGACTATCAATTTACAATATTATTTATAGTACAGCTTATTATTTATTCGTAGAGTACAGCAATTAAAATATATCTCCATGCAGCGACTCCACAATAACAACTTGTTTTAAGCTTATAAATATTAAATTAGGTTACGATAAGGCCGCCATGTTTACAAAAACTTATCTAACCTTAAAAAAAATAACAATAATACTTCCCATCAAATAGTCACCCAGGCTTGTTTGTCACATTAATGGCGTAAAGAAATATACTTTTTGTTACACAACGGCCTGCCTGATGAAAAGCGTTTACCGTAGTCTATGAACGCTTGCAATTAATTATGTATAACTCGCGCGATGCCTCCTCTCAAGCTTTTTTTTTATACTACTTCGGGAGGCATACAAGCATACGGCCCACCTGATGTAAAGCGGGTACCGTAGCTTATTAACGCTTGCGATATATTAAGTATCACTCGCGCGATGCCTCCTCTGCTGCTTACACAGCAACTCCTTAGGAGCTTACTGGTGACCTCACTCACACGCAGTATCACAACAACCTTCTAGAGAGTTGTTATTTGGCTGCGATTTTCTGTGAGCGTTGGTGTGTGTTTGTCTTGTGTGGGAATCAAACCCACGAGCGTTGGTGACAAAGTCGCGTCTTTCACGACTGAGCCACCGAGCTAGTCGACACTTCACGGAGCAACGTCGTTTTTAAGTAAGGCAATAAAGCTAGAATATACTTGTTTAGAAACTGACTTTCAGAAGTCTATTTCCCTTTTTTATTTTAATTTCACTGTTTCTATGTAAGTGGTCTGTATCGAAATTTGAAAACTGACGAGCTCGGAGGCGCAGCGGTTAATAACGCGACACCATCATGTAGGTTCGATTCTCACGCAGAACAAACTATTGTGTGCATGAACATGTCTGTTTGTCTCGGAGTGCGTGTTTTTAAGAGAGGTAGGGTACATAGCAGCCCGCGTGGGGAAGCAAATCCACCTCACAGAAAACCGCAGCCAAATAGCAACTCTCTGGAGGATTGTTCTCTGTGTTCCTGCGTGTGAGTGAAAACAAGGAGGAGTAAACTAATGAGTTGCTGTGTTAGCACCAGTGATGACATCGCGCGAGTGATACTCAATGTATTACATGCGTTCATAGGCTACTTTAACTGCTCAGACGGGCCGTATTGTATACCTGCCGACGTTATT
The DNA here is from genome assembly GCA_947507595.1 of Pyralis farinalis. Taxonomy (NCBI): domain Eukaryota; kingdom Metazoa; phylum Arthropoda; class Insecta; order Lepidoptera; family Pyralidae; genus Pyralis; species Pyralis farinalis. The sequence continues at coordinate 32,649,099 of OX382271.1, read as the reverse complement.
AAAAAATCGGCCAAGTGCGAGTCGGACTCGAGCACCAAGGGTTCCGTACCATTATCTATAAAAACGGCAAAAAAAAAAAACACGTTTGTTGTATGGGAGCCCCCCTTAAATATTTGTTTTATTTTAATTTAATTATTTATTCTTAAAGTAAATATATAACTAAATATTCTGTGAATATTTCAAGCGTCTACCTGTTGCCGTTATCAATATCCAGCAAAAATGAGCATAAAAATCACGTTTGTTGTATGGGAGCCCCCTTAAATAGTTATTTTATTCTATTTTTTAGTGTTTATTGTTATAGCGGCAACAGAAATACATCATCTGTGAAAATTTCAACTGTCTAACTATCACGGTTTATGAGATACAGCCTGGTGACAGACGGACGGACGGACGGACGGACGGACGGACAGCGGAGCCTCAATAATAGGGTTCCGTTTTACCCTTTGGGTTCGGAACCCTAAAAAGACATTTTACGACCACTTGTTGGTATCCTATTGAGCTGAACTTTAGCGTGCTTATGTAAATCCGGTGACCATACAATAATCTGGTAGTGAAATTCTGGTGGTGCAACCAGGATCGTCTCCGCCGGAGGTCTTCAACGGTTAATGGTAGCGACTTGAAACTTTAAATATAAGTTCATATTTAATACCTCAGCTTCAATGCTCCGTTCTGACTTCAAAAGCAATGGAGGATGAAACATATACACAGCGCGATAGTCCACGGCACCAAGGAATACCAGGAGTTGCCTATTACGACCGCATTGGACGAGTTTTAATCATCTATAAATATTGAAGAAGCGAGTGAAGTGTGTAAAGATCGGGTTCTGTGGCGATGTGATTAGTTTTCTGCCTACCCCGCAAGGACTTGAGAATATAGGATTTATTTATAAAACTAGATTGGCAAACAAGCATGCGGTTCGCATCAGATGGTAAGCGGTCACCGCGGCCTATTGACGCTCGCAACACCACGGTGATGTTACTCGCGCGCTGCCAATCTTGTGACCTAAGGATGTTTCGTCACTGTACCCAGTAATTTCACTGCCATATCTCACCCTTCAAACCGAAACATAGCTATATAAATATAACTGCTTGGCTGTTGAAATAGGTGAGACAGAAGTACCTACGCAGACGACGAATGTACAAAGTCTGCCTCTGGTAAAATATCTGGTAATATAGATAGATGGAGACACAGTACAAGCTTAAATTATATTAAATAATTCTGTAACAATTCTGTACAGACTTCGAAATCTCCCGTTTTGAATTGAACTTACAACACAAGAAAGTTTTCATTGAAATTATCTCCTAAGCGCCTACGTTAAAGTTCATAGCAAATAATATTTACATCAAAATTGTATACACAATTCCCAGACGTCTATAAATCATTATTTACTTGGGACTTACGACACAGAGATGTTCGTTTCTACTATGGGATATATGAAACATAAATAAACAATGACTCGATCCTTACACACCCCACTCGCTAATTATTTCTTTCTTAATTCCTTTCACAAAAGTATGTATATATATATATATATATATATGTTTTATTAGAAGGTGATGATGCCAAGAGTCCTAGAAACCGGCGAGCGTGCATGAAAACATGATGTGCATGATAACTGTTTTCATGCACGCTCGCCGGTTTCTAGGACTCTTGGCATCATCACCTTCTGATAAAATACGACCAATTTGGTATGTCATAGTAGCTTAGTCTTGGTCTTCCTCGGCTCCTACATCCTTCCACTTTTGCATTGTATATCTGTTTTGTCATTCTTTCTACATGACCGAACCAACGGAGCTTGCCTTTTCTTATCTTAACTCTCTCCATAGTATGGTTTCCTAATGGGGTTTCGGAGAATTCTGGCTTTAACAGCATTGACAGCCTTTGTAGTTCTAACAACACGCGGTCGCCTCGATCTTTTATGGTCTTCAACAGAGGAAGTGTTGGTATATCTGTAGATAGTATGATATACGAACATACGGCTGATACCAAGCTTTTGAAGTGTCTTTAATATGACCAACGGCTCCATGCCCAGTCTGTGCAAGACAATCACTGCAATTCTATTTTCTTTTACACCCCATTCCATATTGTAATTTGATAATAAACACAAAAAAATGTGTAAAACGGCGGGAAATCGAAAGGAGTTTTTGACATAATAAACGCGTTCCAAATTCAAAATAATCAAATAGTTTAAAAAAAGAAAAGTTTGTAACAGTATCTATGAGACTTCTTCCCGCGCTTTTGACGAGTGTCATTGTTGTAATACTTGAATTTTTTACAATTCAGTATAAAATTAGTTTTATGTGACAATTTCGATAGCATTTTGTAACATAAAATTATACAGTAATGAAAAAATTCAAATATAACACGTTTATGTACTTTTTGGAAGACGTGAATAAGTTCATCAAGAACACCTTGTAAAAATCACTATCGTTTTACGGGTGGTATTTAAACTGTGTTGATTGGGTCTAGGTACCCTTCCCAAGTATTTTTTCAGCACAGTTCCTGAAGCTGGAACATAGAATTAAGATTTTCAAATGGTTCTAAACTGAAGACTTTGACACTGGCATAAGGTAGCAACACTATTGCCATATATTATAAAAAAAAAACAGTATCTATGGCCAGACTATTTATATATATGTGTACATTTATATACGAAAGTGGCTCAGCGAGCGATGTAGAGAGCCTTACTCAGGGTCTCTCCAAGTGATGCATTCAGAATTTTGTGCTTTCGTAGAAGTACTACAGTACACTACAGCTACTTTGACTCCAACGCTCGTGGGTTCGATTCTCACGCTGGACAAACATCTCTGTGCATGAACATGTCTGTTTGTCTTGGTCTGGTTGTTTTTAAGAGAGGTAGGGCGTATCAAAGCAGTCCATCTGGGGAAGTACCTCCACCAAATAATACGGAAAACCGCCTCCAAATAACAACATCCTCAATGTTTGTTTTGCTGTGTGTGAGGTCACCAGTAAGCACCTAAGGAGTTGCTGTGTTAGCAGCAGAGGTAGTATCGCGCGAGCAACATTTCACGTGTTGCAAGCATTCATAGGCCACGGTAACCACTCTACATTAGGTGGGTTGTAAGTTGTATAAATAAAACTATTGTATTGTTCTATACATGGGTACTTACCGCGATACAAAAATATATCGCGGTAATTCCCGTATTTACAAGAGTATTTTTTTATATACAACGTGGGAGGCAAACAAGCATACTGACCACCTGATATAAGGCATTACCGTAACCTATTACCTTAGCACTCACAATACAAGAAATATTGGTCACACGTCGCCTTTTCTACTGCTAACCTAGTCTTAGGTTACTGATAAGCTTACTCACTCGCAGGAACGCTGTAGCTTCATCCAATGAGTTGTTATTTGCCTGTATAGTGAAGGTAAGGAAGGTATCAAAACCCGACTGGGGAAGTCCTTAGTAGGGCTGCTTTGATGCGCCCTACTAATCTCATTATATCTATTTCGTCTACAGGCGTATGTAGGTATTCTAGTAGCTTCCATGATAAAAAAAAATTCGTGTGTATGTAATTAAATAAAAACTCATACAAATTATCTAATCTAATACATTAATTATCTAATCTAATACAAAATATTTATCCGTAATTGATAATCATAATATAGCAGATAAAACTGTAACTACGTAGAATACTAACTGTTTCCATAGGCTCCGCTTGGGTGGCATTTGCAGCTTATTACACAAGTGATTATGATGAAAGGGGACTGACTGTGTGGAGACAGGTTTACTTTTTTTAGGGTTCCGTACCCAAAGGGTAAAACGGAACCCTATTACTGAGGCTCCGCTGTTCATCCGTCCGTTCGTCTGTCACCAGGCTGTATCTCATGAACCGTTATAGGTAGACAGTTGAAATTTTCACAGATGATGTATTTCTGCTGCCGCTATAACAACAAATACTAAAAAATATAATAAAATAAATATTTAAGGGGGCTCCTATACAACAAACGTGACTTTTTCGTTCATTTTTGCTCGATATTGATAACGGCAACAGGTAGACGCTTGAAATATTTACAGAATATTTTATTACTTATATATTCACTTTAAGAATAAATAATTAAACTAAAAAAAAAAAACAAATATTTAAGGGGGGCTGCCATACAACAAACGTGATTTTTTTTGCCGTTTTCATAGATAATGGTACGGAACCCTTCGTGTGCGAGTCGGACTCGCACTTGGCCGATTTTTTTATAAAACATCGGGAGGCATACAAGCATACGTAGCCGTAGCTTATGAACGCTTGCAGTGCATTAAATATCACTCGCGCGAAGCCACCTCTGTTCCTAACACAGCAACTCTTTAAGTGTTTACTGGTGGCTGACTTCACTCACTTGCAGGAACACAACAACACTCCAGAGAGTTGTCATTTGGTTGCAGGTTTCTGCGAGGTGGAGTACTTCCCTAGACGGGCTGCTTTGGTGCGCTCTGCCTCTCTTAAAAACATCCCGACCCAACAAACAGACATATTCATGCACACAAATATTTCTCCTGCGTGAGAATCGAACCCACGAGCGTTAGTGCCAAAATCGCGTCATTAGCACAGCGCTACCAAGGTTGTCAAAAAGTTGAGCCTCGTATTAATAATTCTACATTTCTATCTCAGTTTTGACATTTCAAGAACTTTTGGAAGATGTAGCAATGTCTGATTCCTCACAGCTTACAAATTGCGATATCTGTCGCGGTTTTTCACTGTATAAATATTGGTTCTTTCTAGAATAGAAATTTCAAATTCAAATTATATACATATACATAAATATACAAATAGATTTATCACAGTTTCTATCTTATTTATTCTTATTTACCATTATTTGGAAATTACAATTGTTGAAGAATTCAAAAGAAGTTTGCAAAATATAGAACTTTGTTTCAAATCAACAATCATACATCACAATAAATTTATATCAGCGTATAACTTATGTAATATTATTATCAAAGTATATTTGACCATAAATGTAATAATATATGTACAGTGCCCGTCGTTAAATATTGCACTTCGACCTTTGGAAAGAGACAATCGGCAAATTTCGGCTTCGTAGAGCGTTATCTCTGTCGCACACTACCTATATGACCTTTGCTAGGCGTGGTTCAAATGCGACAGAGTGGAAATGGAAATTAGCATTCGTTTGTATTCGGATATGCGATGATTGCCGAAGTGCAATATTTACCGCCGGCCACTGTGTTATACTAGCGACCCGACCCGGTTCGCATGGGATAGATATGAAACTAATTTAGTTCTTTACAACTAGTACGTAAGAACTATTGCTTATGAAACTATTTAATTGAGTATTACACCACAACCACCGCATCGTCGCGACAAAAAGTAGTCAAGCAGTGGTTACATGTCTAAGATGTTTTTATAGTTATAGATACGTCGTACACGCTCTAGAATGGCAATACGAAAGTAAGGTAACTGCCCAACTCGCATTCAGTTGGCCACGGTCTCGCGTCGCGACTATACGTACTTCGTCACAAAGCATAAATGTCTTTTGAGATATATTCATCTCTTTCTAACGACAGGTATCCCCTATCATTTGTGTCTTTGTTAGAGCAGTATCATAATAAATAACTGTACGTAGATATAGTACTTGCGCCATTTTAAAATACATAATGTTGGTGTATAACGTGTCTACGTTTTGATACGTCGCTGTTGCATGTGAATTGTGTCGCTGCAGCTTTTTGCAGTTGCGTTGTGGTTCCTACAAAATGTGGATGTGGTTGAGTTGTCACAAGTAGTTGCTAGTAGTAGAAACGCAATGTCGTTGCGTCGACGCAACGTCGTGTCTGCGATGTGGCCGGCCGCTAGTTTGCGATGTGGCTGGTGTTTGCGACGTAGCTGTGATGTGGTCGGTTTCAACCGCGCGGTCGATAGTGACGGCCAAAATGTGGTCCCTGTGAATTCTACTATTCATTTTCATACAAATTAGCGCCCGCCCGCGTGTTGTGTTTGTGACAAGCTTAATTTGAACAAAACTTTGGACTTTTTTGTTATTTATAAGCACTACATACAGGCAATACATTATAATATGTATCATCTATAGTTTTTATAACGGATACCAAATAATAACTTTTATTGGCATATTTTTGATACCTTGGATTATTATTGTAAAATATGTACGGATCTCTAATTTTTAAAAATAAAACATAGCCTATATTTTTCGCTGATAATTAAGATTAATTAAGCTTTCTAAAAGTATCGTTTTTAAACCTGTTAAATATTTTTATTTTATTTAAGTTTATCCATTACAAACTAAAACCTTTTCGTATTATTTCTTATACGACTAAGGTGTAAAACATGCGCACGGCCTGCCTGATGGTAAAAGGTTACCGTAACCTACGTGTATTTGCATCCTATGGGGTGTCACTCTTGCGTTGTCGACTCTGTCTGTGTGTGTAAAGTACACTACACAGTATTGCACTATTGATTACTACTTTACCACTACATACCGCTAGATGTCGCTCTGGCAAAAAAAAACCTGTTAATATCAGAATTCTGAATTTATCAAATCACCTAAAAGAATATACAATTCTAACATTCAGTTCTAAAATCATTCTTTAAAAAGATTTACATATTCGAACATTCTAGAACTACGGTTAACGTACTCTAATTGAAAATTGTTATTCAATTTAATGATATAGACCCGAACCGTAGGCTTTAAACGGCGTCATAATATATATTATATATATATATTATATACGAGTATATATTATTCTTTATTACATAGAGGACGTATATATAACATTACTACTACCTACGACTAAAGAAATCGGTTGACTAACATTCGTGGGTTTGATTCCCACACAAGGCAAACATTTGTGTGCATGAACATGTCTGTTTGTTTGTCGAGGTCGGACGCATCAAAGCAGCCCGTCTGGGGAAGTAGCTCCACCTCACAGTAACCGCAACCAAATAACAACTCCCTAAAGGCTTGTTATGTTCCTGCGTGTGAGAGAGGTCACCAGTAACCTCCTAAGGAGTGGCTGTGTAAGCAGCAGAGCAGGCATCGCGCGAATGATACTTAATATATCGCAAGCGTTAATAGGCGTTAGGTACATGCCAGTATGCGAATCGAGAACCGGTTGGTCACTAGGCCACTTACTCGTATTTATCCACCATGCTATATAAATTAGACTTTCGTTTTTGAGAGGTACCTACCTACTCACCCAAGTCCGAAGGGACCGGGACGAGCTCGGTGGTTCAGTCGTGAATGTCGCGACTTTGACTTTAACATTCGTGGGTTTGATTCCCACACCGGCAACCACTTTATATCAATTATAAACCTGATAATACCAAATAACAAATTATATTTGTACACTGATTTAATATTAGTACCCGCTCTGGCATTGAGTTCTTCTAAATTGATAATGTAGTAAACTTAATGAATCATTGATTTTGTAACCAATTTAATAATTATACCAACATACGATTAATTATATAATTACAACTGCAACATCTTCAACAAAGGTCCCTTCCGTGGTAGGCAGAGCCAACCAATAGCCATAAGATGTTAAATTAATAAATCAAATTACAAATAGATATTATAAACTACAATCAATTTACTATTCAGTGTCTCTTTGTACTTCATTATAAAATTCTGCGAAACCATAATTCTTCTTACTTTCTTCTAAAGGTCCATCATTTCCTTCTTTTCGCCATCCTCTCCCATAGCTTCCCAGTATGAAGGCGGTGGATCATCATTATTGACATATTGAACGTCTTCAATAGCTCTTATTTCATCACCCACTTGTATCGGTACTTTGAGCACAACATTTCGATGCGGGAATGGCACATTAACAGTAACATAAACAAAATAATCCCTAGCTACTATTTGAGAGAATTCTAGAGACGTTCTCTCTGACGGTACATTAATAATCACACTATCTTTTTGAATATCACCACTATTTATAGTACCAGTTTTTGCATCTGTACCTGATACATCACTAGACATCACCACATTAGGATGTTGTTTAGATTTAAAAGTGTAAATTTCAACTAATTTAGTTTCAACACCTTTCAGGGATAAATTCGTGTCGTTGGTTATTTCGTAATTGAATTCTACCTGACCTCCGGGTTTAATGACAGAATTCTCAATAGTAGCCTTCATATTGACAATGCTGTCTTTACCTCCGAATAATTGAAAAAGCTTCCTTTGTTCTCCGAGGATAATAGGTTCGGTTGATAATTTAGGCTTTATTCCAGACACTACAGTGAATTCCTTTTTAAATCGCTTCGCAAATTTCATAAAACCTGGTCTATCGAACTTTATTCGGACATAGTATTCGATTTTGGATCGCACCCAGTAAGAAGCATTCCTGTTATTGTATGTCAAGGATGGCGGTATTTCTTGAGGCAATTCGAAATTAAACGGTGTCTCGTATGATCCGATGGGTAGTGGTGTACCTTTATCATTATTATGTATAACATAATCTATGTCAACATAATCTTCAGAGGCTTTATAAGTGTCAATATTTTTGCCGCGTCTGCGTGCTGCTTCATCAGTAATAATAACGAGCCCTTTGCCTTTTAAAGACAAAGTTATTTTATCAAACACCGTATCTTCGTCGACTGCATACTTGATAACTCCAGACACAACATTTCCAGGGATATAAGCGCCGTCAGACGGCTTGTAAAATTTAATTTCACAGTGAATTCCCATTTCACTTTCGAGGGATTGTTTATTATGCGCGCGAGTGACTTCTATCACGTTTAGTAATCACGTAGATTTTATAATCAGTAAAAACTTATCGGTTTACTATTTCCCAATAGAAAATTGTTTTTAGCGTGACCGTTTTTATCTTATCGCTGTTATAAAAATCGATGTATGTGTGACTCAGCTCTGGAAATGTTGATCGCTTAATCAAATTGGTTTTATGATTTCACAATTTTCAAAGTATTTGAACATATACGGAACGAACACCAAAGTCAATTGTATTAAATAGATCTCGAGGAACATACTATTTGTTACATCACTGTTTGTTGTCACTTATAAGAGGTAAATAAACAGGGAAGCGGCGAACGTGCTCTCGCCGAGTGGCTCGGTTTATGACTAATCGTTCGTTCGTTGCATTACCAACAATGTAACATTCCAGTGGGTCACGTTACGAATGCAGTTTATACATTAGTGACGCGCTTGCTGTGTTATGATAATTGGTAAAGTAAAATATGTTCTGTGATGAGAGAATTACGAACTTATTTTATATGTATATTACAATAACAATCTTACTTCTGACCTTAAAAGGCAAATAGCTCACGTACCTACTTTCTGGATTTTGACATTTTAATGGCAATATATACAAAAGCGATGTTGGACAGCAGATATATATATATTGTTTACCTTGTGTACCATTGTTGGAAATAGATATATATCTACTTGGTATTTATGCACCTGTGCTATTTTATAAGTAGGTAGCTGAGATATATTTTTATTGTTAAAATTTGATTATTCATATTGGATAAAGTGTGTAGATAAAATTATGTAATTGTTATATAATGTTTAATTATACTCTGAATAATATAGTTTTCATATAAATAAATTTAAGAGGGATCTGATGCACTGGTAATCCTGAGAACTTGACTGGCCCTTATTAAATATAGGGGGATCTAATTCGCCTAACGAAATAAAGAAAATTAACCATATGCAATTTTGCCTCGCCTTGTATAAGCCATTATTAATATTTACATTTTTATTTTCTTTTCTTTAATTGATTAGTAATCTGCATTTATGAGACTTTTTAATTTACGTTGAGTGTGAAAGAAGCGAGAGAGGTATGTTTGGCGTTCTATGGTCTCTGCCTACCCCCATGGGAGACAGGCGTGATGATATTCTGCATGAAATCGGTTAATAGGATTAAAGAGCTCGATGCGATGCACGTGTAAGTCTAATTAAACGACGTCGACCGCGGCCTGTCCATGGATAGTCGTAATGGCCTTGTGTTCTTCCATGAGATTACATACATACATACATATAATCACGCCTCTATCCCGTTGGGGTAGGCAGAGACCACTTCTATCCACTTGCTACGATCTTTACATACTTGTTTCGCTTCGTCCACTCTCATTATTCTCTCAGAATACAGAATAAACTTAAAAGTTTATTCTGTATTCTGAGATTATTCCCTTCATACATGCTCTTCGGTTTAGGGTACTCTTGACCTGGCCTTTTTTCAAGACGTCCCTGATTTGGTCTCGAAACGTCCGCCTAGGTCTACCCCTTCCAACACTTTATTAATTATTTAAATTAGATAATATATTAATATGTCCGATAGGACCGATCGTTAAAATAAGAGAGGTAAGGTTCAACAGTTCGGATGAGGATAAGTATCTCACAGTAAGACGGAGAGAACTCACTCAACAACCCTCTAGGTCTAGGGAGTTGTTATTTGGCTGTGGTTTTCTGCGAGGTGGAGATACTATCCCAGACGGGCTGGTTTGATGCGACCTACCTCTCTTAAAACACCCAGACCAAGGCAAACATACATGTTCATGCACACGAATGTTTGTCCTGTGTGGGAATCGTTCCCACGAAACGATGTCACCACTGCGCCACCAAACTAGTCCGAACCAGTTTTTTGGTAACGTCCAGGGGACGCCCTTGACGTTACCAAAAGGCTATTGAGGATCTTGATATGTTACGGGGGTGGCAACGCTCGAACGATATACATTGCATTACAAAAATTTATCGCCTACAATAACCACATCACGTCAATACCCCGTATGTTGGTATGCTTCCCGGCGTTGGCGACGACAAAAAGGACCTTTCGACCTGGGCCCTGCATGAAACTCATGAAGGAAATAACATATAGCCAATGAGACCGATATTATGTAGTAACTCAATTCACCTCTACGGGTCAGTGAGCAAAGTAGAACGCGTATCTCTTATTGGCTAGTTCGCGGATCAAGCGGTTTACATAAGGTGGGCAGGAAGCTTGTATGCCTCTCGGCATTGTATAAACTTTGACGCTTGCACGGTTCTCATTTCGCACGCAATAAGTTTTATAATCGCATTTCGAGGGTCTAGCGTGATCTGCTCTTAGCTGTAAGTACATGCAAAATGTCATTTAGATCTGAGTAAACCTAATACATTACGTGACCCGCCGCCTCCAATGAGTAAAACATAACATATTATAGGAGCGTATGTTTGTTTGTATCCACACGGTTCCTTTGAATTACACAACACTTGTCTGCATGAAGGTACCCCGCGCTCACAAAAATTATGTGTTTTAGCGCCTAAATATCTCGAGCGATTCGAGCCTACTGACTAATGTAAATGGAAAAGCAAAATAACAAGCGTTAATAAAGCTTAAATTCCGACGAGCTCGGTGGCTCAGTCGTGAATGACGCGACTTTGACACCGACGCTCGTGGGTTCGATTCCCACACAAGACAAACACTTGTGTGCATGAACATGTCTGTTTGCGTTGGTCTGGGTGTTTTAACAGAGGTAGGGCGCATCAAAGCAGTCCTTCTGAGGAAGTGCCTCCACCTTACAGAAAACAGCAGCCAAATAACAACTTCGTAGAGAGTTGTTGTTTTCCAGCGTGTGGTTACCAGTAAGCTCCTAAGGAGTTGCTGTGTAAACACCAGAGGAGGCATCGCACGAGTGATACTTAACATATTACAAGCGTTAATAGGCTACGGTAACCACTTTACATCATGTGAACCGTATGCTTGTATACCTCCCGACGTTGTTTAAAAAAAAACTTGGATAACAGCCAACTGCCTGCGAAACATTGCCATAATTTATTCAAATCAATCTCGTATCTTCGACATCGATTTATTTATTTCTACATTATAAAATAACATTGTGTTATACTTACATTTTTAGTCATATTACTTCGTGTTAGTGAGATGAGAAATTTGAACAGTTTCTCTGTTTTGAATGATGCAGTACCGATTTTGTGGAACAGAAATAGCTGACATTTAGTTGAAGTTAATTTTAAATGTTGAAACGTAATTTTATGCACAAGAGTTATAAACTTTTTAAGTCCAGCGGAAAGGCCTTTATGTAAATTATGCATACTATCTTGGGCCGTCAAGTTGTATTAAAATCACAACAACATAGATACCCTAGATTTATTTTTAGTTCTTTTTATCCCCGTGGGGAAAGGCAAATGGATATAGGCCATACAACCAAGTCTTCAGTTCAGAACCATTGCAAAATCTTAATTCTATGTACCTAGCTTCAGGAACTGTGCTGAAGTGAAAAAAAATACTTGGGAAGGGTACCCAGACCCAAAAAACTCAGTTTAAACACCACCCGTAAAACGATAGTGATTTTTACAAGGTTTCCTTGATGAACTTATTCACGTTTTTCAAAAAGTGCATAAACGTGTTACATTTGAGTTTTTTCATTACTGTATAATTACACTAGCACTTGCGTTACAAAATACTATCGAAATTGTCACATAAAACTAATTTTATACTGAATTGTAAAAGTATCAAGTATAACAACAATGTCATTCGTCAAAAGCGCGGGAAGAAGTCAGATATAGAATCTAGGGTAGGTTGTGCTTTTAATACAACGTGACGGCCCTAGATACTATGCATAATTTACACGAAAGCCTTACCGCTGGACTTACACAGTGGTTTCAACACTAATGCCTGATGTGTATGCTAATTCTGATTTCACTTATATACATGTTCTATTTTCGTGTTCTTACTCTGTAATTTAATTTTTACTATTCATATTATCTTTTGCATAGTTTGGTGATGTTGGAATAAGTTTCTATTCTATTCAATGTTAGACCTACGACATTTTTGAAAAGATTATTGACATGAAGGAAATAACCTATGCAGAACCAATGAGACCTGTATGACGTAGTAACTCAATTTACCGCTACTGATCAGGCGGCAAACAAGGACGCGCTCTTATTGGCTAGTTCACGTACCGACACCGCGGTACTTATCCGCTTATTGGTTAAAATATTCTCCAATTGGTCAGTAGGCTCGCTGAGATACTCGTATTTATACGCAAAGCAACGTTTTTGTGAGCGGTGGGAGCCTTCATTTTGTCAAATGATTTATTGGTTTGTGATTCTTACTATTATTTATTTATTCTTACTTACTGACAAAGGGAAAGAAAGTAGTCCCATAAGGGTTCCATCGCAGAATGGATAGTACTGATGCAGTTCCGCTTTTAACTTTCAAGTTGCGTAATTTTAAACCCTACACAATAGAAACAGGTCAGGTACAACTACTCCGACTTTCTGACTGCGCATAGTCATACATACTCGTACATAAAAAACACGTGTCTCAGGGTGTACTAAAAATAGTGTTCTATTCGAAGCTGAGCAGTACTTCTCTGTAAGTAGCAGGCACTCACATCCACTTCTGGGATTACGCTGCGGGGATGTCAGGCGACGCGCCCTTTAAAGATGTAGGAAATATTTTCAACGCGCATTTATGAGGTCAACCTATATATAACTGTGGAACGAAATCTAAAGATTCGAGTTCCAACTTTTTTTTATACAACGTCAGTAGGCATACGGTCCACCTGATGTAAAGCAGTTACCGTAGCCTATTACCGCTTGTAACATATATCACTCGCGCGATGCCTCCTCTGCTGCTTACACAGCAACTCCTTAGGAGCTTACTGGTGACCTCACTCACACGCAGGAACACAACAACCCTCTAGAGAGTTGTTATTTGGCTGCGGTTTTCTGTGCGGTGAAGGTACTTCGCTTTGATGCGCCCTACTTCTCTTAAAACATCCAAACCAAGACAAACAGACATATTCATGCACACAAATGTTTGTCTTGTGTGGGAAGCAACCCACGATAGTTGGTGTCAAAGTCGCGTCTTTCACGACTGAGCCACCGAGCTAGTAGTAAATAAGTCACAGCTACTCAGAAAGTTATTCGAAGGAATCTAGGAAGCCTTGGGCTTCCCTGATTAGATATTAGTATACTTCTAACATAATATCTTATTTTTTTTTATATTACTATGGTGGCATATAAGCATATGATCTGCCTTATGGTAAGTTACCGTATTGGATCTCTGCAACACCGGGGGTGTCACACGTATGTTGCCAACCCTGTGAAACCCTCATGCTGCAATAGGGAAATTCTTGTTAGGGAGTTTATTCCACAACTTTAGGGTTCACGGTAGAAAATTTCTTTGTAACCGCACAGTATGCGACCATTGCGGTTTGAGCGTGGGAGGATGAATTCCCAGGCGTCGGCGAACGGTGCGAAGATCCAGACTTACCTATGAGAGAGCGCCGACAGCTGGGAAATAACTGAGTACTTCGGTAGGTACAGATAAAACCGAGCATTCTCTTTTTTGACGAGCTCGGTGACTCGGTTGCAAATGACGCGACTTTGACACCAACGCTCGTGGGTTCGATTTCCACACAAGACAAACATTTGTGTGCATGAGCATGTTTGTTTATCTTGGTCTGGATGTTTAAAGAGAGGTAGGGCGCATCAAAGCAGCAGGTCTGGTGAAGTACCTCCACCTCACAGAAAACCGCAGCCAAACAACAATGTGTTCCTGTGTGTGAGTGAGGTCACCAGTAGCTCATAAGGAGTTGCTGTGTAAACAGCAGAGAAGGCATCGCGCGAGTGATACTTAATATATTACAAGTGTTAATAGGCTACGGTAACAGCTTTACATCAGGTGAGCCGTATACTCGACGTTGTATAAAAAAAAAACAATAATTCGAATATTTAACTCCTACCCAGAAGAAGTACAACAATACATTTTTACATATTGCTTTAATGATAAACGTAGGCGCCATTTTTTACTAGCATCCAACATACGTGAGACACTCAGAAAGTTTTATTTATTTATTTATTTATTTTATTTAATGCAGTACGTACAGAGTTTAACATAGCTTGAACTACAATACATAGACCCTGTAAGGGTATTGCAACATAATATAAGTTATTATCATTGTTTCATCAAAATTTGACAATATTTAATTATTTACAACAATTAATATTCGTAAGTAATCAGTATTATAATATAATAGTAATAATTCAATATGATGTTCACTATAACTAAATATGATTTATGATTGGTATTTCTTTATTAATTCATAGTAGCCCAATATATTTATTTTATTCTATGTCATACGTGTCATAATACTTCTTATTTCTAATATTTTATATTGTACTCGTACTATCCTTTATAAATTCGTCTATGTCATAGTAACATTTTTTAATTAATAGTTGTTTCAGTTTTATTTTAAATGTTGTATCCTTTAGCCCATTTTTTAATATGTTTGGCAATTTATTATAGATTAGTATACAACGGTACTGCGGACTGCTCTTGTATAATTCTATTTTAGGTGTCGGAAGTACCAATTTCTTTTTACGTCTCGGAGTTTTGCGAAAATAAAAAAAAAAGTGTTCTATAGGTAAATATTTTTTTGATTAAATCTCTTCAAAGTACTCTCCACCAGCCTCCATTTAATGCGTCTGAGCCAGTTTTTGAAACACTTTCTCCACTCCGCCGCATTCACCTCATTTATAGTCTGCACCAACATCGCGCATCTTCCGGCGACGAAAATTGTATACCTTTCAGTCGATTTTTTTATTTTCGGGAATGAAAAGAAGTCACACGGTACTAGGTCAGGGCTGTAAGGAGGGTGACCCAAGAGTTTGACTAGCGTGCTGTCCAGGAAGTCCCCCGTTTTGAGCGCGGCGTGCATGGGCGCGCTGTCATGGTGGAGCAGTAGCCCGCGGAGCCCAGTGTTGGTCGCTTGTTGCTCACAATAGAGAAAACTCCTGCCCTAGATCGTTTCACTTTGGTAGGCGTTCGTTTTGAAACACCCAAACCGTCGACTGGCGCTTCGTTTCTGGATCGTATCGATAAATCCAGGACTCATCACCTGTAAGGATGTCTTAAGCACGCCGAGACGAGCCTGCTTCAAATTTGTTTATCATATCACGGCACTATTCCACCCGGGCCTGCTTCTGAGCAACGGTGAGGTTGTGCTTTATGCTGGGTGCCGACCCAGCTTGAAACTCCTCGCCCGAAGATGCGAGTGTAAAATATCGTGAAGGCTTTCCGATCCAATCTGCAGTATGTGCTAAATCTCCTGATACGTAACTCACCTATTGTCTTGGATTAAATTTTTCACTGCTAGCACGTTTTCTTCCGTAACAGCCGCCAAATGCCGACCACTTCTTTCTTCATCCTCCAAAGTTAGTCGCCGCGTTTGAATTCGTTATACCAATGATACACGGTTGCATTGGAAGGGCCTTCATCCATGAATGCCATTTGAAGTCTTATCCTACGATTCGTCCGGTTTCAGGCGACACTTGAAATCATAAAAAATCATAGCGCGAAAATGTTCCCGGCGCAGATCCATTTTTACGACACGATAATTTAAATTAGCTCGCAAAAAATGTGGAGGGAAATTTTGAAATTGGAGCGTACCTAGTTTTACTTATAAATAATCATATTTTCGAAATAGATTATAACTGGCTAGTCTCTCATACATAAAAACTTTGTTTTCGCAATACTTTCTGAGTGGCCTGGTATATAGAGTCATAGTCGAGAGTCAGAGACACTTAGATAAATGGTACATTTGTAAACTTTGTCTTTGCGCTGAGTCTGATTTCATAAGTAAAAGAAAGACGTTCGCGGCATAGGGCCCAAGTGCCCACCTGAACCTTTTGCACAGGTTTTATAGTGTAGTATCATTTAGAAAGAATGAATGACAAAAGAGTTACGAAAGAAGTGTATCAAGCAAGAGTGAATGGTGATGTCGGGAGGGGCCGCCCTAGACGGACACATATAGATCAAATTGGTGATGTGTTGAAAAAGGGTCAAATCAAAAGTACCCAAAACCAAAGAGCATGCATGAAGAGGTTGATGAGTGTGGAAGAAGCGAGAGCGGTATGTTTGGATGAGTGCACCTGGCGTTCTATAGTATCTGTCTAATATAATTATTAACCGCAATTAGATTATGCTCAACAAACAAGGTTCGTGCAAAAATGGCCGCCCTTACCTCAGATCCTCGTTTAGTGATGGGCAATGCAGCTAGACTCCATTATTAACGAGAACAATAAAAATAATAATTAATAAATAATAATAACAAAAGTCTGTCAAAAGTTATCTGTCTGCCATTCCATCAGTTGAGCACGCATCACGCAAAAATATATTTAATATATTTTATGGCAATTTTATTTACATGATGATACAATAATATAATAATAGCTTATATTCTTCTAGCTTATAAATATATCAAAGTTTATAAGCTAAAAATTTTGATCTCATAAATTTAACTATTTGTTAGAAGCTATATAAACCGAAAATTTAGCAAATCAAATTGTTACTTTTTACTAATATCCATCGTAACGAGATTTCAGAGGCCTAGGATATGGAAATAAATAGGGCACTTAGTTTTATATAAGGAAGTTGCGCATGGAAATAACAGCTAGGAGCTAGTTAGGCAATAACAAATAACAACTCTGCAGATGGCGCGTCCATCAAAAAGTCAAACCTGGAAATAAATCGTAAAAGGCCTGTGTGTTGCCGCAGTGTAGAGTGTAAACAGTTGTGTAACTTCAAAGAAACATACGAAATTACCACACTCTACAGATACTACCGCTATTTGTTTCTAAGTATAGTTTATTTATTTATTTATTCGGAAAACATACAGTTAATAGAAAAAGATGTGCTATTAAAATACACTATAATTAGCTTAAATTCATAGTTTTCACACATTTGAGTCATCAAACGTTGAAATAAGGTTAAAAAATTGCTAAAAAGTCAAAGAACTGCAAGCTCCGGATCAGTTTGCAGTCAAAATAGTCGCGGAGGACTCTCCAAAACGTCTGGTAAAATGTTTTTTATACAACGTCGGGAGGCATGTAAGCTTACGGCCTGCCTGATGTTAAGTGACTACCATAGTCTATGAACGCTTCCAATACGAAAATATCACTCGCGTGTTGCTACCCCTCCTGCTAACACAGCGACGCCTCAGGAGCTTACTGGTAACCTCACTCACCTCAGGGAGTTGCAATTTAGCTGTGGTTTTCTGGGAGATGGAGGTACTTCCGCAGTCGAACTGCGTTGATGCGCCTACCTTTCTTAATTTATTTATTTGAGTTCGCGTTCATTGTTCACGGGCTTGAAGAGTGACGGCAGAAGCGCTCTAAGGCTTAAAAGTATAAAACCGGGCGGGAAAAGCGGCAGAGAACCGGGACAGGATGTTTGTGACATTTAATTTTTTTTATATACTACGTCGGGAGGCATTCAATCATGCGGCCC
Source organism: Pyralis farinalis (assembly GCA_947507595.1). Taxonomy (NCBI): domain Eukaryota; kingdom Metazoa; phylum Arthropoda; class Insecta; order Lepidoptera; family Pyralidae; genus Pyralis; species Pyralis farinalis. The sequence continues at coordinate 32,630,854 of OX382271.1, read as the reverse complement.
ACCTGATGTAAAGCGGGTGCCGTAGCCTATTAACGCTTGCGATATATTAATTATCACTCGCGCGATGCCTCCTCTGCTGCTTACACAGCAACTCCTTGGGAACTTACTGGTGACCTTACTCATACGCAGAAAAACAACAACCCTCTGGGGAGACATCAAAGCAGCCCCAGACGGGCTGCTTTGATGCGCCCTACCTCTGTTAAAACATCCAGATCAAGACAAACAGACATGTTCATGCACACAAATGTTTGCCTTGTGTGGGAATCGAACCCACAAGCGTTGGTGCCAAAGTCGCGTCATTCACGACTGAGCCACCGAGCCGTCAAATTTGTGTGCAACCAGTCAAACAAAAAGCGGGCACGATTCGCCGCGGTACAATCGCTCTGTGTGTGACAGGTTCCATACAAACACGAAGGTTTTAGGCATGAAGTGTTCTTAGGTCTTCTTCTATAGCTGCTGAACTCGTTCTCAAACAGAGCGTGGTAGAATGCGACACAATATTTGAATTTTCAGCTGTAAGCCCAAAAGATGTTTTGAACGCTTTTAAATCAATAAATATGAAAAACACTAAAGATCTGTGGGGTCTATCTGTCAAAACCATTTCTTCTATTATTATTTCAATCGCTCCACATTTAGCTACAATTTTCAATTGTTGTGTGGCATCTGGTGTATTTCCTGACTTGATGAAACATAGTAAAATCATTCCATTATTTAAATCTGGTGATAGTTCGGACCCTTCGAATTTTCGACCTGTTTCCATACTGCCCATTCTCAGTAAAATTTTTGAAAAACTAATGCTTAGCCAGTTGCTCAGACATTTTAATACACATAATTTGCTTCATAGGAGACAGTTCGGATTTACGAGAGGTTGTTCAACTATAGACGCAGGGATTCATTTGCTTAAAAGTATATTCGCGGCATGGGAAGGTTCGCAAGATGCCTTGGGAATTTTCTGTGATCTGTCTAAAGCGTTTGACTGCGTGCACCATGACACTCTTGTCAGAAAATTACACCACTACGGTATCAGGAACAAGGCTCTCGAACTTCTGTCTTCTTATCTGGGCAATAGGATACAGAAGGTTGATGTTAATGGTAAAAGATCTTCGGGGACCCCTGTAGTCATGGGAGTCCCACAGGGGTCAATTCTAGGTCCATTCTTATTTTTAGTATATATAAATGACTTACCTTATTATGTGAAGGATAAACATGAGATTGTATTGTTTGCGGATGATACCTCTTTGACATTCAAAATTAATAGACAGTTAGGTAATTATGACGAAGTTAACGATGCTCTCTCTAAAGTTATGCATTGGTTTAATGTTAATAATCTGCTTTTAAATGATAAAAAGACTAAAGTAATTAAGTTCTCTACACCTAATGTAAGACAGGTGACTACCAATGTACATGTTAATGGAACTAAGTTAGCCCCTGTGGAGACAACTGTGTTCTTGGGTATAACAATTGACTCCAAACTACAATGGGGCCCACAAATTGAAAAATTATCAGGAAAACTAAGTTCTGCAGCCTATGCAGTGAAAACTATTAGACGGCTCACTGATGTTGATACGGCTAGAATAGTTTATTTCAGCTACTTTCATAGTATTATGTCATACGGAATTCTTCTTTGGGGTAACTCCGCGGACATTAACACCATCTTTTTATTGCAAAAGAGAGCCATAAGAGCTATCTACAAACTTGGTCCCCGTGAGAGCCTTAGAGAAAAATTCAAAGAAATAATTATTCTAACAGTCGCATCGCAATATATCTATGAAAATCTTTTGTATGTCCATAAAAACATAGACTCATTTTGTAAAAAGAGTGATACTCATAACATAAATACTAGATATAAGCATAATCTTGTGTTACATGCAAGCCGTCTCCACAAAATAAGTAATTCTTTTATGGGGCAATGTATACGGTTCTATAACAAACTTCCCAGCAATATAAGAGAATTGTCAATAAACAAGTTTAAAACTACTATTAAAGCCAAATTGTGTAGCAGGGCATATTATAAAGTATCTGACTATATTAATGATAAAAATGCCTGGGATTGAGTCGATCCAATTATAATGTAATTAATAAATTATGTAAATTTGTTTGGATACCAAAAGAGGGATGCCTGAGTTTTTTGGCAGTATTTTTATCAGTGCTCACCTAGTCATGAACTGCACGGTAGGGAAAAAAATTGTGACGATTCCAAACAAATGTAGCCATTTTTACGGAATAAAAAGATTTTGACTTTGACTTTGACTTAGTCTACTTGTTACACTGCATATATCTCTGCTGTGTTGTTTTGTTGAACAATATATTCATACCCCACGGTCCGCTCGTAAAAAAGCTAACGCTGATGGTAATTTGCGTGTTGAGTGCCCGTGAAATGAAGGAAAATACAGTTTATTTGTTATTTTAGTGGAACCTGTTTAACATACTGTCTGTATATCATGCTTAATACGGAAGAGTTGAAAAATTAATGCTCAGAGAAATTAAGGAGACACTATCGTCGCTCAGACAGATTAAGAGAGGCAGGGTGCATCAAAGCAACCCGTCTGGGGAAGTACCTCCACCTCACAGAAAACCACAGCCAAATAACAACTCCCTGGAGGGTTGTTGTGTTCCTGCGTGTGAGTGAGGTTACCGGTAAGCTCCTAAGAAATTGCAATGTTAGAAGCAGAGGTCACATCATCGCGCGAGTAATACTTAATGTATTGCAAGCGTTCATAGGCTACGGTAACTGCTTTACATCGAGTGGGCCGTATGTTGTAAAAAACTTAAACAATAGGTAAAAACTGTTCTTACGCCTAGTAGTGCCATCTTTCTTTATAAGGTCGGCTAAGCACAAGTGATACCTCTAGTGTTGTGTGGACATAGGCTGCAATAACTACTTACCGGTAGGCAGATCGTACGCTTGTGTACACAAAGCCACACAGAAAATATACCACCTCGATGTTAGTACGAGGGCAATATCATCGTGTGTTGTTGGGAGTCGCCGATCCTAATCGGTGCAATTATAACATTCAATCAACGTACCAGGCCACTCAGGAAGTATTGGCGAAAAAAAAATGTATATGTATGAGAGACTGGCCAGTTATAATCTATTTTTGAAAATATGATTATTCATAAATAAAAATAGGTACGTTCTAATTTCAAAATTGCCCTCCACATTTTTTGCGAGCTAATTTAAATAATCGTGTCTCATTGAAAAATGGATCTGCGCCGGGAACATTTTCGCGGTATGATTTTTTACGATTTCAAGCGTCGCCTGAAACCGGACGAATCGTACGATAGACTTCAAATGACATTCATGGATGAAGACCCTTCCAATGCAACCGTGCAACTTTCATAGCAATAACATCATTCTCACTTTATTAAAAATTATCTAACTGATCACTTTTACTTTGTTACTCACTCAACTTAATAATAAAGGTACATTTTACAACAACTTTTTACATTTTAATAAAAAAATATATTGAAAATAAATCGTATAAAAGTAATAATATTTAAATCTTATACATTTATGGGTATAAAATAATAACGTAGTGGCCTGCCGTCGTTATGGATAACTTCTTGTAGCCAATTATGCATTCCAGCTGCAAACCACTGATTGGAATATGGTATTCCAATCAGTGCTCTGAAATGACGTCCATGTTGTGTTCACCATTATATATATATAATATAAACAAGCTGTGTAAAAGAACCAAACAAACTTTGTACATACGAGTATGTGAAGCTTTATCTGTTCCCAACTGTACTTCCGTTACATAATACGGGTACCGTAGATACTTGAACTAGGTATTGATGTAGTGTTAGGATAACGAATGTATCTGACAGCTTTAGTAATATGACACAAGTGTTTGTCGGTTTGTTTGTCCCGATAAAAGTTCTGGCAATGTAAACATTTACCACAATGCCAATATTTTGGAACATAAGAGATAACTCGTCTCGTCTGCTATAATATTTTGTAAGGATTTCTACCAATAAATTTCTTTTTAAAATTCACTTCACTTCTCTAGTTCAATAACGATCTATACATATCGATCTAGATATAACTATATAACTTGACGCCATGTCCTTTCCATTGGATAGGCAATGCTCAAACCATGTTCTTTGTATTGAAACGTACGTAATCACTCATATTATGTAAGGGATATGCTCTTTTGTATACAATATCAGAAGACATACAAGGATACGGCCCACCTATGAACGCTTGTACATAATACATTCAAATATCACTTGCGCGATGCCTCCTCTGCTGCTAACAACAACTCCTTAGAAGCTCATCGGGACCTCACTCACACGCAGGAACGCAACAACCCTCTAGAGAGTTGTTATTTAGCTGCGGTTTTCTGCGAGTGGAGGTACTTGCCCAGACGGGCTGCTTCGATGCGGCCTACCTCTCTTAAAAACGTTCAAGAAAAACAGACATGTTCTCGCATACAAATGTTTATCCTGTGTGGGAATCGCACCCACGAGGGTGGGTGTCAAAGTCGATTCATTCACAACTGCGCCACCGAACTCGTGAATGCTTGACTGCCTCTTGGCATTCTAAAAAAATAAACAATTCTGAAACTATTTTAAACTGTTGCTGAAATCATTCGGAATCGCATGTCGCTAATCTCGATCAGTGACCATTGTTAAAACTTTAAAATAGAAAAAGTAGAACTGGCTTCATAAAATTTAACTTCTGTTCACATTGTTAGTCGTTCGTGTATTTAACTTCAATTTTTTAGTTTATCGTTAAACCTTCGTTAACTCTTCGGCGAATATTTATCAAAATAATGTAGGATCTCCAAAGGAAAAGCAACAGAAAAATTAATAAACATATGAAAGAAAAAATATACTTAGTTAATAGATTCATTCGTTATTTTGGGAAAATCAAAGAAATTGTGTTTGGACGAGACGCTAATATATATTAATAGAAATGGAGTTCCTGACTAATTCACTGACTCATCAAGAGGTTTCTTTTGTAATGCATATGAAAGATACGAAAGGATTTTTTGAATTTCAACCCATACAAATATTTTTTCAAGTTAGTCACTTGAAACTTTTATGTTTTTAAAATAGGTGCTTTGAGTGTATGCAGTCAGTATCAAATAGATATATCTTCACTACTACACAAATAAGAATATTTGGTACTTTTACTAGCAATTTAATGATGATTGTATTTAAAAATAAGAAGTAAAATAAAAATAAGTGAAACTGCCGAAATTCCAAAATCTACGCGGGCGTAGCCGCAGTCAAAAGCTAGTCTCCATATAGACAAACGAAACAGGTTAGATCAAATTGTAAAAAAAATATATGGTCGGGTCGTAAACAAAACAAAGACATTAATAAAGTAGGCTAGTATTAGTTTTTAAAATAATATTTTACCTATGTAATTGTCAAATCTTTACCAAATGTTCTTATAGTACTAATACCTACCTTAACAGAAAAAGAGAGAAAAAGGACTACAGCGTTTCTTCTTCAAAAAAATCGTGAAAAGGTTTTTACTTGGTCGTCATTGCACGAGTGACAACCCTGGTATTTGCCAATATCCATAAACTAAAGTAACTTGTAGTATATTTGTCGGATTTAATGATGATACAATCATTCCAAATCAATTTATATCCATACCAGTCCCGGGATTTGGACCTATACAAAACATGTCCATGTACAAACTGCGGTCGAAGTTGCATAACTTTTATGATCGGACAGCACGTACAAGGATCGCGCGGAGCTGGTAAATACAACAATAAGAAGTGTATAAAATTCTGAGATTTCATTACATAGTGGTAGATGAATTAAAATATAGTAAATAAGAATCAAATAATAAGCCAGACAAAAGTGTTAAAATATTTCAAACAATAATAAATTAATGTATCAGTGCTGTGCTTGTGGCGAGCTGTTGGTGCGTAACGACACCACGGGTACCCGAGTGCTCTAAATCAAGGCCTTCATCTCCGGCGTGTCTGCGTCGTTCGGAGTGGAAAGTCAAGGCCCACAGCACTCTCGGAGGAAAGGAGACGATAGAGCATATTGTTCTATCAGATGATATGCTCCAGGGTTGGAAGTGTTAAACTGTATGATGCCGCGATTAACTTCGGAGAAAACGCAGCACATCCCGTGGTACCCCTGAATCATCACACAGGTTTTGCCCCGGCCGACTTTCCCTGGCATTTCGAGCGTCCATCCAGTGAGTGGCGAGCCACCGCCTGCCCAAAGTAAAAACAGATATGATAATTATGGTAGGCATCCGTCCCTTTTCTGTAATAGTCCCGTTCTAATAATCTCTCCAGATCTCATTACAATAGCCCAATAAGTTCCGTCATATTCGCAATAGTCCCAAAACCTGCCGTGAGCTGTTCATGAGTACGTAGTCCCATTGATATCCCCTGGAACAGGTCACAGCGTATCCGCTGTAGCCTGATACATATATATCGATACGGGACCTGGACTTCTAGACAAAAAATAAATTCGAATCATTGGTCTTACCTCTTGGCACGAAAACTTTTACAACGTTCTTATGTTGTCAACAGAATTAGGTTTAATGTTTTTACAATAAGCTTTTTGTCCACTGTTTGAATAAGTATTTTTGTGACAAAAATAACTAGTAGGTAAACATATATATTTATTTATTTAATTATATCTAATACATTACATCAATCTTTACTAAGGGGCTATTTGGAGGGATCCATATCCCTGCGTACGTCTATCAAATGACCTATTTAGTGCCCGTGATTTAAGATAAATTAATATACCAGATAAATGTGTTAAAATATTAAATTAATAACTAATATTAAATTAAATAAATAAACGTGTGCGTCTCGGGCCGTATGCGTGAGAGAAAAGGAAGCCAGACTGGCACCGTAACGCGTTACGTAACGAAGCGATTTACCCTCCCATAAGAACTTATCACTTCAATAATAAATTAATGAGAACACCAATCGCGAACATACTGAAATACGAGTATAAATACACACACAAGAGTGGCAAGTGAGTTCATTAATGTCACAGTGAATGTCTCAAATGTACAGTAACTCAAATTGACATGGGTACAATTGTAACGACTTTCTGAACTTAAGTTTTACTCAATTATTTTCCTGACATCGTTGAGTCGAAATGTCAAATGTCAGTGTACCTATTCCTTTTTCCACGAATAGCAACGCGTCGGTTGTCAATTGAATAAAAGTTTCACCTATTAATTGTGACTTGTCTCTAAAAATATGTAACAGGTAGCCAAACAGGTTTTGAATACTATTATGAAAAAATATAATCAATAATATTATGAAACACTTATAGTGGAAGAGCTTTTCACCCACTTTCTATAGTAGTTATGGGAATATCTATTTATTTCTTTTAATTACTAAGTCATTTTATTTTATTTACTTAAGTTTTTTAGTTTGTATATTTGCGATTTAAAAGAGGTAGGACACGTGAAAGCCGTCCGACTGTTGAAGTATCCCCACCTTACAAAAAACTAAAACCAAATAACAACTTCCTGTGGGGTTGTTCTATTCCTACGAATGAGTGAGTTTACCAATGAGCTCCTAACGAGTTGCTGAGTCAGCGGCAGGGATAACAACGTGCGAATGATATTTTCCGTATTCCAAGCGTTTATGAGCTACGTAATTTCACTTTTAAATCAAGTGTGCCGTATGTTTGAACGTCTCCTGACGCGGTACAAAAATATTTTTAGAATTTGCTATTTATTAAACAGATGGGGTTTTCAATTCAACTGTTTGTATTCTTTATACGCAAATGTTACTCCATATCGTTACCGATTGTAAAACAGTCAGTTTTTTTATTCGGAATCTTCTGACGTATGTACGAATATGAAATTTGTGACGCTGGTTCCCAGTATTTTACAACCTATGTATGTATAATCTAATACTTAAATTATTTATCACATTAAATCTAGCGATGCTGACACATTTTTGATAATGTCTTCAAAATGTTGTAGACCGTATTCGCAATGATGATGTTAGAAACAGAGTTGGTATGAAAGAGAGCGTCGGTGTTAAAATAAGAAGAGGCATGCTCCCGATGGTTCGGACATGCAGAAAGAATGCAAGATGAAAGAACGACGAAGCAGATATACAATGCAAAAGTGGAAGGATGTAGGAGCCGGGGAAGGCCAAGACTTACCTACCATGACCAAATTGGTCGTGTTCTATCAGAAGGTGATGTCAGGAGCCCTAGAAACCGGCGAGCGTGCATGAGAAGAGCAATGAATGTTAAAGAAGCGAGTGAGATATGTAAGGATCGAGTCACGTGGCGCTCGGTTCTCTCTGCCTACCCCGCAAGGGATTTGGCGTGAAGTTATAGATAGTCTTCAAAATGCCCTTAGAATATTCTCTGTAAAAAGGCTTATTACAGAATTTATGAATACCTGACTGACAAATAAGTCTTTAATTATAATTTAATTACCTTTATATCATTAATTTTACCACTGTACTTTGATTGACTAACTTTCTCACACAAAACAAAAATTTGTGTCCACGAACATGACTGTTGTCTTGGTCTGGATGTTTTTAAAACGGTTGGGGCGCATCAAAGCAGCCCAATAGGGAAGAACCTCCACCACATAGAAAACCGAAGCCAAATAACAACTCCGTAGAGGGTTGTTGTGTTCCTGTGATCGAGTGAGGTCACCAGTAAGCTCCTCAGGAATTGCTGTGTTAGACATCGCACGAGTGGTATTTTATGTATTGCAAGTGTTCATAGGCTTCATGAGGTGTGGCCGTGTGCTTGTATGTTTTACGACGTTGTACAAAAAATTGAACAAAAAGCTATTATTATTTTTTATATATAATAGTATAGTATATACTCGAAGATGTCCCGGCGGTCCTTTGTAGGAAGCTTAGTCTCTGTTTGATATATTTTCTCGCGCAACAACCGAGTTGGATTGAAATAAAACTTTTAATTTGAAATCCGGCGAACTTAAAGTTTCCTAGTTATTTTGTTTGTATGTCGTGTAATTGGATTATATTTGAGTTTGCAACAAACGAAACATCTTTCTATTACCTTTGGCTGTATTTATTTATACCTTCTTTACAAATCAGCCAGCATTATTAACTAACAATACAAAGGTTTGATGTGTAAGATTTGAAACTATTCACAAATAATGGTTTCAGAGAGGCAGTTCGCATCAAAGAAGGCCGAATGGGGAAGAACCTCCACCTCGCAGAAAACCACAGTCAAAAAGCTAGACTTCCTGGTAGGATTGTATTCCTGCGTTAGCAGCAGAGCGGCATTGTGCGAGTGATACTTATAATGTGTTGCAACTGTTAATAGGCTACGATAACCACTTTACACCAAGTGGGCCGTATGCTCGTATCCCTCCCGACGTTGTATAAATAAATTTTGCTTTTTTCGGTTTTGTTAGTATATTCGTGTTTTAAATTTTAATATCACGTACAGCAAAATTTATGCATAAACTCCGAGCAAAAACGTGGTATTAACGATTTTTCGCTCGCTCACAATTTTTCCGTCAATGCTCCCTTGACCCGGCACTTCAAATGGCAGTTCTGAAGCAGAAAAATCCATGACTGAGGAATTATAAAGAGTGCTTGAAACCACTTTATTTGAAGCTAGCGACCTCTTATTGAGTCCACGAGTGTACTCATACTCCTGGCCTATTTTATTACAGCGAATTCCGCACAACCGAAATTGAATTTTATCTATAACGACGAAAGACTGTTCTTGTTTCAACGATTATTTAAGGATGTTAATTTCTCCACTTTATGTAAAGAAGCAGAGAAGGACTGGCTATTTAAAGGGATTTCGGCAAATAAAGTTGGGAGGAATAGGAATAAAGGGTAAAAATGACAAAACACAATGCGATATACGATGCGAAAGTGGAAGAATGTAGCAGCCGAGGAAGACCAATACTAACCTATCAGAATAGTCCACATACGCCAGACATACGACAGATTATACTCCTCAGTCTTCTGTATGATCTGACGGAGGGTATGTATGTGGGCTACGGTGCTAACGCCTTTTCGGAATCCGGCTTGTTCGGGAGGCTGGACTTCATCAAGTCTGCGTGCGAGACGGTTTGTGATGACTCTCGAAAACAGTACATAAACGTAGCTCTGAAGCAATATCGGCCTATAGTTCTTTAAAAGGGTCTTATCACCCTTTTTAAAGAACAACATGACCGGGCTTCTGATTCACGCTTACAGTGTTTCACCGGAGTGTATGACGAAATTGAATAGCTTCTGCAGGACTACAAGTATCGGCTTCCCGCCCGCTTTCAGAAGCTCCGCCGTAGTTCCTTCCTCACCCGGTGTTTTCCCATCCTTTTTTTTTATACTACGTCGGGAGGCATACAAGCATACGGCCCACCTGATTTAAAGGGGGTACCATAACCGATTAACGCTTGCGATATATTAAGTATCACTCGCGCGATGCCTCCTCTGCTGCTTACACCGCAACTCCTTAGGAGCTTACTGGTGACCTCACTCACTCGCAGGAACACAACAACCCTCTAGGGAGTTGTTTTTTGGCTGAGCTTTGATGCGCCCTACCTCTCTTAAAACATCCAGACCAAGACAAACAGACATGTTCATGCACACAAATGCCTTGTGTGGGAATCGAACCCACGAGCGTTGGTGTCAAAGTCGCGTCATTCACGACTGAGCCACCGAGCTCGTCAAAATTTCATTTGTAGTGAGATTCGTATGGCCATACGAATCTCGTACAGACTGATGTCCGGGATATCTTCGGTATAGTGTCTGGTCAGTTTAGTTCTGGGGTCGTTACTAGCACTGTTGTTCGGCTGTAGCGACGATGTATACAGCTGTCCATAGAACTTCTCCATCTCACTCAGAATCTCAGTCTTCGTAGAAATAATGGCCAATGTTCGATTATCAGATTATCACACAGAACAAACATTTGTGTGAATGAACATGTCTGTTTATCTTGGTCTGAGTGTTTTTAAGAGAGGTGTGGTGCATCAAAGCAGCCCATTTGAGGAAGTACCTCCACCTCACGGAAAACCGAAGCCAAATAACAACACCCTAGAGGATTGATGTAAGGCTCCTAAGGAGTTGCTGTGTAAGCAGCAGGATAGACATCGTGTGAGTGATACTTATTATATTAAAAGCGTTAATAGGCTAACCGCTTTAAATCAGGTGGACCGTATGCTTGCAATACTTCCGACGTAGTGCAAAAGAAACTCCATAGACTTTGCTCGCCCATACTTTTGTTATGTTTATAGTTCTTAACAATGTTAGTTTTACTAGTTTTAATACTATAGAACCAGTTCTTTATCATGTATATGGTATGCGAGAGGCGCGCGCAGACCAATCCTTCAAAGCAGCATCCACCGGTGGGGCAGCCATCGCCATATTCAATCATTTTGAAGGGAACACGACAACCCGCCAGACGATGCCCCCGTCCGTTTGAACACTCTCTTAACTTTAAATACACTTTTGTTACTGTATTGATAACACTGGTGCCCCTACAGCTGTGCAGTCCATACCCCTTGCCATTACACAAGAGCATGATGACTGCCCGTTCGCAAAAGGTGACCCTGACGTAAGTGCTACCTAGTTTGACCATCTCGGCTGAAATCATATCAATACCCGTTGACTCGTCTTTTTTCAAGTTCATTCGACCATTCGATCTCATTCATAGTCATGCCTTTCTAATTAATAAATATGCTTATAAAATACAAGCTTTGTAATGAAACATGTACAGTACACGAAATGAAAATCATTGGTATGTCGCAGTAACACAATATGTCTACAGCTCAGTTAGGAGTTTTGTTGTTAATGTTTTATTAATAAGTGGCACATAGCACAAAGCTTATGTTAAACATGTTTTCATGACTCCAGCGACTTCAAAAGACTTATCAAAATTTCGTTCTTAATCAAAGTTTATGCAAACTCATTATATTCTGAAACTTTTGAATTTCATTATGTGCTTGTACACAGGCACAATCGTATAGAATACCGAACATTTGTTCGTTTTGATGTAATGACTCATGTTGTATTGAGGATCTGAATGTAGCTAAGTAGAAGTAGTTGTTTTTTTCACTATAGGTAATAGACTAGCTGCAACCGGCGACTTCTTTCGCACTTATCCCTTGGGAACCGTTTTTTCGTGTTCTTTCTTTTTTTCTCGCTTTCTTTCTCAAGAAGTGGCCAATAAAATGCGAATATAATTTTTCAATCGAACCGGTAGTTCAAACAAATAAATAAACACTTAGTATTGTCTTAGGTTTTCGCGATTGTTACACATTGAATTAAACAATTTTTAACGGAAGTATCGCGTGTTTTATTTATTTTGTTGAACCTGACGTTTCGAACGCTTTGCAGCGTCCGTGGTCGCAGGAAAGACTAAGGTGATATTTGTCTTACATTAGTTATTCAATTATTACATCTACCGACATGGATGGATTAATTATATATGTTCCGATTCACACAAAAATAGCTCACAGTGTCCGAACGTTTTTTAGCAGATCTCTGGGTTTGTAACTTGATTATTTTTAGGACTGGATCCCAAGCAGGTGGTACTTGCCAACCAAGATGGTTGGCAAGTCCACCTGCTTGGGATCCATGTCAGGTTTCAACAAAATAAATAAAACACGCGATACTTCCGTTAAAAATTGTTAAATAAACACTTCTGCTTTATGTATATATATCCTTCGTCCTAGTGTTATCCTGTATCCTGATTCCTTAGGATTGATTGGTTTTGGCGATGATACTGATTTTGACATGAAGCGACTGCCGTGCCGCCGTCAGACCTTCACGACCCAGAGAGAAAACCAGACTTTTCTTAGGTTAGGATACAAGTCTACCGAAATATAATTTCTTGGACGTGTGGGTTTCCTCACGATCTTTTCCATCACCGCGGAGTAAGTGATATTTACAAATATATACATAAAACTGAAAAAAGGAATTTAGTGGTGCATTCCAGGATTCAAATCGAAGACTAGTTGATCAATAGGCCAGTTTATCCACTGGTCTATCACTGCTTTCATTCGCCTCGCTCAGTAGTTCAAGAGATTAGCGCTTCAAACAAATAATCATACAAACAAACTCTTCCACTTTATACAGATATAATTAAATCAAAACGTGCGAGTGAGGGCATCAGTAAGTGATTCTAATAGAAAGTTATTCTTTGTTACTAAAAAAGAACATACCGTCTGCTAAAGAGCATATGTAATAATGAACAACCCGGCTTGGAAGCCGCTCCAGCCTAGGCAAACACCGAGGTTGGCAACGCGCGAGTTATTCTCTAAATTGCAGGTGCTTATAGATTACGGTAACCGTTCCCAGCGGAATGTATGCCTGTTTATCATTGTAATATAATAAGGGAGTCCTAAATAAATTATGTATGATAATAATTTAAAAAATTGCGTTGGATCCGGTATGTGGCGCCGCAATCAGGTTCCTAGCGTTATCCTGCGTCCTGATCGCTTAGGATTGCCAGGGTCCTGCCATCTAAGCCTGAGGATTTGACTAAGATACCAATTTAGACATAGACCACATATGTACAAGTCAGCGAGAAATTCAGACATTTACTGGGTTATGTCACACGTCTTTCTATATTTATTCTGTATTTTTTATACAACATCGGAAAGCGGTTACCGAAGCCTATGAACGTTCATAATACATTAAATATCACTCGCGCGATGCCTCCTTTGCTGCTAACACGGCAACTCCTGAGGGGCTAACAGGTGACCTCACTCACACGCTGGAACACAACAACCGTCTACGGAGTAGTTTTTTGGCTGCGGTTTTCTGCCAGGTGGAGAAACTTCACCACACGGAAACTGCTATGATGCGCCCTACTTCGAGCTCTCCTTATTCTGTATATATGTATATCACTGGATAAAAATATTTGTGCAAGTTTGGATGGGATCCTGGATGGTTTATATTCGTAATTGGATCCAGTATGTGGCGCCGCAATCAGGTTTTTCCATTTATTCTTTCCGACTGGACAACGTCTGCCGGTTCCGTTAGTCAACTATAGGTTTTAAAATATGTAGGTAATTTGACGAGCTCGGTGGCTCAGTCGTGAATGACGCGACTTTGACACCAATGCTCGTGGTTTCGATTCCCACACAAGGCAAACATTTGTGTGCACGAACATGTCTGTTCTTTATCATGTATAGTATAAATGATATTTCCCCATGCCTCGGGAAGTACCTCCACCTCACAGAAAACCGCAGCCAAATAACAACTCCCTAGAGGGTTGTTGTGTTCCTGCGTGTGAGCGAGGTCACCAGTCGCTAGCGTTAATAGGCTACGGTACCCGCTTTACATCAGGTGCATCGTATGCTTGTATGCCTCCCGACGTAGTATAAAAAAAAAGTTTATATTAAAATGTTCATATTTGTAACTAAAATAGATAGGTATCTGAAAACTACAAGCATTGAATAGAACACAAGGAAATTTGGTATTCAGAAAGAGACGAGAAATAGATATTATGCATGGAATATATGAATGACATCGTCGCATGATTCGACTGACTCAATTTTCATAGATAATAAATTATATTTTTATAATATGTATTTATTTATGTCTACACACTAGATCCCTTGTGGGATAGGCGCCTTTCAGAGAGGTAGGGCGCATCAAAACTGCGCGCCAGGGTAAGTACCTCCACCTCACAGAAAACCGCAGACAAATATCAACTCCCTAGAGGGTTGTTGTGTTCTTGCGTGTGAGCGCGGTCTGCAGTAAGCTCCTAAGGAGTTGCTTGTCAGCAGCAGAGATGACATCGCGCTAGTAGTACATAAAATATCGCAAGCGTTTACAGGCTACGGTAACCGTTTTAGATCAGGTGGGTCGTATGCTTGTGTGCCTCCCAGCGTATAAAAAAAAGCAGAGCGATCCGAGCGCTGAAAATAATAACAAAATAAAACCAAATAATATTGTTTAGTTCACTTCTCCTACATCTAGGTACTGCCCGCGGCTCTGCTCGCGTTGACATCGACTATTCAGATTTTACACGGGAACCGACAGCAGTTACAGTAGCAACACTGATTTATAGTTAACTAGCTGCGCCCGCGACTTCGTCCGCGTGGAATATTATTTATATATCTTAATAAAAATAAATAAAATTTCTTAAATAAAAGTAGCCTAAGTTACTCCTTATTACATCAGCTATCTGCCAGTGAAAGTCCCGTCAAAATCGGTCCAGCCGTTTCAGAGATTAGCCGTAACAAACAGACAGACGGACGTATGTCCGTCTGTCTGTTTGTTGCGGCTAATCTCTGAAGACAGAACTGAAGACAGACAAAAATTGTAAAAATATTAATTTTGGTATATGTACCGTGTATACATCCATATGCATTTAGTAAAAAGCGGTTATTTTAATGTTCAAAGCATAATAACAGACATGTTCATGCACACAAATGTTTGCCTTGTGTGGGAATCGAACCCACGAGCGTTGGTGTCAAAGTCGCGTCATTCACGACTGAGCCACCGAGCTCGACTAATATATATATCAATGACATCATCGCATGATTCGAGTAATTTAATTTAACATACCTATAATAAATTATATTTTTGTAATATGTATTTATTTATATCTACACTAGATCCCTTGTGAGATAGGCGCCTTTAAGTGAGGTAGAGCGCATTAAAACAGCCCGTCTGGGGAGTAAATGTCACATCACAGAAAACCGCTGCCAAATATCAACTATCTTGATGGTTGTTGTATTCCTGCGTGTGAGTGAGGTCACCAGTAAGCTCCTGAGGGATTACTGTAATAGTAGCAGAGGAGGCATCGCGCGAATGATACCTAATGCAATTACAAGCGTTTATAGGCTACAGGTGGGTTGTATGCTTACATGACTTCTGATGTTGTATTTAATAGTATATATAAATAAACTCTGAATCCCGTTTCACCACTGCAAAGTGAAGTGTAAGGTCAAAGTTTACAAATATATTACTTTTATGTCATTTGCATTGTTTTGGTCCTCATAACAAATACTATTTTTTACAATCAACATACCAAAAAACGTATGTGAACTCAAATTTAAAACAAAAAATATTATATGATATTTTTGATTTAAAATTCAGGAAATAAGATTTTGTTTGTTGACTATTAAGAGTACTTCTACGAAGTTACGATACTTAATGTCTATTTATTATTGTTGCGTCATACAAACTTTGTGGCACCATTTTACCCATCTAGAAGTTGTATTTGGCTAAATCATTACTGGCTACATCATTACTGGCTACATCATAAAGAGAACCTCTGTTTATTTTTCCTCCCATAGAAGAAGGACTAAACCAATTGAAAGGTGAATTAGTTATTCTTATGTAGGTGCCAATTTCCGGGAGGGAGGAAGGTGGGGAATTCCCATGAGCACCTTTACGGAAAGGTTATGTCAGACTGACTAAACACCACCTAGGGGCTCCGTTAGCTACGAAAGCTTTATAGGCTTCATCGGAAGCGACCGCCCCAGGGGATGCGGGACGGCTCAAGTAATTTGTAGTCAAAATTTCAGCTTTCAAAGTCTATGACCTTGTCCAGTAAAAACGAATTAGCCGCAAATCATTTCGCGTGTATACGCGCTTACATTGCGTCCAGAAAGCAGTGTTCACGCACAAATATTTGAGGACGGATTCAGTACAAAACATGAAGAGGTCGAATTGTAATTAGTTCACGTATATTTTTAAACATTCACTGCTGTCTTCTTCCTAGCAATATGCCGTTTTAACGGGACAGGCCCACCACTCATACCCACCACTGTGTCTCCTGTGTAGCCAGAATTAACAGCGACGACCACCAAAAAGGCCATGAACAGTGAAGTTCATTGCTGTCCCGGGGGTTAAACTACAGCTGCCTGGGAACTCACAACGAATAATCAGAAGAAATTTGTAGGAGTAGGAAGTTTTGGAAGTGACTTAGCCGTTTACTAATCCATAATAATTGGCAGGATCAGCTAGTTAAGTCTAAAGATTTGGCAGAGAAAACTGTTTTTACATGGAGCGACTGCCGCCAGACTTCCACAACCCGGAAGGAAAACCTGACCTTTCATAAGACACGTAAAACATTCACTGTTGTATATGATACTATTGTAAGTACGGCCGTACCGCTATTTGTTATAGACGCCATGGCCACGGGATGACTTCGTTATCCTGTGACCGTGTCGTCTGCCACGCCGCCTAAATATCCGTAAAATATAAAAATATATCGCAGTAAGTCGTGTACGTGTGCAATAGTGATTTAGTTACGAGTAACTTACCGTCGCTAGGGAACCGAACCAAAATGAAACTAGAAAGTTTTAATGCACCCAATACTTCGCAACAGTTAGTGCTCGCTGTAAAATATATCACGAGTTTATTAGAAACAATAAATTACTTATTGCAATTTTTGTTTCATGACGATTTTAATAAAAAATATGAATAAAAAAAGCCGTCAAGTTTGAGTCCGACTCGCGTACCGAGAGTTTCGTAAAAAATATTTTCATAAATTATTTTTGTCCAATATTCTTTGTAAAGAAAAAGTAAGTTATCGTATACTTTTGCTGAAAAAATTATAATACGATAGAAGTTATAATAGGACGTTTTGCCTTTAGCAACTATTTAAATAAAATTATTGACTAATTGTTATAGTTATGGCGTAGCTGACTCGGCTATTCTGAGCTGGCTCGTGTGTAATGGAAATTGGTGAATGATATAGAAAGAATAAAAGTCACTTTGACACACACCCACCAAGCTTAAGAGGAGGCATAAAGCTGAGTGGCGCCCTCATTTTCTTTTTATTAATAACGCTGAATTTAAGACCAATTCCATAAAACGCTCTATACAGACACTGAATAATCATATTTTTGTTTTTTTGAGACATATCTTGCATTTATTATCTATGTACAAGTAACCATAATTTGAATTATTGCTTATTGTGGCCACTTATAGCAATAATCAAAATTATGACTAATTGTACATAAATAATAAAAACAGATATGATATGTCTCAAAAAACATAAATATGGTCCTTCAGTGCCAGTATTGAGCGTTTTATGGAATTGGTCTTAAATTCAGAGTTATTAATAAAAACAAAATGAGGGCGCCACTTAGCATTATGCCCCTCTTAAGAATCACATCTGTTTTAAGAACGTTCCTTCATCTGACCAGAAATCGGCAGTAGACGAGTAGTTTGGAACTGCCCCTCAATCTGGTAGGTATACTTGCCGATTTTCTCTGTGATTCTTCCTAAACTAAAATAAAGACAAAGCTAAATGTCATCGAAGTATGATAACCGTTCAATTTACATAATCGGTCTACCAGTCGGTTGTTCAATGTATTTAACTTAGAAAGTATTAGACATATAAATTGCAAAATTGGCAATTTATATAACATGCTAATCCCTGATATTATTTTACCCTTACCCCGAGTATTACTTTCTTAATACGAGTACATAATTTTTCTAAAAATATTTTTTCTAAAATTTTAACAAAACGGAGATCACGCAAAAGCATGAAAATTTCTAAAATCGTTAGGAGTTGGGAAACAGCCAAATAGTAGTCCCATTAATGTTGATATAGACAACCTTAATAGGCATTTCTCCTTGATTACTGTATTTGATAGCAGTACTGAACCTTAACTTAATAATCTTTCATCGCACCAGCCTCCTGATTATCCGCCATTTTTCTTTAATAAATTTACAGATTTTGATGTTGAAAAGAACGTTCGCTCAGTGGCCTAGAATGCTATGGGAGATGGTGGCATTAGTCGTTTTATGATCTTGCCCATCCTTGACATCACCCTTCCTACTATAACTTCTATCCTAAACCATTCCATAGTCTCCGACATATTTCCATCCGCGTGGAAAAATGCCTTTGTTATCCCTATGCCTTAAAATTCCCAATTGCGTTCATTTTCTGACTATCGACCCATTTCCATCCTTCAGTTTCTATCTAAAGTCCTTGATCGCCTAGTATAACAACTAAGCGCTTTCCTTCACAATAACAATATACTTAATATTTATAATAAATCTATACTCTATACATTACATTACAACATAAAATTGAAGTGTCTGTCTGTGATTTCAAAATAAAGCCTTTATCTTAAGCTCATATTATTATTTTCACGTTACCAAAGCCTAAATACTCATTTTTAACTTTTTTGTCTGTCTGTCGTTTGTTTGTCCGGGCTAATCTTCGAAATGGCTGAACCGATTTTAACAGGACTCTTCACTGGTAGGTAGAAGACTGTTCAGAACAGGGTACTTTTTATCCCTTGAATATTTAGGGTTCCTGCGTAAAAAATGAAAAACTGTTAAAATTAGGGTGAAATATCTTCCCCTTTGGACTTTGCAATTATATTTTTATTATTTTCATAGAATACGTATTTTTGTAACATAAAATAACTACGCATTTTTTATGTAATATAAATAAAATACATATACGTTGCCTCCTGTAAATGTCAATAGATGGCGCTGTACGAAAATTGAATCGCTCTATGTTTGCATCTACGACACTGAACTTTGTTTCTTTTTTAAACAGAAACAATTTCATGTCTTCAGAGAAATAAAGGCTACTAAAAGCCCAAATCTCATGCGTGCGAAGCCGCGGGCTTCTGCTAGTACTTAATATTAATAATTATATTCCTTTACTGACTACTGTTCTTTTGAAAGCCTCGGATGACATTCGTTTTGCCATGGATCAATCACAATATACGGTTTTGATTCTACTAGATTTCAGCAACGCTTTTAACGGTTTTGGTGCTACCAGATTTCAGCAACGCTTTTAACGGTTTTGGTTCTACTAGATTTCAGCAACGCTTTTAACGGTTTTGGTTCTACTAGATTTCAGCAACGCTTTTAACGGTTTTGGTTCTACTAGATTTCAGCAACGCTTTTAACGGTTTTGGTTCTACTAAATTTCAGCAACGCTTTTATCACAGTCGGTTTTAATATTTTGCTGAAGCAGCAGCGTTTCTTCAACATATCTCCAACTGTAATTGATTGGTTTCATTCTTACTTTCGTAGGCAGCGTGTACGTATCGAGAATTCATACTCCTCTAGGAGTGGGACAACTGCTGGTGTTCCGCAAGGTCGCGTTTTATGTCCACTATTATTCGCTTTACTTATTAACTCAATGGCTTCCAACCTTCGCTCGTCCTACCATTTGTATGCAGACGACTTACACATGGCCCACTAGCTCAAATTTCAGACGCCATTACCATAATTAATAGTGATCTTTCTCGCATATCAAATTGGAGTGACTCTCATGGGCTTCTTATAAATCCAACCAAGAAGCAGGCGATTGTAATTGGTGGCTCTCCCAAATCACAAAAATTGATTGGCTTACCTTGCACTTGGTAAACTTTAGGGGTATCGATATACCATATTCTGATACCGTTAAAAATCTTGGGATTATTTTTGATAGAACTCTATGCTGGTCATCTCAAATCGCAAGAATCAGTAGGAAGCTATTCGCTTCCATTAGATCTCCCAGAAGGTTCCAAAACTTTCTATCAGTTGACACGAAATTTGCGCTTGCACAATCGTTGCTCCTTCTTATTCTCGATTACGCTGATTCTTGTTGTCTTAATATTGCTGAAGAGCAATTAGACAAGCTTGAGTGTCTACAGAATCTTTGTATTCAGTATTTGGACTCCGTAAATATGACCACGTATCTGCATTTCGTTCACATCTCAAGTGGCTTCCCATTAGACTTCGCCGTAATTAACACATTCTGTCCCTTCTTATTCTATTCTTTTTAATCCTTCATCCTCTGACTATTTGAATGACCGTCTCTCTTTTCATGATAGAGCGCAGGGTCGTTCTATTCGTAGTGCTCTCGCCTTTCGTCTTAAAACGCCTTCACACTATTTCCAATATTACACGAAATAATTTTAGGTGCAGGCTGTGGAATGCTCTGCCGTTTACAATCCGTGATGCATAAACTGTATGTCATTATCTTTCTCTTACATAGATTTAACTTAATGAATTCGGTTCTTTAAACAGACTGGCTGTCACCACACTCACCGCCAAAAACTATCATTAAAATGTTACGTACATGTATATCTATATGTGTTTGTATGTAGTATATAGTTTTATGTAGGTATTTGTATGTATGGGTAATTGTATGAGTCTCTGTGTACGTTTATATGAACTTAAGTATTTAACTTAAGTATATTCATAATTTGTGCTGCGCCACCTACCTATTTTGTCCTTTTTCCCTCTACCCTAAGGTTGTCTAGAACAGAGCGCTGCGCGATAAGACCGCCTTTTGTACATTAATTTTAAGTTGTCATTTTAATATACTCGTATATACTATTCTATAAGGTGCAATAAAGCGTATTGTATTGCATTGTGCTTTTACAGGAAATCCATAACGATCAAATGTATTTCAATGAATTTCGATGAAAAATCATAACCCCTCTGCTTTCAACCCACGTGTAACTTAATAATTTCCTTTTGTGAGAGATAACAGTTAATACGACCAAGGTACGAAATATCCATAGATAACAGAAACAACGGGAGATGTGACGAGGGGGCGTGGTTGGTGTCGCCGCAATATGCTCAAAACGAGAACATTGCCAAGAACAGTTAGTTAGTTGCAATCAAGTTCGATTGAGATACGTTGCTCCTTGTTTTAGCAAAATGCCAAGTTGTGCTGTTGCCTTTTTGCAAAAATAGAAGTGCAGTGGTTAACTTTAAATCAAATGGAATCACTTATCACCTATAAGTACAAATAATATTACGTTTTATAAGCATAAATACAGAATTAATTTCAAAAATTCTCTGACGCCATTTCTACCAGGGCCTACCTATATCAAATTTCTCCTTCTTAATCATACATTGCTTTTCTACCATTACGCAGTCGCCACCGCTCGTTTACCAACACGCAATGTAAAGTGAGTAATATTATTCGTTCAATGTGTGCACAGTTTCGAGATACGGCCGCTTGTTTCTGCCGCTTTATAAATGTAGTAGTGCGTGCTTACTTGGGTGTTGTTTAAATAAACATCCAATGACAGCGTCTTAACAAATGTGTGTCGTTGTACTTGTGTGCGTAGAATGATATTTTTTATTTATTTAAGTGTGTGAGTGTTTTATGGTGGGGTGAAACTCGGCGACAACCGTCCCTGTGTAAACTCGCGTGGTATGCCACATCTCCCATTGTTTCTGTTATCTATGGAAATATCGCAATGTAAGAAAGGGAGTTTACTGAAAAATATTGTCAAGGCACGCTCCATTGGTTTGGACATGTAGAAAGAATCCAGGATGAAAGAATGACGAAACAGATATACAACACGAAAGTGGAAGGATGTAGGAGCCGAGACAGACCAAGACTCACGATGACCAAATCAACCGTGTTTTAGGAACCGGCGAGCTTGCATGAAAAGAGTTATGAATGTTAAAGAAACGAATGAGGCGTGTAAAGACCGCGATCGGTTGTCTCCATACTCCACAAGGGACCTGGCGTGAAGATATACATACATAGAGTACAAATTATAGTAAAAAAACGTATGCCACACTCAAATCATGAGAGAGAAAAAGTAAGAATAATTTTCATAAACTATTTAATAACCAAAAACTCTAACTAATGTACACTGAAAAATAACAATTCAAACCACAAACTTCGACTTCTGCGCGCCGAAGATATTTTTTTTTTATCCTTCTAAATAAGATAATTCGACAAAAATATTACCTGAGTACGTCCCTGCGTATCCTCATATGTTGTAATTTCTCGTGTTCCCTCATCGTGTGCTTTCCTGCCATAAGTTTATTGTGCAAATAACGCAAGCGAAGGTCGGCTCCCACTCTGTTCTCACGTATCTAATATAAAGTAAAGGAGCGACTTTTCTTTGTGTAAGGACATAAACTACGTTATGTAAGCCCAACATGACATTGACTCGAAGAGGTAAGACGGTTACTGTAGCAAACTATGGCTAGTTTATTACTAGGGCTCATGGGTTCGTTTCCACGGGCCAAACATTTGTTTTCTTTTCTACAACGGGAGGCATACAATCCTAAAGTATAACACATTGTAAAGCGGTTACCGTAACCTGTAGGCCGATTCTACTAAAAAACTGCAACTGCACTGCAGCGCGGCGTGTGTCAAAATGCGTACATTTTGACGTTTGTTAAACGTCGCTGCTGTCAGATCGCTTGACGAAACGTCAAAATGTACGCATTTTGACACACGCGGCGCTGCAGTGCCGTTGCAGTTTTTTAGTAGAATCGGCCTACTGAATGCTTGCAATATATTAAGTATTACCCGCACGATGTTACTTCTACTTCTAACACAGCAACTCCTTAGGATCTTTATCCCGCGAGTGAATGAGGTTACCAGACCTCATTCACTCGCGGGATAAAGATAAAAAAGATAAAAAAAAACTTTATTTGCCATTGGGCCCTCGCGAGCACTTAGCCACGTCTTACATTTTTTGAAATATAATCTTATTGTATCTTATTTAATTCTCTTATTTTACTTTTTTTAATCTAATATCTTTTCGGAAATGACCATTGGCGAAGAAGAAATGCCGAAAGAAATTTGCCAATATAGGTCTCTATTTAATTTGTCAATTAGATATTACAAAAAAAAATTACATAAGCATATTGATACAATAATAATATCAAAATTAAAGATTATTAAGGACAGGTAGTCTGTGCTGAATTATTTCCAGACATCTTTGTCAGTTACATATTCATCAATTCTATAATAAGCCCTTCTACAGAGAGTATTTTTAATGTGCTGTTAGAATACATTGTCAGGAAAGGACAGAACTGTTTCAGGCAAATTATTATAAAATCGAATACAATTTACAAGAAAAGATCTACCAGTCCTAATAAGCCAAGAAGGTACACAAATTATTTCTACTTCTAAGTTTTTCTGTGAGATGGAGGTACTTTCCCAGACGGGTTGCTTGATCCGCTCTACCTCTCTTGAAAACACCCAGACAAACAAACAGATATGTTCATACATACAAATGTTTACCCTGTGTTGGAATCGAACCGGCGAGCGTTGGTATCAAAGTACTGTTATTAACACTGCACCACCGAACTAGTCTAAAATTGGTTTTCATACAAATCACATCGTACTGTCTGAGTTCTGATCGATGTGACAGAGAAGATGATGTGATTTAACAAGTAACCTCGTTAGAAAAGTCTGTTGGTGTGTAAAAGCCCTTATTCCGTTTGAACTATTCACCTTTTACGATCAACTCCACAAATAAAGAATACACAAAACCGTCGGACGAATCCCAATCCCCTCATCAGCTAAGTGCTACTCAGTTAATATAGCCTGAATAAAGCAGAGGTACTAGGCTCACATTATTACGTATTGTATATTAAACCATAATATCGTATACTGAACACCTATAACACCACCACCATGTAAGAGAGGTAGGGCGCATCAAAGCAGCCAGCCTGGAGAAGTACCTCCACCTCACAGAAAATCGCAGCCGAATAACGACTTCCTAGACGCTTGTTGTATTCCTGCGTGTGAGTGAGGTATCCAGTAAGCTCCTAAGGAGTTACTGTGTTAGCAGCAGAGGTGGCATCGCGCGAGTTAATGTATCGCAAGCGTTCATAGGCTACGGTAACCGCCTAACATCACATGGGTCGTATAGGCATGTTCATGCACACAAAAACCTAGCGTTGATGTCAAAGTAGCGACACTAACCACTGCGCCATCGAGCTCGTCCAACCCTGCCAAATAACCACTAGGTATATGGATGGTTGCGTATCAGTGAGGTAATCCGTAAGATTCTGGCGCTACCGAGTATTAAACGATACTCCTTGTACTGCAAGCGATTATCATACATGTAAGTTTATACTAAAATGTCAAGTATTTATATTTATAAGTATTTATATCAATTGAGTTATTATGTACTAGAGATGCTATCCTAAGTAAAAGTATTGCTCCATTTTGGTAATCATTAAAACAATACCCGCTGCAGCGCTAAAATAATTTAGATGTCGTCTATCCCAAAGATTCGAAGATACGGCACTAAATTCTAAGGGTATTTAGCTCGCGCCCAAAAGGTCAAAAGCGCCGTGACTTTAATGGCGCTTACGCGTTTCGTTCAACGTAGTACAGCAATGAGTTGTTGCCGATCGGCAACAAAGCATGGCGCCTACGAATAAATAATGGCGCAAACATTTGATTCGCGGTGTCGATTCTGGTACACTAGTACATAATAATTCAATGATCAATACACATTTTTAATTATTGACTATAATCGTATACATTTGAATGGCAAATTTGCACAACTTTGTCAACTTCTTAATTTAGTTTTTAAACGATACACGTCGCTCAAGTAATCTTACACTCCTTAACCTTTTTACCGATATCGTCTCGTCTGTATCGACCGAGTCTTAAGACTATTACTATAAAAGACCTCCCCTACCTTAGGCGTCGCCCCGCCATTGCGCGGCACTATTACAACCTTCCGTTCGCGCGTATTAATATTAAAGTATTTGTAAGCTCACTGCCGGCAACAGTTTTAGAGCTTAAGTCAATACAATAATATAATATATTATTAAGTACGAGTACATTGTGAATGACATTAATTAATTAAACATAATAAATCTTAAGCAGAAAAGCAGACCCAAATTATGATAACGACATCCGTGTAATTGTAATACAAATTAAATACTAAATTAGTAAGACAAGATAAACTTCTTTAAAATACTTATGGAATCATGATACGTATTCACATCGATGCGACATTACAGTTGACACTTCACATCAGGTACAAATCACGTATTTAATAAAGTTGTCATTGGCATATGGTCATATGATACGTCAGAAGTGACAATACGACAAAAGTTATAGTATATTAAAACTTACTACTACTATCACGCCAAATCCCTTGCAGGGTAGGCAGAGCGTACCGATCCCCACTTGATTCGGTCTTTACACAACTCACTCGCTTCTTTAACCTCGCCGGTTTCTAAGGTTCCTTTTTTTATACACGCCGGGAGGCATTCAAGCATACAGCCCACCTGATGTAAAGCAGTTACCGTAGCCTATTAACACCTGTAATATAATAAGAATCAGTCGCACGATGCCTCCTCTGCTGCTTTCACAGCAACTCCTACGGAGCTTACTGGTGACCTCACTCACACGCAGGAACACAAAAACACTCTAGGGAGTTGTTATTTGGCTTCTGACATCACCTTCTGATAAAACACGATCATTTTCGTCATGGTAGGTAAGTCTTGGCTCTCCTCGGCTCCTACATCCTTCTATTTTCGCGTTGTATATCTGTTTCGTATTTCTTTCCTTCTGCATTCTTTCTACATGTCCGAAGCAACGGAGCATGCCTCTTCATATTTTATCACTGACACTTACATAAGACGAAATTTGCCGGTGACAAAAGCCACTGATTCTGACAACAATCTGACATATTTCTTTTAAATGAAACCTTTTGCTCGATACATAATAATTTAATATTATGCAATTTAATTTTACCTGCTTTGTGTGCTTCCGCCACCAATTAGTTCATGTGGCGTAGCGCCGGCCGGCATCCATCCACTATCGTTAGTAGATGCAATATGCCGATGCTGCCATGGCTGCTCCGGTAGTCTCTGCCTCGGCTGCTGCGGTCGTCCGCCATCTGGAACAGAAACCGCATGTCCCCACCACCACCGTCGCTATCACGACTGGCCTGCTCGTCGCTGCGACACGTGTTTCGCCTCTCCACGAGGCATCCTCAGGCGCTGTAGATGTTACTCGTTAGAATAACATGCTACAAGTGACAAATCCATCGTAGTGCCGTCCCTTATATTGAATTGAATATTGCTAGGCCGCATGAACTAATTGGTGGCGAAAGCACACCAAGCAGGATAGATCAAATTGCATGTAAATTTGACTTTCGCAAAATAACGCCTGAGTCTATTAACTAAAAATCTATATTGCATTCCATTTATTTCTCACAGTTTTCACTTTTAAGCTTAGCAGCAGTGCTTATTGCGGAACCTCGCGATGTAGTCCCTTCAGAAAACCTCAGTAAGAAGTTAATTTCACAACTTCATAGGTCGCGGACGAAAACTCTTTTGGGACAGGACAGTACGTGGCAATTACCATTCAAGTACACGAGAATGAATTACTCGCCGGGGCGGCGAACGGTGCCGTTGTAGAAGGAAGCAGTTGGCATCATATCGAACAAAGTCCTCAGAAAGCAATCCTTTGTACAAAAAGTAAAGCACTCAGGCAAAGTCTCTTCGTAAACTTATGTACTCGATACCGTGTGTGAAACCGCAGCCAAATAACAACACCCTGGAGGGTTGTTGTGTTCCTGCGTGTGAGTGAGGTCACCAGTAAGCTCCTAAGGAGTAGCTGTGTTAGCAGCAGAGGTGGCATAGCGCGAGTGAAACTTAATGTATTGCAGGCGTTCATAGGCTACGGTAACCGCTTTACATTATGTAGGCCGTATGCTTGTATGCCCCGTTGCATAAATAAAAAAAAGATGACGTGTTTTAGGCTGTGGTGCAATTGCACACTCTTTCTTCATTTCCATACTCGTTAGGAATTGCTTAAAAAAAATATTTTCTGTTTGCTTGTACGTTGGTTAATAAAACCTTGATATCATCACATCATTCTTACTCATCCCATTGCAGGGATACGGATCTCCCATCAACCGAAGGGGTTCAGAGCATACTCCACCACGGTGCTAAAATGCGGATTGGCGGAGACCAGTGTATTCAAGACACTGACTTAGCTTACGACTGTCATCTATCGACAACGGCCGGGAACGACGGCTTACATGCCCTCCGAGCACGGAGAAACTTGAGATAGGAAAACCCATCCATAGACAGTCTGCGGTCGACGTTGCTTAACCTGCGTGTTCGGTTAGAATTACACGCGCAACGACGCCATCGATCTCTTGATATCTCCAAGCAATAATGGGTAATGAATCGCTAAGGAAGGAATGAGTACTATTTTAACAATCGCAAACCAAATTCAATTTTATACTTATTACAATACTAATAAATGTGTACTTGCAAATGTTTTTACTGCTGGCAACTCGAAATAAAAGTTATATTCGCAATAGCTCTCAGGGGTGACATAAAATTGTACCAAGTTTGGTGTAAATACTTTTTTGTACGAGAATGACACTTATTCTCGAAGTT
Organism: Pyralis farinalis; assembly: GCA_947507595.1. Classification (NCBI taxonomy): domain Eukaryota; kingdom Metazoa; phylum Arthropoda; class Insecta; order Lepidoptera; family Pyralidae; genus Pyralis; species Pyralis farinalis. Next base: position 32,602,820 of record OX382271.1, on the reverse strand, counting down.
TCTCGAAATTTCTCGTTGCAAACAACTTGACATTAAAAATATTTTTATTTTCTTCTCTTGAACTTAAAATAATTGAATAAGTTAAAAAAAGTAAAAGCAACCCATTATCAGAACAGAGTATATATAATAAAATATCTACTTTTATTAATTCTTCTTATATATTTTAGAATCAATGGTTGGAACCTTTAGAACTGAATGACTTTGCACAAGTATTTGTGTAATATATGGCAAGCGTTCATAGGCTACGGTAAGAGCTTTATAGCATAGGTAGACTGTATGCTTTAATGCCTCCCAACGTTGTATAAAAAAAAGTTGTCTGTTGAATTTTTAAGTTGTGAGAAGTTTCTGACTATGCAGCAGAGGAGACAATGCGCGATACTTTCTGTATTACAACCGTTCATAGACTACGGTTGGTTGTATAAAACAATAAAAAAACGAGTGTGCTTTAGACCACACAACTGAAGTAAAACTTACAGATAATAGTCCTGCACTGTGTCTCAGATATACGAAACGTAACTGGCTATGAGAGAAAGAGAGAAAGAAAATGTGTGCTCGCACCTCTCTCTCTTGCCCCTACAATAATATACGAAACGTAACTCTCTCTCTTTCTATCTTCACTAACTTATATATCCCTCCCAACTTCCGTTCGCCTCGCCCGATCACACTTTTCGTAACGCTCTCGTCACGCATTCACCAGCTTACTCCCCAAGTCAAGCGTGCGTAAAGAAGTTTTACTTCAAAAAATGTTGGGATAGTACAGTTATAAACAAAATTGGGCGAAGATCGCGATCGATCTGATGCCGCTCTTAGACCTGAGTGGGTGTCAGAGCGTGGCATCAGTAGATTGTGCTCCTATTTGAAACAACAAAGGAGAGCAACCGGCGGAGCAGTGGATCCGCAAAGAGATACCTACTTTTTGGTAAGAGCGGCAACGGTGCATCGTCCTTCTTGATTGTACTCTGCGGTAGGGGACGAGTAGACACCAAAATATTACAGGGGTCGAGTGGGCAAAGGGTACGAGTTTCAGGGGTCCAGTGGGTCGGGACTTCAATATGTAGATATGAAATCAGAGTGTGCTGAGGGTATCTCATAGTTTTCGTTATCGTGTAAGAATAGTCGGAACACATAGCGAGAATGTTAAGTACGCCTCCTCTGCTGCTTACACAGCAACTCCTTGGGAGCATACTGGTGGCCTCTCTCACACGCCGGAACACAACAACCCTCTAGATAGGGAGTTGTAATTTGGCTACGGTTTTCTGTGAAGTGGAGATGCTTCCCCAGATTGCTTTGATGCGCCCTACCTCTCTTAAATTACTTAACCCATTGCGTGCCCAACGGTTTGATAGAACCATTCACACGCTGGAACACAACAACCCTCTGGGAGTTGTTATTTGACTACGGTTTTCTGTGAGATGGTGGTACTTCCCCAGACAGGCTGCTTTGATGCGCCCTACCTCTCTTAAACATTATATATTATACCCTAATCATACCATATAGTTCTCGTATCGTGCTGTTTCTTACTCTTACCTCTCTTTTTCGTACTGTTTATACGACAGCAAGCCATACTGTACGGAAGGTGCTTAACATCTTGTGAGCCGCATGATTGTTTGACTACATAGTATTAAGAAACAATAGTTTGTCAAAGGGCTCATTAAAACTGAAACCCTTTGTTTTATATATTTGTAATCCATAATCTACTTAGACATGACGTATAGACATTTTCAGGAAATTGATGGGTTTAAGCCGATTTTGTAGCGCGATGTTCGGAGTTGCCAAGTGTAAGAATGCTATTATTAGCAGTCTGGCGGAAAGGCTTGTGACGACCTCAACATATAAAAGTTGGGTGCGAATAGCTGCCTGACTGACTGACAAGAATATTATATTTATAATTATTAATTATATATAAGTACCTGATGGATGCCCTTGATTCATTGCAAAGGCGAGCGGTCCGGATTATTGACGAGCCTAAGATGGGAGCATCTCTTGAGCCGTTGGAGCTCCGCAGAGAGGTCGCCGCGCTAAATCACTATTACCGACTGTATCATGGTGAATCTTCGGAGGAACTCTACAGCCTTATTCCTCCTTCCCCGTTCAAGTACCGGAACTACCGTCCATCACAGCGTGCACATTCTCACACAGTCGAGAATATTATCCCATTGCCTCGCACAAAGAGGTTTAGTCAATCCTTTTTGTGCCGAACTGCTGACCGGTGGAATAAACTTCCCGGCGAAGTGTTTCCGGCTCCACACGTGTTCGACATTGGGTTCTTCAAGAGGAATATAAAGAGGCACCTTCAAGGCCGGCATAGTAGACGCCACGAGACGACATGAAGTGCATGATGTTTCGTGGCTTCTATTCCTGGACACCAGTGTCCTGCAGCCCATCAAGTAGACCCTGGCTGTCACATGCCGCGTCCCCAATAAAAAAAAAAGATAATTTACATTGACATATTGTCTTTAGACATCTATCTATCTATCTATAACTTCACGCCAAATCCCTTGCGGGGTAGGCAGAGAGAACCGAGCGCCACGTGACTCGATCCTTACATATCTCACTCGCTTTTTTAACATTCATTGCTCTTCCCATGCACGCTCGCCGGTTTCTAGGGCTCCTGACATCACCTTCTGATAGAACACGACTAGTTTGGTCATGGTAGGTAAGTCTTGGCCTTCCCCGGCTCCTACATCCTACCACTTTTGCATTGTATATCTGCTTCGTCATTCTTTCATCTTGCATTCTTCTACATGTCCGAACCATCGGAGCATGCCTCTTCTGATTTTAACACCGCCGCTCTCTTTCAGACCAACTCTGTTTCTAACATCATCATTGCGAATACGGTCTACAAGCCTTACGCCACAAATTTTGCGCAGCGCTCGCATTTCGACCGCGTTTATTCTACTTTCATGCTCTTTCTGCCTTACCCAGCTCTCGCTTCCATAAGTTAGCGTTGGGACCAACACTGCATTGTGTATAGCGAGTTGTGCCTTCTGGCTCAGGATTTTACTGCCAAGAAGATTTCCCAACGTTTCCATTCACACTATTCCCAGCACTCACTCGTCTTTCCACATCAGCGGTGTACCTTCCATCCCTGCTGAAAGCGAATCCAAGATATACAATCTCATCCACTTGTTCCAACACTTCATCATCAATCGTAATCCTTACATTAGTTCTGGATTCTTCTCTTTAGATATAATTATTATTAATTAATGTATGGATTAAGTATTAATGAATGTATGGATATTCAGTGTCCGAAAAAAAGGATTATTATTATATAGTGCAGGTAGGTACTCTTTTAAGTAATTTGCTTAAAACAGTAGGTACCTCATAGGTTTGGTCATCGTGTAAGAATAGTCGGAACACATAGCGAGAATAGTCAAGTACATGTCTTTGATCCGAAGCCCCACTTGCGGCGGCAAATTGGGGCTCCAGCCGCCTTTGTAGAAGAGCGTACTCGAGGATTTTCTTACGTTCTGTTGTGGTTAATAAAATTCCAATGTTCGAGTTTCGTTTGTATTTGCGTCCTATATCACAATATTGGCGTGAAGAGGTTTATAGAGGGTCGGCAGCGCGTGATTGATGCGCCTGGTGTTGTAAATGTCCGTAGGTTGCGGTGACTGTTTACCATCAGGCAGGCAGTATGCTCGTTTGCCACCTTAGTGGTATAAAAACATATATTCAATTACCTGTTTAAATTTAACCAACGTCAAAAATGTTAGAAAACACCATTTACTGTAGTCCACCTCACAGAAAACCGCAACCAAATAACAACTCCCTAGAGGATTGTTGTGTTCCTGCGTGTGAGTGAGGTCACCAGTAAGCTCCTATGGAGTTGCTGTGATAGCATTGGAGGTGGCATCACGCGAGTCATACTTAATGTATTGCAATCTTTTATAGGCTACAGTACCCGCTTTACATCAGGTGGGCCGTATGGTTGTATGCCTTCCGACGTTGTATGTAAAAAAAAGTCCCTCACTTCCGGACCACGACTCTTACCATTGTCAACAGAATAGAGATTATTGGTGTCGCGATCTGCAGCGAAGTTCAATACCGAAGTCAACTGGAGAAGGAGATAAAGCTGGAATCTAAGAAACTTGATGTGCCTTTATCACCTACGTACGGAAGCATCTGTTTACGAGATAGAATCTTATAATTTCCAGAGATGAGTAGTGTGAATCGTCGATGATCCGGCTAGGACTTCAACCTCACAAGGTGGAATCGCACAGGTTGCGTACAATGCGGTTCCAGAGAAGAGACTGATGAACTCATTGGCACAGTGGTTAGTAATGCTTCTTCGACTCCAACCCACTAGGTTTGATTCCCACACACGACAATCGTGTGTATGAACATGTCTGTTTGGCTTGGTGACCTCACTCTCTCCCACAACAACCCTCCAGGGAGTTGTTATTTGGGTGCGGTTTTCTGTGAGGTAGAGCTACTTCCTCAAATGAGCTGCTTTGATGCGCCCTACCTCTCTTAGAACACTCGGACCAAGACAAACACACGTTCATACACACACATGTTTGTTCTGTGTGGAAATCGAACCCACGAGCGTTAGTGTCAAAGTAATATAACAGCGCATTTCGCCACTGCACCACCGAGCTCAATAAAATCAAGCTAAATTCTGACTCGTATTCCTAAGTTCTAGTAGTATATATATATATATAGTGTACATTTAAGAGTTCACATGAATAATTAACCTATAGAGACCAGATTAAACGATTTACGTAGAAACTCTACTCACCGCTACGGGTCGGGGTTAAAGTGGAACGCGCAGCTATTATTGGCTAATTCACTGTTCACCATCGCGTAACTTATGGTATGATTGATTAAAATATCCTCCTATTGGTCAGTAAGCTCGAGTCGCTGAGATGTTTTTGACTTTTTATCGCACTTGTCCTCGGCATCTCGCGGGTGATAGCTGAAAATCAGTGGTTGCTCTTTCTGAGCGACATCACTCATTGGGCTATAGCCTGTTTGCGCTACTGCAGCACACGCGTACATAAAAACATATATACAATTACCTGTCTCAATGTCGAACCTTAACGTCAAATCTTAACGAACTTGGTGATGCAGTGGTTAGTAACGCTTCTTTGACACCAACCCACAAGGTTTGATAATTTAGCTTGGTGTTATTGAGCTCGGTGGTGCAGTAACGAAATGCGCTGTTATATTACTTTGACACTAACGCTCGTGGGTTCAATTTCCACACAGAACAAACATGTGTGTGTATGTACATGTCTGTTTGACATGGTGACCTCACTGTCTCGCAGGAACACAACAACCATCCATCCTAAATAAGACATCCTCAACACAGTGTGTATATTCTTGTTTGTAACCGCTTATGTGTAAATTATTGTGTGTACGTGTGTGTTTCAGAAGCAAAATAAATCATTTATCTATATATATTTAGGCGTTTAGCGCCGCCACGTTTTGGTGAGTGCGTGTGACGTCAAGTGGTAAGGGTTTGTGCCATCGAGTATTGACCCAGATCTAAAAAAAACTTGTTTGGCCCAACTTCTCTATCAAAATATATGTTAATCTACAAATCAAGTTTAGAATTCTCAACAATTCGAAACGTAGTTATGAAGATATGTGCATGATATTAGCATAGTATGTAAATACATCTACAAGAGGGAGACTTTGTACCTCTGTCTCACCTATTTCTACCGCCAAGCTGCTATATTTGCTTTTATTTGCTTAGCTGTGATCCGGTTTGAAGGGTGAGATACGGCAGAGAAATTACTGGGTACTGTGACGCAACAGCTTTAGGTTCCAAGATTGGCAGCGCACGAGTAACATCCCCGCGGTGTTGCGAGCGTCAATAGACTGCGGTGACCGCTAACCATCTAATGCGGGCCAAGCATGCCAAGCATGCTTGTTTGGCAATCTAGTTTCATAAAAAAACTGTTAATTGAGACTTGAAATTGAGTTGGGCAACACTGAGCCATATGGATATAATATTTATATGTAACCTAAGTATTTAGTCTTGTTTGCTTATAGTAAAGGGTTACCGCGGCCCATTAACGCTGTCAATATAATTATCTCGGACACATTGTCACCCTCGCTCAACACAACAACACCTCTTTCAGCTTCCTGAAATACTTTATATCTTATAAACCCTCCAGCAAATTACTGTTTTGGCTTCTGTTAGGTTATTCTTCTCCAGTCGGTTCCCCCAGTCTATTTTTTAGGGTTCCGTACCCAAAGGGTAAAACGGAACCCTATTGCTGAGACTTCGCTGTCCGTCCGTCCGTCCGTCCGTCCGTCCGTCTGTCACCAGGCTGTATCTCATGAACCGTGATAGTTAGACATTTGAAATTTTCACAGATGATGTATTTCTGTTGCCGCTATAACAAAAAATATTAAAAAATAGAATAGCATAAATATTGAACGGGGCTCCCATACAACAAACGTGATATTTTTGCTCGTTTTTGCTCGATATTGATAACGGCAAGAGGTAGAGACTTGAAATATTTACAGAATATTTAGTTAGATATTCACTTTAAGAATAAATAATCTAATTAAAATAAAACAAATATTTAAGGGGGGCTCTCATACAACAAACGTGATTTTTTTGCCGTTTTTATAGATAGTGGTACGGAACCCTTCGTGCGCGAGTCCGACTCGCACTTGACCGATTTTTTAATAAAAGTAAGTGTATCGTATTCCTCTTCTGTCAAAAGTCAAAACAGCTTCTCAGCTCCCCTGCTAGAGATTCTCACCTCACTAGCAGGGCGATGACAAAAACAAATGACAAGTCACATTTTTATGCCAACAGCTCTTTTCGTATATAGCTAGAAGATAATATATGGAGCTTCCTAATTTGTAAATCCATAACTTCAACTTAATAACCTAATAATATCTTAAAGTTGTTGGTCAACTAAAACTTACTAACCATTTGTGCTGTACTAATGTTGAGCTTGTTCTTTGTTTCAGGTATATCAACAGCAGATCGACATTGGACTTATAAGTAATTTTAAACCTACTAAGCATAGTCACTCTTAAGCGTAGCCACTTATGTGACTACCTGTACTAAGTTATAATTAATATTTAAGGGCCGTTATACTTCTTTTTTGTGGCCTGATGATGCAATGTCATTAAGAACATCAGACCACAAAAAATATAAAGAAGAAATAGAGCGGGCTCTCCTATATCTACATCAACTTTACTCATCCCACTGCAGGGATACGGGTTTCCCTTAAACTGCGCTGCTCATCTGCGTATTGGCAGGAATTATCCTTTTTAGGGTTCCGTACCCAAAGGGTAAAACGGAACCCTATTACTGAGGCTCCGCTGTCCGTCCGTCCGTCCGTCCGTCCGTCCGTCTGTCACCAGGCTGTATCTCATGAACCGTGATAGTTAGACAGTTGAAATTTTCACAGATGATGTATTTCTGTTGCCGCTATAACAACAAATACTAAAAAATAGAATAAATTAAATATTTAAGGGGGCTCCCATACAACAAACGTGATTTTTTTGCTCATTTTTGCTCGATATTGATAACGGCAACAGGTAGACGCTTCAAATATTCACAGAATATTTAGTTATGTATTCACTTTAAGAATAAATAATTAAATTAAAATAAAACAAATATTTAAGGGGGGCTCCCATACAACAAACGTGATTTTTTTTGCCGTTTTTATAGATAATGGTACGGAACCCTTCGTGCGCGAGTCCGACTCGCATTTGGCCGATTTTTTAAGTCACCCGAAGACCCGACGAGGGGAGAGGAGCGGAGCTTTGTCAATATTACTCAATCAAATGATGACAATTTTTAGGTGGGCTGTATGCTTCTATGTCTCCCGACTTTGCATATAAAGGGCGCACACGGGGCAGGCAAAACGTAAAGATTGACAGATAGGCAATCACGTGATCTAACAAGTTTTAATATTAAGAAGTAAGTGGAAAGACAAATACTATCGAATTTCATCATCATCTCAGCCCGTATTCGTCTACTGCTGAACATAGACCTCCCCTCTAGAGTGCCATTCGTCACGGTCCTGTGCCACCTGCATCCATCGACTCCGTCAAGCCTCTTGAGTTCGTCGCTCCATCTAGTAGGGGGTCGTCCCACATTGCGCGTGCCAGTACATGGACGCCATTCGAGAACCTTTCATCCCCAGCGGTGAGTGAGAGAGAGAGAGAGTGATAGTGAGCGAAACTAAGTTCTTTATATAACGAAATGACGATTGTAGAGTGGAACTTAATCATGCGCGGGAACACAGCAGCCCTCCTAGTAATTAATATTTGGCTGTAGTCTACTGTAAAAGGGATTACTGCCCAAGTCGGACTGCTTTGATGCCTTGTCTCTCTGTATTTAGAACCTCAATTAATAGTTAGAGGGATGCACCACTAGTATGTGAGGTAGGCTTTGATACTGAAGGTGTTAGCGAGTCATTAATTCTTGACGAGGTCGGTGGCGCAGTGGTTATTAACACTACTTTAACAGCAACGCTTATTGGTTCGATTCCCACACAGGACAAACATTTGTGTGCATGAACATGTCTGTTTGCTTGGTTTAGCTTTTAAAGAGAGGTAGGGCGTTGCATAGAAAAAAACTTCTTCAAAAGTTTGCAATTTCACATACAAATTGCAATATAGCTAAATACATGACGAGGTATATATTCGAAGACATTTAGGGGACTTGTAATAAAATACTCAGGTGTAAGCCCTTTTTTACGTCCGTTGAGACACCACGCGTGTAATAAACGAAGCATTAAGGCTACACGTGCGGTATGGTTCCCAAAAAAAACTGTAAACTAAATAAAAATATTACAAACAGTATTTAAACTTCGACAAACGATCTTGCTCTTTAATACCTACAGCGTTTTTTTTACCCCCGACGTACAAAAAAGGGGCTAAGGCCGGTTACAGTGCTCGACCGACCGTCAGTGCGTATCGTCCGTCCAGATGATACGCATTAACCAACCGTCAGTTTGTGTCATTCAGTGCTCACCTGACCAACAAACTGACCGGGCGTTTACGAGTTGTTTAATTGCTGCTTATTATCTTTGTAGACGTTTTAGGAACAGAAGACGTAGATATCACGTACACCCGATCGTCGCCCAAAGAGCATTTCAAGGGGTCCACCGTTGCAGCATTGCAGCACCGGTGCAGCATTGAACACGTTCATTTGTTTCCATAGCGCGTCGGTTGACCGACGGTACGCGTGCGCACGCGCTCGACCGACGGTCCTCGTACGCAGTGCGTAGCAATATGCGCAGCGCAGCGTACGCACACGCTCGGTCCAGCACTGTACGATTTATGATTTTACATACAAATGAGAAGCGCGACTGACGTACGCACCGACGGTCGGTCGAGCACTGTAGCCGGCCTAAGCTACTATAAATACATACCTTAGTCATCCCTCCTGAATGGAACCTTTCGAGACCGGATGGAAGGGAGGTGGTGAACTTACAATGAATCATTACCGTCAGCCGCAAGGGTTTTTTTATATACGGCATACGGCCCCCCTGATCAAAGCAGTTGCCGTAACCTATGAACGCTTGTAGTACATTGAGTATCACTCATGCGATGCCACCTCTGCTGCTAACACGGCAACTACTTAGGAGTTTACTAGCGATCTCACTCACAACCAGAAACATAACAGGGAGTTATTTTGCTGCGGTTTTCTGTGAGTTGGAGGTATTTCCCCAGACGGGCTGCTTTGGTGCATGCTGCCTCTTTTTTGAGTGATTCTTGACTAGACACCACATAGGGAATGGTTTTAGCCGGAAAGGCTTTTAAGACGCGATCATTTCAGGGGCATAGGGGATGTAAGCTGCTTGTAGAACTCTGTTGTGTGTTTAGTAATCTGTATTTGGGAACAAATTATATGAAAGTATTTTGATGAAATTGAATACAAAAGTAGCTCATATTATAATTAGTAATTGAATTATAAAGTCTCAATGCATTCAGTCCGTGGAATTTAAAATAATCCCATCCGTTTTTGTTTTCTCCTAAAAGTTCTCTACTACATAAATATGTTTTATCATTCGAAATTAAAGTAGACACAGTTAAAGAAAAAGTGCATTATTTATTCTCATATTTATTTTAGTTGTACTTTTTTTACGTTATCCTTTGGTTAACTGAGTGATAAAGTAATGAAAAGTGTTTTCAAGTGAATTGTTAATCATAATATTAATAAGTGAAGTGAAGTAAGTGATACATAATATTAAAACTTTCTACCCCTTGTTACGAAAATTACGCGAACGGAGGAGGATGAAATTTAGCACAGTAAATTTTATATGGAGATGAAGTGAAGAAAGCTAATTTTTTTTTATAATAATGCTTGGAAAATACTATAAATCAATAAAAAAAAACCATTACACACAATGCCACGGCTTTGACACTCAAACTCACATGTACCCAAATATATACCGTCTTACTGAATGTCAAAGATACTTTTGTCTGTGGTTGTAGTCTGTGGTCAAACTGAGGAGAGATTAATATTATTGGTCTTTAGTATTATTTGTCTATAGTCTTACTGAATGCTAAAAATAATCATAATTATGATAATATCATGTCATAATTTGTCTAATAGATATTTGTGCTTTATATATTAGTTATTAATATATTTTTGTGACGATTCCAAACAAATGTAGCCATTTTTACGGAATAAAAGATTTTTGACTTTGACTTTCACTTTGACTTTATTCAAACGTTTAAGCTTCAAAATTAAATGAATTCTTTTCGAATTTCGACCACCGGACGACCACTAGTATATATAAATATTCGTAAGTGCCATATTTTTTTTTTATACTACGTCGGGAGGTATACAAGCATACGTCCCACCTGATGTAAAGTGGGTTAGCCTATTAACGCTTGCTTATCACCCGCGTGATGCCTCCTCTGTTGCTTACACAGCAACTCCTTAGGAGTTTACTGGTGACCTCACTCACACGCAGGAACACAACAACCCTCTAGGGAGTTGTTATTTGGCTACGGTTTTCTGTGAGGTGGAGGTACTTTCCCAAACGGGCTGCTTTGATGCGCCCTACCTCTCTTAAAACATTCAGACCAATACAAACAGGCATGTTCAAATGTTCATGCACACAAATGTTTGTCTTGTGTGGGAATCGAACCCACGAGCGTTGGTGTCAAAGTCGCGTCATTCACGACTGAGCCACCGAGCTCGTCAAACGTATATAACTATACATATATACTATATCGTCCCACACTACGTACACACTACGAACTATGTGGCCGGCGGCCGACTGCCACTTCAGCTAACTTATCCTTTGGGCTATGCCGGTTATCTTAACTCTACTGCGGATATCCTCATTTCTGATTCTGTCACGCAGAGAAACACTCATATAGTTAGATATATATATATATATGTATATATATATATATATATATATATATATATATGTACAAAATATCACTACATATTGTAAAACAAAATACCACGCTGCATCTGTCTGTTTGCGATAAACTCAAAAACTATTGAACAGATTTTCGTGCTGTTTCCACCTATAGACAGGGTGATTCTTCAGGTACTCGTAGGTTTAGGTGTATAATTTTGTTTAAATCGGTTGAAATAATATAATGATACTTGTGGAAAAAGTCAAGCCACCTGGGAGGTTTAGGTTATTAATAGCAGAATCACCATCCGAGCGGCAAACACTAGTTACAACAATGAAAGATGATTGTATGAAGAAAAGCTTACAATAGAATGCGAAGAAAATCAAGATAATGGTATTTGAAAGAGAGACAACCAGAACGAACACTAGGATTATGGTTGATGATGTAGTGTTGGAGCAAGTGAAAGAGATTTTATATCTTGAAGTGTTTTAGCAGCAATGGAAGGTACACCGCTGATGTGGAGAGACGAGTAAGTGCCGGGAATAGGGTGAATGGAGAGTTGGGTAAAGTTCTAGGCAGCCGAAATCTAAGCCAGAAGGCACAGCTCGCTGTACACAATGCGGTGCTAATCCCAACGCTAACTTATGGAAGTGAGAGCTGGGTATGGCAGAGAGAGCATGGAACTAGAATAAATGAGAGTGTTGGTGTTAAGATAAGAAAGAGCATGCTCCGTTGGTTCGGACATGTAGAAAGAATGTGGAACGAAAGAATGACGAACCAGATATACAATGCAAAAGTGGAAGGATGTAGGTGCCGAGGAAAACCGAGACCCGATTTTGGCGGGACGTCCCGATTATTAAATCGAAATAAAATGTCCCGCACGGGACAGGCTCAGTCCCGCTTTTCTGGGATAACTCAACCGTGTGTGCAGCGTGCTGAAGAAGCGCGGCGCGCGGCGGAAATTAAATGAAGATACCACTGCACAGAAATGGCACCAGCTCTTTCAACAGTCTCCAAAAAAAGATACCAGGAATACATTTAAACTAGTGTTTTTCATATTAAGTATCCCAACATGAAACTGCTTTCCTGAAAGCGTTTTTCCCCAGATGAATTTTATTAAAGAGAAAAAGGAAACTTTAAAAGAAGTCAAATCGTCAGAGAAATATCATGAATAAGTACTTCTTAGAAATAAATCATTCTCTTATTGTAAGTTACAATTTGTAACGCTCACTTCTCAGAAACACCACACAAAACTTTTTAATTTGATTTTTGTTTTTTTTATTTTTGAAGTGAAAACTTCTTTAAAGGCGTTGTGCACTTTTTGGGATGAGTAAAAAATGTTAAACTCGCGTCAGGATACGTGACCCTGACCGTAAGATTTTGGTGAGAATTAGAACTTAAGTTCGCTGCAGCGCTAAAAGATTAGTTACCTCTAATTAAACAATTAAAACATGAAGCTGCCCTAAGAACGCTAGAAGAACGATCTAGCGTTCTTAGGGCATTATTTTCTCGCGACCAAAACGTTGTAAGCGCCATGAAATACTTGGCGCTTACGCGTTTCGTTCGCTTATGCGTATCAACATCGCTGTTTGGTTTAAGCGGCGCAGGGCGCTTGCGCGAGTGTGCGTGTGTGCTTGAGTTTTAGAAATTGGCGATGATGATGCTGGTAATGATGATGGTGAAAGAGTCGTTGAAATTATGGATGAAAGTTGATTTTTCTGAGAGATAAACTGTTTAATGTAAAATAATTGTAATAGTTCTGAAGTGTTAAATTTTTAATGTAATATAAATTGTCATGTTTTTGTACGCAATAAATGAATATTGTATTTTACCACTAATATTGTAATTATACATGATAGTACTTTTATACTGATAAATAAAGCAATTCGTGCGAAATTATTCCCTAACCAGTCCAAAATATTCAAAAATGCACAACGTTAATGTTCAAGTTTTCACTTCTGCCGGCACTCCCGGAGTGCAACCCATTTTTTTTTATTCAGAAAACGAATAAGACTCAACTACCCAACAATACGGTGAACCTGATTTAGAGTATCATGTTTTTATTAAAATGCTATTTTTGCTATCTATTGTTACGTAAACATAATTAAAACTCAAATAAAAAGATAATTATTTATAAACTTCTAATTATATACAGTTTTTTTACTAAATCCCTCTTTCGTTGAAAGAATCCCGCTTTTTCCACTCAAAAAGTTTCAAAATCCCTACTTGACAAAAAAAAACTGGCAACGCTGACCGAGACTAACCTACCAAACTGGTCGTGTTTTATCAAAATTGGTCGTGTTTTATCAAAATGTGATGTCAGCAGCCCCAGGAACCGACAAGCGTGCATGAAAAGAGCTATGAATGTCACAGAAGCGAGTGAAGTATGTAAGGACCGCGCCTTATGGCGCTCGGTACTCTCTGCCTACCCCTCAAGGGACTTGGCGTGAAGATATACATACATACATACCTGGGAGGTTTCATCGGATGTTATACGGATATACAGTATTAATCTTTATCAACTTAAATACGTTAGTAGACATAATATGCTATACTACCCGTGCGAATCCGGGGCGGCTCGTTAGTATATTTGTAAAGTTTCATCGCTCTAATTTGATATTCAAACTATTCTGCGATATAACGAGAGCATAAACGGCTTCAGACGTGTTCCAAAGTGATAATACTGTTATCTGGTCTCAGCACCAGTGCACGGCGAGGACTTAAATATATGGTTATACAACTAACCCGTTTCAGTTCTAATGGACCCATATGTCTACATTTTAACTGACTTTAGTCTATTACTGTATTCGCCGAGCGTGGTTTAGGGTTCCTTTAAGCAAAAGTCACAATCTGATATTAAAATTGACGATTCATCAGTCTTTATGACCAGTTTGGTTCCACTCAGTTAAGTTAATGTTAGTGATACTATTTTGTGGCAAGTCCATCTTCAATAAATTACTGTCGATCAAAAGGAAAAGCGGAATATTTTAGGATTATTTCGTTATCCGTCGTGTCTGTCTGTCAAGATGCTTTTTCTCAGAATGAAGAAGAAATATTTAAATTTCAAGTTTAAATTAATATCAAGTATGAAAATGATTAAAGTATGAAATGCCTTACAGCAGTGGAAAAATTAAACTTCTAAGTCAACGCAATCGCGGGATACAGCCGTGTATGCCGTCAGATACGAATCAGAATCTATATACTCCCTATAATGCATATATATATACATATATAATATACTATGCACTCCGCGTTGACCTAGAATCGTTAAAAAAAATTAAATGAAACGTAGTAAAGAGAAAAATTCGAAAACCGTAAGTTTGTAGTTACGTCACAATATTTTTTTTTGCAATTAGAAACTTATTTGCAGTTGGTAAACTAGCAGTGATCTATGTCGATGTATGGAGACAACAACTTTTCAGCGGCAAAGTAGAGTTTCTCCCTCAATCCATTTTATCCTTTCGTTCGAGCAATGTACCGAATATTGCTCTATATGCTTTCGTAGGTTATTTTTCATCTTCCAATTCCATAATAAACCAGTTGAGAATGCGCAAGCTTGCATTGCCAGAGGAACACCTGGCTCGTCAATTATATAACAATTCAATTTTTTTTTTATTTGTCGGCCATTATGACCCTGTTCCATAGGAACGGTGTTCCTCAATATTCCTATCCTATTTTTTTATGCTGAATCCGAATCGGAAGTCAAAATTCGAATATTCGAAAAAACGCACACACATACAAACATATAGATTTCATATAGGAACGATGTTCCTGAACACCGTCAAGTGCGAGTCCGAGTCGCGCTCTGAGGATTCCGTAAAAAATATTTTTAGAAATTTTTGTCGCAAATAACTTTTCATTTTTCTGATGGGTCTTCAAATTTACGATTTACGTATATTATACGATACAATTTTTCCCATACATTTCGCGGTCGTATACGACCACCCGGGTTTCGAAGGGTTAAAACTTCTTCACCATATTTGTATCGACAGTCAAAGTGGCTTTAATCTCAGTTGTCAACTTGATACATTAGAAATCACCAGACGGTTTCTAGAAACACAAAATATGTAAAAATAACGGCTTCGTCCACTTTGGTAACTAAACTTACGTAACCAGTTACAAGAGAAGATTTTTCTTTCGCTGTTTGGTAACTAGTTGTGAGAGAAGAATTTTTTTTCCACTTTTGTAACTTTTTGATAGTTATGAACGTGGATGTTCAGAACGTGAACAGACAATGCACGGTTCTGGCGCTTCGCCGGCCGCTACCGCGGCACGCTCGCTTCGCTCGCTCGGCTTCCGCGCTGTAGGGTCGCCTAACCTAACACTCCTCCTCGCTTCGCTCGTCATCGTACCTATTATTAAATGGCATGAGAAATATTTTCGGGCTTCCGATAATAGTACCTAGGTACTTAAAAGTTATGTAAAAAACACTTTATTATTTCGATGATATTTTTTTTTTATAAAAACTAATATCTCGGGTTACAAAAATGGAAATAATTTGATCTACGAAAGTGGAAAAATAATTCTTCTCTCACAATTAGTTACCAAACAGCAAAAGAAAAATCTTGTCTTATAACTGGTTACGTAAATTTAGTTACCAAAGTGGACGAAACGAAAATAACTACGTCGGATTTAAAACTTCGACGTACTATTTTCGAACAATTGAAATTCGAACAGATTTTTTTCGAAAGTAAGATGGATTAGGTACCCGTAGTCTGACATCTACCGGTTCCCTCGTTATGAGCACACCAACTTCTCTATGAGTTCTAGAGATCATTTTCACGCACAACAATTGAACATCCTACCTATTATTTAGCTGTAATTACTGCATTGTGGAAGTACCCAGAAAAATATTTAAGAAAAACATTGACTGAGAACAAATTTGTTCTCTCGAGCGGTGGTGGCCCCGCGGTATAATCGCACGCCTATCAAGCGTGAGGTTCAGCGTTCGAACCCCGGCGGCTGCCTACTCAGTTTTTACGAGTAGGTACAATTTACTTGCTCCCGGTGAGGGAAAACACCGTGAGGAAACCTGCACATGCAGATCTTCTGGATGTGTAATCATGACTCATTGTCTTGTCTGGTTCTCCTTTAAGGGTTACGGAGGTCAGATGGCAGTCGCTCCAATGTTCTTGGATCATGATCATAGCGAACCCTGGGCTCCGTAGTGGATGCAACCGGGACTTACCGCTTGATGGAGTGAGTGATCGACGAAGAACTATACCACTTCATACTTGGACCCTATCTCTCTTGCGTGATACATATACATATACAAAATAGTCATTTTTTAAATCATATGTCTAATTATCCATTGAACATGCATCATACTTAAATTACTGAAGTTTATATGGAATTCTCAAAAAATTTACGCCACTTTTTTATTACGAAAATATTAACGGTTCTTGCGAAGAACTTGAACAATCCAACTACACACGTTCTCTCAGTCTCAGGCAGCAGTTAGATTTTGAAATATTGATTCTTCAAAATTAGAGAAATTCCGTTTTCCTGAGTAAATACTTCAGTGTTATCCATTACTACAGGACCTCCTATTTATATAAATAAACAAAAAATTAGAAATTTATAGTAAAACACTATATGAATGTAGGAAACTTATTATAAATCTACTAACACCACTTAATTATGAGGAAACAGCGACTTTATTACAACACACGAAATAAGATTTTACTCAGAGACACAGACACACCCTCCGATACATTCATACAAGTCCACATGCCCTAAAGAGCTCGCCTTTATAGCTACATACACAATGCACATGGTATAAAGCATCATATTGTAACCTTATTTCATATTCATTTAGAGAAGCTATCGAAGAGCGAAGTCACCTGGCGCAGGCATTTTTTGCTTACAAGGTGGCCTCGGTGATTATATTATAAATGTAAAAAACATCTTAAAGAAATAAAATGTCATTGTTGTTGTAATCTCTTTATTGCACAAATATACATAACATATACAGTTACAAATCTTTAGTATGTATGTACGAGAAGAATTTTTTTTCCACTTTTGTAACTTTTTGATAGTTATGAACGTGGATGTTCAGAACGTGAACAGACAATGTTCGGTTCTGGCGCTTCGCCGGCCGCTACCTACTATGTACAAAGGCGGACTTATCTCTGTAAGAGATCTCTTCCAGCCAACCTTTATAAGCTTGATAGGAATATGTAATGCATATATGCAGAGAAACTATCTGTACCTTCTTTAACTAAAATATCATGAACTAATAACATGAGTCATTGCAACAGTAAAAACAGATACATAAATATAACACAAAGAAAATAATAATAATAAAAAAGTAAAAGAAAAAAACATACATATATAAGTACCTAAGCAAATACAGATTCAAACTATGGGCGAATGTAGTGGAACCGAGCTCAAGATAAACATTATTCTTTGGCTTCCATGTCTATACTTAAGAATCCAAGGCAACGAGATTTGAATAACTCAAAAGAAGGCGCCAATCTTACATTCAATTATTTTATTAAATGTTATTATTACCTCCACTAAGGGATCTATGTTTAGCAGTGGATGTATTTCGATTGAAATGATGATGATATGATTCCGACACAGGGAACTCCAAAAGGTACACGTATCTGGTTCATTTGTACACCATTATGGCAGAGAGAGTATGAAAGTAGACATGGTCCGTTGGTTGGGACGTGTAGAAATTATGCAGGAGGAAATAATTATAAAACAGACATACAAAGTGAAAGTACTCGTTGAAGGACGTAGGAGCCAAGGAAGGCCAAGACTTACCTAACATGATATTGATCGTGTAATGTCAGCCTCAATCGAACCCACGAGCGTTGGTGTCAAAGTCGCGTCAAACACGACGGTGCTACCGAGCTCGTAATTGTAATCTGAAGCTTAATCCGTGGCATTACCCGCTAAATCTCAGACGTACTTTTAAAGATTTCTTAAAATCCTTTAGGTTCAAAGCGAATTCATTTCAAAGGATTCTGCAAGGTAACCTCTCCCTTTTCGCTTTTAGGTTTCATTATACTACCCCAATGATTTTAAGGGATTCCTGTAAGACAGTATGTGTATACGATATTAATATTCTCATCGAGGTTCGGTGATTAAGATCTGTCAACACGGCGCGGATAATATGCGTATTTTTAACTTAATACCACGGCGATAGAACTTCGCTGGGCGTTTATTTCTAGCAGGTAGGCGTTTGTTTCTAGCAGGTAGGCGTTTATTTCTAACAGGTATGACTTTTATTTCTAGCAGATAGGCGTTTATTTCTAGCAGGTAGTCATTTATTTCTAGCAAGAAGAGATTTATTTCTAGCAGGAAGACGTTTATTTCTAGCAGATAGGCGTTTATTTCTAGCAGGTAGACGTTTATTTCTAGCAGGAAGCCGTTTACTTATTTTTTTTTTTTATTATTTAATGCACTATGTACAGACTACAGAGTTTAACACAAGCCTGAACTACAATACATAGACCCTGTAAGGATATTGCAACATAAATATAAGTCATTAACAACAATTAATATTAGTAAGTGATATTTTTTCAAGTACGCTTTTCCTGAAGATTCACTGAAAATTTCATCAAAATCTGTCCAGCCGTTTTTGAGTCCATAGAGGACATACAGACAAACATTGATTTATATATATATATATGATCTTAGGAAGAACCGATGAGGCCGATATTGCATGCTACTAACTCACAGCTCTTATTGGCTAGTTCGCGGATCAACATCGCGGTAATTATCGGCTTATTGGTTAAAATGTTCTCCCATTGGTCAGAATGCTTGAACCGCTGATATATTTAGGCGCTAAAACACAATGTTTATTTTTTTTGAGCGTGGGCTGCCCTCAACGTAATCCATTAGGATTGGCGGGGTCCGCTAAGTCTTAACCTAAGGATTTGGCGAAGGTACTGATTTTTACATAGAGCGACTGACATCAGACCTCTACAACCTAGAGGGAAAACCAGATCTTTCGTAGGTTCGATCACAAGTCTTTCGAAATATAATTTCGTGGACGTGCGGATTCCCTCACGATGTTTTCCTTCACCGCTTCACTGACTTGGCTTAACGACTGTCATCTATCAACCCATCGTAGACTGGCTGGGGTCGTTATTGCTTAACCTGCGTGTTCGGTTAGAATACCACGCGCAACGCTGCTATTGAGCTCTCATATTCCTGTAAATATAAAGTTATATTTCGAAGTGTCTGACGTCCATATAATCAGTACGGTGGCTGTTTAGTTGTATTAACACTATCTCTTAAAATGTCCAAAAAATATTTACTCGCAAATAATATTTAATAATAAATATTGTCGGACAAATTACACAGCGCCATCTAGCCCAAAGTAAGCGAAGCTTGTGTTATGGGTACTAGACAACTGATAAACATACGTAAATACATTTTTTTTTTGTAAATACTTACTTATTATACATAGAAAATACCCAAACCAAGACAAACAGACATGTTCATGCACACAAATGTTTGTCTTGTGTGGGAATCGAACCCACGAGCATTGGTGTCAAAGTCGCGTCATTCACGACTGAGCCACCGAGCTCGTCATTTATAAATATTTGGTGCAGTGGAAACACGCTATTACATTACTTTGACACTGTAGCGGCACCGGGCAACCGAAAGTGCAGCATAAGCAAATTCGTGGATAATACAGTCCGTGCGAGGGCAAAGCCAGTCGCTTACCGAGAGCCGTATCGTAAGGTTCCCTAACTATACGTACGAGTGTAGAATACCAACTTATATGCTGTGAAACTAAATATACATGTGCCTGTTGGCTTACACTGGACTATTGGGTTTTATTATGTGAACACGCATCAACACCATTCAAGAACCCCTCAAGATATAGCAAACACTAAACTGCCCGTACAATGCCCGTGGATTCGATTCTCTCACAGAGGACAAACGTTTGTGCGCTGTTTGTTTTGGTCTTGGTATTTTAAGAGAGGTAGGGCGCATCAGAGCAGCCCGACTGCGGAAGTACCTCCACCTCATAGAAAACCTCGGCCAAATATTAACTCTCTAAAGAGTTGTCGTGTACCTGCATGTGAGTGAGGTCACCGGTAAGCGCCTTACAGAGTTGCTGTGTTAGCAGCAAAGGTGGCATCGCGTGAGTGATGCTTAATGTATAACAAGCGTTCATAGGCTACGGTATCCAGTTTACATCAGGTGGGCCGTATGCTTGTATGCCTCCCGACGTATAAAAAAAGCCAATGACACGCACAACGACGTTATTGAGCTCTCCCATGTGTCTGACATCAATATAAGTACGGTGGCTGTTTAGTGGTGATAACCCTATCTTTTTTATATATACCACAAAGGTGGCAAACAAGCCTACGGCCTACCTGATCGTAAACAGTCACCGTAGCCTGCTGATATTTGCAACACTAGGGGTGTCACTCATGCGTTGCCAACCCTAAGACCCCATCGCTTAAATCACCCAAAAAATATTTACTCACAAATTCATTAAGCAAAAAACACGTAAATTAAGAACTTTTCGCCAACCGGAACCCTTTCCAGAGCGAACGCGATTAGAATGGCTATCATAACCGATTAAGCGGTTCCTTGTTATCAAATGTCAAAGTTAATTAAATTGTTCACGACTAAGAGTTGCTAATCGCTTTTGGAATTCAATTTATTTCGCAAGTAGCATTCCTTTTTGCTCACCGTAGGAGTTTGTATTTTACTTCTTCTTAGTCGGGCAGAGCGGTCGTGGTTGATAAGACGGTTATGGTACACTGGTGATCTTCAAAGCCCTTAGTCTTCTCTGCGGCGCCACAGCTCTAGCAATGCTTCTCCATTTTCCCATACATTTCGTGACGCAAAAGCGGTCCGCGGGTAATAAGAGATTAATCACATCAGTCCAGCGTGTGGGAGATCTGCCTCGGCTTCGCTTTCCTCCCACTTGCCCCAGAACCACTTGTCTTGAGTCCTCGTTCCTAGAAATGTGCTCAGAGAACTTGACTATTCGTTACTGCACAATCGATGATAGCCTATTCTCGATTTCAGCTCTTTCAGTATGGAAACATTGGTAAGGAATGCGATCCATGGGAATTTGAAGAGGCGCCTCCAACATCACATCTCCAGGGCGTCAATTTTGCCGTGGTCCAGCAGTCGCAATGACCAGGCTTTTGCTCCGTAGAGAAATGTTGCATATGAACTGCGTGTAACTGGTCACCAGTAAGCTCCTAAGGAGTTGCTGTGTTAACAGCAGAGGAGGCATCGCACGTTCGACACTTAATGTATTACAAGCGTTCTTTTGGCTATGGTAACCTCAGGTGGGCCGTATACTTTTACGCCTTCCGACGAAAAAGATTTTGAGAATTAACTTGAAAGATAGCTATACAAGAGTATAATTTTTGAAGTTATACTTCTTTAGACGCGTTAAGAAAAAAAGATGAGAGTGAAATTTTAATATGCGCGCGTAACATCACTGTAACACAAAAGAAACAGGTTGAAGCTGCTAAATGTTTCACGGTATTACCGGTAGATGGCGCTATAGTTAAAAATGTATAACATTTGTACTTGACATTTGACTTGTATGTAATACATTCCATTAACATCGCCGCTACTACTTGAAAGACGTTTTTTAATTTTGCTCCAATAACCCTTCTTATAAATTAAAATATTATTCTTTAATATAATTAATACTAAATATTATTAAATTATTAATGTTAAATATTTATTTAATGATGCCGAAGAAGTATAACTTCTCACGCGCGTACATAAGTACACGCACCCATTTTTTTTTCAATGTTTTAGCACCGATTCGTTCCATAGGTATACTTTGAAACATTGAATTATTATGCACAACTAGTACTTAATACTTCAATGCGTTGAAATGATTGCATAATTAATACTCTACTAAAAAAAATTGATCTCGCATATTTGTCTAAGGCCGGCTACAGTGCTCGACCGGCCGTCGGTGCGTACGTCAGTCGCGCTTGTCATTTGTATGAACAATCATAAATCGTACAGTGCTGGACCAACGTACCCACGCGCATATTGCTACACACTGCGTACGAGGACTATCGGTCGAGCGCGTGCACATGCGTACCGTCGGTCGACCGACGCGCTATGGAAACAAATGAACGCGTTCAGTGCTCGGTCTACCGACGCGCTATGGAAACAAATGAACGCGTTCAGTGCTCGGTCGACCGACGCGCTATGGAAACAAATGAACGCGTTCAGTGCTCGGTCGACCGACGCGCTATGGAAACAAATGAACGCGTTCAGTGCTCGGTCGACCGACGCGCTATGGAAACAAATGAACGCGTTCAGTGCTCGGTCTACCGACGCGCTATGGAAACAAATGAACGCGTTCAGTGCTCGGTCGACCGACGCGCTATGGAAACAAATGAACGCGTTCAGTGCTCGGTCGACCGACGCGCTATGGAAACAAATGAACGCGTTCAGTGCTCGGTCGACCGACGCGCTATGGAAACAAATGAACGCGTTCAGTGCTGCACCGAACGGTGGACCCCTTGAAATGCTCTTTGGGCGACGATCGGGTGTACGTGATATCTATGTCTTCTGTTCCTAAAACGTCTACAAAGATAATAAGCAGCAATTAAACAACTCGTAAACGCCCGGTCAGTTTGTTGGTCAGGAGAGCACTGAATGAATGACACAAACTGACGGTCGGTTAATGCGTATCATCAGGACGGACGATACGCACTGAGACGGTCGGTCGAACACTGTAACCGGCCTTATAGTTTTTCCCACAATCTATATTGCTAAAATAAAACAATAGGATATATTATATCTTAGGTGGGCTGCATATTACATTTCTAGATGTTCATCCTGCGTAATAGAATAACAAGTATACATGTCATATTTCAACTAAATCGAAAGTAGAAGAAAAAAAAAATTATGAACGGAAAGAACAACACGCATAAAACATCAATATTCATAAAAATACATCTTATTTCCCCAAAATTACTAAACCCATTTCTACCCTATTTCTAAGAGTATAAACAAAATTGTCAATAAAATTTTATTATAGGACCGGTCAAGTCGCCGACAAGGAAAGTCACATCGGCCACTATAATGTAGGCTATCTCAGGGGATAACAGGCTATCAGTGTTTCGATCCAATCTCTGCGATAGACTTGGCCGTGTCGGGCCAACTGGCACTAGGGCTGGCAATTTCATTTCATCCCAGATTAGGAGACCAAAAGTTTAATTTGGACAAAAATTTTTTGATATGGATTTTTTTTATACCACGTCGGGAGGCATACAAGCATACGGTCCACCTGATGTAAAGCAGTTACCGTAGCCTATTAACGCTTGTAACATATATCACTCGCGCGATGCCTACTCGGCTGTTTACACAGCAGGAGCCTTAGGAGCTTACTGGCGACCTCACTCACACGCAGGTACACAACAACCCTCTAGGGAGTTGTTATTTGGCTGCGGTTTTCTGTGAGGTGGAGCAGCCCCAGGCGGGCTACTTTGATGCGCTCTAACTCTCTTATATCATCCAGACCAAGACAACAGACAAGTTCATGCACACAAATGTTTGCCTTGTGTGGGAATCGAATACACGAGCGTTGGTGTCAAAGTCGCGTCATTCACGACTGAGCCACCGAGCTCGTCAAAAAAATAATTCTGGATTTATTTCATATAAAGTGAAAAATTGTTTAATTTTCTGATAAATGTTCAAGAATAGTCTAATAATGACTTGTGACGGTGACTTAGGCCAGAAAGTAAAGATGAGGAATATTTAAAGGAGAATGACCAAACTTGTATGGGAGTTCGGCCCACTTGCGTCAGTCATGCGTCTTGACCAAACAATCGGCAAAACAATGGAAATACATTGTAGATGACTCATAAGAAATATTATTTCAATACGAACAGGGGTTATCGAGTATTTTTAAATCAAATAGGCATTTTGAGGTTATGTTTTGCGAGTGTAAAACTACATAGGTCAACTATAAGGTACCTATACAGAGGGCATGTTATATTTTATGGCTAGTTTTTTTTTAATATCTAGCCTTTTTAACCAGACTTACAACAAATGAAGGAATAACCAGACATTAGATCTGAAAGATAGTACCATAGAATAGTATCTACTAGCAAGTACTAGCGCACCCAAAAGGCTTGGTATTAGTAAGAATTATATGGATTTGTAAATACGATGCTATGTGCATAGATCAAGCGCACTATACACCTACGTTAAATGCATCTTCAAATAATTAAATCACAGATAAGTAGTGGATATTTATTTTCAACTTTTTATGTTCATATATGTATTATACATTTCATTTGGGGCGAAGTAGCTCAACATCACCTTTAACATCACTTTTGACTGAAACAAACCTTACCTGGACGTTGTGCACCCCACGATACTGATGGAACAATAGTTTGACTGGGGAAGAATGCAGCAAAAGATTATTCGGAGAATTG
Source organism: Pyralis farinalis (assembly GCA_947507595.1). Lineage (NCBI taxonomy): Eukaryota > Metazoa > Arthropoda > Insecta > Lepidoptera > Pyralidae > Pyralis > Pyralis farinalis. The sequence continues at coordinate 32,578,107 of OX382271.1, read as the reverse complement.
TTGTTCCCTCGGGTGAGTGTGGTAACCATATAGCACCTACATTGGCAGTCAAGGTGGCAATGTGCAACTTACATTACTTGGTTGTAAGCATTGGCAGGCTATCGTAACTATTTAACGTCAGGCGAATTGTATGCTTATTACTTACTTACATTGTTTTTAATGACAGAATATTCATTGGAGATAAATAAGAACAACACCTAGTATATTGACACTTTTATTTATATTTATTAGGTTCTTATATATAAAAAAAATATTTCTTTAAATTGTTTATTACAATTTTTATTGTCAATAAATACATTAAATAAAAATAGAGTAGGAGCCTGTACATCGTTAAATCTACCCTAACTTAAATACCAAATTACCAACATTATGTGCGCACTGTATTGTTCATTTTCCTACAAAGCAATTGCAGCAGTAGCCGACCAATACCTCTCTAAGACATTTAAACAAATGTGTTGTTGAACTGATGTGCCTCTGCTTTATATGTGCTCTGATAATTATTTTTCCTAATATGCGGGGAGCATTTTCTACTTTTTAATTAATCTCCACAGCATACAGTTCATTAGGAATATGTTCTCCAAAGTAAAACTGCTATCCGAAGGGCACATAATACATATGTTTAATGTAAATCCATGCTAATTTCCATTGCATAACTGATGACAGCATATTCTAGCACAGCTAGGTACATTATAATATGTTGTACATTAATAATATATCTCTAATGATTTTTGGGACCATTAAACCATTCAGTTTCTCGTCACTCCAAAAACATGTGCATCATGTTGATACATGTATTTAAGATCCATGCAGTTATAGATCTTGTGGGTTGACAAAAAAATGATGAAGGCACTGGAACTTTAGGTGCAGCCTCGATGAATTTCCGGTTAATTTCCTCTAGCAGTGATCAATTATTATCATGGTACTGTTGTCTTTGTATTACTCAGCTGCTCGTCAACAGACCTTACAAACTCTTTCCAGTCTTGATACCTAGAATTATGCAATAGAAAATATGTTAAGTGGAGAAAATTAAATATGTGTATACCGTAGGAGTATCAGAATGATTAAAATGATTTGAATGGAAGTATAAAGATCCTAGCTAAATAAAGATAAAGTAACTATGTACAAATTATAAAAAAATATATAATTATAATTATAGGACAACATCACAAAAAAATATGTTTAAGTAATTAAGTACCATATGAACTGGAATCTAACTATAACATTCCATTTCTGATATTCTGGTGATAACTCTGTATAATTGTGATCTTATTATCATTATGTCAACATCCCACATTCAAGGCATACTTGTTGATGTCCAAATTCATTTGAAGGTTTGACTTCAAATATTACTTAAGCTCATATTAATGTGTATATAATTCCCGGCATAAGATGCTACCGTCTTGTGATCTGTAACAATTAAAAATTGTTGTTTAATTGATAAACACAATAATCTAAAAACATAAGTCATGTATTTAGTCTTACTATACCAGATAATAATACCGCTGTATTTTATAAACAATCAATGGTGCAGCTTCTAACATGGGCGAATGTAGATATGTGTTCCCAATTCCTATCTAGGCGCGGTCTATACTTTTATTAATACTTAATAAAAGGTTACCAATATATATGTGAACTTAATAATAACGTAACACTTACCGGACTGAGCACCACTCAAGGAATGTACGACCAAGGAATGTACTAGTTGTTGGTATGATCAATGGATGGATACTTATAATATTTACACACTTTGATTTCATAAGTACAGAAATTAAACAAATTAATATTTATTACGAAAAATGAAATAGAATAGATTAAAGATTTGACTCTGGTCTATGGACACGTCGCTGTATAGGAATGCGATTGGAGATCGATTTCAATGGGTTAAGAAAATCGATTCAATCGGCATTGAAATATACAATTATTTGTACGCATCAAAAAACAATAATAGTACAGTTTTTCATTATATCTGGCATTGATCTCAATACCTACTGTGTTATTGTATCTGTACAGTGCTACCACGAAATAAAATGCAATGTACCGTTATCCCTTTACCTTTTACTTCTGATCTCACGTAAATACAATAATGTTGCAAGTTATTTCTTTGTGATGACAAGACATAATGTACCTTTTGAGAACTACGTAATACTTACGTCTTATTAATAAATTGAAAGTAAAAAAACGATCGATTAAATAATTACGAATAATCTAACACTTTGACATAGTATGAACGGGGCTTAAACATAGGCCTGTATCTTACTACTAATGGGACTAACAGGACTCCTCTGCCTATCTATAACTTCACACAAAATCCTTTGCGGGGTAGACAGAGAGAACCAAGCGCCATATGACTCGATCCTTACAGTCCTCATCCTGACACACCTCACTCGCTTCTTTAACCGAATAATATATGTGAAATCGATTATGTTATGATGAACAACTTTTGTTAAATAAATATTTCGAGTAGTGGTGTTATTCATGCATCATGATAGTTTATAAACATTTTTATATGAAGGCGAACTATTAAAATGAATAGAAGCTTTTCATATTCACTTTATTTAAGCAATGAATTATTAAGGTTCTTAATTACAAACGATTATTTAGTATATTTTATAATCGATGATCGATTACATAATCATCGCAACCCTAAACTCATTCATGATTTACCTGTCATTCTCCATTTGTAGTCATAAGCGGAAATGCAAATAACTTTTAATACTCAACTTTTAAACCCCTGTTCCAATAGGACTGAAAAAAATATGTGAACATTTTCAATTTGGAAAAGGGTTTTTAGAGTATAAATGGTTAAGACGCAAGGTGGGCCCACATTTGGTCATTCTCCTTTAGTATCTCGACGCATTAATTAACATTTTTCTTGTCTTTAACAATAATTAAGATATTAACTAAATATACTTAGACTGGCTTTATTTATATCAGATGGCGTTCTTTGACTTTCGATATAAATAGAATTGCACAGGATTTTTTGTGTTTTTATGACCGTGCCTAATGGCATCATCAAACAAAACAACGGCACAAACTTGATAGGTGCCATTGTTTTATGTGATGACATAAAGAAAGCCTAAAGGAGCCAACGTGTTGTTGTTCCCTTTATGCCTAGTCAGTGTTCAAAAATGTCATAAATTAAAATTAACACTAAGTAAAAGTAATAATGAAAGTAGAATAAATGGGGTCGAAATGCGAGTATTGCTCTTAGTAGAGCAATAGTATTAATCAGTAATGGGTACAGTATTATTAAAGAATTCTCATGCAACAAAAGGCGTCAAAAATATTTGCAAAGAACTTCGCAGTTCATTGCTATTTTATTGATTACCAGTGTTAATGTTGGCCACCTAGAAGATACAACTGTAAGAATGTGTGGCGGACCTGACTTAACTATCTATTTTTGCTTAAATAATTCAATTAACACAACGAAGTAAGAAACATTTCAAACTAAACTGAAAATTTGCCAACCCTATTTCATCCAAACTTTGTTAGTTTGTGAGACTTAGCTTATTAGGTGTATCGGTAGTTATTGTAATTGACTGAACTTGACGTGGGTTATAACTTTACAAGTTACAAACTTGTGAGAAACAGGTGGGGGTAAGCCGCAACGACAGGTAAAACATACTGAGAGCGCCCTCATTTTCTCGAAACGTGAAGGTGTAGTGTATATGTATATTGACGAGCTCGGTGGCGCAGTGGTGAAACGCGCTGTTACGCTACTTTGACACCGACGCTCGTGGGTTCGATTCCCATACAGTACAAACATTTGTGTGCATGAACATGTCTGTTTGTCTTGGTCTGGGTATTTTCTATGTATAATAAGTATGTATTTACAAAAAAAAAAAGAAATATTTACGTATGTTTATCAGTTACCCATAACACAAGCTTCGCTTACTTTGGGGCTAGATGGCGCTGTGTAATTTGTCCGACAATATTTATTATTATTTATTATAGGTGCCGCAAGAAATTGGAATTGGTGCAAATAATAGGGTAACCCAAAATTATCGACAGAAATAAATATCTAAAAAAATAAATGGCTCGATCTCGTACTTCTCGTAGAATGAATAGTAAAAGGTAGGGAAGGGAAGACTCTCATTACAATATTGTTATTTTTTTTTCTGGATTTCATAGTACTATTTTGCACCTCTTATTTCTTATCACCCGGCAACGACGGTTTCTTTTACCTTTCATGAGGTTGGCTGGAAGAGATCTCTTGTCTCCTATTGCATTAACTCAAGTATGTAATGACCTCCTGAAGAAGTAGAAAGTAGAAGATGAAACTAACTAAAAATCGGCCAAGTGCGAGTCGGACTCGCGCACGAAGGGTTCCGTACCATTATCTATAAAATCGGCCAAGTGCGAGTAGGACTCGCGCACGAAGGGTTCCGTACCATTATCTATAAAAAAGGCAAAAAAACACGTTTGTTGTATGGGTGCCCCCTTAAATATATATTGTATTCTATTTTTTAGTATTTGTTGTTATAGCGGCAACAGAAATACATCATCTGTGAAAATTTTAACTGTCTAGCTATCACGGTTCATGAGATACAGCCTGGTGACAGACGGACGGACGGACGGACGGACGGACGGACGAACGGACAGCGGAGCCTCAGTAATAGGGTTCCGTTTTACCCTTTGGGTACGGAACCCTAAAAAACAGCCAGCCTAACAAACAACAGACCAACCGTGAATTATACGTCACTTTGCGCAATCGATGCAGTAAAATGTGTAGAGAGGCCAAACGTAGGCACATCCATTCCTCTATTGATAGCTGTCCGCCCAATAAGCTCTGGAAGTATTTGAAGGGAATAGGTATTGGCAAGCAACAACAAACTGATGGCTGTTGTAGTACCGTGAATATTAACAACCTAAATGCTCATTTCAGTTCGCCACCAGCTGGTTTCAACCCTCTTAATAAACTTTCTATGTTGGCATATCTTAATGATTTGCCAACATTCAATGCCGATTCCTTTGACCTTGGAGAGATAACACCTGCAGAAGTGCTCAAAATACTAGATACCATCAAATCCAGGGCTGTGGGAGACGATGACATTAGTATTGATATGCTAGAACCTATAAAATATGTAATTGCTCCTTACCTGGCAAACATACTAAATTGCTCAATTACTGATGGAGTCTTTCCTTTAGCCTGGAAGAAAGCTCATATAATACCCCACCCCAAGAAATCCAATCCGTCTTCCTTTTCCGATTTCCGCCCTATCTCAATTCTACCCGTCTTGTCCAAGGTATTGGAGCACTTTATGTATCAGCGTCTGTCTAATTATCTGCGAAGGCATAACCTACTGAGTGAGCATCAGTCGGGGTTTCGACCTGGGCACAGTACTTTATCAGCACTGGTAAAAATCACTGATGACATAAGAGGCAATATAGATAACAAAAAAATAACAATCCTTGTTTTACTTGATTTAACGAATGCCTTCAATACAGTTGGCGTCGATATATTGCTTGGTATGTTACGCACCCTTAACCTATCACCCACTGCTCATTTATGGTTTAAGTCTTACCTCACTAACCGAAAGCAGTTAACAAAAACTGAAGACTCTAAGTCCGATTGGTGTGAACTCAAGGCTGGTGTTCCTCAGGGGGGAGTGCTTTCACCTATTCTGTTCTCCTTCTTCATCAATGGCATTGTAACGTCTCTTTCTTCTTCTTTTCACTTATATGCCGATGATCTTCAAATTTACACATCTGCTTCGCTTGATGACATTGATTCGGCTATTGCTAAGATCAATAACGACCTATCCGTCATTAGTAAGTGGACCAATGATTACGGCAGTAGGCAGTCCATACTACATATCAAAGCTGCAAAGTATGGTATGCCCAAATATAGTCCTTGATGGGAACATTATTCCTTTGGCACCCACTGTCAAGAATTTGGGCATTACCATTGACCAAACTCGATAGAGTTTCAGTTTCACCGATTTGAGGGGCCCAGGATACTGGGCCCCTCAAATCGGTGAAGTCAGTCGTAAAATTATTGCATCTCTCCACTCATTAAAACGCCTCCAGTATTTTCTCCCTCTGGGTACAAAAGCTTTGCTTGTTCGCTCTCTACTTCTCCCTATAGAAAGTAGAAGAAGTAGAAAGTAGAAGATGAAACTAACTAAAAATCGGCCAAGTGCGAGTCGGACTCGCGCACTAAGGGTTCCGTACCATTATCTATAAAAACGGCAAAAAATCACGTTTGTTGTATGGGAGCCCCCCTTAAATATTTGTTTTATTTTAATTTAATTATTTATTCTTAAAGTGAATATATAACTAAATATTCTGTCAATATTTCAAGCGTCTACCTGTTGCCGTTATCAATATCGAGCAAAAATGAGCAAAAAAATCACGTTTGTTGTATGGGAGCCCCCTTAATATTTATTTTATTCCATTTTTTAGTATTTGTTGTTATAGCGGCAACAGAAATACATCATCTGTGAAAATTTCAACTGTCTAACTATCACGGTTCATGAGATACAGCCTGGTGACAGACGGACGGACGGACGGACGGACAGCGGAGCCTCAGTAATAGGGTTCCGTTTTACCCTCTGGGTACGGAACCCTAAAAAAGCTGCTCAAGTGAAATTAATTTGCAGGTGATGTTCACTTTTCGTCACATCCAAGAAATTATATTTCGAAAATATGTGACTCTACCCAAGAACGATATAGTTTTCCCTCTGTATTGGGAATCCTTAGGCTCAGGTTCCTTAGGCTTAGTAAAAGGAAATGGGATACGAAAAAGAAGAAGACCAACATTAAAATTAAATCTCTTCTTTATCTTAGTGTTATCCCGTTTCGCTAATCCATTGAAGATTGACAGAGTCCGCTACTTAAACCCAAGGATTTGGCGAAGGGCCCGATTATTACATGGGGCGACCGCCGTCAGATCCGGTCAGTAGGTTTCCGACCCCGCCATTACTAGGTACCGGAAAAAGAACACCATCAACATAAAAAAAAAATCGGCCAAGTGCGAGTCGGACTCGCGCATGAAGGGTTCCGTACCATTATCTATAAAAACGGCAAAAAAAAATCACGTTTGTTGTATGGGAGCCCCCTTAAATATTTATTTTATTCTATTTTTTAGTATTTGTTGTTATAGCGGCAACAGAAATACATCATCTGTGAAAATTTCAACTGTCTAACTATCACCGTTCATGAGATACAGCCTGGTGACAGACGGACGGACGGACGGACGGACGGACGGACGGACAGCGGAGCCTCAGTAATAGGGTTCCGTTTTACCCTTTGGGTACGGAACCCTAAAAAACGAGTGTGATTTAGACCACATGACCGAAGTAAAACTTCTTTAGCTCCATAGTGTGATACAGACAATAGGCCTGCACTGAAAGAGAGAAAGAAAATGTGTGCTCGCACCTCTCTCTCTTGCCCCTCCATATACGAAACGTAACTCTCTCTCTTTCTATCTTCACTAACTTATGCCTCCCTCTCAACTTCCGTTCGCTTCGCCCGATCACACTTTTCGTAACGCTCTCGTCACGCATTCACCGGCTTACTCCCCAAGTCAAGCGTGCGTAAAGAAGTTTTACTTCAAAAACCTGCATTATACAAATACCAAAAGTACAAGTATATCAACGAGCAGACACACGGGGAAAGTACCTTAAAAATAATCAACATTAAATTAAGACAGTTATTCTTGTTGATGAGTGTAGAAGAAGCGAGAGCGGTATGCTTTGATCGGTGCACCTGGCGTTCTATAGTCTCTGCCTACCCCAATGGGAGACAGGCGTGATGATATGTATGTATGTTATTATTGTGTTTTGTGAGTAAGTTTACCAGCAAGCAAGTGAAATGAAATTATGAAATACTAGCCGCTGCCCGCGGCTCCGCCCGCGTGGAGTCAAATAACGTAGCCTATGTGTTAATCCAGGTGATAATCTATCTACATGCCAAATAATAATCCCCTGGTAGGTTGTTGTCTTCCTGACTGAGTGAGACCACCAATAAGGTCCTAAGCGCGCGTATGATATATAATGTATTACAAGCGTTCATAGGCAACGTTAACCGCTTTACATCAGGTGAGCCGTATGCATGTCGCTCGACTCGGCCCGACGTAGTTTAAAAAAAAACTTGTAAAAGAATGTTAAAATGAGTTCTGTTTCTGAGTCGAGTTTGATAGCGATTATTTGTTCTTATTTCCAAAAAAAAGTTATTTTCGTCTTCATATTTTAATACGATAGTTGTGAATTGAAACTTCGAATTCAGGATGAAAGTTTTGTACCTACCCTGTGTACAAATTTACGCCTTTAGACAAGGATTTTCAAATATTTCAGTATTCTACAGTCGCTTTAAGGCTTTGCGTAAATTAACATCAACTCATCTTGTAAAGGTATTTACTTACCTATCTCTTAAGAGCAAAAGTGTCAGTTAATCTCTCTTCTCTTATTTTGCGCAGACAATGTTTTTTTTATGTACATCGTATAAATACAGTAGAACAGTCTACCATAGGTAAAAGCAGTGATAGGATATGTATATATTCACGTCAAATCCCTTGCAGGGTAAGCAGAGAGAATTGAGCGCCACGTGACTCGATCCTTACATACCTCACTCACTTCTTTGACAATCATTGCTTATCTCATGCACGCTCGCCGATTTCTAAGTCTCCTAACCCTTTGTAGCCTCATGTGACATATCTGTAGCAACCCTCAATAATCCCGTTAAATATATAATAATGTTATACCACATAATTATACCAGAGGGAGACTTTGTACAAAAGTCGTCTGCGTGGGTACCTCTGTCGCACCTATTTCTACCGCCAAACAACTATATAATATATCCAACATAGCTGTGTTCCGGTTTGAAGGGTGAGATATGGCAGAGAAATTACTGGGTACTGTGACGAAACAGCCTTAGGTCACAAGAATGGCAGCACGCGAGTAGCATCCCCGTCAATAGGCTACGGTGAGCGCTTACCATCTAATGCGGGCCGCTTGCTTGGTTTCCAATCTAGTTGTTTAAACAAACATATCTACATATTTAGTTCACTCTAATCAGTGTGATACAATAGTAACAAACCACTTTTACCTGCTTAGTATCCAGTAACATTGACAGATGGCGTAACATATTCGTAAAAGTGAGTTTGAATTTTGGGTGTTGTTGAAAGTGACAAGTTTGAAGTTGTGAAGATTTTGAATTTGTCAAAAAAATACTATAATTGTATGAAATTGTGTTATTTTCCTCGAAACCTGTAGGTAAGTATATAATTTCCTTCATTTAGTGCTAGCCTTGCATGTTTTTCTTTTTTTTTATCACTAAGGTAACTTTTTATGTTTGTAACAGTCCAGTCACATTAAGTAACGATGGTAATTTTAGTTTCAATTCGTATAATATGAATATTGATGCTACATTGTCCTATTTTATTTCAGAATGGCGTCACGACCATTGCAGCAAATTCAAATTCAAATTTCATTTATTTGCTTGAACACAGTGGTTTACATAGATGGTGAGTTAAGTTACAAATTTGGTATGGTATGTTCACCGTATATTCTAAAGGTATGCAAATGTTTAAAGAAGTCAGCGAGAGATGTTAATCCTATAAATGTCAATGCTATAAATAATGTTCATAAATATCAAATGTGTAGGTAAGTATAAAAAGTTAATTACAAAAAGAAAGAAAAAAAATTATAAAAAATAAGCTCATCTCTGTACAATTCTGTTAAACTATTGAATGGTTACACTAATCAATTAAATATAACATATTATGTCAACTTTCATTTATAACAGAATTATTAGATTATGTCAATGTTTATTTTTTGATATTTAATTCAAATTAAGACCAACTAACATCCAAATCCTTTCAAATTATAAAAGCATTTTGTGATAAGCCACTTCTGAAGTTCAGTTTTAAATCGGTTGAATGGCATCTCTCTAATCCATTGTGGTATCTTATTATATGTTCTTATAGTGCTAAATAAACAGTTTTTTTGTAATAGACTAATACGACACAGCGGCAGTCTTAATCATAATGCTTAAGCATAATGAGATACTTGACTTACTTCACCAAGACGATAGTGGAGATGCATTAAATGATGATCATGATAGCGTTACTGAATCCAACTATCTAATATTATTAGAAGATTTCGAAGCTCTGTCGGATTGCGTCGAAAATATCGGAGATGATTAAATCATTGAAGAATCTGAAAACTGTGAGCCTAGGGCTGGTGCTTCGTCTGCTCCAGATCCTGCTGAGCAAATTATGCAATCGCGTTCAACTAATCAGAAACGTCGAAAACGGCAATTGAAATGGAAAAATAGAGCCTTGTTCTAAATGACTAATAAACACGATTTATGGGAATTACTATTTTATCACAGAATTTACTAGAACTCGACACGCCTATTCATTTTTCCTCAAAGAAATGATAAGTTTTACTAGGGAACAAATGAATCTTTATATTATTCAAAAAAAATCCTAACAAGTAAGTAAGTTCAAGTAACTGATACCGATATACAGCAGTTTATTGGAACAACTTATGTGATGCCACTGATACATTAACCGAGAGTAACTAGTCATTGGAATTCAACTATGGATACACCTATCAGAGAAGTAATGCCTAAACAAATATTTGAAAAAATTACAGTATATTCATTTCAAAGATACCCCATACATATATAAATCCATCCACTCCATCCATCAATATACTCCACACACACACTAGTATTCCCCTTCATTTTCAAAAAATAAAAAAATGTTCTTGTGTTTTGAAATGCGCCTTCCGTCCATGTCAAGTGGGGAGAGTACTGGTGACCAGAGTCACAGGCTCAGGCCTAGTTCAGGCGCCAGTCTCTCTCAATCTTAATTAGTATTACATATTTATATTTTCATTGTATACCTACCAAATAAGTAAGATTGTGAAGAGAGAAAAATAAATATATTATTATTATTAAAAAAAAAAAAGATAATTCTAATTTACCTTCACGTAATGTACCGAATGCAGACAGGCTTTTTAAAATTAGGCTTGTCGTTGAAAAATTGAACGAGACATTTAGCAGAGCTCCTATGAAAGAAACTAATTATGTCGATGAACAGATTTGTTTCACTATCTAAGGCAAGAAGTAATTTGAAGAGATATCCAAAGAAATCGCACAAATGGTAATCCCATTACATCTACATTGATCACCCTCATATTGTTGGAGAGTACAATCGACACATAGGGTGCGTAGATTAAATAGATAGTATTATGGGAAGGTATAAAATTTTGATATGAAGAGATGGCAGGATAGGATGTATTATCATTTCTTAGACTTGACTATGACAAATTCTTGGCTATTATACAGAAAAGTAAGAATGGCAAAAAATCGCAACGACAAACAAATGTCTGCTGTAGATTTTCGACTTAAGATAGGTGAGACCTTATGCATGCTACCATATCCATAGAAAACGAAATCGAAGCCAAAAAAAGAGGGCCCTGCTCAATACGTTCTTCCATTGGTAGTGAGGCAGGACCAGATCGGCCACTGGAGATTTTGAGCTACAAAGGGTAACATTACCTTGATGATGATGAAACACGATCAATTTGGTAATGGTAGGTAGTCTTGGCCTTCCTCAGCCTACATCTTTCCACTGTCGCGTTGTATATCTGGTTCGTAATTCTTTCCTCCTGCATTTTTTCCACATGTCCGAACCAACGGTGCATGTCTCTTCTCTTCAACCGAGCGTGCATGAGAAGAGCAATAAAAAAGGTAAAATAATTTATTTACCATTAGGCCCTCACGGGTACTTAGACACGTCTTACATTCTTTAAATCAGATCATATTGTATCTTATGAATTATTCATAACTTTAATCTCTCTATTTTAATCTAGCAGAATTTCGAAAATGACCATTAGGGAAGCAGAAATGCCAAAAGAAACTTATCAATATAGGTATTTTTTCAAATCATCAATTTACATTACAATAAATATATGTGAGTGTACATAAAGTGATATCAAGTGGTACAATTAAAGATATACTACTCTGTGTAAAAAGTATCGGGAATATGTCAATAAAAAGACCCGCGTAAAAGAGGTCGTTCTAATTTTTTTACTGCATGTTGGTAGCACTGTACTGATTTAGCGCGCAAAATTTGAGCGGGATCTGTCATTTAATTTGTTTTAAACTACACTTTTTGTTGGTCATAGTTTTGAGTCCTCGGCGATTTTTACAATGGAAAATATTGTTGAACAAAGAGTGTGCCTTAAATTTTGTGTTTCAAATGATATTTCATGTGGTGAATCACTAAAAATGTTGCGAAATACCTACGGCGAATCGTGTATATCGAAAACAAGGGCTTATGAATGGTATAAGGCTTTTAAAGAAGGCCGAGAAGTAGTATTAGACTTGCCTCGTTCTGGTAGACCTTCAACCGCTACGACCAGAGAAAACATCGACAGAATCAAGAAGCTAGTGCTCGAAAATCGACGTATGAGTCTGAGAGAGTTGGCTAGTGAGGTGAACATATCTTTTAAGTCCGTCCACAACATTCTCATTGACATTTTAGGCATGAAACGCGTCGCCGCTCGACTAGTTCCAAAAGAGCTCAATTTTGTTCAAAAAGCGCAGCGAAAGCATGTCGCTGAAGACATGGTTTCCCGAGCTTCTACGGATCCGACCTTTATGAAACGTATAATAACTGGCGACGAGACATGGGTTTATGAGTACGACATGCAAACAAGCCAACAGTCTTCAGAATGGCGTCTCGAAAACGAGCCGAAACCCAAAAAACCGCGGCAAAGTCGCTCCAAAATCAAGGTGATGCTGACAGTTTTTTTTGACTACCGTGGTGTGGTTCACTCCGAATTCCTTCCAGAGGGAGAAACAGTGAATAAAGAATATTATTTAGGCGTCATGAAGCGTTTGCGTGAGAGTATCCGCCGAAAACGTCCAGATTTGTGGCAACACAACTCATGGATGCTGCACCATGATAATGCACCATCACACACAGCCATTATAGTGAAAGAGTTTTTAGCGAAAAATTCAACAAAAGTTCTCGACCAAGCACCGTATTCACCTGATATGGCTCCGTCTGACTTTTTTTTATTTCCCAAGTTAAAATTACCACTTCGAGGAAAACGTTTTGAGTCGATAGAAGCCATAAAAGAAAATTCGCTGAATGAGCTAAAGGCCATACCGCAAATAGCCTATGAAAAATGTATGGAAGACTGGGTGAAGCGGTGGAGATGTTGTATTGCAAGCGATGGGGCCTACTTTGAAGGCGATAAAATAAATTTAGATGAATAATTTGTATTTTTTGTTTTATTGACAAATTCCCGATACTTAGTACACAGAATGTATTAATACGTGTTCTGAGGCATTCCCAAATATCTCTGTCAGTCAGATATTCTTCGATTCTGTAATAAGCCTTCTTACGGTATTTTTGATGTGCCTTTTGAACATATTGTCAGGCAAGTACAGAAATGTTTCAGGTAATTTATTATAGAATCGAATACAATTTTCAACAAAAGATCTACTAGTCTTATCAAGCCGATGTACCAGTATACGCAATCTGCTCCTGCTTCTAAATTCTTCACTAAATTTTAAAAACGACTATATTTTTACGAGCGTAAATTATGTTCTATTAAATATACTGAGAACCCGTATGGGTATTTATTTCTTTGAATAGTTCTTTAAGTAATTCCCTGGAGCCCGTATTATAAATAGAGCGGATGGTTCTCTTTTGAAATATAAAAATAGTTTTCATATCAGTCGTTTTTCCCCAGAACAATATACCATACGAAATAATGCTGTAAATGTAGCTGAAATAGACTAAGCGCGCAGTAGCCACGTCCGTCAATTGTCTAATTCTTCTAACTACATATGCGGCGGAGCTGAGCTTACTGGTCAGTTTATTTATGTGAAGGCCCCATTACAATTTGGAGTCTATTGTAATTCCAAGAAATACAGTATCATTAAAAATTCTAGTTCATATTGTCAATGAGAGCTTCTGTATTGGCAAGACCCTCAATTTTTTACATTTGGTTTTAGTTGAGTTTAATAAAATATTATTACATGTGAACTATCGTTGTTTATCGATGGTCGACAATAGTCATAGAATATACGAAGTAAAAAATTGACTAACTTGTCTCTGGCTTGTAATTCAACATCAGTATTAAAACTGAGGAAAACATTAGTGCCAGTTTTCTTTGCAAGCGACTGTAGTTACGTCCTTCCAGTTCAGAGCCCTAAAGCGCTTTCTTTCCGTTGCGATTAGGGCTGTCAATGATTATTTCGCAAGGCAATTCCCAGGGTCACCATACGATTGGCATTTCCAAAACTCAATTCGTCCAATTACGAGTCTATCGAGCCCCTGGGATAAATCCGACCTTTGATTCGGTAGCCTTTTGAATTTCAAATCAGTGTCTTTGATCCTTGCATTAGTGAGCGAGAAGTAGGACCGGATCCATCTGCTGAAATAGTTATCCTATGCATATACAAAATGTATTAAAGGAACATGAAATTTTGTGACATGATTTAATCAAGGATGACGGCATTGTTTAAGATGCCTTTGTGTATATTTCAGCTTAGGGTTGGATTTCGTGAACCATATATAAAAATGAGAGCGTAACTAATGAAAAGCGACATTTTTTTATACAACATCGGAAAGCATACAAGCATGCCTGATGTAAAGCATTTATGAACGCTTCCAATATATTAAATATCACTCGCGCGATGCCACCTCTGCTGCTAACACAGCAACTATTTAGAAGCTTGCTGGTTACCACACTCGCTCGCAGCAACCTTCGAGAGAGTTGTTATTTGGCTCCAGTTTTTGGTGAGGTGGAGGTACTTCCCCAGATGGGCTGCTTTGATGCGCCCTCTCTTCTAAACTTCTATTCTAAAACCTTCTTCGACGATACTTCTAAAACCTTTACCTCTACGTCGGAGGTGAGGGGAAGAAACTATTTGTTTTCTAATTTTATACTGCTACTCAATACTATAGCTACTAAATGAAAAAAAAGGAAATAATTTTGACAAACAGAGGAAACCGAAGTATTGGACAGTTTTGTCTAGATATATATGACTAGTGCTACATATCGTTTTTTTTTATATTACGTCGGCAGGAATACAAGCATACGGCCCACCTGATGTAAAGCGGGTACCGTAGCCTATTAACGCTTGCAATACATTAAATATCACTCGCGCGATGCCACTTCTGCTGCTAACACAGCAAATTCTTAGAAGCATGCTGGCGACCTCACTTACTCGCAGCAACCCCTAGGGAGTTGTTATTTGGCTGCGGTTTTCTGTGAGGTGGAGGTACTTCCCCAGATGGGCTGCTTTGATGCGCCCGCCCTTTAATATATATATACATATATATAATGACAGCCTGACTAATATGAGTGTCATTTTTTATTTAACAACGTCTGGGGGTATACAAGCATACGACTCACCTGATGTAAAGTAGTTACCGCTAGGGTATGAAGTATATAAGTATTAGGAAATTTGATCTAATCTACTACCATTAGTTGATGTATACCGTCGGTCCATGGCTGCTCCGGTCGTCTCTGCCTCGGCTGCTGCAGTCGTCTCTGTAAATAGCCGCCATCTGAAATATGAACCGCACCCGCCATCGTTGCTATCACACACGCGATGCCACCCCTGTTGCTCAGATACACAGCAACTCTTTAGGAGCTTACTGGTAACCTCAATCACTAGTAGGAATAAAATCACCCTCCGAGGAGTTATTTCTCTGCGATTTTTGTGAGGTGTTACCACCACAGTTGGGCTGCTCTGTTGCGCCATACCTCTCTAAAAACACTTCAACTAGGAGAAACAGAAATGCGCATGCACACAAACGTTCGTCTCGCATGGGAATCTAACCACCACTGGTCTTGTTTTGACTCATTGATGTATACGTTGTGTAACAACTCCATAGAGGGTTGTTGTGTTCCTGCGTGTCAGTGGGGTCACCAGTAAGCTCCCAAAGAGTTGCTGTGTAAGCAACAGAGGAGGCATCGCGCGATTGATACTCAATATATTACATGCGTACATCAGGTGGACCGTATGCTTGCATGACTACTGACGTTGTATAAAAAAAACGTTCCAATTTAAGTATTTGTATACTAGTGTATTAATATTCAATACATTGTGTACAACGGCGTATTTTATTAACCACCAATATTAAAGAACTTAAATGTACTCGTAAATGATAATATTTAAATATTTCTAAAACTTCACGCCAAATCCCTTGCAGGGTAGGCAGGATACCAAACTCTACATGACTCGGTCCTTACAACTTCAATTCAATTCAATTTATTTATTTTGTTAACATAGGTAATTATCAACTTGTACATGCAATGTCATATTCATGGGATACAATGGTAATTAATATTGTCAATTTAATAAACAACAATAATAAAGTAACGTCAAGATAAATATCTCTGCGATAATGTCAATTTTCAATTTTATAGATCATGTAATAAAATTACTCCTGTTCTATGTAATTACTTCTATATTTGCCTCACTTAAATCAAGCGTGTACAATAATCCTTATAATTAGGCTAAGGGACATAGATTTTACGTGTCTTATCACCACGAAGGACCACGACCGACTACCAGCCGACTTTTCTCTCTACACCCCTGCTTTTTCGAGCCCACCATTCCAACATCTCCCCACCTAGACTTGTGTGAAGTTACGTTTGGAAACAGCACCCATCAGTGTTGCCACATCATATTTAGAAAATATTACTAGAATCATGACATTCGGCCATCCGACAATGTGCTGTCTCCCGACGCACAGTATAATAATTAAACAGTACAAGTAAATAGATAAACGATGTTGACTAATAATAACAAATAAATCTAATCGTGGCATTTCTAAACTAACATACCAATAATGAGTACATGACTTACGACTATAAAATTAAATCATGACATTCGGTAGCTATTACATATATGATTAGCGATAATACTTATTATCATAATTACACTATAATTTCATATACACTACGCTACTTGCAATTAATTATACAAATAATATGTTTCATGCATAGATTTAAAATAGGATTTGACAAAATTAGATAAAATTAAATTGTAAACATTGAGTTTAGGAAACATGCAAATGTTTTGTTTATAATTTACATATAAGTTATTTACTATTAATGCTGTGCTCATTAGAGCTACTATTGTCTGTATTATGTACTTCGAGAGCCTTTACATGTATCCAACATCTAATCCTATCCGCGGCAATAACAGTATTATAGGGTTTTCCCTTTTTTTTATTTACTCCAGGAACATCAGATATTCTATAGTGGTCATTCCCTAACACCTCAGTTATTTTACATGGACCCACAAACTTCGACAGTAGCTTTGTACTTAGTTTGTTCTTGTTAAAATTATTTCGCGAAAGGGGTCTGAACCTTTTATTATGGAGGCTGGCATAGTGCCAAAAATATATTTTAAATATATTTTTGGCACTATATAATAGGGGGTCGGTACCAGAAGCGTGCACGCCGCGACCCTGCCAGTCCAACACTTGGACTGCAATTCTGGACCCAAACCGCACAGACGCGCGGATTAGGGCGTCCCCCGGAGGCGACGCGCACCGATCCGCCCCAGTCGGTGCGAAATCTAAGGCATGCGGCGGTGGGGGCCGCCACCCACCACGCAACGCCCATCCCGGCGGGTCGAGGAGAGCCGAGTGTCGTATAGGCACATGGAATGTGAGAGGTGGTCTAAAAGATAAGATGAATGAGTTGATAGATATAATGAACGTGAGATGCCTAGATGCTTTGTGTGTGTCAGAGACCAAGCGAAAGGGAAGCGACACCGAAGATCTGCCCGGTGGCATGATGGCCCTGTGGTCCGGGGTGGACCAGGACGTTCATGCCAGCGCTGGCGTAGGTGTCGTACTTTCATCTCGCTTGGCCGCTGGTGTGAAAGATTACGATTTAGTAGGTCCAAGACTTCTCTGGGTTAAGATAAAACTGGGGATTACGCGAGTGTTTTTAGTTGCAGCATATGCTCCTGTGAGCTCTGCTGATCCCCAGGAGCTCGAGAAGTTTTGGGAGACTGTAAGGGGTATTCTGGATTTGGCCGAAGCGAATGAACGGATAATTATGTGTGGTGATCTGAATGGATGGGTTGGGACCAAGCGAAGCAGTTATGAGGCTGTGCTTGGTCCATACGGAGATAAGAGAGTGAACGATGCTGGTAAGTTACTTTTAGACGTATGTATGGAACGAAACCTCCTTGTGTCGAACACGCTCTTCCATCACAAGGATATTCACACTTACACATGGAGACGGAATGAACAGAAAAGTGTGATTGATTTGATTTTGATAGATGGACGTCTCCGAAAGTCGTTAATGGATACAAGAGCCTTCAGAGGTCCCACTCTTGAAACGGACCACTATCTGGTGGTAAGCCGATTTGTGGGCCTTTTCAAGAAGTGGAGGCACTGGCGAGTGCGTATTCCTTTCGGAGACCACGAAAGAATAGGAAGTGAAAAATTGGAAGATGAAAGTGTGAGGAGTACGTATGTACGTCTAGTCAGTGAAAGACTTGCGAACGCGAGTCTTTCCGACTCAGATGTAGACGAATGCTGGAAAGTTCTGAAAGAAAGTATGGTGGACAGTGCGAAAGAAGCATGTGGATGCGCAAAGAGACGTAGAACACTAAGAGGAGATGCCTGGTGGGATGCGGAGGTTCAATCCTCCGTGGAAAAAAAGAGGAAAGCGTGGCTGGATTACGTATCATCTTTGCACCAGAGTGATGGTATGAAAGAAATGAAGAAAGAAATATACCGTCGATGCAAAAATAACTCCAAAGCTTTAGTGAAAGAGAAGCGTGAAAGACTACATATGATTGAGGAAGAGAAGCTGACGAAGAACTTCGAGGCAAATACCAAACTCTTCTGGAGAGAGGTAAAGAAGTCTCGAAGTGGTTCGTCAGCATCCAGAATGGACAAGATAAGATGTAAAGCTGGTGGCATTCTTGCTAACACTCAGGAAGTGTTAGAACGGTGGAGTGAATATTTTAGAGAAATGTATGATTATGTCCATGACGCTGGCATTGTGAATGAGTCTGTGATTGACTCGGCAGTGCCAGCGTACCATGAAGACATTACTATGGATGAGATTGAATGGTCGATACGAAGTTTGAAAGATGGAAAGTCAGCGGGAATCGATATGGTAACAGCTGAGATGATCAAGCTAGGTGGTACCTGCGTTAGGGACGCCTTCTGGTTTTTGAGCAAATTATGCTGGAGAACCGGAAGGGTCCCGAGCGATTGGAGACGCGCAGTCATCGTGCCCTTGTATAAAGGCAAGGGCTCACGTATGGACTGCGCCAACTATAGGGCCATCAGTTTGATCAGCTTAGCAGCTAAAGTGTATGGAAAAATCATTGAAAGGAGAATGAGGGTGAAATCCGATGGAATGCTTTGGGAAGCACAGGGTGGATTTCGAAGCGGCAGAGGATGTACGGATCAAGTTTTTTCACTCCGCAACATCGTAGAGAAGCATCTGGCTTTGGACCAGAAGGTTTTCTGCGGTTTTGTGGACTTTGAGAAAGCATTTGATAGAGTCGTGCGAAAGAATCTCTGGAACATTTTGCCCGGATATGGGGTTGACGGTGACCTACTCCGTGCTGTGCAATCCACTTATGAGGATTGTACAGCATGTGTGCGGGTGGACGGCAGCTTGTCGCCCTGGTTTGATGTCAACATTGGTGTCAGACAGGGATGCGTGCTGTCGGCTCGGCTGTTCATCCTGTATCTGGACAGTTGTCTTCAGAGAATAAGAAATATGAATGTGGGAATGCGAATGGGTGACTCAGTGGTCAACTGCCTGCTTTATGCAGACGATGCGGCATTAATAGCAGAATCACCATCCGAACTGCAAACACTAGTTACAACAATGAAAGATGATTGTATGAAGAAAGGCTTACAATTGAACGCGAAGAAAACCAAGATAATGGTATTTGAAAGAGAGACAACCAGAACGAACACTAGGATTATGGTTGATGATGTAGTGTTGGAGCAAGTGAATGAGATTGTATATCTTGGAAGTGCTTTTAGCAGCAATGGAAGGTACACCGCTGATGTGGAGAGACGAGTGAGTGCCGGGAATAGGGTGAATGGAGCGTTGGGTAAACTTCTAGGCTGCCGAAATCTAAGCCAGAAGGCACAGCTCGCTGTACACAACGCGGTGCTAATTCCAACGCTAACTTATGGAAGTGAGAGCTGGGTATGGCAGAGAGAGCATGAAAGTAGAATAAATGCGGTCGAGATGCGAGCATTGCGCAAAATTTGTGGCATAACGCTTGCTGACCGCGTTCGTAATGAAGACGTGAGAGAAAGAGTTGGTCTAAAAGAGAGTGTCGGTGTTAAGATAAGAAAGGGCATGCTCCGTTGGTTCGGACATGTAGAAAGAATGCGGGACGAAAGAATGACGAAACAGATATACAATGCAAAAGTGGAAGGATGAAGGCCGAGACTAACCTACCATGACCAAATTGGTCGTGTTTTATCAGAAGGTGATGTCAGAAGCCCCAGGAACCGGCGAGCGTGCATGAAAAGAGCTATGAATGTCACAGAAGCGAGTGAAGTATGCAAGGACCGAGTCTTATGGCGCTCGGTTCTCTCTGCCTACCCCGCAAGGGACTTGGCGTGAAGATATACATACATACATATATTTTAAAGTCCAGCAATGAAATCTCAATAAATGGATAGGGGACACTCAGACAAACAAAAGACACAACAGGGACTAATATCCTAAAATGTCACGTCACCGAGAAAAATTAGGTTAAATATCGCAATATAGCCAGTCAATACCTTCCGAATCTAATGCATATTTAATACATTCAATCCAGAAAACACCAACCGGACTACAATTCATATAACAAATCACGTGTTTCTTAGATTTACATCACCATAATTATATACAAAGTATTCAACATAATAGGAAAAATCATGCCGTCTAATCTCAGCTAATGGAGCCTAGTAAAAGCCGAAGGCGAGAGCTCGGTATATGACTGGTTTATTGTCCATAAGCTCAATGTTAATTTCAACATCAATTGCACAACCTATCTCTTCCAAGTTAGTAGCGAAACAATCTCGATAACATTGCAGGAGGGGAATAAAGTCTGTCAGTTTGTTCAGAACTTAGTCCTGTCTAAATGTCAGTCTTATTCAAGGGTCTTGAAATAGAGATATCAGTCTGAATCTGAGATAAAAGATACTACTCTAGCTACTAAAGTATCCTTTTCTAATGTTGCGGCATGGTGAGATAAGTTAGAGACCACTACTTCGCCTTTACCGTCGGATATGTGGTAGGAAATAAACGGTATTCCTACCCTGCCCTGACAACATTATAACCCTCAATAAAGACATCTCCACTAGAATTAGACTCTGTTTAAACGGGGGTTACGTTAAGTTTGACAACTTGAATCGTCACAGCAATATACAGCTTTAAAATAGCGTCATTGCAAGACAAAGCAGTAACGCCAGGGCATTGGTAAAAGTAAGTCTTTGGCTACGAACAATCACATTTAGCAATTTCGTACAGTTCTGTTCAATAATCATAGGCGTATGCATGTGCGCATCGTCAACAACCAGCACCTCAATCTCTGTTTCGACCTCATCCGCTTTTACACAAACATTCAACTTATACAACGGCGTGACGGGAGACTGACCAAATCCTCGCACTATAAGTGTGCCGTTATAAGCTTTAATCAAATTTAGAGATTCCGCGTTAGTTTTACGTAGAAAGGTACACTCATTGCCAAAATCAATATAATCTTCCAAAGCGTGATTATTAACGATGACAGCTTTATAAAACTCGTTATCACTGCCTTCGCCAATATTTATTATTAACATTTTCTTTTCGGAACGGTTTTAAAGTGTAAAGTTCGAATTAGTTTTATTAAGGAGTTCCAAATTACAATCGTCATTGTTGTGTTCAATTCTATTACAGCGCTTGCACTTTAGTAATGGTTTTGTGCATTTATAATAAGGATGACCCTTAGATCGACAGTTATAACATATAATAGAGTCGAAGGAAGAATTTTGGAAGTTATAACCCGAACTAGTACCAGTTGGCCTATCTTTAAATTTGTTATTGGAACGTGGTTGCTGTTTTTGGGAACATAGAAAGTTAAGCAAGTCTTCGGGTTCGTGACTGTTTAAAGCCTGCGCTCCATTACGAATTGATCTATCCATTATACCATAAACAATACAATCAACAGCCTTTTTTTTCTTTGATTTCGCATCTATTTAACAAGCACAGTTTATCAAAAAAATATTCACGCAAACTCTCGTCATGTCGCGAAGTGCGGTTTAGCATCTCCTCCAAAAGACGCCCATAATTCTCTTCACTGGGGAAAGCCTTCTTAGATACAGGTTCGCTGCTTGATGTGGACGAACTTGATGATGACGAAAAGGAGAGTCCCCTTCTACGTTTAGCCTTTTTCTTGACTCGCCGCCGACCTCTCCGAGGTGTATCTGACGGCGGCGTACAACCCTCCTTATTAAAATCCATTACTTTCTGGAACATATGTATATCATAATCGACAGAATCCGTTCTACATAACCTGTGATAATTAGAATCGGAATCAAAATGATTCCGATTCCGTTCATAATTAAAACCATGAAGTGTTAAATACTAGAGTTAGTTATCCAATAAGCAAATATAGCTTATTCAAATATCCGACGAATGTATGCAGCTCACTCAACAATCCAGTAGGAAACATACCCACTCAATAAACCAGTGAGCAAACATACTTCGCCCCCTACTCGTTATCCATAGAACATAAATAGATATCATTTATCCAATAAGCAAACATAGCTTATTCAAATATCCGACGAATGTATGCAGCTCACTCAACAATCCAGTAGGAAACATACCCACTCAATAAACCAGTAAGCAAACATACTTCGCCCCCTAATCGTTATCCATAGAACATAAATAGATATCATTTATCCAATAAGCAAACATAGCTTATTCAAATATCCGACGAATGTATGCAGCTCACTCAACAATCCAGTAGGAAACATACCCACTCAATAAACCAGTAAGCAAACATACTTCGCCCCCTAATCGTTATCCATAGAACATAAATAGATATCATTTATCCAATAAGCAAACATAGCTTATTCAAATATCCGACGAATGTATGCAGCTCACTCAACGATCCAGTAGGAAACATACCCACTCAATAAACCAGTAAGCAAACATACTTCGCCCCCTAATCGTTATCCATAGAACATAAATAGATATCATTTATCCAATAAGCAAACATAGCTTATTCAAATATCCGACGAATGTATGCAGCTCACTCAACAATCCAGTAGGAAACATACCCACTCAATAAACCAGTAAGCAAACATACTTCGCCCCCTATAAAATAAAATAAATACATGTTATAATCAGTGAACTTGCATAGCCCACTCAACCAAGCAAACAATTCATAGGTTCACTCAGTATATATAAGAAGAAGAAAAAAAGAAAAAAAAAACGAATATATAACTCACATATAGAATAAAAGTAAGTAGACAAACCTTATATTTCCTTCTTCACTTTGATCGACTTAGCACGAAAACTTCATTGTTTATATCTTAGTAGTATAGAGTAACAATAAAGATCTTAACACCCTACTGTTAAGATAATAAAACATAATATACTCGTAAATACTAAACAATGTCACAAAAATAAAATACGGAAAAAAACAGTCAAGTACTATAAAATTTATTGCTCAAAACAACCACGTGCTATCGAAAAATAGTTCCTATCGAGCACGTGGTCCCCAAGTTAAAACGCACATAAAGCGAAACATGGCTCTGTGAGGTAAGTAGCTCTAGCCAAGCGCAAAATGCACGTACAACTTTTTAGACATCATGTGAAAAATTATACGCGAGTGATCCCAAACTCGAGGTAGGTAGAAATCGGTTATTATCAATATCAATAGCGAGCTGTTACACGGTACATATGTAATGAAGCGTAGAACATAACGGTGGGCTCATTTTTTTTTTTTGTAATATTCATTCAAACGTCACTAATAATAAATAAAAAAATGCATGTTGTCATGAAACACGTGGGCGGACAAAAGAAAAATCGTGTTTTAGAAAATATTTTTACATACCTTTTAAATTGGTGTAACCCACTTCTGAAGTGTAATAAAATTACTCCTGTTCTATGTAATTACTTCTATATTTGCCTCACTTAAATCAAGCGTGTACAATAATCCTTATAATTAGGCTAAGGGACATAGATTTTACGTGTCTTATCACCACGAAGGACCACGACCGACTACCAGCCGACTTTTCTCTCTACACCCCTGCTTTTTCGAGCCCACCATTCCAACATCTCCCCACCTAGACTTGTGTGAAGTTACGTTTGGAAACAGCACCCATCAGTGTTGCCACATCATATTTAGAAAATATTACTAGAATCATGACAATCATAATAATAATAAATTCATAATGTCAACTTTAAGTTTGAAACTTCGGTTTAGGTTAACAGCCATTGTCGTTAGCTAAGGGGATAGGTAGATAGAAATACTCATTAAAAAAAGAAAATGACATCTAATATGCTCTGTAGTTTTGAGATTGATACGACCGTTTTCAGTACTTTTATTTTCAAAAACATCAATTAACTAAGTTTCAATACGTTTATTAATAAACAATTGTGAAATTATTTTTATAATCCATTGTAAATTTAAGTAATTAATATTTTTTTTACATGAGTAGCTCAAGTACGTACGTAGGAAATCCTTTTAAAAACAACACCCCTTCGCAACCATATTACATATTAGATCCATAAATAATCATAACATTTTGAAGAGCTAGGTGGCGCAGTACGTAATTACGGCACCCACATAGGGCAAACATTATTAAGAGAGGTAGGGCGCATCAAGACAACCCTGCTGGGGAAGTACCTCCATCTCACAGAACACCGCAGCCAAATAACAACTTCCTGGAGGGTTTTGTGGTCCTGTGGCTGAGTGAGGTTAACCGTAAGCTCCTAAGGAGTTGCTGTGTGAGCAGCAGAAGTGGTATGGCGTTGCGTGCATGCCTCTCGACGTTGTATAAAACTATACGCGTATATTAACAGCCACAAATGTAATTAAATTTGGATCTTTCCTATATTCCTTAATCTGAACTTGGACTATCCCCTCCTGAGTAGTTTATGCACATGCTTACCTGTTAGTTCTTGCTACAGAATCAATGCTGAAATTACAAAAAGCAGCTGTTTCATAAATACATCATGGTGGAATATGTATTTATATAATGCAGCTTATTTCATTTCTAATTTAAAAATTGGTCTGTTTATAACTTGACGCTATTAATAAAATTCGACCAATTGCGTTGTGGCAGTGGTATTGGCTTTCTTCAATTCCTACGTACTTCCGTATTTTTTTTTTTACTGTAGCGTTGTGTAGCTACTTCATCATTCTTTTTGCATGCATTCATTTTGCATGTCTGAACCGGCGGAGCATGTCTGCACCGTTGTTGTGCATGTTATTCCTTTCAGACTTCATCACGCATTATTCTACTTTTTTCTTTATCTATCCAGCTCTCACTTCCATGTATTTTTACAGTAAATCTGTGTCCAGAAAACACAGTTTACTTTTTACTGTCTAGAAGATTTCTCAACGCTCTGTTCACACTAAAACCTCCAGTCACTCGTATCTCGAAATATGGAGTGTATTTCCCATTCCTGCTTAAAGCACAACTAAGTTAACAATTCTCATTCACTTGTTTCAAATCGACGCGTGAAACCACATCTATCAGCAAATTTGAATTTTATACAATAAAAATAGTTTTTTATATACCTATAGACGCGTATACATCGATTCAACTTCTGCATATTTTATTTTATTATTTATTTATTTAATTTCTCCATAACTATAACGACAATTTACAATGTTATACTTAAATACACAAACAAATATAGCATGGTGATGTAACCATATACAAGTATCAACACATTAAAAACTAGTAAATAACAGCAAGCTGTGTAGGCAGAGCTGATATTTTTTAAATTAAAAAAATATTTAAATATTTTATTTTTAATTTTTTAAAAATATATGGAACCCTGTACGACATCTAGCGACGAGTGCTGTTACTTTTTCTGTTGATGGGAGTGCAGTGCAGACTCTGCACTGCAGAGTGGCCGGCCATACGTTTTCCCATATGTTTTTTTTTCTAATTGGAACGATTTTGGACCGTTCTTCCTCACCAACGAACATTTAAATTTCAAATTAAAGGATACAAAACTACAATATGTTAGCTATTAGTGTGTCGATTTTGGAGTTTCTCACTATTACCGTCTAAACGCTAGCTGGATGACATCAGTCTACCCCAAACGACAATTTTGAGGGTAATGTGGCTCCGCTGGCTAACGCAGCTCTGCCAATAACAGCCACGTTGCGGAGAACTGGTGCCCGAACTAGGTATCCGAGGAACCTGTATCACAGGTCACCAGCTCTCATCGCTTCCAATTTCGCAAGTTTGCACATAAAATGCGTATAGATGTAGTACTCGATTAGAATTATTAAGAGATTCTTATGAACGTCAGTGTATAAAAAATATATTATTCACGCCAACGCTTGAGAACAGATGCTCAGTCGAGTGAATTAATTTGCTTATAAAAGTCAACGTGTAAGAAAATACAGTTATTCGAAGTCATTTGAAAGGATATTTATTCACGCAAAGACATAAAAAAGAACGCTTATGGACACAAAAGCGTGATAACGGATGCTTAAGCATGCGAAGGCATGATTACTCAGCTAATAGCAAACTGATCGACTGCGCTCAAATTGCGTTTTTTTTATATGCAACATCGAGAGACATACAAACATATGACCCACGATGGCGATGATACCTCTGCTGCTATTACAGCAAATCCAGCATACAGCAAAATTAGGAGTTTACTAAAGATTTTTGACGTTTTTATTTTTATAAATTATTATATATGTTTTTATAATTAAATAAATAAATAAATAAATATTGCCAGACAAATTACACAGCGCCACCTAGCCCCAAAGTAAGCGAAGCTTGTGGTATGGGTGCTAGACAACTGATAAACGTACGTAAATACATATTTTTTTTTGTAAATACATACTTATTATACATAGAAAATACCCAGACCTATACAAACAGACATGTTCATGCACACAAATATTTGTACTGTGTGGGAATCGAACCCACGAGCGTTGGTGTCAAAGTAGCGTAACAGCGCGTTCCACCACTGCGCCACCAAGCTCATCAATTGTCTTTGGTTCGCGCTGCATTTAAATGTATCTAACATGCAACGATCAAACGAATGTGAATGTTGATAGATGTCATTTGAACCCTCATCATCAATCGTAATCCTTGCGTTTGATCGAAGTTGGTCCAACACAAAGTTGTTATTATTCATGAATGTATTCGCCTTCTTTCTTGACGGTGGTAGCCACCATTTTAGAATGCTGATACTGATATATACGATGTGAGAAAAAAAAGCGGTACAACGCTGTCATTTTAAATATGCGTCGTGCGTCAGACAAGACCATTAAACGACGGCGGTGTACGGTATGGATAGATCGTAAGCTTGGAACACAGAATACTTGTAAACTGTACTTGTGTAAGTAGGTTCTAATTTCCTTTTAGCATATACATTTACAAATGTATCTATTAAATCAAATCTGCCAAACCGATTCTGAAGTTTGCTTTAGACATTCAATGATGCTCTATATGTTCGAACTTTACAAGATAAATATCAGCCAGTAAAACTGGAAATATGTAAAGTCACATGTTTCCTCAACTTTTTAATAATTTATTTATTATGATTGAATTTCGACCCATAAAGTTAAGGTTAAGGCACGTCGCTTTGACCTTTGAACCATTCTTATTCGTCTTTTAGTTAGTCCTCCATAAACCAAAGGGGAAACCAGACCTTTCTTAGGTCCTTCTAAATCTAATTTTATGATCGTGCGAGTTTCCTCACGATGTTTTCCTTCACCGCTGTGCAAGTGCTAATTACAAATATGTAAATAATCTGAAAACACAAATTCAGTCCATACCAGGATTCAAATAGAAGACCAATTGGTCAATATGCCGTTTATCCACTGGGCTATCACAGCTTTCATTCGCCTCGCTTTTTGTAAAAGCCAAAATTTTATTACGTAAAATTTTAAATTATTATGTTATAAAAGTTTTATGTCATTGTTTATGTTTGTTAACCCTTTTTAGGGTTCCGTACCCAAAGGGTAAAACGGAACCCTATTACTGAGGCTCCGCTGTCCGTCCGTCCGTCCGTCCGTCTGTCACCAGGCTGTATCTCTTGAACCGTGATAGTTAGACAGTTGAAATTTTCACAGATGATGTATTTCTGTTGCCGCTATAACAACAAATACTAAAAAATAGAATAAAATAAATATTTAAGGGGGCTCCCATACAACAAACGTAATTTTTTTTGCTGTTTTTATAATAGTACGGAACCCTTCGTGCGCGAGTCCGACTCGCACTTGGCCGATTTTTTTAAGTTACCATCATTTCTGAATTTACCATTTGTGACGAAGAATTACTGCGTACCTACATCTTATGTATGCTTGTTTGGTGACTTAGGGAAAATAATGCATACATCATGTAACATGGATTTTGTGAAATAACATAAATAAATATACATAATACATATAGATGGCGCGATCAGCATTCAACTAAATAAATAAAATTATTCATATAAGAAAGGATTTCTCTGAATATGTTAACGGATCGAGTTCACTGGCTCGGAAACTAATTCAGTCCTTTCCTCGTCTCCCAAGGGGCATCATGCTTGATCACCCAGCAACCGGATTACAGATTACAGGCTTACCCGCACACCTATAAAATTTTCCCTATACGCTACGTGGCTTACCTCAAAATATTTTGGCGTGAAATAACTAACGCACTTAGGAATTTTCGGATGTTTGTCAAGTTCGCTGGGTCGTTGGGTCGCATCATGGACCACTACTTAAAATTATAAGAGGGTTCATAGACTGCGCTCAGCTTCATGGTAAGACAGAGAAGTAATTTTAGAGTACCTCGCTCAAATTCTAGAATCGAAAACATTGATGAAAACACAAACACAAACTAGTATTTCGTTTTATGATATCGTAGAACAACTTTTTTATTTTATTTTATTTGTTATAATAAATATGCAGTTGTTTTACATCGAAGAGGTTCGATATGTTTGGCCAATAAATGACATACAAATATATATCTTTTAATAACTACAAAGTTTCATTAAAAATGATATAAAAAAGAAGACGCGTAGGGCGTTGTTCACAGACTCTGTGATGAATATAACACGTTCTATAAGTCCTCCAGTGGAACTTGTTAACAGGTTCTTTAAAATTATGTAAAATCTTAGTATGTTATAATATTCGAATATTCACCACATTGCCAATATGACAATCGTGCCATATTTTTCTAATCACCTCTTGCATTTCTATTCAACGCAACTGCGGAGTAAAAAGAAAAAACTACTTTGTTTAAATATGTTTTAGAGAGATCGAAGGCGTCGTTGCTGGTGTCATTCTAACCGAACACGAAGATCAAGCAAGGTCAACCGCAGCCTGCCTATGGATGGGTTTATCCATCTCGAGTCCCTCCGTGTTTTCGTCCGCCGCCCGGTCCTAGCTGTTGTCAATAGATGACAGTCGTTAAGCTAAGTCAGTGGCCCTCAGGCGGCTTGAAAGCACTAGCCTCCGCCAATCCTCATTTGAGCAGCGCGCTGGAGTATGCTCTAAAGCCCTTCGAGAGACCCGTATCAGTGGGATGAGTAAGGGTTGATGTGATGTTTTATTTAAATCACTTTTATAAATTTTAATATTTTGAGGAATGGAATGGATCGAATACAATGACAAATAATATAATTATTATAACACTTAAAACTGTATAAACCAGGGTTTCCCAATCTTTTGTTTTTGTTGAGCCTCCCTGGATTACAAATAATATTTTCATGCCAGCCTTTAATTTTTTCATCACAAAAAATTCTTTTTGACCTTCTTCTGGTAATTGTGGGACATTTTCTAAAAAAATGGGTTTCTGGTCATGCGCCATATAAGTGACTCTAAATTAATGTCTACACAGTATCGGCGAAATTCGTCTTGCAGCGATTGCAAATGAGTATCTATGTAGTGTTGCAAATCTTCGACCAGTTTGTTATTTTTAATTGCATCGAATAGTCGAGACAAAGATATTCCGTCGCCCTTGATATCTCCCTACGCCTCCCTAGAGGGGCGCGCCCCCCTGGTTGGGAACTCTTGGTGTAAAACAATTATTTCCCAGTTAGAAGTGAATGTTCGAACCTTTATCTTGCCTATACATTAAGTATTAATCGCGCGATGCGACCTCTGCTGTTAACACAACTACTCCTTAAGAGCTTCATCAGTAAGCTCACTCACTCACGGAAACACAACAACCCTCCAGAGAGTTGTTATTTGGCTGCAGTTTTCTGTGACATGGAGGTATTTCCCCGGACGGCTTTGATGCGCCCTGAATCTCTTAAAACATGCAGACCAAGACAAAAAGACATGTTGATGCACACAAATGTTTGTCTTGTGGCAGAATCACAAGTGGTAACCTCACTCACACAGTGAACTCCTAAGGAGTTGCTGTGTTACCAGCAGAGGTGGCATGGCGCAAGTTATACTTAATGTGTTGCAAGGGTTTATAGGCTACGATAACCGCTTTACGTTAGGTGGGGCGTATGCTTGTATATCCCCCGACGTTATATATAAGAAAATAAAATCTCGATGTCGACACAATCAACTTTGGTGCGCACATAAAGAAACAACTACAACTAGATTGGCAAACAACCATGCGGCCTTTATTAAAATGTAAGCGGTCAACGCAGCCTATTGACGCTCGCAACATCACGGGGATGTAACTCGCGCGCTGCCAATCTTGTCACCTAAGTTTCGTCACAGTACCCAGTAATTTCTCTGCCATATTTCACCCTTCTAACCGGAACACAGCTATATAATAATAGCTGCTTGGCGGCAGAAATATGTGAGACAGAGATACCCACGCAGACGACTTTTGTACAAAGTTACCCTCTGGTAAAGACAACAAGTCACAGTGTAGACAAGCTATCAAATTAAATTAAAATTAATGTAATGCCGGTAAAGTCTAGCCCCACATTAACCTGAGAAGGATGTATTTTCAGGAATTTGGTGATGGTAGGGACTTCTATTCCAGCGGGACCAGTTTAAGTTCTAAGACTTTTTCCAACATATACATATTAAAGCAGTGATAGCCATTGACTTTATATGTAAGTGTACCAAAACCGACACCCTGAACCAAATGTATGCACTATGCTTTGTTGCCGATCGGCAACAACTCATTCTCTATACCGGCGACATGTTACTGCACTACGTTGAACGAAACGCGTAAGCACCGCAAAAATCACGGCGCTTTTGACCTTTTTGCCGCGAGAAAAGTACACCTTAGAAGCGATTTAGTGCTGTATCTTTGAATCTTTGCGATAGACATCAACATAGAGCAATACTTTTACTTAGGATACCTCCTCTAGTACATTACATAACCCATTGAGCATGGTTCAAATACTGGCATGTACCACTAAATTCGTGTGTTCCTTTACGGCCGAGAAAGTGATAATTACAAATATGTACATAGATCCGAAAACACGAATTTAGTGGTACATGCCAGGATTCGAACCTGGGGCCAATTGGTTCATATGCCGGTTTTTAGGGTTCTGTTCCCAAAGGGTAAAACGGAACCCTATTACTAAGACTCCGCTGTCCGTCCGTCCGTCCGTCCGTCTGTCACCAGGCTGTATCTCATGAACCGTATTAGTTAGACAGTTGAAATTTTCACAGATGATGTATTTCTGCTGCCGCTATAAGAACAAATACTAAAAAATAGAATAAAATAAATATTTAAGGGGGCTCCCATACAACAACCGTGTTTTTTTTGCTCGTTTTGCTCGATATTGATAACGGCAGTAGGTAAACGCTTGAAATATTCACAGAATATTTAGTTATATATTTACTTTAAAAATATAATTAAATTAAAGTAAAACAAATATTTAAGGGGGGCTTCCATACAACAAACGTGATTTCTTTGCCATTTTTAGAGATAATGGTACGGAACCCTTCGTGCGCGAGTCCGACTCGCACTTGGCCGATTTTTTATTTACTGGGCTGTCACTGCTCTCATGGTGCATGGATACATTATTCATACTCTACATTTCGGATTCTCAAGATACAACTCAGACCTAGTTTGAGAATCGGGGCCCTTAAAACTACAATATAAATTCAGTGAAATTAACTAACTGATTGAAGGTAACATGTAGTATTGGTGAAAAAATCATTATTATTATTATCTATCTATGAGTCAGCGTCCGTTTGTATCACCACGCACATCGCTACATTATGATATTTTTCATACAGATTATAAGTATTGACATTTCTTATACATACATACATGTTTGTAAGGAAAATTGCGTATCAGTAATCTAATAAAAGTTTGATCTATCTATCCATATAAGTAATAAGGACGATGCATGATTGTGTATTGTCCTTGTTATTGAAGTGAAAACTTCTTTAGCGGCGTTGTGCACTTTTTGGGATGAGTAAAAAATGTTAAACTCGCGTCAGGGCACGTGACCCTGATCGAAAATTCGTACGATTTTAGTGAGAATTAGAACTTAAGTTCGCTGCAGTGCTAAAACATTAGTTACCTCTAATTAAACAATTAAAACATGAAGCGCTGGATCGTTCTTAGGGCATTATTTTCTCGCGACCAAAACGTTGTAAGCGCCATGAAATTCTTGGTGCTTACAAGTTTTCACTTTTGCCGGGACTCCCGGAGTGCAAACCGTTTTTTTTTTTATACAACGTCGGGAGGCATACAAGCACACGACCCACCTGATGTAAAGCGGTTACTGTAGCCTATGAACGCTTGGAATACATTAAGTATCACCCGCGCCACCCTTGCTGCCAACACAGCAACTCCTTAGGAGATTACTGGTGACCTCGCTCACACGCAGGAACAAAACAACTCTTTAAGGAGTTGTTATTTTGCTGCGGTTTTTCTGTGAGGTGAAGGTACTTCCCCACACGGGCTGCTTTGATGTGCCTTACCCCTCTTAAAAACACCCAGACCGAGACAAACAGACATGTTCATGCAAACAAATGTTTGTCCTGTGTGGGAATCGACCCACGAGCTTGGTATCAAAGTCGCATTATTAACTACGCCACCGAGCTAGTCAAGAAAGGCGTAACCTAAATAAAAGTTACATCCATCTATATACAATACGATGGATGATTGTATATTGGGACCTTGTTAAAAATATGACAGTAATTCCATCGTTTCAATTACTACCGCTGTAAAGGTTTTATTGTCGCACGATTTGTAGGACCGATGATAGGAATAGTTTGGCGTAGGCTCGATTCACACTTGATGTCTCGAGCGGTAATTAACCTTTGTTTACAACTCCTTGCCAAGGAGAATCGCTACATGCCTCGAATGCTACGCGAGGCTATTGAAATAAGAAAACACCCCAATTTCAATAGCGAAGACGGTTGGCAAGTACCACTTGCTTGGGATCCAGTTCTAAAAATAATCAAGTCACAAACCCAGAGATCTACTCGAAAATATTCGGACACCGTGAGCGATTTTTGTGTGAATCGGAACGTATATAATTAATCCATCCATGTCGGTAGATGTAATAATTGAATAACCAATGTAAGACAAATGTCACCTTAGTCTTCCTGCGACCACGAACGCTGCTAAGCATTGGAAACGTTAGGTTCAACAAAATAAATAAAATACGCGATACTTCCGTTAAAAATTGTTTAATTCAATTTGTTTTACACTTCTTCAGGCGCCGAACGAATATACCACCATCCTTAATGTAGCAACTATCATGGTTTTTGGACACTTGTAATATATTTAAGACAGATCTCAAGACTCAACTCAGACCGCACTTGGAGTACTTTAGTCACCTTTGCGCGGGATTGCCTGCACACCAGCTTGGACCGTGTGATTCGATTCAGAGATGAGCTGTGAGAATTGTCGGCAATCTTAAGTTTACGGTATTGAACCTTAAGTTTAAGGAAATATTTTCCTTCCTTTGTGTGTTCTATCGATTGTACAACGGGTTGTGTACTGAAGAATTGTTTGATATGATGCCGACACCTACTTTTTATAACCGCACCGCTCGCAGACGGCGGGGAGTTAACCCTCGCACGTTGTTTCAGAGAAGTTTTCTTGTCTCAAGTTGTGGAATGAGCTCCCAGCCGAGATTTTCCAAATGACTACAGCATGGGCTGTAGGCTACGGTTGTCCTTAGGCTACTGCGACTGTTTACCATCAGGCAGGCCATATGCTTGTTTTCCACCTGCAATTTTCCAATTGCATGTAAATTCTTAAGTTGTAGACTCCCTACCGAGTTGTTCCTGCTTGAGACACTGCAACGCACGTGGAGATGTTTTTACACGGTTGATAACTCATGACTGTTGCCTCTGGTGTTGCAAGTTCCCATATGCTACAGTAACTACTTACCATCAGGCAAGCGCTACGCTTGTTTGCTCCTGTGGTATAAAAAGAAATTGTAGTATTTTGCAGTAAAATAAAATAAGAAGAGGCTTGCTCCATTGGTTCGGACATGTAGAAAGAATGCAGGAGGAAATAATTACGAAATAAATACAACGCTAAAGTATGTAGGAGCCGAGGAACGCCAAGACTTACCTACCATCACCAAAATGATCGTGTTTTATCAGGAGCCTTAGAAACCAGCCAGCGTGCATGAGAAGAGCTACGAATGTTAAAGAACACTCAATTTTTGTGTAAGAATCGAGTCAAGTGGCGCTCGGTTCTCTCTCCCTACCCCGTAAGGGATTTAGCGTGAAGCTATAGATAGATAGGTTTGTACTACTACACTGTAATCCAGAATCCATTCTATGGAGTATATAAAAATGATTGGAAAGTACCCAGAGACAGATTTAAGGCAACTTAGCCATAAATACAAAAGTATCTGAAGGTATCAAGACAGTCCAGATTATTTCAAAACTTGGTCTTTCGCGCATAGAAGACCTAGGATCATCTGTTGTTCATATGATGAGATCATGATCTCTGGCAAAACGGTTTTGACCAAGATTATACCTGCTAAACAGGGTGACATTTAATTTTCATGGCTATGGAAACCTTGGTGATTTAGGTAAGTTTTAGGCCATCGAAAACGCCAATAAAAATATATGGAAAAAAAGCGAGTGAGGTGTGTAAGAACCGAGTCACGTGGCACTCGGTTCTTTCTGTCTACCCCGCAAGAGTATATTTGTGATCAATAAATAAACAATACATAACAATAAGAAAATACAGAAGCTAAAGGTGGCAATAAGGGAAAGGTCGAATTCACGAGGCCACTTTAGCGACTCGGGTTTAGAATTCATGTACCGCTTGTGTTCATACTAACTAAACGGAAAATTATCGTTCGGAAGTTCTTACTTCGACGAAAGCTAGTGCGAAAAATATTCCAAAGACAAAAAATAGATGGAAAGTTTTCGCACTAACATGCGTTGTACTGAAATTATTTCAAACCATAGTTCTTCGCGAGTTTTGTATGTAGATATTCGATTACGACTTTCCAGTGACGCACTGTTCCGGGCCACTGGGCTATGTAATCCCTTTAATGTTGATACGTCACTTTGCGCGCGTCACAACGGCATCTTACAGCTCTGTGCCATTGGAAATACGCTGATGTATGATTCTGATGTGCGTGTTTTTTTTATATAAAGTCTAGAACCATATAAGCAAACGATCCACCTGATGTGGTTATAGTAGCCTAAGTCAAGAAATACATAAAATTATTTAAGATACGATAAGATTTTATTTAAAAAAATAAGATGGGTGTAAGTGCCCGCAAGACCCTAATGGCAAGTAAAGAAATTTCATCTTTATGAACTCTTACAATGCAGAAAGTATCGCACGCTCGTTGTATTCCCTGCTATGAACACAGTAAATCCTGACGACCTGGTAATCTCACTCATAGGAATACTAAAGCCCTCCAGGGATTTCTGGGAGATGGAGGTAATTCCCTAGTCTAGTAGTAAGTTCGTGTACTTTCCTACTTTTCTGCTTTCAAGCATACCTCTGTATACACTACACTACACTACCTCTTTAAAATTGCCCGTGCTGTGTAAATCTACCCTTATGACATGATAACGCATAAAAATAAACGTCCGAGGGGTTTACGATGGCATAAAACGATGACAGCCGCTTTAGAAAATATAAATGGACAGAGGGATAATTGAATAAAGAAAAATTAATGTGCAGTGAATCGTCATATTATTGTTTGTTCAATAAGTACACAATAAATCACTGAAGTACGCCATTCGACCATGAACATGGACATGGGCTTCAGCGGCGTCATTATTTCATTTTGAATTCTTTCATGACCGAACTAACCGAATAAAGCAAAGCTCTTCTTGACACCGATGCTCTCTTTCAGATCAACTGTTTTTCTTACTTTTCTTACATCATTGCGAATATGGTCTACAAGCGTTACGCTACAAATTTTATACCACCTCTAGCTTCCCTAAGTTAGCACTGGGATCAACACCGCGTTGTGTGCAGCGAGCTGTGCAGAATATTCAAACTGCCTTGAAATTCTGCGAACGCTTCATTTCTATTCCCAGCACTTATTCGTCTCTCCACATCAGCGGTGTACCTTTCACCCCTGCTGATAGCGCATTCTAGATATATGATCTCACCAATTTGTTCCAACAATACATTATTAACTGTAATCCTTGCGTTCGTTCTGGTTCCCTCTCCTTCAAATACTATCTTTATCTTCTTCGCATTCAGTTGCGAACGTTCTTTTCATGTTATAAAATAAGTAGATATTGATTGTAGGATTTGATTGTTATTATTTTTCCTTTTATACATAATACTAAGGTAGCAAACAAATAGTTACAGTACAGTCTATGGAGACTTATAAAACCAAGGTTGAACTCGTGCGTTGAAAACGCTACAAAAATCTTTTCACGCCTTTTTTGAAGAGCCTCACGCGGTAAGCCCCAGAGGAAACTTCGGCAGTGTGTTCATTCCAAAACAGTTTTCCGTAGTAAACTTCCCTATAACCGCACGGTACGCAACCATCGAGTTTCCAATGTGTGAACATGAATTCTCAGTTAGTGTATATAGTTGTCGGGGTGTTTTCCAGAACAAACCGTAATTCAATTTAAAATGACAAACACAATATAGCGGCCATATTTTTTGTTACGTTAAAACGGATGAGTTCTCATCGCCATTGTTAATGGATCTCGTTAACTGGATAATCCGGATCCACCGGATATAAAGGCATGCAGCGACGTAGAAATACCCGATGACATTTCGTTTTTAAGACGATTACCTAAAGGAATTAAAAATTGTTTCAGTATGCCGAATGGAAAGAATACTTTTAAAGTCTTTCAACAGGGACGGCGATTCGTTGTGATAGTACAGTTAATAAGCTTTCTGCTGTAGTACGTCAGATGAAATACAACCATAAGCTTCGGCTACGAAGGAAATAATCTATGGAGAACTCAATTCATCCCTAGCGGGCACAGCTCTTATCGGCTACTTGATGGATCTACATCGCGGCTATTATCGGCTTATTCTTCCATCCATAGGTTTCCATCGGACAGGAGGCTCGAATCGCAATCTTGCGAAATATCGATACAACTTAGTATCGAGTTTTTGCGGGATCATTTAATTGGACCTTCAACCGCATCAGATTTTAGATTTTTTATGGGCAAGAACGAAAATAAGGTAATAAAGTATTTGTTTAAAGAAAACAAAAAGATTTAATACAAAAGTTTAGGAAAGTTAAAACACCCGTCAGTGTAAAAATATTAACAAAGTAAATGGTTTTGTGTCTGCTATTTTAAACTGGTTCACATTTAATAATCTCTTGCTAAATTCGGCTAAAACCCAAATGCATCGAATTTAGTCTTCCTAATGTGACTTCTGCCAAAACAAAAATTGTCATTAGGAATAATACATTAGAATTTGTTATTAATACTGTGTTTCTTGGAATTACAGTAGACTCCGAATTACATATGCAGTTAGGAGAATCAGCCAATGGCTGTGGCTACTGGACGCTTAGTCTATTTCAGCTACTATCACAGCATTATGTTGTATGGTATACTGTTGTTGGGAACGGCTGCTGACATTGAGACAATTTTTATTATACAAAAAGTGCCTTTCGCTCTATTTATAACACGGGCTCCAGAAAATCCTTCAGGGAGCTGTTCAAGGAAATAAATATCCTCTAAATAAATAAATAGATATCCTATAAATATTTATGAAAATACAATGTATGTCCGTAAAAATTTAAAGTCGTTTTCAATCTACAGCGAAAAATTTAGAAGTAAAAATAAGTTGTGTATGTCGGTACATCAGCTTGTAAGGCCTGGTAGATCTTTTCTTGGAAATTGATTCGATTTTATAATAAGTTGCCTAAAACAGTTATGTCGTGTTGTGATCCTGACAATGTAGTCAAAAATCACATCAACGTCTTCGCAGTCCAATGAGTCGTATATGACTCGCGGGAACGTATTGGAATAAGTTCAAGAGTCACATATGACTCATTTTTTATTACAATTTCGGATATCTTTTTTGTTATGAACGTGATATGATATCGTCTATAGCGCTACGTGAATGTGAAGAAAAGAAGGTAATTTTGAATGAGTACTTCTAGTGTATCTTATATCGTTGGGCGTCGGCTAATTAAGAGTCAATGTGAAGCATTGCCTGTAGCCTAGATAAGGCATTCGAACGGGTCTTGCACTGGAGTTTTCTATCGAAGGTGATGGTTGTGATTTTTGAATCCACTCGGAAAATGCATTCAAAAATGTCATAAATATTCATTTGCAATTGCAAATTTTTAACGGTAACATTTTCAGTGCCTTTTTACTGCATACGCAATTTGTTTCAGACGTCAGATATCGATTAAGTCATGGCAGTATTATGTCCGTCGACTTTGTATACAGAATATGTACGGTATATTTCTAACCTCACATTGCATGTACGAAAAATCGGTGTTCTCAAATTACTTTTATGAAAAATAACCAAACACTTTTTACAGAATTACCATCGTAGACGTTAATGGCGTGGGATATATGTAAATTCCAAATTAAAATTCAATTCTACCACACGTACCCTATTCGTTGCTTTTCCACATGTAAATTACACATACTGGACGAAATAAAAAATGACATTTGCAAAAAGAATTATTCAAGCTTTGATGAATGTCAGGGTGTGATAAATAACGAAAATAAATAGGGATGGTGAATAAATAACAGTATATTTATTGTGACACGTTATCTGTGAGAGCCCAGTGCAAAGAACCGGCTTATTAACTAACTGGTATCAGGTTCGAATCTTGGCATGTACTACTAAATTCGTGGATTTGTGCACATCTTTATAGTTAATTATCACTTGCTCGGCGGTGAAGAAACAGGTCGTGAGGAAAGCGGCACGTCCAAGAAATTATATTTCGAAAGATGTGCAAAAGATATCCTTTCGCCTCTGGGTTGTGGAGGTCTGACGATAGTCGTTTCATGTAAAATCTTAGCCAAATCCTTAAGCTTAGATAGCAATGATCCTAATTAATTAGGAAACGGAATAGCGATAAGAAGAAAATTTATTATGCCACATTTAATGTAATACACGAGTCGTTGAATTTATTCATGAATCATCTGGTTTGTCCGGCTGTTGTTAAGCAATTACCAATGCTACCGCAGTGTAATTCACGAGGTTCGCCACCATCGTTGCTAATTACTTCCTTAGAAACTTCCCGGTGACTTCCCTTGCCTGCAGGAGTACATCAATTACCTATACAGAGATTTCTTATTTCATCTTTTGTACAATGGAGTCCAGCCGATTTGTTCTTAATTAAACATCACTATACTCTATCTACGAGCTCGATGCCGTCGATGCGTGTGTCATTCTAATCGAACACGCAGGTTAAGCAACGTCGACCGCAGCCTGTCTATGTATGGGTTTATCTATCTCGAGTTTCTCCGTGATTCGGAGGGCACGTTAAGCCGTCGGTCCCGGCTGTTGTCGATAGATGGCAGTCGTTAAGCTAAGTCAGTGGCCCTCGGGCGGGTTGAAAACACTGGCCTCCACCAATCCGCATTTGAGCAGCGTGGTGGAATATGCTCTAAACCCCTTCAGTTGAAGGGAGACCCGTATCCCTGCAGTGGGATGAGTAAGGGTTGATATGGATGGGGATACTCTATCTATATCTATTTTGCCAATACCTCGGCAGCTGCAAATAAATACACGTTACACTCTGCACGATACATCATGCGTAAGTAAAGTTACCTTCAGCTCTGAAGACAATCGTGACCGTCCTCAAGACAACGATCAAAATTATTTATTTGTCATTGGGCCCTAACGGACACATGGACACGTCTAACATTTTTTTAACAAAATCTCATTATACCTTAATCATTTCACAATGATTTCATTTTTCTTTTTCTTGTAAATTACCATTGCAGAAATGCTGAAAAAAACTTGGAATTGCGGGTCTTTTTCACGTCATTCAGGGGATTCAACCTCCGCATCGCACCAGGCATCACCTCTCAGTGGTCTGCGTCCCTTTGCGATTCCCCATGCTACTTCCATATTATCCACCATACTTTCTTTCAGAACTTTCCAACATACCTACGTCTAGATCTGAGTCGTTCGCAGGTCTGTTACTGACTAGACGTACATACTTACTCCTTATATTTTTTACTTTCACTTTATCACTTCTTATTCTTTCAAGATCTCCGAAAGAAATACGCACTCGCCAGTGCCAGTGGCTAAAGAGGTCCACAAACCGACTTACTACCAGATAGTGGTCCATTTCAGTGGAGGTACTTCCCCAGACGGGCTGCTTGTTGCGCCCTACCTTTCATAAAGCATCCAGACCAAGACAAACAGACATGTTCATGCACACAAATGTTTGCCTTGTGTGGGAATCGAACCCACGAGCGTTGGTGTGGAAGTCGTGTCATTCACGACTGAGCCACTGAGCTCGTCCGGATTGTGAATATCATATCATTGATGCGTTTCGCGCCAAATCCACTCGGCTGGACAAAACAGCGGTCAGTTCAGTGATTCAGTTGAGTTTAATCTGCCTTCGCGCATTCACATATCAGCCTGTTTTTATAAAAAATCGGCCAAGTGCGAGTCGGACTCGCACACAAAGTGTTCCGTACCATAATCTATAAAAACGGCAAAAAAATCACGTTTGTTGTATGGGAGCCCCCCTTAAATATTTGTTTTATTTTAATTTACTTATTTGTTCCTAAAGTGAATATATAACTTAATATTCTGTGAATGTTTCAAGTGTCTACCTGTTGCCGTTATCAATATCGAGCAAAAATGAGCAAAAAAATCACGTTTGTTGTATGGGAGCCGCCTTAAATATTTATTTTACTTTTTAGTATTTTTAGTATTTTTAGTATTTCTACTTTTTAGTATTCGTTGTTATAGCGGTAACAGAAATACATCATCTGTAAAAATTTGAACTGTGTAACTATCACGGTTCATGAGATACAGCCTGGTGACAGACGGACGGACGGACGGACAGCGGAGCCTCAGTAATAGGGTTCCGTTTTACCCTTTGGGTACGGAACCCTAAAAATGGAGTCCGAGCGCGAAATGAAAATATTATTATGTACAAGAAAATCATAAAAAGCATAGTACTGTATACACAAAGTTTGCACCACAAAAAAACCTTAATTGCAATAAGAGTCACGCAACTACGCTTTGGAATCATTTAAGAGAAATAGGAAACGTATTCTTCGCGTGCTAATAAATTATGTAAAGTAAATATGGAGCCGTGACATATTTATGCACTGATAGCACAATAAATAAATGACCAGGCAGTCCGACGAATTGTGCGATCGTGTGTTGGTTGTTGATCGCTTTGCGCATCGCACAGCGATTTGTCGCGGCTGCACCATTCTCAATCATCTGTTACCACTGTTACAACAAAATAAACATAAGGAAGGGAAAACAAAGCCCTACAAAACAACAGGAAGCCTCCCGACTGTGGAAGTAGCTCCACCTTAAAGAAAACCGCAGTCAAATAACAGCCCTCTGGAGGGTTGTTTATGTTCCTGAGAGTCAATGGGATTGCCAGTAAGCTAATAAGGAGTTGCCGTGTTAACAGCGCGGTAGCAACGCGCGAGCTTCTCAAATAACAAACGTTTATTAGCTACAGTAACTACTTTACGTCATGTGGGCCGCATGCATGAATGTCTCGCGAAATTGCAAAAAAAAATCAACAAACAAACATAATATAACGCAACAAATTAGAAAACAGTACTATCATTATTTGAAGTGTCACCTTTAATATAAAGAGAGAGAGAGACACTCACATTCAAACACTGTAACTCTTTTATGACGGTTAATCGTTTTGGCCCAATATCTAAACATCAAATTATTTGTTACATTAAGTATCGATATTGCGGGATAAATGTATCCTTTTCCATCTGAAATCTGTCAACACGCCAACTGTGTCATGACGAATGATTAATTTCGGTCCCTGATAAATGCCGAAACGAGACGAGCCAGTTTGATTCGGCGTGTAAATATTTTATTTGACTCGTTCTGTCTTCCGATGGCGCAAGTTGTATAAGATTAGCGGAATATGCGGAATAGCGGAATTTTGACGCAAGTGACTACAAGCGTTCCATAGGCTACGGTAACCGCTTTACATCAGGTGAGTCATATACATGTATGCCACGACGTAGTACAAAAGATAACAGAGGCGTCAAGCAATCCTCAATAGAGCAGCGAGGTGGCGGGGTTTAATCTAAAACTATTCGGATGAAAGTAGTATTTATGTCATTTAAATTTATGTTTGGACATTTTATTCAACTGAAGACATAACATAGAGATAATTTCGAGTTAGTGCTACTCAACCTTTCACTTTATATGTAGACTCAAGTCCTAAGTACATCTGGTTGTGTTCGCATAGGAGTTGCTTTAAATTACTTTTGTGATCTACGAATATATCGGGTATCTAAATCATGTTATAGATGATGATGATGATTACATGTATTTTGAATCATGTTATAGATGATGATGATGATGAATACATGTATTTTGAATCATGTTATAGATGATGATGATGAATACATGTATTTTGAATCATGTTATAGATGATGATGATGATGAATACATGTATTTTGAATCATGTTATAGATGATGATGATGACGAATACATGTATTTTGAATCATGTTATAGATGATGCTGATGATGAATACATGTATTTTGAATCATGTTATAGATGATGATGATGAATACATGCATTTTGGATCATGTTATAGACGATGATGATGATGAATACATGTATTTTGAACCATGTTATAGATGATGATGATGATGAATACATGTAGTTTGAATCATGTTATAGATGATGATGATGAATACATGCATTTTGAATCATGTTATAGATGATGATGATGAATACATGCATTTTGAATCATGTTATAGATGATGATGATGATGAACACTTGTATTTTGAATCATGTTATAGACGATGATGATCAATACATTCCAGCTATCATATTTCAAAAACAAAGCGAGCGTGTACATACGCTGGTGGTTGATATAATTACAAGGTTCGTAACGTCAATATATTTATATGACACCTCACAGAAAACCGCAGCCAAATAACAACTCCCTAGAGGGTTGTTGTATGCAGGAACGTGTGAGTGAGGTGGCATTTCGCGAGTGATACTTAATGTATTGCGAGCGATCATAGACTACGGTAACCGCTTTCCATCAGGTGGACCGTATGCCTCCCGACGTTGTATATATAAAAAAATAAAAACACAAAATACCTATGTAACAAAATTCCTGGGGCAAATAATGTCTGGAATGTATAATGTCTAAAGCGCAAAATGCCTTAGTAGCGATATTTCTCAAGCACGTATTGTCTGTAACCTGTAATATATAAAACGCGAAATATCTAAAACGCCAATGCTGTAAAATGCAAAGGCTTATTTTGTTTGCATTTTTCGACACGGCTTTATTGAAATGATGGTAGTATCCTACTACCTTACAGTTAAGAAAGACCATCTTTAGACCATTTATTTGAGTTATGTACAATTTCACGAAATCACAGACGTAGTAGGCAATATCAATATTAAAATTTTCTTTAATCAACCCAAAAAACCTTACATATATTTCTTGGTTCTAGCTGGGTACAATATATTACTAGTAACGAATAGAGTCAATATCATAATCGGTATTTAAGCCAAATCATCATCGACGTGTTGAG
This sequence comes from Pyralis farinalis, assembly GCA_947507595.1. Taxonomy (NCBI): domain Eukaryota; kingdom Metazoa; phylum Arthropoda; class Insecta; order Lepidoptera; family Pyralidae; genus Pyralis; species Pyralis farinalis. The sequence goes on along the minus strand of OX382271.1, from coordinate 32,533,848 downwards.
AAAACAGCTGATAAAATGGTGACGGCTCTTTAATGTACCATCACCATAAAATTAAGGAGACTTGTTTGCGATGCGTGTCAGTGTTTGATTGGTTAATTTTGTAGCAAAAAATATTTTATTATTACTTCAATCATCAGTGACAAGAAAGAAGATTTTAGCTATGATACGTTGCTCAAATTATCAGATTCAGTGCACTGAACATTTAAATATTTTCGCGTCGCTTTGTACAGTCTCTTGTTTTGAAATAGACAATGACATATTTCAACTATCACTGACATGGGATTAAGGTTTCCAAACTTAGACTCAAAATTTTCCTGAATTGAGGTATCACCCGTACACACATCCTTTTTGCCAATCAATTTGTGCTTTTTCATTATCTGCTTTACCTCTCATACGTGCATGTTTGGCATAGTTAATAATATTATCTTTCTCACGATCTAATTTTAATGATTTACATTCCCTGCGCACACAACGCCACAGGGCGTCCCGTCCTTGTTCTTTACATTTAAATTATATCTATAAACATTCCATAACAATACTTGTTTTTCCTTTTTGACTATTAATAAAACATACTCCATTATTCTCAGATTCTTCATACATGCTCCACGGCAGCAGCATTTTGTATTTAAAATAGCAATTATTGTATTTAAAATAACGCAGAATTACTCAAGCACGGATATTGTTAGAAAGCTTCGTGAAATGACTTAGAAATGACCTTTTGAAAACTCGGAACGTAAGTTACAATTTCACCAGTAAATACAAAAATGTACTTACGTATGATATATGAGAATATAATCAATAGAATATTCTAGACGAATTGCCTTTCAGGCGATACGTTGTTTAGATAATGTAAGTTTTAGGCATTCATGTATTTAGGTCAATTGCTTTATTATTGTTGTGCGTCCTAGAGAATTTGAATTTTAGGCATTCTGATATTGAGGGAAATTGCCTTTTAGACATTGATTTTAGGCATTTTGCTACATAGGCACTTTGCGTTTTAGACGTCGCGCTCGCGAACTACTAACTAACTAGAGATGTAGGTGAGCTAGAAACTTTACATACTGGATCAATAGCATAACGAGTTTGATAAATGATTAGCTGCTCACCGCAAATCGATCAAGTACATTTTAAAGTGAGAAACGCTAGTCGCTTGCAATTTGTGCCAAAACGTTTGAACTACGAGTAGTTAATGAAGGTAAAGCTGTGAACGCACTTGCTCCGTAGCTGACAAGAATATATACAGCTTAAAACATACACGTCGAGCGATGGAGAGTGTATCTAAATTGAAAAGAAGCAATTAACAAAGAACAAAAGTGATCGACACAACCTTCAGAGTCAGCAAGCAAGCACGCTGCGATCACTCGCATGGCTTACATGTCTTTATTTTTCTTACAAACCACTGACAAGTTTTATTTTATGTTTTATAAGAATTGCAGACACTATCGTCATGTAAATTCGATTACTTAGATTTATACAGGGTGTATGTAGCCCTACCCCTAGGTTTTATACTCATTTACAAAATTTAAATTTTGATTACGATTGATTCGATAATTTGACAATTTGACGAAGTGAAATGTAATGATATTATGGAATATAAGAATGTATTATACAACTATTAAATTAAAAGTAAAATTGAGTCCGTCGACAACTTCTCAGTTGGTATCGGTTAATACGTGCGATTTTTTTTTGTTACGAAATTTATTTATGTAGTGGTCCCAAGTAATGGTTATGTATAACGTGACAGTGTGATCACATGGCGTGTTTGCGGTCGCAGATGTTGAAAAAGACTTAGAGTGAAGGACGCGTATAAGACTAGTACACTGGACATTGCTCTCTAGATGACTCTAGAGGATGGACCGTATATGGCATAAGACCTGTATGTGGTATTGGGTAAAAGGCGATAAAAGGATGGGCGTTAGTTAGAAAATCAGTGTCGGGTCTGCTACACAGGCTTCGACAATATACTGAGTCCAGACCATTTTGTTACATCGCACAACACTGTTTGCTGTGTTTATATTTGTTATGTTATGTTATGCTTAGTTTTGTATATATGTTTTGCTGTGTATATGTTTGTTGTTCAGTGTTGTGTTGTGTACGAATAAATGTTTTTCTTTCTTTCTTTCTTTCTTAGTAACCACTTTACGTATCTATTCGTGGATACCTCCCATTTGTAATATTTCTGTCGATTCACTGCATGTCAGGATATCATTAATAGATAAACTGTGTCGATTTAGCGTTTTGTCAGCGGCCTCGCTGACAGTCGTAATTCGAGATAACTTAATTAATCTTCTATCGATCTACTGCACGTGGAAATTATGAACTATCGCTCTAGCGTTCATCGAGGTTTTGTCTGTCGGAATTATGCGGTACAATCTCACAATGATGGCTACAATTTCACACTGACGTCATAGTGTAAAGTAGTAGTAATTGTGAACAGTTCAAACGAATATATTAGCAGAGTTAATGAATTAGATAACGCTTCCAAGAAAATTAAAAACATGACATAAACAGAACTGTCTTAGTAAGTACACATTGAGACTACTTACTTAGTATTTATTAATTCGAACGAGAGAGAAACGAGACGAGCTCGGTGGCGCAGTGGTGAAACGCGTTGTTACGCTACTTTGACACCAACGCTCGTGGGTTCGATTCCCACACAGTACAAACATTTGTATGCATGAATATGTCTGTTTGTCTTGGTCTGGGTATTTTCTATGTATAATAAGTATATCTATACAAAAAAAAAATGTATTTATGTATGTTTATCAGTTGTCTAGTACCCATAACACAAGCTTCGCTTACTTTGGGGCTAGGTGGCGCTGTGTAATTTGTCCGACAATATTTATTATTTATTATTATAGATCCTTTATCACGGGTATATCCCGGTCATTTTATAGGCGTGCGCGGGGATTGGAACCAACGCGTAGAGGCCCCTTTGAGAAGTTTGATGTAATGTTGTATAGCTGCCGTGACCTTCTCCAGGGGATATCAATGTGACAATATACCCATGAACCAGGTCACGGCAGATATTGGGACTATTGCAAATGTGTTGGAAAATATTGGGCTATTAAAATGATATCTGGAGGGATTATTAGTACTGGGCTATTACAGAAGAGGGACGGACGCCTGCCACAACTATCATATCTGATGTTACTTCCGGCAGGCGGTGGCTTGCCACTCACTGGATGGACCCCCGAAATGCCAGAGAAATTCGGCCGGGGGCAACACCGGTGTGAGTGACTCAGGGGTGTCGAGAGGTGTGCTGCGCTTTCTCCGAAGTTACTCGCGGCGTTATGCCCTTTAACACTTCCACCCCTGGAGCATATCACCTGATAAAGCAATATGCTCTATCGACTCCTCTCTGGACGGCCAATGAAGGCAAGCCAGAGCTGAGAGTCCTGCGGGCCTTCTTGACTTTCCACTCCGACCGACGGAGACACGCCGGAGACGAAGGCCCTGATCGACTCTCTGGAGCACTCGGGTACCCGTGGTGTCGTTACGCACCAACAGCTCGCCACAAGCTACCCTGGAGGGCTACGCCTACCTAGCTCAAGCACAAGTTCTCTACACTAAAAAGTTTACAGCGTCCTATTATTATTATTATTAATTATTTAAGACGCGGAGAAATAAAAACATTTATATCATAAAAAAGTATATCAAATCAATACGGGACAGGCCCACCACTCATTCCCACAACTGTGGCTCTTGCGTAGCCAGAATTAACAGCGAAGCAATGAACAGTGAAGTTCATTGCTGTCCCGAAGGCTAAGCTACAGCTGTCTTGGAACTCACAACGAATTTAATCAGAAGAAATTTGTAGGAGTAGGAATTTTTGGAATTGACTTGTGACCCTCTCAACAAAGTGAGAGACAGCAATATGACAAATAGAGCATTTTAAAACCTCAAAGAGATGGCTGGTCAAGTGAAGCTCAACTGCCGTGCACCACGCTTTATCATACGGTATATCAAATCAATAGTGGATTAGTCATGTCAGCCCTTATTTTTGCAATATTGTACCACTACCATCAGAGTAGTGACAGCCCAGTGGATGAGGTAGGGCAGGGGCATGTACCACTAAATTATTTTCGAATTTATGAGTATGTAAGGAAAACAACGTGAGGAAACCCACACGTCCACGAAATTATATTTGACGAGTGACCTAACCTAAGATATATCTGGTGTTACCTCTGGGTCGTGGAGGTCTACAGTCTCTCCATGTAAAAATCAGTACTTTCGCCAAATCCTTTGGAACTACTAGCGGACCCCGTCAATCCTAGTGGATTTGGAAACGAGATACGAACAAGAGATTCGAAATTTTGTCAATATGAACTGTTCGATATATGACATTAAAGTCGAGATTGATACGCTAGTATTTAATTAAGTCCTGTAATATGAGATATATAATAAAAGTTGCGCGGTAAGAACTACAATAGTCGTAGGCCTCGACTATAACGGTTCGTTCTGCGATTTCCCGTCATCTAAACTGCAAGCCGCCCTGGTTGCTCTGATGATCGTATCTACAACTTTGCACGAGACATCCTTACGTGCAGATGTGATGTACTTCACTGTGATTCGAAGCATGTTTTCTATCAATGTTAGTCGAAAGTAATTTCGATAAAATTGCCTTTATATTAGGCAGCACCGATCGCAGCTTCTCTATGCATGGAATTAATTTCAAGCTCCTCCCTTCTCGGATGGCACGGTTAGTTAGAAAGTTCCAGTAGTTGCTATCAGAGCATGAATGAGGATAATGAATTCTAATAATCGGTTGAAGGAAGACTTGTTAGAGCAGTGGCAGCATTTCAAGGCGAAACTTAACCACTGAACCTAGAACTTTACTGGAGGTTGCGCAAAATAAATATCCAATAAACCACTTGGCGGCGTATCATATCATCCACACCAATACTTTGTGTTTTAAGAGCCGAAATAACTCAATTATTGGAGCCTAGTAGTCCATGCTGGGACGTATTAACTAATAAGCTGAAAAGTTAAAACGTTCCAGCATATCCCTTTTATGTCTTTCCATGTGGAATCCTTATAATCTTACATTGGTATAGTCATATTCTGTAAAGGTGTGAAGGAGCCTGTTAATTTGTAATATAGGAGGGCTACGCCTACCTAGCTCAAGCACAAGTTCTCTACACTAAAAAGTTTACAGCGTCCTACTATGTATCAACTTATATCTTATATGTGGAGAGAAAATTAACGATATTATTATTATTATAAGTGGCACACGGAGAAAAAACAGTAACCAAATAACAACATCCTGTAGCACTGTATTGTTCCTGCGAGTGTGTATGGTTACTAGAATGCTCCTTAAGAGTTACTGTATTAGCAGCAGGAATAGCGCTCGCAAGCAATGCTTCATGTATTTCAAATTTCCGCGGGCTCCGATAACCACTTTACACCAGCATATGCTTGTAGGCTTCCCGAGGTTGTATAAAAAAAGTGACAAGAAGTTTAGCCCGCGAATTAGCCAATTAAAGCTGCGCATTCTACTTCAAACACCCAGTTGAGTCTCAAAGCAAAATCACTCTAACGATTTCTAACGATTATTTCCTTCATGCCTAAAAGACTTTATATACGCTATAAAATGATAGCTGTCAATTCCCTCGGGATACAGGGATACGCACAAAGTTGTGGGCCAACTCTATTAGAGGTGTTCATTAGAAATCAGTGGTTTACGTGAATTGGTTTGGTTGAATGAAAGCCAATTAAGACTTTGGAATTAGATTAACCAACCCTGCGGAGACTACGTGAGTAATAACTCTGAAGGTGTAAACCCTTGTTTCTTTAAATGTTGGTGAAATCTTGCAAATAGTTTTTGAGGAGCTTCATGGCGTTTTTCATGTATTAGTATGTAGTGGAGTAATAGCCCAGTTAGTGGACAGGGAACCAGCTTGTAAACTGATAGGTCAGCCCGAATCCTAGTTTGGGCATATTCCACTAAATTGATGTTTTCGAATTTATGTATATATATGTAATTATTGCTTATTCGACGGTGAGTTCGTAATATATTCTTTTATATATTATAAATTTGACTTTTTATGCAGAAAGAATGCAGGAAGAAAGAATTACGAACCAGATATACAACGCGAAAGTAGAAGGATGAAGGAGCCGAGGAAGGCCAAGACTTACCTACCATGACCAAATTGATCGTGTTTTATCAGGTGTTGTCAGGAGTCCTAGAAACCGGTGAGCGTGCATGTGAAGAGCTATGAATGTTAAAGAAGCGAGTGAGGTGTATAAGGACTGAGTCATGTGGCGCTTGGTTCCCACTGTCTACCTGCAAGGAATTTAGCATAAAGTTACAGATAGATATATATAGATATAGATCAAATTGGTGATGCGCTGAGAAAAAGCCAGATCCAAAGCACCTAATATCGAAGAGCATGCGTGAAGAGGTTGATGAGTATGAAAGAAGCGAGAGAGGCACATTTGGATCGCTACACCCGCCTTTCCGTGGTCTCTGCCTACCCCAATGGGAGACAAGCGTGATGATGCATATTGAAACAAATAATTCTTTAATATATATAAGTGTACATATGTATCTCGAAAATAGCTCTAACGATTTGTATCAAATTTTGTATTTAGGTTTTATTTTTTAAGACTTACCTATCATGATCAGATTGGTCGTGTTCTATCAGAAGGTGATGTCAGGAGCCCTAGAAACCGGCGAGCGTGCATGAAAAGAGCAGTGAATGTGAAAGAAGCGAGTGAGGTATGTAAGGATCGAGTCGCGTGGCGCTCGGTTCTCTCTGCCTACCCCGTAAGGGATTTGGCGTGAAGTTATAGATAGATAGATAGATAGATTTTTTATAAATGAAATATCCAAAGTTCTCTCTTCTCCCTTCCACCTATATGCAGACGACTTACAGATTTACAACCATTTCTCAACTACCGAAGCTGATGACACTATTGCGGCTATAAATCGCCAACTACGAGCTATCCATATATGGGCTGATAACCATGGTTTACTAGTAAATCCATCGAAGTCTCAGGCTATCGTCGTAGGTAGTAACCAATTACGTAGTAAGCTCAATTTTAATAGCTTGTCTAAAATTTTTTACAATGGTCTACAGATTCCCTATGTCGACAAAACCAAGAATCTTGGATTGATAATTGATGGTACACTGTCCTGGACTGCGCATGTTAATGACGTTAGTAAACGTATGTATTACACATTTCACTCTCTCAAGCGACTTCAGAACTTTTTGCCTTTTAAAACTAAAGTTATGTTGGCTCAATCTCTCTTACTCCCCATTCTCGACTACGCAGACGTTTGCTATTTGGATGCAACTGAGGAACTACTCAACAAGCTAGAAAGATTGCAAAATCTGGCTATACGTTTTATTTTCGGTCTTCGTAAGTACGACCATGTTTCGGAGTTTCGTGTACAGTTGAAGTGGCTTCCTATTCGACTTCTCAGAAATGTGCACATACTATCCCTGCTTTTCAAATTAATTACCAATCCCAATTCCCCTCAATACCTCTGTTCACGCTTTCCACTCCTTCCACCGCCAACTCGATCCCAACGTTCCTGCCATATAAAAACTTTACATTTCCCTCTAGCAAACACAAAATTCTTTTTTAATTCGTTCACTGTATGTGCTGCTCGACTTTGGAATAAATTACCACTAGAGATAAGAGAGAGTCCTTCTGTATTTAGTTTCAAGAGAAAACTAAAGACGCACTATCTAAATATGTTATCATCTAACGACAAATAGTATGTAGCTATGTATATGTATGTATATTTGTATATATGTGTGTGGTTATATGTCGTATGTATGTATGTATGTATGTATGTATATGTATATATATATTTATTGTGAGTATCTGTTTTTATTTTGCTAGTTGGCACATATATTTGTTATAGCCCTAGTACAATTTCGTTCCACATTCATTAGGGTTGGCTGGAAGAAATCTCTTGAAGAGATAAGCTCACCTTTGTACACTATATTTGTCAATGATTATTATGTACTATTTGTGTGTGCAATAAAGAATATATAATATATAGATTTTTTAAGATTTTCTATTATAAGTGTGTTTTCCGGGAATTTACACAAGAAACATTAGAAGCGACTAGCGAAGCATCTAAATTTATGAGCACCTTGCTCAAGCAGATCCACCACGATACCGGTATATCCAGCAAGGCCATGTCGATCATGAAATCTTTCTTGAACGACATATTCGAACGCATCGCCGCCGAGACTTCCCGCTTGGCACACTGCAACAAGAGGTTTCTTTTTAAGAACACACCGTGTAGACAGGCCTTAATCACCGAATCTCGATGAGAATATTAATATCGTATACACATACTGTCTTAAAGGAATCCCTTGAAATCATTGGGGTAGTATAATGAAACCTAAAAAGCGAAAAGGGAGAGGTTACCTTACAGAATCCTTTGAAATTAATTCGCTCTGAACGTAAAGGATTTCAAAAAATCTTTAAAAGTGCGTCTGAGATTTAGCAGGTAATACCACGGTTTAAGGTTCAGATTACAATGTTTTCATAATCACAACACCGACTCTACAAAGGCTTGATCTAACTCACTCGATTTTACACCCGACTAGAGTTCATATCGATTGAAGAGCGATTTTAGATGAGACTTATTTGATGTTTATTGAACTAAATAAGTGTATTTGATATAAGGAGCTGTGATAGTCTAGTGGATAATAAGAACCGGCCCGTTACCGACTGGCCCCTCGTTCGAATCCTAGTATGGACATGTACCATTAACCACTAAATTCGTATTGTCAGATTATATAAATACATACAGTTTTCCTAAACCTTACTTTAAATTTGCAATTTTTGGCTGAGCTGCGATAGCCAGCGGGGCCACATTACCCTCAAAATTGTCGTTTGGGGTAGACTGATGTCATCCAGCTAGCGTTTAGACGGTAATAGTGAGAAACTCCAAAATCGACACACTAATAGCTAACATATTGTAGTTTTGTATCCTTTAATTTGAAATTTAAATGTTCGTTGGTGAGGAAGAACGGTCCAAAATCGTTCCAATTAGAAAAAAAAACGTATGGGAAAACGTATGGCCGGCCACTCTGCAGTGCAGAGTCTGCACTGCACTCCCATCAACAGAAAAAGTAACAGCACTCGTCGCTAAATGTCGTACAGGGTTCCATATATTTAAAAAAATTAAAAATAAAATATTTAAATATTTTTTAAATTTAAAAAATATCAGCTCTGCCTACACAGCTTGCTGTTATTTACTAGTTTACCTTTCTCTATTAACCCCTTGTAATAACAAAAATAAGAACAAAAAAAGGTACACTACAAAATACTTGACTAAAAAAGTCAGCAATGCAATTTAACAGCAAAAAAAAATATTTTTCAATCAAAAAAATGGTACCTTGAAAATACATAGAATTTTTTTATGTTTTGAACTCAACCTTAGATTTTACACAATGTGGAACCTTTCTAGCTAACGCTCGCAGTGATCATTCATTTTGTGGCACTGAATCCGTGAATGAAGTTCTTTCTATTTTTCTTTCACCTTGTCTAAAATAGTTGTGAAGTCTAAAGGTCTTCGGTATTTTGTCATATGACTAGACATTTTTAGTAAGAAGACGCGATAGTAAGAAGCCTACCGTGAGTTCGTGGGGTGGTCGTCCCTTGGGATTGTACCCAGTAACTTCAAATCCCTTGCGAGATAGGCAATGAGAACCGCGCGCTCTATGACTTGATCCTTACACACATCACTCGCTTCTTTAACATTCATTGCTCTTCTCATACACGCTCGCCGGTTTCTAAGACTCCTAACAACACCTTCTGTTAGAACACGATCAATTTGGTAATGTAGGTAAGTCTTGGACTTCCTTGGCTCCTACATCCTTCCACTATTGCATTGTATATTTGTTCCATATTTTTTTCTTCCTGCATTCTTTCCACATGTTCGAACCAATGGAGCATGCCTCTTCTTATTTTAACACCGACGCTCTCTTTCAGTCCAACTCTGTTTCTAACATCATCACTGCGAATACGATGCGAAGTGTTACGGCACAAATTATGCGCAACGCTCGCATTTCGACCGCGTTTATCCTACTTTCATGCTCTCTCTACCATACCCAGCTCTGGCTTCCATAAGTAAGCGTTGGGACCAGCACCGCATTGTGTGTCTTGCTCAAGTTTTTACTGCCAAGAACTTTTCCTAACCCTCCATTCACACTATTCCCAGCACGAACTCATCTTCCATCAGCAGTGTACCTTCTAACTCTGCTAAAAGCGCATCCAAGATATACTTGTTCTAAATAATTACGTAATATCAATCTATACTTAATATATCATTAATGTACATAAGTACTTAATATCACTTTTAGGTAGTTTTTTTTTTTATCTTGTTCAATCAATCGAAACAATATCGTATCGGATAGTGTGACAGTACTGGCATACGTAACATGTAATGACCCATTTCTCTCGAGCAGATCTCTATCGGTTAATTTCCTTTCCCTCTGATGAGTGATCAATTCAATGAGAGAGTAAATAGCTGCGTGTCAAGTGGCCTTTAAGGCTAATATGATGCTTTACGAAGGTTAACATTCTGATAAAACACGGCTAATTTGGCCGTGGTAGATGAATCTTCATCTTCCTCTGCCTCTACTAGCTTCCACCTTCTCAATGAATATATATCGTCAATTTTTCATCTTACATCATTTCTAGCGCCCAAACCAACGGAGCATGTCTTTTCTTATCATTACCCCACAGATTTTTATACCACTAAGGTGGCAAACAAGCATACGGCCTGTCTGATGGTAAACAGTCACCGTAGCCTATGGGCATTTGCAACACCAGGGGTGTCATGCGTTGCCGACCCTCTAAAACCTCTTCGCGCCTTGAAGAGCCCCATGCTGTAGTCCCTTTGGGGAAACCTCGGCTGGAAGTTCATTGCACAACTTGAGAGTTCTCGGAAGAAAACTTCTCTGGAACCGAACAGTACGCGACCATTGCGATTCAAGCATGTAAGGGTGAACTTCCTGCCGTCGGCGAGAGGTCCGGTTATAAAAAGTAGCTATCTTACTTATGCCTCTCTTGCATATATATCTTTTGCTCTATATATCTTGGAAGCGCTTTTAGCAGAGATAGAAGGTACACTGCTGATGGAAGATGAATGAGTGCTGGGAACAGTGTGAATGGAGCGTTGGGAAAACTTCTTGGCAGTAAAAACTTGAGCAAGACACACAATGCGGTGCTGGTCCCAACGCTTACTTATGGAAGCCAGAGCTGGGTATGGTACAGAGAGCATGAAAGTAGAAAAAATGCCGTCGAAATGCAAGAGTTGCGCATATTTGTACGTTTATAGACCACGTTCGAAATGTTGTGTTAGAAACAGAGTTGGTCTAAAAGAGAGTGTCGGTGTTAAAATAAAAAGATACATGCTCTGTTGGTTAATATAAGTAGAAATAATGCAGGAGAAAAGAGAGCCGAAGAACGCCAAGGCCAAAGTCATGGCCAAAAATATGCTGTTATTGAGAAGTGGCATAAGGAGCCCTAGAAATCAGCGCGTGTGCACGAGAAGAGATATGAATGTTAAAGAAGTACATCGAGAGGCATTCAAGCATACGGCCCACCTGATGTAAAGCGGGTACCGTAGCCTATTAACGCTTGCGATATATTAAGTATCACTCGCGCGATGCCTCCTCTGCTGCTTACACAGCAACTCCTTGGGAGCATACTGGTGACCTCACTCAGTCGCAGGAACACAACAACCCTCTAGGGAGTTGTTATTTGGCTGCGGTTTTCTGTGAGGTGGAGGTACTTCCCCAACCGGGCTGATTTGATGCGCCCTACCTCTCCATCCAGACCAAGACAAACAGACATGTTCATCATGCACACATATGTTTGCCTTGTGTGGGAATCGAACCCACAAGCGTTGGTGTCAAAGTCGCCTCATTCACGACTGAGCCACCGAGCTCGTCAAAATTTCATATTTCAAAAGGAAAAACGGATCCCTTATCGGATCACTTCATCGACAGTCAGTCGAGATAATTTTTCTCAGGAACGCGTTGATTTATTAAGTTAAATTAATGTCAAATACTCAAGTTGGCAATTCCTTAGAGCAGCGATAAGATCCAACTTCTAAGTCAACGCAATCAAAAGATACGGCCGTTTATGCCACATACGAGTATTTCGACACTCGCAAAGGAATCAAAATCTATAGGATACCCGTTGACCCTGTATCATAAAAGTCAGAAGCAATATAATATAGAACAAGTAAACAGAAAAATCCAAAAATTAATAAATAAATAACTGAAAGTACGTTTTTTGAGTAAATTGGTGTAGTCTGCAAACTACACCAATTTACTCAAAAAACGTACTTTCAGGCTTCCGCTCCCCAAAGTAAATTCAACGTTTGCCAAAAGATTCCTCTCTTTCAGAAAGCCTTTTATTTACAATAAAATCGACAGGAAATATAATCTCCATTTGTTTGGTTCTCGCGAATTTAAGAATACGTTGGAAACTAATTTATTTTGCTGGACGTACTACGTAGCTATTGAACTGTTTGGAACAGCACTAGAGATTGCTTACTATACTCCTAACATTAGAATATGGATAATAGTGATAATTAACAAATTTTTTTTATGTAGTTTAAGTGCCTTAAGTTTTAGTACCTTATTTCACGACAAATCAAGCTATAAAGTTGCCCACAGGATTGGCTTAGCCTAGTGTGGGAACTAAATCAATTTGAGATTATATTAAAAAAATCTGTCAATAAATATTATTATATTATTATTATTATAAATTAGTTGTCGCATCACAATTTTTCTTTTAAACTTATTTGCAGTTGATTCGATTGTATTGTTGATTCGATCGATATAAGCACGATTTATGTCGACGTATGGGGACTACTGTTTTCCAACGTTGCAAGATCGTACGGAACATTCGGTGTGTGAGTCCGACTCGCACTTGACCGGTTTTTTATATACTTGATAGATAGAATGGATGGAAGATATAGATATTGATTTCATGTTTGCAAAAAACGTACATAACGTTCAAAATGAAGGGTTTAATATTTATAGTATTCTGGCTTTCTCCGCCGGATAAAGAAGGAATTATTGTTAAGCCGATTATACTTTGAACCTGACATAGCACTATTAGAATTACAAAAGTAAATGTTAAATAAAATTATGAATTACATCTCAGTTTATTAGAGACTTAATGTACATTGAAACGTTTCTTATTTTCAACTCTATAATTATTTTGAATTTGGCACGCGTTTATAATGTTGAAAACTTCTTTCGATTTCCCGCCGTATTACATATTTTCTTGGTATTTAGTACCAAATTACAATATGGAATAGGGTGTTATAAAAGAAAATAGGATTGCAGTGATGGTCTTACACAAAGTGGGTATGGAGCCGTCGGTCATATTCAAGACATCTCAAAAACTTGGTATCAGTCGTATGTACGTATATCATACTATCTATAGATATACCAAAACTTCATCTCTTAAAGACCATAAAAGATCTGTGCTGTTCGAACTACAAAGGCCTAAATCAATCCCTACAGTCGAAGAGAGTGGATCGATGAAAACGCCTTTTGTCCCGATACGCAGGTGAAAGGCACAGAAATATACTATTTACTGATGAAAAAATTTTCACGATTGAAGAACACTACAACAAGCAAAATGACAAAGTATATGCACACAGTTCTAAACAAGCTGCCCAAGTGGACGGAAATATACTATATAGTTCATCATCCTCTCGTTATTGGGTAGTTTACTAATCAACATCACGGCGTTATCGGTTTATTGGTTATTGGTCAATAGGTTAGAATCACTGAGATATTTAGGCGCTAAGGCACAACTTTTTTGAGAGCGCAGGGTGCCTTCATGCGCAGTCAAGTAGTATATTTGTTTGTGGATACACAGGCTCCTCGCCTAGTTTAGACACCAGTATCAGAAATTCTATTTTTTTCGCTAGCTAGTTTTGACTTCGCAGAATTAAGTTAAATCAGATGGCATATAAGCATACTGCCCACCTGATTGGACGGTTACCGTAGCCTATGAACGTTTGCAATACATTAAGTTATCACTCACACCTCTTCTACTAACTAGTGACCTCACTCACACGCAGGAACACCACAACCCTCCAAGGAGTTGTTATTTGACTGCGGTTTTCTGTGAGGTGGAGATACTTCTCCAGATACGCCCGACCGCTCTTAAAATAACTCAGACCACGATAAACAGACATGTTCATGCACATAAATGTCTGTCCTGTGTGGGAGTCGAACCCACGAGCGCAGGTGTCATAGTAGCGGTACTAACCTCTACATCACCGTGCTCATCAAATGAATAAAGGTTTATTAGTTTTATATTCAGTAACAATTCCGTATTATGTCTCTCGCAGGTTTAATGAGCTTTTTCCATGTCAAGGGATTGTATATCATGTGACTGCTCCGATCATTGGAGCTCAGAACAGATTCCCTCTAGTAGGTACTGTTTATAGACCCCGCTTGTCTATGTTTTGGGTTAAGAGCGCTAGAAACTGACGAGTGTGCATGAAAGGAGCTATGAATGTTAGAGAAGCGAGCGAATGTTTGGTTTTGATAAACTCCAATTTCGCTCTAGCAATCACCCTTTTACTGGATCTCGCGGCAGCATTCAGTTTGCCCTTCAAAACAGAGACAACGGGATCCCCATTACCACGCGCCATGGTCCAAGCATTGTAAGCAGCCTTGTAACAAGCCTTGTGCAAGCCTTGTAGCAGTCTTGCTACAAGCTACAATATATGCGACACGTGTGTTTGAGGACTTTGTCTTTTTGGTGAAGTTGTGTTTGTAAATTGCTCATCAGCACATAAACCCTTGCAATAAAAAAAAATATGCCTTGTACTTTATGTTTTGAAATTAAAAAAAAGAAATCTGTATCTTCACAAAATCTCTAGGTTGAGATAGCGGACCCCGCCAATTTTAATTTTTAAGCGAATCTGGAATTGCTAATATGTAAAGCAAACGATTTTAAGATCATTTGACATTTCATTGAATAGGCGACACGTACGTTCCAATGAATTAAAGAAAGTTGTATTATTATTAAGTTATATTAAGTTGAACTTTCAGTTTCAGTCAATATATAATTTCAATAATGTTTATATAATTATATATGCACACACAATGACGCTATTGAGCTCCTAACTATTTCCTTTAATGGAAAATAATTGATAAATAAATAAATAAAATAAATAAATATTGTCGGACAAATTACACAGCTCCATCTAGCCCCAATGTAAGCAAAGCTTGTGTTATGGGTACTAGACAACTGATAAACATACGTAAATACATTTTTTTTTGTAAATACATACTTTTTATATATAGAAAATGCCCAGACCAAGACAAACAGACATGTTCATGCACACAAATGTTTGTCCTGTGTGGGAATCGAACCCACGAGCGTTGGCGTTAAAGTAGCGTAACAACGCGTTTCACTACTGCGCCACTGAGCTCGTCAATTAAAGAAAGTTGTATTATTATGAAGTTATATTAAGTTCAACTTTCAGCTTCAGTCAATATATAATTTCAATAATGTTTATATAATTATATATGCACACACAATGACGCTATTGAGCTCCTCACTATTTCCATTAATGGAAAATAATTGATAAATAAATAAATAAAATAAATAAATATTGTCGGACAAATTACACAGCGCCATCTAGCCCCAAAGTAAGCGAAGCTTGTGTTATGGGTACTAGAAAACTGATAAACATACGTAATTTTTTTTTTTTTTTGTAAATACATACTTATTATATATAGAAAATACCCAGACCAAGACAAACAGACATGTTCATGCACACAAATGTTTGTACTGTGTGTGAATCGAACCGACGAGCGTCGGTGTCAAAGTAGCGTAACAGCGCGTTTCATCACTGCGCCACCGAGCTCGTCAATGATGTATTAGATCTACTCCCATGACACGTCACGGACAGGTAACAGCAATAATATAGCAGAAAACAGCAAGGGGGTTCTCGTTTGTCCTTCGTGTACGGAACCATGTGTTAATAATGATTTGTCGAAATTCAGATTTCGTGAAATGCCTGCTTCATCGCCTTTGCTCTGTTGACACCTCTGAACGGAATTACATCACAGAAAATGAGTACAGTCCCGAGAAATAAAAATTCACAATCGGCACTTCTAAGGACTTTGAAGTATTTTCCTATTACTGCGGCCATTTTGTATCAAACAGTACTTTATGATTATGTAATTTTCGCATTTTCATCTTTGTAATTTTCTTTTATATCATTTTTGACGTGATTACTTCTTATGGGAGGGTAAACCGCTTCGTTACGTAACGAGTAACGGCACCAGTCAGGCTTCCCATATCACGCATACGGCAGCGGATTAGTTTAAGTTATCACTTCAGTCGGGTGTCCCGAGACGCAAACGTTTTTTTATACAATCTCGGGAGACATACAAGCATACGGTCCACCTGATATAAAGTGGTTACCGTCGCTTATGAACGCTTGCAATACATCACTCGTGCGATGCCACCTCTGCTGTCAACACAGCAACTCTTTGAGATTACTGGTGACCTCACTCACATGCAGGAACATAACACCCTCCAGGGTGGTTTCTTGGCTACGGTTTTCTGTGAGGTGGAAGTACTACCCCAGACTGCTTTGATGAGCCTTATCTCTACTATAAACACCCAGACAAAGACTAACAGACCTGTTGATGCACACTAATTTTTGCCCGGTGTAGGAATCGAACCGTCGAACGTTGGTGTCAAAGTAGCGTTACTAACCACTGCGCCACCAAGCTTGTTGTAAACATATAGTTTTCACATTTCCATCGCTGTGATTTTCTTTGATATCATAGCATAGATGCTTGCTAGTAAATAAAATAATCCGTACCAATTACAAGTCATAGTCTAAATTTAAACTAAGCAAAGCTGGTATTACGAGATACTACGCAACTGATAAACACACAGGAATACATTTTTTTTTATTTAGAAAACAGAAACGCCACCCACCACGCAGCGCCAAGTCCAGTCAAGGCGAGATCTGTGTCGTTTAGGCAAATGAATGTAAAAGGTGAAATGAAAGTAAGATACTCGTAAATGCTCATAGTAATAATGAGCGAGAGATGCTTAAAAGCTTTGTGTGTGACAGATACCAAACGGAGAGGAAGTGATTTGATCTTCCCGGTGGCATAATGGTCCCATGATCTCTATGCAGGCGTGAGCGTAAATGTCGTGCTTTCCTCTCCAATAACAACTAGTCTGAGATATTATGGTTTGGTAAGTCCAAGTCTTCTCTAGGTTCGAATAAAATTACGGCAATGGACCCCGTCCATCATCAAGAGTTTAAGTGTTTGGAGTCCGTAAGGGATATTATGGATTTGACTGTAGCGAATGAAATAATAATTATGTGCGATATCTGAAATAATATGGTACGACGTAAAAAACTTCCGAACATTTTCGACGTGTCGTGTCGTGCATAACCTATGTTGTAAACTGTTACGCACGACGGCTGTTAATAATATTCTATATACCTAATAGTTATTGTGATATTGTAATTATTAATATTTTTTCATTTATTGACTTTATTAATGAGGATTATATCTAATTGTTTTATGAATGCTATTACGCTTTAATGTCGTGGGTTTTTGAAATGTTTTATTTGTAGCTTTTTAAAATTTAAATAGTAAATGCGATTTATATAAACTAAAACTAATATAATATAACTATAATATATAAATAAAATCCGTTTTATATATAATGCACGTACAAATTAAAAAAAAAACCCCGACGTAAAAAAGGCTGAACAGATTTGCTTAAATGGTAGCTAAGAACACTCCCAATCATGTCACCACAAAAAAAAATCAAAATCGGTTCAGTAGTTTTCGAGAAAAAATGTAACAGACACACAAACAAACACCTCTTACCCCAAACGCATATACCGCCTCCGTGACCGTCGCGGGTGTAAATTACCAATAATGACGTAATAATAACAATATAGATTTTTAATTTATTAATTTTTAATTGCCGCTATCAGGGGGAAGCTGTTTTTTTTTATATTTTTAAATGTATTGTTTTAGGTTCTCAAACAGAGCGTGGTAGAATGCGACACAATATTTGAATTTTCAGCTGTAAGCCCAAAAGATGTTTTGAACGCTTTTAAATCAATAAATATGAAAAACACTAAAGATCTGTGGGGTCTATCTGTCAAAACCATTTCTTCTATTATTATTTCAATCGCTCCACATTTAGCTACAATTTTCAATTGTTGTGTGGCATCTGGTGTATTTCCTGACTTGATGAAACATAGTAAAATCATTCCATTATTTAAATCTGGTGATAGTTCGGACCCTTCGAATTTTCGACCTGTTTCCATACTGCCCATTCTCAGTAAAATTTTTGAAAAACTAATGCTTAGCCAGTTGCTCAGACATTTCAATGCACATAATTTGCTTCATAGGAAACAGTTCGGATTTACGAGAGGTTGTTCAACTTTAGACGCAGGGATTCATTTGCTTAAAAGTATATTCGCGGCATGGGAGGGTTCGCAAGATGCCTTGGGAATTTTCTGTCGCGTTTGACTGTGTGCACCATGACACTCTTGTCAGAAAATTACACCACTACGGTATCAGGAACAAGGCTCTCGAACTTCTGTCTTCTTATCTGGGCAATAGGATACAGAAGGTCGATGTTAATGGTAAAAGATCTTCGGGGTCCCCTGTAGTTATGGGAGTCCCACAGGGGTCAATTCTAGGTCCATTCTTATTTTTAGTTTATATAAATGACTTACCTTATTATGTAAGGGATAAACATGAGATTGTATTGTTTGCGGATGATACCTCTTTGACATTCAAAATTAATAGACAGTTAGGTAATTATGACGAAGTTAACGATGCTCTCTCTAAAGTTATTCATTGGTTTAGTGTTAATAATCTGCTTTTAAACGATAAAAAGACTAAAGTAATTAAGTTCTCAACACCTAATGTAAGACAGGTGGCTACCAATGTACATGTTAATGGAACTAATTTAGCCCCTGTGGAGACAACTGTGTTCTTGGGTATAACAATTGACTCCAGACTACAATGGGGCCCACAAATTGAAAAATTATCAGGAAAACTAAGTTCTGCAGCCTATGCAGTGAAAACTATTAGACGGCTCACTGATATTGATACGGCTAGAATAGTTTATTTCAGCTACTTTCATAGTATTATGTCATATGGAATTCTTCTTTGGGGTAACTCCGCGGACATTAACACCATCTTTTTATTGCAAAAGAGAGCCATAAGAGCTATCTACAAACTTGGTCCCCGGGAGAGCCTTAGAGAAAAATTCAAAGAAATAAATATTTTAACAGTCGCATCGCAATATATCTATGAAAATCTTTTGTATGTCCATAAAAACATAGACTCATTTTGTAAAAAGAGTGATACTCATAGCATAAATACTAGATAAGCATAATCTTGTGTTACATGCAAGCCGTCTCCACAAAATAAGTAATTCTTTTATGGGGCAATGTATACGGTTCTATAACAAACTTCCCAGCAATATAAGAGAATTGTCAATAAACAAATTTAAAACTACTATTAAAGCCAAATTGTGTAGCAGGGCATATTATAAAGTATCTGACTATATTAATGATAAAAATGCCTGGGAGTGAGTCGATCCAATTATAATGTAATTAATAAAATATGTAAATTTGTTTGGACACCAAAAGAGGGATGCCTGAGTTTTTTGGCAGTATTTTTATCAGTGCTCACCTAGTCATAAACTGCACGGTAGGGAAAAAAATTGTGACGATTCCAAACAAATGTAGCCATTTTTACGGAATAAAAAGATTTTGACTTTGACTTAGTAATGATACAATTAAAATGTATTTAATAAAATTATAATTGAATTAAGGATAATAATAATTTTATGTATTTTGATTGCAGTATGATGTATTTAATACAATTTAATTTGTTATATATTCAATTTTATCTCATTTAATTATTGTAGGTATATATTAGTTGTATTAATTTACTCTTACAAAGCAAATTGGGTGAAACTGTAAAGCTTGTAATGTGTGTGATTTTAAAAAAAAAAAAAATAACTTACTTTACCAAATTTAAAAAAGAAGAAGGCGAGGGAATTATTCAAGGCGAAAACAACAACAGGGACAAGAACAAAACACAAAAAACCAGGAGAAAAGATCTTTTTGCAGGCTATTGAGAAAATTATATCGAGATGTAATAAATGTGTTGAGGTTACAGGCGATGTACCGCCGTAATAAATGAAATATATTTTTTCATTCATTCAATTCGTTTTGTTTCGTACTGATGAATATAAAAAATACATTGAACGTCTCTCGTGAATAACTATATCATATATTTGTCATTGCGTGACGCTAAGCAAAAACCGTAGCCTTTGGATGGTTGCATCACTGTACTCATTGATGATCCCGGAAACCAATTTAAATAAAGTTCCTGTATGTACAAATTCGATTTGAAGATGAACACACTTGTTTACCTAATGGACGTAGGAACTTCTCAGGAGCTTGCTGGTGGCTTCACGTACTCACAGATACACAACAAACCCTCAGGGATTCCTATCCTTACCACTCTTTAACCTCGCTATCTAGTCGACAGGTGTGGTGTACATATGCAAGCAAAAGCCTAAGCTCTAAAGGTGCTGACCTGCTTACACCCCAAAGTAATTATGTGCCAATATATTGACCGGCAGTGTAGTCCATTGTGACTATTGTAAACAGTCGTCTCGAACGAAGGCACAGTTAATTGCTACTCCGCCAACAATGCGTTACGGAAGGGATTCATCTCGTCTGTTCACAAACGACAATTTCCTCGGAGGCTGTTTGCAGAATAATGGAATTAAGCGGTTCTCGACTCGAGATAAAGATAGCGTAGATGTAGATACATCTGACTGTACTGTTTGTCGAATAAAATGAGCAAATAGAATTTTGCGACATAATTTGCTGGCACTAATATTGTTTTATTTTTAGAAGCTCTAATCTGACTAGCAATGTATTCCACCAACTGACAAAAGATTACACAGTGTCCTGTCAGTTGATGCTGCCATGCTGACCCGCAACATGCTTCTTCACGCTTCGTTTGAAGCATCCCATATTGTATGAAGGAGGGAACACATGTGCAGGCGTTCCACTTTTTAATGGTACGACAAAGATAGGAGATGCCGAACTTTTTGGTACGCGAAGAAATGTGGAACTCAACGGTGGAACAATGGCATCGCAAGCCTGCACGCGTAGTTCTATGAAGGGCTTTCTCTATCGGTCTAACTCTGAGAATGCATGAATCAACGAACACAGCAAAGAAAATATTCAACAAAAGCATGACTTCAGCATCCTTGTCGATCACTTCGGACCTTTCTACAAAGCTAAAGATAATGTACATTGACTGTCGAACGAAAATTGTACGGCAAGACACTGGTTGAAAGAAGGATGGAAAATGAAATTTTAGGTGTGCAAGTTTCGAAAAGATATGATAACCATGCTCCGAGTGTTTGAAAAACTAAAAAAATAATACATAAAAAAAAGTTTTCAACGACTTCGTTGACATTTTGTCTACGATCTCACTATTTCGACGAGCTCGGTGGCGCAGTGGTGAAACGCGCTGTTACGCTACTTTGACACCAACGCTCGTGGGTTCGATTCCCACACAGTGCAAACATTTGTGTGCATGAACATGTATGTTTGTCTTGGTCTGGGTATTTTCTGTGTATAATAAGTATGTATTTACAAAAAAAAATATTTACGTATGTTTATCAGTTGTCTAGTACCCATAACACAAGCTTCGCTTACTTTGGGGTTTATAAAAAAAAAAAAAAACAAAAAAAAAAAAAACAAAAAAAAATTATAGAGTGTAGCAGTTTGATACAGGCACTCGAAATTTTGAAAGAAATGTCAAGAATTTATGGTCTCACTATGTGACATGGCGATGAGCACGCGAAATGGAGGAGTAAAAGCTGTCCTTGAGTTCCGGAGCAAAAGCGTAGGACGCGATCGGGATTTACGCTCGGATAATGATGATCATCATCATCCCGGGAAGCAGACTAAAATCGCGAGCGTCAGAGATTAGCGTCTCATGTGCTTAACTGGCAGCGGTGATGCTCGGCGATATGGAAGTCTGGCACTGCGTGCCCTGCGTGCCCTGCGTGTCCTCATGTCCGGTTCTGCAGTACCAGAGCCAAGTGTCAGGTTATACGGAAGAAAAGAGGA
This sequence comes from Pyralis farinalis, assembly GCA_947507595.1. NCBI lineage: Eukaryota > Metazoa > Arthropoda > Insecta > Lepidoptera > Pyralidae > Pyralis > Pyralis farinalis. Next base: position 32,511,656 of record OX382271.1, on the reverse strand, counting down.
GACGGGCGCAATTCTTGCTCAGAAGAAGAACCCCGAATTGATAAAGCCGCGCAATTATTTCAGATTTAAGTAATTAAAAGCTGTTGCGTATTATTGAAGCATTGTAGTAAGTGGAACGGACTTGGTATTTATTCTCCAAATGTTTATTCAACGAATGATGCTTCGTGTGTCAGTACTATGTAGTTACACCAGCCATACCTCCAATTGACCTAGAATATATTTCAGTAATAATAATATCCGACACAATATCGTACCTAAAATAGCCAACGTTGCCAACTAATGCATTAGTTATTTACAAGACTCCGAAGTGCTTTAGAAACAGCACTCACTTCGCTTTATGAGAAAACCTATTATTATTGTATGGTATTAAATTTTGTCAATTAAATGGAAGCTTATAAATAGTATTTATATTCACGCTAAATTTTACTTTAATGTGTAGAATGACCAACCAACCAACATTTTTATTTGTAAAATACAGGTAACATAATTAAAGATGATACATATTTCCAACACTATCACTGTGCTTTTACCATCATTCAGGTGTACAAAATATTAAGAAATGTGATATGGTATGATATCAATATTTCCAAATTATGTAGTTGATAAAATCCTACTTAATATAGTAATTTAATTAAACATTATATATGACCAATTTTACATTTACATTGCAGGCGCCATACCAAAACAGCTTTTGGTTTTCAATGCCGTTTTTGAGACAGCTGCACGTAGTTTATAAGCAAGACGTTGGCTTTTGTAACTATTTTGTTGGCTTGAAAAGTTATAGGTTACATTTTACGAACATAGCCGTTTTATATACCTATATATAACGATGTCACTGTCAGGATTCTCATGTTTTAAAAATTTCATGTTTTAATTGTTTCATGATTCTGATGCACTAAGTTTACCGTACCCAAGAGTTTACCGTTACGTAGTTAAGGGCAGGGTTTTCCTTTAAACCTATTTACCACTATTTCCCTTAAGAGACGGTAAATTGCTTTGGTAATTTAAGGTACTACTTTTAGTTTATAGATCTACGTCACCTTCATCTTATTCCCTAACTTTTTTTTCACAAGCTTCTCAACGGATTGATCAGTTATAGAATGCGTTCAAAGTTAAAGTCAAAGTCAAAATCTTTTTATTCCGTAAAAATGGCTACATTTGTTTGGAATCGTCACAATTTTTTTCCCTACCGTGCAGTTCATGACTAGGTGAGCACTGATAAAAATACTGCTAAAAAACTCAGGCATCCCTCTTTTGGTATCCAAACAAATTTACATAATTTATTAATTACATTACAATTGGATCGACTCAATCCCAGGCATTTTTATCATTAATATAGTCAGATACTTTATAATATGCCCTGCTACACAATTTGGCTTTAATAGTAGTTTTAAATTTGTTTATCGACATTTCTCTTATATTGCTGGGAAGTTTGTTATAGAACCGTATACATGGCCCCATAAAAGAATTACTTATTTTGTGGAGACGGCTTGCATGTAACACAAGATTATGCTTATATCTAGTATTTATGTTATGAGTATCACTCTTTTTACAAAATGAATCTATAGTAGTCAACGAAAATATAAAATAAACTGAAATATGAAATAAAACTAATTTATATAAAATTGACGAGCTCGGTGACGCAGTGATTAGTAAGGTTACCTTGATAATAACGCTCGTGGGTTCGACTCCCACACAGGCCAAACATTTGTGTGCATGAACATGTCTGCTTGTCTTGGTCTGGGTGCTTTCTATATATATTTTTCGTATGTTTATCAGTTGTCTAATACCCATAACACAAGCTTCACTTACTTGGAGTTAAGTGGTGCTGCGTAATTTGTCCGAGAATATGTATATTTATAAAAGAAACTATTTTTTGTTACAGGGTAGTCGGCGTTGACGCCGGCCTGGCATGAAGCGCCCGCCGCAAACTACACCGCCCCTATACCTCCACTACTCACCCCTCTGGGAGAACACCCGGAACATATCCAACAATCTCCTCTCCCTCATCTTTATAACATTTCTAATACCCACCATCTTCTCACAAATGACCTACGAAAATTTTACTATAACTCCAAAAAATGATTCGATCGAACATTTCGAGACGTTACATAAAATTAATTTAAGCTATAGTAATGAGTCAAAGAGAACTGAAAGCAGCAATATTATAACGTCTGTACGAAGTAAAGAATATCAAACACTTTTAGATAGATTTAGAAGAAAAAACTTATCAAACGAATCTAGAAGTAACAGCAATATCTCAAATAATCAATATATATCTCTTAAAAACATACATAATATAATTAATGACTTTTTAGTGAATGATAATGAATCTTTAAATTATCATGAATCTGTAAATGTAGACAGCAATAGAACATATAGAGAAATAGAAATGAAATCGAAGAATGAAGGTAATCCAATGGAGAAACTGCGGGTTGATGACGCAACTAGAACAAAAATATATTATGATTTTTCTAAGACTGTAAATAAAGCCAATGCTGATAATTTGAACGGCATAGAAGAAAACACAACCTTAAACATAAATGTGTCATTAATTGATTATTTCGATAATGAAACTGAATTTAGTCCAGAGGGTATATTTCTTAACGATACATCGATCCCTTTTGACCTTTCCTCTCAGATTCCCTCATTTACTGGGATGCAAACACCTCGACCGACTTTTGCAGATGGTAAGTAAAATTATATTAATTTTATTATATGCACCTATATCACAAATTAAACATGAAATACTACGCCATACCTGTGTTAGTAGAGTCTATATGTATAAAGGTGTAATCGTTTATGTTGCCAGATATTATTAAGAAAGAAATGTTTTTAAACTATGTAGGGTGACAGCCAAACTTACTGCCTTCTTGGTACATAGTGGGCACTGAAGTCCATGAAAGCTTGCAATACAATAAGTATCGTGGGTTTTTCTACCCTGCGTGAATTATTAGTAAACCAATTGAAGTATAACTATATTTATTTAAGATACCTCTTAAAGAGATAAGATCACCTTTGCACACCATTTTCTGTATAACCTACATTGTATATTTTGTTATGTAATAAAGGATATATATAAGTTTTATGCCTTTCTTTAACAGTAGTTGAAAGAAAGACAGAGACTTGTCGAGAAATAACATATAAATTATTATTAAATCTTAAAAACTTGTATGGATGTATACATACATACAAGCTCACGGTTTCAAAACGTGTGATGGAGAATGCCACGGTCGGAATTTCCCTGTGAGATAGATACAAAATTGAATACATCAGTAATAGAACTAGAGCTATCGACGCAACTTTAAGGATCAGTAACCTACAGTGACAGTGGGCAGGCCTCAGACCTCGGGCAGATCGCTATGGACGTCTAAGTTCAAAGATTTGCGGAACGTTCCGATTACGACGACATTTAACTCTAATGCTCTTGCTTTCATGCTTAGCGTTAGGATCAACACCGGATTGCGTTATACAAAAATAACTGTTTTTAAAATTCGTTTTTTTATGTTTTGCTGTTTCTGTTAATGCTCGTATTTTTATTTTTATTTTGTCATTTATTGTGAGATGATTCCAATTTTAGGTGAAGATTTGATGATATATATATGATAAAAATATGATGATAAATTAACAAATAAAAACATTTTTTTATTATAGTATGTCAAGAGGCAAACAACATACATTTTTTTTAATTAAAAAGAATAATTTTTATTGTCTATTATTTTTTTATATACATCATCTGTAGTCATACAAGCAAACGACCTTCCTGATGTAAAGCGATTACCATAGCCTATGAACGCTTGCAAAGCATTAAATATCATTCGCGCGATGCCACCTCTGCTACAATTCCTCGTGATATAATTCCTTAGGACTTTAGTGGTGATCTCGCTCACTCGCAGGAACACAACCACCCTCCAGGGAGTCGTTATTTGCCTGCGGTTTTCTGTGTGATGATACTTCCCCGGACGAGCTGATTTGAATCGCCGTACCTCTCTAACACTCAAACCAAGATTAACAGACATGTTCGTGCACACAAATGTTTGTACAGTTACTTACCACTTCGCCAACAAGCTCGTAATAATTACTTATTATATATGTCGTATTGGTATGATTTTTCAGTCTATCTGATATAATGCGGGCGTGTGGTAGGTAGCTGTGCAATGAGAAATACAATGCAGTTCGTATCACACTATATTTATAAATCAACACTTGTAATCAATGTTCAGGAAAATACGAAACGAGAGGACAGTCCCAAGACGTCGTCACTTGCCGCCGTTTGCACTAACACTCCCTTTCTTCCAGAGTCAACCTCTTGAGTCAATGTGCGCCACCCTTCGCGCGCTTTCTTGTCGTTTTAAACATCCATACTCATGACCGGGTACGACATATATATTATTTATTATAGTATCATCTAATATAATAGAAAGAGCATGAAAGTAGAATAAACGCGGTCGAAATGCGAGCGCTACGCAAAATTTGTGGCGTAAAGCTTGTAGACCGTATTCGCAATGATGATGTTAGAAACAGAGTTGGTCTGAAAGAGAGCGGCGGTGTTAAAATAAGAAGAGAATAGAAAGAATGCAAGATGAAAGAATGAGGAAGCAGATATACAATGCAAAAGTGGAAGGATGTAGGAGCCGGGGAAGACCAAGACTTACCTACCATGACCAAATTGGTCGTGTTCTATCAGAAGGTGATGTCAGGAGCCCTAGAAACCGGCGAGCGTGCATGAGAAGAGCAATGAATGTTAAAGAAGCGAGTGAGATATGTAAGGATCGAGTCACGTGGCGCTCGGTTCTGTCTGTCTACCTCGCAAGGGATTTGACGTGAAGTTATAGATAGATCGAATATAATCTAGAGGTGCTAAATTTTTAATGGAAGTCGCAGTACGCTATCACTAACGTCTAAACTTTCCTATACGAGTAATACTGGGCTTTACTTCCCGGGCTGAATGCACGATCGCATAAAGCTTGGATATAAAATAAATTCTAACATAAACACTAGATATTTGCCCATATTCCCGCCGTTTAAAAGCACTCTAGAGCGACAAACTTAACTGCTTTATATTTATCGTGTTTCCGTTTTAAATAACTTTCGTTGAGTTAACACAGGTCCCCGAGGACTGGCTTTGAAGAATAACTCTGTAAAGATACTGGCATTGCAAATAAATTGTCATTTTACGCGCATCACATTTTCTTTGAAAATTTCTAATGATAAATGTATGCGACAATAGTACGTAGTAAACCCCCTTGATAAGTTCACAATATACCTACTTATTAAGAGAAAATTAGAAACAGTAGACATTTGAAAATTAAAGGCTGAAGGAAATAGAAATAGAAATATATTTATTCCAACTTCACTTCACATTTTACAATAAATTATGTACACATACACATAAGTGAAGTCAGAATTGACTCTCACTCAGGGTTCTATGCTAGGAACTCACAAAGAATTCCCAGCCCGGCTTAAGGCTTTAGTAACTCGAACTGCCAGTGTTACAGTAAGTTAAAATGTAAGGCGTAGGGACTTTACAAGAAAAACAGACACCATACGGTTAAGCGCAAGTCTTTGGGACTTCCCGCCCATAGATCTCATAAAATTGTACAAGATGATAATAAACTTATCTTTCAAATAAATTGACGACGCCGAGACTAAATTCTAGGGTACAAAAGGAGTTACAAAGCAATAACTAATGTTTTTTACCTTGATCTCACCTTATACTACTCTGTGTAAAAAGTATCGGGAATATGTCAATAAAAAGACCCGCGTAAAAGAGGTCGTTCTAATTTTTTTACTGCATGTTGGTAGCACTGTACTGATTTAGCGCGCAAAATTTGAGCGGGATCTGTCATTTAATTTGTTTTAAACTACACTTTTTGTTGGTCATAGTTTTGAGTCCTCGGCGATTTTTACAATGGAAAATATTGTTGAACAAAGAGTGTGCCTTAAATTTTGTGTTTCAAATGATATTTCATGTGGTGAATCACTAAAAATGTTGCGAAATACCTACGGCGAATCGTGTATATCGAAAACAAGGGCTTATGAATGGTATAAGGCTTTTAAAGAAGGCCGAGAAGTAGTAGTAGACTTGCCTCGTTCTGGTAGACCTTCAACCGCTACGACCAGAGAAAACATCGACAGAATCAAGAAGCTAGTGCTCGAAAATCGACGTATGAGTCTGAGAGAGTTGGCTAGTGAGGTGAACATATCTTTTAAGTCCGTCCACAACATTCTCATTGACATTTTAGGCATGAAACGCGTCGCCGCTCGACTAGTTCCAAAAGAGCTCAATTTTGTTCAAAAAGCGCAGCGAAAGCATGTCGCTGAAGACATGGTTTCCCGAGCTTCTACGGATCCGACCTTTATGAAACGTATAATAACTGGCGACGAGACATGGGTTTATGAGTACGACATGCAAACAAGCCAACAGTCTTCAGAATGGCGTCTCGAAAACGAGCCGAAACCCAAAAAACCGCGGCAAAGTCGCTCTAAAATCAAGGTGATGCTGACAGTTTTTTTTGACTACCGTGGTGTGGTTCACTCCGAATTCCTTCCAGAGGGAGAAACAGTGAATAAAGAATATTATTTAGGCGTCATGAAGCGTTTGCGTGAGAGTATCCGCCGAAAACGTCCAGATTTGTGGCAACACAACTCATGGATGCTGCACCATGATAATGCACCATCACACACAGCCATTATAGTGAAAGAGTTTTTAGCGAAAAATTCAACAAAAGTTCTCGACCAAGCACCGTATTCACCTGATATGGCTCCGTCTGACTTTTTTTTATTTCCCAAGTTAAAATTACCACTTCGAGGAAAACGTTTTGAGTCGATAGAAGCCATAAAAGAAAATTCGCTGAATGAGCTAAAGGCCATACCGCAAATAGCCTATGAAAAATGTATGGAAGACTGGGTGAAGCGGTGGAGATGTTGTATTGCAAGCGATGGGGCCTACTTTGAAGGCGATAAAATAAATTTAGATGAATAATTTGTATTTTTTGTTTTATTGACAAATTCCCGATACTTAGTACACAGAATGTACATGTTTGGAGACAGCAATAATAAAGCATTTTTAGCAGTGGACAAGGAACCGGCTTCTTGATCATCCGATCCCCGGTTCAAATCCTGGCATGCACAACTAAATTCGTGTTTTTGCTTTTATGTACATATCTGTAATTATCACTTACTCGTCGCTGAAGGAAAACATCGCGAGGAAACCCGTACGTTGAAGATATTATATTTTGAAAGACGTAACCTAAAAAAGGTCAGGTGTTCCCTCTGGCATATGGAGGTTTGACGGCAGTCGCCCCATGTCAAAATCAGTATCTTCGCCAAATCCTTGTGCTTAGGTTGCGCTCCTATCCAATCTGCAATAGTGGTCTTCAGGATATCTGGACGCTTGCCACTTTTTAAAGATGACCTTCTTCGCCCTGATCTCTCTTCGGACTATGCTGTGTCACCACAAATTCTTCTGGTCACACTTCCGTTCACCCTTGGCCGTGCAATCTCACGCCTTCGGGGAATATCCTCTGCCGCTGCGTTATGACTGCCGTAGCTAAACCCGTCATGATCACGCCCATACTCTTCCCACGCCTCAGGAAATGCTCCGAAATTCTGACGATTGTTCTGCAAAAAAAAGAGGTAAATTTTAATTTGTACAAATAAAGTCATCATCAGCATTAATCTATACAGATAAATAAAATTGGAGTGTCTGTTTGTAATATTAAAATAACCGCTTTTTACTAAATGCATATGGATGTATACACGATACATATACCAAAATGAATATTTTTACAATTTTTGTCTGTATGTCTGTCTGTTTGTTCCTGAAACGGCTAGACCGATTTTGACGGGACTTTCACTGGCAGATAGCTGATGTAATAGGGAGTAACTTAAGCTACTTTTAGTTTAGACATTTTATTTATTTTTATTAATTATTAATATAAATAAATAATATTCCACGCGGACGAAGTCGCGGGCACAGCTAGTTATTACTAGATATTTTATGCATTCAGATCATCTAGACGTGAGGACTTACACTTCTAGTAATATTATTGACTATGTACTCAATTTATATCCATAGAGAAAACGTTTTACGCATGAACGAATGAATGTATGAAATCACTGCAAATGCATGAAACAATGGCATTTGCAGTGAACTGAATTGGCAAAACCTGCATGCTCTGCTAATGTACACAAAGAACACGGCGCAAGTGTACCCTGATAACATCCAATGCTTGCGTTTGAGATTTCATTACTGCACAAAGCAAATATGTTTGTGCATGAACATCTTGTATGAGTATGTCTCAGTCTGGATGTTACCGATCTATTCAAAGAATATATTTACAAGCGTAAAATATTTAAGTATATTTACATGCAATTTGATCTAACCTGCTTTGTATGCTTCCGCCACCAATTAGTTCATGGGGCCTAGCGCCGGCCGGCACCCACCCACTACTGTTAGTAAGTGCAATATGCCGACGCTGCCATGGCTGCTCCCTCCGCTGCTGCGGTCGTCCGCCATCTGGAACAGAATCCGCATGCCCCCACCACCACCGTCGCTGCCACGACAGACCTGGTCGTCGCTGCGACACGTGTTTCGCCTCTCCACGAGGCATCATCAGGCGCTGTAGATGTTAATCGTAAGAACAACATGCTACAAGTGACAAATCTATCGCAGTGCCGTCCCTTATATTGAACTGAGGGTGGGGGTGGATGTTATGAGTGAAAAGATATTTAATAGAGGTCCTGTCGTGGCAGCGACGGTGGTGGTGGGGGCATGCGGATTCTGTTCCAGATGGCGGACGACCGCAGCAGCTGAAGCAGAGACTACCGGAGCAGCCATAGCAGCGTCGGCATGTTGCACTTACTAACAGTAGTGGGTGGGTGCCGGCCGGCGCTAGGCCGCATGAACTAATTGGTGGCGGAAGCACACAAAGCAGGTTAGATCAAATTGCATGTAAATTTGACTTTCGCAAAATAACACCTGAATCTATTAACTATTAAGTATATTTGTCAGTTGTTTAGTATCCAAACCGCGAGCTTCGCTTAATTTGAGGCTAGGTGGCGTTGAGTAATTTGGTCCGGTAATATTATATAGTATTTTTTATGTAACTAGTCTTCTGGCCATAAATATTGTTGCATAGAAACTTTTTTTCAACTTAATAATTTTATGCCTTTCATCTACGTATCGGGACAGAAGGCGTATTGATCGATCCACTCTCTTCAACAGTAGGTATTGATTTAGGGCATGTCCCGTATATCCTACTAATATTATAAATGCGAAAGTTTGTATGTATGGATGTTTTTTCTCGCTCTTTCACGCTTAAACGGCTGAACGGATTTGAATGAAATTTGGCACGTAGATAGATTATGATCTGGATTAACACATAGGCTACGTTATTTGACTCCACGCGGGCGGAGCCGCGGACAGCAGCTAGTCGATGATAAGCGCCGAGCTTGAGGTCTTGTTTTATTATACGCGACAGAGTACTACCGGGAATCTTCATTTCTCCCGATATTTTTTATTATTTTTCTGTTAATAGGGTTTCGGTGAATTCTGGCTTCAACAGCATTAACAGCCTTTGTAGTTCTAACAGCACGTGGTCGCCCTGATATTTAATGGTCTTCAACAGAGGAAGTGTTGGTATATCTGTCGATAGTACGATATACGAACATACGGCTGATACCAAGCTTTTGAAGTGTCTTGGATATGACCGACAGCTCCATACCCACTTTGTGAAAGGCAATCACTGTAATCCTATTTTCTTTAACGCCAAAAATAAGTAAAATGACGGGATATTGAAAGAACTTTTTAACATATTCCAAATTTAAAATAATTAAAGATTTGAAAAAAAGAAAAGTTTCTATGTTATAGTATTTATGGCCAGACTAGTTAGATTAAACATATTGGTTAAAACTGCTTTGCAAATAATCCATTATATTTGATAATTTTTTTTTAGATAAAAATAGTAACTGTGACTTATTCTGATCAGATAGATATATGCTGTCGCAGACTTATTTATACATTTTGACAGAAGGAACAATTCAGCGATACATTTTATTAGTGTAGGTTTAACTAATGATGCAGTGTACGACGTAGAAGCTCTGAAAAGTAACAAGTTTTTCCGACTTAGCCCACAAACATCGTCATTACTTTGTGAGGTTTGTATATATTAACGTAATATGTAGCCTGTCACTCTGGAACAATGTATTTCCCTTTCAAGTGAAAGAATTTCTAAAATCGATGCAGAGATTCCGGATTTTTTTTTCCTCATAACTAAATGAGCTCTCTCTCTCTTTATAATATTACTATTCTATATACTTAGTCTGGCCATAAATACTGTTACAATTAAAAATAAACAAAATATTACATTTGAATTTAGAATCTGTAATTTTTATATGATTGTTCATTGAGTTTTCTCATTTTGGCGCCAATACATTGTACAATATTTTGCGATATTAAAATGGAGTGGGGTGATAAAGAGAACCAAATCACTGTGACTGCATTACAAGTAGGTATGGAACCAAATACAATTTTTAAAACTCTCCATACGTTTGGTATTAGTAAAATGTTTGTGTACGGGGCTATCAATAGGTACAATGAGACCTCCTCTGTTTGTGACAGAAAAAGACCTGGCCGTCCAAGTAGTGTCCGTATGAAAAAGGTGGTCAAAGCAGTAAGGGAAAGAATTCGAAGTAATCCTGTCCGAAAACAAAAGATTTTAACTCGGGAGATGAAGATAGCACCTAGAACCATGTTGCGTATTTTAAAAGATGACTTAGGACTTGCAGCCTATAAGAGACGTACTGGTCATTTCTTACCTGATAATTTAAAAAAGAATAGGGTGGTAAAATCGAAACAACTACTGAAGCGGTACGCAAAGGGAGGTCACAGAAATATCAGGGGGCACGGCAGTGCCCCCGCCAAGTCGAGCGCGAAGCAAACACTGCCGTACCATCCTTTACTGGAACCATTTCGCCGCATTTTCAGGCCCCTATTTGAGAACCTCTGGATAAGACCAGAACGCAGAAATTTTTGTCATCCAGTAAGCTATAATCACGTACTTAAAATCCAAAATTTCAAGTCTGTAGGTTATTTAGTTCCGAAGTTAAGCGAAAGCAAAGTTTCGCATTTATGACACTCACTCATGATCATCAAAATAGAACTAGTACTTCCCATAAACTCCGAGAGCTGAAATTTGGTACAGAGTTAGGGTTTAATGTCCACATAAAGGGAAAACTATAAAAACTAGGATGATCGAAGATCTGGAGTACCTGGTGACCCTGATTAGAAAACACAAGAGCCCAACCAAACTATTAGAGATCGACATACCGCCTTTACAAAAAATGTTCAACTTGGTGGGCCGCTTCATTTGGTGTCAAAAATCGAAGGTCTGAAGTATCTGATGAAGAACCCTCAGCTGGTCTCAGCTGTATTAGAGATATGGTAATGCCCCCTTCTACTATGAGAAAAAAACTGTGTCAAATAAGATAATCTAATAAAATAAATCAATATGTCCACGTTTCTACAAAAAGAAGTGAAATCCCACCAAAAACATTCTGTAAAAAACTAGCCAAGTCTCGAAGGAGCTGCTTGTTTATCTCTAAAAAGTAATGAAATCTAGACAAAGTCGTGCCAAGTCTAAGGTTCCTTACTGCGATTTCTTTATTATTATAGTTAATGTTGTGTGACTTGGCCGTTGAAGGGTACACAAGGGTACAAAACCAGGTGCTCCATGACACCATTGCACCAATCTGTCGCCAGAACCGCTACCCATTGACGAAACGTTGATTCAATAACCAGTCAATTGTACGCTTGATAAAGCTGCGGATTTCAATAATACTTATACGTATAGGCGAGCCTGAAACAAATAATATAAAAAAATATTTCCAGTACAGACGGACTTCTAATCATTGATAGAAGTCCGTCTGTACGTCTATTTTATGTTGGATCGGTGGTCGATTTGACGCTCCAAAAAGAAGAGAGCAGAAGTCAGCATTGTCAATGAATGCATGTGTTGCACAATCAACAACAGCCTAAAATGAGACACTAGCGTCCAATTACCAATACCAGTATGGGCTATTATCTCGCTTAATAAACATAGGTAATTAAAACAGATATAACATTACGTGTAAACAAAATTGACTTGTACCCACTAACGTATAAAGAATTTTCAACGGTCAAGTCACACAACGTTAACTATAATAATAAAGAAATCGCAGTAAGGAACCTTAGACTTGGCACGACTTTGTCTAGATTTCATTACTTTTTAGAGATAAACAAGCAGCTCCTTCGAGACTTGGCTAGTTTTTTACAGAATGTTTTTGGTGGGATTTTGTTTACGGATGAGAAAATTTTTACAATTGAGCAACATTTTAACAAACAAAATGACTGTATTTATGCTCAAAGCTTTTGTGAAAAAGGTATCAAAACATCGGCACAAGTGCATCAAGATATCATTCTTGAGAAGGTAGTGAAGCCCCATAACAATACCATGTTCAATAACCAAGAATGGTCCTTCCAGCAACACTCGGCGCCGGGTCATAAAGCTCGGTCTACGCAGCCTTGGTTGGAAACGAACGTTTCGGACTTCATCAGAGCTGAAGACTGGCCGTCGTCTAGTCCCGATCTTAATCCGCTGGATTATGATTTATGGTCAGTTTTAGAGAGTACGGCTTGCTCTAAACGCTATTATAATTTGGAGTCCCTATAACAATCCGTACGATTGGCAGTGAAGAATATTCCCATGGAAAGAGTGCGTGCTTCTATTGATAACTGCTCAACGTTTAAAGGACTGTATGGCAGCCAATGGAGACCACTTGGAATAAGCTTTGAATATTTTAAATTGTTTTATATTTATGTATTAAACTAACACACTGTAAAAGTAATAGATGTTATTTGCAATAGATTTTTTTTTTCTTTGTTTCAGTAATTATGGCAATACTAGGTATATAGATCACACATTTTGTTTTACAGTGTACTGCTTTTTGTGTTAATGTGGACACACATATCACAATGAAAATTAAAGCAATTTTGTTACAAATAAAAAAGGCAGCATGAACATTGCACAGCGCAACAGAGTTGTATGCAATGACTACTTAGAGGCTCTGACTCAGCACAAAGCTGCAGGCACTTACTGACAGCGCTGATATTATGCCAGCACCTAAAAGTTAAGGATAAATTTACAGTATAGTTGCTTTCTCTTGACTAGATATTCGTCATATATGAATTTATTAAAATCTTTCTAACCAACTAAACCGATTATGATGAAATTTTTTTAGAGAGAATCGTCTCAATGGTTTAGATTCACCTTAGTACCCTATAGAAAGCGCTGCTAATCGGATCCAAGGTTTCTTTTTTGGCTTTCGGGCAGTACAATGTAAATCGTGTCCGCTAGTCTTACAATTATGTACAGACAAGGATAGATTATAGCCCTAAAGAAAAATTTGCATGGTTTACACATATAGATTGGCCGTCGTCATGCTTTCTTCATCTCAGCATCAGTCCGTGTCAGAATCGGTTAGAATTGGCAAGGTTTGCTACTTAAACTTAAGGATTTTCTGAATATACCGATTTGGGCATGAGCAGTGATAGCCCAGTGGTAAATCACCGGTCTATTCACCAACTGGTCCCCAGTTCAAGTCCTGCAGGCCGATTCTACTAAAAAAACTGTAACTGCACTGCAGCGCGGTGTGCAAAACGCGTAGGTACACTTTGACGTTTCGTTAAGCGATCTGACAGCATCGACGTTTAACGAAACGTCAAAATGTACGCATTTTGACACTCGCCGCGTTGCAGTGCAGTTGCATTTTTTTAGTTGAATCGGCCTACAGTACCACTAAATTTGAATGTATGTATATATGTATATCTTCACGCCAAGTCCCTTGCGGGGTAGGCAGAGAGAATTTAACTAAATTCGTGTTTTAGAATTTATGTACATATTTATAATTTACATGCAATTTATTTTGATCTAACCTGCTTTGTGTACTTCTGTCACCAATTACCGTTGCATATTAAAAGGATATATTACATTAATAATGGATAACTCAAAATCTATGGGTTATTAGACATATATTCTTCACCACCTAAGGAACGTATTTTGTGTGACTACACTTACATCGTGTATATCAACGCGTTTGATGTGTATTACCACTATTTAGAGAATATTATAGCCCTCCAAACAAGTCTATCTATAACTTCACGCCAAATCCCTTACGGGGTAGGCAGAGAGAATCGAGCGCCACGCGACTACATATATTACATATCTCACTCGCTTTTTTCACATTCATTGCTCTTTTCATGCACGCTCGCCGGTTTCTAGGGCTCCTGATATCACCTTCTGATAGAACACGACCAATTTGATCATGATAGGTAAGTCTTCGCCTTCCTCGGCTCCTACATCCTTCCACCTTTGCATTGTATATCTGCTTCGTCATTCTTCCATCCTGCATTCTTTCTACATGTCCGAACCAACGGAACATGCCTCTTCTTATTAAGATAAATTAACAAGTCTATTAAGATAAAAATCGGTTAAGTAGTTCTCGAATTGTAGCAAATGTGTAAAAGTGCTGGTCCGCCATCACTAACTGTCTACTCCTCCCTCCTCCACCATTTGGCACTACAACCAAAAGTTTAGTGTTCACGATATAAAAATAATATTATATAATAGTAAGTCGTAGATATAGACAGACAGAGTTAAGAGCTCGATAGCGTCGTTGCGCGTATCTTTCTACCCGAACACGCAGGTTAAGCAACGTCGACCACCGCTTGTCTATGGATGGGTTTATTTATCATAAGGTTCTCATTGTTTCGGAGGGCACGTTAAACCCGGCTGTTGTCAATAGATGAAAGTCATTAAGCGAAGTTAGTGGCCTCCGTGCGGCTTTGAAATACTGGCCTCCGCCAATCCGCAGTTGAGTAGCGTGGTGGAGCTCTAAACACCTTCGGTTGAAGGCAGGCCCGTATCTCTGCAGTGGGATGAGTTAGGGTTGGTATAGTACACAGAATAATTAGCTTGTCTTAACTAACGATCTCCTTATATCATTAAATCCCGTTAATAGAAAATATGAACCTAAAAATATTTAACCTTCTAGGACAATAAAAACCATGTAATATAAAAAATAAGTAATAGATTCAGGAGTTATTATGCGAAAGTTAAATTGCACATATAGTAAAAACAAAACGTATCTTTCTGTCTAGTAACCTGTTGTTTTTAATGTAAAATATTGTACGCGCGCGACAAGTACCAAGAAGATCCATCCTCCAACTAAGCTCCGCTCAGCATAGATCACTCACACATACCCACTGAACATCTCAACTTTTTTTATAATCACTCAGTTAATTTTGACATTGTCTATTCTTGCAAACTACCTAGGAATGTGCAGTATATGCAAAAACACAAAGTTTTACTTTATATTTATTCTGGATAAATAACACAATTTTATGGTAAATAAATAAATAATTGTAAAACGTTGGCGTAAACCGTAGACGTAGACTAAATCCGAGATTGACAACAGTTCCGTCTGAATTAAAATATCGTTGTTAATCTTTTCCAGGAGATCTTGTGATTATAACTAGAAAAAGAAGATATATATATACTTATAGAGACTTATACCTTGGAGGAAATTATTATAATTTACTTTCATGCAATATGGGATATGAGACGTTTGTAACCTCACTTTTATTCCGTTTCAGAAATATTTCAGTCATAGTCTTGTTGGCTTGTTTCGTATTATTGGCAAAAGAATAAGAAGCTAATATCACTTCAAGTCTAGGATTTTGTGGCCGGAAATACCCAAGAGCGAACCTTTTTCCGCAATCATCTTTCTTGGGGGCTTTTTATATAACATTTGCGTGATTTGTAAGCCAAATAAATGGTTTATAGAAAACTTTGCCCTCAACCATTAGTAATATTGAATATTTATTTGTGCCCAGGCACCCCAACCCCAATTTTTAAGATTATAGGGTTCGAGCAAGATGTAAGCAATATTTGGTTATTTTTAAGCAAAATCTGATCATTTTTACACGTTGACAATTTAATTAATGAAGTAAAAATGTAAGAAAGTGTAAAATGATTAAATTACTGAGCGTTTTATTATTATCAACTGTTAATTAGTGAATTAATATCAACTCATAATTATTATATATTAAAGCCGTGGTGTAAAAATTATCTGACAATCAGATATTGCCTACAACGATTTTGTTGGAAATAAGAACAAGTAGAAAGTCAGTTAACTTTTCATGATAATGCCAAAACTCGGTACCTGTACACGATTAGAAAGTACAAACACCTTGTAGCTATAGCCTCCTTCTTTACGGACTGACCCATCTCAAAGATGATCAGGCAGTTGACAATTCTGATTATGCAATTTCTCTCTAGATTACCCAGATGTGAAATTTTTAGTTCAACGGGAAAAATTATTCTACGATAACTCCTGATTTCGTCAGAACGATGATAATAAAATAAACATGTTGGCCGAATCTCTATTTGTATCGTTGTTTATGTCATATAAGTACATCATTAAAACGATTCTTTTGAAAAATATTGTAAACAAGTGTCATCTTCAAATAAAAAATTCGTGGAGAAAATGGTATCATAACAATGGGTAACTTCCTTTCTATGAAATTCTAAACAATGTTTACATTGAAAGGATTTGGACAGTCTCCAAAGGGTCCTTTCAAATGACACCCTCAAAGTTATATAAAATAACGCAGTGCCGACTTGGCTTGAAAAATCAAAGCGATGTTGAAACCCTCTTTAGTGTTATTTCTATTATTTCTTCATAGTATTCACATTATTAATATGATAGCTAGTGTACGGCTAAATAAACAAAAACTACACAAGACCCAATAATATTTTTTTGCTGTCAGTAAAACAAATAATGCCGGTTTATAACACGCTATAAACTGTTTGGTTAGTACGTAGAGAATCTAAGGAACTGAATTTCAATGTTAAATTTATTTATCTATAGATATATAAATTCACGCCAGGTACCTTGCGGGATAGGCAGAGACACACCTCACTCGCTTTTTTAACATGCATTGCTCTTCTCATGCACACTCGCCAGTTTCTTTTCCTGATCTCACCTTCTAATAAAACATGACCAATTTGGTCATGGTAGGTAAGTCTTGGCCTACCTCGGCTCCTACATACTCTCACTTTTGCATTGTATATCTTCGTCATTCTTTAATCCTGTATTCTTTCTATATGTCCGAACCAACGGAGCATACCTCTTCTTATTTTAACACCGACGCTCTCTTTTAGACCAAGTTTGTTTCTAATATCATCATTGCGAATACGGTCTACAAGCGTTACGATACAAATTTTGCGCAACGCTTGTATTTCGTTCGCGGTTATCCTACTTTCATACTCTCTCTGCCATACCCAGCTCTCGCTTCCATAAGTAACCGGTGGGACCAGCACTGCATTGGTTATAGCGAGCTGTGCCTTCTAACTCAAATTTTTACTGCCAAGAAGTTTTCCCAATGGTCCTTTCACACTGACACCGCTGATATGTCTCTCACTTTGCCAAGAGGGGAAGTCAATTCCAAAACTTCCTTCTCCTACTAATTTCTTCTGATTAAATTCATTGTAAGTTCCAAAGCAGCTGTAGTTTAACCCCCGGGACAGCAATGAACTTCACTGTTCATTGCCTTTTTGGTGGTCGCCGTTGTTAATTCTGGCTACACAGGAGACATAGTGGTGGGCCTGTCCCGTTGACACCGCTGATATAGAAAGACGAGTCAATGCTGGGTATTGTAATGCATTCATTGTACCTTCCATCCCTGCATACTTTCAGTGCATCCAAGATATACAATCTCATCCACTTGTTCCACCATTTCATTATCAACCGTAGTCCTTACATTGGTTCTGGTTTCTTCTCTTTCCAATACCATTATCTCTATTTTCTTTGCATTCAATAGCTTTCTCATTTTACGGTTATAATAGCTTTTACAGTTGGTAGTTTGTTTACTTACAAATGACGTTATGCGTTTCAAGATCAAAGGGTCATTTATGCACTATTTTTAAATAACGAATCTTTAAACATAGTATCGCAGAGGTTAGTTCCCGAGCAAAAAGGCCCGGTATTCTAGGGTGAGAAAAATTAAAATAGGAAATACCGACAAATATTTATTTGTAAAGTACAGAGTTACGGTTCGTGGGTATGGTCGTGGTCTTCGCTACGGTTGTCTAGTAGTCACTTAGCTTTCCGAAGAGTTGCAGAATGCGCGCCGTAGATGGTATTAGGCGAGGAGCAGCGGAAGGCTATGTGCGACGGGCGTTGTTCGGCGTTGCAGGCAGCTCCGACAGGCGTCAGATGTGAAGCATTCCAGCAGCACTGGGCAGACGTAGTGTACCGGTACGGGTGAACTCTTTAACACATATGCCCAGTGTGTTAATAACGGGTACCGCCTTGCCTTCCGGTTGCCATCTCGTCTTCGATGCTAGCGGTGTAGAGAAAAAGTCTAAGAGACCCGCTAGCAATCGAAGCGGCCAACCGAGAGGAAGTTGGAGGCAGAAAGGTAGGTAGGCAGCTAGACAAAAAATAATTAATAGGTAGTTCTAAATATTAGTTCTAAATTATTTCTGGTTGTCGCCTGAAGAGCTTAAATGATAATAGGTATATATTATGCCTTGATATAAGAAAAAAAAGTAATTACGGTTAAGTGGTAAAAAATACCTTTGCGAAATCACCATTACTACTTACAACATAATAAATATATATGTATCCTTTATTGCATAACATTATACATAGATTTTGTTACATTAAAAATAGTGTACAATGGTGAGCTTATCTCTTTAAGAGATCTCTTCCAGCTAGCCGTAGCGTGTGTGCAGTAATTTTATTGAATTAAACAATTTTTAACGGAAGTATCGCGTATTTTATTTATTTTGTTGAACCTGACGTTTCGAACGCTTTGCAGCGTCCGTGGTCGCAGAAAGACTTGTTTAATTCAATGTGTAACAATCGCGAAAACCCAAGACAACAGTAATTTTATTTTGGCTGGGATTTAAAAAGTTATGCGAAATTAAGTATACAATATATAAGTATATAAAATACATACATAGTCTTTAATAATATCAATACATATAAATAACTACACATATAAATATATAAGTACTATACATATAATATCACTTATTGTGAGTAAGATAGTACTCTCTCAACCTTTTCCTGAAAGTAACTAAAGTGCAACTGTCTCGTATTTGTAGCGGTAATTTATTCCACAGCTGTGCAGCATTAACAGTGAAAGAACGAAAATATAAATATGAAACCTAACACCACTTCGCTAGTCGAAATCGAGGTTAACCTATAATAATTATGGTTGTTCCTATCAGTATTTGTAATAAATCTACACAATATTATTGTAATTTTCCCCTATTGTAAGAGTGCGAAACGCTCTGTGAAAAGGGTTAAGTGATCTGTGTAAAACATCGGATATAATAGCTTCGCAAAAAATTTAGTTGTTGGCGAATGACTTGCCATGTTTAAACAGTATCGGTGATGAGTTTATCTGCACAGGGGCTTAAACAGTTGACTCGATGAGAACTTTGTGCGGACGCCCGCATGGAGGCTTCAGAATTCTCTAG
This sequence comes from Pyralis farinalis, assembly GCA_947507595.1. Taxonomy (NCBI): domain Eukaryota; kingdom Metazoa; phylum Arthropoda; class Insecta; order Lepidoptera; family Pyralidae; genus Pyralis; species Pyralis farinalis. Next base: position 32,492,064 of record OX382271.1, on the reverse strand, counting down.
CGATCAGCGTATTCCCTAATATTACAGTGATGCCGTGTAAAGACCCGCATATATGTGCATCGAAAACTCCACGGTGTCATAGCGCGTGTCATTTTAATCGAACACGCAGGTTCAGCAACATCGGCCGCAGCTAATCTGAGAATAGGTTAATTTATTTCGAGCGTCTCCGGTATGTTAAACAGTCGATCTCGCCTGGTGTCGAAAGATGACAGTCGTTAAACTGAGTCGGCTTCGGGTAGTTTTAAAACATGCCTCTGCCAATCCGCAGCATTGAAAAGCGTGACGGAGTATTCTGTAAACCCATTCAATTGAATCGTCGTCTACCTGTATTAACCCTTCGAAACCCGGGTGGTCGTATACGACCGCGAAATGTATGGGAAAACGTATATAACGGGTTCTGACTGCTCAAAATATACTTATTATCTGCTAAGCAGCAACGTTACGGTAAAAATATAACATTATATTTTCTTCCATCAGGTTTTGGAATATACGTCAACACAATTCTCCAATTCTCCAATTTTCGAGAACCTCAAATACCAGAAAGATTCCATTGGCATTGGCTTGCCTTTTAAATGAGATTGAATTAGGACTTCAACAAGTTGTAGTAAAAGCCGTTCGCTTGAGAGTTTCCTTCTTGTCTGCCTCATACGTCCCTTTTGAAAGAGATTTGTTTTATATCAGCGCTATCGTAGGTACGTATGAAACGAAACCATGATGATGTGAGAGATCAAAATACTTTTTGTAAAGTGGTTACCGTAAACTATGGACGCTTGTAATGCAGGAAGTATCTATCGTTGGCACACAAGCTGCAAACACACTCTTAAGAGCTTACTGGTAACCTCACTCACGGGCAGGAACACAAAAACCCTCCAAAGAGTTGTTCTTCAATATTTCGAGAAAATTCCCAAATCTGTAGAATGTGATGTGATGACAGATTTATAGATAGGTATATCTGAGTTACCTGCAAAACATGAATTTATCTGATGAATTTGTTAAAAAGTAAACGAAAGTCGAATTTTACTAAAACGTCTGAACTGAGAGCCCAATATTTTGCGTTTTATTGACTTGACTCAACCTCTTTGATTAACGCAAATTAAAATCAGTTTTTTTTTACTGTTTTTTTATTAAGTAGATTTAGTATTTAGTAGATATAATTTTCTTACCCTTTTGGACTGATCAGTATATTCCCTCATACAAGCTAGTTTTTAAACGACTACGTAAATATTTGTCTTGTATTTGCTTGAACTGTCGGAAGCGATTGTGTTATGTATGATGCAACAATTAAATGGCGCATTAAATATCATTACCATCAGTGTCTCCGCTTCGTGGCATCTTCGAGACCTAGATCACTTTGTTATTAAAAAAAAAACTATAAACCATTAAAATTCCCATATCCATCGAAATAAACAAAATCACTTCTTAAAATCGCTAATTTCATATCCCCATTACACAAATCGAATATATAATAAATAACTCTGCCGGCCTAGAACGGCTATTTGTTGTTTAGCCCATTGGTAAAATTATATTACACCAACATTTGCTTACTTCGATTTAAAGTTTTAATGATTAATTAGGTTTAAAGATATTATAAAATATGCTTAAACTGAAGCCCAGTAATCAGAAATTCCCTATGATGATGAATTTAACAACAACATTAACATAGGAAAAATACATGACATGTTACTCTTCAAATGAAATACGTACCTAATATTATTCGATCTCACTTCGATATCACAAAACGGAGACACCGACAGCAATAATAATATCCGCAGCATTTTTATAGATATTTGATCAAATATTGAACTTTTTGACATTTACCTCAAAAATTAGCATTGTATATTAGAAAGAACATTTAAAATATATACTCATTTATTTATTTGGCGAAAAGTTACATGCTTCACTTCGTTCATGGCTTAAATATCTAGTTCTATACGTAACGTTAGGTAGGTACTACATAGAACATTACTCTCGGAGAATAATCAGGTAAGTAGGTCAATCTTTAGTTCAAAGTTCATAACCTAATGATGAGCTCGATGGCGTCGTTGCGTGTGTCATTCTAACCAAACACGCAAGTTAAGCAACGTCGACAGCATCCTGTCTATGGATGAGTTTTTCTATGCCGAGTTTCTCCGTGCTCGGAAGTCACGTTAAGCCGTCAGTCCCGGCTGTTGCCGATAGATGACAGTCGTTAAGCTAAGTCATATACACAAAGAATACTCTATGTAAACGAATATTTCTATAATTTCACCTCGATCGATGTATCAGTTATGCTCATGTTATTATAATACTCTTAGTGAAGTAGCAATGTATTGTGAAGAAAAAGACCTAATGGGCAATTACATTGTTTGTCGAGATTTAATGGTAGAAGTTTTGTCTGCTCTCATCTCGCTCAAGATGAGTGAATGATATTGTAATGAACTGTCGTGCAATTCGAGATTGTGGGCAATAAAATTAGACTTGCAAGTTTCAGTTATTTATTGACAATTAATAAAATTATGCTCAAATATTTTTTGTAAACCATAAAACATGTCATTTGACTTAAAAGCCTCGCTTTTAGATTGTTTAGGTATCTATCGAACTAAATATGCAATTTGATCTAACCTACTTTGTTTGCTTCCGCCATCAGTTAGTGCATGCGAACTAGCCGGCACCCACCCACTACCCGGGCGGCCTGAAAACACTGGCCTTCGCCAATCCGCATTTGAGCAGCGTTGTGGAGTATGCTCTAAACCCCTTCGGTTGAAGGGAGACCCGTATCCCTGCAGTGGGATTAGTAAGGGTTAATGTGGTGGACATACCTAATAACCATTGCGATGCACAAACACCACATGAGGCTGCATTTTATCTACTCTCATTGTGACATGCTTTGAACTTTAACTGAATTGAACACACTACAATTTATTTATTTTTTTGTTTACTTTTAGTTAATTTAAAGTAAGTACATGCACTTTTAATATACAATTACGACAATACGCCATAATGTAGTCGTATATTAGAAAAAACAAAAAGGAACATTACCATTTCAAATATAGTAACTTTAGCAACGAGCCGAGCGTTACATTGAAGCGAAGCAAAGTCGTTCTACACTTCATACTAGTAATAACAGCACGACGGCAGAGTAGTACTCATTGGCCGGATTTAATTAAATTCACAGTATAAGTAAAATATTTAACATAAACAATACGTATATACATAATTTGTATACTTTACGTACAATTTATGTATACGCAGCATTCATAATAAATATTTTATATTCTAAATGTAATGACTAACTAAATAAACTAATTTTCCTTATAAAATATACACACGCATATTAAAGAAAAACAAGGAAACATTCATTGTAGAAAAATATCGAATGTAATACGTATATATAATATTTAATATGTACCGTGAAGAATAAAACCAACGACATTCCCGAAAAATGGCGTTATATCAAAGTTCCTTAATCGATTTGTAATAGTTATAAATACACATTTCGTTACAATTTTTCGCCTTATTTTGAATAAATCATTTTCTCTCCTCTGATAACCCTAAATCATGTCGTAAAATAGACCTACGCGCGACTTCGCTAAGCCAGCAGAACATAGGTACATACTCGTATATACTACTCTGTGTAAAAAGTATCGGGAATATGTCAATAAAACGACCCGCGTAAAAGAGGTCGTTCTAATTTTTTTACTGCATGTTGGTAGCACTGTACTGATTTAGCGCGCAAAATTTGAGCGGGATCTGTCATTTAATTTGTTTTAAACTACACTTTTTGTTGGTCATAGTTTTGAGTCCTCGGCGATTTTTACAATGGAAAATATTGTTGAACAAAGAGTGTGCCTTAAATTTTGTGTTTCAAATGATATTTCATGTGGTGAATCACTAAAAATGTTGCGAAATACCTACGGCGAATCGTGTATATCGAAAACAAGGGCTTATGAATGGTATAAGGCTTTTAAAGAAGGCCGAGAAGTAGTAGTAGACTTGCCTCGTTCTGGTAGACCTTCAACCGCTACGACCAGAGAAAACATCGACAGAATCAAGAAGCTAGTGCTCGAAAATCGACGTATGAGTCTGAGAGAGTTGGCTAGTGAGGTGAGCATATCTTTTAAGTCCGTCCACAACATTCTCATTGACATTTTAGGCATGAAACGCGTCGCCGCTCGACTAGTTCCAAAAGAGCTCAATTTTGTTCAAAAAGCGCAGCGAAAGCATGTCGCTGAAGACATGGTTTCCCGAGCTTCTACGGATCCGACCTTTATGAAACGTATAATAACTGGCGACGAGACATGGGTTTATGAGTACGACATGCAAACAAGCCAACAGTCTTCAGAATGGCGTCTCGAAAACGAGCCGAAACCCAAAAAACCGCGGCAAAGTCGCTCCAAAATCAAGGTGATGCTGACAGTTTTTTTTGACTACCGTGGTGTGGTTCACTCCGAATTCCTTCCAGAGGGAGAAACAGTGAATAAAGAATATTATTTAGGCGTCATGAAGCGTTTGCGTGAGAGTATCCGCCGAAAACGTCCAGATTTGTGGCAACACAACTCATGGATGCTGCACCATGATAATGCACCATCACACACAGCCATTATAGTGAAAGAGTTTTTAGCGAAAAATTCAACAAAAGTTCTCGACCAAGCACCGTATTCACCTGATATGGCTCCGTCTGACTTTTTTTTATTTCCCAAGTTAAAATTACCACTTCGAGGAAAACGTTTTGAGTCGATAGAAGCCATAAAAGAAAATTCGCTGAATGAGCTAAAGGCCATACCGCAAATAGCCTATGAAAAATGTATGGAAGACTGGGTGAAGCGGTGGAGATGTTGTATTGCAAGCGATGGGGCCTACTTTGAAGGCGATAAAATAAATTTAGATGAATAATTTGTATTTTTTGTTTTATTGACAAATTCCCGATACTTAGTACACAGAATGTACAATATCTATGTTGGTATGGAACTAAATGAAAGACTTAGTAGTTAACTATAACTATACCTACCACCCTTTGATAACTCTTTATGTACAAGCAATGCACGGAATCAACCACGACTACACGTAACCTTCGAAACGACGGACCCTTCGAATTTTCGACCTGTTTCCATACTGGCCATTCTCAGTAAAATTTTTGAAAAACTAATGCTTAGCCAGTTGCTCAGACATTTCAATACACATAATTTGCTTCATAGGAGACAGTTCGGATTTACGAGAGGTTGTTCAACTATAGACGCAGGGATTCATTTGCTTAAAAGTATATTCGCGGCATGGGAAGGTTCGCAAGATGCCTTGGGAATTTTCTGTGATCTGTCTAAAGCGTTTGACTGCGTGCACCATGACACTCTTGTCAGAAAATTACACCACTACGGTATCAGGAACAAGGCTCTCGAACTTCTGTCTTCTTATCTGGGCAATAGGATACAGAAGGTCGATGTTAATGGTAAAAGATCTTCGGAGTCTCCTGTAGTTATGGGAGTCCCACAGGGGTCAATTCTAGGTCCATTCTTATTTTTAGTATATATAAATGACTTACCTTATTATGTAAAGGATAAACATGAGATTGTATTGTTTGCGGATGATACCTCTTTGACATTCAAAATTAATAGACAGTTAGGTAATTATGACGAAGTTAACGATGCTCTCTCTAAAGTTATGCATTGGTTTAATGTTAATAATCTGCTTTTAAATGATAAAAAGACTAAAGTAATTAAGTTCTCAACACCTAATGTAAGACAGGTGACTACCAATGTACATGTTAATGGAACTAATTTAGCCCCTGTGGAGACAACTGTGTTCTTGGGTATAACAATTGACTCCAGACTACAATGGGCCCACAAATTGAAAAATTATCAGGAAAACTAAGTTCTGCAGCCTATGCAGTGAAAACTATTAGACGGCTCACTGATGTTGATACGGCGAGAATAGTTTATTTCAGCTACTTTCATAGTATTATGTCATACGGAATTCTTCTTTGGGGTAACTCCACGGACATTAACACCATCTTTTTATTGCAAAAGAGAGCCATAAAAGCTATCTACAAACTTGGTCAAATAAATATTCTAACAGTCGCATCGCAATATATCTATGAAAATCTTTTGTATGTCCATAAAAACATAGACTCATTTTGTAAAAAGAGTGATACTCATAACATAAATACTAGATATAAGCATAATCTTGTGTTACATCCAAGCCGTCTCCACAAAACTAGTAATTCTTTTATGGGGTAATGTATACGGTTCTATAACAAACTTCCCAGCAATATAAGAGAATTGTCAATAAACAAATTTAAAACTACTATTAAAGCCAAATTGTGTAGCAGGGCATATTATAAAGTATCTGTTTATATTAATGATAAAAATGCCTGGGATTGAGTCGATCCAATTATAATGTAAATAATTAATTATGTAAATTTGTTTGGATACCAAAAGAGGGATGCCTGAGTTTTTTGGCAGTATTTTTATCAGTGCTCACCTAATCATAAACTGCACGGTAGGGAAAAAAATTGTGACGATTCCAAACAAATGTAGCCATTTTTACGGAATAAAAAGATTTTGACTTTGACTTTGTAATACAATTGATAGTTAGATAACGCATTTATTTGGCACTTTCGACACACATATACATCAAAAAAATTTAATAAAAACAGTAAGGTCATTTAAAAAAAGCCGTGTGTGCGTCGCAATGCACAAAAGAGCTTATTACTCTGTGTCAAGTGTTCTCAAAAAGGAATAACCAATGATTTCAACTTATCCCATAAGAATGACGAGGACGAATGCAGTCTGACAAGATATACCTACTGTGTATTTCACAGTACTCAAAAGCTTGCATTTCTACCCACGCTAATATGATCAGAAAAGTGAAATATTCATCGTGAGTCCATACTAATTCGCCATATTTGAGCATTGACACATTTCTCAAATATGGCGAATTGTGACTTTGCGTTTTGTACTCACTGAATGAACCTTTGCAGACCATACATAATATCACTATAGTTCAATCTGGATAGTATCAATGATTAATAAACCCTAATGCGCGGAGCTTTAGAAAAATAGCTTTTAATTTTGTAAAGTACGCTTAATAGATAAAAACAGTTTTTTACCAAGCTCAGCACGAGACTCTCGAATCTCAACTGACAATCGAAGATGTGCCCACGTTTCTCCCTCTTCAACTCGAGTTATTCGCTTTTTATTCATGGCTGCAATTGGGTCGGTATTTATAATTTTATATATTTGCAATTTAGAACCATTTACTTTGACTTGATAGGGTTAAGCACTAGAGAATTGCGCAAACACCATTGTGAAATACGCCCCAGATCCATTAACATTTAGTCGATATGTGGCAGAACCAACGCCATCGTTATCGTCAGATATATATAGCTGAACGTCATCAGCATAACAGTGCGATTTACAATTCTTTAGCAAGATCAGTACGGATCAAGTTTATTCACTCCTCAATACCGTAGAGAAGCATTTGGCTTTGGACCAAAAGGTTTTTTGCGGTTTTGTGGACCTTGAGAAAGCATTTGATAGGGTCGTGCGAAAGAATCTCTGGAACATTTTGCCCAGATATGGGGTTGACGGTATCCTGCTCCGTGCTGTGAAATCTACCTATGAGGATAATACAACGTGTGTGCGAGTGGACGGCAGCTTTTCGCCCTGGTTTGATGTCAACACTGGTGTCAGACAGATGCGTGCTGTCGGTATTATCCATGTATGTATGTATGCTTTGCCACGTCCCTTTCTAAACCACCTTGCAGCTGACGTAACATATTTTCTACTTCAACAAACTTCGTCAACTGGACGCAGATAGCTTTCTCTAACAGTTTTGAAAGAAATGGCAAAGTGCTTATGAGTCTAATATCACTCGCAACAGAAGGATTGTCGATTTCAGGTGAGGGTATTTTGAATTAAACAATTTTTAATGGAAGTATCGCGTGTTTTATTTATTTTGTTGATCCTGACGTTTCGAATGCTTTGCAGCATCCGTGGTCGCAGGAAGACTAAGGTGGCATTTGTCTTACATTGGTTATTCAATTATTACATCTACCGACATGGATGGTTTAATTATTTACGGTAATGACGGTATTTTTACGCATACGGCCCACCTAACGTGAAGCGGGCACCGTAGCCTATTAACGTTTGAGATATATTAAGTATCGTTCGCGCGATGCCTCCTCTGCTGCTTACACAGCAACTCCTTGGAAGCTTACTTGTGATCTCACTTACACGCAGGAACACAACAACCCTTAGTTGTTATTGGCTGCGGTTTTCTGTGAGGTGGAGGTACTTCCCCAGACGGGCTGCTTTGATGCGCCCTACCTCTCTTTAAATATCCAGACCAAGACAAACAGACATGTTCATGCACACAAATGTTTGCCTTGTGTGGGAATCGAACCCACGAGCGTTGGTGTCAAAGTCGCGTAATTCACGACTGAGCCACCGAGCTCATCAAATATGACAAGAGCCTCTGTCCAGTCGGATTGAACACTGCCCATACTTATCGACTTATTGAGAATAGTTTTTATAACATCTACAGTAAAAAGGAGCGTGAAAAGGATTATTATCTATGCTGATACCATCCTTCCATAAATAAATTATATTAATTTGCAATCTCCTTCGGCCTGAGTTGCGACCAACTCAAATTTCGCTTCGGAAAATTTATTGTCGTTAAAGAATAATAAAATGTGTGGATGAAACTTCGTTTGTTCCGGAGATAATCAAGAAATTATTTTATTGGGATCATTAAAAAATCTGGGTAATGTTTTATACTTGGTAACATCTATTAGATTTTTTTGTTTGAGATTCTTCCAGAATATTTTACTATAATGCTGCTTGATCATAAGCCTACAATTGTCTGTAATCTACGGTAATGAAACCCTGCCCTAAATTCTAATTATTTAAGCCAGTGCATGTTTATCGAATAGCCATAAGATTAAGGCAAAATTTTTCCACCACAAGTTCAACCGGTAATGTTTGTAATTAATTTCCTTTACTTGTTGTTCTAGTAGTGTGTTTGTTTTCATAATTTCTCCGTTTTGTTCTTCAATCCTTTTGTTGCTCCTTGTTCCTGTTCCTTGAGTTTTCATCTTGTTGATTTTTTGAATCATTTATTATAGTTTTATGTTATTCTTAAAATCAAATAGTTTTTCAAGACCAGGGTTATTACATTTTCATCTGTTTGTTTTAAATGTAAGATGATAACAGATGTAAGACTATTCAATGAGGTACTTTTTTCATTTGGCGACCGGAATATTTTATCTGAACTTTTTACTTGTACTATGAGCGTCGAAGTTAACTGCAATTGATGCAGTAGAATTCAGTCGCACGGTTGCTTTAAAAATTGCAATTAAATCGTTTACGGCTTTAGGTTATTTAGGTTATTTTTCACAGTACTTATATTTTTATTAACAAGCCAGCCACACAATACACGTCTGTACACGCTGGCAGTTAGACAGAGAAAGAGAGAGGCTTTATGATGTTCTAAGAGCTCTATCTATTCAAGTTTCAATCATGTACGTTCTGACACTTAGTAATTTATTGAACTTTATTTCATCTTTAGATAATCAGGAACACGCCTTTTCGTATAACAAAAGAATACTCTGTTGAATCGGGATTCAGAAAGAAAGACGAAACAGATATAAGGTACATTGCGAAAGTGGAGGTAGATAGGGGTGTAGTAGGGGTGATATGAGGTAGATACATACCACCATCAAATTGGTCATTTTATATCTAAATGTAATGTCAGAAGCCTGAACTGTCGAGCATACACGAAAAGAGCTATGTATGTTAAAGAAGCGGGTGAGGTATGTAAGGACCGTGTCTTATGCCTATGTCCATTTCCTCTATCTACCCCGCAAGGGTCCTAATGTGAAGATACAGATAGATAGCCAGATAATCAAGTTATTATGCAACGGTATGCATTATATTAGCTCAAACGCTTTCTAAAATAAATGCCTGTAACACTGGTCTAATGATTTCCTCTTTCACCTTTTGGATATGGTACCCTAAAAACCCTTCACAAGCAAATATAACGACCATTCAAACGGTCATATTTTACTAATGGTATACAGATGTTACCGCATCAAGAGGTAACCCATTCATTAAGGTAATCAAATGAATGAAACCCTTTAGAAGGGTATAATTCGAATTCGCTATTGTACAATCCCTGCGAGAACTCAAGTGATATTGACTACAATACTATTTCTCTTTCTTATTTGCTGTAACACATTATATATGTGCAACTTTCGTCCTAAATATTGAACAGTAGAGTTGTTTTTTCCATGTGTGTATAAAAGAAAATTATCTCGTTTCTCCCTGCCGAGAGAATAATATATGATCACATCGCGACTACTAAAGGTTTTGAAATGAATATTTTTTGTCTTTATTTTTGTTATATTAGACGACTTGGCTGGCAAACAATACAACCAGTAACATGATAGCGGATATGTAGACTACAGGTTCTTGCAAAATAAGGTACATCATTCGTGTGTTTGCTGCTTTTTTATACAATTTTGGAGGCCTATGAACGCTTGCAGTAGATTATCACTCGCACCATGCCACTTCTACTGCTAACAGCTGCTTCAATGTGCGCCACCACCTCTGCCTGTTAAAAATATTGTCGAGGAAGGACAGTTTTAGGCATTTAATTACAATATCAAAAACAATTTATTACAAAATACTTCCCGGTTCTATCAAACCTTAACGTTTTACATAAATGTATCATAAAGTTTTACATAAATTACTTCTCGGCAAACACAGCGAGTAAACTTATTTCTTTGAACAGTCTCCTTAGTGATTCCGCAGAGCCGCGTATTATAAACACAGTGGATGGTTCTCCTTTGTAAATTAAAAAATAATTCAATATGCGAGTCCATACTGTTCGCCGTCAACACACAGTTGTTGTACTATGCGGTCGCAAAGAGATTTTCTTCCAAGAACCCTTTGGACAGTTCAAAAATAGATTAATTGGAAAGAAAATTGGAAAAAGTGGAATTCTGGGGTAACCCGAATTTTATATTTTTTCTTTATAATTTCACTCCATTTCATTTCACTCCAAGTAGTTCATTAGTTTGTATTGTTACTAGATGAGTAGACACATCATAGAATTCTTTGTTCTTCAATGACACAGTTTAAGTCATTATTATGACTGATGTAATCGAAAGCTTTAGAGAGATCGCAGAAAACTCCGATAGTTCAATCGCGTGATCTTTCCCATGAGTCATGGAAATGGTTACCCAACGCAACCCTCTACCTGCTATACAACCATATTGTTCATCATTAGAAGTTTCATAAGTCCTAAAATAATGTTTGTACTTTCGAATATTTTTAACAAAGCTGAAAAAAAAGATATGAATCTGTAATTTATCCAGCTCATTCTTGAGCCCGGTGTCAATAATTATAGTATATAGAAATTCTTGCTGCGCCTTTATAGCTGTATTTCCATTAGGTTCTAATGAATTAGATATAAAATACAGCTCAGGCGGAATTAGAATTCCCATCCAAAAAAAATCCAGCCCATTTGAGAGCAAAGATGTCACAGCCAGAGCCCAGCCTTGAGGTTTAAGTAATAGTCCTTCTTTTGCATAGGGAATTAAAAATATAATACCTATGCTTACTTACTTTTTATCTCGGGATTTCTGCAGGTTTAAAGTAAATGAGATTCCAAGTAGACAGAGTCTCACGGAACAATTCCGTTGTAACTGTATATTATTATATACATGTATACAATGTATTGCTAATTATATTTGTTGTCTGCGATCGATGAATGCGATCAAAGTATCAAAACAATATAAACGCCATTTTGATGGGGCTAATTCCGAAATACTTCTGCAAGTTTTTTGAACTTAAAACTTGACTGCATATATTTTTATGCTTAAGTCGATAGATTGTATTTATGTTAAGTCTAAACTAAATTTTGAGTTAAGTCCCTTGCAGGGCAGGAGCAAGCTCCGCATGACTTGGTTACACATTCTGCTCGCTTCTATAATATTCAAAGCTCTTTTTTATTCACTTGTTCAGAGCTCCAGACATTTGCTTCTGATAATTTGATTCTTCTATTATAATTTGATTGTTGTAAGTATGTAGTCTTAGGCTGCTGGTGCTCAACATGCTAGATTATATAATCTATACTAATATAGAAACCGGAAGAGGTTGTTTGTTTGTTTGAACACACTAATCTCTCGAACTTCCAGTACGGATTATAAAAAATGATTTTGCATTTGATAGTCCAATTCTTGAGAAAGGTTATAGGTTATTCAACATCTCGCTACGTATCTTAGAAGTCGAGGAAAAAGAAAGATAGAAGAGAAAGCACTTCCTGCGGAATACCGGGCATATGCTCAGATAATGTCGCGGGGTGCAACTAATTATAGATAATAATGTAACTATACTTTGTGTGCTCAACAGAGCAAAACAGTACTTCGGCGCGGAACAAAGACTTATATTATACAAGTCACAAGTCAGACCGTACACGGAGTGCTGTAGTCACCTGTAGCGCACGTGGATACCAGCTAGGATTTTGTGATTCAGTTCAGAGACGAGCTGTGAGAATTGTCAGCGATCCGAAGCTTACAGACGGTATTGAACCCTTAAGTTTAAGGCGAGGTGTTAATGTTGACCGCCAGGGGACGCTTCAATACACATATTTCTCCAAAACGGTTAAATATATTTTTTACCCGGACGGTACATGAGTTTAGAGGTGTTTGTTAGTATGTGTGTATGTCTGTTATACCTTTCTCAAAAACGGGTAGGCCAATTTTGAGGAGAGTTCTTTTACTTTGTATAAGTATAATATCTCATTTACGTAATTTTTCGTGAATTCCCACGAATGAAACTTCAGATATTTATCGGATTCTCATTCCATACATTTTAATCCCTAAAACAACACATACGTATATATATATATATATAGGTACAAATAGCGAAGAATATTAAAAATATTGTGTAACTCCTCAGTTTTAGTAGTCTACCCCCAATAAGGGTCACGCGCCGCCATCATTGTTATGAGCTTATAAATCTTGGTACTTGAGCAACAGCAGCGTCTGAACATAATGTTTCATGTCTCTCTCAGGAGCCAAGGAAATTAATGACCTGGTTAATTATTTGGGTATTATTCTAATGTATGTACGAATACACAATAATTATTTAGATATTATTCTAATGAATGTACGAATACATAATCATTATTTAGATATTATTCTAATGTACATTCGAGGAATCTCGAAGGCGTCAATGCGCATGTTCAGTCTAATTGAATATTCAAAGTTAAGCTTCGTACTTCAGAAGGCACGTTAAGCTATCGTAGCCATTCTCGATAGATGACAGTCGTTAAGCAACGCAAGTTAGGATCACAACCTGACTGGGGCAGTACCTCCACCTCACGGATAAGTAGCGAAGTAGCAATTTCGTAGAGGGTTTATTCCTGCAACTGAGTGAGGTTACCATTAAGAGGGGGGCAGAAAGCTTAGTGGCGCCCTCATTTTGTTTTTATTAATAACTCTGAATTTAGAGAGAGAGAGAGAGAATTGGCAAGTTTCTTTCATTTCTTCTTCGCCAATGGTCATTTCTGAAGTGCTAGCATATTAGAAAAGAAAAATAGTAACATAAGAGAGACGTGTGCTCCGCTGAACACCCGGACTGTGCCTCTGGTGGCAGAGCGTTGTAATTTTTGCATGATCCGTAGTGCCCCTGTAATGGTTAGGGGTGCAACCCTTCTATAATTATATTAATAGCTCCATTTTACCACTGCTAAGGTTTGGAACACATTATGATCATTTTATATTCTAATAATTAATATTGTTCTACTTACATACAAAGCACTACGGTATGAAGTGCACTTCAAACAAGATAATATTTCTATACATATAAATCTACTTAGATAAAGCCATTACCATGCATTTATTATCATATGTTGTATAGTCATAATGTTTCATTGTTACGGATATTGACAATTGCCATGTTTCCTTTTTTATTATAATCATGAATTTAAAGTATATTAAAACAAATGGTGGCACAATTTTACTTAATGAGGGCCATCAATACTATTTCCGTAAGCGTTATAAAAATAGTAATGAATTATGGTGTTGCAAAGATTACAATAACAATGCTTTAAAATGCTCGGGTTCGGTGACAATATTTGTAAGTTTAAATTTCTAATCTCTAACTGTATTAAATGAGAACTTGAACCTTTATTTCGATCGTATTTCTGTACTTTATCTGTAGTTTTGTATTTATTCATGAACATGAATGAACATCACAAACGGTGTACAGCAAAAATGGCGGACGATTAATTTGGTGAAAATGAACATTTGAAAAATATTTTCAAAAAGCATTCAGTGATTTTAACCAGAAATTAGTCACTGAAATTTACAATTAATTACTTTTTATTTAAATAAACTATAACATGATATTATTTAAATCTTTGCTATTAATAAGAAATAAAATTATAAATATTTTAGTTTGAAGAGGAATAGGTCTTCGTAAATGTAAAATAAATTTATAACAAATCTTTTATTTAATTTGTAGTAGCCTCTCCGGTGTGTCCAAAATTTAAAAGGAGTACGACAGGTAAATCAAAAATTTCACCACTGAATACGTAAAGGAGGCACAGCGGAGCATTTGCATTTACCCGCTCGGCCACCAGGGGCACAGTCCGGGTGTTCAGCGGAGCACATGCTCATAAAAGAATTGAATAAGATACAACAAGATGATATTTCAAAAAAAATAACACATGTCTGTGTGCCCGAGAGGACCCAGTGGCAAATTAAGAAGTTTTATCTTTATCTATAACTACAAGGACGTGCGGGTTTCCTCACGATGTTTTCCTTGATGAGCAATTGATAATTACAATTACTTACATTATTGTACATAAATCCGAAAACGATTTAGTGGTACGTACCAGGATTCGAACCGGGACCTGTCGCTTAGTTCTTTATCCACTGAACTATCACTGCTCTGACGAGTGTTCAGTGAGGATTGATGCCGGTATATAATTTTGTGAAGATATATAGTTTATGTGAATATACATGATAAAATATATACAAAATACAAGAACTATTATTCTAACAATATCGCTTTAATTTATTCAGTATTATTTATTTTTGTCGTAAATAACTGTTTTCGACTTTAATACAGATTAATCGGTCCCATTGCATAATGAACCCTGGCCTAATGTGCGGTAAGTAATGGCTACATAGATTTTGTTTTACACCACCATCCGTCTCCTTGTGATGTTCCCTAGAACGGCGCGCCTGCCCATTTGTTACACACATCGTATAATTTACGATGTTGGCCAAAATGAAATTGTCACTCAGCTTTGTCACACTCGTGTTACAAAAAATGAAAATAAATATTTTTACACCGGACATGTACGAATTTCCACGTATATACAAACTTGTTGTTTTAATAATAAACTTTACATAGACGCAGTTTAGTGTGTCTACTCAGTGCCTTAGATAAACTGCACCATTTAAAAGTAAATAGGATATTGTTATGCGCACGCACTACCTTATACATGTTGCCAGACCCCAAAATTGAGTACTAACATATACAATATTAACAACTTATACCACTTAACATGTTGTCATAATGACAATTTTGTATTTTTTGACACAAATAATTTTATTAGTGATTTTTATTTGACAAATATATATTATACTTGAAAATAAATCTGGAATTAAGATATCCACTTTAGTGGCTAATAATGTCAATAGTCCTAACAGATTACATTGTAAACGAATAACTAAAACTATTTCTATCGATTTGACTGCAGATTTAAACTGCTTATTGAGACAAAAGGAAAGCAAAACTTAAATCTTGTACACCAAAATATTCAACGCTTTCCTGGCTGTATTTTCACAGCCAGGAAAGCCTTGAATACAATTAGTACAATTGTTTATGGAAAAATACAACATTGATATTTTATGTTTGACTTGGTTAAAAAAAAGTGGAATGTAATTATAAAATAGTCAGTTGCTTTAATAGAGAGTCTTCAATAAGAGGTGGGTTAAAAAATTACAAAAATTCGAAGAACGTTTGGATATTGTTAGGCTCTCTATTCAGTGCACAATCGAAATGTCATGTGCTAAATTAGAAAATTATATAATTATTTGTGTATAGTGTATTTGTGTACCCCTCAGTAGCGATTATTTGATATTTGAGCAAGTAATTGAGGATATTTTAAGAAATGTTATGAAAAGCAAAAAAGACATAATCGTCTGCGGTGATTTCAACATTGATATATTAGTAGAAACATAAACAAGTATTAGATTTTTAAATTTATTTAAATCCTTTGTGACCGTAATTGTGACCGTATAAATAAAACAATATGTGGCAACTTGCCCTCAGATCATTGCGGTCAGTTGGTAGTTTATCAAGGTTCATATAATACAGATTTAAGAAATCTTTTCTTGTACAGACCAATGACCAGAAACAGACTTATTAGATACAATAACGTATTGAAGGACAGGTTGCAATTGTTGGATTAGACTGTAGACGATCGGGTTTTTCTTTATACCAATTTGTTTCATGCTATATCCAGTGAATATCAAAAAATATTTAAACGCAAAAAAATTTATAATACCAATAAATTTCAGTTTAATGATTGGGCAACTACAGGTATTCTGCTAAGTAGAAACAAAATGTTTGATTTGTTTGCAGAAAAGTGTTACAGATTTGACCCAGTTTTTATCAATTATGTCAAGAACTATTCCAAAATATTTAAAAATGTTTGCAGAGAAGCAAAGTCTATGTATATTAAAAACAAAATTAGTCGGGGTATAGGGTTTTAAGACGGAGTTACACAAGGAACGATCATGCGAATCGCTATGAAAGGTAAAACGTTCCTTTTAATAGGTCGGGGTGGTAGGATCAAGGTAGGTGGTAGAGGATAGAGTAAAGGAATGAAAGGGTGTGCCAGTTGAGACAAGGTCTTATAGGGAGCCACTTGAGCCGCAAACGAAACTCAGAAACATGGTCATACGACGACCAAATATGAACGATAACGAAGTCCAAATATGAACCGTACGCAAAAGTATTGAAGGCGCTCAAGTTTATTTAATTGCTTTTCGGTAATATCCAGGTAACAGGAATCTGCATAGTCAAGTATAGAATATAGCATAGCAAGATTAGTGCTAGCGCAATTTTAGTGTCTACTGGTAAAAAATTTCGTAACCTTCTGAGGGAACCAGACGCAGCAAACAATTTCCGACTAACCTCGGCAATCTGCGATGACCAAGATAGAGAGTTATCAAAAATTATTTAAAGAATTTTTACTTTATCGCTGAACTTTATTGGTGTGCCGTCAAATATAACGTAAGGTATATTATTCCAGTCAATTTTAGATACGCGACGAGAACCTACCTATTATAATGGTTTGCGATTTTAAAAGGTTGACAAAGACTACTTCATCAATATGTCTTTCAAAGTTATTTATGGCATTATCAAGGCAATAGCTCTAGTGTATGTACATCGGCTTGCTAGGACTGGTAGATCTTTTCTTGTAAATTGTATACGATTTTATAATAAGTTGCCTGAATACATTGTCTGGAAAGGAGAGAACCTCCTTGCCAGACAATGTATTCAAAAAGCACATTAAAAATACTCTCTGCAAAAGGGCATATTATTAGAATTAATGAATATGACAAATGACAAATATATCTGGAAATAATTCAGCACAGACGACCTGTCCTAAATAATCTTTAATTTTACCATTTGATATCACATCACTATTGCACCAATATGCTTATCTGAGTACAGTCCCACAAAGCCTCACCAAGCTTGTAGTTCTATCTTTATTTCTATACCACTAAGGTGGAAAACAAGCGTACGGCCTGCCTGATGGTAAGCAGTTACCGTAGCCTTTACACCAGGAGCGACGATCATGCGTTGCTGACCCAGTAAAATCCTCTTCACGCCTTTCTTAAAGAACCCCATGGTCCCTTGGAAAACCTCGGCTGGAAGTTCATTCCACAACTTGAGAGTTCTCGGAAGAAAACTTCGCCGGACAGTACGCAACCATTGATGTCCCAGTGTATGAGGGTGAACCCGTCGGCGAGCGATGCGGTTGTAAAAAGAAGCTGTCGCCATCATATCGAACAATTCTTCAGAACACAACCCGTAGTAATATCAGCAGAACACACATAAACGGAGGCAAAATTTCGTCTTAACCTTAGGGGCTCAATATCGTCTATGAGCTTAGGATCGCCGACAATTCTCAGCTCGTCTCTGAACTGAATCACAAGGTCTTGTAACCAGGTGCGCCCCAGCCGCCAGGTGACTACAGTATCCTCTTGCTTTCGTCAGTCATTAAGAGGCTAAAGTGAAAGCATTAAAGTTCATAATGCCGCGAATAATATCAGTACAAGCCCTGCCATGCAATTCTCTAAGCGACTCGTAATGGCTGTGTGCGTCGCTGTGATCACAGATGTCACAGCTTTGACATCGTCTACTGCGATCACGGCTTTTTATTTGGGCTATAAGGCTGTAAGCGTACGCGAGGCTGTTTGCCTTGTAGAATTCCAATTGCAAACGCAGCCTTGCGGAGCTAGTGTCGGACAACCATGAAAAGCGACAGTAAGGAATTGCAATTTTGTGTTCAAGGCTATAACAGCCGATGTTTCCGAGGATGTAAGAATGTTTGCATTGCATGGCTGAACACCGTTCAACACCTTTGAGTTACTCACTGTATTAACCATGTCAAAACAGGCCAAGTCTCTTAAACTAGAGGGTTTAATATTTTCAGAACTAAATCACAAGGACTAAGTTCGTGTCGATGAGTTTGCGCCTGAAGATATGTGGCGTTTAGACTTGATGAGGAAGTGGCTATGAGGAACAGGATGCGGTGAGGATTTGTCAAGCGATGCGGAGGATGATGAGGATATATTTGTGAGGAAGAAAATGAAGATGAGAGAGGGAGAGTGAGAGGGATATCATTTTAGTACGAAATTCAAATAAAACAACAAATATAGTATTCATTTATTTACCTCTAATTCACTCTTTCTATAATCAAAATTGACAATTGGGACATTTATATTTGTCGCCGGTTTTTATGTTGCCATAAACCAATCCACCGTTATTACAAAGGCACTCGCTAGGGATGCTTGACGGAGGGGGAGATAGGTATTGTCTATAGTAAGTATATCAAGTAAGTAAGAGAGGTAGGACGCCTCAAAGCAGTCCGTCTGGGGAAGCAGCCAAATAACAACTCCCTAGAGGGTTATTGTGTTTCTGCTCGTGAGTGAAGTCACCAGTTAGCTCCTAAGGAATTGCTGTGTTAACAGCAGAGGAGGCATCGCGCTAGTGATACTTAATGTTATTAAAAGCGTTCTTAGGCTACGGTAACCGCTTTACATCAGGTGAGCCGTATGTTTATATGCCTTCCGTATAAAAAAAAAATAGGTTCTGTATGTTGCGTACGCAAACTTTCGTTTATACGGAAGCGGTAATGCTTGAGGAACTCCAAAAAAAGCGAAACTTCCGCATTTTGAGGAAGCGAAAGCGGAATCCTCATCAATCCTAGTAGTGATAGCATAAGCATAACACATGACCGCTCGGCTGAGAATTGGCGCGTTGCACTTTCTTATTAATGCAACCAGAGGGAGACTTTGTACAAAAGTGTCTGCGTGGGTACCTCTGTCTCACCTAATTCTACCACCAAGCAGCTATATTTATATAGCTGTGTTCCGGTTTGAAGGGCGAGATATGGCAGAGAAATTATTGGGTACTGTGACGAAACAGCCTTAGATCACATGATTGGCGGCGCGCGATTAACATCCCCGTGGCGTTGCGTGAGTCAATAGGCTGCGGGGACCGCTTACCATCCAATTAATAATTCTTTATTGACAGAACTGTTTTACCACAAGTGATTTCTTATCCAAAATCCCACAATAGGCGAAGCCTGTCCTGTGGGATGTTTTTGGCAAGATAGTTTTGGGTACTTAAATTACCTGTCTATACAAATTCAAGATTAAGTTGTATAAAGTTGAATCATTCTGGACAACTGACAACAAATAACTAGTATATACGATCCTCAATGAGCGACATATCAAATCCTTCAGGTAGAAACAATATTCCATGTTGAACTTAAAACTTGTTTAAAAAGGTATACGTTTTACTGAGCTGTAGTACTGTTTCGCTTTGTTAACTATAGCATATTTAGTTAATAGATTTAGGCGTCAAATTTACATGCAATTTGATCTAACCTGCTTTGTGTGCTTCTGCCACCAATTAGTTCATGCGGCAAATTAGTTCATTCGAATGCAAAACAATATTTTCTGCAATCCGCCTGGCAGTTCCAGAGTTTAGCACATTCAAACAAAGTCTTCCCCTTTATATTAATATAGATAAGATAAAGAAAGAGTTTCATTCATACGAATTTTTTGTTAAAATATCCCTGCAACATTTTATTCTTGGGGAAATTGTGTCAGTTCATTATAAAAGTAAATAGAGGGTGTATCGTGTCAGAATTTACCTTTTGAATGGTTTATCTGCGAAAAGGTGACCCGGGCAAAAGGTAAAAAGACAATTAAGAAGAAAAACAATTCGAATAAAGCGACAACTTCGGGTCGGGTGCGCATAGAATTTCCGTACCGCACTCGCGACTGGGTGAATGAATTTGTTTAATATTATATTAAGGTTGATAGTTTTCCAAAACCTTAGAAACCGGAAACCTATTAAGAAGAGCAATGAATGTTAAAGAAGCGAGTGAGGTTTGTAAGGAGCGAGTCATGTGGTGATCGGTTCTCTCTGCCTACCCCGCGAGGGATTTGGCGAGAAGTTATAGCAGTAGTAGTAATTTTCCAAATTAACTTCATATTTACTAGAATTTTTATGAAAGTAGTTATGACAAGTACATTTTCATTAACTTTGTTTTCTAGACTTATATATATTTTTTTATGTAGGTACCTACAATATTGAGAGGCAAACAAGTAGTCCATCTTATGTAAAATATTTACCCATAGCCTATAACCCTTGCAATACAAGGAATACCTCTCGCATGCTACATTCGCTGCTAAAGCACCACCTTCATAAATGCTCACTAACCACGCTCACTCGCAAGAGCACAGCAGTGCTACAGGAATTGAATTTTGGGGTTGTATAACACACAATTCTACGGGGATTATATGTTGTTTCCTTCCGGAAAAAATAGCATAGCATAAGACCACCGGTGCACTGGTACTTTCTGGCGTATCGTATACCGTATATTGCATCGTATTATATTATGTTCCACCTCCCTTCGCCAGTGTTTTGTTGTACAAGTTTGCCTCTGTCTTTAGAGCTAATAAGCCACTTATAACGTAACTAACACTCTGTGTGGTATATTTACCAGCGGTATCAGTGACCCGAGCCAAGCCGGCCGAGTGCACGCGCGTTGAGGCGCGTAATCCGAAACGTGCTCCAAAAAAGGCGCAGGTGAAATAAAATAATACCTTTGGCGTATTCGGTTTTGCAATCGTGTCGATGGATTTACACGTGGGTGTATTTCTAGAAACAGGAAACCTCACTATATATACTATAGTAAAATAGTTTTTAATAATAAAATAGTTTTATTTCTGTAACAAATTCTGAGTCCTAAAAAACCTGTGTTAGGAGGCTTCGATCCTCCATGACTATACTATGTATTATTGTTTTTATAATCTATCTATCTATCAATATCTTCACGCCAAATCCCTTGCGGGGTAGGCAGAGAGAACCGAGTGCCACGTGACTCGATCCTTACATATCTCACTGGCTTCTTTAACATTCATTGCTCTTCTCATGCACGCTCGCCGGTTTCTAGGGCTCCTGACTCACCTTCTGATAGAACACGACCAATTTGGTCATGGTAGGTAAGTCTTGGCCTTCCCCGGCTCCTTCAACTTCCTTCAACTTTTGCATTGTATATCTGCTTCGTCATTCTTTCTACATGGCCGAACCATAGGAGCATGCCTCTTCTTATTTTAACACCGACGCTCTCTTTCAGACCAACTCTGTTTCTAACATCATATGTTTATATAAAATAAATGCATATGTGTGTGTACTTGTGTATACGTGTGTACTTGAGTGCGCGTGTATTTGTCGTATATTAATTTATGTATTTATTTTTTATAATACATATAACATATTCAGCGTGTTGCATATGCTTTAAAGATATACGGATTTTTTGATTCTATTGACCGTTTGCGGAGTGGTTAGCAATGCTACGTTAACACCAAAACAAATTCATGTATTTCAGTATTTAACGCCGTCGATTGGATTACTACACCCAATACTACACCGGACAAACATTTGTGTGTGTGAACATGTCTTAACAACTCTCAGGAGAGTTGTGTTTCTACAAGGGCATGGAGCCACCAGTAAGCGCCTAAGGAGTTGCAATAACTAGTTTGGCCATATACACTGTTACTAGATTTTTCTTTTTTAGGGTTCCGTACCCAAAGGGTAAAACGGAACCCCATTACTGAGACTTCGTTGTCCGTCCGTCCGTCCGTCCGTCTGTCACCAGGCTGTATCTCATGAACCGTGATAGTTAGACAGTTGAAATTTTCACAGATGATGTATTTCTGTTGCCGCTATAACAACAAATACTAAAAAATAGAATAAAATAAATATTTAAGGGGGCTCCCATACAACAAACGTGATTTTTTTGCCGTTTTTATCGGTAATGGTACGGAACCCTTCGTGTGCGAGTCCGACTCGCACTTGGCCGATTTTTTCAACTCTTTAATTATTTTGTATTTGGAACGCGTTATTTTGATAAAAAATTCTTTTGAATTCCCGCCATTTTACATACTTTTTTCGTGTTTATTATCAAACTACAGTATGGAATGGGGCGTTAAGGATATAGGATAGCAGTGATTGCCTTGAAAATCAAAAGGGCAAAGTGTACGCACACAGTTCTAAAGAAATCGCCCAAGTGGACGGAAAGGTACAACGTGGTCAGCATCCTGCGTCTGTAATGGTTTGGTAGGGGGTTTCTTATCAAGAAGTTGCATAGCTTCATTTCTATGAAAAAGGAATGAAATTTTTTTGAAAGAAAGTATGGTGAATCGTACAAAAGAAGCATGTGGATGCGCAATAAGGCATTAAACATTGAAAGGAGATGCCTGGTGGTATGATAAAAATAAAGATAAGATAAAAATTCTTTATTTGCCATTGGGCCCTCGCGGGCACTTAGACACGTCTTACAATTTTTGAAATATAATCTTATTGTATCTTATTTAATTCTCTTTTTATTTTTTTCCTTTTTTATCAACTAGCATTTCGAAAATGACCTTGACCTTGGATGCGGAGGTTTAATCCTCTGTAGCCAGAAAGAGGAAAGCGTAGCTGGATTATGTATCATCTTTACCCTTAAATGAAAATATGAGAGAGAAGAAGAATGAACTATAAGACTAAAACCAAGGCTTAAGTGAAAGAGGAGCATGAAAGACAAATTATGAATGAGGAAGAGAGGCTGACGAAAAACTTCGAGGCAAATACTCTTTTGGAGAGGTAAAGAAGTTTCGGAATGGTACGTCGGCATCCAGAATGGACAAGATAAAATCTAAAGCCTGTATATTCTTGCGAACACTCAGAAAGTGTTAGTACGGTGGAATGAATATTTTGAAGAAATGTACGCTGGCAATGAGAGTGAGTCTGATGCTTACTCCATGTTGAAGGCGTACGGCGAAGGCATAACTATGGATGAGATCAAATGGTCGATACGAAGCTTGAAATATGGAAAGTCAGCGGAAATTGTGCTGGAGAACTGGAACCTGGTCCCAATGGACTGGAGACGCACAGTGATCGTGCTCTTGTATAAAGGCAAGGCGTCACGCATGGACTGCGCCAGCTATATAGCCATCAGTTTGATTAGCTTAGCAGCAAAAGGTAATTGAAAGGAGAATGAGGGTGAAATCCAATGGAATGCTGTGGGAGGCACAGAGATGAAAGAGGATGATGAGGATGAATTGAAAGGCGATGTACAGATCAATATCCTCCGCTCTCTGCAATATCGTGTAGAATCATCTGGCCATAGACCAAAAGGTTTTCTGCGGTTTTGTGAATACTGAGAAAGCATTTGACAGGGTTGTACGTATGGAACTGTGGAACATATTGCCGAGATATGTAATTGACGGTTCACTGCTCCGTGCTTCCGCTCCGTAATCCACTAACAAGGATTGCTCAGCATGTGTGCGGATAGATGATTGCATGTTACCCTGATTTGATGTCAAAAAAGGTTAGCATGCTATCTGCTAGGCTGTTTATTCTGTATCTCGATAGTTGTCTGCAGAAAATAAGGTTAACGAATGAATGATTGCGCATGGGTGACCTAGTGGTAAACTGTCTGCTGTATGCAGACGATAATATTAGCAGAAGCACCATCTGAACTGGTCTCAATGATGAAAGACCATTGTGTGGAGAAAGGCTTACTATTGAATGCGAAGACAACAAAGATAAAGAGAAGAAACCAGAACCAATGTAAGGATTACGATTGATAATGAAATGTTGGAATAAGTGGATGAGCTTGTATATCTTGGATGCGCTTTCAGCAGAAATGGAAGGTACATCGCTGATGTGGAAAGACGAGTGAGTGCTCGAAATGGTGTGAATGGAGCGTTGGGAAAACTTCTTGGCAGTAAAAATTTGAGCCAGAAGGCACAGCTTGGTATACACAATGCAGTGCTGGTACCAACTCTTACTTATGAAAGCGAGAGCTGGGCATGGCAGAGAGAGCATGAAAGTAGGATAAACGCGGTCGGAATACGAGCGTTGCGCAAAATTTGTGGCGTAACGCTTGTAAACCGTATTCGCAATGATGATGTTAGAAACAGAGTTGGTCTGAAAGAGAACGTCGGTGTTAAAATAAGAAGAGGTATGCTCCGTTGGTTAAGACATGTAGAAAGAATGCAGGATGAAAGAAGGATGAAAGACGAAGCAGATAGCAACGCAAAATTGGAAGGATGTAGGAGCCGAGAAAGGCCAAGCTTACCAACTATAACCAAATTGGTCATGTTCTATCAGAAGGTGATGTCAGGAGCCTTAGAAACCGCCGAGTGTGCATGAATGAATTTAAAAAAGCGAGTGAGTGAGGTGTGTAAGGATCAAGTCACGTGGCGTTCGGTTGTCTCTGCTTACCCCGCAAGGGATTTGTTGTGAAGATATAGATGGATAGATAAATAGGAATGAAGACGGCAGCCAAAGTGTATGAAGAGACTATCTTGGATCGTGTTATAAAACCTCTCAGCAATACACTTACCGTGGACTTTCCAGCAGGACTCGGCTCCTGGTCACAAGGCACGAACTACCCAAGCCTGGTTCGTAACCAACATTCTGGACTTTGTAAGAGCAGAAGGCTGGCCCTCGTCTAACCTAGATCTGAACCCCTTAGACTCTAAGGGATTCAGATCTGGGCTAGTTATACTACAAATTATGGTCAGTTTTAGAGGGCATAGCCTGCTCAAAACGACATGCCAGCATTATGTCTCTTAAGAAACCTCTGGAGTAAGCAGTGGCTATGTGGCCCATGGAAACAGTGTGTAAATCCATAGATTCTTGGCCAGACAGATTAAAGGCAATTTGTATCAAAGCCAAATTTAGCCATTTCGAGTAAAATCTTTTTTTTGCTGAGACTTCCATAAATTTTATTAAGATTACATTACTTCATAAATAAAAACTCGTCTACTACTACTACTGGAACTTCTACTGGAGAACAAGTATACAGCCCGCCTGAACGAAATAGTAGCCTATGATGTCCAAGATTTACTCGCGCATTTCCATTTGTTGCTATCCGCCAATTTCCTAATAGTCTTCCTCAGTCGCTAAAATGCTACAATTAGCAGGTCAGGTAGTTTTCATCATTTCATAGATTTTATGTTTAGTTAGTGAATGACCTTATCACTTTTTAGGGTTCCGTTTAGAGAAAGATTTGTGAATTGTGAACAATAAATATAATTTTTTTAAGGAAGGTGTAGCATCCGACTGGTGTCATACGAATTTTCCTAATTTTGTCAACATGAATGAAGTCAGTTTCCTTGCTTTTTAGGGTTCCGAAATTTAAAAGGAGAAACGGAACCCTTATAGGATCACTTTCTTGTCCGTTTCTCTGTCTGTCTATCAAGAGCCTTTTTCTCGGGAACGACACTGAAATTAACATCATATACTCAGGTCTGAAGTCCCTTCGAACTGTGAAAAAATCAAACTTCTAAGACAACGAAATCAAAAGGTACGGCTGTTAATACCTCGTTTATGCGCATATTTTGACACTCGCAAGGGAATGAATGCCTATAGGGTACTTCCGTTTGGCCTAGAATAATGAAATTTGGTAAGAAGCAATGTCATGTAGCAGCACAAGTACAGGGTCCGTCACTCGAAGTGTTACCAACTTCATGCTGCTTCTATTTGCAAAATAATAATGACAGCGCGCCCAATATTGGTGAAACGTCAGTTTGTTTCATTGTTTTAAAGTGGGCAAAAATAGCGGGAACTAAGTTGAATTTTAAAATAAATTTTCGCAATGGATATTAAACGTAGCTATGTGATCGCTTTGCACTTGGCTGGAAAATCACAACCAGCTATTGTTAGAGAGCTCCGACAACTACGTGTGAACAAAATGTTTGTGTATCGGACCATTAAGCGTTATAACGAAACTGGGAGCATTGCTAAACGACATGGAGGTGGTCATCCGAAAACCGCAACATCACGTAATATGATTCGAAAGGTGAAGGCTCGAATTCAAAGAAATCCTCGTCAGAGTGCAGGTGAATTGGCGAAAAGTCTGAAAGTATCCGACTCAAGCATTCGCCGTATACTAAAAAAAGAACTCCAACTGAAGCCCTACAAGATCCAAAAAGTACAACATCTTACTTCAACTCAGAAGATAGTCCGGCTACAAAGAGCTCGAGCACTGAAAGCCTTACACGAACGTGGCGAGCTGGAAAACATTGTTTTTTCTGATGAAAAAATTTTCACCGTCCAGCAGTACGTCAACAAGCAAAATGATCGTGTTTGGCTACAGGGCAAGTCAAACGATAATTTGGATGACAGAATTGCCGTTCGTAAGCAAGCGCCTGCTTCGGTTATGGTCTGGGCCGCAGTGACCTCAAATGGTCGGTCGCCACTCGTGTTTATCGAGAAGGGCGTCAAAGTCAACCAGCAAGTGTACCAGCAAAAAG
Source organism: Pyralis farinalis (assembly GCA_947507595.1). NCBI lineage: Eukaryota > Metazoa > Arthropoda > Insecta > Lepidoptera > Pyralidae > Pyralis > Pyralis farinalis. Next base: position 32,464,952 of record OX382271.1, on the reverse strand, counting down.
TGCTAAATGATGCTCTCATACCGTGGACACGTAAGCAATTCGGTACAAACAGCTGGACATTTCAACAAGACTCAGCACCGTCCCACAAAGCTCGCATGACACAAATTTTTTTAGAGAACCACGTTCCTCGGTTCATTTCCTCACAACAGTGGCCTCCTTACTCGCCAAACTTGAATCCAATGGACTTCTCGGTGTGGTCTATTTTGGAGGCTGCTGTGTCAACAAAAAGGTATGAAAGTGTGGACACGCTCAAGGCAGCGCTTCGTCGGGAATGGAAAAGAATACCGCAAACCCATCTTCGTGCGGCCTGCGATGCATTCGTTGGAAGACTCGAGGCCGTAATCCGTGCCAAAGGAGGTCATATCGAACAATAATGATGATTTTCATAAAATTTAATGTTTTTTTTACAATTTTCTTTCAATTTTTAATAAATCTTACTTTGAATAACTAAATAACATCATTTAAAATTGGTAACACTTCGAGTGACGGACCCTGTAAAGGAAAAAAAACGATAAACTGGAAATTTGTAGTTCCGTCTCAAAAAAAAAATACATTTTTGCGACAATAGTTTGCGAATATATATATATATATATATACGGAGCCCTCAGAGAGCGAGTCGGACTCGTACTTGACGGCTTTTTATATATAAAGTTGTCATACTTGTTATAAAATAAGGCTGAAATATTTCACTGTAACAAAATATTAGCCAGAAAGTTCGCAAGAACAATTAGATATGAATGGAATTTCTTATTTCGAGATGGGTCTGATGGTTCTCTAGAATTAGTGTTGGATGTCTTCTTGACATCACAAAACTTTTTCATTTTATAGTCCATAAATTTTCATTCCATATTATGTTTTAGTAAATGTATCTATCTATAACTTCACGCGAAGTCCCTTTCGGGTGTATCGAGTATCGAGAGTATGTAAGTGTAGCAAGAATACGGAAAAAAATACGTTGTTTCAATTGCCAAACTTATTTAGTTAGATTGTGATTAATTAAAAATATATGTCAATGTATGTTTACTTAATAAAATATTACTATAATTAAATATACATTTATGTAATTGTCATATTGGCCATTATTCTTGTTGCACATCAGCATTGGTTCATCATTTACATTTACGACTGTTGCTTATTACTAACACGGGTTTTAACTCACCCTCGCAGAAATTTATTTCCACTTTTGTATCCAAAATTCTCTAAATGTAGGTACTGTATGTTCACTTGCAGTACCTGGTGCCGTACGCGTTGTTGATATTGCGTGCCGCGACGTTGGTGCCACAACGAATCTACATTTTTCACATATTTCATGGCCACGGATAAAATCAAACAAAAATTTAACGACGTGAAAATAAACCACCAAATTAATATCTTTTAAAGTAATGGCTTTGTATTATCGTAAAAATAAATTGAATTTAAAATTTCTGGATTTCAAATTTAGATTGAATATAATTCAGAATTCAATTAATCGATATACCGTAATCCGTCCAAACGTTAGCACCCACCCAATTATTGGTACAGCTAAGAGCAGATCACGCTTAACACTCGAAGTGCGATTGTAACTCTTATCACAAACGACATAAGAACGGTACAAAGGTCAAAGTGTAAAGCTTGAGCTGCACTTAGCTGTACCTCTACATTTATACTCAAATAATAAGATTCCAATACTTTGGATTGAACGTGTCAATAATTGGATTTTAGCATGGATACCTTAAATCTTTTTGATTATAAGTTTAAGAAACTTATCTACATACATTATAAGTAATTTTAATGGTATAAGATTGTATATCAGATTATATATCTAATTATTTGTAAACTTAAGTGCCAATAATTGGATGTTATTTACCCAATAATTGGATGTTGGATCGAATAAGCGCCAATAATCAGATGTTGTTCCTGGGGCTCCTGACATCACCTTCTGATAAAACACGACCAATTTTAGTCACGGTAGGTTAGTCTCGGTCTTCCTCGGCTCCTACATCCTTCCACTTTTGCATTGTATATCTGCTTCGTCATTCTTACCTCCAGCATCCTTTCTACATGTCCGAACCAACGGAGCATGCCTTTTCGTAATACCGACAATCTCTTTCAAACCAACTCTATTGTCTGAGCATTGTATATAGAATAAAAAATACTGATCAAAAACGAAACCTAACACGACATATCTGCTAATATTTTTTCATGAGTGAACAAGTGTGATGGACATCAGACCAAGAATTCCATAATCTTGCATAGTTAAGTAGCATACATGGGTGTTTCAAATTTTAGGTCACGCATATGTTTGAATGTAATGTAAATACCCATTATGCGACTAAAATCTACTGCAGCTATACTGATTTTGATATAACACATCTAAGAAAATCTGCTTTCAAATAAAAAAAAACTGCATCCAAATCGATTCACCCGTTTAAAAGCTACGGTGGACAGACAGACACACACACATATATCGGTCAAATTTACGAGTATAACACCCCCCTTTTTTGCGTCGGGGGTTATAATAATATTTTTTTTTATTTGCATTAAATAGGGTAATATACAATATCGGTGTTAGATTACTTGATGGAGTAGCATAAACCTATTTAGCCATTTTTAATAGCATGCAAATTTATAGTTATGGATATGTTTTGTTAGTCCTATTTTACAGTAGTCAAACTTATTATTAGGTAATTAACTATATTTGTTCCATGTAATATTTAAACTGCAATACACAAATGTTAAAACCCTCAGTAATCGTCTCATGCCAAGATTCTGTCGTGTGTTCTAGAAATTAAATTAACTAGTAAATAACAGCAAGCTGTGTAGGCAGATCTGATATTTTTTAAATTTAAAAAATATTTAAATATTTTATTTTTAATTTTTTTAAAATATATGGAACCCTGTACGACATCTAGCGACGAGTGCTGTTACTTTTTCTGTTGATGGGAGTGCAGTGCAGACTCTGCACTGCAGAGTGGCCGGCCATACGTTTTCCCATATGTTTTTTTTTCTAATTGGAACGATTTTGGACCGTTCTTCCTCACCAACGAACATTTAAATTTCAAATTAAAGGATACAAAACTACAATATGTTAGCTATTAGTGTGTCGATTTTGGAGTTTCTCACTATTACCGTCTAAACGCTAGCTGGATGACATCAGTCTACCCCAAACGGCAATTTTGAGGGTAATGTGGCTCCGCTGGCTATCGCAGCTCTGCCAATTAAGCGTTTACTTTCTTTTCATCAGTACGATCATCATCACCTCCCATGAACGCGTGTATAAATTTCCAATTTTTAATTTATCCATAGGAATACCACTCTTGTAGGCATTGTGTGCAAAAATATGGTGTCCGTCGGATTGTATGAACGTTGAATTTGTAATTTGAGTTCTCAAATGAAACGCGTTTTTATAAAAATAAAGGAATAGCCTGTCCCTGGCCTATAGGCTGATATTGGTCAACAGATCAGTTCTTAATAATATAAGTCTGGATTTACTAGACAGAAGTATAGTTAGGTACCTAAAATTATCAAATAGGACTAGCTTTACTTTTTCTCAAACACCATGTTTGGGGTTCTGTACCTTAAAAGGAAAACCTGAACCCTTATATTATCACTTTCTTGTCCGTCTCTTTGTCTGTCAAAACCTTTTTCTCGGGAACGGGTGCCTATCAACCTAACATTAATATCAAATACTCAGATCTGTAATCCGTTGGAGCAGTGAAAAAATCTAACTTCTAAGTCAACACAATCAAAAGATACGGCTGTTTATGCCTCGTTCATGAGCATATTTTGACACTCGCCCTTGCGAGTGTCAAAATATGCGCATGAACTCATGAATCAAAACCTTTAGGGTAGTTCCATCACAAAAATAAATACTTTTTTTGCGACAATAATTTGCGAAAATATTTTTTACGGAACCCCCAGTTCACGAGTCAGACCCGTACTTAACGCCTTTTTTTATACAACATCGGGAGGTTTTACACAACGCCTTGTATAAAGTACATACTCATTCTAAATATATACTTATCCTTATATACTGGCTCAGATTTTGACGAGCTCGGTGGCGCAGTGGTGAAACGCGCTGGTACGCTACTTTGACACCAAAGCTCATGGGTTCAATTCCCACACAGCACAATTGTGTGCATGAACATCTGTCTTGATCTGCGTGCAGAGAGGTAGTGCGCATCAAAGCAGCCCGTTTGGGGAAGTACCTCCACCTCACAGAAAACCGCAGCAAAATAACAACACCCTAGATGTTTGTTGTTTTCCTGCGCGTGAATGAGGTCTCCAGTGAGCTCCTAAAGCGTTGCTGTGTTAACAGCAGAGGTGCCATCGCGCGAATAATACTTAATGTATTGCAAGTGTTTATAGGCTACGATAAGCGCTTTACATCAGTTGAGTCGTATACTTGTATGACTCCCGACGTTGCATAAAAAAATGGGTATATATAAAGAAAAGTAGGATGTTACCCTTCGAAACCCGGGTGGTGGAATACGACCGCGAAATGTATGGGAAAACGTATATAACGGGTTCTGACTGCTCAATAAGCGGATTCGAAACCTGGCTTGAAAAGTATACGCAAGTAGCCTACGAACCCTTGGCACACGAGTCCTACTCTCACTTCTCTGGCCTTGTTTACCCAACACTTGCCGCTTAACAAATGGCATCTTTACATTTGTATTATTCTTCAGAGCTCAAGTATTTTTAGAGATAAAGGGTTGGAGCGAAATAAATTGCGACCCATTCCATTTACGTTCCGTACTCTCAAATTCTTCCTACGGGTAAAGAAGCGTTTCTTTTATAAAATAAACATGCTACGATATCTTTTTCGCGCTGCCAGCATTAGCGTCCATGGAATTTCAATCTTATCATACCGGTGGACTTTTTACGAACTTTTTGCGGCGTATGTGACTTTGTATCGTGTTTAGAGGCTAAGCGGACTTCGACTGCACGTGGTGCACCCTGCTAATTAATATGAGACTTTGGCGAAAGAAGGATATTCACAAATAACCAGCGCCCTATATATAACAACTCCCTGGAGTGTTATGTTCCTGCGAATGCTTGAAGTATGCTTTTGAGGAGTGAGTTATGCCAGTTTACATACAGCTTATGTAAGTACGCTTGTGTACCTTCCGACGTTGAATAAAAAAGGTAGCTAAAACCCATCGGCATCGAAACCCTGAATTAATACTTGGACTACAAAATTGGTAATCATGTAATCATAGTACATTACTAACTGAACACAATAAAGTAACACGCTGTAGTACACAACTTGTTCTTTACTTGCGTACTAGTTGACGCCCCACACTAGCACACACCGGTGATAATACTGGTTTGACCAATATTTTCAGGAACACCGTTCCTATATGAAATCTATATGTTTGTCTCTGTGTGTGTCTGTCGCTTTTTTTCGAATATTCGAATTTTGACTTCAGATTCGGCATAAAAAAGTAGAATAGGAATGTTCAGGAACACCGTTCCTATCTTTTAACAAAAACATGGTCGAAATTGCCGACAAATTAAAAAAAAATTTGAATTTTCCTTTCAGATTCGAAAAGTAAATTAAAAGTAGAAAAGGAATGTCTTAAAAACCAATATCATATTTCTTAAGGAACATGGTCAAAATGGCCGACGAAGTTTTAAAAAAAATATATTAAATTGTTATATAATTGACGAGCCAGGTGTTCCTCTGGCAATGTAAGCTTGCGCATTCTCAACTTGTTTTATTTGCCTACCGAATTGACTTTATTTATTTTTATAAATCAATTACATGCGATATTATGGCCACGTGTGCATCTGATATTACCTCTCAACTAATATAATATATAGATGATCGACGATGAACTCCAGTGTAAGGAAAACTTTATTTAAATTTATATTATACTGTAAAATAATAGTTGTAAAGATTTATATGTAAACATTGCAATAATAAATAAATGTAGTGGTAGAAATAATGGCAGATAGTGGCATAGGAGAGAGAGAATGTTCTAGATTGACACGTAAATATTGTTACTAACATACCATCGCAACTAGAGAGATACCACGTTCGGGCCACGGGTGTCCTAATTACTTTTCATATGCCACCGGTGTTGAAATCATCGCTAGAATTTGTACGGGTGTAATACTCTGTATGTTGAAAATAATTTGATACTGATATTGACAGGTTTTCATCTAATATTCGATACATTTTCAATAGAGAGAGTTAGAACGATATTATATCAATGATATTGTATTAAAAAGAGGTAGATGTCGTACTAGCGCGCAAAAACTGAGGCAATGAAATTAACCCAATTGGTCTAATATGCGCTATTCTATGATGCGCTGACGTATTTCAAGCGCAACTCTTGACAGATAGCTATCTCTCTCTATATCATGCGTTCCGTATTATCTATCCCCTTCATAAGTAAGTAAGTACTATAATGTCGTAGTGGAACAATAACAAAACGACGCGCAGTATGAATATACGTCATCTTTAAATACAATATCATTGTATTATATAGTATTTGTTAGTGCACCTTACGGATCTCATGGGTAAAGTCAGTTTTTTGACGAGCTCGGCGGATCGGTCGTGAATGACGCGACTTGACACCAACGCCACGAGCATTCACGCCACGCCACGCTCATGGGTTCGATTCCCGCACAAGGCAAACATTTGTGTGCATGAACATGTCTGTTTGTCTTGGTGTGGGTGTTTTAAGAGAGGTAGGGCGTATCAAAGCAGCCCGTCTGGGGAAGTACCTCCACCTCACAGAAAACCGCAGCCAAATAACAACTCCCTAGAGGGTTGTTGTTGTTCCTGCGTGTGAGTGAGGTCACCAGTAAGCTCTCAAGGAGTTGCTGTGTAAGCAGCAGAGGAGGATATTCGTACAGATTTTTTTGTAGAAGTAATATAAAATTATTTTATATATGTAGGTATATGAGAGCTCGACGGCGTCGTTGCGCGTGTCATTCTAACCAAACAAGCAGGTTAAGCAACGTCGACCGCAGCCTGTCTATGGATGAGTTTATCTATCTCGAGTTTTTCCGTGCCGTCGGTCCCGGCTGTTGTCGATAGACGACAGTCGTTAAGCTAAGTCAGTGGCACTCGGTCGGCTTGAAAACACTGGCCTCCACCAATCGGCATTTGAGCAGCGTGGTGGAGTATGCTCTAAACCCCTTCGGTTGCAGGGAGACCCGTTTGACACTATCAATGAGATTCAATCCCATGTTGAGTACACAAAATATTACTCAAAAATACAACATTTGAATTGGATTGTAATTCCACTCCATTCTGTTTTTGATTTACCTTTTTATGTAAGTATATGTTCATAGAATCTGATTCTCTGATATTAGGGGAATTTAGAAGTCACTTTGGTTGAGTGAACCCTAGAAACCGGCGAGTGTGCATGAGAAGAGCAATGAATGTTAAAGAAGCGAGTGAGTTATGTAAGGATCGAGTCACGTGGCGCTCGGTTCTCTCTGCCTACCCCCAAGGGATTTGGCGTTAAGTTATAGATAGATAGATAGAAGTCACTTTAAAGTCTGTGTTAAACGTTTGTAGTTATCGAAATTCTTTGTTATGATGATTCTAGCGTTCGATTAGCCCCATAAAAATATGGTGAAGCTATGCTATCAGGAACTTTGCGTCAATTTTCACTATTTTATACTTTCGCAATTCAGCGCTGCTCACATGACCGCCATTTGCATTGTGTAATTAGAACGGCATGCGGATTTCTTTGATTTCATAGTTAGTTGTTTAACATGATGTATATCTTGACGCCAGGTCCCTTGCGGGGTAGGCATAGAGACCTGAGCGCCATAAGACGCTATTCTAACAAAACCATATATATATATATTTAAAAATTCATTCCATGTGGCATGATGAGCATGACTTTGGATCTGTTAACAGAAACAAAAATCGATTTTTCAACAAACCGCCTGGCATGCCAAAAGTTACACTACGCTTAAACAAACATGTACACATAGGTAAAGAAACTTAATTCGAGTTGCACAGTTTTACAACTTTCAAATAGCATGATGGGTAGGTATGACTTTGGATCTGTTAACAGAAACAAAAATCGATTTTTCAATAAACCGCCTGGCATGCCAAAAGTTACACTACGCTTAATCAAACATGTACACATGGGTAAAGAAACTTAATTCGAGTTGCACACTTTTACAACTTTCAAATAGCATGATGGGTATGACTTTGGATCTGTTAACAGAAATAAAAATCTATTTTTCAACAAACCGCCTGGCATGCCAAAAGTTACACTACGCTTAATCAAACATGTACACATGGATAAAGAAACTTAATTGGAGTTGCACACTTTTACAACTTTCAAATAGCATGATGGGTATAACTGGATAAATTGACGCAATGATCGGATCCTTAGATAGATTGAAAACCGACTGTTCAATCTCAGCTTATCAAACCAACTTGATCAAATCTATGGATGCTACGCCGTAGCTAAATTCGCCAACAAGATGGCGTAGGTGGAATAAATATAAATACTTTATTCTCAGACCGGCGCTAATATCACTGACGTCAGATGCGAGTAGGTACTGCGTTATACCAATTTAATATTTAATGCTACTGCCTAAGAGCACTTATTGTTGAGAGCAATTCAATTTGGCCTCTTAGTGTGAGTGCAATTGTAACATAGTCTATGTAGGCATAGTGCCTGATAAAAGCCGATTTCTGCACTACCGCTGTCATTATAAAGTCATAGCTTCTGAGAGCTGAAGATGTATATTATTGTATAATACCTATTGTATGTTACCCAAGCAGCGTAATTAGGGTAGTGCCCATAAACCACATGACTGCGCATGAAGGCGGCTAAATGTCTTACCGATTAGAGCCTAATTTTAAGAGAGGTAGGGCGCATCAAAGCAGCCCGTCTGGGGAAGTACCTACACCTCACAGAAAACTGCAGCCAAATGACAACTCCCTTGAGGGTTGTTGAGTACTGCGAGTGAGTGAGGTCACCAGTAAGCTCCCAAGGAGTTGCTGTGTAAGCAGCAGAGGAGGCATCGCGCGAGTGGTAGGTACTTAATATATCGCAAGCGTTAATAGGCTACGGTACCCGCTTTACATCAGGTGGGTCGTATGCTTGCATGCCTCCCGACGTAGTATAAAAAAAGCAATGGGAGGATATTTTAACCAATAAGCGGGATGAGTGCCGCGATGTTCATCCGTGAACTAGCCAATAAGAGCTGCGCGTTCTACTTTACCCCCCGACCCGTAGCGGTGAGTTGAGTTACTATGCAAAATCAGTCTCACTGGGTCTCCATAGGTTATTTTCTTGATGGTAGTATTTCACAGAAGATCGCACACAAAGAACAGCCTCCTATAGAAGGTTGTTGTATTCTTACGAGTGAGTGAGGTTACTAGTGAGCTCCTTAGGGGTTACTGTAGTAGCAGCCAAGACAACGCGGTTATACTCCTTGTATTGCAAGTTATAAACAGCTTACGTAACCACATTACATTAGGTGGGCCGTTCCCTTTCAGATGCAGTATAGTTCTTCGTTCTTCGTCCACACGCACCTTCTGAGGTGAAGCTATTGCCCTAGCCTAAGAACAGGTGACTTAAGGAGAGGTAGGGCGCATCAAAGCAGCCCGTCTGGAGAAGTACCGCCACCTAACAGAAAATGCCGCCAAATAACAACTCCTTAGAGGGTTATCCTATTCCTGCGTGTGAGTGAGGTCACCAGTAAGCTCCTAAGGCGTAGCTGTGTTACAGAGATGGCACCGCGCGAGTGATACTTAATGTGTTGCAAGCCTTCATAGACTATGGTAACCGCTTTACATCAGGTGGGTTGTATGATTCCCGACGCTGCATAAAAAAATCCCTTGCGTACTGAAATTTCTCTTCAGGAGTGTCCCGGTAATCTCGCCTTTTTCTTTTATACTTCGTCGGGAGGTATACAAACATAAGGCCCACCTGATGTAAAGCGGTTACCGTAGCCTATAAACGCGTGTAATACATTAAGTATTACTCGCGCGAAGCCACCTCTGCTGCTAACACAATAACTCCATAGGAGCTTACTTGAGATCTCTCACTCACACGCATGAACACAACAACCCTCTAGGTAGTAGGTTTTCTTTGAGGTAGCGATAGTTTCCCAGATAGGTTGCTTTGACGTGCCGTACCTCTCTTAATAATCTATTCACAGTAACACAAAAAATATCCGTGGAATTGTTACTTGCATTCTATTTATCCTGCAGTGTGTGTAAAGCGTATATTATTTGTTCTTTGTTTGGCTCTCTCAGCGCTTTCTTTTTTTAGTGAGTCATTTCCTAATTTGCTAGGTATTAAATCCTAATTATAAGACTTTGTTCATGGGCAGTTATTTACTTGACCATCTTATTTGATTATTTGAGTTTATTTTGCCGAGCTCGGTGGCTCAGTCGTGAATGAAGCGACTTTGACACCAACGCTCGTGGGTTCGATTCCCACACAAGACAAACATTTGTGTGCATGAACATGTTTGTCTTAGTCTGGCTGTTTAAGAGAGGTAGGGCACATCAAATCAGCCCGTCTGGGGATGTACTTCCACCTCATAGAAAACCGCAGCTAAATAACAACTCCCTAGAGGGTTCTTGTGTTCCTGTGCACGAGTGAGGTCACCAGTACACTCCCAAGGAATTGCTGTGTGTAAGCAGCAGAGCGCTAATAGGCTGCGTTAACTGCTTTACATCAGGTGATCCGTATGCTTATATGCCTCCCGATGAAGTATAAAAGAAAAAGGTGAGATTACCAGCCATGCAATTCTCTAAGCGACTCGTAATGGCTGTGTGCGTCGCTGTGATCACAGATGTCACAGCTTTGACAAAAATTAAAAAATCGTCTACTGCGATCACGGCTAAATTATTTGGTATTCTATAAGGCTGTAAGCGTACGCGAGGCTGTTTGCCTTGTAGAATTCCAATTCCAAACGCAGCCTTGCGGCGCTAGTGTCGCACAACCATGAAAAGCGACACTATGGAATTGCAATTTTGTGTTCAAGGTTATAACAGCCGATGTTTCCGAGGATGTAAGGATGTTTGCTCTTACAGAATTGCATGGCAGGTAATTTGATCTAAACTACTTAGTGCTTTCGCTACCAATCAGTTCGTGTGCACTAGTGCCGGCAGGTACCCACTACCGTTAGTAGATGCATGCCGCCGCTGCCATGGCTGCTCCGGTCGTCTCTGGTTCGGCTGCTGCGGTCGTCTCTCCGAATGTCCGCCATCTGAAACTCGAACCGCATGCAGCCGCCACCGTTGCTGGCCTGGCTGTTCCGGCCATCTCTGCGACACGTGTTTCGTCTCACCACCGCACACAGCCACATAGAAAATATAAACGCCAATTCTTTTCCAAACTCTCTTGCAATAATCAGAAGATGACATACCCGATTGCCGGACATTTTTAAGGAACACCGTTCCTATATGAAATCTATATGTTTGTCTGTATGTGCGTGTGTCTGTCGCTTTTATTCGAATTTTGACTTCAGATTCGGATTTAGCCTAAAACAGTAGAATAGGAATGTTCAGGAACACCGTTCCTATTTCTTAAGGAACACGCTCAAAATGGTCGAAAAATTCAAAAAAAAATTGTTATATAATTGACGAGCCCAGGTGTTCCTCTGGCAATGCAAGCTTGCGCATTCTTAACTTGTTAATACGTGCCCCCGCTCAGAAGTTCGTGCGAAACGCGTGACCTATCCTAAGAAAGGGTGCCCCTCTGGATGTCAGCCGCCACTTAATAATCAGTATCTTCGCCAAATCCTAAGGCTTAGGTTGCGCACCGCGCCAATCCTAATGGATTAGGAAACGAGGTAAGAACAGTTCTCTCCTTCTGAACAAGATCTAATATTGTCGCGTCTCCGACATACTAATATACGTCACCGACATGTCGTTGTTAACAGTATATCTGTAGAAGAATGGGCTTCAAGTGATCACTTCAATCAGCACTCCCCATGCCTGATTATTATTTATCCCGGAATTGTCAAAAACATGCACAACCAAACTCGACGAGCAAAGCCGAGTATAGTTATTCTAAACTTTTTTTTTACTATGAACGCTTGTAATACATTAAGAATCACTTGCGCGATGCCACCTCTGGTGCAAACACAGCAATCCCTCAGGAGCTTACTGGTGACCTCACTCACACGCAGTAATACAACAATACTCGGGAGTTGTTATTTCGCTGCGGTTTTGCTGTGGCTTGCCATCAAAGTCGCATCATTCCCCACTGCACAATACTATGAATAATCTTAGATACTTATCTTTGAATTAACTTATCAACTCATTATACTAACGCTAAACGATAGGTGACAATAGCTGACATACTGGCAACAGGCTGTAATCTGCTTACGTTTAGAGCCACGGAGTTAGTCCTGTAATTTACACATTCTATAACTTAGTAAAATGTACTTAAGGGCAGGACTAATTAGAAAACTGAGACTAAGCGTTGTTGTGGCTAAGCGTGGCCCCGGCCAAAGGGCAGAGGTCACACGCGAAAGGTCAGTGGGGTTTGTTAACCGAGTAACCCTGTTGATTGAGCACTTCCGCTCATCCTTTTTTTATATATACTACATCGGGAGGCATACAAGCATACGGCCCACCTAATGGAAAGCGGGTACCGTAGCCTATTAACGCTTACGATATATTAAGTATCACTCGCGCGATGCCTCCTCTGCTGCTTACACAGCAACTCCTTGGGACCTTACTAGTGATCTCACTCACACGCAGGAACACAACAACCTTCAAGGGAGTTATTATTTGGCTGCGGTATATCTGTGAGTTGGAGGTACTTCCCCAGACTAGTATTGCTTTGATGCGCCCTACCTCTCTTATTGATAGACGTGTTTTACGTGCTGCAATTTTAAGAGATATTAGGATGTTTTATGACGTCGTTCTGTGTTTGTTTATCGTCGATATTACAATAAAAAGAGAGTATGCTCCGTTAGGTTGGACATGTAGAAAGAATGCAGTAAGAAAGAATTACGTAAAAGGTATACAAGTAGAAAGATGCAGGGGCAGAGAAACTTACCTACCATGAACAAATTGATCATGTTTCATCAGAAGCTAATGCGAGAAGCCTTAGAAACCGGTGAGCGTGCACAGCCCTATTTACCTATTCCGCAAGGGATTTGTCGTGAAAGATATATGCGAATATATAAATAAAAATAAAAATTTAATTCAACAGCAATTTCGCAGTAGGTAATTTAACCTTCCCATTGTTTTTAAAAGCGTTAATAATGTTACGGTAAAACATTGAAATTATACTTCTTATATATTCCTACACACATGTACCTTGTATCTGCACAGCTGTTCGAATGCATAATTCAGATGAGAAGAAATTCACGTGGAGTTAACTTTTTTTACACTACGTCGGGAGGTATACAAGCATACGGCCCACCTGATGTAAAGCGGATACCGTAGCCTATAAACGCTTTCGATATACTGATCACTCGCGCGATGCCTCCTCTGCTGCTTACACAGCATCTCCTTGGAAACTTACTGGTGACCTCACTCCCACGCAGGAACACAACAACTCTCTAGGGAGTTGTTATTAAGCTACGGTTTTCTGTGAAGTGGAGGTACTTCCCCAGACGGGCTGCTTTGATGCGCCCTACCTCGCTTAAAACATCCAGAGCAAGACAAACAGACATGTTCATAATGTTTGCCTTGTGTGGGAATCGAATCCACGTGCGTAGGTGTCAAAGTCGCGTCATTCACGACTGAGCCACCGAGCTCGTCGAATAACAATTAAATAACTGATGAACAATTAAATTTAAATACTCGTAAACAAAGGATATTTTAAATTAAATTCGAGATGTCTGCTATGGAAAATAACCTAAAAGGTCTCTTTTATAACGCCTTAAAGGGGATAAAACAGTTTTATTAGATTTCGCTTAAAAATGGCCGGCGAAATGAGATTTACGACGACCGGGACAATGAAATGCCTGTCGCAGATGTACTTTACAGAAAGTTCAACACTGATTTATTTTCAGACAGTTATACTATTTATTAGTGCTTGGACTAACATTAGGAAAATGATTTCGTATGCCAACTACAAGCTCGCCGAATCAATTATCAATTTTGTCATCCGGACACATTTGATATTGTCTTTTTATAGAACGTGAAAAGGTTATCACAGTCTACACTCTGGTTACATAATATAGTAGTATTTATGAGGTTGTGGTCTTCGGAAAGGCACTGCCTAGACAAGTGGTTCCTGACATACTTGTCGCTACCTCCTTCCCTTCTATACTCTACAGAAACATTACACAGGGCCATCTCATCCCAAACTAAGCAAAGCTTCTGCAATGGTGACCAAACAGATGACAAATATGTATAAATACCTTTTCTTTTGTCACTATATACTTATAATATATAGAAAACCATGAGGACCACGAGACTTTGCGCTAAAGTAGGCGTCGCTAGATATTAGACCACCGTTCTCAAAATCTACTCTGACATTTTATTTCTTGTCTCTGCCTACCCCGCAAGGGACTTGGCGTGAAGATATACATACATACATACATACAGTTTATTCAATTTTCCAACTCGATTTCTCAATATTTAAAGAATTATTCGTCAATTTCGTAGGAAAAAGCCTATCAAAAATATTTGCAGTGTATCAATTTCTACGTTCAATTAGCTATCAGCATCAAAAAGATCTGACGTAATACCATTTTAATTAAAGACACCTCCGAGGCTTTAGCTCCGAGGTTTGCACTCGAACTGGAACTTGTAAGATGTTCGTTTTTCATAATTACGGTGTAAAGCAGACTATTTAAATTTCTAATTAATATTACGACGCCGCTCCATCTAGCTTAAATCACTAGATTTAATTTTTAAAGCTAATTAAAACTCTAAATATTTATCTCATCTGTCTATCTAACTATATCTTCGCGCCAGGTCCCTTGTGGAGCAGACATAGAGAACTTAGCGAATTAAGGCCTAATTTTTAGGGTTCCGTACCCAAAGGGTAAAACGGAACCCTATTACTGAGACTTCGCTGTCCGTCCGTCCGTCCGTCCGTCCGTCCGTCCGTCCGTCCGTCCGTCCGTCTGTCACCAGGATGTATCTCACGAACCGTGATAGTTAGACAGTTGAAATTTTCACAGATTATGTATTTCTGTTGCCGCTATAACAACAAATACTAAAAAATAGAATAACATAAATATTTATGGGAGCTCCCATACAACAAACGTGATTTTTTTGCCGTTTTATAGATACGGTACGGAACCCTTCGTGCGCGAGTCCGACTCGCACTTGACCGATTTTTACACACCTCGTTGGCTTTTTTAACATTCATAACTCTCACTAGTGTAGGGAGGGACTTACCGCGATTTGCTTTTATATTATCCCGATACTTCGGCGACCATGCAGACACCATGGTCACGGGATGACGTACCTACAATGGTGAAATAAACAACCGTGAAAGTTCAAAATTATACATTCATAACCCTTTTATTGCACGTTCACCGAGTGCTAGAGCCATCACCTTTTAATAAAATCGGCCAAGTGCGAGTCGGACTCGCGCATGAAGGGTTCCGTACCATTATCTATAAAAACGGCATAAAAAATCACGTTTGTTGTATGGGAGCCCCCTTAAATATTTATTTTATTCTATTTTTTAGTATTTGTTGTTATAGCGGCAACAAAAATACATCAGCTGTGAAAATTTCAACTGTCTAACTATCACGGTTCATGAGATACAGCCTGGTGACAGACGGACGGACGGACGGACGGACGGACGGACGGACGGACGGACGGACGGACGGACGGACGGACGGACAGCGGAGCCTCAGTAATAGGGTTCCGTTTTACCCTTTGGGTACGGAACCCTAAACATATGACCATTAGTGCATGGTAGATGAGTCTTAGCCTTCCTCCATCCACTTTCGCGTTCTAGATTAGTTCCGTCATTCCTACAATCGACATTAGTTCTTCATGAACAACGGAGCATGCCGTTTTTAGGGTTCCGTACCCAAAGGGTAAAACGGAACCCTATTACTGAGGCTCCGCTGTCCGTCCGTCCGTCCGTCCGTCTGTCACCAGGCTGTATCTCATGCGTAATAGTTAGACAGTTGAAATTTTCACAGATGATGTATTTCTGTTGCCGCTATAACAACAAATACTAAAAAATGGAATAAAATACATATTTAAGGGGGCTCCCATACAACAAACGTGATATTTTTGTTCGATATTGATAACGGCAACAGGTAGACGCTTGAAATATTCACAGAATATTTAGTTATATATTCACTATAAGAATAAATAATTAAATTTAAAAAAAACAAATATTTAAGGGGGGCTCCCATACAACAAACGTGTTTTTTTGCCGTTTTTATAGATAATGTACTGATGTAGTACGGAACCCTACGTGCGCGAGTCCGACTCGCACTTGGCCGATTTTTATCTTAACCATCTGAGCAACTCTCTAGATATTAGAAAGAAAGAAAATAAAAACGTTTATTTGGCAACACAAAAATTTTCATAAATTTGAAGAAACTTAAGGCTAAATTCCAGTATGTGTACCAAATAGGTCTCCACTCAACGCCGGTGTTACTGTTCACCTGTTAATTTTTAAAAGTCATAATTTCAATTCAGGCTTATTAAGGGTCGTTGGTGATACATTCTGTTTTTTGTTTCATATCTTAAAAAGAGTACCACTCAGAAAAAGGTTTCACAGAAATGAACTCGGATAATGCTTTTACATTTTTGTTATCACGTATACTTTCTACGTCCATTCCGTAATTAATGTATAACCTCGTTAATGTCATGTACGAACACTAATTGAACGAAAACTGGCTTAAAAAAATAATATAGTCTAATATAAGTAGTAAGGTCAAAAGTACCCTAAACCGAAAAGCATATATGAAGGGAATAATGAAAGTGGACGAAGCGAAACAAGTATGTAAGGATCGTAGCAAGTGGAAAGAAGTGGTCTCTGCCTACCCCTACGGGATAGAGGCGTGATTATATGTATGTATGTATGTATGTATAAATAAGTAGACGAATGTAGGAGCCGAGGAAGGCCAAGAGTTACCTACCATGATCAAACTGATTTATCAGAAGATGATGTCAAGGGACTTAGAAAACGGCGAGCGTGCAGGAGAAGAGCAATGGATGTTAAAGAAGCGAGTGAGGTCTGTAAGGATCGAATCATGTGCCGCTCGGTTCTCTCTACCTACCCCGCAAGGGATTTGGCGTGAAGTTATATATAGATAGATAAATAAACTAGTTAGCTTCAATGGGTAGTCTGCAAACAGAGACGGTTCATTCAATTTGTTTAAGCATCAATATAATGGAGAGTATCAACACTGCCGCGCTATTTGTAGAATACAGTATGAAAGTGTCATTTTTAGGGTTCCGTACCCAAAGGGTAAAACGGAACCCTATTACTGAGGCTCCGCTGTCCGTCCATCCGTCTGTCACCAGGCTGTATCTCTTGAACCGTGATTGTTAGACAGTTGAAATTTTCACAGATGATGTATTTCTGGTGCCGCTATAACAACAAATACTAAAACATGGAATAAAATAAATATTTAAGGGGGCTCCCATACAACAAACGTGATTTTTTTGCTCATTTTTGCTTGATATTGATAACGGCAACAGGTAGACGCTTGAAATATTCACAGAATATTTAGTTATATATTCACTTCAAGAATAAATAATTAAATTAAAATAAAACAAATATTTAAGGGGGGCTCCCATACAACAAACGTGATTTTTCTGCTGTTTTTATAGATAATGTTACGGAACCCTTCGTGCGCGAGTCCGACTCGTACTTGGCCGATTTTTTATAGAACGTCAGGAGGTATACAAGTATACGGCCCACCTGATATGAAGTGGTTACCGTAGCTTATGAACTAGAGCAGTTATAGCCCAGTGGATAAGTAACCGGCCTATTGAGCAACTGGTACCCGGTTCAAATCCTGGCAGGTACCAATAAAATTTTGTTTTCGGATTTATGTACATATTTGTAATTATCACTTGTTTGGTGGTAAAGGAAAACACCATGAGGAAACCTGCACAACCGAGAATTTTTTTTTTTGTTTTTTTTAGCGCCATCTAGCCCCAAAGTAAGCGAAGCTTGTGTTATGGGACACTACTACTAGACAACTGACAAACATACGTAAATACATTTTTTTTTTTTGTAAATACATACTTATTATACATAGAAAATACCCAGACCAATACAAACAGACATGTTCATGCACACAAATGTTTGTACTGTGTGGGAATCGAAAATCGAACCCACGAGCATTGGTGTCAAAGTAGCGTAACAACGCGTTTCACCACTGCGCCACCGAGCTCGTCAAATCATTATAATTAGAAAGACGTGTGACCTTATCTGAGAAAGGTCTGGTTTTCCCTCTGAGTTATGGAGGTCAGAAGACAGCCGCTCCATGTCAAAATCAGTATCTTGGTCAAATATTTAGGCTTAGGTAGCGCCCCGCCACCAATCCTAATGGAGTAGGAAACGGTATAACTCTAAGAATAAGAAGAATCACCGTAGCTTATGAACGCCTCCGATGCATAGAGATGTGATGTAAATGCCACCTTTGCTGCCCAACTCCTCAGGAGCTTACTGGTAACCTCACTCACTCGCAGGTACACATTCTAGAGTTGTTTGGCTGCGAGTTTCTGTGAGGGATTTCTGTGTTTCTTCACAAAAGGGTTGTTTTGATGCTCACTACCTTTCTTAAAAACAGTAAGATACAAATGTTGGTTCCAGTCGAGCCTTGTCAAAGCAGAATTACTCGTTACTTCGCCACCGAGCTCGTCAAGATCCTTCCAATTTCGCATTGTATATCTATTTCGTAATGCAGAAAAAGTATCTAACAATAAAAATATATTATTGTATGCGGTGAATATAATACTTCATGCTCCGTTGGTGTGGAAAGAACGCTGCAAAAGAGAATTACGAAACAGATGTACAACGCAAAATTGGAAGGAGATTGGAGCAGAAGACCAATACTTACCATGACCAAATCGATCCTGTGTTGTATTAGAAAGTGAAGTCAGGAGCCTTACCAACCGGCGAGCGTGTATGAGAAGAGAAATTAATGTTAAAGAAGCGAGTGAGGCGTGTAAGGATCGAGTCACGTGGCTCTCAGTTCTCTCTGCCTACCACGCAGTAATTTGACGTGGAGTTAGAAAAGAATAGTTAATAGATTCAGGCGTTATTTTGCGAAAGTCAAATTTACATGCAATTTGATCGAACCTGCTTTGTGTGCCGCCACCAATTAGTTCATGCGTGAAGTAATTGGTGGCGGAAGCACACAAAGCAGGTTAGATCAAATTGCATTTAATTTATGCTTTATTTAAGCTCATATTTGCCCATAGTTGTTTTTAAAGATCACTGATAGTACAACTAAAAACCAGAAAAGCAGGAATAACATATTACTGAGGTGCCGCTTACCACAACCTGTTCCTTAAGAGATAGGAACGGCGTTCCTGAACATTCCTATTCTACTTTTTTATGCTGAATCCGAATCTGAAGTCAAAATTCGAATATTCGAAAAAAAGCGACAGACAAACGCACAGACAAACGCACGGACAAACGCTCATACAAACATATAGAATTCATATAGGAACGGTGTTCCTGAAAAGGCAATGAATGAGGCAAAATAAAAAAAATATACGATAATTTTACGAAACAGTTTAAAAAACCATAAATTATAAAAGTTGGCCTACAAGGGCCCAAAGTAAGGATTTTAAAATCGAATCGTTGAAATCCCAGGAACCGGTAAGCGTAGGTACGTGAAAAAGGCCAAACTTAATGAAGCCGGTAAGGTATAGAATCGCGTCATATGGTGCTCAGTTCTCTGCCTACCCCACAACGGACTAGGCGTGAAGATTTAAACAACTAGATACATTAACAGTGACATAGACAAACAGTTTCAATCTGCTACTAAAATTGTATGTTTTAACATGTGATGATGTGTTGAAAAAGGGCCAAATTAAAAGTACCCAAAATTTACAGAAGAAAAGTTACAGATAGATATATATAGATATAGATCAAATTGATGATGCGCTGAGAAAAAGCTACATCCAAAGCACCTAATATCGAAGAGCATGCATGAAGAGGTTGATGAGTGTGGAAGAAGCGAGAGCGGTATGTTTGGATCGGTGCACATGGCGTTCTATAGTCTCTGCCTACCCCAATGGGAGACAGGCGTGATAATATGTATGTATGTATGTTTGAATATTCACGGCTTCATTCCATTTAATTCATAACTTAAGTAACAATAAATGAATACCTTTTGATATGAGAGTAACCCTAAAATCAAAAAAACATATATGTATTCTATCTTACGGTACACTGAAAACCTTCCAAATGTTTGGAACAGCAGATTTTTTTTTTTTGTTTTCAAAATTAGTCGCACAGCAACTTCGCTGTTATAACTAAGAAATGCAATAACATAAAAATGCGATTCCGTCTACTCTCCAGTGTTACACCAAGGTGATTGTCAACATTAAACCTGGCGTACCATCTCTCCCTTCAACTGAGGCCGAAATAAATTTCAATCCCCAAACTTGTTCCCATTCCCGTTATCATTCCCCACTTAGCGTCGAATTGGCTCTTTAAAATTTGTTGAATTTACGACTTAGTTGGAGTTGATTTCTGGGCTTTTAAACCTTTCAAATTGTTAATGACCAGCTACTTTGTGTTTGGAGTTCGAAATTTCAGATTTTACTAGGAAAATCTTTTTTAAAAACCTACAACAAGTATAATGATACTATGCAGCACTTTATCTACACCCGTGGTACAAATACTCTACAAAGTGTTCCAAAATCGTTTTAGCTATTCACAATAAATCGGCCAGTGTAATAGTAACCATAAAGATAGAAGATAAAGATAAAATCATTTATTTGCCACTAGGCACTCACGGACACTTAAACACGTCTTACATTCTTTAAATCATTATATTGTATCTTCTGAATTTTTCATAGCTTTAATCTCTCTTTTTTAATCTACTAGCACTTGGAAATGTCCAATGACGAAGAAGAAATGCCAAAAGAAACTTGCCAATATAGGTCTTTTTTCAATACGTCCGTTTATTTAGAGTATATTTGTTGTGAAATTTTGAACATATTGTCAGGCAAGAACAGAACTGTTTCAGGTAGTCTATTGCAGAATTTACAACAAAAGGTATATTAGTCTTAGCAAGCCGATGTACTGGCATACGCAACTATTCCTGCGTCTAAGATTTTCACAAAATTTTGAAAATTACTCTAAATTTTTACGTGTATACATTATGTTCTCATAAATATACTGAGAGGTAACCGTGAGGATTTTCATTTCTTTGAATAGTTCTCTAAGTGATTCCCTGGAGTCCATGTTATAAATAGAGTGGACAGCTGTATTTTGTAACATAAAAATAGTTTCTATATTAGCCCCTTTTCCCCACAACAGTATACTATACGAGGTAATGCTGTGAAAGTAGCTAAAACAGACTAAGCGCGCAGTAGCCACATCCGTAAATTGTCTAATTCTCTTAACTGCCATTCTCCCTTAACTTAACCATTGTAATTTGGAGTCTATTGTAATTCCAAAAATCCAGTATCATCAATAAATTCTAGTACATTATTGCTAATGAGAACTTCTGCATTGGCACAGAAGCCACATTTGGTAGATTTGGTTTTAGTTGAGTTTAATAAAAGATTATTACACGTGAACCAATTTGGAACATAATGTTGTCCGATCGAGGGAGATAATATTGTACTAGATTTCATTCTACTTCTCTGGTTTATATAAAACTGGGCATCACGCGAATATTTTTGGTTGCAACATATTCTCCTCGTAAACTAAGCGCGTACTCAAGAACAAGAGAAGTTTTGGGAGTCTGTGAGGGATATTTTGATATGCTGCAGCTGAAGTAAATGAAAAGATGATTATGTGTGCAGATTTGAATGGATGGATTGGAACTAAACGAAACAACTACGAAGCTGTTCTTAGTACGTATGGTTCGTAATAAGGATGTAAGAAACAGATTTGTTTTGAAAGAGTAGAGGTGTGTAAGAACCGATTCATGTGGCGCTCAGTTCTCTCTGCCTACTCCCTAAGAGATTTGTCGTGAAGATATAGTATATATATTTTCCTAAGACAACTCGGTGGTCAAACAGACAATTTCTCATAGTCACGTCGCGGTATATAAATATAAATTTCAAAAAAAGATTTTCATCGTTACAATATAATTATAATAATATAATAATATATAGGTAAATGCTCGTAGTTTCCCGCCATTGTTTTTCGTTATCGGTATTCCATTCTATTCCAAATTAATTACTTCGTTCTGAAAAATTATTGATGAGTTAGCCAGATATTTCTTCTGTAGCAAAGAACATCTCTAACCTGTCATTACCAGAAAAATAGAGAAAATAATTATGAAAAGACGTACGAAGAGAGATTAAAATCGAAAATATCAAAAACCTATTAGTACATAATTCTGTGAAGATGTGCTATTGGTACAGTGTATTTTCAAGAATTTTTAGCAAATTTCAAATCTTCAACTCTGTGGACCTACAACTCAATGCTAAAAAGTACGCTGAGATTACAACGTGGATGTCTCGAAATATTCTGAACTAATTTCTTTAAACATTCAAGTGCGTTTCAATAATTATGTAGTACAAACAAACATGCTACAGAATGTAAATAATTGAAATAAATAACTTAATTTTTCTATTTTGCTTAATAAATTTTATATTTATTTTAATTTTATAAGTTCTTACAACACTGATTCTAGTATGATGCCCTTGGCATCCTAGAGTTTCAGAACCCTTTACAGAGGATTAACATAATGAGCGTAGGTAAAGTTGTGTACACAACTGTACATAATTAGATGTTAAAACACTCTTGTGATATCCCACGTTCGTGTTTTGATGCCCCTCATTGAACAGAAAAATACATGATGCAAAATGAAAGAAATACAGGATGAAAGAACAACGAAAGAGATATCCAATGCGAAAGTAAAAGGATGTAGGAGCCGAAGAAGACCAAGACTCACCTACCATGACCAAATTGGTCGTGTTCTAGCAGAAGGTGCCGTCAGGTGCCCTGGGTACTGGCGAAACGTGCATGAAAAATGCTATGCATGTTCACGAAGCGAGTGAGGTCTGTAAGGATCGCCTTTTAAGGCGCTCGGTTCTTTCTTCCTGTGTCACCAGTGCAGTGATAGCCCAGTGGATAAGGAACCAGCCTAGTGAGCAACAGTTTGCCGGTTCGAATCCTGACATGTACCACTAAATTCGTGCTTTCGGATTTATGTACATATTAGTAATTATCACTTGCTCGGCGGTAAAGGAAAACATTGTAAGAAACCCGCACGTACTAGAAATGATATTTCAATGGACGTGTAACCTAACCTAAGAAAGGTCTAGTTTTGCCTCTGGGTTG
Organism: Pyralis farinalis; assembly: GCA_947507595.1. Classification (NCBI taxonomy): domain Eukaryota; kingdom Metazoa; phylum Arthropoda; class Insecta; order Lepidoptera; family Pyralidae; genus Pyralis; species Pyralis farinalis. The sequence continues at coordinate 32,441,592 of OX382271.1, read as the reverse complement.
TGAAAGTCTGACGGCAGTCGCTCCATGTAAAAATCAATATCTACACCAAATCTTTAGGCTAAGGTAGCGGACCCCGCCAATCCTAATGGATTCGGAAACTGGATAACAGTAAGAAGAAGAAAAAGGTTCTGTCTACCCCGCAAGGGACATGACGTAAAACTATACATAAACACAAGAAAAATACATTATAAAAAAAATAATGACAATGAATGAGATGGAAGTACTAGGGAAGTCCTAGTAGAACTACTTTGATGCGTCCTGCTTCTCTTAAAACGCCCCAGTATTAGACAAACAGATACACAAATGTTTGTCCAGAGCGGCAATCGAACCTGTGATCATTGGTGTTAAAGTCACTATTGCTAACTCGTCTATTCGCTCGTTAAAATACACTTATACCTTACAACTGTCACATTAATCATTACTTGTATCTATTACGTTATGGTATGCAAAAAATACATACAAATACTCGCCGTAAAATACGTACCTGAAAGGTAAGGTTCACAAAATAATGCATACCCACATCAATCATCGTAACACAATGGAAAATATAATGTTACTCGTATTTCTCGAACGATTTCGCTAATTTCACGATTTACGAGGCCCTTAGGGTGCTTATACACGAGTCTACTCATCCGTAATCTATATATCACATGCTTATGGATTTAAAATGTCGTCATCTACACTACGACGAGCCCGGTGGCTCAGTCGTGAATGACGCGACTTTGACACCAACGCTCATTGGTTCGATTCCCACACATGACAAACATTTGTGTGCATGAACATGTCCGCTTGCCTTAGGCTGGGTGTTTTAAGAGAGGTAGGGCGCATCAAAGCAACCCGTCTGGGGAAGTATCTCAATTTCACAGAAAAATCGCAGCCAAATAACAACTCTCTGAATGGTTGTTGTGTTCCTGAGTGTGAGTGAGGTCACCAGTAAGCTTGCTGTGTTAGCAGCAGAAGTGGCATGACGCGAGTGATACTTAATGTATTTCCAAGCGTTTATAGGCTACGGTAAACGATTTACATCAGGTAGATCATATGCTTGTATGCCTCCCGACGTTATATAAAAAAGCTGTCAAGTGCGAGTCTAACTCGCGCTTACTGAGGGTTCCGTAAAAAAATATTTTCGCAAAAGATTATTTTGTGCTGGAACTACAAATTTACGGTTTTCGGATTTTTTACTTTACTTGTGCTACATGAAGGATTGTTGTATTATATTATGGGGTGAGGTTACCAATTAGCAGTAAGCTTCACAGGAGTTGCTGTGGTTACAGGCAAGCGTTTATAGGCTACGGTAACCACTTTACATCAAGTATCGTACGTCTCACGACCATGAAGCGTATATAACCTATGGAGAACCAATGATAACGATGTTACCCAGTAACCTAATTCACCGCTACGGGTCGGGGGTAGGGTAGAACGCACAACTCTTATTGGCTAGTTTTTTTATACTACATCGGGAGGCATACAAGCATACGGCCCACCTGACGTAAAGCGGGTACCGTAGCCTATTAACGCTTGTAATATATTAAGTATCACTCACGCGATGCCTCCTCTGCTGCTTACACAGCGACTCCTTGGGAGCTTACTGGTGACCTCACTCACACGCAGGAACACAACAACCCTCTAGAGAGTTGTTATTTGGCTGCGGTCTTATCGGCTTATTAGTTAAAATATTCTCCCATTGGTCAATACACTAGAATCACTGCGATATTTAAGTGCTAAAACACTACGTTTTCCCCCTATTATTTAAAATCTATGCCTTTCTCATTACAGATCTCCCGAAAACTACATCCAACAGGATCATTTCTATCTTGGGACTCTTTGAACTGTCAGTTGGCGACTTTCCAAGAGCTGATGGCGAGTCAGAGCTGGCTGCAGCGAGGTTAGCGGTGACCCATGTTAACGAGCGAGGACTACTGCCAGGATATAAACTGCACCTCATCACGAATGACACCAAGGTAAGTTACTTTTACAATACAATATTCTTTATTGCGCCACATAAAACAATAAAATTCACGAAAATATATAAATAAAGTACAAAAGGCGATCTTATTGCACAGCAATCTCTTCCGTACAACCTTAGGGTAGAGGAAAATAAAAAAAAATCAAGCAGATAGGTGGCGCAGTATAAACTAGAAAACATACAAAAGAATTCATCATCTCAGCCTGTATTCGTCCACTGCTAAACATAGACTTCCCCTATAGAGTGCTACTCGTCTGATTCCTGTGCCACCTGCATCCATCGACTCCCTGCAAAAGGATTACTTGGAAACAATGATGAGAACAAGAAACAATTTTGGTCGGCAACGCAACAATGACACCGCTGGTGTTGCAAATGCCCATAGGCTACGGTAACTGCTTACCATCAGGCAGACCGTACGCTTGTTGGCCACCTTAGTGGTATAAAAAAAAATGAAAAACGACAATAATTGAGAAGACATCGCGTTAATGTCAATACTTGCACTTGTACAGATTCCACTTCACAATTTTATTTAACAATTGTTTTTACCGACCGGTTTCGCCTTTACGGCATTATCACTTGATAATATCACTTGATAATGCCGTAAAGGCGAAACCGGTCGGTACCCATCTCTCAAGTCCCTGTTTGTGGTTCTATATAAATACTGAGATATCGAGATTTGTGTTTTAGTGGGTAGAAGTTTCCAAAGCTGTCTTCTCAATTATGTTGATACTGTTGATTGTAGGCACTTGGTGGAATTGGGTGGAACCCATCTCTCAAGTCCCTGGACTTGAGAGATGGGTACCGACCGGTTTCGCCTTTACGGCATTATCACTTGATAATATCACTTGATAATGCCGTAAAGGCGAAACCGGTCGGTAAAAACAATTGTTAAATAAAATTGTGAAGTGGAATCTGTACAAGTGCAAGTATTAACATTAACGAGATGTCTTCAAAATTCCACCAAGTGCCTACAATCAACAGTATCAACATAATTGAGAAGACAGCTTTGGAAACTTCTACCCACTAACAAAAAAATTAACAAAAACAAAAAAAACAAAAAAACAAAAAAATTGTGACGATTCCAAACAAATGTAGCCATTTTTACGGAATAAAAAGATTTTGACTTTTGACTTTTGACACTAAAACACAAATCTCGATATCTCAGTATTTATATAGAACCACAAACAGGGACTTGAGAGATGGGTAAGCAGAGAGAGCATGAAATAGAATAAACTAGTTCAAAATTCAAGCATTTAGCAAAACTCATACAGTAAATATCCCTGAGTCTTCTTTTTTTATACGACGTCATACAAGCATACCGTCTACCTGATGTGAACCGGTTACTGTAGCCTACTGCTCCTTAGGAGTTTACTGGTGCTCACTCACACGCAGGAACACAACAATCCACCAGGGACTGTTGTGTTCCTGCGTGTGAGTGAGTGAGTGAGTGTTGTTATTTAGCTGTGGTTTTCTGTGTAGTGGGGGTACTTCCCTGGCTGATGCACCATACCTCACTTAAAAACACCCAAACCGAGACAAACTAAGAGATTCACGCACAGAAAGGTTTGTCTTGTGTGGGAATCGAATCCACGAGTGTCTGTATCAAAGTATCGTTACCACAGCGCCACTGAGCTCGTCTTTTTCACAACTTGTACTGCATACTCTTCCGCACTGTACACCTAAATATATCGAAATTTACCTTTAATACTTGATTCCGTTCGACAATATTTATCGGCAAGTTATAAATTCCTAATGTACTTCCCTGAAAGGTATACAAGTACTCGTGAAATGTTTAATTTGCAAAGTTTAAAACAGGTCTGTTAGTTACATCAAAAGTTAAACTAAAACTGGATCAGCAGTTGAATTGCGAAGCATTTCACCGTTTATTTAACTAGTGGAAATGAAGAGAATTTACTGAAAAAGTAAATTAAATAATTTGTAAGAGGGTTTCAATATAAAAATGCTCATTCATTGGATTGAGTATTATTTACTTCTTCTTCGATTACTTCTTCTTACTTACTTCACAATAAATAAATATAAATAAATAAATATTGTCGGACAAATTACACAGCGCCACCTAGCCCCAAAGTAAGCGAAGCTTGTGTTATGGGTACTAGACAACTGATAAACATACGTAAATACATTTTTTTTTTGTAAATACATACTTATTATACATAGAAAATACCCAGACCAATACAAACAGACATGTTCATGCACACAAATGTTTGTACTGTGTGGGAATCGAACCGTTGTTGGTGTCAAAGTAGCGTAACCGCGCGTTTCACCACTCCGCCACCGAGCTTGTCAAATAAAGACTCATAAAGTCAAATAAAGCTAAATAAAGATATTTCAAATTTTGGGATGTAAGTGACCCAGTAGGTATCATGTTTAGAGTCAAACAGTCGCCAGCATGTAGTGTAATAAAAAAATGTTTTGACGAGCTCGGTAGCTCAGTCGTGAATGACGCGACTTTGACACCAACGCTTGTGGGTTCGATCCCCACACAAAGCAAACATTTGTGTGCATGTTGTACATGTCTGTTTGTCTTGGTCTTTATGTTTTAAGAGAGGTAGGGCGCATCAAAGCAGCTCATCTGGGGAAGTACCCTCCACCTCACAGAAAACCGCAGCCAAATAACAATTCCCTAAAGGGTTTTGTGTTCCTGCGTGTGAGTGAGGTCACCAGTAAGCTCTCAAGGAGTTGCTGTGGAAGTAGCAGAGGAGGCATCGCGCGAGTTATACTTAATATATCGCAAGCGTTAATAGGCTACGGTACCCGCTTTACATCAGGTGGGCCGTATGCTTGTATGCTTCCCGACGTAGTATAAAAAAACTGCTAAGATTATCAAACGAGGTTCTGGCAAAGGAGAGGCAGGACGTATCCTGTGCAAACCGATTAAAAATTCTAGTTCTTAAAAAGAGAGATAGAGAGTGTACTTGTGTGTGACCGTCTGATCAGCAAGCTCCTTAGGAGCTGCTGCATTAACAACGGTGGCGACAACACGCGAGTGATACGCCTTGGTACATCAGGTAGCTTATACGATTGTTTGCACCCGATGTCGCATAAAAAATTGCAGTCATGGCCTAGTGAATAAAAAACCAGTCTATGAACCAACTGGTCCTTTATTCCTGGTTCGAATCCTGATACGGGCACATACCACCACATTCGTATTTTCAGATTTATATTACATATTTCCCACCACTCATACCCACCACTGTGTCTCCTGTGTAGCCAGAATTAACAGCGGCGACCAACAAAAAGGCAATGAACAGCATCAAGTTCACTGCCGTCCCGTGGGTTAATCTACAGCGGCCTTGGAACTCACAACGAATTTAATCAGAAGAAATTTGTAGGAGTAGGTAGTTTTGGAATTGACTGATTAAAATCGCTGCGTGCCAAAATTAGAGTATAAAAAAATGGTTCACTATCAGCTAAGATATTGTCGTAGCATAGACAAAAAGAACACAGCGGAATACAACAGCATACTTTTATTGAAGTCGATGAAAGATATGTATGTAGAAATCCTAATGAATAACTACTACTTAGCAAAAATCTCTTTTGTCCACAGTGTGACCCAGGAGTGGGAGTGGACCGGTTCTTCCACGCTCTCTACACAGAGAAGGACTCCCGAATGGTGATGCTCCTTGGAACAGCATGCTCAGAAGTCACCGAGAGCATCGCCAAAATTGTACCCTACTGGAACATTGTGCAGGTAAATTTAAATACAAATATTTTAACGTGTATGGTTACAATTGTATAAATGCAATTTCGCCGAGTTTTCCCAACGCTCCATTCACACTATTCCCATCACTTACTCGTCTAAATAAAGATATTTAAAATTTTAGGATGGTAAGTGACCCAGTAGGTATCATGTTTATAGTCAAACCGTCGCCAGCATGTAGTGTAATAAAAAAATGTTTTGACGAGCTTGGTAGCTCAGTCGTGACGCGACTTTGACACCAACGCTCGTGGGTTCGATCCCCACACAAGGCAAACATTTGTGTGCGTGAACATGTCTGTTTGTCTTGGTCTGGATTTTTTAAGAGAGGTAGGGCGCATCAAATAGCCCGTCTGGAGAAGTACCTCCACCTCACAGAAAACCCCAGCCAAGTAACAACTCCCTAGAGGGTTGTTGTGTTCCTGCGCGTGAGTGAGTGATACTTAATATATCGCAAGCGTTAAAAGGCTACGGTACCCGCTTTACATCAGGTGGGCGTGGGCCGTATGCTTGTATGCCTCCCGACGAGTTTAAAAAAAAAAGTGTTGTGTTCCGAGGAGTAGTTCCATATGACGGCAACAGATTCGTTTTACAATGAAACCGTTCGCCATCGGCTGGAAATTCATTCTCACACACAGGAACTGCAAGGGTCGCGTACCTACTGGTTTCAGAATGTTTTTAACCGAGAAGTCTTAAATTGTAGAATTGACACCCTGCCGAGCTTTTTCCTAAGGACTACAGCATGAGGCTCTTTAAAAATGACGTAATAAGGTCAGGGTCGGCAAGGCACGTGACACTCCTGCTGTTGCTAGTTTCCTTAGGCTACGGTAACTGCTTTACATAAGTCTGACCGCCTGCTCGTTGCTGTCTTAGTTATTAAAAATAAAATCAAAGAATAGAAAAGGCAACGATACACCAGACGGCTTCGAGGTCGCGGCTTTTACAAACCTGGAAATAAGTGAGGTTTCTGTATCAGCAGTAAATAGGATAATACACACTAAAAAAAATAGAAATAATCCATACATTACATACAAGAAACGATGCGACTAATTAGTCATTAAATTACGTGACTTTAACATGTTGTGAATTGTAATTAAGTATGTATTAATAATATTGACAAATAATAATGTAACAATTAATATTGTAATTTTAAATATGTATATACGTATATGTATTAACAATTAATACTGTAATTTTAAATATGTATATATGTATTACAGTAACAATAGACTACTTACGTCATTGTATGGATTTTCCCGCTTTAATGGTAGAATACGGAGTAGATCTTTTTACACGTTAACCAACTATTTGTCCTGTTTTCATGCAAATAAACTTAATTGATTGATTGAGAAAATACCGGCTAAATGCGAGTCGGACGTACGCCTGAAGCGTTGCGTACTGCCGTGTGAAAAAACTCCCAAAAAACACATTTCTTGTACGTCCCTTTAAATTCTAAATACAAAATTATTACGAGATAGCAGAAGATAAGGAAGAATTACAAAATCGTTCGTTTGAAAATACACACTCCGTATAAAATTTTTTTACGAAAATGTTTTTGTGTCGTACTCATTTTTTATAATTTTCATTTTTCTTTTTGATGTGAAACTTCTTTAGGCACGCATGAGACGAAAGAAACCGGCCAAGTGCGAGTCGGACTCACGCAGTAAGGGTCCCGTACCATTATCTATAAAAACGGCAAAAAAAATCACGTTTGTTGTATGGGAGGCCCCCTTAAATATTTGCGTTATTTAAATTTAATTATTTATTTTTAAAGTAATATATAACTAAATATTCTGTGAATATTTCAAGCGTCCTGTTCTGTCCTGTTGCCGTTATCAATATCGAGCAAAAACGAGCAAAAAAAATCACGTTTGTTGTATGGGAACCCCCTTAAATATTTATTTTATTCTGTTTTTTAGTATTTGTTGTTATAGCGACAACAGAAATACATCATCTGTGAAAATTTGAAGCCTGGTGACAGACGGACGGACGGACAGCGGAGTCTCAGTAATAGGGTCCTTTTACCCTTTGGGTACGAAACCCTGAAAAAGGATTAGAGTTACGATTTTATAACGGCTACGGTGGCCCGTTACGTTACAACAATAATATTCCTTTATACAAAGAATGTATGAGTGTGTTTCACGACTATAGCTAATTTGGTTAACATATAGTTTAGTACTAAACTAATGCTGCCGGAACGAAGACGGTATAGTCAAAACTATACATCGGTATAGTCTTTTTAGTGCGTTTCCTAACCTAATTATATAATACATAAATTGAATTTCATAAAAGTTATCGGTACTTTTTATGATCCACGGATGTTTCACACATCATACACGCGCTCGCTTTAGGGTTCCGTGCCTTAAAAGGAAAACCTTATAGGATAGGAGCTATCAAGCTAAAATTAATATTAAATACTCAAGTCTGTAATCCCTTCGAGCAGTGAAAAATCAAACTTCTAAGTCAACGCAATCAAAAGATACGGCTGTTTATGCCTAGTTTATGCGCATATTTTGACACTCGCAAGGGAATTAAAACCTATAGGATACTTGCCGTTGACCTAGAATCATGAAATTTGGTAACAAGCAATGTCATGTAGCTCAAGTAAAGAAAAAAATCCGAAAACCGTAAATTTGTAGTTCCATCACAAGAAAAAATACTTTTTTTGCGACAATAATTTGCGAAAATATTTTTTACGGAACCCTCAGAGCGCGAGTCGGACTCGCACTTGACCACTTTTTTCTCACTTACCAGCATTTCGGCGATGACCACTAGCGACGAAGAAATACCAAAAGAAACTTCCAATGTCTTTTTCAAATCAACAATAAGATATCTCTATAAAATGTCAGCATATCAATAAAGTAACAATTGATGTCAAAAGTAAAGTTATATTCGTTGTCTGCTCTGAATCATTTCCAGACATCTTTGTCAATATATTCATCAACTCTGTAATAAACCTTTTCACAAAGAGTATTTTTGATGTGCCCTTTGAAGATATTGTCGGGGAAAGACAGACCTGTTTAAAGCAATTCATCATAGAATCAAATATAATTTACAACAAAAGACTACCGGTATACGCCGCTTATTCCTGCCTTTAACATTTTCCCTGAATTCTAAAAATGACTATAACTTTTAAGCATATGTTTTCATACTTAAATTATGTTCGTATTGAAGTATGTTGATGAATAATGCTGCTTTTTAGGGTCCCGTACATTAAAAGGAAAACCAGAACCCTCATAGGATCACTTTTTTGTCCGCATGTCTGTCTGTCTGTCATACAAGCAAGCAATATCACGTAGCACAAGTAAAGGAAAAAATCTGAAAACCGTAAATTTAGTTTCTTCACAAAAAAAGAAACTTTTTTTGCAACTATACTTTTTTATAAAATATTTTTTTACGGAACTCTCAGAGCACGGGTCGGACTCGCACTTGACGGCTTTTTTATATATACAACGTCGGGAAGCATACGGCCCACTCAGGCCCGCCGATAGCCGCTGTAGCACCCGCGTGCATAACAGACAATGCCGCCCCCTCCCTTATCTTGTATTTTCTGTCCGAGCTTGTCGGAAGCTGTTGTAGTTTGGTTACTTATGGGAGTGTATAAAAAACACTTTATTTTATGGTCATTACTATGTTCATACTGTAGAATCTTCAAAAAATTACGATTTTATAACTTACATAATCTACTTATTTCAAAATGAATTGGTATGTTTTAGTTAACAAATTAAAAGAATAGTAATTCTACTATTTTGCCTAGACAAGAAAATTTCAATTCGTGTATGTTTATTTAGTTTATGATTGAGAGTTATTTTTTATTTAAAATGAAACTTAGACTATAAAAATTGAACTTTTCTTGCGTAATCTGCTATTATTTATCCAGTATCCTAACTATCCAATATTTCAGATTCTATTGATATATTTTTAATGAAATTCTTCATATTTTTTAACTTATACTATATATACCAGTCTACCTTGTATAACTGGTAGAGTATGAAATATTCTAAATATGAAATATGCTATTGATGTGTTTAATGACAAGATTGTTGTGTTTGTCGCCCCCCTGGCCCACATGTGGTACATACACTGCACGCCCGCTCCATGCGGGCCTGGGCGCACCTGATGTAGAACAATTACCGTAGACTATGAATCATACGATGTTGATAATACAGCAACCCCATAGGAGCTTATCGGTGACTTCACTCACATGCAGAAACACAACAACCCTCCAGGTAACTGTTATTTGGCTGCGGTTATCTGTGAGGTGGAGGTACTTCCCCAGATGGGCTGCTTTGATGCACCCTACCTCTCTTAAAAATACAGGCGATGACATACAAACATGCTCATGCACACAAATGTTGTCGTGAATGGGAATCGAACCCTGCGCCACCGAGCTCGCCAAAATCGCGTTATTATTAGTGCCCGGGCGACCGGTGCTTTCTATATTTTTTGTTTAGTTTCTTATTTCTTTTTTTTTTTGTCGAACAAACTACACAGCGCCATCTAGCCCCAAAGTAAAAGAAAAATGCTTGTGTTGTGGGTACTAGACAAGTGATAAATACTTTTTTTTTAAATACGAGTACTTATGATATAGAGAAAACATCCAGACCAAGACAAACAGACATGTTCACGCCCAAAAATGTTTCTACTATGTGGGAATCGAACCCACGAGCGTCGGTGTCGAAGTAGCATTACTAACCACTGCGCCACCGAGCTCCTCTGGAGAGGAGAATATAGAATAACTTAAAGAAGAAAACGGTATCTATACTTACAAGAATTTTTCATTTGAAGTCGTCGGATAGAGACATTATACAATATATACCTTCTTCTTCGTGTTATCCCGTATCATAATACGTTAGAATAGGCGGGGTCCGCTACTTAAGCCTAAGGATTTGACGAAGACACAGATATTTACTGCCGTCAGACCTCCACAACCTAGAGGGAAAACCAGATCTATCTTAGGTTAGCTCACAAGTCTTCCGAAATATAATTTACTAGCTTTTACCCGCGGCTTCGCTCGCATTGATAAAAAATATATATTTTTTTTTAATAAAAAATATCCTATTTTACTTCTGATATCTCCAAGAATATGCGTACAAAGTTTCATGATGATCGGTTCAGTAGTTTTCCCGTGAAAGCGTAACAAACAAACGGACATTCACATTTATAATATTAGTAGGATTAGACGTGTGGGTTTTCTCACTATGTTTTCCTTCACCGTCGAGTGATAAATATGAACATAAATCCGACAAGACGAATTTAGTGGTACGTACCCCCCGCTAGGATTCGAACCGGCGACCAATTGGTCAATAGGCTGGTTCCTTAACGACTGGGCTATCTCTACTCACATTATATGATACATATGTATTGCGTTAATTATGTTCGTATTACCCGCGGTCGCTCGCACGGGATGCTGCCAGCACCCCAAAGGTTTCAGTACCTAATAATTAATGCCTAATTCGTTGTTTATGAATGTGCGTGTCTGTCTGGCTTCAAAGTGGTGGTAGGGGGGGAATTGGATGGCGGTGGTTTTGTGACAGCGCTTACTGCGTAAGGATGTTCCAAAGTTTGGATGGGGAGCTCACCACACCCCGCGGGGTTCGTGCTATACTTTTACAGAAGTCACTATATCATATATATATTGGGGGTCATGTGTCAGAAGCGTTCGCGACCCGCGTCAATCAATCAGATTGCAATTCAGGACCAAGAGCGCACCGACGTGGGGTATCCCCCGGAGGCGACACGCACCGATCCGCCCCCGTCGATGCGAATATAGCTGCATGCGGCGGTGGGGAAGCCACCCACCGCGCACCGCCAATTCCGGCGGGACGAGGGGAGCCAAGTGCTGCATAGACACGTGGTATGTGAGAGGTGGATTGAATGATAAGATGAACGAACTGATAGACGTAATGAATGAGAGACGTTTAGATGTTTTGTGTGCGACAGAGACTAAGCGTAAGGGCCGCGACACCGATGATCTGCCTGAACAACATGTAGAAAGAATGTAGGAAGAGAGAATCTCGTAACAGATATACAATGCGAAAGTAGAAGTATGTAGGAGCCGATGAAGATCAAACTTATCTACCATGATCAAATTGATCGTGTTTTATCAGAAGGTGATGTCAGGAGCCCTACCGGCGAGCGTGCATGAGCAGAACTATGAACGTTAATAAAGTGAGTGAGTTGAATGTTAATCAGTTCTCTCTGCCTACCCTACAAGGAATTTGGCGAGAAGTTATATGTAGATAAATGGCAGAGACCTGATTATTTTATCATAGGCACGTTTCGGCAACAAAATTCAATATCATCTCCGACAAATGAAAACTCGCAGTTCGACGCGTCCACGACGAAATTGAATTTACTACCATTGAGCATCTGAGCCTCGTCTGCATACCAACCTAAAATATATCTTCAATATATAAGATAAAGTTAATTTTTGCTTGAGGTTGCATATTACAATATCCTTGATCATTTTAATATGGGCTGATGGTTTCATTTTGCATTAAACGTTTGTTAGAAGGAAAATATTAATTATATTTACTACTAGCGCTCCCCCGCGACATCATCCGCGCGTAATTTGTATGCAGTTGCCTGGTTACTTGCCTAAGTTACTCCTTATAACATCAGCTATATCCTATCAAAATTGGTACAGCCTTTTCATAAGCCGGAACAAACAGGCAGACAAAATTTTTTTAATTGATTTTTGTTATAAGAAAACTCGGAGTCCTGAACAGGGTGCGCCAGTTCTTCACGCTGGACCAGCTTTGTCTGATTATTGCTATATGCAGTATTGCTCGCATCTCTGGAACGGCTCCGCACAGTATCTTCTCGAGGCTCTCGATAAGTTGCAGCGACGGGCTATCCGCATAATCGACGATGAAGAGGTCACCAAAAACCTTCTTCAACTCCGTAGGGGCATTGGCTCGCTAAGCGTGTTTTACCGCCTTTACCATGGCGAGTGGTCTGAAGAACTATTTCCCTTATCCCACCCACTCCCTTCCGTCATAGAACCATACGTGCAGGCTTGCGATGTCATCGTTCCACTGTTGAGAACATTTTTCGCGTACCAAAAAGTTCGGCAACTCCTATGTTTGTCGTACCGCAGCTAAAAAGCATGTTCATGAGTTGTTGTAAACCTGAGAGTGCATGAGTTTACTGTAAGCCTCTGAAGGGTTGCTGTGTTAGCAGCAAGGCTGGACACGTGCGAGTGCTACTTTTTATATTGCTAACATTTGTAGGTTACGGTATTGACTTCGTAACATGCGGGCCGTATTCTTGTATACCTCTCGACATTGTAACAAAAAATATATCTTATACTTTTAAAAAATTCAATCTCAGTAAAATTTCATTCTCGATTTCAAGTTTTTACAACATTATCATATCCAAGTTTTTACAACTTCGCCGCGAACTGCCGGCCGTTCGTTGCTTTAGTGGGCGTAATCAGAAAAAAACCGTCAAGTCCGACTCGCGCACTGTAAAAAATATTTTTTTTTCCAGTGCGCGAGTATAGAGAATAATTAAAAAAAAAAAAATTTTTTTGTGATGTAACTGCAAATTAACGATTTTCGCATTTTTTCCTTTACTTGTGCTACATGACATTGCTTCTTACCAAATTTCATGATTATAGATCATCAGAAAGTACTCTATAGGTTTTGATTCCCTTGCGAGTGTCAAAATATGCGGTATAAATGGCTGTACATTTTTTTTACATTGACTTAGAAGTTTGATGTTTTCACTGCTCGAGGGAACTGCAGACTTGAGTACTTGATATTAATTTCAGCTTGATAACTTCACCCGTCCCTGAGAAAAAGGGTCTTGACAGACGGACATTCAGACAAACAGACGGACAAGAAAGTGATCCTATAAGGGTTCCGTTTTTCCATTTGAGGTACGGAACCCTAAAACTGGCGCAACGGACGGAGCGACTGATCGTCATAATCCTTATTGAATTCTGAACGTAGATGGATGATATAGTTGCTAATGTTATGTTATAGTATAATATTTGAGCGCCATATTTTAACTCCTAGCCCGCAATTTAATGTGAATGGAGCGTTGGGTAAACTTCTTGGCAGTAAATGTTTGAGCCAGAAGGTAGCTTATACACAATGTAGCGCTGGTTAACGCTAAATTATGGAAGCGAGAGCTGGGTGTGGGTAGAGAGAACATGAAAGTAGAATAAACGCGGTACAAATGCGAGTGTTATACAAAATTTGTGGCATAACGCTTGTAGACTATGTTAGCAATGATGATGTTAGAAACAAAGTTGGTCCAAAAGAGTGTCGGTGTTAAAATAAGAAGTGGCATTATCCGTTGGTTCGGACATGTAGAAAGAATGCAGGAAGATGGAATTACGAAACACATATACAACGCGAAAGTAGAAGGATGTAGAAGTCGAGGAAGAGCAAAACTTACCTACCGTGACCAAACTGATCGTGTTTTATCAGAAGGTGATGTCAGGAGCCCTAGAAACCTGCGAGTATGGATGGGAAGATATGAATATTAAAGAAGTGAATGAGGCCTGTAATGTGACGCTCAGTACTCTCAGCCTTTCCCTGGAAGGGATTTGGCGTGAAGTTATAGATAAAATATATTATTTACAAACATCAATAACAATTTCGGGTAAAATTACTACAAATTTTAGAAGTAATATTTAAGTAATATTTCTGGTCATAAAATCTAGCGAAGCCGGGGCGGGCCCTGGCTTCGCTAGATTTTAATGATTTTAGGCTAAGATAGAAATAAAGATAAGAAAATATTTACCTTCATTATCTATACATTGCTGTCATCTAATCGGAAATTTATTTATGCCTTTGCAATAAACTCTGGGAATCTAGACTCGACAAACTGTGTGAAAGTATTTTGTACTGCCTTCTGGGAAGAATTTTTTTTACTACGTAGAGAATTGTCCAAATCACGAAAAAAATGGTAGTCAGTTGGAGCAAGGTCTGGCGAGTGCGGAGGATGACGTATGGTTTCTAACTGCAGCTCCTGTAGAGTTACAACGGTTTCTCGCGCAGTGTGAGGTATTCCGTTATCATGGATTAGTAATGGTGAAGATCGATTCAAGAGTCGGGGCTGTTTCACTGCCAGTTTCGCCGTCACAGTTCGATGTTCGACACAGTAAACATCTTCTGTTATTGCTTGAACAGACCTGAGAAAGCCTAGTGAATAATGCCATGAAGAGACCACCACTGACGAGCTCGATGGCTCAGTTGTGAATGACGCGACTTTGACACCAACGCTCGTGGGTTCGATACCCACACAAGGCAAACATTTGTGTGCATGAACATGTCTGTTTGTCTTGGTCTGGATGTTTTAAGAGAGGCAGGGCGCATCAAAGCAACCTGTCTGGGGAAGTACCTCCAACTCACAGAAAACCGCAGCCAAATAACAACTCCCTACAGGGTCGTTGTGTTCCTGCGTGTGAGTGAAGTTACCAGTAAGCTCCCAAGGAGTTGCTGTGTTAGCAGCAGAGGAGGCATCGCGCGAGTGATACTTAATATATCGCAAGCGCTAATAGGCTACGGTACCCGCTTTACATCGGGTGGGTGTAGCAATCTCCTCTCCAAACCTCCTCGCCTCTCCAGTATTGATATTGCAAACCGTTTCTGCCGCGTTAGTTCCGCATCGGAACTCGAATTCAACAATTACTCGGATTTTCGAAGTATCCATCTTTCCTGTCTAAGATGAATAAAAAAAACAATTGAAATTCGATAAACAAATGTTGATCATTTTTTAAAAGAAACACCTCATAGGTGTCACGTGAAAAAAGTTTCACTCGAAAATCTCACACCATGAAGGTTTAATGTCAATGCAAGGTATCTATTACTATAAAACGGCAATTCCATTCTTTAACCTCTATTATATGGATAGATAGATAAATTAAACCAATAATACCAGTACGGGGACGCAATCCGAGAACCTTCCTTCTTCAGTGGTTATCCGTTCTACGAACTATGTGACCGGCCCACCGCCACTTCAGCTTGCTTATTCTGTGGGCTATGTCGGTTATCTTAGGTCTAGTGTGGATATCGTCATTTCCGATGTTATCGCCTAGAGAAACCCCGAGCTCTGTCCATAGCATGCTGAGTGACCTTCTCCATGCGGCCCCATTCAAACATTAGAACGCCCTGATAAACTTAAAAACCAAGTTATTGTCTGCGGTTTTCTATAAGGTGGAGGCACTTCCCCAGACGGACTGCTTTGATGCGCCCTACCTCTATCTCACTCGCTTTTTTATTCTTGGATTCAAATCTCTTTTCATACAATCTCACCGGTTTTAGGCTACTATCAATTCGATTTTGCATATTACCTAAGGAAATTCAAACACTTACACTTTATTTTTTCAATTTTAAAGCCGAAGCCATAACTTTGGTACAGTATAGCCTGTCATTTACTATCTACGCCATTTGTAGTCACTGGTAACAGTCTCCGCAGTAAAATATTTGAAACGGAATTCACTCATTCGGTGTTTTCTTTGTATCCATGAAGGAAATAGCCAATCGAAAATCGATGAGACGAAATTGATTTGCAGAGAATGAGCAGCTTTTATTGGCTAGTTTTCGGATCAACATCTTGTACTTATCAGCTTATTGGTTAAAATATCCTCCCACTGGGCAATAGACTAGAATCGCTGATATATTTAAGCACTGAAACAAAACGTTTTAGTTAATGAGGGGATTTATGCGTGGTCTAGTGGTTTATTGGTTTATGTATTAAATGAACTTCACGAGACTCGTTAGTGATTATAATTATAAAAGAAAAAGAATTATTGCCTGTACCCTCACGGGCACTTAGACATGTCTTACATTCTCGATATTGTAACTTATAAATTTTTCATAGTTTTGGTTAATCTACCAACATTTCGAAGCGAAGAAGAAGAAATGCCAAAAGAAACTTGCCGATTTAGGTCTCTTTTCAAAATTGACAATTTATATTACAATAAATTTATGACAGAATAATTAGAATAGAGTAGAGATTTTGTAATGTTTATCACTTGGAAATTAAAAATGTAGGAGCAGAGCTCTTGGCTTCACCTTTGACGTTCTGTGTATCTTTGTTAGTAGATATTTGTGAATTCGTACATTAATATGTTTCAAAGGAAAGTTAAAATAAGAAGTAGCATGCTCCGTTGGTTCGAATATACAGAAAGAATGCATGAAGAAAGATACAGCTCGAAAGTAGAAGGATGTAGGAGCCGCGTTAAGACCTACCTACCATGACCAAATTGATCATGTTTTATGAGAAGGTGATGTCAGGAGCCTTAGAAACCGGCGAGCATGTATAAGAAAAGCAATGAATGTTAAAGAAGCGAGTGAGGTTTATAAGAATCGAGTCATGTTGAATTAAACAATTTTTAACGGAAATATCGCGTATTTTATTTATTTTGTTGAACCTGACGTTTCGAACCCTTTTACAGCGTCCGTGGTCGCAGGAAGACTAAGGTGATATTTATCTTACATTGGTTATTCAATTATTATATCTACCGACATGGATGAATTAATTATACTGGGTGTCTCAAAAGAAAGGTGATATTTGTTTTGGTTATTGCGTGAACGCAACTATTCTAAGGGGCGCGGGGGGTATGTCATTCGGTAGCCTAGCTTCTGGGAATTTAGTCGCTATGGAGCGTTTCTCAGGAGCGGACCGTGCGTTGTGCGTACGCGAGTTTTACAAAAACGGTAATTCAGCGACTGTAGCTCGTAGAAAATTCTGCAATATTCGACATATTCGTCATTTAAATGACGCGCCAAGCCCTAAACTCATTGATAAATGGGTCAAGAAGTTTGAAGAGACCGGTTCAACGCTGGAAAAATCAAAATCTGGACGTCCAAGGTCTTCGAGAACGGTCGAAAACGTAGACAGTGTTTCTCAGTCTGTCCGTGACAACCCAGACCTTTCGATTCGGAAGCATGCTGATGCTTTAAACGTGCATAGATCGTCGTTGTTCTGCATTTTACACAAAGATTTAAAGCTGCACCCCTACAAAATTCAGTTGGTGCAAGAATAGCCTCAGGATGCTGGGCAGAGGCTTGACTTCGTAAACCAGATGATTGACCGCTTTTCAACATTTACCAACATATTGTTGTCGGATGAAGCTCATTTCCATCTCAATGGACATGTAAATAAACAAAATTGCCGCTACTGGAGTGCAACCAATCCAAAACACAAACACCAGAAACCCCTACATTCGCCTAAAGTGTCCGTATGGGCTGCGATGTCGGCGCGAGGGATTATCGGCCCTTACTTTTTTGAAGATGAAATGGGACGCACAGTTACAGTGAACTCGGACCGTTATGTAGAGATGTTAGACAACTTCTTCGTGCCTGAACTGCAAAACTTTCCTGGTTATAACCAAAGAACATGGTTCCAGCAGGACGGAGCAACTGCACACACGTCCAACAGGTCTTTACCACGAGTTCGTGAAATTTTTCCTGGCAAATTGATATCCAGGAGAGGTGACATAAATTGGCCTCCACGAAGTCCCGATTTAACCCCTGTGGACTTTTTCCTGTGGGGTTATGTCAAATCTAAAGTTTATGCCAACAAACCGACTTCCCTGGCACAATTAAAAGGAAATATCCGTCACGAAATGGCAGCCATCACGGACAATACATGCCGAGCCGTCATAGAAAATTTTAGAACTCGATTAAATGAATACCGTGTACGCAACGGTTTACACTTGGACGATATCATTTTCAAGAAATAAATTCCCAAGAAGTGTATTTTAAAATGTAATAAAAAATTTTTTCAATAAACTCCTTTTAAATGTGAACTTTCTTTTGAGTCACCTTGTATATGTTCCGATTCACACAAAAATCGCTCACGGTGTCCGAACGTTTCTTAGTTTCTCTGGGTTTGTGACTTGATTATTTTTAGGACCGGATCCCAAGCAGGTGGTACTTGCCAACCATCTTCTCTATTGAAATTGGGGTGTTTTCTTATTATATATAATATAATAAGAAAACAAAATGAATAAAATACGCGACATTTCCGTTAAATATGGTTTAATTCAATGTATAACAATCGCGAAAACCTAAGACAATACTAATCGAGTCATGTTTCGCTCGGGTCTCTCTGCCTACTCCGCAAGAGATTTGGCGTAAAGTTATAGATAGACAGATAGAACATATGTTAAATGCTTTGGTAGTTTAACAGACACTTTAGAAGCCATCTCAGTGACACTCTGCCTCATTAGCGCTGTATTGTGGTTACATTTGTTTTACAGGATTTTCGAGTTCTGAGGGAAGATTAGGACAATAAATCTCAGTTTTCTTTACGAATAGCTCAAGATTATATTTAACACAGGAGCTTTTGCATGTGTCTTTCAATCGAATACGTAAGTTAAGCAACCCCGATTTTTTATACCACTAAGGTGGCAATCAAACATACGGCCTGCCTGATGATTAACAGTCACCGTAGCCTATGGACATTTGCAACACCAGGGGTGTCACTCATGCATTATCGACCCTTTAAAAACCTCTCTTTAAAAAGGGACAACAGCATGGAATTCTACAAGAAATGCGTGTTCTTGAAGAATTCCATGCTGTTGTCCCTTGCCCCGGATCGCAGCGTCTTCATTAATTAGTTTATCTATCTCGAAGTTCTACGAACGGTCCGGCCGTAGGTTTCAGATTTTGTCGATACATAATAATCGGTAACCTTAATCAATGGCTTTCGTGCTGCTTGAACACTGGTCTCCTCCAATACGTAGATGAGAAGCGCTAAGCCCCTTCGGTTGAAGGGATACTCGTATCCCTGCAGTGGGAGCAGTAAGAGTTGGTGTAGCGGTAGATCTTCTTCGTCCTAGCGTTTCCTAATCCATTAAGATCGGCGGGGTCTGCTACGTAAGCCTAAGATTTGGAGAAGATACTGATTTTGCCATGGAGCGACGGCCGTCAGACCTCCATAACCCAGAGGGAAAACCAGAACTTCCTCACGTTACGTATGTATCACGAGACTAATTAAATCAGACACTGATTTAGTGGTATATGCGCTCACCGTGATTCGAACCAGGGGGCGGTTGATTCTTTATCCACTAAACAATAGCTGGTCTCCTTGTTGTCTCATGTATGTACATATTTTACACACGTACACACCTTACTTGTTTCTTTAATATTCATAGCTCTTTTCATGCACGCTCGCCGGTTGTCTAGAGCTCCAGACGTCACCGTCTTATAAAAAAACTTTTTTTTTTATACTACTTGATGTAAATGTAATGCGGATACCGTAGCCTATTAACGCTTGCATATCGCAAGTATTAGGTATCACTTGCGTGATGCCTCCTCTGCTGGTTACACAGCAACTCCTTGGGAGCTTACTGGTGACCTCACTCACACGCAGGAACACAACAACCCTTTAGGGAGCTGTTATTTGGCTGCGGTTTTCTGTGAGGTGGAGGTACTTACCCAGACGGGCTGCTTTGATGCGCCCTACCTCTCTTAAGACTATAGATAACCCGTGAGAACAGCTTTGTCTTACTTTCAACCTTTTTTCTCAGTTTCTAAGAGTCGTAGCCGGATGTAAATTAACCAATAATCTCCCTCAAGAATTGGGCTGTCAAATACAATAAGATTTTTTCTAATCCGACTCGTAGTCCCAGAAATTAACGCGTTCAAACAAACACAATCTTCCACTTCATATATTGGTCTACATGTAGCTTGTATATAACCACTATAGAAACTGCAGCTATGCACCGGCCATATACATATTGCAACACAGCACTATAGTACCACATGACCGTCCACGCTAACGCTGCAGACTGACAACAAAGGCCGGCGATTAACCTAATTTGTACTTTCATTATTTCAAACGTGGATTAAAATAATTATTATATTAAATACAGATTATTGAATACAACTTTAGATCAAGGAAGAGGCTCGTGCCACCGGCCCGGCTAAAACTTCACTCGTAAATCTCATATACTATGTCGATAAATATATATAGTAAATGTTGATATATTAGTAAAGAAAGTGGACGATTATAAATTTCAAAAAGAATCAAAAATATATTTATTAATAAGTTATACTATAATATAAATGAATACATAAATGATAAATATTTGAAATAAATACAATAAGTAAAAACAAACGTAACGTAACGTGTGTAGAGCGTATTCGCAAAGATGATGTTAGAAACAGAGTTGATCTGAAAGAGAGCGTCGGTGTTAAAATAAGAGGCATGCTCTGTTGGTTCGGACATGTAGAAAGAATGCAGGATGAAAGAATGACGAAGCAGATATACAATGCAAATGTGGAAGGATGTAGGAGCCGAGGAAGACCAAGACTTACCTATCATGATCAAATTGGTCGTGTTTTATCAGAAGGTGATGTCAGGAGCCCCCCAAGCGTGCATGAGACGAGCAATGAATGTTAAAGCAGCGAGAGAGGTATGTAAGAATCGAGTCACGTGGCGCTCGGTTCACTCTGCCTACCCCGCAAGGAATTTGGCGTCAAGTAATAGATAGATAGCAGTAAAAACAATAGAATAAATGCCCGACAAGGGTCTGATACCTTTAATATATTTATAAACTTAATATTTGTAGACTTTACGATTATGGAATGCTATAAATATTCAATTGAATTGAAAATATTCATTCTGATTCTAATATCGCTCGAAATTACACTTTAAGTTTCATTTGAATTTTTACCCAATAAATACTTTAAATATTTTTTTTGTGTTCTCCGGCTGAGATTTATATATTTTGTATGTATGTATATGTATATCTTCACGCCCGGTCCCTTGCGGGGTAGGCAGAGAGGACATAACAAATAAAAAATTGTAAACATAAATAAAATAAATAAACATCTATCTATCCATCTATAACTTCACGCCAAATCCCTTACGGGGTAGGCAGAGAGAACCGAGCGCCACGCGACTCGTTCCTTACATACCTTACTCGCTTCTTTAACATTCATAGCTCTTTTCATGCACGCTCGCGGGTTTACTAGGGCTCCTGATATCACCTTCTGATAGAATACGACCAATTTGATCATGGTAGGTAAGTCTTGGCCTTCCACGACTCCTACGTCCTACCACTTTTGCATTGTATATCTGCTTCGTCATTATTCGTCGTCTTTCATCCTGCATTCTTTCTACATGTCCGAAGCAACGGAGCATGCCTCTTATATATATAAAAATGAATGTTTATCTGTATATCCTGTATAGACTCGAAAACGGCTAGATGGATTTTGATGAAATTTTCAGAGAATATTCAGATTAGCCTAGCGCAGGATCGTGTGTAGTTTGATAACGATCGGATCTCCCGTGCGAAGCAGGGGCTGGTAGCTAGTTATAAATAAATAAACATATTATAAATAAACATTTATAATTTTTTTGTTTTTTTATACCACTAAGGTGGCAATCAAGCATACGGCCTGCCTGATGTTAAACAGTCACCGTAGCCTATGGACATTTGCAACACCAGGGGCGTCACTCATGCGTTGCCGACCCTCTAAAAACCTCTTCACGCATTTCTTGAAGAACTCCATGCTGTAGTCCCTTAGAAAAACCTCGGCTGGGAGCTCATTCCACAGTTTGAGTGTTCTCGGAAGAAAACTGCTCTGGAACCGCACAGTACGCGACCATTGCGGTCCAAGCGTGTGAGGGTGAACTCCCCGCCGTCGGCGAGCGGTGCGGTTATAATCCTACTAATATTATACAAGTAAATGCGAAAGTTTGTATGTATGGATGGATGTTTGTTGCTCTTTCACACTTAAATGGCTGAACGGATTTTAATGAAATTTGGCACGTAGATAGATTATGATCTGGATTAACACATAGGCTACGTTATTTGACTCCAAGCGGGCGGAGCCGCGGGCAGCAGCTAGTCTTAAATATTCGTTTGTCTTTCGAGCAGGTTTCCTTCGGGTCCACGTCGCCGGCGCTCAGCGACAGGTCGGAGTTCCCGCTGTTCTGCCGCACCGTTGCGCCGGACTCCTCTCACAACCCGGCGAGGATTGCGTTTATCAGGTACGTAATATAAGAAGACCCAGCGGCTTTTGTCCCAGTACTTACAGTATCAAAGAATTCTCTACCTATTGCTGTTTAAAATGAAATGGAGTGGTTAGCAAACACAAATATTCTGTGCATGAACATGTCTGTTATTTATGAAATCAGTCAAACTAGGGAGTACATCCACCTCAGCCAAATAACAACTCCAGAGAGTTAAATCGCAACCAAGTAACAACTCTCTGGGGTTGTTATTTAGCTGCAATTCAACAACAGTATCATGAAAGGTTGGTAGGTATGTTCCTGCGAGTGAGTGAGATTATCAGTAACTTCCTAAGGATTTACTGTGGTATCAGCAGTGGTGGTAACGCGCGAGCGATATTTCCTGTTTTTTTTTATACCACTAAGGTGGCAAACAAGCGTACGGCCTGCCTGATGGTAAGCAGTTACCGTGGCCTATGGGCATTTGCAACACCAGCGGTGTCACTCTTGCGTTGCCGACCCTGTAAGAACCTCTTCAGGCCTTTCTTGAAGAACTCCATACTGTAGTCCCTTGGGAAAACCTCCGCAGGGAGCTCATTCCACAATTTAATAGTTCTCGGTAGAAAACTTCTTGTGAACCGCACAGTGCGCGACCATTGCGGTTCCAGTGTATGAGGATGAACTCCCAGCCGTCAGCGAGCTGTGCGATTGTAAAACGAGGCTGTTGGCATGATGTCGAACAACTCCTCAGAACACAACCCATTATACAACCGGTAGAACACGCAAAGGGAGGCAAAATCTCTCCTTAAACTCAAGGGATCAATGGCGTGTGTGAGTTCAGGATCATCAACAATTCTCACAGCTCGTCTTTGCACCGAGTCACAAGGTCCTAGCTAGTATCCAGGTGCTCCCGCCCAAAGGCGGCTACAGTGTATAGCAGTGTTTATAGGCTACGGTGACCGCTTTAATGTATGAATGTATAATAGATCGGTTCAGTATAAAATAGCATAACAATTACGAGAACCGCTTTAGCAAACAAATATCAACGTGACGTCCGATTAGGTAATACTAAATTTCAAAGCAAGTGTATTATTCATTTATTTTATTTATTTCAAGTAGGGAACTACCTCCACCTC
This sequence comes from Pyralis farinalis, assembly GCA_947507595.1. Taxonomy (NCBI): domain Eukaryota; kingdom Metazoa; phylum Arthropoda; class Insecta; order Lepidoptera; family Pyralidae; genus Pyralis; species Pyralis farinalis. Next base: position 32,417,843 of record OX382271.1, on the reverse strand, counting down.
ACAGAAAACCGCAGCCAAATAACAACTCCCTAAACGGTTGTTGTGTTCCTGTGTGTGAGTGAGGTCACCAGTAAGCTCCTAAGGAGTTGCTGTGTAAACAGCAGAAGAGGCATCGCGCGAGTGACACTTAATATATTACAAACGTTAATAGGCTACGGTAACTGCTTCACATCAGGGGGGCCGTATGCTTGAATGCCTCCCGACGTTGTATAAAAAAAAAATTCAAGTACAACAATAGGACTAAGAGCTCTTAGAATTAAGATTAAAATACAAAAAGTTATAATATAATATACCGGTGAGTTTTGTTTGCATTATCTACAGAAGTACCGAGTTTTATCAGAATCAAATGTCAACCAGTTGAGAATGCGCAAGCTAGCATTGCCAGAGGAACACCTGGCTCGTCAATTATATAACAATATATATTTTATTTATTTGTCGGCCATTTTGACCATGTTCCTTTCATGTTAAGAGATAGGAATGGTGTTCCTGAACATTCCTATTCTACTCTTTTATGCTGAATCCGAATCTGAAGTCAAAATTCGAATAATCGAAAAACCGCACAGACAAACACACAGACAAACATATACATTTCATATAGGAACGGTGTTCCTGAAAAGATAACACAATATTTGTTAGTGTCAACGGCACTTCACTTCTTCCAATAATAGTATGGAGCGAATAGGTAGAAGTTACAGACACACAACGGTACTTCCTGTTAGCAGATTTTCCATCTCAATTGTTTGATCACAAACAATAGATGGACTCCATGTGGCGAGCGAGCTTAATGCGCCCTATTTGTACCTTGTTTCATTTCATAGCCGCAACGCAGCGCATTGTTTGCCCAGATATTAATACTCCTACAACTGCTATACCACGATTCAAACGTTACTTGAAAACAGTGCTGATGCTGACTGATTCAAACCTTAGTACTTTTCTAGAATACCGTTCCTATAAGAAATCTGTATGTTTGTCTGTGAGTGCCTTTGTCTGTGCGTTTGGCTGTGTGTGCCTTTGTCTGTGCGTTTGTCTGTGTGTGCGTTTTAATCGAATATTCGAATTTTGACTTCAAGTTGGCAAATGATGTATGTATATATGTATATCTTCACGCCAAGTCCCTTGCGGGGTAGGCAGAGAGAACCGAGCGCCATAAGACGCGGTCCTTGCATACTTCACTCGCTTCTGTGACATTCATAGCTCTTTTCATGCACGCTCGCCGGTTCCTGGGGCTTCTGACATCACCTTCTGATAAAACACGACCAATTTGGTCATGGTAGGTTAGTCTCGGCCTTCCTCGGCTGGCTCCTACATCCTTCCACTTTTGCATTGTATATCTGTTTCGTCATTCTTTCGTCCCGCATTCTTTCTACATGTCCGAACCAACGGAGCATGCACTTTCTTATCTTTGTACAAAAGTCTCACCTATTTCTACCGCCAAGGAGCTATACTTATAGCTGTGTACCGGTTTGAAGAGTGAGATTTGGCAGGTACTGGCTAACAACTGATTATTCCGCGAAATAAAATTCTTCGAAACGTTAGTTGGCAAGTGATAATCGGCCGATCAATTTTCAGCGAAAAGGCAGAGAACCCTATATAAATACATACACGAAAACATCATGTACCTACATAACAGGTATTGGAGTAACTTCATACGACAGTGTTGTAAGTCAACCTGTGAGTGTTTTTTTGCATTGAAATTTGGTTAGATGATGCTCGTATATGGTTGTTTTTTTGTTTGCTTTGTTATAGAGATAGGGGCCCGCAAAGGGAAAGAACCGGTGTTTATTTATTGATTTATTGATATGCGAAAGCTGTATGAAAAATAGTTTTTTGGGTACAAACGTTATACGACTTCCGTTTAGATGTTATATTTGCGTCATATGACATATCACCATGTTGCTTAAGGATAGTGTTAAGGACGCTCACACTTGGCAGATTGTCAACATCCACAGGTTTGGTAGAAAAGCACAATGAGATACAGGAAAGGTCGAAATGTTGTTACCTTCAGTCAAAGCTCTTTGTGTAACTTACTACCAGAGGTCGACTTTGTACAAAAGTTTCACCTATTTCTACCGCCAAGCAGCTATACTTATAGCTGTGTACCGGTTTGAAGAGTGAGATTTGGCAGGTACTGGCTAACAACTGATATTTTGAGGCCTGAAGGAAAAATATCTTGTTCAATGCAATTATTTAATATTAATAATTGAAAATATGGGTTAGTACAGGCACCAAAATGATTCTAAAATCTTAAAAAAATATTTCAGATTTTGTCCCTTCCAGACGAACAATTATCTCTCTAACGTAGAATAAGTTGCTCTATTTCTTGCTCGGTTGTGGCTAAGAGACCAAGAGAATTGGGTATTGATTTCAGATTTTTGCGGTGGACATAATTTGGATCACTAGTTGTACTGTCAGCAAGGGATCTGCCATATTCGTGAAGTACTCATTATAAACAAATAAATAATAATGCTGTTAATACAGCGGTTCTGAGGTCAATGCCAGCAGCTTTTTGGTAAAGGTTCTGAATGTGTTTCCAGTGTTGGCAATATTTTTGATTGCCTACCAGATTTTTTTATTGTTTTTAGCCGCTTTGTCAATCAGTTCCTTATCATAGGCTCGTTTAACTTTATTTAATTAGATCATTGTATACATAGATATATATTTAATTTTCATTTATTCGCAGACAATTTGGATGGGACACAGTGACATCGTTCTCCCAAAACGAAGAAATATATTCATTGGCCGTGAACGAACTGGTGACGCAGCTGGAAGCAGCCAACATCACCTGTGCTGCGTCCATCACCTTCGCTGAATCTGATTTCAAGGAACAACTGCAACAGTTGAAGGTAACTATGGTCCTTTTTAACCGAATTTAATGAAGGCGGAGGTACGTCCCGTATTTATTTGTATGTATATTTGATATCTCAGAAACTTAAATGATTTATACTGTTTACAGTGCGTTGTATTAAGCTATATCTGAAATTGATTCCAAATAAATTTTATGTGCATGCATTTCATGATTAGATAAAAAGTTGACTTGACGAGCCCGGTGATCAAGTGGTTAGAAATAGCTATTTTAACACGATCGCAGGTTCGATTCCCATGCAAGACAAACGTTTTTGTATATGAATACGTCTGTTTGTGTTGGTCTGGATGTTTTATGAGAGGAATTGAAATAGCTCGACTGAAATACCTCCATCTCATAGAAAATGGCAGCAAAATTACAAGTCTTTTGAAGGTAGCATTATCGTTTGTTTCTCTCGCTAATCAAATCATAAAGTAACATATCGTTATGTAACAACTCTGTATTCAGACAATTGTTAAATATTACATTAGCTGGGGAAGCACCTCCACCTAACAGAAGTCCACAGACAAAAACAACTCCATGTGTTCCTGCGAGTGACTGAGGTTTTTTTGCTACGTCGGGAGGCTTATTACGGCCCACCTGACGTAAAGTGTTTACCGTAGCCTATGAACGTTTGTAGTACATTAGGTACACTCTCTCACACTCAAGAACTTACTATACTATTACAACTTACGAGGTAGATATACTTCCCTAGACGGACTACTTTGATGCGCACTACCTCTCTTTAGAACACCAAGACCAAGAAAAACAGACATATTCAAACATGCAAATGTATGTCCGGTGTGGGAATCGAACCCCCGACTAAATCAGGCGGTAATCAATCAGTATACAAGGTGAGCCGTATTCTTTTGCAGCCTGAAGTTGTATAAAAATAAAAGTTAAACGAATCGGCATGCTCGAACTAGCCAAGGTAATTTTATGCCTTGTTCAAAGTGAACAAAGTAAATTGTTTTATTTGAACAGTGCACAGTGGGGATTCTTGTTTGTTCATTGTTTATGTTCACCAACAATCGCAGGCAACTCCAGATGCAAGTAATTGGCTTCTCTTTGTCCGGGGAATTGGTATGTTGTTGACTGCGAACCTTTGTTATATTCTTAACATTTATTCTTGTCGCTTAAAACTACATTTTTTTACAATCTATTGGTATTAAATGCACTTTGAAGATGATTAAATAAAATATAATAAATATTTTCGAACAAAATACACAGCGCCATCTAGCCCCAAAGTAAGCGAAGCTTGTATTATGGGTACTAGACAACTGACAGACATAACGTAAATTTATGTTTTTAATAAATATATACTTATGATACATAGAAAACACCCAGATCAAGACAAACACACATGTTCATGCACACAAATGTTGTGTGGGAATCGAACCCAAAAGCGTTGGTGTAAAAGTAGCGTTACTAACCAAAGCGCCGCCGAGCTCGTCATTATTTTTAAATACGCTTTAAAAACGTTTCTAGACTCACGCCATATTAAACTTGGTCACTGAAAGGCAATAAGCATGATAGTCGCATAATCGTTGCTACGTCGTAGCAAGCATATTACTGCCGTAACATGTGTGCTACGACGTAGCAACCACGTACTTTCACATATTTATTATATTAACCCGTATACGCATTTTGTTGAGAAATTACAAAGCATACGTACCATTAATTTTGAAAATGTAATAACCATAAAATACATAGGGTTAATTAATAAAACATTGAACATAAAAATAAAACTTAAAACATATAAGTTGTACTTGAGATCACCTTTCCCTTCATTTTTAAACCCCATGTGCTATATTTGGAAGATTATTATTCATCAATCTATCTATTATGACGTCACATATTACCCGAGATAAGGTAATAATTCTAATGATACCACTATTGTAGGCTTGCGCGAAGTTTTTTTCTAATTTCCAAAAAGTAAAGGGCAGTAAGTTCCATATCTCCAGTAGTGATATATACAATCGTGAAGGTTTAAAATTTAACATTCTAATGATACCTCATACATACTGAATCGGCTAAGTCGTTTGGTAGGCATAGGGAAATTCATTTATAAACATAGATTCCTAAAAATATTACGTACATAAATACTCACAAACATAAATGACGCTGAGAATATTATACTACATTTTGGGGCAGTCATGTAAAAAATGAGAACAGCATAAACATCGTTGGTTAACATCGGATTTGCATATTCTTTCAATGCTTCACTGCTGAACATAGGCCTCCCCTCTAGATTACCATTCGTGCTCTTAATATTATTCGTCTCATATAATTTTGGAAAACATTTAACGAACCTTGGTTGTTATGTTATTTTTCACTGCAGGTGTATTCCATGAAGCCAGTTTAACCAATTTTTATGTATAAATACATAATGCATCCGCTAATACCGAATCAAGTAATGTTTACGAACACTTTAAAGTCGTAGCACAGGCGCTATAACAGTACCATCAGTGCTACGACGTAGCTATGATTATGCGTAAACTTCTTAGTGTAGCGGGACATTGAAATTATGCGACCGAAGTTTGTCGTGAATCTAATCGTACGAGTACAATGCTATTTGTGTTACCATAAGACGTGACGCAATGTGATGTAGGCTTAGAGTGTATATAAGCAAGCAATTGAGCGCGCCTTTCTAAGTGTGAACTGTAAGCACACGTATGAACAATATTATGTATAAATTTCGCTGTCGATCAGTAGTAAAATATGCTTCGTACCAGTGATAACAATCTTTTTGGGAATGAGACTTTTACAAATGTTTGTATCGAAGTATCGATAGCCTAGAAATTTCATCACGCATAGAACATCACTACAATAGCTCTATATCATAGACAGATGTATCTATAAATATTTGCTTATAATCTATAAATATCGGCACAACCGACCAGTGAGATAGGCTCACATAGCTTGCTTATGTATACTCTAAGGGTATCGCATCTATATGCTCAACTTCGATAGAGCATTTTTGGCTAATGTACTACTCTGTGTAAAAAGTATCGGGAATATGTCAATAAAAAGACCCGCGTAAAAGAGGTCGTTCTAATTTTTTTACTGCATGTTGGTAGCACTGTACTGATTTAGCGCGCAAAATTTGAGCGGGATCTGTCATTTAATTTGTTTTAAACTACACTTTTTGTTGGTCATAGTTTTGAGTCCTCGGCGATTTTTACAATGGAAAATATTGTTGAACAAAGAGTGTGCCTTAAATTTTGTGTTTCAAATGATATTTCATGTGGTGAATCACTAAAAATGTTGCGAAATACCTACGGCGAATCGTGTATATCGAAAACAAGGGCTTATGAATGGTATAAGGCTTTTAAAGAAGGCCGAGAAGTAGTAGTAGACTTGCCTCGTTCTGGTAGACCTTCAACCGCTACGACCAGAGAAAACATCGACAGAATCAAGAAGCTAGTGCTCGAAAATCGACGTATGAGTCTGAGAGAGTTGGCTAGTGAGGTGAACATATCTTTTAAGTCCGTCCACAACATTCTCATTGACATTTTAGGCATGAAACGCGTCGCCGCTCGACTAGTTCCAAAAGAGCTCAATTTTGTTCAAAAAGCGCAGCGAAAGCATGTCGCTGAAGACATGGTTTCCCGAGCTTCTACGGATCCGACCTTTATGAAACGTATAATAACTGGCGACGAGACATGGGTTTATGAGTACGACATGCAAACAAGCCAACAGTCTTCAGAATGGCGTCTCGAAAACGAGCCGAAACCCAAAAAACCGCGGCAAAGTCGCTCCAAAATCAAGGTGATGCTGACAGTTTTTTTTGACTACCGTGGTGTGGTTCACTCCGAATTCCTTCCAGAGGGAGAAACAGTGAATAAAGAAAATTATTTAGGCGTCATGAAGCGTTTGCGTGAGAGTATCCGCCGAAAACGTCCAGATTTGTGGCAACACAACTCATGGATGCTGCACCATGATAATGCACCATCACACACAGCCATTATAGTGAAAGAGTTTTTAGCGAAAAATTCAACAAAAGTTCTCGACCAAGCACCGTATTCACCTGATATGGCTCCGTCTAACTTTTTTTTATTTCCCAAGTTAAAATTACCACTTCGAGGAAAACGTTTTGAGTCGATAGAAGCCATAAAAGAAAATTCGCTGAATGAGCTAAAGGCCATACCGCAAATAGCCTATGAAAAATGTATGGAAGACTGGGTGAAGCGGTGGAGATGTTGTATTGCAAGCGATGGGGCCTACTTTGAAGGCGATAAAATAAATTTAGATGAATAATTTGTATTTTTTGTTTTATTGACAAATTCCCGATACTTAGTACACAGAATGTATAGTTACAGTAAATTAAACAGATTTCAGACTTTCCAAAGCTGTGTCGTCAGTGATCAATAACCTTATCCTTTAGATATTTTTTCTTAATCAAGTAACATGTGGCCGGAGCTTTCTTCAATAATCAATATATTGACACATTAAACATGGATGGATTTTTGCAACAAAAGTATTGCATACACGGTAATATCACCGCTGATTCCTGCGTAGAAACTTGTCATAAGCTTTCTGGTAAAGTTACTTACTTTCCGATTCGGGTTGTTAACGAAATATGCTACGTTTACCAATCGGCGTTATTCACCACGTACAGATGTTCAAGTTTCAAACTTGCACTCTAAACAATACCATCGAACTAGTATGGCAATTTTATACAGAAATAACGATTATATTAAGTCATAGAGGGGAAATACGGAAGGCGATTGCGCATTGTCTATACAAAAAAGAAAATTGAGCTGTTAGTAGCAGACCAAATTCATGTGTTCTAAAATATCTAATATCTTCTATAAGACAACAATGCTTTCGCCAGCCAGCGAACTACTGGCTTTCGCCAAGTATACGTCAAATAGTGCTATGAATGACAGATATTAAAAAATGGAAATTCAAAATGTGCGGCTAAAAGTAAAAACGTTTGTATATTTAAGCAGTCTGCTATTAAATCAAGTTTTAATTTTTGATAATTGTTACTTACAAAAATATTACACGAGTGGATGTTTTCTCATAAGTTTACGAATTCTGTACCAAATAAATCACGATACTCTTGTGTTAGAATTTTTCACTACAAATGTCAAAGTGGATGTGAGTTAGTTGTAGTCTATAGACTACAGTTCCGTGGGGCAGTTTGATTGTTCCGAGCTGCCAATTTGTTTGTAACACTGATGTCTTTGAAAAACTTACTGATCCTACAAAAATTGTTGAAGCATATTAAAACTTGGATTGTGCTATACTATATATCTATACTAATATAAAAGCAGAAAAGTTCGTTTATTTGCTTATCCCTTAGTTACGCGCTCTGTAACAACCAGTCGGGTTTGAAAAAACATTTTTTCATTTAATTGTCCAATTCTTGAGAAATGTTATTGGCTATACAACATCAAAATACCACCCTTAGAAGCAGTGAAAGAGAGTGAGTAAAAAAGCAGTTATCACATGATACCGGGATATGCGCGTACTAACTCACGGGGCGCAACTAGCAATAAATAAAATGCCGGCCTCGAAATCAGCGGCATCGGAAAATATATACGTAACTAAACTAATCAAAAGTTTATTTCATTCAATTAGTTGCCGCTTTCATTAATGAACATCCAGGCTGTAAAATTATAATTATTGTACGTAACTTAATTCATTCATTTTGATTAATTAATCGTGAACGGACCCAATGAAAAGCTGGCAGACACTTTTAATAAAGTATGATTAAAGGAAAATAAACTGAATTTAATTAATTAAGTGTAAACTAGTGTCAGCAGTATCAGCTCCGGATCATGACTGTAGAGTACTTTCAATTCAGGAGTAAAAGAAACTTGTTCTATCTATAATCAGAAGGGCATGTGTAAAGGGAACATCTTACGTTCAAACCCCAGTTTCTAATACAAATGCTGCAAACCTAAATAAACTCCTTTGAAAAATATACATGTGAATAAATTGATATGCAATTATAATGATATAAATCATACTATAACTGCATATTTTTATGCTGAAAAAATATCTGGCGCTGCAGCTATATGCTGAATCAGAGTGTGCATACACTGCCCCTATTGTTGATAGACTGATACTGTTATTGTTGTTTATTTTTGTTGAAAAGGAACTTTCAAATGAGATGTATCGTTAGCAGTGGCGAAGAGTCCATATAACCCGATTCCCATCGGCTTCCCTTACGAAAAATCTAATCTATGGGCCAACGATATTTTTAGTTTGTTATATTATTCACTCACTTTGAATAGTTTGAATTGACTAAACTTACTCGTATATAAACAGCTTCCATGTATGATGGAGATGGGGCCTATGTTTTTGCATCATGGAGCGGGCAGCATTTGCTGGCTGGACTTTTTATTCTCCGGCTTCCCTTCTGAAAATATCCACCCTTCGCCACTGATCGTTAGCATACAATTAATACGTACAAATTGACTACACATTACGTCGTATGACATAAACGTCTATTGTCGAGCAAATCATTAAGGTAGCATATATGTAAACAAGAAATTTGCCCTCACAAGCTTGGTATCTCTAACCGCGATACTAGACCAAAAGTAACAACTATATGTGCCCTAAGAGCTAAGAGCAAGTGGCGCCGCCATCAGTAAAATCATAAAGCAACGTATCATGAAAGCACCGAGAATGTATTAAAGTACTTTTATAAATAAATTAATAATTGGTGATGTGTTGAAAAACGGCCAAATCTAAAGCACCTAAAACCAAAGAGCATGCGTGAGGAGGTTGATGAGTGTGGAAGAAGCGAGAGGGGTATGTTTGGATCGGTGCACTTGCCGTTCCATAGTTTCTGTCTAACTCTATGTATAAATAAATTTACAATATACAAACGATTTTATGTAGGTTTAAGGGGATATCACAAAAAATACCGTTAATATGTTTTACCGGTACTCTGTTTTAAAATAAATTTAAAACATACACAAGTTTAATTGTATTTTTGAAAGATAGAAAAAATAATACATGTGGATATAATGTAGGGAGAAATAATGACGAAACAGGTATACAATAAGAATGTGGACGGATGTAGTAGCCGAGGAAGACCAAGACCACCTACCGTGACCAAATTGGCCGTGTTTTATCAGAAGGTGATGTCAGGAGCCCTAAAAACCGGCGAGCGTGCATGAGAAGAGTAAAGAATGTTAAAGAAGCCAGTGAGGTGTGTGAGGAGCGAGTCACATGATGAGTCCTAAATTTATGAGTCCTAGGACCCGGCGAGGGTGCTTGAAAAGAGCTATAAATGTTAAAAAAACGTTTGAGGTATGTAAATACCGCGTCTAATGACGCTCGGTTCTCTCTGCCTAAACCGCAAAGGACAGTGCGTGCCATATGTGGAGCTGAACCTCTGGAGTCATGTAGACCTTTATTTAAGAAATTAGTTATTTTAACATTACCAGTTATGGACATTTTTGACATGTGTAGGTTTGTAAAGCGAAAGTTATACAAAAACATCGAAATTTTAACATTTAACACCAGATACCCTAATCATTTAGTTTTATCATAAAATCACGTGTTTAGCACAAAATAGTTACAATATGTCCATCAAATTATTTAACATGTTACCACATATGAGGGATCAGCCCATGAATACTTTCCAGAAGTATTGTATAAGCTACTCGGTAGAAACAGTATTTATTATTTTTTATTTTATTAGGTCTGCCAACAGTTGTTACATTTCTTTCTTCTTACTTACATAAAAGTATGTATACATTTGCAACATACTAGCTTAAATGTACAACCAATTATAGGCAAACACAACTTGCGTAAAATTTAAATAACAATACTTAAAATAGGTACAAATATCAAAATCTCTTGTTTTCATATATAGCAAGTGGAAGTAAAAAAAAAAAATCATTATCATTTCACAACTCTCGTCTTAAACAATATCTTCCATTGCACTGACAAGTCTTGTGCGGAACTGACATTGTGACAGATGATTGATATCCATTACGGAACTGTATGACGTTAATGAACTCGCAAAAAAATATTTTTAAAGACCACGCAATTTATTGTAGTTTATTTCATTAATACTAATTCGTATACAATTTAGACTAATTTTGTTTCAATCGACTCGATGACAAATATTTTTATTTTTCAATATTTGCAATTATAACCGTATGTTTTTTAGGTGGCCATTTTTGGTGCAACATGCTCGATCAATATTAACACTTAAATAAAACAGAAGAACATATCTAAGCAGTTATAGCTCAGTGGATAAGGAACTGGCCTATTATCCCACGGTCCTGGGTTCGAATCGTTCGTTCGTCACTCAAATTTGTCTCTTCGGATTAATGTACATATTTGTAATTTTTATCACTTACTCGGCGGTGAAGGAAACTATAGTGAGGAAAGCCGCGCGTTCAAGAATTTATATTCCGAAAAACGGGTGACCTAACCTAAGAAAGGTAATAATCAGGATCTTCGCCGAATCCTTGGGCTTAGGTAGCGGACCCCGCCAATCCTAATGAATTAGGAATATGCTACGGGATAATGCTAAGAAGTAAATAGAAGAAGACATGAAATGTATAATAGCGTGTTTGCCGGCAAATAAATGATTCGATTTCATTATCTAAGTTACATCGATATATAAATTGTGACCATATTCTCCAACGACGTTTTGGCCAATTTAGTCCAATTCTTTCCCTTCACAATCATTTCTGTCTGTCTGCCTAAATTAAAGAGAGGGCACATCAAAGCAACCCTTCTGGAGAAATACCTTCACCTCACAGAAATCCGCAGCCGAATAACAACTCCTTGAAAGGTTGTTGTGTTCCCTCGAGAAAATGGGTTTGCCAGTATGCTCCTAAAGAGATACTGTGCTAGCAGCAGAGATAGCATCGCGCGAGCGATACTTAATGTATTGCAAGCGTTTATAGGATACGGTAACCACTTAACACCAGGTGTTTATGCTTGTCTACCCTCCGATGTTGTATAATTTTGATTCAATAGTTTATCTGTTGCAGAAATTGGACACGCGCATCATAATAGGCAGTTTTTCACAAGAAATGATACCGAAGATCTTTTGTGAAGTAAGTATTTCTCTCTCTCTCTCTCTCTCTACCTTACAATAGAGTTGATGTGAATATGTATTAGATTTTGTTAGCCTACATGATCCATGTGGAAGACTAAGGGGAGGACTATGTTCAGTAATGGACGTTCTTCGACTGAAATGATGATGATGAGTCTACTTGCACTACAATGATATCAAACGCACTAGTTGCCACCACTGCACAATAGCCAAGAGTCAGAATCTCGGGCGATATTCTTCTTACTCGATTTAACGACACTTTGGGGGAAAAGCGTTTGATATGGAATAAAAAAATATCATCCGGCCTATTTATAACATGAGTTCGTAGCCATGTGAACTGTTCAAGGAAATAAATATCCTCACTACGAACTCTCAGTGCATGTATGACAACATAATGTAGGCTCGTAAAAAATATAAAGACATTCTCAAAATTCAGCAATCTCAGAAGCAGGAATAAATTACATATGACGGTTTCTAAGGATGGTAGTTCTTTTGTCGTAAATTGTATTTGATTCTTGTAAATTGCATGAATAGTTGTCCTATCCCAACATTATCTTCGGGCCAAGTTTATTTCGGCATTTATGGGAAATTAATAAAGAACAACAAGATTTTAAACACCTAAGACCCAATGATATTGTATTTAAAGATGACGTATATTCATACTGCGCGTCGTTTTGTTATTGTTACACTACGACAGTATAGTACTTACTTACTAAGCGTATATAGATTACAACAATGAAGAGGATAGATAATACGGAACGCATGGTATAGAGAGAGATAGCTATCTGTCAAGAGTTGCGCTTGAAATACGTCAGCGCATCATAGAATAGCGCATATTAGACCAATTGGGTTAATTTCATTGCCTCAGTTTTTGCGCGCTAGTACGACATCTACCTCTTTTTAATACAATATCATTGCTAAGACCTGTCTTCAGCACACGAAGGCATTGTGGTAGGTACCTTTATTCCGCCGAAACTCACATAGTACAAGTATCTCAATAACACGCGTGTGATGTGCGAAGCGATTGTTACTCGGATTGCGACTGTGTTAAATTAGGCGCTGTAAGCCTAAGAGATCCATGCGCTAAAGGCTAGTCACGTATCTTTGTTAATTTAATCAAAGCTTCAGACATTTTAAAATATCAGACAAGTAAAAATTTTTATCTTAAGACAGAGAACCTTAAAGAAGACTCCTCTTATCATCGCATCTTTTTATCTTATATCTTCTTATATTACGATAACAGTAGGTAAATGAATACAGTGTACTCCTGTTTATCCAAAATGATGGGGACAGCAGCGACGCGGCGCGCGATAACGAAATCGGTCGGTTTGGATAACAAAAATTTAGGATAAACCGAAGCCCCGCGTGAAACACCCCGAATTGCGCCAATACCGCGAAATATGATCGTAAAATGTGCGAACGTAGAATGATATTGATATGGTTGTGAATAAGCCTGCATGTTTTTGACAGAAAACATTGTGTTAACGTGTTAAGAAGGCGCCAAAGTATGGCTGAAAACGAATTGACGACACTCGAACTTTTGACACGCGCCATTGCACTGATTAGCAGTAGACTGCCGAAAAATGTAAACAAACACCAGCGAATGCATGGCACCAGGTGCAGACAAGTTGAAACTTGTCACTCGTGCGTGGATGCGGCATTAGCTAGCGGCGCGAAGGAAAGGAAGTGAGCCGCGTAATTTACGTGGCTGATACAGTATGTTCTAGAGAGCTCGATGGCGTCGTTGCGCGTGTCATTCTAACCTAACACGCAGGTTAAGCAACATTGACCCCAATCTGCCCATGAATGGGTTTATCTATCTAGAATTTCTCCGTGCTTTGGAGGGCATGTTCTCGTACTCGGCTGTTCTTGATAGATGAGTAACCCACGGACGGCTTAAAAACACTGGCCTCCGCCAATCCGCATTTGAACAGCGTGGTGGAGTATGCTCTAAACCCCTTCGGTTGAAGTGAGACACGTATCCCTGCAGTGGGATGAGTAAGAGTTGATGTGGAAAGTAATAATATACTAACGACATTAGTAGATTAAAATGTGCTCGAGGTCAAATCTCATCTATTGCTACGAATTCAATAAGAGAACGAATCGATAATAATCTGGAGTGATGGCCTCATACTCGATATATTAATATTTACACACAACATGGAACATAACGATATTATTTAGCATACAAATTCTAATCGAATAATTTGATATCAAAATGATAGCAAAATATTCAATAGGTGTATGATTATACAGTCCTTCTTCTTCTTAGGGTGTTAATGAAGGTAGGCAGTTAGGTCTGCATTGTTCTTTTCTCTGGCAAAGTGTAAGAGTTTTGCGGGACATGATTGCTATTGAGAGTTTAGACTTGTTTATGGCCAATTATGGCACAACTTGCCATTATACGTCATATATATACAATATACGAGTATATTATTTTTAGTTAACACTAAATCAGCTCTAAGGGATTAGAGATCAGGATAACTCCTGATCTCTAATCCCTTAGGGCTGATGAGGTCGCTACCTAAGCCTACAAATTAATAATAAGTAAAGTATAAAATTGCCGTTTCACACTACTAATAGGTACTTTGAATTGTCATTAAACCTTCATGGTGTGACTCAAAAATTTTGAGTGAAACTTTTTTCACATGATACTCGTACCTATGAGGATTTTCTTTTAAAACATGTGCTCTTTTTATTCAGCTTAGACGGGAAAGACGGATACTTCGCAAATCCGGGTAGTTTTTGAATACGAGTTCCGCCGCGGAACTAACGCGTCAGAAACGGCTCGCAATATCAATGCTGCGTTTGGACTGGAGACTGCTAATGAACGCATATATATCAATAGGCCCAGTGGTTAAAGAACCAGGCATTCAGGCTGGTTCTTTAACCACTGGGTAATCACTGCTTTTCCATCATATATGTGTATATAAATAAATACATACAGTTACCGTAGCTTATAGATATTTGTAGCACCACATACGTCACTCGAGCGTTGTCGGTCCTGTAAAAACTTCACAACTTTTTTGAAGGACCTGCTGAACTGTGCCGTCACCTGCCAAGGTATTCCCAAGGATAAAATGTCTATTTTGTATAGTTTTCATTTTAATATACGAATCTGACGGTTACAATAAAAAAAACATACTTAGCAAAGACATTTTTTAAATTTTAAACAAAATTGTACAAAGTGAAAGACTCGTTACGATGTACAGATATACAGACATACTGATTCCAATATGGTAGCAGTTTGACCTGTAGGAACCCTAAAAATAGTTCGAAGTTTGCCACAATGACCTATTCTTTAGTAGGTTATGTACTCGCACAAACTTGTAACGAGTTGATTCGCAAGTCTAGCCGGCTTGCAATTTTGTAAGCAAATAGACGACTTTTGAAAACTTAAGAATAACCCACAAGTTTTAGTTACTTCGCAAGTTTGCGAGTGAATCGCAAAACACTTTTATACTTTCTTTTGTTGCTGTTTATACAAGAACAAGTGCTGGAGTTCGGGCGAAGCGCAAATCCCACCACTACTTTTACGCTTTTGTTATTACTGTTCTATACAAATGACCGATGACTGTAATTACAACCTGGAAGTACAAAATGTACTTTTTTAAATACTTCCGGTTATCAAATTAACTCCATTTTGATACCATTAGAAAGATGCAATTTAGTTTGACTTTCTGGTGAAAACCGCATCTCAATCGCATTTATAGTTTTATTTCTAGAGGCCAAAATGTCAGTGCAGAGAAATAGAGGGAGAAACTGTACTATTTTATGGGTTTAGGGATAAGGGTTTGTCTGATATATTTTATAGGTACGTACACCTCTATAGTCTACAGGGAATGTTTAATTATTATGTTTAATTTATTTGATTATCACCGTATTAACACTGAAGGCTTAGATATCGTTATGCGAGTGCCCAAGAAACTAGAATAAGTGTGTTGCATTTGTAATAGTGGGCATATATTATAAATGATAAATATCAAAAAGTATATTATTAAATTAGTTATCATCCGAGCGTTAATTTCAGTTGCGTCCTAAGCTACGTAAGCCTAAAGGTTTGGTGAAGTTACTGATTTTGACATGGGGCGATTGCCGTAAGACATACGTAGATCACACCTCTTTCGAAATAATAGTTATGTGAAAGTGATGTTAGGGGCCCTAGGAGACGGTAGGGGTGCAAGACCTATGAATGTTAAAGAAGCGAGCGAGATGTGTAGGGGCCGACTAACAGTTCACTCTGCTTACCGCGCAAGAATCTCCGTAAGAGCTCGATGGCGTCGTTGCGCGTGCCATTCTAATCGAACATGCAGGTTAAGCAACGTCGACCGCAGCCTGTCTGTGGATGGGTTTATCTATCTCGAGTTTCTCCGTGCTTCGGAGGGCACGTTAAGCCGTCGATCCCGGCTGTTGCCGATAGATGACAACACAGCACCGCCAATGGATCCACCGACCTCGCGGTCATTTGAGCCGAAACGCGGGAGATGCGCACGGCACATGCTGCTCTAAGGTTCTCTTCGTACCGTGGGCAATTCTTCACTCCCTACAAATTATTTAAATTCTGTCTCCTCTTCACTATCTAGCTTTCTCCCCGTTCTGGGGCAGGAACAAACACACTTGTGCCTTCGTTGCGTCCAAAAATGTGCTGTCTATCGAGTTCGATAGTGCTTTCTCTGCTCGCTCTTCTGCGGACTTCCGCGCATGTCACGCGTGGGCGAACCTGCGAAAAGCCGCGAAGTTCGCCACCGACAACACAAGATCGGTATGGTACACCAGAGCCATTTCTGCTCCGTAGCGCTGAATCCCATCCATCATCACATATCGTTATATTTAGGACAAGACCACAGGACGTGATCTCTGTCCTCCTCGCATTCGCCGCACGCACACATACTAGATTTATAAATCTCCATTTCATACAGTCTCTTTCGGAATATGCCATGACCCAGCAGCATTTGAGAAGTTTGATAGTCAGGCTCGACCCAGTGGGCTCTGACTCGGAGAACTTCCACCGCCGGGAAAAATGTATACAGTTCCCTCCCTTTGGTGCCATTAGCCCAACGATTCTGTCATTCGCTCACAGCAGCAACCCAAATATCCCGTTTCCGTCAGCTCAACTCCCCATCATTAACTGACTTACGCGCGCCATCCAGATGGCCAGCACGAATCACCTCCAGATCTGCAGGGAGGACTCCGGCCAGAACTGTCGATACAGTCGTTAATCTAAGTCAGTGGCCCTCGGGCGGCTTGAAAACACCGGCCTCCGCCAATCCGCATTTGAGCAGCTTGGTGGAGTATGCTCTAAACCGCTTCGGTTGAAGGAAGGTCCGTATCCCTGCAGTGGGATGAGTAAGGGTTGATGTGGATGGACCCCGCAAGAAACTTTGCTGAAGATAGTAGTATATTCACAGCAAGATTCGAACCTGTACACTTAATAGGTTGATTCTTTATTGACTATGCTATCACTGGTTCATACAATAACAATCTATATGAGTAAATTATAATTAAAATAAAGGTAGGTCTATGATCTATGTCTGTATATATAAGATACCTGACATATTTAATAATATCGCGTGACAACAAGCAAAATAGCAGGACGCTTTCGGTGATACCTCATTTGTTAATCTCGTCCTACGAAAAGTTTAGGAAGCATGTCGTGATAGATTAACATACATACCTAGCCTGCTAAAATCCACTCGTTGGGTCAAAAAACGCTACATTGATTCAGTCACTTCGCCCGCCTGAAGTCTCTATGGCTTTCGAAATCCTGGAAAATAATGCTTTATAAGTCTGAAAAAGAGTGTCGGTGCCAAAACAAGAAGAGGCACGGACATGTGGAATGAATGTTAAAGAAGCGAGTGAGGTGTGTCAGGATCGAGTCACATTGCGCTCGGTCCACTCTGTCTACCCCGTAAGGGATTTGGCGTGAAGCTATAGCTATATAGAAAAAGTTTTATGTGTGACGCAAATACTTTTTCGTACAACGTCGGAAGAAAGATCATAGGTAGGTATATAGTAGTTGCCATAACCTAAAAAATAAATATTATTTTTTATTTTGATTCACGGGATTATCCCGGTCATTTGTTAGGCGTGCGCGGGGATAAGGATCCAACGCGTAGAGGCCCCATTGAGAAGCTTGACTTAATGTTGTATAGCCGCCGTGACCTTGTCCAGGGGATATCAATGTGACAATATACCCATGTACCAGGTCACGGCAGGTATTGGGACTATTGAAAATGTGTTGGAAATTATTGGGCTATTAAAATGAGGGTCTGGAGGGATTATTAGTACTGGGCTATTACAGAAGAGGGACGGACACCTGCCATAACTATCATATCTGATGTTACTTCCGGCAGGCGGTGGCTCGCCACTCACTGGATGGACCCCCGAAGTGCCAGAGAAATTCGGCCGGGGACAACACCTTATTTTACAATAATATAAAAGATAAAAAATATTTTTTTGCCTCGCGGTCACTGAGTAACGTCTTACATTTTTTTAAACACATTGTATTTCATCAATTTCTCATAGTTTCCATTTTTCTTTTTAGGGTTCCGTACCCAAAGGGTAAAACGGAACCCTATTACTGAGACTCCACTGTCCGTCCGTCCGTCCGTCTGTCACCAGGCTGTATCTCATGAACCGCTATAGTTAGACAGTTGAAATTTTCACAGATGATGTATTTCTGTTGTCGCTATAACAACAAATACTAAAAAATAGAATAAAATAAATATTTAAGGGGGCTCCCATACAACAAACGTGATTTTTTTGGCCGTTTTTATAGATAATGGTACGGAACCCTTCGTGCGCGAGTCCGACTCGCACTTGGGCGATTTTTTTTTATTTGTCAGCATTTCGAAAAGGATGAAATAACACTCATAATATTATTCAAATATATATTTTATATTCCATATTTTTTTTTTAATTGTATAATTATAAAAATATTAAACTTTTTGGCAGGCGTTCAAACTAGGCATGTTCGGAGCAGAGTACGCGTGGTTGGTTGCGGGTGCTCCGCCCCCTATACGCGAAACTGCGCCCTGTGCGAAGGCGCAACTCGAGAAGGCACTGGAAGGATTGGTCACCGTCACCGCTCATAGAGGAATCGTTGGTGATATATCTTCTTATTCAGGCCTGGTGAGTGTATATACCCTCAAGAAGATAATGCAAGCCAAGTGGCATTGAAGTCAGCCTATTTATACATAGTTTTACCAACTCCTACACTTTGCTACTAGAGTATTTGGTACCAGAGTAGGGTACTAGGGTATCATCATCATATCAACCCTTACTCATCCCACTGCAGGGATACGTGTCTCCTTCAACCGAAGGGGTTTAGAGCATACTCCACCACGCTGCTCAAATGCGGATTGGCGGGGGCCAGTGTTTTCAAGCCGCCCGAGGGCCACGGACTTAGCTTAACGACTATCATCTATCGACGTGATGACGTCACGCGCGTGTCATTCTAACCGAACAGGCAGGTTAAGCAATGTCGACTGCAGTCTGTCTATAGATGGGCTTAACTATGCTTCGGAGGGCACGTTAAGCCGTAAGACGTTAAGTCGCTCAAGTGATACTCAATCTATTGCAAGTATTCATAGGCTACGGTAACCGCAGCCTATGAATACAACAGATGAGCCGCATGCTTGTTTGCCGAAGACGACTATCGCCGCGTCGGTACGTCCGTACGTAAGTGCGTCCCACGCCCCATGCGGTCGGCTGACATGCTATAGGACCCTGCAAGTCAGATTTACTGTGTAATATTGTGCTGACCACCGATACACATAAAATATGGAGGCACATTTTTTTTTTATACTACGTCGGGAGGCATACAAGCATACGGCCCACCTGATGTAAAGCGGGTACCGTAGCCTATTAACGCTTGCGATATATTAAGTATCACTTGCGCGATGCCTCGTCAACTGATTACACAGCAACTCTAGGCAGTTGTTATTTGGCTGCGGTTTTCTGTGAGGTGGAGGTACTTCCCCAGACGGGCTGCTTTGATGCGCCCTACCTCTTCTTCTCTTCCATTTTTTTTTAGATCTGATTCTAATTGTCAAATAAAAAAATCTGTATGTTTCTAGAACGATCGCTATATATGGTACCTGTCGGTTAGTCGCAATCACCAATAGTGCCTGAACGATGCCAACATAATAACATTATATCTAAGTCTAGGGCTCTTTCTTTAGTCTGAAACAGGGTTGCGTTATGGTGTACATCATTATCTTTATGATAATATAAAAATGCAAAGTGTATTTGGCATTTCGGTATACCACTGACGTGCGCTGTCGACGTTTCTAGTCGCGACGCTTAAGTGCGTCTTCCGGTCACGCGATGCCCTATAAAACCTTATGAGGCCTTTTTCTAGGGTCACATTTATTCCACAGGCTCGCAGTTCTCCATCGCTACCTTCGCATACCCCTATTATCGGTGTGTGTGTTTGCAGTAACGCTTCTAAGCGCTACATCGAACTTGTTTCCAATCATCCCAATCTATTGGTAGCCCTGACTGCTAATCACACCGTTCTGATCGCCGCTATGGTTTCCGTCGACCATTCACTCTGTAACTGTTGTACTGTAATGTCGCCTACATCAAGGTTACGGAGCTCCGTATCCATAACCAAAAAAATCTAAAATAAAACTATCTAAAGTTAAAGGTATTTTTCAGAGATTAGCAAATAGACAGACAGACAGACAGACAAAAATTGTGAAAATATTCATTTTGGTATATGTACTGTGTATACATCCATATGCATTTAGTAAAAAGCGGTTATTTTAATATTACAAACAGACACTCCAATTTTATTTATCTGTATGTATAGAAGATTATTATTACATATTATGTTATTATATATATAAAAAAAATGCGTAGTTATTTTATGTCACAAAAAATACGGATTCTGTGAAAATAATAAAAACAAAAGTGCAAAGTCCCCCGAAGGGGAAGATATTTTCCCCTAATTTTAACAGTTTTTCATATTTTACGCAGGAACCTTAAATATTTACGGGATAAAAAGTACAGTAGTGAAAGTCCCATCAAAATCGGTCCAGCCGTTTCAGAGATTAGCCGGAACAAACAGACAGACAGACAAAAATTGTAGCGACTTTCACTTGCCGATAGCTGATGTAATAAGGAGTAACTTAGGCTACTTTTATTTTAGAAATTTTATTTATTTTTATTAATATAAATAAATAATAAAAAAAACTATTCCGCGCGGACGAAGTCGCGGGCAAAGCTAGTCCGAAATAAAAATCTAACCGTAACCGAATTCGATATAAAGGTTTCGAATAATTTCGGATGGGGCTTAAAAAGATATTGAATAATTTATATAGAAAATACAATTTTGTTTTTGCTCTTTCAAGTAAATAAACCTTAACATGAGT
Source organism: Pyralis farinalis (assembly GCA_947507595.1). NCBI lineage: Eukaryota > Metazoa > Arthropoda > Insecta > Lepidoptera > Pyralidae > Pyralis > Pyralis farinalis. The sequence goes on along the minus strand of OX382271.1, from coordinate 32,396,584 downwards.
ACATGTAAAACTGATTGTAGTACCAAATAATAACCTAGAATTAAAGTCAAATAATTAATTTACCATTTAATATTTTTTTTAATCATTTACCTACATGTTGCTTTTACAATTCCTTAATATTCTGAAATCCGTATGGAAACTATCCGATACTAACGGATAATTCGAAAGAATTTCGTATCCGTAACCGTATCTGAAACCGAAGCAGGATAATTCCTACGTCTGTGTCTGTATCTAGATACGAAATTTCATATCAATAACAGCACTCTGAAGTGAGTATGAGTGCGGCGAGACACAAGGTAACTGGGCGCGCCTCTGATTCACCCTTCAGGCATTTAACCAAGAAGTTTCGATTGTTTCGCCTACACGACATCATAAGTCGAGGTCCTAACTGTCTCAAGGGTCACCAGGTCGACTTTTGTTCTTCAACCGTGGCGCGCTTATCGCTCACCTCTTTCATCTGGCGCTAACTATAGTCAGTATGCAAAAAACTTACCGCATACTGTTAAATAAGAAGATGTTTTTTACTACGTCGGGAGGCATACAAGGGACTCTTGGCGTCAAATATTTAAAGCATTAATCGTGGTTGTAATTAGGTCATATATTAGTAGATTCGGGCGTTATTTTGCGTAAGTCTAATTTACATGCAATTTGATTTAAACTGCTTTGTCTTCGCCACCAATTAGTTAATGCGAACTAGCGCCGGTCAGCACCCACCCATCCACTACTGTTAGTGAATGCATCAAACCGTCGCTGCCATGGCTGCTCCGGTCGTCTCTGCCTCGGCCAATTACGTAGACGACCGCAGCAGCCGATGTGGAGACGACTCCATCTATACATCTCAAACGGTAGTGGGTTGGTGCCGGCCAGCACTAGTTAGCATAAACTAATTAGTGGCGGCAGCACACAAAACAGGTTAGATCAAATTGCATAGGTCATATGTCTTTTTTTATAACAAACGGCAAACAAGTCTTATCATTGATCTTATACCTAAGTTTATCCATCTAACATAAAAATTCAGGCAATTTTTATATAATTTTATATATCACTTAACTGTTTTTTCTTTTCTAAAACACCTAATTATGTATGCTCATTGTAAAACCAATTATTTGCTAACGATATCGAAATGATAACATAGAGCCATTGTAATGAGTTCTGCAGTAGATTGGAATGAGCTATTCCAATCCACAAAGTTAATTGAATATTCGGGAGTATTGTTAATTCATCATAACTGTTCGCTGTTACGATCGACGTACCGTTCGTTAATTATGTATGTAATTATCATGATTGATTATAGATTTCAAATTCAAATAGGCAATCTATTATTAAGTGCAACTATCATTTGATGAATTGGATTAATATTGGTTGCATAGTAATTACAGAAAGATAAGTACATACTTTGATAGACTTCTTAGATTCTGTCTATTTTGGAGACGTGACACCAGCTGTTGAACGCGGCTTCACCTGCCCTGTACCGAGATGATAAATAGCCTATAACCTTCCTCAAGAATTGGGCTATTAAATTTAAAACAAATTCCAAATCCGACTAGCTCTAGCCATATATATCTAGACAAAACTGTACAATACCTTTTTTTCCTCTGTTTGTCAAAATGATTTTCTTTTTTTTCGTTTAGTAGTTATAGTATTGAATAGCAGTTTAAAATTAGGAAACAAATAGTTTCTTCCCCTCACCTCCGACGTAGAGGCAAAGATTTTAGAAGTATCGTCGTCGTAAATCAGCTAATGAATTTGTTATACATGTTATTTAGAAGAAAAAATACAAAGTAGGAAATCGTTTAGATAAACCACAAATTAAATAAAAATAGAACCGAGTCAAATATGCATTCGAATAACGACCAAGAAGAACGTCCGTTCTGTATGACGTTTTGAGTAAGAATGACCCGTCGCTAGCTCCGCCCGAAGTGTTTTTAGACGGTCTGCTTACCAGTGGAACGCTGGTTGTTGGTGTCAACAAACAATATTATATTTGTTTATGTACGAATGTATTATACCCCTTCAATCATACACTACTACTGGTAAATGATTTTTTTAACGAGATACAAGACCGCGTAGTCGTACCCTCGAGAGAGTTGTTACTTGGCTGGGTCAACTGTAAGGAGGCAGTACTTTCACAGGCTGATTATCCTTGTGCACTATATACCATCCTAGGCTATTATTTATTACTATCTTTCATTTACAAGAGCCTCGTTTGCTAGTTCACTTCGTAAAGTCACTAATATCCTAAAATTTATTGTCTGGTTAGCTTATAGCATTGTTTTTCAGACCAATGAGATGTTTTACCAAGAAATGGAACGTTCTGGAGTCACCGTCTCATCCTACGCGCCACAAACCTACGACGCTGTTTGGGCTATAGCCTTGGCCCTGAGCAAAGCCGAAAACCTATGGCGAAACTTGGAATTGACCGAACATAATAGCACATTGCATAAAGGTGGCTGGAAATTAGGACTTGGAGACTTTGACTATGATAGGAACGATATGGCAGAAGAATTTCTAAATCAGCTGGGCAATTTAAGTTTTTTGGGGGTTTCAGTAAGTATTTTAATAGACTTTTAATCTAATCTTAATTTTAAATTTAATTGATAAAAAGGATCATGTTCTGGTTGCAATAAGGATCCTTGAGCTCTGCCTATTTAATAAAGTTATTATGTAAATTACCACTGAACAAAAGTTTTCGGTTGCATATGTATATAGATACTTACTTAAAAGCATGTGTGAAAAAAATTGTTGTTTTTATGAAATAATTTCACCACATTTCGTACCTTGTAACATTAGGACTAAACGCCGTCGGCTATCCTAATAATAGCACAAGCCACGTTTTATATACTATCGATCTGGTATGTAGGGAACTTTTAATGGCTTGTAGTTATAGCTCAGTGGAAGAAGAAAAAACCGCTCTATGGACGAAATGGTCCCCGGTTCCAATCCTGGCGTGGGCCTGTACCACTAAATTCGTGTATTCAAATTTATGTACATATTTGTAATTATCACTTGGTCGGCGGTGAAGGAAAACATCGTAAGGATGTTTTTCGAAATATAATTTCTTAGGCGTGGACCCGCACGCCAAAGATATTATATTTCGAAAAACTTGTGACCTAACCTAGAAAGGTCTGGTTTTTTCCTCTGGGTTGTGGAGGTCTAACGGCAGTCGCTCCATATAAAAATCAGTACCTTCGCCAAATCCTTAGGCTTATGTAGCGGACCCCGCAAATCCTAACGGATTAGGAAACAGGATAACACAAGGAACAAGTAGTTTTAAATGGTCCCAATACTTGCTTGTTTTACTAACTGTACATTTGCCTTTGATCTTATAGGAGAGGTTTAGTAAGTGTTTTAGTAACTTGAGAAGATTGAATAGATACTTTTTGTTACTTACTTATCATAAATATTTAAGTGCCTGCATTATATTTCAGGGTCCAGTATCTTTCAATGGAGCGGATCGAATAGGCACTTCAGCTTTTTACCAAATTCAAGGTATTTATATACAGGCTTATTTACTAAAGTTGGAAACAAACACACGGCCAGCCTGACGGTGAGCTGTTATCACAAGCTTACGATACCAGGGGCAATACTTCACGTGTTCCGAATACCGTAATAACCTCTTTACGATTTCTTTGCAGAACTTGCATGTCTCTTGTAAAAACCCTGGCAGGAAGTTTATTTCATTATCTAAAGATATGCGGAAAAAGCTCTCTGAAACAACGTAACCATTTCAGTATCTCTTTTTTGGTACAAGTCATGAGGCATAGAAGAATACAGCCCACCTGATGTAAAGGGTTACTGTTGCTACTCCTAAAAAGCTAACTGGTGACCTCGCTCAGTCGCAGCTCTATAGGGAGTTGTTACTTGGCCTCAGTTTTCCGTGGGATGGAAGTACTTCTCCAAAGGGGTTGCTTTGATGCACCTTACCTCTTAAAAACACCAAGACATGTTTATGCATACAAATTTTTGTCCTGTGTGGCAATCGAACCTACGACCGTTGGTGTCAAAGTAGCGTTATTAACCGCGGCGCCACCGAGCTTGTCTAAATTCCATTCCAAAATTCTGTCTCGATCATGGCCTAGTGATGAAATCGTAAAAAGTCCGGGCACGAACAAACTTGTTTATACAATTTAAATAACTAAACCGCTCATTTGACACACAGTTACAGAGGGACGGCAAAAAAGAGGATAGCAGTTTGAATATTGTACTTTAACTAAACACAAAAATTAAAACTTTTATAGCATTGATAGCACAAACCAATAAATCAATCGACAAATATATAATAATATAGATAAAGGCAACCCGCGTTCACAAAAACCACCACCCGATTACCAGTAAGCAGCGGGGGTGGCATCGCGGAAGCTGTACCTCTTGTATTGCAAGCGTTCGTAGCCTACGGCTGACTACTTTACATCAGATGGGCCATGTTCCATAAGTGCGATTCTATGGGCTCATAAATTTTGCAGTATTGTAAATTTTGCAGAAACTTTATAACATATTTTAATAATGGCTGTCATAACTCTCTTGCAAATAGTTAAACTTGTAATATTAATCGTCGTTCTTGCTGCAAGAGGGTTATAACATTGGTCTACTTTGGCTTAGGCCATTGTAATAATAATTAGATTCTAGAGCCATTACATAGTTTTAAAATGTTACATTACATCACTGTGAATGATAAAGAAGCGAGAGAGGTTTGTAAAAATCAGTAGAGTCTTGACGCTAATTTTAATGACAATAGCAATATCGCATAATCTCGACTATAATTTGGTCAACAAGCAATTGAATGTTATTATTAGTTTATCTCGAAGTAGGATGCGTACAGTGAAACAATACAAGACTGATATTTTATTAGCGCCAATGAAGGTTATCAGAGAAAATATAAATTTTGAATGTACGAGTACCTACAATTATAATATACACCAATTATGTGTGCCCAAATAAGCAATCGAATATGAGGATTAATTTAATCTGGCGCTCTTGTCGCGATCCAAGAAGTTAATTCCGATACCGATTTATCGTAATTGGTTTCCAGATTAAGTCTACTGTTTGTCTGCCTATCACAAACCAATAAATCACTGCCCCTTCACTCACCAAACGTTTAGCGCCTAAATATATTAGCGATTCGATACTACAGGCCAATGGGAAGATTTTATAACCAATAAGCCGATAAGCAACGCGATGTTGAATGATGAGCTAGCCAATAAAGCTATTTTGAATTTATTACTAAGCAAAATCGTGTCGTTGGGTCTCCTGAGATTATTTTCGTCATGCTGCCAACAAGAAGCGACTTGTCGTAAAGGTAGTAATTACATTGAGGTACGAGCCTTTCATATTGGCTTCCAAGTTTCAAGTAAAATTGTGTATATTTTTTTATATCACTAAGGTGGCAAACAAGCGTACGGCCTGCCTGCCGTTGCCGACCCTGTAAAAACCTCTTCACGCCTTTCTTGAAGAACCCCATGCTGTAGCCCTTTGCGAAAACCTCGGGAGCTCATTCCACAACTTAATAGTTCTCGATGACTAACATGATAAAAGTAGTTGTTAATTGGATGAAATGTAATAATCTTTTTATAAATATTAAGAAAACAAAACTAATACAATTTTATAATAAAAACGGCAAACCACTTGACATATCTGTTTCCTACTATGATGATCCCATTATTGAATTAAACACCGCCAAATTCTTGGGCATAATCTTGGATTCAAAACTAACTTGGAAAGAGCATATAGACGCTGTTTATAAAAAAATAAACAGATTTGTCTTTGCGCTATACCGGCTGACAAAAATATGTAATCAACAAACCGCGACGATGGCTTACCACGGCTTTGTATGTTCTAATCTAAGATACGGGCTCATTATGTGGGGAAACGCAGTAGACATAAACCGTACCTTTCTGATTCAAAAAAATGCATATGTGGGGCAGGTCCTTGGGAATCGTGACGACCACTTTTCAAAAAATTAAAATTACTGACGCTACCCGCTATGTACATTTTTGATATCTGCATTTTTGTCAAAAACAACCTACATTTATATACCAAAAGACATGAAGTAGTAAACTTTTCTGCAAGATATCCTAATTGTCTGGCTGGACCCTCTCATAGTACCACCTGCTTCGCCAAAAATAGTTATAATTTTAAAGTTATATATATATTTTGTTTTTTAACTTTATAATAATAATATAATAATAAATTTATTTATTTCTCCCACAATATATAACATAATATGTCTATAGTATTATATAATTTATTACCTGACGATATTAAAGACTTGCCTATGAAAACTTTTAAGTCTCGCTTGTTCAGTATACTTTGTGACAGCTGTGTATATAACATTGAGGAATTTAAAAGAATAAGATATAGTATTAAGTAAAGCTCTAGGCTGCATTGGTGGCTCTTTATACTTTGATTATTATTATAATTTAATTTATGACATTTCCTATTTATTATTATATCTTAGACATAAATCGATGTTATCAATAATTATTAAATATTCATTTGATAGATATGACATTGCTTTGACATATTATGTAAACTAAAATGAAATTACAACTTATTATTTCACTTTGCATGCCAATTATTGGTGCGACACGCTGGTACCTACCGTTATATTGTGTACCTATTTACCGTGTTTGCTTGCAAATAAATTATTTGATTTGATTTATTTGATTCGATAGAAAACGTCTCCGGAACCGCACAGTACGCTTATTATATACCATTGAAACTTATCTTTTATTTAATCTTTATCTTACCTCACTCACACGCAGGAACACAACAACCCTCTAGGGAATTGATATTTGGCTGCGATTTTTCTGTGAGGTGGAGGCACTTACCCAGACGGGCTGCTTTTACGCGCTCTACCTCTCTTAAAAACCTCCAGACCAAGACAAACAGACATATTCATGCACACAAATGTTTGTCCTGTATGGGAATCGAACCCACGAGCGTTGGCGTCAAAGTAGCGTAACAGCGCGTGTCACCACTGCGCCACCGAGCCCGTCAAAAGAAAAAATATTTCGAAAAACGTGTGACCTTACCTAACTAAGCTTTTAAGCGCTGTACGCAAGTGTGGGCATGTGTACAGCGCCATCTAGTTTCGCGATGACACAACACCATTAATAATTTTCAGATGGGCAACCAAAGACAGTAGCTCTTTACACTCATGGCAGAAAACTCAGATGTTCAGACTGCGCACAGCCTCAGTGGTCCGGCGGGATCCCAGCGGCCAGAAGAGTGTTAGTTTTGAGAGTGGACTCCGTGTGGGCCCCGGCTAGGCTGGCCGTGGCTGCTTTAGCTGCCGCCGGAGTAGTTCTCGCATTGGCATTCTTGGTATTCAACTTGCATTATAGTAAACGAAGGTTAGTTCCAAATCTACTAGCAAACAATTCATATAAATTTACTGGGTAATACGTGGGTACATTCTTATCTATAGATCATTATCATCATCAATTGAATGCGAAGAAAACCAAGATAATGGTATTTGAAAGAGAGACAACCAGAACGAATACTAGGATTACGGTTGATGATGTAGTGTTGGAGCAAGTGAATGAAATTGTATATCTTGGAAGTGCTTTTAGCAGCAATGGAAGGTACACCGCTGATGTGGAGAGAGGAGTGAGTGCAGGGAATAGGGTGAATGGCGCGTTGGGTAAACTTCTAGTCAGCCTAAATCTAAGCCAGAAGGCACAGCTCGCTGTACACAACGCGGTGCTAATCCCAACGCTAACTTATGGAAGTGAGAGCTGGATATGGCGGAGAGAGCATGAAAGGAGAATAAATGCGGTCGAGATGAGTGCATTGCGCAAAATTTGTGGCATAACGCTTACTGACCGCGTTCGTAATGAAGACGTGAGAGAAAGAGTTGGTCTAAAAGAGAGTATCGGTGTTAAGATAAGAAAAGGCATGCTCTGTTGGTTCGGACATGTAGAAAGAATGCGGGACGAATGAATGACGAAACAGATATACAATGCAAAAGTGGAAGGATGTAGGATCCGAGGAAGACCGAGACTAACCTACAAAGCAAAAAATACCTAAAACGGTAGCGAATAATTATTCTTTAATAGCTTATATTCTTGGTATATATTGGTTATTTTATATCTCGGAAATATGTAGAGTTGCTTTAGCGGGTAAGATTTAAAATTTCTAGTAATTATCTGTACAGATTATGAAAAATATAGATTACAAAATAATGAAGGCAATCTCTAGTTACAACTATTGTGAAATGCTTATAAGCCTTGCTAGTTATGTTTTTTCACCCTAAATGTTTTTGTTATAACCCGGTTTTTGTTACATTAAGTAATTAAAAACATCTTAATTATCCAGTACCGATTGTCTGTATCTAATATATGCATATGGGAGTTGTCATTTCACTGCAATTTTTTGTGAAGTTAAGAATCTTCCCCACGCGGGCTACTGTGATACACCCAACGAGTAGTAAGTTAAAAACTACAACCAAGAGAAACAGACATGTTCACGCAAACAAAAGTCCTGCGTGGGAATTGAACCCATAACCCTTGATGTCGAAGCACATCACTAATCACCCGTCACGAGCTCGTTCACTATATGAACCACGTAATGCTATCTATTCCTCCTCGTGTAACCTTGTAATGTAAATATTAAAATTATTTTCCAGGTCTATAAAGTTGTCATCGCCTCGTCTCAACAACATGACCCTCATTGGGTGTGTCCTGGTGTACACAGCGGTCGCACTATTGGGTCTTGACAACGCTACCTTGCCGACCTACGTGCCGTTTTCTGCCATGTGCACTGTAAGCTCTTTGATTCATTTCTTTGCTATGCAGCAATGAACAGTAGCTCAACTTTAAAGAAACGTTCGAAATCGCAGTCACATTGATCTACGGCTACACGAATCTAAGCTACTAGTTATTTACAGATAATTTGATCGATTTTTTTTTATACGTCGTCGCAAGGCATACAAGCATACGGCCCACCTGATGTAAAGCGGGTACCGAAGATATATTAATTATCACTCGTACGATGCCTCCTCTGCTGCTTACACAACTACTTGGGAGCTTACCTCACTCACACGCAGGAACACAACAACCTTCTAGGGAGTTGTTAGTTGCGGTTTTCTGTGAGGTGGAGGTACTTCCCCAGACGGGCTGCTTTGATGCACCCTACCTCTCTTAAAAGATCCAGACCAAGACAAACAGACATGTTCATGCATACAAATATTTGCCATGTGTGGCAACCGTCCCACGAGCGTTGGTGTCAAAGTCGCGTCATTCACGACTGAGCCACCGAGCTCGTCATAATTACATAATGCCACCAATTAGTTCATGCGAACTGTCTCCGGTTAACACCAATCCACTATAGATAATGGTTGCAAACTGTCGCTGCCATGGTTTAGGTTTAGGGCAGGCATTATCTTTTTGAATAAGCTTTAAATTATTATAGCTTAATAATATTAGCATTTCAAAATTGAATGAAACTTCGTAATAGGTGTAAGTCGTTGTTGTATGGTCTACTAAGACCGTATCGTATGTATGTATGTAATATCTTCATTGTAAAAATAATGAGAGTTTATACAAAGGTAATAAAGAATTATTTTTATTTATACAACGTCAGGATGCATATCGCACAGCTCACCCACCCAGCCTATGAACGCTTTTAATACAGGAAGAATCTCTCGCTTACCACCCCAGCTGATAACACAGTAACTCCTTAGGAGCTTAATGGTAACCTCACTCAGTCACAGGAACACAACCCTCCAGGGGTTGTTATTTGCCCGCGGTTTTCTGTAATGTGGAGATACTTCTTTAGTCAGTCTGTTTTGATACCTCCCTTGAAAACACCAAGATCAAGCAGACATGTTCATGCACAAATGGCTGTCCTGTGTGGGAATCGAACACAAAGCGTTGGTCTTGAAGTAGCATTGCTAACAACTCCACTTATAGACATTAAAACACACGTAATCAATGATAAATATTTTTCTTCTTTTCAGGGTCGGGTATACATATTGTCAGCAGGTTTCTCCTTGGCTTTCGGATCTATGTTTGCAAAAACATATCGTGTCCATAGGATATTCATAAGGTGAGTGTAACATTTTATTAAATTTGTTGGCAACTACATAGATACGTATATAGGTAACTAGAGATGAGGCTCTAAGGATCAGTAAGCTGAAGTTGCAACGGGCAGGCCACATAGCTCGGAGAATCGATGGCCGTTGTGGCAGAAAGGTTCTCGAATAGCGACCAGGAACCGGAAAACGCAGCGTTTTTGCTCGTTACAAAAACAGCAATTCTGACCCAATCGTTGCGACATCTGCCAATCCAGCAGATTGATAGATGTCACAACACAAACTTCCAGCACATGAGTCCTTTGCGATTTTATCATCTTTACCTTCGCGACAAGTCATTTACGGGGTTAACAGAGAGAACCCAGCGCCACGTGATTCGCTCCTGGCATGCCTCAGTAGTTTCTTTAACATTCCACGCTCTTTTCATGCACTGTTGCCTGTTCTTAGATATTCTGACATCGCCTTTAGATAACATACCAGTCATCAATTTGGTGGCAGTAGGTGAATCTTCGCCTTCCTCGGGTCCTACATCTTTCAAATTTCCCGTTGCCTATGTTTCGTTAGTGTTTTCTCCTGCGTTCTTTCTACAGACCCGACCAACAGAGCATATGTCTTTTAATATTACTCTCTTTTAGACCAACAATCTTTTTTTTTTTTTATACTACGTCAGGAGGCATACAAGCATACCGCCCACCTTATGTAATGCGGGTACCGTAGCCTGTTAACGCTTGCGATATATTAATTATCACTCGCGCGATGCCTCTTCTGCTGCTTACACAGCAACTCCTTGGGAGCTTACTGGTGACCTCACTCACACGCAGGAACACGACAACCCTCTAGGGAGTTTTCTGTGAGGTAGAGGTACTTCCCCAGACGGGCTGCTTTGATACGCCCTACCTCTTTTAAAACATCCAGACCAAGACAAACAGACATGTTCATGCACACAAATGTTTGCCTTGGGTTGGAATCGAACCCACGAACGTTGGAGTCAAAGTCGCGTCTTTCACGACTGAGTCACCGAGCTCGCCAAAAATTTCTTATTTCTTATATCATGATTGCGAATGTCGTCTGCAAACGTTAGGCCACAGATTTTGCGCAACATTCGCATTCAACATACAAGTTTTTATACGTATATATAACAGAAACGATAAGATTCTCTTACATCGGTGTTCTAATCATTCCAGCAATCGCAGCGGCATGTGCAAGACCAAGCTTCTTCAAGACACTCCCCTCATATCCCTGGTGTGCGCACTCCTGGTCATTGACGGCATGATCGTGACTCTGTGGGCGATGATGGACCCAATGGAAAGGCACCTGAAGAACTTGACCATAGAAATCAGTGCTACGGATCGAAGTGTAGTTTATCAGCCGCAGGTACGAATAGCTATACATAATTATATTTTTCGTAGCAAAGTATGAGCAGTGAGAACTCAGTGGATAAAGATGCGACAAGCCCACGGAATTTAGAACCTTGGTGGGATCATGTATACATACCACATACCAGTAAATTCACGTTTTCGGATTTATGTACATATTTGGAATCACATCTCGGCAATGAAGGAAAACATCGTGAGAAAACCCGCACATCCAATAAATTATATTTCGAAAGACGTGTGACCTAATATGATGATGATGAAGGAGGTATGATGGAGGTACTTCCTCAGACGGGCTGCTTTGGTGCCCCCTACTTCTCTTAAAAATACCCAAACCAAGACACACGAACAGACATGTAAATGCACACAAATGTTTGTTCTGTGTAGGAATCGAACCATACACACTATACATACTGTTTTTAACCAACTCAAAAAACGGAGGATGTTCTCTTTTATAAATCGATTTGAAAAAAACTTTTTTTATTTGAACGAGTGTACTTCCGGATTGGAGGTTTTTTAGGATTCCGTACCCAAAGGGTAAAACGGAACCCTATTACTGAGGTTCCGCTGTCCGTCCGTCCGTCCGTCCGTCCGTCCGTCCGTCTGTCACCAGGCTGTATCTCATGAACCGTGATAGTTAGACAGTTGAAATTTTCACAGATGATGTATTTCTGTTGCCGCTATAACAACAAATACTAAAAAATAGAATAAAATAAATATTTAAGGGGGCTCCCATACAACAAACGTGATTTTTTTGCTCATTTTTGCTCGATACTAATAACGGCAACAGGTAGACGCTTGAAATATTCACAAAATATTTAGTTATATATTCACTTTAAGAATAAATAATTAAAATAAAATAAAACAAATATTTAAGGGGGGCTCTCATACAACAAACGTGATTTTTTCGCCGTTTTTAGGGTTCCGTACCCAAAGGGTAAAACGGAACCCTATTACTGAGACTTCGCTGTCCGTCCGTCCGTCCGTCCGTCCGTCCGTCCGTCCGTCCGTCCGTCTGTCACCAGGCTGTATCTCATGAACCGTGATAGTTAGACAGTTGAAATTTTCACAGATGATGTATTTCTATTGCCGCTATAACAACAAATACTAAAAAATAGAATATAATAAATATTTAAGGGGGCTCCCATACAACAAACGTGATTTTTTTGCTCATTTTTGCTCCATATTGATAACGGTAACAGGTAGACGCTTGAAATATTCACATAATATTTAGCTATATATTCACTTTAAGAATAAATAATTAAATAAATTAAAATAAAACAAATATTTAAGGGGGGCTCCCATACAATAAACGTGTTTTTTTTACTGTTTTTAGGGTTCCGTACCCAAAGGGTAAAACGGAACCCTATTACTAAGGCTCCGCTGTCCGTCCGTCCGTCCGTCCGTCCGTCCGTCTGTCACCAGGCTGTATCTCATGAACCGTGATAGTTAGATAGTTGAAATTTTCACAGATGATGTATTTCTGTTGCCGCTATAACAACAAATACTAAAAAATAGAATATAATAAATATTTAAGGGGGCTCCCATACAACAAACATGATTTTTTTGCTCGTTTTTGCTCGATATTGATAACGGCAATAGGTAGACGCTTGAAATATTCACAGAATATTTAGTTATATATTCACTTTAAGAATAAATAATTAAATTAAAATAAAACAAATATTTAAGGGGGGCTCTCATACAACAAACGTGATTTTTTTGCCGTTTTTTTAGATAATGGTACGGAACCCTTCGTGCGCGAGTCCGACTCGCACTTGGCCGATTTTTATAGATAATGGTACGGAACCCTTCGTGCGCGAGTCCGACTCGCACTTGGCCGATTTTTTTTCATATCATAAAATTCAGTTCTGATAGTGGGGTTCATGAAGATTTGAGAAAACTCCTCAAATATCATAGGCACACATATAATGATTTCGGTATTTATAGCAAACAAAAAATATATCGAGAATTCGCATTTAGAAGCATCATTTTTTTTTAGTTAAATAGAGCTGGTAAAAATGGTCATTGAAACTTTTCAATGTTGAGCTGAAGACAGATTGCCTTATCATTTCCACCAATGATCTGTCGTCGTGTGGCCGATTCAATTATTTGTTGCCGTCTAAATCTGACAAAACTATATTTGGAGTCGGTTTTTTTTGTTCAAATTTTTATATTATTTGGAGACGATTCTCAACAAATAAGCTGTGAGTTGTTTATTTCATTGCTCCAATACAAATATATATATATTCTTTATTGCATATAACAGTGTTAAGCATAGTAACAACAATAGTAGTTCTGCAAAGGCGAGCTTATCTCTATAATAAAGAGATCTCTTCCAGCCAACCTGTGCTGTGGGACATTTTGTGAAGTATACCGGATAGGAAAAGTACAATACACCAGATATATAAACTAAATAAACATTTGTGTGCATGAACATGTCTGTTTGTCTTGGTCTGGATGTTTTAAGAGAGGTAGGGCGCATCAAAGCAGCCCGTCGGAGGAAGTACCTTCACCTCACAGAAAACCGCAGCCAAATAACAACTCCCTAGCCCTAGAGGGTAGTGTCTTCCTGCGTGGGAGTGAGGTCACCAGTAAGCTCCCAAGGAGTTGCTGTGTAAGCAGCAGAGGAGGCATCGCGCGAGTGATACTTAATATATCGCAAGCGTTAATAGGCTACGGTACCCGCCTTACATCAGGTGGGCCGTATGCTTGTATACCTCCCGACGTAGTATAAAAAAAAACAAAATACAATTAAATACTTATTAAATTACTTACATGACATTATAATTATGAAATAAATACTACTAAAATAAATATATGTACATATATATATATGTATAGTCTCTCTAGTCAGGTCATAAGTTCTATATATATATATATATATATATATATATATATATATATATATATATATATACATCTATTCAACAATTAATAGGTAGTGTTATATATAAACGTGAATAAAATTATCGTTTTTCAGATAGAGATTTGCAAATCTCAGAACACGACGGGCTGGCTGTGCGCCCTCTACGCCTACAAAGGTCTACTCCTCATCGTCGGAGTGTACATGGCCTGGGAGACCAGACACGTCAAGATATCAGCTTTAAACGACTCCAAATACATTGGAATTAGCGTCTACTCCGTAGTGATTACGAGCACAAGTGTGGTAGTTATAGGCACCATTATTTCTGAGAGAGCCACGCTTGCATATATCACGATAACAAGTTTAATATTAATAACGACCACGTCTACGTTGTGTCTATTGTTTTTACCCAAAATCGTGGCTATTAGAAGTAAAAGTAAGTTCTATTCTATATTCTTTATCTTCACGCTAAGGCAATTGTGGATAGGTGGAGTTTAGTTCTCGTAAAACTTCTATTTTTTTTATACTACGTCGGGAGGCATACAAGCATACGGCCCACCTGATGTACAGCGGGTACCGTAGCCTATTAACGCTTGCGATATATTAATTATCACACGCACGATGCCTCCTCTGCTGCTTACACGGCAACTCCTTGGGAGCTTACTGGTGACCTCACTCACACGCAGGAACACAACAACCCTCTAGGGACTTGTTATTTGGCAGCGGTTGTCTGTGAGGTAGAGCTACCTCAGGTGGGCTGCTTCAATGCGCCCCACCTCCTATAAAAGTACTTCTTTAAATGATTTAATAAGTTTAATTGTAATCTACTCCATGCTGATGATTGCCCAAGGGGATTCAGCCTGAAGATATTTAAAAAAACCGCTCAAATGCGAGTTGACCACGCGCACAAAGTGTTACATACCACCGTAATTATTAGGGTCCCATGTCACCTTTAAGTACAGAACCATAAAAAGGTGTATTAAGGACAAGATCGGCACAAGATATGCCCTTGGTTGGTAATAAGTATAAAAGATATGGTATAAAAATCCATCTCAATACAATTTCAATAAAATTAGAGTTTTCTTATATATTCCATATTATGCATAAATAATAATCGCAATTATTAAAATTTTGTGTATTACGAAACAACAACAACTAGACACATTTTATACAACATAAAAATGTAAAAAATCCTAATTGCCACCATTGCATTGTATTTAGAATTGAAAATACTGATCAAAAACAAATCCAAACGCGACAAATCTGCTATTATTTTTTCAAGAGTGTACAGTATGCTGATCCTGACTGCAGCATCAGACCAATAATTTCATAATCTTGCATAGTTATGTTATATACGAGTGCTTAAATTTTAGGTGACGCATATGTTGGAAAGTAAAGTAAATACCGGATTTTAAAATTTCCAATTCTTCGAAATATAAAATCGAACGAATACAGGTTTTGTTTTGATATTTTTCTTTTCAAACAAACAAACGGCCCACTTGGTGTTAAGTGATTATAAATGCATACAATATAAGGAGTATGTCATACGCGTTGCCGCCCTCCTGTAGAGCATAATATAGTAACATCTTAGAAGGTTACGGTTAACTCACAATCTTCCAGGAACCTGTTATTTGTCGTCTATAAGGACCTACTTCCCCAGTCGGGCTGATTTATTACTCCTCTCTTTCGTCAAAACATCATATATTAAATAGCCGGATGCAACACGTGCAGATGACGTATGTTTTTGGTTTTTAAGATGAAATTGAGCCATTTAAACCCCGACAATTTTACACTAAAATGAAAACTTCATTCGACAGATGTATCCCATCCTAGTCTTTACATAGGCTACTGACTCCTTACGAACAGGGATATGTCTATCTAATCCAGTCGTATAAAAAAGTGAAACAGTGGAATGTACTTCTTAATGTAATCTTGTATATAAAATTCGATGCAAGCATGTATGTTCCCTATGGACTCGAAAACGGTTGGACCAATTTTGATGAAATTTTCAGGAAATCTATAGATTAGCCCAGCTGATAATCCTGTGAAGTTTTGTAGTCATCGGATCACTCGTGCCTGGGTCCGTTAGTAATCGATATAATAACAAAATTTATGTCATTAGAAAATAAACGCCTCAAATAAAGAGTTAGTTAAGTGGAACATAAATTTTGCTAC